>JAZHRO010000065.1:13669166-14923333 GCA_037157565.1 Thalassia testudinum | reverse complement strand
CACCCAAGATCTAATTAACTCATACCTATTAGGGTTACCCTAGCCTAATCACATGCATACATCCAATTAGACTTGACCTAGACCTAATTAAGGTCACTCCTATCCAATTATACTTTCCTAAGCCTAATTAGGTCCACACCCACTTAATCTAGATTGACCCAACCTATTTAGCACCTAATCCTACCAAAACCCACAACCTAGCCCTACGAAAAACACACATCCACACACACACACACACACACCTTCCTATTTTAGCCCTACCAAACCCATGCACACTCTCTTGGAAACCCTAAAACTTGTGCTAAACCTAGATCATAAAAATGTGGCATTAGCTATTTTTGGAGCCACCAAAAGTGGCAACCAAATGAAGCCTTCCAATAAGGAAAAAAAGTGGAGCCACGAAATTAATCATCCTCCACCTCACTTGCAACCACACCTCTCCTCCTTTCCTCTCAAGGCCATCCTCCTCCTCCAAAGCTCCTCCATGGGTGGGTTGCAAGAAGCTCCTCCATGTTGCAAGGCCAGCTACTAGAAGAGAAGAAGGGTCCATGCCACCCTCTCTTCTTCTTCTCTCTTGGGCATGCAACCTTCTCCTCCTAGAGAGGACGCCCCCCCCCCCCCCCCCCCCCCATCTTCTTCTCTCCTTGGACGACCATGAAGGCTCAACCATAGCCTCTTGTGGTTGGTCATCACTTTTGGTAGGTGT
Source organism: Thalassia testudinum (assembly GCA_037157565.1). Taxonomy (NCBI): domain Eukaryota; kingdom Viridiplantae; phylum Streptophyta; class Magnoliopsida; order Alismatales; family Hydrocharitaceae; genus Thalassia; species Thalassia testudinum. The sequence continues at coordinate 14,922,627 of JAZHRO010000065.1, read as the reverse complement.
GTAGACAGGTTTGTATACCCAAGGTCTAGCCTACACCCTCACACAAGGCCGATGGCCCTAGTGACACCTTTCCGGTGTGAGGGATTTCTCCTATTTAAATGCTTTCTAGTATAGATGTGTTGACATTTTTATGCATTAATAACATTGTGAAATTCTTGTTTATGTGGTGGCTTGTCTCCATGTTACTTATGTTCGTTCACACCATGCATGGCCACCATGGCCCTACTTAGATGCACGTAGTCACTTAGGTTTTAGCTAGTACGTCTAGATCTAGGTTTCGTTTTGTATCTCAAAATAAAAATAAAAAAAAATAAAAAGGACAAAAATATTAGGTTAGGTTAGATCTAGGTTAGAAAAGTGGATCCAAATCTCGATTCGTTTTCACACCTCCCAGAGACGAACGGCTGGGATTCAAGTTCTAAAAAGAATAAAATCTACGCAAGTTTCGTAAACAATTAATGTTTTGATCAAGGGTTTAGTGTGACTATACTACGATTTCTGACAATTTCAAAACATGCAAAAATGGACTTGTCACCAGGCAGTGCGGCTTACTCCCAAGAAGCCTCCCAGGCATCCAATTGAAGCTGCCAGGGTGCACTCCGCTCCAATTGAGGAAGGAATACCTACTGCCGCATGAAGGAGGGGGACATTTAGTCCCACCTTGGAAGTGTACGAAGTGAAGCGCTCGTATAAATTATTTTTGTGATTGGAGCTTATCGCCTCCAACCATAAGGGTGAGGTACTCCTTACCCATGCACGCCTCATCCGTGACATGTCCCCCGCAGGTCTGGCGCTCACCCGGTTACCCGCCTAAGCCTTGTTCACACCTCGCTCACCACCCATTGCCGGTGAAACTGGTCCCGGGTACGCTCTACCCAAATACCCGATAACCCGAACTGTGTCCCTAGGAGGGTGGATCCCAGAGAGAAGAAAGACAGTGTGGGGGTTAGGGGGGTTTTGCTCTCTGTGACACTTAGCCAAATATGAGAGTGCCTTCCCCTTATGCGTGAAGAGAAAGAAGGGGAGAAGCCATAGAGAAGGAGAAGAAGAAAGAAGCTAGAGAAAGCCAGAGAAGAAGAAAAAGAAGGGAAGAGCAGCTACAAAATAAAGAAGAGGAAGAAGAGAGAAGCTTGAGAAGAAGAAGAAGAGCAGTGCCTTTAAACGGGCTAAGCCATCTGATTGGCTGAGCAGATGTCTGAGATTCAAATCACTTATCCTACGTGGCATTTATTTGATTAGTACTGTTGACATATTTGACATAATTGTGAGGGGTAATTGGTGATTCAAATCACCATTTTACTCCATTCTTTTTGCATTATTTGACATTCACTTTCATTTATATATCATTCTTGTTTGAAGTTCTATGATACATTGCTTATATTGTGATCTTGAGAATTATTTTTGCCAATTGATCCCTGTGTTCGACCTCGGACTTTCATTTTAGTTATAAATTTTATTTATTTTTCGCACTGATTCGACCTATACTACATGCATTGATTTTGAAACCCAATTCAGAGCGGATAACATTTTGGCACCATTGCCGGAGAGCAACGTAAAATTTGATCTCTTGATTGCAATATCTGATTTGGTACTAACTTGCTCTATCTCTTTTGACTGTGATCTATGAAGGGGACTCATTGGAAGAAGATCAGCCGCACATCAGCCACTCCAGGGGCAGGTAAACTCCATCCATCTTCTTTTAATCCCCTAATTGTCAAAAGCTAAAAGAGGAAAAAATCAATTAGGGCTACTTGCATTCTAATCATAGAATTAATTATCAAGTTGCCTGATTTGATACATTATGAGTAAGAGAACACCCAACCTTGATTTGTGCACCTACTTAGATTTTTAAGGTATCTAGGGCTATCACCTTCTTGCTTGAGCCCTAGGTACCACATTTGGACATATTAAATTGGACCAATTAGAGCTAATTAGGGTTTCCAGTCTAAAGTTTTAGAGACACACTTGCTTAATCAAGAATTAACTTTCCCAAACAGTGTGTGCCTAAGCCTTGGTTGAATTGATCTATTCATGCAAACCCTAAAATCAGGTTCTTAATCTCAATTGAACACTAAAAGAGGGACCTAAATTTTTCAAAGGATAAAACAGGTGAAGTTGACCCACCTTGTTGGGTTAACCAATCTTCAAATTAGGTCACTGTGCACAAAAACATCTTAAAGTTCAAGTGAAATCATAGGCACCTTTGCTTAACTTAAAATTGGTAGACTTAAGAGGTCAAGTCCCCATTCTGGTCTACTTGGATCCTCAGTGACAAGAGAGGTTGGGTGGGGGAAACCCTGTAACTCGTGGGGGTGCTTTACCATGTTGGGGTTTTCGCGAGACTCTCCTTCTCTAGCTGCCTAGGTAATTCTTAGGTGGACGACTTTCTGACTAAAGGGTATCATCCGCCCTGAACCTCTATAGTCATCCAAAATTTTTGGGTGTCTTGATTAGGTCCATCACCTACTACCCCTCATCTACTCCATCAGTGCATGTTCTGGAGGAGGTCCTTAAGACCATCCTTGAGGCCTCCATTAGCTATTCACTCTCATCGAGGTGGAGCCTCTACTTCCGTGTTTGTGCAACAATGTGATCACATTGACATATCCTCTGATTCAGAACCTATTTCCCCCTTATCAATCATGGTCACCAAGAACATCAACCTAACCTTGAGCAACAAGTCCATGATTTAGAAAATCGAATCAATGCCATCATCAACCCACCACTGCATCCTCAAATGCGAGATCACTATAATCCTGCAATGGTGGAGATTGAACCCCGAATCAACATTCCCGTGGGAGGACCTGAGGTGGATCTCAAGCCTAGAATGCTTCATGTGACCCCAAAATTTCATGGCTTGAACTTCGAGGATTCTTTCCAGCACATCAAAAACCTAAAACATCTGGCCAGCACTTTTGGGGCAGATGTACAAAATTAGGGCGAATTACTCTTAAAGCTCTTCTCATTCTCTCTGGTTGACAAAGCCGCTCACTGGTTCCAAACGCAACCACACACGATCAACACATGGGGAGAACTTCAAACTGCCTTCCTGCAAAAATTATACCCCATTGGTCGTACAAACACAATGCGACACCAAATCACGCACTTCTCCCAAGGAGTGGGAGAATCTCTACACGAAGCATGGGATTGCTTTCTGGATTTTATGCATAAGTGCCCCCATCACGAAGTTCCAAAGTAGCAACAAGTCCAATCATTTTACCACGGACTCCGTGAGGACATCAAGCTCTTTGTCAATGCAACCTGTGGTAGTAGCATCATGGGTCAACATGAGGACACGATCTGGGAAATTCTCGAGAAAATGTGCGAGAACTCCTTGAACAATGAGTCATTGAGTGCGTACGACCAGATGTCCACAGCGTATTAACAAATAATCGGGGGGTACACAAATCCCGAGGCCTTTCCGCATCCGTTGATCTGGAGTTGGTAGGCAGTCAATTAGACAAGGTCTCCATTATCGAGAAGAAGGTGGACGACATCACTCGACATCTACACAAATCAACCTCTGCACTTCAAAGCACATACGTGCACCTACCCACGGGAAGGGAGGCTATGCACAAAATCTACCACTCCCCGAGGATGGATGCATATCCACCCCCATCTAATTATGGCTTCCGAGGCAACTTCGGGTCAGCCCACCTCAGTTGGGGAAACTTTGAACCCCCGTACCCTAATTATCTCGGAGCTCCTCAGACCTGTGAGAATCTTCACGCCGTCTAGAATAATCCTTTCTCTAACACTTACAACTATGGATGACGTAATCATCCTAACTTTTCATGGTCGAGAAATAACCCAAATCCAAGACCTCAATTTCAACCTCGACCACAGGCTCCGCAACCATATCAACGCGCTCAACCAAGACCTAATCAAAAATTTCAATCTAGACCACCTAAAGAAGATCAGACATCTTTGATTCTCCAGAACTTGGTTGATATGCAGAAACATCACAAAGAAGAAATTACTGCACTTCGTAATTAAATGACCCAACTGGCTAGTTCTCGCCAACTTGTTACACTTCCTTCCCAACCTCTGCCAAATCCTAACAACATGTTGACTCAAAGACACATTGTAAACCAAATCCAAGGTCAAACATGTTATACCCAACCTGGTCTAGCGACTCATCCCTACGTATTTTCTCCATCCACCTCAGCTGAGCCAAAACACACCATGACTTATCTAACACCACTCCTACAACAACAGCAAGGTTCAACTTTTCCTCATCCACCTCCCCACCATGATTATGCTATGATCAATGTTATGAAACCCATCCTTAAAGATAGCCAATCTATTCCCTTATCCAAGTCATATCTCACCTCCACACTAAAAATTTGTCAGAAAGTGATATATCGGGACCTTTGAGGAATGCACAAGTCACAATTCCACTACTTGATATCCTTACTCTCAACCCAGACTCACCTGACTTACCCAGAAGGGAGATGAAAGAACAAACACTAGGGAAGGTAGTACTATCTGAAAATATAAGTGCCATAATCCAAAATAGTCTACCCCCTAAGAAATCTGATCCAGGCACCCGTTAATTCCTTGTAATATCGGTGATACAAACTTCAAGTGGGTTGTACTAGACTTAGGCGCCTCAGTCAACCTCATCCCTACCAACCTATTTGAAAAATTACAGATTGGACAGCTAAAACCCACTGATTTCACTTTGCAACTAGCTAATCAAACCCAGATCACACCAATTGGGATAATAGAGGTTGTGGTAATTAAAGTTAAGGATTTCAGCTACCTAGTAGATTTCCTAATTCTTGACATGGAGACACCATAATAGGTATAGGATATACCTGTGATTTTGGGAAGACCATTCTTGGCCACTGCAAGAGCCATAATCAGTTGTGAATCAGGGCATATGATATTTGCCTCTGGAGATCAACATGCTGAGATTAATATTTTTTAGGCAACAAAAGGGAAATGCTTGACAGAACAACTAGGTTTTATACAGGATCTCATGACCATATCCTTAGTAGGAAGCCTAGAACCTGAATTGGAAACCTTTCACATCCTAGATGATGATCTAGTCGAGCATAATGACATATGCATAATGAAGGCTTTCACATTTGAACTTGAAGATATACCTAGGAATGTCGGGAAACATGGTGACAGACCAGATTCAGAGTCCATGGATATGGAGACTTTTTCTTTGAGGACCACCAGGCATCAAGATTGGACAATACTGAGAGTGACCTTCATCCAGAATATGAATCCTTTACAGATTTCAAGTTTTATGATTCAAAAGGCACTCTCCAAGCATTCACTTTCTGGGATGGAGATTATAGGGAAGATTCATTTGAAGATCCAATCTATGAGTCATTTCTTGAGGAGATAATCTCAAACCCAAAAGAAAAGAATCACAATGATTCATCAGGTATCGATCTGATAGGTCACAGAGAATGAGAGGAACCACGCATCTATGATACACTAACTAGACCCATTTCTATTGAGCCTTGGAATCATCACAATCTTACTACAAAATCCCATGATCACTATACCTTCCAACTAATTTCTCCATAGAAACTTAAGAAAGATCATCCAGAAACAAATCAGCCTGACATATATCAGAGATATTCTGGGATGACTCTCCACCATGCTTTGATATTTATTTGTGGCCATCCAATTCTCATCCATCACGATCATATCATTCATGAAGTCAATCCATTCTAAATGAGAATATTGCACTCAGCTGATGGCGTTAAACTCAGCGCTTAATGGGAGGCAACCCATCATCTTGTTGAAAAACCTGAGGCCCTTCTTGACACATCTTCTGCTGAACTCATATTATACTTTAGGGTTCATTCATTAGAATAGCCGACTCCACCTCTGGTACCTGTACCAGAGCTTGAAATCGTCCGCAACAGTCATCCCTACCCGTCCACCTACCCAAAACCTATTTTAATGTATGATCTAAGATGAATTCGAACCCACCTAATTTACAACGAGGACATTGCAAATAGTAAGCATGGGGGTATTAAAGTGCAAAATGCTGTGAGAATCACTTCACAAGAAAGGGTTTCATAAAAAAAATACATATTCCAAAAAACCAAAAAAGTACAAAATTGAAAAAGAACAAAAAAATGGAGAAGAGAGGAAATTTTGAAAATTGTATATCATTCTGGAGGAGGAAATAGAGAGGTGATATAAATGTCAAAGAGGAGCAAAAATTTGAAATAAAAAGAGAGTCATTAGTAAAAAATTAAGGAATCTACTTAGTTCTACACCAAATCAAAAGAAAGAAATAAAAGACAAAAAGTGCTAAGAGACAAAATAGATTAGTATGAACGCTGATCCTAAGCCTCTTGGGCTATGTTTTAAGGCTTAAAAATTCAAGTATTCGTTAAGATCTGGATAGTTCTCAAGAGGTTAGGGAAAATGCGAAGCTTAAGTATTAGGTTAAAGGCTTAGGGATTATTCAGCCTCGTTAATTGACCTCTGGTTTGTGGGACTCAATAACCAGAGACCTTGTGAGGATTGATGGTGGGAGCCAGGAATCTAATACAAACTGTATTCTAAAGCCAATCCGAAGCTAGAAATAAAGAAAGAAAAGAGAGAGAAAACTCTTCAAAAAAAAAAAAAAATCTTCTGTCTCTCTCTTACAAAACCACACTGCAAACTAAACTGGGACTAAACATGTTTTCAGCATGGGTGCTTTAACCACGAAGTTCAACAAACCTTGGGTTAGTTCCTGTGGACCTTAAAAAACCTTCACGATGGACTGAGGCTTGAGCTGGTCAGGTCCGGATCTTGGTTGGCACTTAAGTACCTCTAGGCCTACTATTGGTATTCTGACCTAATCTACAAAAGAAAGCACACAACAGAAATCTGAGCATAAAAAGGCATGGTCTCAGACTGATGTTTACCCTAATTTGGGATTTTGTATAAATTACCTAGTCAAAAGAGGTCAAAACCTAAATCTAACTTCACCATTGGATCCCTTGGGTTCAAATTAGGTTTTTACCAAAATTTAGGCCCAATCTGAGATCATCTTGATCAAGTTTGCATTTTTCTCTAAGTCTAATTTCCTTTATTCCACATGGGTCCTTAGCTTTTGAATTTCTTACACAAAGGTCCCTATCTTTACCATCCCTTTCACAAAAAAGTCCCTATTGCCATGAATCCTACTCCTACAACTCCAGCGACCTTTGATTGAAAAGAACTCCTTCGATCAATCAATCCCTTCTAAAATTGGAATGGAGATTCCTTGAGGAGTCCTCTTTCCATTGAATCCGTCCATGAGCCCTAAAACTTTCCTAATCTCTCATGAGAATGCATGAGAGATTTGGGTATTATAGAGCTTCCTATTCTAGCAAACATTCGAAGCTTGGAAGCTTGGCTTCCAAGCTCAAAACTCCCTCCAAAGGGCTATAAAAGAACCCCAAGATCAGGTTGAACTTCTTAAGCTCGATTTTGGCTGGAAACTCCCCATATTCCTCCTTCCTCTTCCAGACAAAAGGCTTCTCAAGCTCCAACGATTCCTCCTGACCTCCTTCATTGTCTGTCCACAATACTAGTGGCTAGATTCCCTTCCTCTCTCTCGTCCACTCTTGGCCATGCCAGCAAGAGCATCATTCCCATCGTCGTCGTCGTTCCTACCTTCACCGGAGCACTTTGTCTTCTCCATCGTCGACGTACCCTCGGTGCGGATTCTCCTCCCTTTCATCCATTTTGTTTAGGTTAGTAAGGCTTAGTAAGGTATACACTATCTTTCCCACTCTCCATATCCCAATTTCGACCCTCGAAGCCGCCATTCACCTCCATCGTCCTCCACTCCGACCAGACCTTCGACGAGGCTCCCCGCTCATTCCACTACTCCAAATGCCTTGCCAACCACCTTATACCTTCACCTCATCCTCCTGCACAAAAACCCTCTCCTTATCTCTCCATTCACACACCCAACACTTCCCTCGAACAAACCCATCACCATTTTCCTTCCTCGACTCCAACCAACCACCACACACCTCCACAAGCCACGAAAACACCACTGTTGGAGTGGAAGATGTGCGCAAAAATGATTGGATTTTGAAAAACTCATCGTCATAGTATGATTTGCGAAGAAATCCATCAATAGATAAATTTACCGAAATTCGTAAAGAGATTCCGAGTCAAACACAAGGAGGCAGACATTTGATTCAAAACCATGTTTGTTTAATTGTCATGAATTAGATTAGCTAATCGAATTGAATCTAAATTAGCTATCTACTTAAAGAATAAAGAATAGAAGACAGAGAGAATATTACAAATAAAGTTAAAAGAGAGGTAGAATAAACATGGATTTCATTATCACAAGCTGATGTTCATTACAATTACAACTACTCACTACACTAGAAAGCAAGAAATCTACATTAGAAAGTGGGAAATCTACACTGGAAAGCGGTAAAAGAGAAGGTAGAGAGAAGTTATCCTCCTCGGCGGCTGCTTAGAGGATGACCTGGACAGGGCGACTCCTGGAAGACGGAAGACGAAGCAGGAAGAAGGAGAACGAAGCGGGAAGAACCAGGGGCAAAGCAAGACATCGACGTCACGGGATCCACTTCCCGAATAGAGTGAGAGGACAACCTCAGGATGCTCTGCGAAGGGGGAAGGTGGAAAAATTATAATTTTAACTCTAATTGAGCATCTTGAGTTTGAGACAAGCTCTTAGAGAGCTTTGGAGGGGGTGAGAGAAAAGAGGAAGGGATGAAAAAAGTGTCGGGGTTGTAGGGCTATTTATAGGTGAGGTTTGAATAGGCAAATAGGTCATTTTACTTTAAAAACATTAAATTACGATCTTTAGTGATGGATAAAACCGTCACTAAAGCCCAGATTGTAGGCTTCGTGTGTACGCGCGCCGCGCACCTCTTTCTCTCCCCAAGCACAACGCCATCACACGTTCTTTGATTTTTAGCCATCTAATCAAGCAATTAGACGGCTTAAAATCCATCTCGAACACGCTCAGCTTCAATGTAACCGCACGCTCGTGTGTGCGATGCAGCGTGCAGAAGCGCGTCATCGTGCGCATATGTGCTCCTCGCCCATCCAACGTGCCACGTCGTCTCTTGATCCACTGTTTGCGTTCCATCTGATGGTTGAATTTTGCCCGTGCATGTTGCTCGCTCGAGTTGAGGAGGGCGGGGCTCGAACCCGCACCCTCTTCGTCGTGGATGGCGTCGAGGCCAACGTGCCAAGTCGCCCTTTGAGGTGTGCTTTGGATCCAAGCGCGCTCACTCTCAGCTGCTGGATCAAGATCCAATGGCTGAGATCAATTGAGCGAGTAAGGAGAGAGAGAGGGCACAGTGGTCCTCACTAATTTGGCTGGGCGGGTTTGGGCGACCGAGATGGTGCCACGTGGTGCCATCTTGGCCGTCCATCTTCTGTGACTTTTAGAAGGTGTCACGGATATCGGATTGGATCGATTTTCACACTGTTAGGCTGCGATCATCGATCCAAACCCATCCGTGCGGTCGAATTTGTCATCTGAAGTGTAGATTGACACCATCTTGGCCCTTGATCTTTGACCTTCTTTGGATTATATCTGATGCTACGGAAGTTCGATCGAGGCGATCTTGGAGTCGTTGAACTCCAATCGTTGCCCTGATCAGATCCATATGGTTGGATCTCTGATCCGAGGCCCCAATTAAAAGTTGCCCTGTTACTTGACCACAAAAAGGGAAAATTAACCTAAAATTTACACAACCTAACCTAAATGCAAGATGATGCGTGTTATGCAATATTTATAATGTATGATGCAACTATGATACTAAGAACATGCATAGTAGACATTTTAGGCTATTCAGATGCATACGCATCACACCCCCATGCCTATCTTTTGCTAGTCCCTAGCAAAAATTATATGCTATTTATAAAAGAATTAGGTCAAATTTCTTGGGCAATAGTTATTTTTCAACACTTAGAGATTTTAACTAAGAACCTGAACTACAAAGACACAACAGCGTTGGGTGTTTGCCAAAATGCTAACCGCCTCAAGCCCTTGCCTTATTCAGAGTAGGATCTTTTTCTTCTTTTCTTCTTTCCTAATTTTTTTTTTTGGATTTTTGAGTTTAAGTTTTTTGATGTAGCTTTCTATGGCCACTCAACCCACCCAAGACTCTAAGAGAACCTTAAGTTCTAAGCATCTTTGTGTGAAATGTGATAGACTCACTAATCGGCAATTAGAACGGACTTCAGGTTTCTACGCTCCTAGGTGACCCTGAAAAGAAATTCTGCCTAAAGGTGTATCTATTCGATTAGTAGCTTTCTCCCTACTTTTATTTTTATGGGGTTAACACAAGGGTGAACCCAGTGTATATCTCCCTGACTTATTCTACTTCTCCGCTTCTTCCTATGTGTTTTGGAATTTAACGTGCATTTCTTGAGCTGGGTTTTGGACAACCTACCAATGGGTTGTTACCTATGACAACTTGCTAGCCATACTCGTGTGGTGAAGTGTGGCTTATTTCTTTTTTTTTTCTTTTCTCCTTTTCTTTTTTTTCTTGTCTTTTTGGAATTTTTTTTTTAAGTAGGTGGTTTCTTTGATCTAAGATTTACCTAAAGGCAGCAGGAAAAGAATGGTCATGTAACTGGGCTCTAGACAACCTACCTATGAGTTGTTACCCATGATAACTTGCTAGCCGTACCACCCTAGAAGGTTCATTAGCTACCCAATTTCGATAAAAATTACTAAAAAGCGAGTCAGTGCAAATAGTGTGTAGATACTTAGACTTAAAATCCTCTCAAATCAGAGAGTAGGTTAATAAGTCATGTACTTATCACCCCAACTTTTTTGACTAATTAAAATATGAATTCAAAATGGCAAGGACTCAAGAAACAAGTCCACATTTTAGTGGACACCCATGCTGATTAAGCTCGAAGACCTGAAGGGTCTAAGTGTTCAAATCATACAATTTTATTATCTAAGATTGAAAATTTTCTAAAGCACAAGTTATCTTTCCTAATTCAACTTTTTTTTTAATAAATAAAAAGAAAACAAAAAGAGTCTACGGAGTTGACGAAATAATTCAGAGATGAATATCCACCCCACAATGCCTATCTAATGTAATGTCCTCATTGTATTAAAAAGACATGAAACAAAGTGGAATAGAGTAGAAAGTACCTAAATTGCGTGAATAACGGGTCTGCTCCGAGATGAAAAGAAAATGTATATGTGCTAAATTTAGTGCCTTCAGTTAGGCACACTATACAAAGAAGAAATAAAGAATTCACAGGTGCAGGTCAGAATTAGAATAAAAAGATTCACCTCAGGACCTACCAGCAGATGTCCACAGATGTGGACCAGATTGTGATGCAGACCCATACCCCTTGGTCGAGTATATCTAAGGTTTTGGATAAAAATTATCCAAAACCTGAGCTCAGTATGCAAGTGGGGTCGAGCTTGTGATTTCTGAGGATGCAACCCAAGACCAAAAAGTCAGGTTACAGATAAATCAAGCTCAGAAAGATAATCAATGAATATGCGCTTGGGTTGGACATCCTCTGAAAAGATGTCATAAAGATCTTGTTAAAGAGTTGGGATTTTTAGACAAATTGGAACCCTTAGACTTGGTCTTTTGCTTCCTCTAGAATTAACTTTCCATATCAATATTTCCCATCTCCTATCCTTCTCATTCAAACTTTCAAATTTCGAGACCTCTTACATGTTAATCACCTCATCTAAATTTTCCAAGTCTAAAAGATGTGACTGAATCAGAATAGACATGGGTTTAGTGATTTCAAAATCTTCAGTAAGCTCATAGGAGTGTAATTGAGGAATGGGGCTTTGAATTGAATCCTTCATGAAATCAAGATCTGAATCCACCATGCGAGCCCCAACAGGATCAAGTTCCTCAATTTCAGGGCCATTAAATGACTTATCAAATTCCTTAAGCGCAGTTGTCTCACTAAAATCGTGTTCTGTAAACTCATGTGAGACTTCACATAATGATTCTTCACCTTCAAAATCAAAGAAATCTGAATCCGCATTAATGTATGTCTCAAAATTATCAATTACTTTTTGATCCATGGAGACATGTGTTTCCTCGTACCCCGGCTCAGGGATCTCAAGTGAAGTAATCACTTCATCCTCAATTGATTGCTTTAGAACAACCTGGTCAATCTTGGTCTCATAAAATGTGTCCCCCCTACAGGTGCCTGAGTGGATTTTGACATTGGCTCTCCTGTCGGGGGTTCATCCTAGGAATCATCCCAAGATTGAACTAAAGCAACCACAAATCTCATCCTCAATTTCGTTAACTTCCCAAGTAAAAACTCTCTCGGGCCCTTATCCTTAACATCCTGGAGCCAATCCAACAGATACTTGTTAAGATCATCAATCATTTCAATCAGGGGCTCCAATTCTTTAGGGCAAGGTTTTGGCTGAGCTTCTAAAGATTGTATGGTATTCCTTAAGTTAGCCAACACCTTATCTTGGACCTGGTTCACCTAAACCAAATGGTTTGGTTCAGGGTTGGGTGGGTTTGGGTTCAGTGTAGGGGAGTTAACGAATTGAGGATCTTGATACCCTCCCTGATAATAGGTTATTTCAGGTTGTTCATAAGGTGGTGATGACCTAAAAGTAATGTATTCAAGGGAGGGGTAAGGATCGGTGTATCCTTCTTGATTGTAGATCATATTAGGTTGTCCAAATGAGGGCGATGATCTATAATCAGTGTAGCTTGGAGAAGGATAAGAATCAAGATTATGATGTCCAGGGTTGGACCCTGAACACGGAGGTTCGAAGCTATATTCCCAATCAGGATTATCCCAACTAAAAGATGGATGAGAATAAGTCTGATTGGAATAATAATCATATTGGGAATAAGTAGTGGTAGGAGGGTAGGAGTGGAAGTTTGAATAGGATCTGGAACGATCCATGACAGAATGGGAGGAAGAAAGCTGCCCTGTAATACAAACAAACAAACCTATCCTTGAGTGGGCTAGCCTAAAGACCTACAGACTCCCAGAACCCATCTTGAGATCAATAAATGATTTGATCTACTTCTTTCCAGCCAATCCAACTAGTTAGAGAGAGGGACTGGAGAGAAGGTTCTTCCTTTGGCTTGCACCTCAGGTTCCTAGTGTACCCCCCAGCCACGATCGTTTGATTCTGCTCCCCTAGCTAGACATCAGATTGAATGGTAGAAACAGATTAATCGAAAATAATTTCGGTTTGGGCTCCGAAGAGCGAGTCCAATCCTTAAGGCCAATGTCTATTCTGTTTTAATCAGGGTTAGGTTTGAATGTGCTTCGGAATGTGATGGGCCCTTTATCTGGGTTGTGCCCTTAATGATTGATTGACATGTGTGTGTGTGTACAACCAATGGTTTTCAAGCAAGATTATTTTTGAATGTGGTGAATTTTAGGGTTTAAATCTTGCTTAGTAGCTTTTAGGATTCACCTTTAGGTGTATTCAATCAGGTTCAGTTGGCACACCAAGTTTTGAAAGTATAGGTGAATATGTTTTCCTTTAAAGCTTAAAAGAATGTGGAGTGCCTGGTAAATCCCTAAAAATTGAACCTATTTGGCAGCTACTTGATGAGTTAATTTTAGTTGAAGTGGTGCAACCCAAACAACTCAAACAATTGGCCTGATGCACTGTTACGACCCGATTCCCATAAACCTACAGGACCCGAGACCGGCTCGCCTCAACTAATCCCAAGACCCAGTCGTCTAACAAGAAATAATCAAAAGCAGGAAAGTAAACCACATTCACATATGTAATATAACTAAGTAGACGAAACGTACAAGCAGTAAAGGAAAAATAAATCTGCTGTTTCAGTACATACCACCATAACACAATAACAACGGAAAGCAGAAGTAAACAGTAGAGACAAATAGTAACTAAAAGTCCATTACTTACTACAACAGTAAGGAAACGAAAAGGAAGTACCGAAGGAACTACGGCTGGGCTCGATTGGGCGTAGCACCCTCCGCAGCCGGAAGCTCGAGTTGCTCAACTCCTGGTCTTGAACAGTATTATGAAAAGACAAAGTCAGTGAACATTGAGTAGAGTGGTATCTATATTATCTAAAAACAGCAAAAGCAACAAGTTTAATTCTCATTTCTATTTATCTATTCTATATTTATATATATTTCCATTTCACCCATTTCTCTCAAGCATCCAGATATTCTTGATCTTGCATGTTCCTTATGGGAACAATCTTGATTGCAGTCTTTTCCGTAGAGTAGAAGGTACACGTGATGCTCTTCTAGCTGGGAGAGTCCTCCGTGCTAGTCTTACACCCAATCAACCACCCCGAGGTCACTGTTAAGACGTAGCGGTGACTACGGCACGCGTGATAAGCGCACGGGTAGCTACCCCGCACTGACACACGGTCAGTCGTTTCCGCTACCGGGTATGCCCAAAGTACAGCATGGAACAGTATAGGGCCTTGCCCTCTCAGAACAGGGGCCTTGCCCCTCAGAACCAAATAGGGGTCTCGCCCCTCCACAGTCCGCGCACCCTCATCTGACTACCTCGATTTGCCCAGAGGGCCTAACAAGTCGGTGTAGGGTGGCTAGTTGAACCCCGGGCTTCGTGGGGTGGCTAGCTTCCTCCCTACACTAGTAGCTTGCCTCGGTACCACGTACACGAGGGCCAACAGGAGTCGGTGTAGAGTGGCCAATCCTAACCCTGGGACTCAACCCAAGGGAGGCTAGCTCCACTCTACACAAAAAGGGGATAGTTGCTCTCATTAGTACCACGTACTCAAGGGCCAGCACACTTCCTGTCTACATTCCAGGTTTCCGTCTATCCAAAGAAGTTCTACTCCTAATTCCCCGTAGGGTTCATGCTCATGTTTACCTCATTTATTCCGATCCAGATTTCACCATTCACAATTTATCTCTCATCCATATACAGGCAACTCGTGTTTCCATAATTCAATACATGCAACTGGTGATTTCACAGGTAATTGTTCATTAATTACAGGTAGCTCATATTCTAACAGGCAACTCACAATTATAATACAGGCAATTGCTAGCAGTTTTATCTCAATCATGCATGCAAGTACATTATACAGCACAAATGGTTCATTCATTTCACTATCCTAGGGTTCATACCACATCCTAGGGTTCCATACAGCTATTTCCGCAAGCACATTCTTATTTAAATATTATTAACAGAATTAACCACTCTACCAGGAAACATGGGAGTAATGGGGGCTCGAACTGTAGACCCAGGCATCTCTACGAGCCCCAAACATGCAACAGGCTGAAACCCTATACCAGGGAATACATCACAAATGGAGAGTTTAGAATAGTGTACAAAGGACTCTAGTACATAGAGGAACTCGCGAGGAAAGTACAGGTATTTCTTTTGCATGAAACGGACCCCAATCGGACCCCAAACGGGTCAAAAACGTGCCTACTATTCAAAATCAAACGTCTGGGAATAAGCCCAGACGTCTTAAAAGGTGCCAGATCTTTTCCTTAAGTCCCTGCGATATCCTCAGACATCCAGACCTTCTTTGCGATCGTCTAAAGGCAGTTCCAGAGGTCGAACAATGCCTCCGGTCGTCTAGATGCACCTCTGGACGTCTGGTGATGTGATTAGACATCCAAAAGCGTGTGGGAAAGCATTCCGCACTCCTTCCCAAGGCTGCACCTACTTACGACATCGCAGGCGTGGTCAGCCGACATATACCCCTACGTTGCGATATGCATTGGCGCAGGGAGATACATACCTTGCGATAAATGAGCTTTCAGACGTCTGGCCTTAGCTCCAGACGTCCAGATACCCCATCAGTCGTCTAGACTCCACTCCAGACGTCAGATACTGGAAAACTTCCAGTACTAGGAACTACTCGCAACTCGCTCCGCTCGCTCCTCCTCACACCGTCGCACCTCAAACCGTTTTAGAGGGCCAGGGGGCTACCTCCTAGAGCTATCTCCTCCTCTCGTACGCACCTGCGGTGGCCGTTCGAGCTCAGCCGAGCTTCCACCGAAGCTCCTCTAACCTCGACCTCCTTCTCCTCTCGAGCTCTCCTCCTTCCTCCCTCTCTCTCTCCCTTGCTCGCCTCCTCTTGTCACTCTCTCATAGCACTGATGGTGGTGGTGGATGGTGTGTGGAGTGGAGAGGAGATAGGAGGGGGGTTTATACAGAAGGCATGGGGTTTAGGGTTTAGGGAAGAAGGAGGAAGGGAGAGAGGAGAGGAGGGTTCTGCACGTTGCCCGCGCACAAAGCGCAGTGTGCAGTATAAAAATTTCATTTTCAGACATCTGGGAACGGGTCCAGACGTCTGGACAGACGTCTTAAAAGGCTAAAAGTGTGATGGATCATTACATGCACCACTTTCTTAGGCACACAATTGATTACCTAATCTGATTTTTACTCGATTATGTGTTTGGGTGTGTGTACTGGTTCCAAAGATCAGTTTACCGGTTGAGTTTGAAAATCAGAAGAGGTTGTGTACCTCTGTGAGATATTTTTTTAATTTTTCTTTTATATGCGGAGGGTGAGGTGGGTGGAGGTGACAAACAAACAATCAAAAACTAACCTTAGGGTTTATAAGAACACCTAGGTTGATTTGTGTTTGTGTTACTACGTAGTGGAATAAAAACTAGTGGGTGGGAGGTGGGGGTAAACTTACAAACCCTTTAACAGCACTTTACTCCAATCTACCGCTTTTGCTCACCTTGTAAGAGTACCTGCAATCACAATAAGAAAGGAGAGAAGTGAGGTAAAAGATAAGTAAGGAGGTAAATGCGAAAAATCAAAGAGCGTTGCCTCCTCAGCAACGGTGCCAAAATATTGGAGCGGAAGACGTACAAAAGAGGATTGGATTTTGAAAAACCCATCGTCATAGTATGATTTGCGAAGAAATCCGTCAACAGATAAATTTACCGAAATTCATAAAGAGATTCCGGGTCGAACACAGGGAGGCGGACGTTTGATTCAAAACTGCATTTGTTTAATTGTCACGAAGCAGATTAGCAATCGAATTGAATCTAAATTAGCTATCTGCTTAAAGAATAAAGAATAGAAGACAGAGAGAGAATAGTACAAATAAAGACAACAGAAGGTAGAATAAACATGGATTTCATTATCACAAGCTGATGTTCATTACAATTACAACTACTCACTACATTAGAAAGCAGGAAATCTACATTAGAAAGTGGGAAATCTACACTGGAAAGCGGTAAAAGAGAAGGTAGCGAGCAGTTATCCTCCTCGACGGCTGCTTGGAGGACAAGTTGGACGGGGCGACGCCTAGAAGACGGAAGACGAAGCGGGAAGAAGGAGAACGAAGTGGGAAGAACTAGGGGCAAAGCAGGACATCGTTGTCACGGGATCCACTTCCTGAATGGAGTGAGAGGACAACCGCAGGATGCTCCACGAAGGGGGAAGAAAGTGGAAAAATTCTAATTTTAACTCTAATGGAGCATCCCGATTTTGGGAAAAGCTCTTAGAGCTTTAGAGGGGGTGAGAGAAGAGAGGAAGGGATGAATAAAGTGTGGGGGTCGTAATGCTATTTACAGGTGAGGTTTGAATGGGCAAATAGGTCATTTTACTCTAAAAACATTAAATCAGGGTCTTTAGTGTTGGATAAAACCGTCACTAAATCCCAGATCGTGGGCTTTGTGTGTATGCACGCCGCACACCTCCTTTCCCCACATGCAATGCCACTACACGTTCTTTGATTTTCAACCATCCGATCAAGCAATCGGACGGCTTAAAATCCATCTCGCGTGCGCTCAACTTCAACGTAACCACACACCCGTGCGTGCTGAAGCACGTCATCATGCGCGTATGTGCTCCCCACCCATCCATTGCGCCACGTTGTCTCTTGATCTGCCATTTGCGTTCCATCTGATGGCTAAATTTGGCCCACGCACGTCGCCCGCTCGAATTGAGGAGGGCAGGGCTCGAACCTGCATCCTCATCGTCATGGATGGCGTCGAGACCAACGTGACAAGCCACCCTTTGAGTCATGCTTTGGATCCAAGCACACTTGCTCTCAGCTGTTGGATCAAGATTCAACGGCTGAGATCAATCGAGCAGGTAAGGAGAGAGAGAGGGCACGGTGGTCCTCACTAATTTGGCTGGGCCGATTTAGGCAGCTGAGATGGCGTCACGTGGCACCATCTTGGCCGTCCATCTTTTGTGACTTTTAGAAGGTGCCACAGATGTCAGATTGGATCGATTTTCACTCTATTAGGCTGCAATCATCGATTTGAACTCATCTGTGCGGTCGAATTTATCATTTGAAGTGTGGATTGACACACCATCTTGGCCCTTGATCTCTAACCTTCCTCGGATTATATCTGATGCTATGGAAGTCCGATCGGGACGAGCTTGGAGTCGTTGAACTCGTATTGTCGCCCTGATCAAATCCATACGGTTGGATCTATGATCCGAGGCCCCGATTAAAAGTCGCTCTATTACCTGACCATAAAAGGGAAAATTAACCTAAAATTTACACAACCTAACCTAAATGCAAGATGATGCATGTTATGCAATATTTATAATGTATGATGCAACTATGATACTAAGAACATGCCTAAGTAGACATTTTAGGCTATTCAGATGCATACGCATCAACCACCAATGCACTCCATGCCTTACGGCGAAGCTCCTGAGATTATTTAATTGGGCCGCAAGGCCGTGTTTATGTTTTCAGGTATTCCCCCTCGTCGCTATTACCAAAGCTCCTTCGAGGAGCTTGAAGAAGGTCTCTTACCGCTGCGAGTCCCAGGTGAAGTCCCAGGCAGTGCGGCTTACACCCAGGAAGCCTCATAGGAATCCAATTGAAGCTACTAGGGTGCACTCACTCTCCAATTGAGGAAGGAATACCTGCTGCTACGCAAAGGAAGGAGGGGGACATTTAGTCCCACCTCAGAAGCGTACGAAGTGAAGCGCCCGCATAAATTATATTTGTGATTGGGGCTTATCGCCTCCAACCATGAGGGTGAGGCCCTCCTTACCCATGCATGCCTCACCCGTGACATGTCCCCCATGGGTCTGGTGCTCACCCGATTACCCACCTAAGCCCTATTCACACCTCGCTCACCACCCACTGCCGATGAGCCTGGTCCCAAGTGTGCTCTACCCGAGTACCCGATAACCCGGACTGTGGCCCTGGGAGGGCGGATCCTAGAGAGAAGAAAGAGAGCACAGGGGTTAGGGGGGTTTTGCTCTCTGTGACACTTAACCAAATATGAGGTGCCTTCCTCTTGTGTGTGAAGAGAAAGAAGAAGAGAAGAAGCCACAGAGAAGGAGAAGAAGAAAGAAGCTAGAGAAAGCCAGAGAAGAAGAATAAGAAGGGAAGAGCAGCTACATAATAAAGAAGAGGAAGAAGAGAGAAGCTCAAGAAGAAAAAGAAGAGCAGTACCTTTGAGCGGGTTAAGCCATCTGATTGGCTGAGCAGATGTCTGAGATTCAAATCACTTATCCTACGTGGCATTTATTTGATTAGTACTGTTGACATATTTGACGTAATTGTGAAGGGTAATTAGTGATTCAAATCACCATTTTACCCCATTCTTTTTGCATTATCTAACATTCACTTTCATTTATATATCATTCTTGTTTGAAGTTCTATTATACATTGCTTATATTGCTATCTTGAGAATTATTTTTGCCAATTGCTCCTTGTGTTCGACCTCGGACTTTCATCTGAGTTATAAATTTTATTTGTTTTTCGCACTGATTCGACCTATACTGCATGCATGGATTTTAAAACCCAATTCAGAGCGAATAACAGTGGCTAGGAGAAGAGATTTATTTCGGGGCCTCGGATTGACGATCCAACCTACAGATCTGATCAAGATGATGATCGGAGTCCAATGCCTCCGAAATTATCTTGATCGGGGTCTCATAGCACATTATGCATTTCGAGGAGGATCAAAGGCCAAGGGGCGAGGTGGCACCAATCCGAACCTCAGATACCAAATCTGACTGCATAGATGGATCGAGATCGATTATCGCTGCCTAATGGCGTGAAAATTAACCCAATCCAACATCCGTGGTGCCAACTACAAAGCAAAGAAGATAAACATCCATGATGGTGCCACGTGGCACTATCACAGCCGCTCAAATTCACTCAAGTCCCTCCGCTCAACTTCATCAGGCAATCCTAGCCGTTGGATCTCAATCCAACGGCTGAGATTCACGCACGCCCGGCGTTCCGCCTCAAAGAAGGTGGAGATGAGATCTCGACCGTTGGATTGAGATCCAACAGTTGAGAGCATGTGCACACAATTCTTTCCATGCGACCATCAGCAGCTACAGTGTGTTGGAGAGCACCCCTACTCTCAAACTCGCGGTGTGGGTTTGACTCCTTTGACACTTCTAATTGATCGTGTAGGCGCGAGCGGCCAATTAAAGCTGCACGATCCTCATCAAATGGTGAAGAATTCTCCGCATGGTAGCACGGATTAGCACAGATATGCCCATGTAGGAACCAACATGCGATCTCACGCACCGTCCAAAGTGATCAAGAAGCACGATCAATGTGCGATCTCAGCCCTCCATCAACGATCCAATGGCTGCGAATCTTACAACCTCAGTGCTAGCTGTTGCGTGCGTGAGCATCGCGTGCAGGTGCGTGCGATGGTCTTCAGTGACAATTAAGGCGAATCTTCAGCGATGAGTTTTAATGTTGCTATTGACCCATGAATGACCAAGCCTCCTCTCCTCCACTATAAAAGTACCTACACCCCTTCATCCATCTTCATCTCTTCTTTTCTCTCCCTCACCACCTCCAAGGCTCTAGAGAGAGCTTATCCCAAGCCTAGGATGGTTCTCTAGAGTAGAAAAGAAATATTTTTTCCCGCTTCTCACCCCCTTCGTGGACCATCCCATGGCCATCCTCTCATTACATTCGGGAAGTAGATCCTCACCGCAACGCCGTCCTGCCCCATCCTCCTTCCCCCGTTCTCCTTCCTCCAACCTCTCACCACCTTCGTCTAGACGCCATCAAAGCAAGTTGTCCTCCAAGCAACTATCGAGGGGGATTCTTTTGACCTCTATCTTTTATCACTTTTCTAGTGTAGTTTTAATTTGTTGTAATAGACATTTCTCAATTCTATGAAATGTCTCTCTCTCTCTCTTTATCTCTTATTCTTTCAGAGTAGCTTAGAATAGATAACAAATATTTCACTTGATACTCTATCTTATAAAAATACCAAAAAAATCTCAAAAGATAAAAACAACAAAAACAAATAAAATCGAAATGTGGACTTCACAAAACTAAACGTTTGCCTCCCTGTGTTCGACCTGGGACTCACTTCGAGTTTTGATTATAAATTTATCTAGCAGTTGATTTCTACGCACTATGACAACGGGTTGTCCAAAACCCTAATTTTCGTCGCGAAATCATGCTCATCATTTTGGCATCACTGCCGAGGAGGCAACACTCTTTGGTTTTTCCTACGTTTTCTTCCTTAACTTTTTAGCTCACTTTGCTCTTTTCTTTCTATGATTACAGGTACCCTTCCAAGGCGAGCAAAGAGGAATAGATTGAAGTAAAGTGCAATTAGAAGATTCTGTAAGTGTATCCCCACCACCCACCCATTAGATTTTCATTCTATCACCTAATAACTCAAACTCAAATCAACTTAGGTGGTTGCATAAACCCTAGGTTAGATCTTGGTTGTTTGATTGTCACTCCACCTCACCTTACCCACTCGCATAAATTAAAAAATAAAAAAATAAAAAAAAAACTCTTCTCTTCTTGTGGGGTTAAATTAAAAGACACACTTAACACCCACAAATTCTCATGCTAAAGCACACAATCACTTTGATTCTACCACTTAACCCAGGATCTGACCTGTGGACCTGGTACACTTAACTCAATACACAGATAAGTGAGTAGAAATTTGATTAGGTTAAACATTTTTGTGTTGCATTGATCAAGTAGTGCAACAGGCCAATTGCTTGAATTGTTTGACTCGCACCACTCAATTTAAAACTGATCCATCAAGTAACTTGCCACTTAGGGTTCAATTTTTAGGAACTAACCAAGCACCCCACATTATTTCTAATTTTTAAAGGAATATATCATCACCGGTGCTTTCAAAACTTATAGTGTTCTATTGAACCTGATTGAATGAACCTAAAGATTAAATCCTAAAATCTACTAAACAAGGTTAAACCCTAAAAGGCACATCATAAAATAACCTTATTTGAAAACCCTGGTTGTGCACACACACATTTTAATTAATCATTAAGGGCACAACCCGTCTAAAGGACCATCACATTCTAAGAGCACAATCATCCCAATTCTAATTAAAATTGAGTAGGCGTTGACCTTAAGGATTAACTCGCTCTTTGGGACTCCAACTGAGATTTTTTTCGATTAATCTACTTCTACCGGTCCATCTAATGTCTAGCTAGGAGGTAGTGTCAAACGACCGCGGTTGGGGGATATTAAAGGAACCAAAGGCACAAGCCAAAGGAAGAACCTTCTCCCCAATCCCTCCCTCTAACAGGCTCGATTGACCAGATAGAAGCAGACCAAAGTGTTTCTTTCATCTCAAGATAAGTTCTGAGAGTCTGTATGTCTTTAGACCACCCACCTAAGGACATGTTTGGTTGATCGTACTGCAACGCACCTTTCTCGGTTCTGTCTTCCCTCCTACTTCACCATGAATTCTTCCACACCACACTCGCATTTCTAATCCTACCCTCCTACCACCACTTATCCTCAAGATGATTATTATTCTGATCCAACTTATGACTACCCATCCCCTAGTCGAGATAACTTTAATTGGGGATATGATTTCAGACCTCAATGTCCAGGACCTAACTCAAGACATCATGATTATGATTATTATCCTTCCCAGAGCTACACTGATTATAGATCACCGCCCTCTTATGAACAAACTAACCTGATCTACAATCAGGAAGGATATGATGATTATAATACCTACTCTCCCCATAATTATATTGAATATTGGTCACCACCCCTCTTTGAACAACTCGAAATGACCTACTATCAGGGAGGAACCCAAGAACCTCAATTCCTTGATTCCCCTAGACTTAACCCAAAATCACCCAACCTTGAATCAAACTATTTGGTGGGATTTAGTCACATGATTAAGGAGATATAAATCTCCAAAGTTTGTACAAAACTCAAATGATGGAGCTCAGTGGCTACTATTGCCATTGCTGGAGGTAAAGAAAGGCTAGCATCATCATGACGTCAGTTGGGGACCAGAGAGAAAGATTGAGGGGCCATATTGAAAGGGATTCAAAAGTTAAGGGTCATTATGCAAAGTAGGTGAAGGTGAAGTCCAATTGGTCTCAACCTTTTAGGGTAACCTAATTTAGATCCAAGGAATCTAATGGCAACTTCAATTTTGGGTTTTGAGGAGTTTTCTTGGTCAATTTACAATTTAACCCAAAATATATTAAATGTTAACCTTGGTCTTTGACTTGGGTCAAATTGGATTCATTTCACAAAATTAATTGTTTTAAACTTTAGAGAATATTTTTTAATTATTTTTAAAAGGTTTAGATTATATTTATTTCAATTAGAACCCTTAAAGTGAAAGTGGTGCTGAAATTAAAATTTTTGTTAAAGTAAATTGGCTTTTATTTCATAAAAATCCTAAATCAATCAATGCATGCCCACTTAATGGAAATTTGACCTTAGTTGACTTTTAATTGAGTGTAGATTCTCCCTTTAGTTAATCTGCACTTGTATTTCTTCATTAAAATAGCAAAATTAACTAATTTTGATGCATGTCCTCCAATTCTTAATATTCTTCAGTTATTTTCTTTTAATGATTAATTAGGTGAATTTAGCCTTAGAACTTAGCCAAATTAAATAAGATATAGAGGATGATGGTGCTACCATCACCTGGTTAGACACTACATCTTGATTGTAAACAATCATAAATCTCATACAAATGACCATAGAGTCTACTAATGGTGGGAATCTTTTGGGTTAGCAAAAACACTATACACTTAATGGGTGTTAATTGTGTTAACACTTGATTAACTTTCACAGAGTGGCAAATTATCATTTCAATGAAATTTACTGATAATCTTAGGATATAAGATGCATGTGACATTATTACACTTGTATGTTATCACTGGGGCTAAGAAGAAGGATTTTCCTTCTTATAAGTGAAAATAGCCTACATGTCCTAAGACTAGTGATAATCTATTAGAGAGGTTAAAAGGCCCAACAAAACTTAACTATAAGACCCAAGGCCTAATAATTGCTCCTCAAGGAGTCAAACTAGGCTTAATAATTCCATTATACCAATTCTTATTAGAGCCCATGTGAGGCAAAGAGAGTGGTTGGAGGCTTCTCTTTAAGTGCTTACCGAGCATGTTCTAAGCATCTTTTTTATACTAGACAACCTTCATTGTCTAAGGCACTTTAGTCTAATATAATAGAATGGGACATCCCTCTAGTCACCATAATGCTTAGGAAACATTTACTAGGAGGCTCCTTGTAGAGAAATCAGGAATGAACCTTGAAAGGTATTATGTGGAACTTCCAAAGAAGGATGACCTTGTAGAGGTAACTTTAAATGTTAGGATCATTGCTTGTGACTAGGAAATGACCTATGAATTGTGGTGTATGTCTATGGTAGTTACAATACCTCTCATGCATATACAACCAACCAATGAAGGCTTAAGGGACATAATAAGATCTTGACTATGTAACTAATTACCCTGATCATATATTTACCACTCCTCCTCATAGTCTTCCCACTTGGTTCAAATTTCAAGTGGAAGAGACTATAACATCACCTAAATGGGAACTAAAAACTCATAAGAAGTGAGGTATAACTATAATGATCTAGAAAAACTATTTATCACTTGGGCTTAACCATTTGAGTGATAGGCTTAGTTCCATTAGAGCCATCCCTAACAAATAACTTTTTTATCAAGACTAGAGTTTAGGCTTAGATTGCTACATTGCTTCTTTCTATTTTTGTACTTACATAGAGAGGAGGATGAATAAGATTATTTCCTATTAACACTTTAAAAATATCCAACATCAAAGTGATTTATTTTACTAACCACAATTAGTAATTTTTAGAACTACTATTTCTACCTTAAGTTTTTCCAATCAAAATTATTTCGACATGAGATTCGTTCGCAACAAATCATCACATTGCATATACTAACTAAAGTGTTTCATTTGCATGGGGAATAGAAATCAAAGATCTATTTATAGTCTTCTATCAAGGAGAGAGGTTTCAAATGTTTTTTTAATTCGTGATGTTTTGTAGTTATACAAATACTTTCAATGTACACCACACTCTCTTATGCCTTAAAAGGTTTAGTTGCCTGACCAATAAACCACATATTAGTTAACCATGATCATTGAGATAGTTGAGTTTCCCAACACCTAATTGTTAAGAGATGACAATCTCTCCATGTCAATATTATAAGAGGTGCTTGTGCAGAATTTCACCCGACGTGAATGGATGTTTAAGCTTACAATTTAGTTACTTAGTGTCAGCACATTTACTGAATGCTATATCAGCTAAAGGAAAATGGTGTGGTATGACTTTATAATATGTAACATCTGTAAGGGCATGTGTAAAATAGTATCTATCTATATAAGACAATGTAACAAACCGATGTGAGGTGGTTGGAGATATTTTCTAGTGTGCGCTCCTTCACCTCCATTCTTCCCAGCTCGTGTCCCTTGTATATGTTCTAAAATAGCTAATGTAACAATTTGTATTGACATGGTATCAGAGAACAACCTTTGATCAGATTCAATGATTAATGCATCACTACAGTAGATTATTTCTCTTTAATAAATTGTTGTAAATTTGAGGTAAGTCATCATTCTTCTGTGTTGAATCCTAGTCTTAATTTGCAACTGAGAGTAGCACTCAGGACAATCAAGTGATATTCCCTAAAACTCTTTGTCATTAGCAACCTTTTGATTGTTGTGTTTGCGATGTTGCTACTTTGATCTACATGTCGTTGTTGTAGTTTATTGGTTGAGTTCTTAGTTATGGCTTCATCGTCTCAGAGTGTAACTGGTCTTGGCATCTCCTCCATCACCTCTAATGTCTGCTCCATTCTTCCTTCGATACACCACAATATTCCATTTAAACTTAATTCTACCAATTATTCATTATGGAAAGCCCAATTTGTTCCACTTCTTCATGCCTACGACCTTATTGGTCATGTTGATGGAACTAACCACCATCGACAAAAACCATCTCTGATTTTGATGGTTTTGTTATCCCAAATGAGGAATACTTTCTCTAGTATCAGAAAGATCAGCTCATTCTAAGTTGGATTATTTCCTTGATTACTGAAGAAATTGCCATTCAGCTCACTAATTTGGACTCCTATAAAGTCTAGATTTTTCTTGAGAATTATTTCTCTATGTAGATGCGATCTTGTGTTTTTCATTACAAATATGAGATGAAATCTTTGCATAAAGGTGATCTTTCGATGTCTGATTATGTTAAAAAAGCCAAAGTTATTTCCTTCAATCTTGCTTCCTCTGAAAAGCTAGTAGATGAAGATGACCTTGTTTTGGCAATTCTTTATGGTCTCAGGTCAGATTATGAGTCTTTTGTTACGTCTATAACCTGTCAGTCTGAGCCAATCACGTATGATGAATTGGTTGGCCACCTACTAACTCATGAGTAGGACCTCACTCAAAATCGGCCTTCTCTTGACATTTAGGTTAATTAGACTGTGTGCGGAGGTCCTTCTACTCGCAATCGTGGTGGTTGTTATTACACAAATTTTGATTTTGATCATTCTAATTTCTTTCATAGTGGTTCTACTTTTCCTCATGGTGGCTACTATGGTGGCTATCATGGCAATCGAGGAGGACGCTATGCTTTTGGCATTCAACGTTAGATTTCCGGTCACTATAATCACAATGCTCAAACATGCCATCAGGGATATGATGCTGACAGCATTGTTGCTCTACACGTTTAGCTTGTTGAAATACCATCAAACTCTGATGTATCATATGGTACCTTGATTCTAGGTCCATTTATCATGTAACCAACAAGCTTGCAAATCTTGATTTCCATTTAAAATATACTGGACCTAATCAGGCAATGGGGAATCTTCCTCTGTCTCACATACTAGTAATTCTATAATTCCTCATTCTTCACACCCATTATATCTTAATGGTATTCTTTGTTGTGAAAATGTTAAGAAAGATTTACTTTCTATACCATGCTTTCCACAAGATAATTCATGCTATATTGAGCTCTATTCCAATGGATTATTTGTTAAAGATGTTGCTTCTCAAAAGGTCCTACTTTGGGGAAAGCTTGATCATGGATTCTACAAACTTTGGCTACCTAACGTTGTTCTAGAGCTACAATAACTTTAGGAGCTTCTTCAATTCATACAGTAGGAAAGCTCTCTTTTCATAGGTGGCATTGTCGCTTGGGGCATGCTAATGCCCAAACTCTTCAGAAGATGGTGTCTAGATTTCAATTACCTATTGATAATGATTATCATATGCTTCCCTTTTGTGAAGCATGCACTAGAGCAAAGAGTCATTGTTTGTATTTACCACAATCATCTATGTTTCATTCTGCTCCTTTCCATATTATTTTCGGTGATGTATGGACATCACCAATACATTCTATTTAGGGATATAAATATCTTGTAACTTTCATTAACGACTTCACCAAATTTAATTTAGTATTTCCCTTAAAGTTGAAATATGAAGTTGTGAGTGCATGCAAAGCCTATAGGAACTAAGTATACTTTAGAAGGGGGTGAATAGTGTATTATCAATATCTAATGCAAAATTAAAAATAACATTGACTACATATTAGAAGTAAATATAAATCAATCACAAAGATAGATGATACCTAGATTTTAGAGCAGAAACCCTTCTAACTAAAAATCACTATTTAAGCCTCTCAATTTAACATTTCTCTGACTAGTCGATGCTAGTCAATTCCACTAACGCACCACTTGAACGAGGGTGGCACAAATCTCTTTACAACACTTCTTCTCTTATACAGCTAACCAAGAGAAGAAATACAAACAAGACTCCCAAGACAAGTTGGGTCCCAAATTAAAGTAACAGGAATAAAATAGATAACAGTAAATCATATGGAACTCAGAAATAAACATACCAAGCTTTTAGAGTTCGCAAGGGCATGTGCTTTATATTGCAATAGTTGTAGGTGTAGAGGTGCAAAGGCACTAAAGAGAATAAAAGAGAATTACTTTTTGAAAGCTCTTGAGGTGTGATTCAGAATGGAAGGTTGAGGGTCCTATTTATAGGTATTTTTCAACCTATTTTAGAAAGTCTGGAAATACTACTTTGGTCGATAAAAAATAATAGTAGGTCGATCAAAATGAACTTTGGTTGATTAAATTAAAGTTTTGATCGATTCCATGTTGTTCGATTAATTTAGGAATTTAACTTGTAGCGCAATTTGAGAATTTGACTGTTAGAGGCCTCTGCTTGATTACTCCAAGTGGTTGATAGATCATAATTGGATTTGGTTGATCAAGTAGAAAATGTTGGTCGATCAATAAAAGTAAAAACTTAAGGTTTCAGCTGGATTTGAAATCTAACGACGTTAAAAAATGCATCAGTTGTTACTTTTTAGGTTCCTTACAATATTCTAGACTCAATAAAATTAAAAGAGTCTTCAAGTACTTCATCAAAGATTGATTGCGCTTTTGTGGTGTGATCATTTCTTGATTTTGACTTTAAGTGTTCTGAAATGATTAGTCCACAATAAAACATAATTTTGTTACATCAAAACAAAGGTATCAACAAAAGTCTGGAATTTTTCTTCAATTCATAAATATGTTTGAACACAATTTGGGGTCCAATTAAGGCCTTACATATTGATTAGGGTGGTGAATATGGAAAGCTTCATTCATGGCTCTTTTCTCAAGGCATTCAACATAGATTATCTGCTCTGCATACCCTACAAGAAAATGATCCAACAAAGTGTAAGAATGAGAGTTTAACAGAAATTTCTTTCACTATTCTTGCTCAAAGTGGAGTTCCTCTACACTTTTGGCCTTTTTCCTTCAACACTATAGCATACATAATTAGTATTCTTAGTTTTGTTGTTATAAATTTTGCAACCCCATATGAAACTCTTTATAACAGGACACCTGATTATAGTTTTCTTGAAGTGTTTGGATATGGGGTTTACCCTCTCTTAAGTTCTTATAATAATCACAAAATGGAGCCACACTCTACATTGCATGTTTTCTTGGGAATTCCCAATTTCACAGGGCATATTATTGTTACAATGCTGTAACTGAGAAGATTATTATTGGTCATCATGCCATATTCAATGAAGAGTTGCTGCCCTTTAATGCTGGTCCTGCGCCCTCGTCAACTACTTCAGCATAGTCTCCTCCTGCAACCATGGGTATATATTACTTATTTAGCTGCAATTCTACTCGTCGACGATTGAGTTGCACTAAAAAGGTTTAATCATGTGTCGTTGTTGTAGTATAAGTGTCACAAATGAAAATCGATGTTATGTCAATTTTATTTATTTACAATTTTTATTGGTTTATTCTAGGTCGTTTTCTAGGAGGTAGTTATTGATATACATCAATCTCTAAGTCCAAAAATGTTCTTTTATTCCAAAAATGTTAATTTTATTTGTAAAATGAATGAAGGAATCAAACAATGAATGAATGGGTTAATGGTATACAAAAAAATCAAGTAATATGTATTACAATGCCTTAAACATATATACAACAAATAAGCATAAAAAACTGTGTAATTACTCTATGTTAGTTATATACAATAATATAAGTAATACCTAAGTATGGTACAAAAATAGCTACTAATATCTACTATACTAGATTATATTAACATACTAATACCTTTAGTAACATATATTATATATATAGTAACATATATATACATCGCTATAGCCCTAGTAACATATATACATAACCTAAGGCAAAAGGAACTACTTATACTAACGTATATACATGTATATAGTGACATATATGTCTATCGCTAAAGCCTCTAGTATTATTAATATACATATAGGAATCTCAAACAGTATCTATACTATTTTACTTATACATATAATCTACCATATACGTATACATTATTTATATACATATATATATACTTACACTATACATGCACACAACACACACAATATCCAACCCTTAGCCATTTAAACAGCTAACTCTCCTCTTCTTTTTTTCTCTCAGGACTTAGCCATTTTGTGAGGCACTCTCCCTCTCCGGTTCAGCTACAATTACTCAACCCAAAAATTGGGTTTTTAGTGAGCGGGCTGGCCCATTTTTGAGGTATATACAGCACCTTAGAGAGGTGGGACCAGACCTCTACTAGTGGGCTAACCCTAGTTTAATTATTGTTCATTTTCATCTGGTTTCAGGCCCAGGATAGGCCCAATATGGGCCCAGCTACAATGCGTGGTCCCTGGCCCACCACAGTATACAATATGCCCGTATCAGATCAGAGGAGAGTAATGTATGGTTATGGTATGTGCGCCTGATGCATGTCAACTGATCGACATGCAATGCAAATCCATTAAATACTGTTGTGCCGACTCCAACATCCACGATGTGGTACCAAATCACAGCACAATTGGTGCGATGCTATGCAATTAAGTATTTGATGGCGAAGGTTTTGGCCCTCAATTTGAGGGCCATAAATTAATATAAATTAAAAATAAAATATATAATTATAGAGCCCTTATATAGGACTATATAATGGTATAATTAATTTAAAGAAATAAGTTATTTAAATATATATTAAAATTAGTTAAAGTTGGTTGTTTGTACACATTAAATTAAGAGTTAATTTCTTAATGAAAGTTTAAATTAGTTAGTTAAATATACAATTGACTTATTACAGAGTTAATTTACATAATAAATTATTTATTAGACATTTTTATTGCATTCTAGAAACTTTATTTTAATTTATTTACATTTAAACATACATTTTGGATAGTTATGTACATAAATAATTTATAAATACTGTAATGTAGTACAGATACAATACACATAGGTTAAAAATATTTAATATAATATTACACAAGTATACATTATAACTTACTTTAGTTTTAACTTAAATTATTAATTTATTTTATTTTAAGTTAATAGATTACTTAATTAACTTAATAACTTAATTACCTACTATAAATATATAATTAAATCAATTTACAGGTATTATACAGTATATATTATTTACTTAAATACGTATGTACAATATTAGACATAGTTATGTACATATAGATAGGTTTATATAATTACTTAGGTTACTATCATTTATTTAATATAAAATAATAGATAATTATAAAATAAAGATATATATAAAATAAATCATTATAAATATTTTATTTAATATATACAATACATATATAAGTTAATTATATACATTATATACATATTGTATAATATCTACATATAGCTTAGGTTTAATTTATATATACAAGTATATACAAGTGTACAATTTATTTTTAGGTATTTTTGGGGTTTTTCTAATTTTTTTAGTTTTTATATAGATAGCAGAGGTAAGAGATGAAAGAGAAAGGGTGGGATGGGAGAGGAAGAGGTATTTTTGTGATTTTTGAACTTAGGTCTTTTATTTAATTCCAAGATATACTAAACTGTCAACTGATATGTTCTACCAAGTCAGGAGTTCAGAATGCCTTGAAACTTGGTACACACCTAACGAAATACCTAATCTTACTCAAGACAAGTTTATTTTATTTTCTTGTGATTTTTTCATTTTTATTTATTTGCAAGTTAACCTAAGTTTAGGTCTTGAATGAGTGTTTCATTAGGTACCTAAGTCCTAGAAATGAGGTCTAATGGCTAGAACAAGTGTGTGAGCAACCAAGAACATCCAACACATTGTAAGGAAGATGTTTCATCATTTAAACATGATTTTCATTTAAATCTCAAGTTAAAACACAATTTGGACAATTAATGCATTTCACATGAGCTGACAATGGATTTCGAAACAACTTATAAGTAATTCAAATTGAATTCCAATTCATTTAAGGCGCATGAATGCTTGTTGATACTATTCTACAACTATACACATGTCAGCTATGTTTCAATCCCAAAATCCACTTCAAATCCCTCAGAACTCCACCTAATTTAGGAACATGTTGCTGCTGATTGATTACAGCAGCAACTATTGCTGCTGTCCAATTCCAGATCGGATGCTACCTCAACAAATTAGACATCTTAATTACTGTCAAAGCCGCTGCTCAAATGAAATCTTTAAAGACTAGATGGCTTAAAACATGGTGCAGCAATGCAAAAATGAAGCCAGCAGTTGGAAGCTACTACTGTTATATGTTCAGATCAAATAAGTCTAATTTGAGCTCAATGTTGGAGTAGTTATATATTAACCCAATCCCATTTGATTTATCCATTTTAAAAATAGAATCTAAGTAGATCCATTCATTAAAACCATGATTCACGTTGCACTTTGAAAATCTATGAATCAAATTCTTAGAAATCTCAAAATGAAGATAAAACTTCACAAAATCAAATCACTCATTCCAACTGCAGATAAATCCTTCAAACATAGGTTTAACCTTGAAATCTCATTCATAACCCCAACTCATCAACAAAATCAGATTCAAATCAGTGCTAGAGCCTCAAACCCATGTAGTGATTCTCCTTGGCTTAAGCATTTCAAAATCCCTTTGAAAATGGTAACTCAAAGAGAAATTAGGTGTAAGCGCATTCGATGATTAAAATCCACTTCAACTTGCTTAAACCCATCTTAATCAACTCAATGGAGCATAATAGGACTCAATTCGATCATTCAACTCAGATTATCCTTGATTTCAATAAAAAATTCTTAAATCAGCAAAACCAACAAATCTGATGTAAATGCTCAAATTGGTTCAATTCAAATCAGATCGGGGGGTCTTTGTGGATTTATGGAATGTGTGGGAGACCCCTAGGTGAAATTAGTGCTCAATCAGATCTAGATGCTATGAAGCATTAGATCTGATTAATGCTTCAGTGGACGGGTGAGTTGTGATTAAAACTTCGAGGAAAATCAGTGAATGTGGATGTGAGATGGTTAGGGAGCTATATGAATCAATGGAGAAGTGTGCGAAAACTCCTCTCTGATCTAAATTGATTAAAGAGGTTGGAGTGACTCTAATCTACTCTACTCCTAACCTATACTAAACCAGGTCAGATCAACCAATGTTTTATACTCTAACTAATCTAAACTAATCTAGAAAGCACTAAACTACACTAAGAGAGCAGTAAACCTAATCTAACAGGAAGAATGGAACTTGTAGAGAAGAGCTACAGCTGGTGGTTGCAGTGAAGAGTGGGGGAGGATCTCCAGTGGATGAAAGCTCTCTAGTGGAGCTCAGTGTCACCCTTAGGTGCTATGTGGTCCTTAGCGGCGAGGAGATGTTGTAGGAAGGTGAATTCCTCTGCCAAGGGTGGCAGAACAAGGGTTAGGTGGGGAGGAAGCTAGAGAGGATGAAAGGATCGCCTCAAGGAAGTAGGAGAGGAGGTTGTTGGCACGTGTGAGGGTCTGGGTAGCTGCTTAAGTAGGCGTGACAGTGGATCAGAGCATCGCCATGGTGGATTTAGGCAATTAGGGCATGGGTGGTGGGATGGCTTGAGAGGGGCGCGAAGGGTTCAAATCAAAATCCCACCATCAGATGGGATCTGAGGCGAGAGGCGATTCCACACGTGTGAGCACGTGCGAATTGGATGAGGCTCGATTGTAGGATCAAGGCATACGGGAGCGACGACCATGATTGGCTAAGTTCTTCATGCTACAGTGCATCTCCGGTTGTAGCAGGTGAATTGGAAGAATTGCACGAAGGTGCTTGGATTGAAATGATACAACATTTATGCCCAGGACCATAAGTAGAAAGAAGTGTTACAACGTGGTCCCTGGCAGTTATCAAAGAGGTCCCTACGGCATACATCTGGGTCCCTAAAGGCTTTAAATGTGAATAAATGTAATTGCTTAAGGGGCCTAAATGAAGAACTCTAAATACAAGGTCCTATTGATGTCCAAATGCCATGAGATTTTTATTTGAGCTTAATTGAACATTTAAGAGTATGATTTCACTTTTAATTTGAACATTTGAACTCAAATATGTGTTCAATTTGTAATTTGGATCATTATATTACATTTTGAATAAAATATCTCAATTTGTGACCTAAATTTACGTTTTTAATACAAATTTGCTGTTTTAGGTCATTTATGTTATTTTTCACACTTAACCCATTTCTTGTGTTAATTATATAGTGTTTAACCTAATTTCTAGCTTAACTTGAGCATTTTAATTATGATGAGCCACACATCATCAAATTCCTTTGGATTTATTGCCAACTTCTACAAATTTAAATTCATCCACTCCTATGTATACACCCATGAATCAATCCAATTCAACAGTACATGAGTCCACACCTATTTCATCTCATTCTAATATTACAGCTATACCATAACTACAACAATGATGCGCAATTCATCAACCATCATAAGAAAGCACTATTGACAGGTTTTTGTCCCCGGCAACGACACCAAAAATATGATCATTGACGATGAGTTTGCATTAAAAAGGGGTTTTAAAATGTCATTGTTGTAGTATATGTCACGAATACAAATCGATGTTGTGTCAATTTTATTTATATATTTAATTTTTACTGGTTAATGCAGGTCGTTCACTGGGAGACAGTTATTAATATATATCACTCTCTAAATCCAAAAACATTATTTAATTCCAAAAATGTTGATTTTATTTACAAAAATGAATGAAAGAATCAATGAATAAAAGAATTTGGTTAGTCATGTACAAAAGAATGAATTAAAACATATTACAATGCTTGAAAATAAATATGCACAAATAAGCATAAAAGACTATGTACAAATACTCTATGTTAATTATTTACAACTAATATAGTTAATACCTAAATATAGGTACAAAAATAGTTAATAATATTTACTATACTAATTCATTATAATGTACTAATATCTATAGTAACATATATAAGTGTCGCTAATACCTTAGTAAAATTATATACCTAACATAAGGCAAAAAACTATTATCTATACTAACATATAATTCTATGTACAGTGACATATATAAACGTCAGTGTAGCCTTAGTAACATATTTATACTACCTAAATCAAAACTACTTATTCTAACATACATATATATATACAGTGACAAATGTATTCATCACTAAAGCTCAAATGTTATATATACATATAAAAGCTTAAACAACCTACTTTATTTACGCTTATATACACTATACTATATTATTTACAGTATACATAATTTATTTACATTATCTTATACTATTTATACTTATACTTATCATATATTATATATGTATATATATACATATATACATAACACACACAATATATACACACACAGACGCACACAACTCACGCACTCAACACACACATATACACACTAACACACAACTCATGCTTATGCACAGGCAGGTGCAACACCTAGTGAATTTTAGCCCCGCTCTCCTCTTTTAGCTAGTTCAGACCGAGTCTTCTCTTCTCAATCTGTTCAAAAATTGGTTCAGTGGGCGGGCGACCTTTTCGAGGGATACACAGCACCCATTACTGAGTGGGACCAAACCTCTACTACGGCCACCCTAGTTTTCATTAGGTGCATTAATTCTGATTTAATGCTTGTTATTGGATCCACACAGGCCCATGCACAGTGCACGGTCCCCGACCCATGCATCGCACCCAAATGCTCAAGCCAAGTCAAGTTTGTAAGAGATAGTGTCATGTGTATAAATAAGAGGGCTCTTGGTGCCTGACGACCAGGAAGGAAAGGAGATGAAAATGTAATAAGGCGCTGCGGGCAGTCCTATGCTTCCGATATGGTGCTAAAACAAGCATCCGATTGGCGTTGCAGCCATGCCTGGCACCTGCCTGGTTAGGTGAATTTGGCCCTCGATTTGATGGCCATAATTTATTTAAAATTAAAATTAAATTATAGGGTTGTAAAGCCCTTACATAGGGCTACATAATTATGTATTTACTTTACAAAAATAAGTTAGTTTATTATATAATTAAATTAAGTAAAGTTTATAGTTTATACACATTAAATTAGAGTTTAATTTGCTAATTAAAGTATAAATTATTTAATTAATTATCAAATTGACTTAGTACAGTATTAATATACATAATAAATTATTTATTACAGATTTTTATTATATTTTAGAAGCTTTATTTTAATTTATATAGATTTAAATGCATGTTTTAGTTGGTTATGCATATAAATAAGCTATAGATATTATAATACAATATAAATATGATATAAATAAGTTGAAAATACTTAGTATAATATATTATAAGTATACACTATAAATTATCTCAGTATTAACTTAATTTACTAATTTATTTTATTTTAACTTAATA
This sequence comes from Thalassia testudinum, assembly GCA_037157565.1. NCBI lineage: Eukaryota > Viridiplantae > Streptophyta > Magnoliopsida > Alismatales > Hydrocharitaceae > Thalassia > Thalassia testudinum. The sequence goes on along the minus strand of JAZHRO010000065.1, from coordinate 14,886,295 downwards.
AATTACCTAGTTAACTTAATAACCTAATTATTTATTGTATAAATATAATTAAATTAAGTTACAGGTATTATAAGATTCATAATACATATATAAATACATATGTACAATATTAGGTATAGATATGTACATTTAAATAGGTTTGTATAATTACTTATTTATTTTACATTTAAATTATATAAATTAATATAAAATGATACAATAAAGTTATATATACATTAGATTACTCTAAATACTTAATTTAATACATAAAATATATATATAAGTTATTTGTATACATTATATACATATTATGTAATATTTACATATAGCTTGGGTTTAATTAATATATATAAGTATATACATAATATACATGGTATTTTTGGGAGTTTTTGGAGTTTTTCTGATTTTTATCGATTTTATATATATAGTAGAGGAAAGGGACGAGAGAGAAAGAGTGAGATGAGAGAGAAAGAGAGTTGTTTTTGTTGTTTTTAATGTTTGGTTCTTTTATTAAGTTCCAAGGTATACTGAACTGTCGGCTGGTATGTTCTACCAAGTCGAGAGTTTAAAATGCCTTGAAACTTGGTACACACCTAAAAATATACCTTATCTTGACCAAGACAGGTTTATTTTATTTTTTTGGAATTTTTATATAGTTTTTATTTATCTACAAAGTTCAACAAAGTAAGGCCTCAAAGGGTGTTTTCAAAGAGAACCTAAGTCCTTGAAAATAGTTCTAGTGGCTGGAAATGCAGTTTAAACACATCAAAACATTCAGCACACTATCTGAAACATGTTTGAACTCTTAAACAAATTTTCACTTTAGATTTCATTCATATTTCAAGTTTGGACAGATTTACAAGGAAAGTAGTTGACAAAGGAATTTAAAAATGAGGTTATAAGCAATTCAAGTTGAAATTCAATTAATGTAAAGTACATGAATGCTTGTTAATGATATAAAAATATTATAACTCAAGTCAGCTCACTTTCAACTCCAAAACCCAGCCAATCAGATCAGTTAGGATAGCCAAACAGTGGCTGCTACAGCACACAACAATAACTGTTGTTCAGCAGGCACAGCTGCTACTTCTGCCAAAATCAGATTTTGGAGTCTTTGATTAGATGTCTTAAATCCAAATGCAAATTTTGCAACAGCTAACATCTACTTCTACTGCTATCTTAGCAGTAATAGCTGCTATTCTGATTACTGGAAACCAACCCAGATCAGACCTAAGAAGGTCTGATCTAAGGCACATGAATGCACAAAAACACTTCTGGTAGATCAAATCTACCCAAAACCCTTTTAAAATCATAATTGAAGATCTGAAAATCCACTGATCAACATTATTTCCATATTGAATTTTGTATAGATCAAAAGCCCATGTTGCCCTAATTTAGGCTTTCCATGTGATTTGATATCTGAATAAATCATCTGATATGCTTAAACACCATTAATTGGTGTTCAAGATGATCTAGTGATTAACTTGGAATCAATTGGGTCATCGTTTGACCTCAAATCAGTATTACTGATTATCCTTGAGTAAACTCTCCAAAATAACACTTAAATTAAGTGCATGCTCATTCACACATTAAAAATCAAATCCAAAACCTTGGATTTATTGCATGACACTTAATTAAGCAATTAAAAACCTTAGAAAGCTCGATTGAATCCGATAAAACTAAATGATCACCAAATCATAAGTTTGAGCATTAAAGGCAACTTTGAAAATAATCAAGCAATTTTGGACAATAAAATCAGATCGGGGGATCTTTGTGAATTTATGGAGTGAGTGGGAGACCCCCCAAATGGGTTTTAGGTGCAAATTCAGATCTCGAAGCCAAGGCTTCATATCTGAATTTGACCTTGATGGATGGGTGGATGATGAAAAGATTACGAGGGAAAATCATAAACAATTCGTGAAGCATAGAGAAAGTTGTATGCATCGAAATGGAGGTGGAAAAACAACTCCCTGATCTGAATTGATCAGAGAGAGTGAGATCAAATCTACACTAATCTACTCCTAAACTACACTAATCCATCACTGAATTTTGTATCTAATCTACTCCTAGCTAATCTAATTATACTAGTCACTACTCTACATTACTCTAGAAAGTAGGAAAATCCTAATCTAACAGAAGAATGGGACCTGTTGAGAAGGTCTGCAGCTGGTGGTTGCAGCGACAAAGGGGGGAGGATCTCCAGTGGATTGAAAGTCCACTAGTGGGACTCAGTGTCGCCCCTCAGGTGTTATGTGGTCCTTAGCGGCGAGGAATGGTCGTAGGAGGTGGAATTCCATTGCATAGGCATAGGAATGGAGGTGTATGGGGAGAAGAAACTGGAGAGGAGGAAATTGCTTAGCTCGAGAGAGTAGGCTTAGGGAGTAAATGGTCATGTGCGCAAGCTGGATAGGGATTTAAGTAGGCTTAGGGAGTGAATGGACTCACCGTGAGGTGCGATCACTTACCTAGGGCTTGGGCGATGGGGATGGGAAGAGAGATGCACACGAAATCCAAATCAAAGATTGATCGTTGGATGGGATCTGGGGCAAGAGGTGATCACATGCGCCGAAGCACGTGAAGGTTTGAATCAAGGTTGGCTGTCAGATCGTGAGATCAAAGAGTGAATGGCTGCGATCGAGGGTGTTCTTGCGGCTACAGTGGACTCGCAGCATCAGGTGTATTGGTAGATTTGCAGAGAAGCCATCTAAGGGCAAAGGGGTAGAATAATAGCATAGAAGCCCATAAGTGGCTAAGAAGTTTTGCAGAGCCATCCTTAGGCTTTACAAAGAGGCCCTTGCAGTTATCAAAGTGGTCCCTAGAAGTTTTTAAATGAAGAAAATGTATATGACCTAAGGACTTATATGTAATCTAATAAATGCAAGGTTCTAATGATGTTCAAATGCAACCAAATTTTTATTTAAGCATAATTAGACATTAAGGAAGTTAGTTTTACTTTTGATTTGAACTTTTGGATTCAAATGTTTCATCAATTTGCAATTGCATCGTCAACTTATAATAATGAATAGAATACCTTATTTAATGACCTAATTTCGCATTTTTTATATAGATTTGATGTTTTAGGTCTTTTTAACTATTTTCCACAGTTAACCTATTTCATGTGTCAATTCAATAGTGTTTAACCTAGTTTCTAGCTTAACTTGGCATTTTAACTATGATGAGCCACACCTCATCAAACGACAACCTCTTTCTTAAATGCCTACACCACCTCTATGTACACATCAGATGGTTACCTAAGCCAAGCGTGGGATTTGTAAGAAGAAATTCTTTAATACCATTTTACATCCCTTGCCTCAATGTTTGTCCATTGTCTATCAAAAAACTGAACCATCCTGTCTCTTTATGGCTTGGAAGGATCCTAATTGATCAAAGGAATGACAGATGAATTTAATGTCATGATACAAAGTGACACTTGGAGCTTGGTTCCTAAGACTTCTAACATGAATATTGTTGGCAACAAGTGTGTTTATAAAATAAAAAGGGATCCTAATGAGAGCATTGACCACTACAAAGCCCATTTAGCAACAAAGGGATTTCATCAAAAGAGACCTAAGATTATTTTTATGTTTAGTTCAATCATCAAACATACTACAATTCGCTTACTTCTTGCTTTGGCCATTAAAACTAAGTGAACCTTACATGAACTAGATATTCAAATTGCACTTGATCAAAATGTTTACATGAGTCAACCTTAATGATTTATTAATTTGGATTATCTTGATCATGTATGTAAACTGCATAAGTCCTTATATGGTTCAAAACAGACTCCACGGGCATGGTTTTAATGTCTAAGCTCATTTCTTTATGAAAATGGCTTTCATGATTCCAAAACCAACACTTCCCCTTTATTTATAATGCTACCGGTGTTGCTCTTTTATGTTCTTGTTTACGTGGATGACATCCTTGCCATTAGTTCATCTGTTGATGCCATCAATGGTCTGGTTTCAAAGTTGACATCTTCGTTTCTAGTCAAGGGCCTTGGATATTCCTCCTATTTTTGGGGGTTGAGTTTTATTCTACTCCTGGTCTCCATTTATCTCAAAGACGCTACTTGTCTGAATTACTAATCAAGGCTAAAATGGATTCCTACAAACCTGTGAAGGCTTCTCTTTCTACAACCTCCTATGCAACACTTCTCAAAGATACTGGCACTGAACTGTAGGAACCCTTTGTCTTTCACCAACTTGTGGGTCCTTACAATATATTGCATTTTCTAGAGCAAGTATTTGTTTTGTTGTCAAAAAACTTTCTCAGTTTATGCACAAGCCCACAAATGTTCATTTTGAGGCCTTAAAGCACTTTCTGCGCTACCTAAAAGGCACACTTGATCACGGTATTTTTCTTGCCAGCAATACTTGCCCTAGTACTATTGCCTTCTCTAATGTTGATTGAGCAACAAGCGTACATGATCGTAGAACGACTAGATACGTGATTTTCCTTGGCTGCACTGCCATCAGTTGGTATACCAGAAAGCAACCTACATACTATAGCACTTTCAGGTATGGAGGCTAAGTATCAGGCTATTGCAAATTGCGTGATGAGACTTACTTGACTCCCATCACTTCTAAAGGAGTTTCATGTCCTCCTTCATCCTTTCCATTAATATTTTGTTATAATGTCAGTGCTACATATATGATAGCTAACCCATTTTTTCATTCCTATACAAAACATATAGAGATAGATTTTCACTTCATATGGGGAAAGATTGCTAAAAATGAACTCCAAATTCAATTTGTCTCCACAGCAAGGATCACGTCGCAAATGATTTCACAAAGCCCTTGTCCATTCCTTAGTTTCAACATCTTTGTTCCAAATTGAAGACAATGCCTCAATCTTCAATTTGAAGGGGGATGTTAACACATATTCTGAATGTTGTGTCAGCTAATGGAAAATGATGTGCTATGACTTTATAATATAACATTTGTAAGGAACCATCTAAAATACTCTCTATCTATATAAGATAGTGTAACAATCCCATTTGAGATGGTTGGAGATATTTTCTAATGTGCGCTCCTTCACCTTTGTCCTTCCTAGCTCGTGCCCTGTCTTTGTTCTAAAGTAGAGCTAATATGGCAATTTGTATTGACAGTAAACAATACTATTTTGACGGAACCATTTGATTCAATAGAAGCTTCTTGCCACGAAAAATAATGAACAAGGTAATTAAATTCTGGTGACTTTTCTTTTTCCATTGACTTCTACGATGTGGCAGTAACTATCTTCTTTTGATGTCAGTTTGGCCTAACATGGTTCATCAATTATAATTTTGCAATAACAATAATCAAGTCTTCTCCCACATGGAGTGAGGTTGGTTACATGAATTTTTTGCTTTCACTCAACACTTAAATTAAAATAATTGAGGTCAAATTTAATTATATTTTTCAAATAATTCTTTGGTGTTTCTCATCCGCTGTTAGTAAGTTCATCTCTAACTCCTCATATCTCCTAATTAAAATATTTAGTAATCTTTTTCTATAAATATCCAAACTATCTTAGATACATCTATTTCATTTTATCTCATCCCTCTATGATCATATATTGATCTTATCAACTTCATCGATTATAACTCTATTCCCAATAAAAGAGAGAAACATCTCAGGGACACAAAATCGATCACTTTAATTTACAAAAAAAAGAAAAGAAAAGAGCATGATGTCGTGATTGGTTGATTATATAATGCATTGACATAATTCTTGGCTCCACCTCTGATCCCACACCACAACACAACAACCTCTGACGACCACATCCATCCTACACATAGATGAGTTGGCAAACTCATTACCGTATATATTAAAAGGCAAAACTAGTCGCAACATCACACACGCATATATGCATATAATTGGCAATAGAAGAAAAAGGCAATGTAAAGTAGTCTTTTATATACTTAAAGAAGCCCATAAAAGGGAGCGAGATTCTTAAACTTCCAATCTTAGCATATCAACGTACATGGTGAGAACTATAGAGTGCTAGTAACAAGCCTATGATTCTCTTAGGCCTCACATTATAAAGGTAACGTGCACTCGAGATTAATTAGATTTGAAGAAGTGATGCACACTCCATTAAATAAACACTTAATGCCTACCATGAGGTTTAGTGCTCCACTCAATTTTCCCTTTTGGCCTTTTGCCCTATCAGTAGAAATTAATGAAAGGTAAACTAAGCAACACCATTGTTCGCTAAGACTTCCGTAACCTGAAGTGGAAGGGCTTTTAACAGAACATCTTTTCAAGTAAAAAGAAAAGATGACTACCACTTTATTTCTTTGTTTTAGTAGTGCGATAGCTTAGTGAATGGGATAACTGAGATTAAAGTATTCGCTTGCATAGTAAGATAAGATGGGAACTAGATTTGATAGTTATAATATATAATATATTTCACAAAACTCTTTACCTAGCTGCTCCTATAATTTATTTATAGTAATTTAGACTATCCATAACTTCTTATTGTGCAAATAGTCCAAGAAAATATGTTCTATTTACATCAACGCCCAACATCTTTTGAGATTGAGGTCCCATGAAATTTTCTCCCTCCCACTTCCTCTTCCTTCATTTTTACCTGTCATTTTGTTATCCCACAAGTGCAATGGCTTTCCATGGGTGTAGTACAATAGAGGCATTTGGGAGTTCTCAACATACGTAGTAATAATGGAATTTGAACTAGTCCATTGAACTTGCACATTCCTGCGAGATGAACCATGACATTCTACTTTCAATTCAATACGATTCTTACGGGTTTATATGCATCAAGGAACTTATTCCAAATATTTGAATGTTTCAACATTTTAAAGTTAAAAATTAAAAAAATGTGAAGTGAGTGTATGGTGATTTCAATCGATATATTTTAATTTTTTATCGATAAAAATCACTTTTTATATATAAAAAATCATATTCTTAATAAAAAATTACTTTCTATAAATAAAAAAGTACATTCTAAATGAAAATTTATTTTCTATCGATGGAAAGGTAAAATAAATCAATGTATTTTCATTTTCAAGTGATATATTTTCATTTTTAATCTATATATTTTGTTTTTAATTGATTGAAAATTATTTTTAATCGATTGAAAAATATTTTTGATCGATATGTTTCAATTTTGAGTCGATATATTTGATTTTCAACAAATAAATTTTAAGTTTATATATTTTAATTTTTAATTGATAAAATTTCATTTTAAATTAATTAATTTTAATTTTTAAACGATATATTTTACTTAAATATAAGTAGAAGTCACACGTTCAAACTACCTTACAGCGTACACTTTCCTATCAGTAACCTATTCTAAATGCATGCCATTTGAATATTCATATTTACACACAAATATTTATATAAAATGCAACTCCTATCATATAGAACTGATATATTCATGTTTACCTTACAAGTGCAGACCTTAAAGTCCAACTTACCCAACGAGAACTCGACGTTTGGATAGCAGTTTATATGGTATGTGTTATATATGGGCTAATCTTGTATATATATAATGTACCGTCGAGCAGCTATTGTGCACCTTAGTTTGTGCGATATATTTATTTTATTATTTATCCGGACTCTCTCTCTCTCTCCCTCACATCGGGCTCTCTCTCTTCTCTCTTTCCCTTCCTCTCGCCAATTTTTCTCTTGCTGCCGGTGGCTTTATTCTTTTTTTCTCTTATTTTATTATTTCTGCAACTAATTTACTATATACATTTATTTCGAATTCCCTATTCACTATCGATTTTCTTGTCTTGTATATTTTTTATTAAAAGCTACTATCAAATATATTTCTATAAGAGTGTAAAATGATACATAATTAATTTAGACATATGATATATTTTGTTTTTTAATTAATTTTTTTTTTACAATGAGAAATCAAAATAGGCATGTGATTTATTTTAATTTCCAATGAATATATTTTTATTTTTCATAGGTAATATATTTTGCGATCGCTGGATATTTTCTTCCACATCAGCATTTCTTTACTTTAATTTTTTTTAATTATAGAATTTTGATATAATTTTAATTTTTGTGCTCCCATAACAACTTGTAGATATTTTTACTTTTAATGGATATTGCCTTTTGCAATGGATGATATATTTTAATTTTTAATCAATATTTTCTTTCTTTACTTTAATTTCTTTAGCCACAGAATTTTAATACACTTCTAATTTCTACAGAATAAAAAGTAGTGATAACTTTAATTTGGAGTGCTGAGTAGGAAACTTACATAACAGTGCATCACATAACAAAATTCCATTGATCGTTCATACCAACATTAAATTCATGCCATGACTTCTCTATCTTCAACAATAGAACGATCCCAACACATATTTGTACGTGGTTGTTCCAACATATGCATATATCCACAGATATAAGAAAACCATAATTTTAACAAACAATATACGATTACATATTTTCTCCATGATAGTTTCAAAAATATATATTTTGAACCGTATATTTACAGACCCCTACGCCAATGATAACACAGGCATTATGCAATTCCTTTTCTAATAGTTGGTATATATTGGAAAATAAAGAACCTCATAATGGATTCATATATATGCTAACAAGTATTGTAAATGGCTTAGTTTTATAAGTTAAATGAACATATCATCACCAATATATGTGCATGGGAAACTAAAACAATCCCAAACGTTATTGTTGTTGAAATTAGCCTTATATGCATGAAAAAATTGCAATTGGTGGTTGGCTTGTGATTAACTCCTGAGGTGTTGTCATGGCCACATATAATGGGTGACCGGGGTGGAGGGTAATGGCATGATGTGTAGGTACAATAGAAGTAATATCCCCTTTACTTATATAGAAAGATTGAATCAAATTTCACACAATATCTAAATGAATGCGGTACAAAAATGTAAAAGGTGAATTATATTACAACACAAGAAAGTGGGAGCAAAAAAAAAATCAAATTCAGAAGTGGAACCATGTTACATGTCTTCCCTTCATGCAAAGAATTAACGCAAGTATAGGCATGCATGTGGTGGAGTCCACCATTACTCAAAACAGTTATCACCACTTCTAATAAAAAAATAGAATCATTTTACATTGGTATAAAATCACTAAAATCACCTTCAAAATTATTTTACACGGATGTAAAACTAAAAAATCAATTTCAGAATCATTTTATGTCAATGTAAAATCATCTTGTACCGATGTATTTTGTTTCAAAAATAAAAATCACATTGTGGGTACTACACAATGATGGTGGCTTTTTTAAGTGAGGTGGATCCTAACATGTAACAAAGCATACACTATATTTTTTTTAATTTTTTTATATTAAATACCATTTACATGCTGGGAATCACATTCATTACATCTGTGTATTGCAAAATTTGCCACTTTATATATTTTCATATATTTTAACTATCTAAATTTTGGGATGTTAATATAAGAAAAGTTTTTTAGATGCATTTACGTAAATGATAAAAAGTTAAGATGTAAATGTTATTTTAATTGATTCCAAGAAAATATGTAAACTTTTGATATTATTTTTGAGAGGATTCCTTATACATGAGGGAGGTGTGGCAGAAAATTAATATTGCATTCGCATCCGTCCCCACCAAATGCTCCCTACACGATGCTAAGCGCTTATAGGTGCAGCATGTTGGATAAATTCCTCAATGAGATCAGATTTGAGGGATCAATTTTTCATCTCTAGTAGATTAGATCAAATTAGAAATTTCATAGGATATGTTAAAGTATGGATTGGAGTGAAGAGGGAACCAAATCCATGCACAAAAAGACGTTTGTTATGCGCATAGTCATGGGTTTAGCATTTAAAGATCCATTTGGTTAAACTACCTCTTAATGGCAAACTTATTGCTTCTTAATTATTGAACTTTTAAGTTTCTTCGATGTTTTTCACATACCAATCCTTTAAGTAAATACTGGGTTGGAGACTCTAACATGGACTCTTCTTACTAAAGTAAGAATTATCCCTGTTCGACTATCATCGTATTTTTAGCAAAAACAATTTTGAGGTTTGCAATAATCAATGAGAAAAAGAGAAGAAACAAGCTTATATTTGAAATAGACAAGAAAATTCAATCCAATCAAACTCAAGTAGATCAAGATTTGCATTGAGTTGACCAATCTAAAAAGGTTGGATTAGATTATATATTGGCCATAATTTTAACAATTCTAATCCTCTTAATACTCACAAGGGCCTTATAATGATACTATCCCCTTGTTTATTCAATTATGTTTCATAGCCATAGCCATACATGTTTAGTGCACCTCAAATCATCCTTGACCTGCTTCTTGGAAGTTGACTTCAAAGAATCTTATCTTTTGGAAAATTTTAAAAGTGTTAAATTAAATCCCCTAAAATTCAAGTCTTGAGTCATTTCAAAGTCGATCTCGTCATTTACAAACTGATATGACTTTATGTGATTTTATAAAGATGAAAATTAAGTCATTCAGACATGTAAAACCAATCAACTCTTAAAATTTATAACCTAGATAGGATGAGTATCTGGGGTCGTTTAAGAAGACACTTTAGTTCTTAAGTTGGATTTTCTCTCTCTTGCTTTCTTAAATCAACACTTGAATTTTTGGTTTTGTATTTTTTTGGGCTTTTGCAGAGATAATTGGGAAATGTTGCAGAAAAGGAAATCAAAGCTATGCCCTAGTGGCAGGAACTAAGTCTCTTCTCTAAGCTTATCCTAGGTACATGGAGACCTAAAGTAATGAGAGAGAGTGTGCGTGTGCACTAAGCTACCAAAATTAATGCTTGAAAATAGAGACATAAATGAAGAAAGGCACTTTATATTAAGGGAGACTAAGTTTTACAAAATACCTAGGGAGCTTAATTGAGTAGAGGAGTTCCACTCAATTAATCCCTAGGTAGATGACTGCTTCTACTACACAAAATAAAAGGAAATAATCAAGTAGAGAAATTCTTCCAAAATGATGAAGACAGATCTTGCTCCAATCACTACAGCTCTTGAGCTTGAAAAGAGCTTCTCCCAGCTTCCAAGTCGATGCTCCTCCTAGCTCTCCAAATGGTGGACGTCTTCCACCTTTCCTTCCTCCTGCCTGGTCGTCCTCCTAATGTTGCTCCCAAGCTTGAGGCACAAGGAACAAGGGAGAAGAAGAATGAACACCAAGAGGGCAAGGGAGAGCCCTCTTGATTGCCTCCTTGTTTCCTCCTCCTTGGCCGTATGTAAGGTGGATGTTGGTAGAATGAATGTAGCTTGGGATGGGTTAGAATGGTAAGAAGGGGGGTCCTTTTATAGGCTAGGTAAGGGTGGTGGTTACGGGATGAGATGGTCTTTTTGGTGGCTGAACATGGGTGAAGGGACACCATGCTTTGGTGTCATTTTTGGCTTCTAGAAGGCTGGTGGTTTGGCTCCAAGATGGAGGGTTAGGATGGGATCTATGGTTAGGATTGAAGGGAGCAAGTTGGCACCAAAAGTGGGGGGCAGTTAAGGGTGGTAAGGCATCCTTTGGTGGTTGTCCACCATAAAGAGATGCCATGGTTATTGGTACCAAGGAGGGGTCTTCTAGAAGGCTTTATGTTGGCGCCAATAATGGATGGATGGGATGGCATTTGATAGTGGTTGGATGGTGGAGGTAGAGGGGTGGTTTGGTGCCAACAAGGGGGCTTAAATTTGGCCATGAAGGTGGGGGTTATAAGGCCCATTTTGGCGCCAATTGAAAGGGTGCCAAGGGAGGGTTGTGGTTACCCTCTTTTGGTGCCAAAATAAGAAAGGGTTGGTGGTGGTTTTAGGGCAGGGTGGACGGCCATAAGGGTGAAGTAGGGAGTAGAGGTGGAGCCAGTTGAGGAGTTGGCTAAGCTAGTAGCTTAACTAAGTAGATGAAGGAGCCAGATGGAGCTTCCTAAGCTAGCTTGAGCTTCCATGGAGCTTCGAGAAGTTGATGAAGAGGTGCCGATGAGCTCCACAACTAGCTTAGCTAGCTACTAAATAGAGTTGAGTAGAGCTAACTTCAGCTAGTGTTGAAGCGCTTTCGTTAAGTTTGAAATATACGTCGTAGTATAGTCAACAAAAGCAAATTGACAACATTTAAATTTATAATGCTTGAGAAAAACAAACGTGAGTCCTGAGGTTGTTCGTAGGGAATAAATATGGAATTCACACACTAGTCACAATAATAAACAAATGAGTAGAATAATTAATTACAACAATATATTCAATGAATAAATGATCTACTAAAAATATATTCAATAATAGAAATTTGTGTCGCAAAAATCAATGGGATAAAAAGAAGAAAAAAAATCCTAAAAATGGTGATTTGAATCACCAATGTAATCCCTCAATCAAGCATATATCCCAATGTCTCAAACCAATTCAATTTTCCAACAGTGGTTTTGAACCACTTATCCTCAAATAGCTATGTTAGATAAGTATCAATATGTCCACAGTGATTAGAGCAAGCCAAGGTCATCAAGCTCAACACAAGCACAAGGAACAAGCCTGCGAAATGGCTCAGTGTTGAGCATGTATGCACGAATCTCGAGGCACATGCATGCACCCGGAGGCAAAACCACCCCCACCCTCAGAATTTTCCCTTCTTTCCTGTTATGACCCGATTCTCGAATCCCTACGAGACACGAGAATTGGAGCGACTCGACTGACCCCAAGACCCAGTCGTCCAACGAGAAAGTAACCAAAAGAGTAGCAAAATAAACCGCATTCACCATGTATATAACTGGCAGAAACAAAATACAGTAGTAAAGAAAAGAAATACTACAGTATACACCACCGCAATAGTAAAGAAATAAATAGGTACATAAACATGATGCTTATAATAAAAGAGTATAGTGGTAACAGAAACTATTCACTACAACAGAAAGAAAGGTACAGTGGGTACTACACGAGTAAAAACTACTGGGCTCTACTAGGCCCAGTACCCTCTACAACCACTGGCTCTGGCTGCTCAACACCTGGTCCTGAAAAGGTGACAAAGGTGACACGTCAGCGAAACGCTGAGTAGAGTGGCAACCAAAAGCTAAGAAAAATAGTAAGGTGGACAGTAGCTGTTATATTTTTAATCTCGTTCTTATTTTTCCATTTACTCAATTATTACATTATTCCTCAGATCTTTCTCTTGATCTTGAATGTTCCTTGTGGGAACGATCTTGATTTGCAGTCTCTTCCGAAAAGTAGAAGTAACAGGTGGTGCTCTCCTGGCCGGGAGAGTCCCCTATGGTGGTCCTACCCTCAGTCAACCACCCCAAGGTCACTAACAGACGTAACGGTGACTACGGCATGCATGATAAATGCACGGGTAGCTACCCCGCACTGGCATGCGGTCAGTCATTTCCGCTAACGGGTGCACCCCAAAGCACAGCACGGAACCAGTATAGGGCAGAGCCCTCTCAGTAACAGGGGTCCAACCCCTCCACAGTCCGTGCACCCTCGCTTGACTGCCCTGGTTTGCCCAGTGGGCCTAACAAGTCGGTGTAGGAGAGCTAGCAGAACCCCAGGGCCCGTGGGGTGGCTAGCTCTCTCCCTACACCAGCAGCTCTCCCCGGTACGGTGTACGCGAGGGCCAGAAAGTCGGTGCAAAGTGGCCAAACCCACCCCGGTCTCGACCTGAGGGCGGCAAGCTCCCCTCTACACTAAGAGGTAATATGTGCTCTCTTTGGTACCACGTACCCAAGAGACAACACGTTCTCCCGTTTTACTTTTCCAGTTCCATTCCATTTATTTCCAGGAGTTCTATTCCTAATTCCCCGCAGGGTTAGTGCTCATGTTTCCTCAGGCCAAGCCATACTAGGTTTCATCATTTCAGGTTTATTCGCATATAGTACGTATTTCCAACATTCAAACTTCTTTTCCTTTTCAATTTATATACAAGCAGCTCGTATTTAGATTCCAAACAATAGTAATTACAAGTAGCAGTTACTAGCAACGGTAGTCTACATTTCACAGGTAGCTGTTATCCAATTACAGGCAATTATCATTACTTATCCGAGACTGCAATTCAGGCATTCAAGACATTCGTTTCAGTGTTTCTGTTCCTAGGATTCATGCCACACCCTGGGATCTATCATTTAATCCAGATAAGCATTAATGTTTGTAATTAACTAAGGGAAGCCACTCTACCAGCAAAATCGGGAGTACTGGGGGCGTAATTGGCAAGCCCGCGCGCCTCCGCAACCCCTAGAGTCACAACGGAATGGGGTCATAACACAAAGATCAATTACAAGGAGCTACTCAGAATAGTATACAATTACTGTAAACAGGTAGAGGAACTAAATTTGAGAAGAATGAAACTTGAAATGCGGAAAATGGACTCCGAACAGACCCTAAACGGGTCATAAACGACAAGTCTGTCCGAAATCAGACGTCTGGAACATCTTCCAGACGTCTTAAATGATAGCTCAGGTCATACCTTGATCCTGAGTGGTCCTTCAGATGTCCAGAAGCCCGCTGAACCGTCTGGACTTAGTTTCCAGACGTCCAAATGTCACTCCGGACGTCTGGAGACCCTCTCCGTCGTCTGGTACTGTGCCCAGATGTCCTATCTGTGTGGAATGACGTGCCCTTGCGCCTCCCCGAATGAGATCTGCATGCACACACGATCGTCCACAACACAAAATGAGCAGGACTCTTTAGCGGAACGGCTGCATGGCCGTACACGCGAAAAAGGAAGGGAGGTAAAAATATCGTACCTTTCAAACGTCTCTCGCGTCATCTGGACGTATGTCCGGACATCTGATTTTAGGAAATTTTCCTAGAATCAAGACCTCCTTTCCCTCCGCTCGCAGCGCACGGCCGTGCTACACCGCGCTCGCCTGCTGCCTGAGCTGCAGCAGCTCCTCCCCAGCACCACACGCTTGCTGCACACCCGCTGGTCAGCTCTGGCTGCTCCGGCGAGCTCGCAACCTCGCGATTGAGCTCTCTCTTCCTCTCGCAGCAGCCCCTCCTCCCCACACACTCGCAGCAGCCACTGCTGCCGCCCTCACCCGCTCACTCTCTCACTGACAGGAAGAAGAAGAAGAAGGCGGTGGAGTGAGGGTGAGGGAGAGAGAGGGGTGTATTTGAAGGCAGCCGTGGGGAGAGAGAAAGGGAAAAAGGTAGCTGCGCCTGCAGGGAGGAAGGTAGGAAAGAGAAGAAGGAGGGCGGCGGTTCAGTTTGCACGTGCATGCACACAGATGTGAACCCGTACGTCAAGAAAATTAATTTCCAGATGTCTGGGAAGGCTTCCAGATGTCTAACCAGACGTCTGGACCAACTCCTAGACGTCTTAAACGACGTTTGATGCCAAGGTTATAACAATATAACAAACTTAAAGGAAGTTTCATCCCCGAAACTTGTGCTAACTAGGGTGTGGGAAAGAACGATGTATGCATAACAAACTCAAAGAGGATCGAAGTCGGTCCGAAAGGATGTACCCATGAAAAGCTCCGGGTACCACTCCCGCATCGCCGCCTCAGGCTCTCAGGTAGCCTCCTCGTACCGCTGGCTCCTCCACAAAACCTTCACAAGGGGTACTTGCCTCCGTCTCAGACTGCGGACAGCTCTGTCGAGAATCTGCACTGGCCACTCGGGGTAGGTCAGGTCGTCGCCCACCTCGACGCTCTCGTGACTCAGGACGTGACTGGGATCGGCGACGTACTTCCTGAGGTTGGACATGTGGAACACGTCGTGCACACCAGAAAGCTGGGGAGGAAGGGCAAGCCTGTAAGCAACGGGTCCAACTCACTCCAGGACCTCAAAGGGCCCCACAAACCTCTGCGCGAGCTTCCCTCTCACCCTAAACCACTGAAGGCCCTTCATGGGCGAAATGCGAAGGAAGACATGGTCCCCAACCTCAAACTGCACCTCTCTGCGCTTCCGATCTGCGTAGCTCTTCTGCCTACTCCTGACAGTGCGGAGTCGCCTGTGAATCTGCTCGACTACCTCCTGACTCTGCCAGATCAGCCTGGGGCTAACCTCCCACTTGGTCCCCACCTCAACCAAACTCAAGGGTGCCGTACATCTCCATCCGTACAGAGCCTCGTAGGGTGCCATGCCGATGCTCAAGTGATAACTGTTATTATATGTAAACTCCGCCAGGGGCAAGTGCTCCTTCCAAGAGCCCCTCCAGTCCAGTACACAAGCATGCAAAAGGTCCTCAAGTGTCTGTATCGTGCGCTTAGACTGTTCGTCTGTTTGGGGTTGGTAAGCTGACTTCACCAACCTTTGGTCAGGATAAAATTCACCTAAACCTTCTAAAAATCATAGAAAAATATTCTATAAGGTTTGGTATGCTTACTCTAACCATTGAAACCCAATTTAACCTAAAACAGAGTCTTGGACCGACAGTTGCCATAATTTGGTTTCTACCCAAATTACCTAGTCAAACTTGGTCAAAACCTAAATCTGACTTCACCATTAGATTTCTTGGGTCTATATTAGGTTTATACCAAAATTTAGGCCCAATCAAAGTCCATCTTGACCTAGTTTGCATTTTGGTCCCCAAACTTCTATTTTACTACATCTAACCCCTCAACTTTCATCCTTTCCTTTCAAAGAGGCCCCTAGCTTTCTGCCCCTTTTGCAAAAAGATCCAACCACTATCTTCGTCTTCGCGAAGAGAAGAAGGAAACTCGTAGACCTTCAAACCCAAACTGCCTCATTTAATCTAACAAATTGGTTTGTGAAATCCTAATAAAAAATCGCCAAATTTGGCGAAGATGTCCCTCAGATCATTCTGCATCAAATGAGGTCCTCCTTGAGGCCGATCATGGTCGGAATTGGTTCGGCGAACTCATGGAATTTGTTCTCTCCAAGCAAAGTTAGAAACCTTCCATTTTTAGATCTCTTGATGGGTAGAACCCTAACTATAAGAACGGTCTTATATCTTCAACCCATCCTTGTCTAGTTTTGTCATGCCAACCTCCTCCTCTTCTTCATCCAGGGTTGCCATTAACGAAGGCATGGAGCTTCTTCAACTCTCCTAATCGGATGCTCCCACATACTATAGGGAAAGGGCTTCCTCCCTACTCTTCATCGCCGTGATTCCGAATAAAGAAGGCAGCTTAATTACCCCTTCGTCTCCGGCTTCGGCATACCTCTGGCAAGCCTCTTCAGACCTTCGTTCATCCAATTAGTTTAGGGCTTCTCTTCCTCTACCCTCCAATTAACCACTTGCATCACCTCCCTCCATCACCGACAATTGAAGCTCATCGAAGCTTCTCCGCCACACGCATCCGCCCATCACACACCTAATTTCATTAGGGTTTTTTTCTGGCGAATAGCACCAGACCTTCTCGTGTGCTTAATTCCAACTCTAGGGCTGTATTTTTGTCATAGGTGCCTCAACATCTCCGGTCATCGACACCACTCTTAATCAACGCGGCAGAGTTTAGGATTACTTCCAGAGCCTTAATTGGGTGCAAGAGGCATCACTGCTACAGCAATCAATGCAACATTCCACAACTGCACATGTTGAAGGAGAGACAGATAGTCCCACATCGTGGGAATGCAAAGCAAACTCAGCACATAAATTATTTTTCTGCTCTTGCCTTATCGCCTTGACACATCGGGGGTGAGGTGCCCGCTCACCCGACACACCCGACTCGACCTAAGCTATCACTCCTCACTCATCACCCACCGTCGGTGAGCTTGGACCCGGGTATGCTTATTCTAATACCCGATTATCCTGGTTTCAGAGAAAGAGGAGAGGAGGAAGGAAAGAGAGAGAGAATGGGGTAAGGGTGGCTTTTGCTCTTCGGAGGGAAAGCTCGACCCTTAGTCGATGTGAAGAGGAAGAAGAAGAGAGAAGGCTGGGATAAAGGTAGAAGAGAAGAAGGAAGAGGAGCCAAAGAAAGAAGAACAGAAGAAAGCTCTCTTAAAGGCACTGTAGCAAGAGACAATTTAAGTCGTCTGACTTGGGAGCCATATGTTTGATTACTATTGGATGATTTGGTTTATTTCAGATATTTGTGATGCATGTCTAGAGGGTATAGTTGGTGATTTAAAATTCCACTTTTGTCTTTTCTATTCTTTTTATCCCAAGATACATTGAACTTCATTGAATATTTAATGTGATAGATTAGTATTCATTGAATATCATTATTATGTTTGATTTCATGTGCTCATTTACATATTTATCTTGATTAGCGTATGAATTCCTATTTTCTCATTGTGTTCGACCTCAGACTTCATTTCTAAATTTTCAAGTTTATAAATTGTATTTGTTGATAGAGCCATTTAGGAGACTTTACTACAATGAGACACTTTAATCTCTTGAATAGCCCATCAACATTTTGGCACCGTTACCTGGGAGCAATGCGTAACTCACCACTAGTCTTTACTTTATTTAATTATATTTGAGCACTAACTTGCCTTATTTGATTTCTTATGTTTTTGCAAAGGACATCACGCAGAGATCTTTCATGCAAAATAACCACTCCCGAGGCAGGTAATTTCTGTTCTTCCCTAATCAAGCTCCTAATCTTGGGAAGATAAAAAGGAAACAATCAATTATGATTCATTTGCATTATTTTCATAGTAATTTTCATTTAAAGGCAAGATTTCCTGATTTGCGAAAATTTTCATATCTAATTGAAGATTGAGACGATTCTTATTAGAAACTCCCTACCTTAAGCTCCTATGCCTATTAGGGATTATGCTTAAATTCTGAGTATCTTGGACTACTTACCTTCTTGTTTGAAGTCCAAGGTGTACATCTTGTGATTTAATTGGACTTGAAATAGAGCCAATTAGGGTTTCTACTCTAGGGTTTTGAAGTGTTAGTTCATATTTGCTTGTATTAAAGGAAATTAACCCTCCCGCATTTCTGTGCTACCCAAGCCCCTGTTTGAAAAGATCTAATCAAGAAGAACCCTAAAAATCAAGCTCTAGTTTCACTTGAACCTTGAAAATTGTGGACCTAAGAACCTAAGAGTCAATTTAGGGTGATTTCTGGGTCATGACCTAGACTTCATTCTGCCATTTGTAGGGTAGGTCAGGTGAAGTTGGTCTACTTTGTGGGCCAACCAACCTCCAAATTAGGTCAGAAGTCAAATCAACTCTTAATCAAGTGAAATTCAAGGCACTAATTAGGCTAAAATTGGTAGACTTAAGGTCTTAAGTCTGTACATTTTGGTCTACTTGGAACTGTAGTGATAAGGAAGGTCAGGTGGGTAAATCCTGTAACCCGTGGAGAAATTCTACCGTGTAGGGGTCTTTGCGGGACTCGGCCTTCCTGGTTTCCTAGGTATTTCTCGGGTATACAGATTTCTGATTCAGAGGTATCATCTGCCTTGAAACTGCCTTAGTCATTCAAAAATCTTTGGGTGCCTTGATTGGGTCCAAATAACATCCACTCCCTCATCTTTTCTATAGAGCACATACACAGGAAGGTCATTAGGTTTTTAACCTAAGAGACCTCATTAGATCTTCTTGGGAATCTCTATCTGATCCGATCAACTTCAATCTAACCTGAGTTTGACTCTACATCTTGATTCCACCACCTGATTCAAAAATGCAACTTGACATGTTAGGAAATGTGATTAGAAAACCTGTGTCCCAAATGACCATTAAAGACAAAATGATTGAGGATGCTTACAAACATCATGAAGAGTATTCTAAATCCTCAAATCCATTTAGGGAGATTTAAGTTAATGACACATCAAAATTCATTTTTAACCATGCTCAGATGATTTTTTCCCAAATGATACATGGTTCAACCCGAGATGATCTCTTACAAGAATATTTTAAATTGAGGACATTACATGACAATGAGTATTTACAATGTTGGTCAAACTGCATACTTTTAGAGAACCACCAAGATCTCATGAAGGCACGTAGTATAGCACTGGATGCATTATATGAAGGCATTAATCAAAAATACCCGTCAATGGATAATAAGACTCCACGGAGCAACACTAAAGATCGGCATTTCTTGAATCATAGGTTCAAGAATCAAGGTTATAGTGGACCCCCAACCCAAATGAATTCAGATTTAAATTTCATAGCAATTGACATTCCTGATCTTAATGAGTGGGAAGGATCCAATTGCGGGTGTTCCCGATTTCGAGCCAGCCCTAGAAAATCAAGAGCTTGGTTCGCCAAGCTTAGATTTCCCTAACACCTGTGATGATGAGCTTAACACAGACATTCTCAGGATTGTAAATCCCGAGCCTTATCCTGTTAAGGTGATTCTTGAGAATGATTCTGACATCCTTGTAAAGCTCAGCCTAGATTCTAGTGATCCAATCCTTACCCTTAACCTAGAATCTGGATTCGAACCTACTTGGGATAATCATGAGGCCCAAAATGATGAAAATTAGATTTTAAATTTGAATTACGATTCTGGGCCTGTATTGGATGAATACACCTCTCCAACTTTCTCTGAGACACAGATTGATTTTTCAGAAGTCACACCAATTTATGCTATAGAAATTGAGTTTGAAGAGTTGGGACTCGATTGGGACTATCTTAGGAGCCAAGAACTTGAGCCCATGCCTAATCAGGACACCTTTCTAAGCTCGGAATCTGACAGTTGGATAGGTCCAAGTCAGGTTGCTGATTCTACATCTCGTGATCCGTTCTGTGGTGGAACATCTGATCTGGAGTTGAATTCAGAACATAATCTTCGCAAATTCTCTGATGATTTCAAATCCTACTATGATTTTGGAGAACCTTTGTTTCCTGACAATTATGAATCGATCTATGAGCTTAGCATTCATGACCTATTCTTCGACTCTGACTCCGAGGTCCCTGATCCCGAGATCATTGATTCAAAATTAGGTTCCATTGAGATGGAATCATTCCTTTATGATTTGTTGGATTCAGAAGCAGTAAGTGCTGAGAGTGTCTACAGTCCAGAATTTGAATCTTTTATTGACTCAGATTTCCATGATCCTATAAGCACTCTTCAGGCATTTACTTTTGATTTTGATGGCCATTATGAGGACTCTCTAGATGAACCTACTTTTGAATCCTTTCTAGAAGAGCCCTCAACTCACATAGTTTTAAAAGAAGCCACCTCTTCTGCACATACAGAACCTTCTCGAATCCAATCCCAACCTTGACCCGCAACTGGAATCAACTTCTACTCTGATTCTCCTCTCGATGATCCAGTTGCACATGATTCCTATCCATCTTTTGATCTGGTTTCGGACTTTAATCAAACTACTAATCACATCCCATCTTTCTATGATCACTCTCATAGGGTTCCTACATCCTCCACAAATCAGTTCTCTTTTGAGGATCCCTACTCTGACCAGGCTGATTGTAATCAACCAAACCTGCGATTTTCACTTCCATATCTTTCTAATCTTCAAAGCACCTGGTGGGCACCACATCTACTGATTTGAATTCATCAACCCAATAGATTGATTAGGTTTGGACTGCATCATCAGCATGTTGATCTGAACAAGCACCTGGTTGGACTAACCAGGCTTTTGATCAAGGTACCTGTTCTACAGAACTCATCTGATTTGACCACTCCTCAATGACCATTTTTTGCTCGGCTGAAGGCATTGAATTTAGCGCTTAATGGGAGGCAACCCATCATTTCAAAAATTTGAGATCCTTCTGATTATCCTTTGAGCTTCACATCTACTGCACTCTGAGTTCAATTTTAGAATAGCCGACTCCACCTCTGGTACTCGTACCAGAGCTTGAAATCATCCGCAACAGTCATCCCGACCCATACACCCACCCTTTTGACCTTGCTCTAACCCATGAACCAAGCTAATTTCATACCCTTCAGTTTACAATGAGGACATGCAAAACTTAGTCATGGGGAGGTGTTAAAATGCAAACACATAAAAATTCAAGTTTCTAAAGGGTTCTCACAAAAATATTACACATTCAAAAAATCGAAAAAAATAAAACTTGGAAAAAGAACACAAAAAAATGGAGAAAAGGGAGGAAATTTTGAGAAATTTTGCATATCATCCTCAAGGAGGAAAAGAGGAGGTGATTTAAATGTCAAAAGGAAGCATAATTTGAAACAAAAAAAATAGTGAGTCATTAGTAAATGATTATGGAATCTATTTAAGTTCTAGACCAAATCAAAAGAAAAAAATTACATTCTAAAAGAACAAAGAGACATAGAGATTAGTATGAGTGCACATCTTAGGCCTCTTGAGCTTGTTTTAGGCTTAAACATTCAAGTATCCATTAAGATCTAGATAGTCCACAAGAGGTTGAGGAAAATGCAAAGATTACGTTTTAGGTCTAAGGATTAGTGATTATTCGACCTTGTTAACTGACCTTTAGTTTGCGGAACTCAATAACCTAAGCACCCTAATCAACACATAGTCTGGCTCAGTGCGCTTAATAATCAAAATCACGTAAAAGCATTTATTCTATCTGAAAAGCTACCTAGATTAGGTGCGGCTTATCAATACAAGTTGATTTGAACGAGTTCCCAATGCGGAGAGGCAAGAAATTCCCCTTGAAGATGCACAATAACATACCATCTCCTCGGTGCTTGTCTCCTAGGATATCTAAATATCCTACCGAGGGCATGTAAGCACCTTGTGATGGTTTAGGTGCCATGGGTGGGATTATCCCGAAATGTTGATCACTAGGGCATGAATTTAGCTACAAAACTCCATGGGCAGCACTATCTCGAAGTGTCGAAAGTGAGGGTTCTGGGGGTTGCCGTGGGTGGTGCTATCTCGAAGCATTGGCTACCAGGGACCCTGTGAGGATTGATGGTGGGAACTAGGAATCCAATATAGACCGCGTTTTTGAGCCAATTCGAAGCTAGAAATAAAGAAAAGAAAAAGAGAGAGAACTATCCAAAAATGCAAAAAATTCTTTTATCCCTCTCTCTTACAAAAGCACACTGCAAATTGAACTTGAACTAACCATGTTACAAGCACAGGTGCTTTAACCGTGAGGTCCAACGAACCTTAGGATAGTTTATGTGGGCCTTAGAAATGTTCATGGCAGACTGAGGCTAAAGCTGGTTAGTTTCGGATCCTGGTTAGTACTTGAGTCCTTTAGGACTATTATTAGCATTGTGACCTAATTTCTAAAAAGAAGAATAAATCAAGACTTTGAACATCAAAGGCATGGTCTAGAATTCAAGTTAATTTCATAAGATTTTACTAAGGGACTAGCAAAAGTTAGACATGGGGGTATGATGATAACATTATCATCATCCATATCTAGCTTTAATTAGTCATAATCAACAGATAAATGCTCTTACATAACTGCCAAAGAACCCTAATTCATTGCATAACCATTATGAGAGATAAACATGAAAATAGGGGTAAAACTACAGTTTTAACATAATATTTTAAATGCAAAACAATCACGGGATTTCTAAGGGGTTAAAAAAAGGTCAAATAGTCATAAATATCTAATAAGTGGGTTCATGTAAAACAAAACGGGTTTTCACGTGTTTTGCGAATTAAATAACATCTAAAATCCTAAAAACAGGCCCACTTAATTAACTGAGGTTTCGGTTAGGATAAAATTCACCTAAACCTTCTAAAAATCATAGAAAAATATTCTATAAGGTTTGGTATGCTTGCCTTGACCATTGGAACCCAATTTGACAAAAAATAGAGTCTTAGACCGATAGTTGCCATAATTTGGGTTTCTATGCAAATTATCCAGTCAAACTTAGTCAAAATCTAAATTTGACCTCACCATTAGGTTCCTTGGGTTCAAATTAGGTTTATACCAAAATTTGGGCCCAATCAAAGTCCATCTTAACCTAGTTTGCATTTTGGTCTCCAGACTTCTATTTTTCTACATCTAACCCCTCAACTTTCATCCTTTCCTTTCAAAGAGGCCCATAGCTTTCCGCCCCTTTTGCAAAAAGGTCCAACTGCCATCGTCTTATTCACGAAGCGAAGAAGGAAACTCACAGGCCTTCAAACCCAAATTGCCTCATTTAATTTAACGAATTGATTGGTGAAATTCTAATAAAAAATTGCCAAATTTGGAGATGTCCCTCAGATCATTTTGCATCAAATGAGGTCCTCCTTGAGGCCAATCATGGCTAGAATTGGTTCAGCGAACTCATGGAAGTTGTGCTCTCCAAGCAAAGTCAGAAACCTTCCATTTTGAGCACTCCTAATGGGTAGAACCCTAAGTATAAGAGCGGCCTTACATCTTCAACCCGTCCTTGTCTAGTTTTGTCATGCCAACCTCCTCTTCTTCATCCAAGGCTGCCATTAACGAAGGCATGGATCTTCTTCAACTTTCCTCATCGGACGCTCCCACATACTATAGGGAAAGGGCTTCCTCCCTACTCTTCATCGCCGTGCTTTCGAACAAAGAAGGTGGCCCAATTACCCCTTCATTGGCTCTATCTCCATCTCCTTTGTCTCCGGCTCTGGCATACCTTCGGCAAGCCTCCTCAGACCTCCATTCATCCAATTAGTTTAGGACTTCTCTTCCTCTACCCTCCAATTAGGTTTAGGCTAAATTTTAGGTCCCAATTCTCTCTATTGCTCCTCTGACACCGGCTACCACACCTCCGACCACCTTCACCACCGGCATGCCTCCGCCCATCGCACACCCCATACCCTACGCCAAAAGCATCGCCTCAACCTCATGAAGCTTCCCAGCTCCTCAATTTCTCCATTAACCACCTCCATCACCTCCCTCCATAACCGATGACTGAAGCTCATCGAAGCTTCTCTACCACATGCATCTGCCCATCACACACCTAATTTTTTTAGGGTTTTTGTCTGGCAAATAGCACTAGACCTTCTCATGTGCTTAATTCCTGCTCTAGAGCCGTATTTTTGTCACAAGTGCCTTGCTGTCTCTGGTCATCGACTCCGACTCCAGTCACCACCATCTAGCCACCTCCGGCCTCGACACCACTCTTAATCAACGCGGCAAAGCTTCAGGATTACTTCCAGACCCTTAACTGGGTGCAAGAGGCATCACTACTGCAAAAATCAATGCAACATTCCATGGCTGCACGCGGTGAAGGAGTGACAGATAGTCCCACATCGTAGGAATGCAGAGCAAACTCAACACATAAATTGTTTTTCTGCTCTTGCCTTATCGCCTCGACACACCGGGGGTGAGGTCCCCGCTCACCCGACACACCCGACTCAACCTAAGTTGTCACTCCTCACTCATCACCCACCGCCGGTGAGCTTGGACCCGGGTACGCTTATCTGAATACCTAATTATCATGGTTTCAGATAAAGAGGAGAGGAGGAAGGAAAGAGAGAGAGTAGGGTAGGGATGGGTTTTGCTCTTCAGAGAGAGCTCAACCCTTAGTTGCTATGAAGAGAAGGAAGAAGAGAGAAGGTTGTGCTAAAGGCAGAAGAGAAGAAGGAAGAGGAGCCAAAGAAAGAAGAACAGAAGAAAGCTCTCTTGAAGGAACTATAGCAGGCAACATTTTAAGTTGTCTAAATTGGGAGCCAGACATCTGATTACTGTTGGATGATTTGGTTTATTTGAGATATTTGTGATGCATGTCTAGAGGGTTTAGTTGGTGATTTAAATCACCACTTTTGGCTTTTCTATTCTTTTTATCCCAAGATACATTAAACTTCATTGAATATTTAATGTAATAGATTAGTATTCATTGAATATCATTATTGTGTTTGATTTCTTGTGCTCATTTACATATTTATCTTGATTAATGTGTGAATTTCTATTTGCTCCCTGTGTTCGACCTTGGACTTCATTTGTAGATTTTCGAGTTTATAAATTCTATTTATTGATTGAGCGATTTAGGAGACTTTACTATAATGAGACACTTTAATCTCTTGAATAGCCCGATCAACAACATTGCCAGGGTTCAAGTGATTTCTATTGCATTCTCATCCCTGACAATCAAATGACAAAATACATAAGATGATGTAAAAGAAATGCTAATGCATGCACTAAACCCTAAATGCAAATGCATGCTAAATGCAGTGAAATGTTGTAATGCAATTGTCAAAATCCTAGGAACTAGGTGTAAATGGTAATTAAAGATGGTGATAAACTGGTGTTTATCATAAACCCATCGGTTCTCATTACGGTTTGGTTGGGTCAGAGCACCTCGTAAAATGTGAAAAACTCATGCTTTTTGTCAAACCTCAATTAAAGCATTTCAAAATAAGTCATATTTGATACCTTTAGATTTGTCTTGTTGCAAACTTTTTAACGATTCATGTTTCTCATGAATCCAAGGCACGTAGCTCAAGTTACATGAAAACAACTTGCGTAGGTAAGAGGCATAATTAAACTAGCATCCAAGGATTTTTTTGTCAAATACAAGAGGCCAAGTGTTGTGAATCTAGAGCAGGAGTGGTGATCCAATGTGAAAGGCGACGACCATTAGCTGCTTGACCCATTTTAGCAGAGATTCACAAGGTGATTCGCAGCTAGTTCACTTAGAACGGCTTGGTTCAGGCCACTTGTACATATTTTGGGTGGTTCATGGACCAAGCCAACTCCATCTTTTTATGAACAAATGCTCACTGGAGTTATCTGATCGCTGACTACCAGTTCGCACTAAAAAGGGTTTTAAAATGTCGTTGCTGTAGTATATGTCACAAATACAAACCGTTGTCACGACAATTTTATTTATATACTTAATTTTTACTGGTTTATTCTAGGTCATTCACTGGGAGACAGTTATTGATATACATCACTCTTTAAGTCCAATAATATTCTTTAATTCCAAAAGGATTGATTTTATGTACAATAATGAATGAATGAATTAAAAATAATTATAATACTTGGAAACAATTATATACAAACAAGCATAAAAAATCATGTATAATTACTCCATATTATCTATTTACAACTAATAATAATAATACTTAGCTATATGTACAGAAATAAGTAATAATATATACTATACTAACTTAACTTAACTTACTAATATCTATAGTAACATATAATATATCTACACTGATGTATAAAAGTGTCACTAAAACCTTAGAGAAAAATATGTATATAAACATAAGGCAAAAAGTGGTGCTTGTACTGACATATAAATACCTATAGTGACATATATAAATGTCGCTCTAACCCTAGAAAAACTATATGCAAAAGCTACCGTAAAACCTAATATCTATACTAACATATATTACTATGTACAGTGACATCTATATCTGTCACTAAAGCTATGTTTTATTTATATAGATATATAGCTCAACAATACTACTATACTCTTATACATCCTACGTATACTATTTACATTATATATCTTATTTACATATATACATATATTTACTCTAAACTTATACATATATAGGATAGGTCCACTTGAGTGGACTAATTTAGTGCTTAAGTATAGTATTATTTGGACGAGAATTTAATCTAAAGCATGTTTGATAATGACAAAATGTGTAATCCTTGAATGCATCATTTCATGCATTAATTACTTGAATATTTATGTGAAAGAACTAATTATTCACTTTAAAGGCAAGGACTTCACATCAAATCTAAATTTGAAATGTCACATTGTGGGAAATTTATCTTGGCAAAATTTGGCAAGAGAATCATTCTTTTGCATCTCTTAATCCCTTCCTTATTTTGCCTAAAACCACTTGCCTTTTTTGATCACATAAAAATATCATTAATCCCTTATCTCTCTCTCCCTCAAATGGCAACATAAAATTACGATTTTGTTTTTTCTCTTTCCTTCTTCGACTCTCTCTTTGATTCTTTCTTTCTATCCTTATATAGCAATGGACGACAGAAGGGGAGCGATATATCTATCTCCTCTCTCCAGGAGAGGTCCTCCCTCTCCATCTCTCTCCCTCTCCAAGGGGAGGAGGCTCCTCCACTGTCGATGTCACCACCACTGCCGCATCTCGCCATCGACGACCACCACCGCGTCTCACCTCTGACGAATCATCACCGTAGTTGGTGGTGACAACATTGACACCCGCAACCGCGTCTGCCACTACGTCTCCGACTTCATCATCATGCTCCATTTCCTTCCTCTCTCAACCTACACCGTGTGCCCAACTCCGCCACCGCCACCCACCATCAGAGCCTTCAACCACGTGCCTGCCCCCCAGTTAAGTCATCCAGGAACCTTCCCGGACATCTAAAGATACCCTTCCCTCTGCTTGTTCTATGAGAATAGAAGATCTCCACCTTCACTACGACCGTGCACATCCTCTCCATCCACCCAAGGAGCCCATCCTCAACGTCAGCAGTACTCCACCCGCAACCACCACCATGCTTCATCCTCAACACAAGCGATCAACTCCTCATGCAGTGCCAACACCCCATTGCGCCTGCACCCATCAACTTCCTCGTGCACAGACGGTTGCAGCAGGCCTTGTGCGCTCATGCCACCACAGCCCTCGCGCCTACTTGTGTGAGCGTGCACACACGTGCACAAGCAGCAGCATGCCTTTCCTCCATCAATGCAGCGTTCATGCCATCAGCCACAGCTCCAGCAACTCCTTGCATAGCCTCCCCTTCTTCCTCTTCTTCTTCTCCAACAGAAGAAGAGGAACCCATTAGCAACCACTGTGTAGGCACCTCCTCCTCTTCTTTTTCTCCAGCAACAGGGAGGAGGAACCCAACATTAGCGTCTATCCCCCTCCACGCAGCCACCTCTACATGCCACCGTTCTCCACGCCATCGCTTCCGTTGAGCTCTCCTCGACCTCACGAACTCGACCACGCCCTCAGACACGCCAACCGCAGCCATGTTCGTCGACGAGTCGCCAGCACCGCTGCCCTCCTCTTCGTCGCCGGCGTCAACTCTGGCTGCTGTTCGGAGCGCCACCACCACCATCAGAAAGTTCTCGTCGCGGTCGACCTTCCTCGAGCTCCTTGGCCTCCGCCATTGACTCCTCTTCACACGAGATTAAGAGGATGAAATCCTTTGTTTTTGGGTCAATTTCTAATTACCAAATATGCCATTGCCGAAAACACTATTGCAATATTTGATTGATTAATCTATTTGAGTGAAATTACATGAATTCTCTTAAGTGTTTATATTATTTCTCTCATGCACATAACTCTTATATGTTGAGTTTGACACATGCATAAAATATCATCAAGGCACTCACATGACCTAAAGGAGAAAGCCTAATGTCTTGAAGTATAATTATGTTACATTCCATTGCAAGTTATTTCATGGAAGGAAAATTACATACATACCCCCACATTCTAAAATTATCGTGTGTTCCTTCTTTTCGCCTTGTTTCGCATTAAATTTGAGCACGGATTGCACACTTTATTAAACAAATACAAAGGAAAAATATTTTGTGAATTTATTGATCTGTTCCTCCCTATGGATACGACTTAATCCACCATGGTTAGTTTTACTAATAATTAGTTTTGTTCGGGATTTTTCCATCACACAATTTCACTGCGACGACATATTATTCTGATACAGTATTTCTGTAAGCGAAAAATGCTCGACCAAATGGTGCCGTTGCTGGGGAGGCAACAGATGCAATAGATTCACCTGATTTTTATTTCTGATTATTCTGAGTTGCATAGTGATCTGACAGTTGTTATCTTTTCTGTGCGAGGAATCTGACGAGGCGACAGGTGCAGTTGAGTGATGATATCGACCTTGAGTGACGTCCATACGTGGAGAAGGCGTAGGAGACCTGGATCCTGCTTTCACGAGGGATTCTCCTTCGTCATGAATTTTATTTCAATTCTGTCTTCGCACCCTTGTAGCAATTGGGGCTTATTTTTGGGGGTCTGTCCTCACATTTTTTTTTGCTACTAAGGGTGCTATTCTTTTGTGTGCATGATTCATTTTCTGCCTGTTTGCTCTAAAAACAAAACGACAAAAGATATCGAGCTGCCTGTTTAGGATTGCATGACCTTAGGTGCATGCATTTAGGGGTGATTGAGCAGCATACTAGATCTCTTCTCTGCATTGCATACACATTTGCAAGAAGATTGCTGTAGACAAGTATACCTTTCTATCTTTGCATCTAGCTTCGGTTCACGCATTTGCATTTGGGTTAAAATTTAAGACCACCAAACTGATTGAATTGACCTAATTCAGTGGTCGCCTAACTACAATTGGGATTGATAATTAGATTTGACCTTAAAACTAAATCACACTTGATCTGATCATGAAGCTGGCTCTGATAAGGGTTGGATGGCGAGGATGAAGGGGATAGGGACGTCGGCTGGTGTTGCTCAATGCGGAAGAAGGAAAGGAAGGAGAATCTGCCACTGGTATTGTGGTCAGATGATTAACAGAGGAAAGGAGAGTCACCGGAGCTCGAAGAGCACTTCGGTTGGAGGAGAGAAGAATTGGGGGTTACTCCGATCGAAATTGAGCTTGTCCCGAACGGTCTGCCCTGGGGAGTCTTATATAGGCCGTTAAAGGGTGCTTAGAGCTTGGGAAGCAGGCTTCCCAAGCTTAGAAGGTTGCCAGAGTTGGAAACCCAACTCTCTCATGCATTCGCATAAGAGATTGGGAAAGAATTGAAGCCCAAGAATCGATCTGATTGAAAGAGAATTTCAAGAGGGATCTTCAGTTCAAATTTGAGGAAGTTTCATCAATCAATCAAGTAGAAATCCTTGGTTGATTGTCGCCAGATGATGGGAACACCATCATGAGCTCTAACAAGCTCATTTTGATCCAGAAAAGAGAATAAAAGCTCATACATAACCAACTGGAGGTCCTAACTCAAGGAAAAACCCTTCTGAAAGAAAAGCAAGAAACAAGTGGTAAAACTATAATTTTACCATTGCAGTGCAACGGGATTTCTCATGGGCTAAACACTGGTCAAATGGTATTAACAAGATAAAATGTGGGTTAGTTCAAATAGAAAAGGGTTTATGTGAAATATGGGAATTAAATGACTTCTTGTAAACCTAAAATAGACCCATTTAATTTAACAAGGTTCTGGGTAGGATAAAATTCACCTAAACCCTATAAAATTCATGGAAGCATATTCTTTAGGGTTTAGAACCTTCAATTTGGCCTTTAGAACCTAATTTGACCTAAATAGGGGTCCCAATCAAATGTTTGCCCTAAATTGGGTTTTTATGTAAATTGCCTAGTCAAATGTGGTCAAACCTAAAATTCAACTTCACCATTGGATTCCTTAGGTCCAAATTAGGTTTGTACCAAAATGTGGACCTAAGGGGAATTCACCTTGACCTACTTTGCAAACCAGTTCAGCCCAATTACATTTCTGCCCCTAAGTTTTGAAAACCTTTGCAGACACCCCATAGCTTCCTCGTCTTTCTTTGCAATTAGGTCCCTCCACCATTACAGCGGAGGAAATCCTACTCCAGTGAGGATTCAAGGGAGAGAACTCCCTGATCCCTCAGAGAATCCCTTTTAAACTTGAAAGGGAGATTCTTTGAGAAATCCCCTCTCATGTGAACCTAATTTGGAGCTCTAATTTGTATCCAATCTCTCATGTGAACACATGAGAGTTTGGGTCTTTTTGACCTTCCAACTCTGGCGAGGTTGCTGGCCCTTTGCCAGGGGCTATAAAAAGGTCCCCAGATCATTCCGCTCTTCCCAAGCTTGAATTGGCCTGAGATGCCCCCCAATTTCCTCTCTTCCCCTCCGGCCAACCTCCCAGCAAGCTCCGACGACCCTTATCTCCTCTTCTTGTTGCTCTGCCACAATACCAGTGGTAGAGTTACCTTTATCTCCTTTGTCTGCGTCGCGCCACACCAACCGTCGTGCCACACCAGTTGACGCGCTTGCCACCTTCTCGTCGTCGCCGTCCTCCTCTCATTGGGCTTTTGTCTCCGACGTCGACAGGTACGAGCCGGCCGCCTCCTCCGCTTCCCCCTTCGTCTAACAACCCCTAGATAAGTCCTCTATCTCTGCTCATCTCTTTTCTCGCATTTATTTCTTAATATCAACCTCGACGTTCGCAAATCACCTCCATCTTCACCTCCGGTCAGACCACTAGCGAGGTGCTCCCGCCACTCCACACATCCACCCACCTCGCCAACCACCTCACGAGCTCCACCACGTCGCACTGACCATAACCCCTCATTCCATTCATCGTGACACACCCCTAACACGTCCCTCGAACATACCCGTATTTGCACACACAGGGTGACTGAGGCATGCACGCTCAGGCCACCCTGTGCCACGCCAACCATCGTGCCACCTTCGCCGTGTTCAGGCAAAGCTTCTTGTGTATTTTGATGAGGCCGCAAGGCCGTTTGCTTGTGAATAGGGTACAGGCCTCTACCGCCATTGAAGTAGGCATGAAGAAGCTCTCAAGCTTGCTCTAGGACTCGAGGTCCCAGGCTTCAGGTTTCACGCTATGCGGATTTCGTTCATGCACACTCTCAACCTAGCTATTGGAGTCAGAGCCCCACGCAGCTCTGTAATTGAACGCGAACATCTGTTGTGTGAGCACCTATGAAGAAGGTGGGACATTTAGTCCCACCTCGGAAGATCAGGAGCGGACACAGTTGAATAAAAGGAAAAAGTGTCAGGGGCTTATCACCTCCTAACCACGATGTGAGGTCCCACTCACCTACTACCTCGTCCACGACCCACTGCCCACGGACCTGGTTCTGACTTGGATACCCGACTACTCGTGCACTCCCCGCCCAACACCCATGTTGGTGGGCCTAGTCCCGGGTGCGCTAACCTGACCTGATAACTCGAGAAGGGTCTGTGAGAGAGAGCCTAATAGAGAAGAAAGAAGAGAGATCATGGGGAGGGTAGGGGTAGGTTTTGCTCTCAGGAGAAAACGAGGAAGAAGAAGCCACGGGTGAAGCCAAGTAAGAAGAAGGAGGAAGCCGCAGAGGAAGCTAAGGCAGAGGAAGCCAAAGGAAGAAGAAGGAGAGGGCAGAAGCCTGAGTAGTTAAGGAAGGAGAAGGAAAGCATGGCTGAAGAGGATCAAGGCTGAAGAAGAGTTGAAGTTAGAGACAGAAGAGAAAGAAGGAGAAGAGCCAGAGAAAAAGAAAGAAGCCAAAGAAGAAGGCAGAGGCTAAGGATCGCAAAGAAGAAAGAAGAAGCTACAGAAGGAGAAAAGAAAGAAAGAAAGAAGAAGGAATCAGAGATAGAAAACAAAGACAACACTATAGCACTTGACATTTAAGATGTCTAATTTTCACATCAGACATCCATATTTTATTTTGTGCCTCTATATACATTGAGATTACATTTCTTGCATTATAACTTTGATTCTTCATTGCATATTATAAATTTGAAAGTTGTGTTCTTGATTTTTGAACCCCAATTTGCTGCTTGTGTTTGACCTCAGATTTACATTTTCGAGTAATAAAATTCATTTGTTTTCAAAGCAATTTTGGTTATACTACGACGCATTTATTTTAAAACCCAATTTCGCTTCGACAAATATTTTGACATCGTTGTCGGGGAGCAACCGGCAATTTAGAAATCTTGATCACAACTTCTGATTCAATACTAACTTGATCTATCTTTTTTGTTGTGATTATTTCAGGGGAGAAAATTCAAAAGAAGACAGCCGCACAACAACCACACCTGGGGCAGGGAATCTCTGATTAACCCTTTCTCTTAATCCCCTCATTCTGAAAAGGAAAAACAAAGAAAAAAATCAATTTAAGGCTACCTGCTTTCCATATTTAGCTAATTCACCAAAGTTGCCTGATTTTGACTTTGACAAATTTTGAATTGTGCATCCGGTTAAGGTAACTAGGGCTACCACCTTCTTGATTGAGCCCTAGATACCATATTTGTGGCAACTAAATTGGACCAATTAGAGCCAAATTAAGGATTCCAATTTAGGGTTTTAGAGACACATCTCTTCTAAGCAAGAATCAATCTTCCAAAAAGAGGTGTGCCTAAGCCTTGATTGAAA
The DNA here is from genome assembly GCA_037157565.1 of Thalassia testudinum. Lineage (NCBI taxonomy): Eukaryota > Viridiplantae > Streptophyta > Magnoliopsida > Alismatales > Hydrocharitaceae > Thalassia > Thalassia testudinum. Next base: position 14,852,645 of record JAZHRO010000065.1, on the reverse strand, counting down.
AGACTTATTCAAGAGAAACCCTAAAAATTCAAGCTCTTAATTTCACTTGAACCCTAAAAGAAAGGACCTAAAGCTCTCAAAAGGACAAATAGGTGAAGTTGACCTCTTGTTGGGTCAACCAACCTTGAAATTAGGTTACTTTTGCACTCAAAATATCTAAAGTTCAAGTGGAACCCTAAGCACCTTTGATTTTAAATAAAAGTGATAGACTTAAGAGGTCAAGGTCCCCATTCTAGTCTACCTGGAATCCTAGTGACAGGAGAGGTTGGGTGGGGGAAACCCTGTAACTCGTGGGGATGCTCTACCGTGTAGAGTTCTTTGCGGGAGTTTCCCTCTCTAGCTGCCCAGGTATTTCTCAGGTGGGTGCCTTTTTTGACTAAGGGGTATCATCCGCCCCGAACCTCTATAGTCATCCAAATTTTTTGGGTGTCTCGATTGGGTCCAGCACATTCTAATCTCGTCTAATCCATCAGTGCATGTTTGGTAGGAGGTCCTTGAGACCATCCTTAAGACCTCCTTTAGAAATCCACTCCCGCCGAGGCCAAGCCTCGCCGTCTGTTTTTGTGCAGCAACCCCACCACATAGACCTCTCCTCTGATTCATCTGAACTAAATTCTCCTTCTTCCATCATCATGGCACAACCAATTGAAGAAGAGAACAATCTTGAACACCAACTCCAGCACCTGAATGATCTATTTCAAAACTTTTTAAACCCGCCGAGCGTCTTATGATGCGAGATCACTATAATCCCGCTACAGTGGTGATCGAACCTTGAGTCCAAATCCCGGCTGGAGGTCCTGATTCTGAACTCAAGTCCAGCATGATTCATGCTATCCCAAAGTTTCATGGGCTTAACTCTAAGGATCCCTTCCAGCACATCAAGAAACTCAAACATCTGGCCCAGACTTTCGGGTCAGATGTACAAAATCGGGATATTCTCCTCATGAAGATGTTTTCCTTCTCTCTCATGGACAAGGCAGCTTATTAGTATCAGACTCAGACATGTCCGATCAACACGTGGGTTGAACTCCAGCCTGAATTTTTGAAGAAGTTCTTCCTCGTTGGTCGGACGAATGCCTTGCACCACCAGATCACTCACTTCACTCAGCAATCTGGAGAACCTCTTCATGAGGGATGGGACCGTTTCTTGGATCTCATGTGAAAGTGCCCCCATCACGAAGTTCCCAAAAGAGAACAAGTCTAGTTTTTTTACCAGGGACTCTGTGAAGACATTCGCTTATTCGTCAATGCAACCTGCAGAGGAAATATCATGGGTCAGCACGAAGACACTGTGTGGGAGATTCTCGAGAATATGTGTGAGAACTCCATCAATAATGACTCCATGGGCTTATTTGACTGGACGAATCCCTGCGCATCGATGAATCCATGGGGAGTACATGAGACAGGGTCTGTCTGCATCCATCGACTTGGAACTAATGGTCAGTCAGTTGGACAAGGTCTCTATCATAGAGAAGAAGGTGGATGAGCTAACTCGACATCTGTAGCAAGCAACCTCTGCACAAAACCCGTTTGCACAGCCACCACTTGGGAGGGAAACTATGTAGAACATCTATCACCGATCTTCTCAGGGGATGGACCCATATCCACCCTCGTCTGACTCCAAGACCGGAAGAAACTCCGATCCGATATACTCTAGTTGGGGAAACTCTGAACCCTTGTACTATGATTTTCCCGAGGTTCCTCAGACTTGAGAGGACCTCAATGCCATCCAGAATGACCCATTCTCCAATACCTATAACCCTGGATGGAGGAATCATCCCAACTTCCTGTGGGTGGGAAATACTCAGAATCAAAGACCACCTTATCAACCCTATCCACAAGCTCCTCATCCATATCAGCAGCCTCAGCCTTGGCCCAACCCCATCTATCAATCTGGGCCAAACTAAGCAGATCAAATGACTCTTATCCTTCAAACGCTGGCTGACATTCAGAAGACGAATGCAGCTATACAGAAAAAGCACAAGGATGAGATCACAGAGGTTCGCAATCAACTTGCCCAGATGGCGAATTCCCATCAACCTGGCACACTCCCTTCGCAACCTCTGCCTAATTCAAATAATGTGCCGAACCAGAGGCACATTATGAACCTAAATTCGGGCCACGGCCACATGATTTATCAGGCCCCTTCTGTTCTATCACCCGAAGGGATGGAAGCTTTGACATCTTATGTAGGATTTCAACAGCAGCCACCTATTTTACCAACCCCAAACCAAAATCAGGCAGGACTGAATTCCGTGACAACCCGTAGTGGTAAACCAACTCAAAACCCACCTTATCCAAGCCACTCTAAGCCTGGTAGTAACCTAAGCCCTAGGATAGTTATCCAGGACACCCCTGTCCTAGATCAAGAACCTAGACCTATTGTAGACGAACCAACCAAGGTTCCATTTCCCGAGGCCTTGACCAAGGGAAAGAGGATAACCAAACCCGTGGCTCCTGAAGAGGATCTGGTCAAACTCTTTGAACAGGTCCATATAAACATCCCCTTGATGGATGCAATCTACCATGTACCGAATTACGCACGATTTCTAAAGGACGTATATACACCCAAGCGTAAGCCACGAACCAAAAGTGGGAGTTCGATCGTACTGTCAGAGTAAGCCAGCTCTGTAATTTTTAGCAAACTCCCACCTAAGGCTAAAGACACTGGTACTCCCCTGATTTCATGTACCATTAGTGATACCCAATTCGATAGAGTCTTATTAGATTTAGGTGCCTCCGTAAGCCTAATACCTGCATCCCTCCTTGACCACCTTGAAGAATCTGAGCTTAAACCGACAGAGGTGACATTGCAATTAGTTGACCGATCCATTAAGTCACCTAAAGTACTCGAAGATGTCATCGTTAAGGTATGGGATTTCTATTTCCCGATGGATTTTATAGTCTTGGACATGGATGCACCTGAAAACCTAAGGGATAAATTGATTATACTAGGGAGACCCTTTCTAGCCACTGCTAGGGCCAATATAAACTGTGAGGAGGGTCAAATTGAACTAAAATTTGGGAACCAAATGACCGATGGGCTGGAGGGCTTCACCAACGCTTTTGGAGCAGTTTTAGCGACGTTCCGGACGTCGCTAAAGCCCCTTCTTCTTTTAGAAAGCCCTTAACCCTATTTAAACCCCTCCAACCACTCATTCAAGGCATTCACTTCCCTTGCAACTACTCCACCCCTCTCTTAGCTAGCTTTAGGCCCTCTTGCAATTGTCGGAGACGACGAGCCACCAACGGAGCCTCCTCCACCGCCGTGGCTGCCTCGTCGCTCTCCCTCCTCTCTCTCTATCTCTTTTAAGCTTTCCATTACTTTTGTTTGAAGTATGTATTTAATGTTGTAAGCTATGAACTAAAAGTGCATGATTAATGAAGTTATTTTCTGTTCAGTTGTCACTTTAATTTCTGCTTAAGTTGCATGATCAAACAAGGAATGCTCTAACCCTACTCTCTCTCTCTATCTCTCTCTTGCTTTTCAAAACCGCATCTTTCGCAAGCAAAACTCCGCGCTTTCCGTGACAACAAGTGATAAGCAAAATCTGATTTTCACGCCTCCCTGAGATCGACACTCGGACTCACCTCCATTTACTTATTTTAAAATCAACGTTGCAAGTGCGACTATAATGACACTTCTTAACACACACGCACAACAACACATCAGTTTTTGGCACCGTTGCCGGGGAGGCAACGGATTTGTTTTATCACCTCCATTCCACATTCGTTCTCACATCGTCTAATGCCCTATTTTCCTTTTTACTTGATGGTTGTAGGAATTCGGCATGTGGATGGCGAAGCGACGCATCCCACGAAGGTAGCAAGGGAGTAGGCGCTACGAGGACCGATAGTGAGTAATTTTTCTCTCATGATTGTTTGCTTGCATGAAAAAACTAAAAAAAATTATAAAAATTGAAAAAAATTAGCGTGGTGTATGATTGCTTGACCCACATCCTTAACACATCACCTCACAAAAAATGTACACTCTAACATTCTGAATAAATTCTTGGAGTGTTCTTTTCTTTTTCTTGAGTGGTGTTTACGAAGCCACCATGAGTTGACCTGGGCTGCACCACTCAACCCTAAAACCGACTCATCTAATAGAAGCTGTATGATCATTAGGATGAGTACATTAGGGTTTTAGAGCCTCTACAGAATAAAAGGAAATCTACTTTCACCAAATTATGTGCAGAACTTGACGTGCCCACTGAAACTTGTTTGAAAACATTAAGATGCGTCAACCCTTAAAAAATACTAAAGTAAGGATGAAACACTAAAAGACATCACATCTTAAAAAATCCTTGCTTGAAAACCATGTTTTGCTAGAAGCACACACCTTGAAAGTGGAAAATTAAGAGGCACCACCCCAATCAACGCCTCATCACATAACCCTAAGCACAAGCACTATCCTAACCCTTTAAAACTGAGTAGACGTGCCCTAGGCAGGACTGAGTTAAGTCTCGAAAGGTGAGGTTTTATTTGCTAGGCACTTGGCTTTCATTCCCTTGGTAGAATCTGGTGACTAGGCTACGGGGCAGTGTCAAACGACTGTGGTTGTGGGGTCTACGGAACCGGAGGCGCAAGCCAAAGGAAGAACCTTCCCTGCAATCCCCTCGTAATCAACCTAGCCAGATTAGCCTTAGGAAGGGGAGTCCAGTGTTTACTGACTTAATCACCCTTTGTGAGATTTCTAGGTCTCCTAAGGAATACACCATAAGGACTAGGCTTGTGTGCTTGATTGAAACACATTTCTCGCATCTGTTGCCCTCCGCATCCCCTCCTGTTCTTCTCTAGTGTATGCACGGGAGACGCTCACTACATCCCGAGTTGTGTGTTTTGGGGCAGGAATCTAGGCGACGTAATTCTATTGGAAATATGGCTGAACCTAGGGTAGATGAGGCTGAAGATCAACCCCCACCAGACGCTATGGCCATCATCCAAGCCCAAATCAATGCTAACCACCGGCTTTAGCAACAGAAAATCCACACCATCATGCAAGCCATACAATGGTTATAGAGCCCATAAGAACAACCACCACCACCTTTTCAAGACATACCAGGGCAACCACCACTTGATTTACCGCCATTTCAGGATCAGTCGAGGCCCCTCCGTGATTTCTATAATCCCTCTGCTATTAGAGTCGAGCCACACCTTAGGATCCCCGAGGGGGGAGATGATTTTGAGCTGAAACCGAATGTCTTAAGTCTGATCCAGAGCCACTTTCATGGAATCTCAAATGAGGACCCCATTCAGCACCTAGAGGATCTTGACCACATAGCACGAACTGTGAAACCTAGGAATATTAGCCTTGACATTGTTCTAATCAAGATGTTTCCCTTCTCATTAAGAGATAAGGCTTCGCATTGGCTTAGAACCCTAGGTAGACCCATCACCACCTGGGAAGAACTGAGGCATGCATTTTTAAAGAAATTCTTCCCCATAGGAAAGACCAATGCCCTCAGAAGAGCTATCACTACCTTTACACTCCAGGGTGGGGAACAATTTCATGAGGAGTGGGAAAGATTTAATAAACTTTTGAGGAAATGCCTACACCACGAAGTACCAAGGTGGCAATTGGCCCAGATGTTCTACCACGGTCTGGATAGCAACCTATGGAATTTCGTCGATGCCTCATGCGGGGGAAACTTCCTGAACAAAGACGAGGAGAGCACGTTTGAGCTCTTTGAGTCTATGAGCGAGAATTCACTCAACAATGCCTCCATGAACCAGTTTAACAGGTCCAATCAACCCCGTGGCGGGATTTATGAGGTGCAAGCAAATTCTAGAATGGTTGACATGGACATCATTGCCAAGAAATTGGATCGAGTGGAATTGGTGGACAAAAAGATTGATGAGCTACTGAACCAAACCAGGAACCCCTTACAGACTTTCTCCCTAGCAAAGGGAGCACATAATATTGACCTGGTCCAGCCCTTAACCCAACTGAACTTGGAACAACCCCTGACCACGTTCCAGGGAGGGACCTTTGCTCCCTCAACCCTTGATTATTCCCTTCCCTCTCTATCAACATCGGCTATCCTTGAAGATGTGCAAGCTGTCCAAGGTTATGCGAATCCAGACCCTTTATCCAACACTTACAACACTAGCTGGCGTAACCACCCCAACTTTGGTTGGACAAACCAGAAACCACCGCAATTCCAAAACCAGCCCAGGCCAAGCCAGCAGCCGCACTTGCACCCCTATCAGCAAGGACCACTAGTTAGACCCCAATATAATCAGAATAGGCGGCCCCTCCCCCAAAAAACCAAATGGATACCTTAAGAAAGATGATGGCTGACATGAACCAGAAACATCAGGAGGAAATGGCCTTGGTAAAGGGACAGTTAAGCCAACTCTTGGACTATAAACAACAACGATCCCTACCTTCCCAACTACAACTGAACCCGTGAAACATAATTAATAGAGGCCCCAATTCGCAAGGGTTCCAAAGCAACCCCGGGCAGGCTCACATGGTCCAGCCAACCCCGCAAACACCTCCTAGGTTTAGTGCTTCTTCGTCCTCATCTTCTCAAGGATCAACCCATTGCCCCAATGCCTCTGCGAATGTGGTGACCTTGGGAAGCGACACCAAAACCCAGGATCCCAAATGGCCAACTCTCCCCGAGACTTCACTCGCTGAAATACCCGACTCAGAAAAGGCACCAACCAAGGACCCAGAAATAGAACCAATCCACATTCAGACACCCTACCCTGAGGCCTTGGAAACAATCAAGAAAAAGAAGAATGTTGTGGAAACCGAGGAGTTGTTGGAAATCTTTAAGCAAGTATAGATCAATATTCCGCTCCTTGAAGCCGTCAAACACATCCCTGCTTACGCCAAGTTTTTAAAGGATGCCTGTACACCCAAGCATAAGCCGAGACCTCAAGCACCTAGGAAGGTTGTGCTCTCTAAACAAGCAAGTTCCATAATATCAAGCAACCTTCCACTCAAGCGAACTGACCCAGGAGCGCCCCTGACCCAGGAGCAACCTTCCAACAACCCTACACCGCCAATTTGGTTTTGGGGAGCTGACACCAACCCCTGTCACCATCCAGCTAGCTGATAGATCAGTGAAAACCCCGAAGGGGGTTGTCGAGGACATGATTGTACGGGTCAAGGACTTCTATTTCCCGGTCGACTTTTTGGTGCTCGACATGGAAGTCCTAAAAAATTACAGAATGCACCCATAATCTTAGGCACACCTTTCTTAGCTACGGCTAAGGCAAACATTGACTGCAACACGGGATGTATGGAAATTGCCTTCGGGGATAGGAAAATGCAATTGGATATCTTCCGGGTGACAAAGTATTTTGATTGCGATTGCATTGAGGAACATGATCCTGTGGAAACTTTAATCGAGGAATGCCTCACCCTCAGTTCTGTATCAGACCACCAAACCCGTAGTGACTGTTCTGACCCGTCACCATCATTACCCGTGGACCTCTGTAAGGTTGAGTACCATCACACGACACCATTTGAAGAAATCGATGTTGATCAACTCCCGCCCTTTCCCTTCCCATCGACTATGGTTCCACCCGCACCTAAACTTAAACCATTGCCCGAGAATCTCAAGTATGTCTTCCTGGGACCTGACCAGACCTTCCCAGTGATTATTAATTCTCATCTAACCAAGGATCAGGAACTCAGGTTGACTGCGACCCTTTCAGAACATCGGGCCGCCATTGGATGGACCATTTCGGACTTAAGAGGAATTAGCCCCACGTATTACACCCATAAGATTTACCTGGAAGACGGGGCCCGACCTTCCCGCCAGATGCAGAGACGTTTAAACCCAAACATGCAGGAGGTCGTTAAAAAAGAAATTATCAAGTGACTTGATGCCAACATCATCTACCCTATCTCCGATAGCCCTTGGGTGAACCCCACTCAAGTGCTTCCCAAGAAAGCTGGGCTCACCATTATCACCAATGATCATGGTGAATCCATCCCCACACGCACCACCACCGCATGGCGGGTGTGTATTGATTATAGGAAGCTCAATGAAGCCACTAAGAAGGATCATTTCCCCTTGCCATTCATTGACCAAATCCTTGAAAGATTGGCAGGGCAGAAGTATTTTTGCTTCCTGGATGGATATTCAGGATATAACCAAGTCGCAATTGCTCTGGAAGATCAGGAAATGACCACATTCACTTGCCCGTATGGCACGTTTGCATTCCGTCGAATGCTGTTCGGGTTATGCAACGCACTTACGACCTTCCAGCGTTGCATGCTAGCCATTTTTTCAGAAATGGTGGGTGAATACTTAGAGGTCTTCATGGATGATTTCTCTGTGTTCGGGAATTCATTCAACCATTGTCTGAGCAACTTGGAGAAAATCCTGAAACGATGTATCGAGGTTAACCTGGTGTTAAGTTAGGAAAAGAGCCATTTTATGGTTCAAGAAGGAATTGTCCTCGGTCACATCGTATCGCATAGGGGCATCGAGGTAGATCGGGCTAAGGTTGATTTAATTTCCAAACTTCCTCCACCTAGTTCGGTCCGACAGATTCGCTCCTTCCTAGGACATGTTGGCTTCTACCGAAGGTTCATTAAAGACTTTTCCAAGCTTTCTAAACCCTTGACCGACCTTCTAGCCAACGATGCCATCTTCCACATGTCTTCTGATTGCATCCAGGCTTATCACACCCTCCGGGACTTAGTCTCCACTGCACCTGTACTTCAACCCCCAGACTGGTCCCAAGACTTTGAGATTATGTGTGATGCATCAGATTTTGCCATAGGCGCTGTCCTGGGACAAAGGCAAGACAAAAAGCCCATGGTGATCTACTACGCGAGCAAAACGTTGGACGAGGCCCAACGTAATTATACTATCACAGAGAAAGAGTTGCTCGTTGTAGTCTTTGGACTTGAAAAGTTCCGATCGTACTTGCTGGGATCCCACGTGACTATTTACACTGACCATTCAGCCATCCGACACCTATTGGCCAAAAAGGATGCAAAGCCTAGGCTCATCAGATGGATCCTGCTTTTGCAGGAATTTGACCTGGAAATCCGAGACAAGGCTAGATCGAAGAATGTGGTGGCTGGCCACTTGTCTAGACTTCATCCAAACCACATTGGACCCTCCCTACCTCTATCTTACGCCTTCCCTGATGAACACATCCTGGCCGTGCAAGATAAGAAAATGCCGTGGTATGCTGACTACGTCAACTACTTGGTTATAGGACAAACCCCGCACAGCTGGTCCAGACAGCAACGGGACAGGTTCTTGGCTAAGGCCAAGCACTATTTCTGGGATGATCCCATGCTGTTTCGCCTCTGTGCTGACCAGATCATCAGGAGGTGTATCCCCGAAGACGAAGTTCAGAGTGTGCTTTCCTTTTGTCATGACCAGGCTTGTGGCGGCCACTTCTTTGGAAAGAAAACAGCTGCAAAAGTTTTGCAGTCTGGATTTTACTGGCCGTCCCTATTTAAGGATGCACTCAACTTTGCCAAGACTTGCTCACGCTGCCAAATGTTGGGGACCATGACCAAGAGAGATATGATTCCCCTTCAGCCTATTTTGATTGTCGAAATCTTCGACGTTTGGTGTATGGATTTTATGGGTCCCTTTCCACCATCCAACGGCTTCGAGTACATCCTGATCTCGGTAGATTATGTTTCCAAATGGATTGAAGCCGTCTCCACCCGCCGATGCGATCACAGGACTATCATGGACTTTGTTAAGAAGAACATCTTTTCCCGGTTTGGAATACCCAAGGCCATGATCAGTGATGGTGGAAGCCATTTTATCCATTCCCAATTCTGTGCCCTACTTAGAAAATACGGGGTGAACCACGGCATTGCTACCCCGTATCATCCACAAACAAATGGGCAGACTGAGGTCTCCAATAGACAAATCAAGAACATTTTACAGAAGACTGTGAGACCTGACAGGAAAGACTGGTCCGCACGACTTGATGATGCCCTGTGGGCATACAAGACCACTTTCAAGACCCTGATAGGCATGTCGCCTTATCACCTGGTCTTTGGCAAAGCCTGCCATCTTCCTGTCGAATTGGAACACCGGGCTTACTGGGCTGTCAAGCAATGTAACATGGATCCCCAGTTAGCCGGTGCGCAGAGGATGCTCCAATTATCTGAGCTCGACGAAATTCGTTGGGACACCTTTGACAATAGTCGACTGTATAAGAAGAAAATGAAAGCCGTCCATGACCGACTCATTCATAGAAAAACCTTTGAGCCTAACCAGCAAGTCTGGTTGTTTGACACCCGCCTAAAACTCTTCCCGGGGAAACTCAGGTCCAAATGGATTGGACCATTTCAGGTGGTTAAGCCCTACTCTAATGAGGTAGTTGAAATCGCTGATCTTAACACTGGGCACACTTTTACAGTAATGGTCAAAGATTGAAGCATTTCCTGGCCCAGGTTCCCCCAAAGGAGAGTGTCACCCTCGTTGAGGGATGACACGGAGCACCGCCCAGCTGGAGGCGTTAAACTTAGCGCTTCCTGGGACGCAACCTAGGAGATTCAGACTGATCTGATATTTTACGTCACTCAGGTACTATCTTTTGAACCCTTATACATCCATGTACTTGCCAATGAGGACATTGTCCAACTTAAGCATGGGGGGGTGGTAAATTGCATAATCCTAAGCTCATTTAATCAGTCTGAATAAATAAATAAATAAATAAATAAATAAAATTTTGAATTTAGGAAGAAAACTTAGGGATTATAAACTTGTCAATAGTGGAAAATAATACAAAAAGAACTTAAACACTTAGACTTTTCAGGCCTTCAAGCTTAATTAGCCCTGGTGTCCGTTAAAATATGGATTTAGCTTCGAATCCTTGCAACCTTAAGCTATTCTAATCCACCTACTAAATAAGGTGATAAGTATACGGCTTATCAACTCACCCTCTAAGTCAGAAAAACTTTGAGCCTAAGCATCTGCACACATTTTTGCACAGACTCACTTCTCGGAGATTTTGACAAAAATTGGGTAGCTAATGAACTCTCTAGGGTGGTATGGCTGGCAAGTTGTCGTAGGTAACAGCCCATTGGCAGGTTGTCCAGAACCCAGCCACAGACCATTTCTTCTTCATTGCCTCTAGGTACATTTGAGATCAGGGAAGCCACCTACGAAAAAAAAAGGAGAAGAAAAGAAAATAAACCACACTCCACTGCACAAGTATGGCTAGTAAGTTATCGTGGGTAACAGCCCATTGGTCGGTTATTCAGAGCCCAGCTCAATAACTACACCAAAAAGAACCAAAACACTTAAGGAAGAAGCGGGGAAGTAGTACAAGCCAGGGAGATATACACTGGAAAAATCCTTGTGTTGACCCCAATTAAAACAAGCGTAGGGAGAAAGCTACCAATCGAACAAATACACCTTCAGGAAAATTTATTTTCTCTTTCGGTCACCTAGGGGCGTAGAAACCTGAAGTCTGTCTAAATTACGATTAAGTGAGTCTATCACAACCTTCACACCAAGATGCTTAGCACTTAGGATTTTGACCGAGTTTTGGGTGGGTTGGGTAGCCGTAAAAAGTTACCAACCCACACTGAATTCCGAAAAAAAATTCTAAAAAAAGAAAAAATATATATACATATACATATGTATAATTATATACATTAAAGCAAGGATTTGGGCGATTCATATTTTGGCAGACATCCAGGCGCTGCTTAGTCTTTGTAGATTAAGATCTTCGTATATTTCCTCCTATTGACAAGTGACGAACTGTCTAAGCAATTACTTCTTAAATTCTGAAAGGAAATAAAGGCTAGAATAAACCTTGCTAGGGACTAGCAAGGAGTAAGCATGGGGGTGATAATTATGTTGAATATGGCCCATCTTAAGAATAAAAGGCACAACATAAGTAGAATGGGAGCATTGCATGCATCATGTATCAAGATTGCTTATAAAACTGTATTAATGGCCATTTGTGTATGCACTTGTCAAAGTAGGCCTCAGATGAGCAATTGGACTGCACGGATGGATTCAGAACGACGAACGGAGTCCAACGGACTCAAGATCAGCCAAATCTGACATCTAGAGCCCCTATAATGGGCCCAAGAAGTTCTAATCATTGATCTGGAGATCAATGAGCCACATTATGCCACGTCACCCCCGCTCCACCGTACGCGGCCTCTTCATCCAACCGAGATCAGATCTTGGCTGTCGATCTTCGATCGAATGGCCGAGACTCGCGTGCCCGCCCGCAGTCGCCGCGACAAAGTGCAGGCGTGGCGCAATGGTTAGCGAGAACGCCCGCACTCACGCGACGCGGGTTCAAGCTGCGCAGAGCGTGAATTCGAAGATGAAGGTTGCGTGCTGCAAAATTGGGCCGCCCGATCAGTAGCGGGCGACCGAGATTTCGCCACGCGGCGTGGCCATAACTCACGGGCGCCCACCCACGCGCGCACACGAGCGCCCGAGGCGCGATCCAAGCGCAGTAGAGGAGAGATCTCAGCCGTTCAATCTTTGATCAGACGGCTCTCACGCAGCGGCTGCAGATCGCGCGTGAAGAAGAAATAAAGCGGGCGGCTGACCGACGGGCTGGAGGGCTTCACCGACGCTTTTGGAGTGGTTTTAGTGACGTTCCGGATGTCGCTAAAGCCCCTTCTTCTTTTAGAAAGCCCTTAACCCTATTTAAACCCCTCCAACCACTCATTCAAGGCATTCACTTCCCTTGCAACTACTCCACCCCTCTCTTAGCTAGCTTTAGGCCCTCTTGTAATCGTCGGAGAAGACGAGCCACTGACGGAGCCTCCTCCACCGCCGTGGCTGCCTCGTCGCTCTCCCTCCTCTCTCTCTATCTCTTTTAAGCTTTCCATTACTTTTGTTTGAAGCATGTATTTAATGTTGTAAGCTATGAACTAAAAGTGCATGATTAATGAAGTTATTTTCTGTTCAGTTGTCACTTTCATTTCTGCTTAAGTTGCATGATCAAACAAGGAACGCTCTAACCCTAATCTCTCTCTCTCTATCTCTCTCTCGCTTTTCAAAACTGCATCTTTCGCAAGCAAAACTCCGCGCTTTCCGTGACAACAAGTGATAAGCAAAATCCGATTTTCACGCCTCCTTGAGATCGACACTCGTACTCACCTCCGTTTACTTATTTTAAAACCGACGTTGCAAGTGCGACTATAACGACACTTCTTAACACACACGCACAACAGCACGTACCTAAAGCTAGCTAAGAGAGGGGTGGAGTAGTTGCAAGGGAAGTGAATGCCCTGACTGAGTGGTTGGAGGGGTTTAAATAGGGTTAAGGGCTTTCTAAAAGAAGAAGGGGCTTTAAGCGACATCCAGAACATCGCTAAAACCACTCCAAAAGCATCAGTGAAGCCCTCCAGCCCATCGATCAGCTGCCCGTTGCTGTTTCTTCTTCACGCGCTATTCGCAGCCACTGCATGAGAGTCGTCTGATCGAAGATCGGACGATTGAGATCTCTCCTCGGCTGTGCTTGGATCTCGCCTCGGGCGCGCGTGTGCGCGTGTGTCATCGTCCGACATGCGCGCTCGCGTGGGCACCCGTGAGCTTTGGCCACGCCACGTGGCGAAATCTCAGCTGCCCGCTGCTGATCGGGCGGCCCAATTTCGCCGTGCGCAACCTTCGTCTTCGAATTCACGCTCCGTGCAGCTCGAACCCATGTTGCGTGCGTGCGGGCATGCGTGCTAACCGTTGCGCCACGCCCGCGCTTTGTTGAGGCAACTGCGGGTGGGCGAGCGAGTCTCGGCCGTTCGATCGAAGATCGATGGCAAAGATCTGATCTTGGCTGGATGAAGAGGCGGCGTGCGGTGGAGCGGGGGTGACGTGGCGTAATGTGGGCCGTTGATCTCCAGATCAACGGTCAGAACTTCTTGGGCCCATTGTAGGAGCTCCAGATGTCGGATTTGGTCGATCTTGAGTCCGTTGGACTTCGTTCGTCGTTCTGAATCCATCCGTGTGGTCCGATTGCTCATTTGAGGCCTACTTTGACAAGTGCTTACATAAATGGCCATTAATACAATTTTATAGGCAATCTTGGTACATGATGCATGCAATGCTCTCATTCTACTTATGTTGTGCCTTTTATTCTTAAGATGGGTCATATTCAACATAATTATCACCCCCTTGTGCAGTGTTATCACCAAACACTGAAAATTGACATCTTTAAGGCCCAACAAGGGATTAATTGTGGTGTTATAGAACAAATATGTGATATCAAGGCTGCGGTTGATGAACCATATATCGAGGTCAACCTGATTACTCCCGATCAACCATAAGAAGATCAAAACCCACAATCAAAGGAGTCTGACCTTGATCTAGATACACCCATAACTCCTTCCCTTGCTCCTGACACACACCCTGAACCGCCTGTTGCTGCTGATAATCCTGTTCTGGAACTCAAGCCTCTTCCCGACCATCTGAAGTACGTCTTTTTGGGTTCCAATCAGACGTTTCCTATGATTATCAACTCCAGACTCACACCTGACCAGGAATCTCGTCTGATTACTATTCTCCAGCAATATCGTAGAGCCATTGGATGGACTCTCGATGATTTGACTAGTATCAACCCCTCTTACTGCACACACCGTATCTACACCGAAGAGGGCACATGACCTTCATGGGAAATGCAGAGACGTTTGAATCCTAATTTGTAGGAGGTCGTGAAAAAGGAGATCATTAAGTGGTTAGATGCATGGATCATCTACCCAATCTCCAATAGTCGGTGGGTGAGTCCAATCCAGGTTGTGCCGAAGAAGGCAGGACTCACCGTTATCACGACTGAAACCGGAGAAGTCATACCGACCCGTGTGGCGAACTCATGGAGAGTTTGCATTGATTACATCAAACTCAATTCCTCCACGAAGAAGGATCATTTCCCACTACCGTTTATTGATCAGATCCTCGAGAAACTAGCGGGAAATAGGTTCTTCTACTTTTTGGATGGGTACTCCAGTTATAACCAGGTAGCAATCCATCCTGAGGACCAAGAAAAGACCACTTTCACCTGCCCCTTTGGGACATAAGCGTTCCAAAGGATGCTGTTCGGTCTTTGCAATGCACCCGCTACTTCTTAATGGTGCATGCTTGCCATATTCTCAGATATGGTAGGTGATTAGTCTGGAAGTCTTCATGGATGACTTTTCAGTATTTGGAGAATCATTTGACGATTATCTCCTGCACTTTGTCCAAATCCTCAGGCGGTGCATTGACGTGAATCTGGTTCTTTCCTGGGAAAAGAGCCATTTCATGGTTCCTGAAGGAATTGTCCTGGGACATCTTATTTCGAAAAGCGGCATCCAAGTTGATCGAGCCAAGGTGAACTTGATTTCCAAACTCCCTATGCCTAGCTCGCTCAAGGACATCCAATCTTTTTTGGGGCATGTTGATTTTTACCGTCAATTTATTCCTGATTTCTCGAAAATTGCATGCCCCCTGACCACTAATGAGAAGCTCATCATGGTCTCTAATTACCCCTAATTAACTAGTTTTCCTAGTTAATTAGCTAGGAATAGGTAAATATATGGGTTAATTATTAAATAAGGGACTAAATAGTAAAGGACCTTTAAAATAAGTTGAAAATGCTATATTATTATCCAATTAATATTATTAATAATTTAATTAATAATTAGAGTCGAAATATTATCAGTAATTTATCTAATTAATGTGCTAACTAAAGTATAATTTATACCTAAGTATGTAATAACTTAAGTAACCTTAATTAAATAAATTAAGCTAAAAAGGTCAAAAATGTAAATTCAAGGTCTAAATATAATAATTGTCTTATTTATAATCATATATAAAAAGTTGAAAAAGATTTAAATTAAAATAAACCTTGAAAACCTTAGTTTACATTTTAGTCCTTATTTTTTATTTCAATCGAGTCCTTATTCTTCACTTAGGTCCTCAATTTCTGTTACAAATAAGTCCTTGAAAACTTCTTCTTTCCTTCAGCCTCCTCGATGGTTGACGATAGGAGGTGCTTTCACCCACCGATCACCGCATATCTGACGTCATTCCTTCGTCTCCAAGCTCTTGGAGCTTGTGCTCACCATCCCTTTTCATCCAATAGTCTGGATGAAGCTGCAATCCTATTTTAGGGTTGAAGATAACCTCACCGACGTTGGAGAAGATGCCGGTGGTTACTCCACTCCTAGACTCTTCTCCATCCAGATACACCCTCCTTCTCAGCCGCCACAACCTATAAATACCACTCCATACCCTCGATTTCAGCAAGTTAGCTCCCTTTCCTCTTCTTCACTGAGTTAACCGATAGGCTATTCTTTCCAAAATCCGATGACCTTCCTCTGCTTCCTCCGTCTTCCTCCGTCTACCTTAGCTCGTTCTGGATCTCCGCCGATGTCAGCCAAGTCTCCTGACGCAGCGTTGACACTGGAGTTCCTCCGCTTCACTCCACCTACGCCCGCCGGACTTCTTCCTTGACCCTTTGATTTCCTCCTCCGTTAAGGACCATCGACGAAGATCTTCTACCCCCTTCGTCTAGGTAACAGTAGGTTAGGTAAGTAGATTAGTTAGAGTAGTTAGTTAGGTAGATTAGATAGATGTAATGTCAGAATTCCATTCATCTTCTTCAGCTCTGGCGAGCTCATTGAGCTTGTCTGGAGTAATCTTTTGTCTTTTTAAAACATTGACCACCTTCCTTAATCTTTCATGAACATTTCTATCACCTTAATTCACTAATTTGACCACCTATTCGCCTAAACCATCTCCACCTTCGCCACTGCTTCCGCTGTCCATAGCGGAAGTAGTTACGCCTAATCCACCTCCATTGGGCCCTCCATCAGTTAACCATCACTTAAGGGCCCCTATCCTCACTTTAATTTAAATAATAATCATCTATAACTTAAATGCCTAATTTCATTTAATCTCCTGAGCTCGCTGTCAATGGTGGCTTAGGAGGAGTTCATATCACTAATTAACCACTTATAATCCATCACCACTTTCTTTTGACTTGTTTTCTCCACTCAATTAAGTGGGAAAATAGGTTCTGAGCCCAATCAAACTCAAAATCTAGTCACTGGGAATTCAAAGCATAACTTTCAATTTAATTGTTAATTGAAGAAATTAATGTGTTCCTAAGGTTCCTTGTGACCTCAGGAAGCTTTTCAGATCATGAATGGCACGTTTTATGTCATTTGTACATTTTAGCCTTTTTCTGGACTCACCAGAGCTCCGGCAAGCTTCGACGAGTCAAATGAACTCTTTAGCCCGTAGAACTTCACGTGAAGCTCCAGATCACTTATTTGAAGGTCACTAATCATTCTGAAGTAATTTATTTGAGGTTTTAAGACTTGGAGCTCCTTCTAGACCTTTGTCTTCTCCAACTCCGGCAGTGTTGGAGATGACTGTTGGTTAGGGTTAAGCTTCATTTGAAAGGTCTAGAAGCATCAGAAGGATGCCCTGAGACCAATCCAATAAGTCAATCTCTGAGATTGACTTTGGTTTGTTCTGTTGAACAAACTCACCAGGATCTCAGGTGACAGGCCTAGAACCCTAGGAATCCTAATTGAAACATCCTTCTGAGGTTCTGAATCTATTCCTGAGGTGAAAGAGAAGTTAACTAAGGCATTAATTTCAACCGAAATGATTAAATTTAAAAAGTCAAATTTCAAGGCTTAATGGTCAACTTTAAGTTTGATTCATGGATTTGGGATTCAATTAGAAGAATTGAGGAGTTCAATTTGTTCTTGGGTTGTTTCTAAATAATTCAAATTCAACTTGGTTGAACTTTGATTGGTTTTATGGAGGAAATTGATTGCTGTTTAGTTTGGGTTGTTTTTGAACCCAAACTAGAGACAGTAAGTTTTTTGTAAAATTCAAATGAGAAATCTACCCAGACAGATCCTTAACAACCTTTACAGGTTGTTTGATTTGATGAAGAAAGTCTCTAGCCATCTGTTGGACCAAACAGAACTTGAAATGAAGTTCTGAAGCTCCTTAGCGAAGCTTTTTAGCTTCTTCACCTTCCTGAAGCTTCTCAGAGTTCCTCTCCTTCACCTACAGCTGTGGAAACACCTTCTGAATCTCTTCAGCATCTTGTCTAAGGTCAGAAAGCCATTCTGCAAGACCATGGAGCTGAAACAACCTTCTGCAAACCAATATGGCTGTAGCGACCCAGACCCTTTCACCCTTCAAATAGAAGAGCTAAACCTTCCCTGAGTATCAAATTGATACTACAATCATGTAGTGCAACCTTAGAGCTTTCCAGCAAGCCTTCATTTGCTCGGATTGGAGCTCTGTGCTGGCTGGAATCATCAACTGAAGTCTGGTCTGGGAGGGGAATACATAGTCCTACATCGATGGAACTGAAGCGTCTGCCTTAGTATAAAAGTAAAAAGTGAATAGGGCCATTCAGTCGTCAGTGCAGGGTGCAGGAATGAGCATATGGGTGTGTGTGTGGGTGCGTGCGGTGCGTGTGCCCGGGTGTGTGCGCCTGTGGGCAGGAGAGGGTGGGAGTGTGCATGTGGGCCTGGGAGGCCGTGGGCTGGATGGGCTCGAGACTATGCTGAACCGGAAATAAACCAAACAAAATAAAAACTAGGCTTGGACCTAGTAGGGTCAGGTCCCACCCTGAGAGGGGTGCTGTGTATCCTCGACCGGTCCAAGCCGCCAACCTTAAAACCTAATTTTTGGTTTAGACAAAGGGTTCAAACTGGTTCGATTCAGAAGAGCTGTAAAGGAAGAGAAGGGTTGCAAAGGAAGAGAAGGAGAAGAAGAGGAGAGCTCGTTAAGGTTGAATATAATAGACAGGAAAAAGAGTAAAGGAAAAATAATCGGCAGAACAAATGAAAAGAAGAAGAGATGTATAAGAAGAAGAAATAAGAGAAAGATTAAAAGAGAAGAAAGAGAGAGAGAGAAAGGTAGAAGAAGAAGAGAAGAAAGATGAGGCTGAAGATAGAGATAGTGGTTTAATTTCTTGTATTCTATTAATTTCTTTCTGAGCTTAATGTTGTAATACGGCATATATTCATTGGAATTACTTTTTCTTGCCTTAATCTCTTATCAATAAAAAGAAATTAAAAGAAATAAATATGTTTACTTGTTTGTAAAAGTAAATCATATGTGTAAATGTGTTTTCCTTATGGAATTTTGCATTCTTTTAATTAGAAATCCTTAAGCAAAATTCATATTCTTAAAGTAAATTTAATTATAATTCCCGTAAGTAGCTTAGGATTAGTGGTGAATTTTAATTAAGTTATGCCTCCTAGTGAACGACCTGGACTCAACCAGTTAAAAAAAAAAAATCTAAAATGTTAGGTTAACGTGACCCTATACTACTTAATCAACAAAAATTCAAGTTGGCCTAAGTTACTTTCTTTTGCACATAATTAGGCATAATTAACTTAATTAACTGCGTTGAGAAAGTTAACGACCATTTTAATGGCACCGTTGCTAGGGAGGTTACTGTAAATTATATTCGCCATTATTAATATTTTTAGTTGTTTTGTACTAATTAGTTTTGTTTTTGTTTTCTGTCTTCTTTTCAGGTTTACCTTTGCGGGTATTCTCAGGAAAGAAGGTGGGTTTTCTTTTTCTATTTTGTTTTTCACTATACATACCATTGTGAGTATTCTTTTCTTAGTCTCTAGTTTAGTTTGTATTGTTGCATTTAGTTAGTAAAAAAAATTAAAAAATTAAAAAATACATACTTCCTGACTAGCAGCAGCATGTTATAGGCATACACTCTTAGGAGTGCATTCATCTGCTAGTAACTTTATGATCTGACTCAGGAAAAGTTTTTTACTATTTTTCTCGCAGCAGTGGGAAAACATGCAAAAAATTGCGTAGATCCCTATCTTAGTGTTAATAACAAGACCACATTTCTTTGTTTGAAAATACTTAAAAAGAGGTCACTTTACTTTCTATTATTTTGAAAAGATTAAGTAAAAAAAGAGGATAAGAAATATTGTGACTTAAATCTGTTTGCAGAATGCATGCGGGTTTTATCACTATCATCTATTGCATGCTATCGTGCACACAGCGCGATGACTAGAGTCACACGAGTCTAATTTTTCTATCTCTCCTCTTTGCACCTCTTAGGGCTTTGGTCGAAGATCAACAAGTCTGTTTCACTACTAGAGCCCCGGGGAGCCAGTAGTGAGCGGTCTCGATCCTAGACCTTAGGCCTTTGAGCTTTAAGGATACGCACTTGTGTAGACACAGGTTTAGGATGCATATTTTGATACTGATATTATACTTGTTTGCATCCAAAATATTTTACGTATTCTAGGACTCTCTTGTTTCCTTTGAAAGAAGAGAAAAACCTGCTTTTCCGCACTGTTTTGTGGGTCTTGTTGCTGCTGATTTTTGGTGGTGTGAGTGTGCCTTTGCACATTCTTCTTGTTTTATGCATGGGAGGCGATCCTTGAAACTGCCTCTTGTAACTCCGTTGATAGGTACTCCTAAGCCGGTTGTAGCTAAGCAACCAATAAAGTTGCCGTCTGATTCATTTGTTTTTTCTGCATTTGATTCGATGGATCAATTGTAGAATCAGAATCCCGAGATCCCTTCTTCTTCTGGTCGGGGGGAGATGATGCCTTTTGATATTCATGAGGTGCTCCTGAACCAGAATCTTAGAATGCTCGAGTAGAATCACCAAATTAATCTTTTGACGACTGCTCTAAATAATTTGCAGAATCTTCAAGCTTGTCCTCAACCTCAACCTGAGGCGGGTTTTGATCTTCTTGATTTACCATTCCCCCATCATAGGCCTCTACTCTGAGACTATTATAATCCATCTAATGCACAAGTAGAGCCTAATATTAGGATTCCCATTGGGGAAAATGACCCAGAATTAAAGCCAAACATTATAGGTCTAATTCCACATTTTCACGGATTTGCATCTGAGGATCCATTTCAACATATTGAAGATCTTAAAAATCTATCTCAAACTCTTGGACCTCTAAATCAAAATAGGGAAATCCTACTCATGAAGATGTTCTCTTTTAGCCTTAAAGATAAAGTTGCATATTGGTATAGAACTATTACAAGACCAATCTCAACTTGGGCTGAACTTGAATCTGCATTCTTGAAGAAATTCTTTCCTATTGGTCACACCAATGCTTTAAGGTGAGCTATCACGACTTTTAATCAAAACAAGGAGAACCAATTCATGAAGAATGGAAACGCTTTCATGAATTACAAAGGAAATGCCCACATCATGACATCCCTTGTTAGCAGCTAATGCACATCTTTTATTATGGATTGCAAGAAGGCATTCGTAATCTAGTAGATGCCTCTTGTGGAGGGAACTTTCTAAATCACGATGCAGAATCCGCTTCAAAATTATTTGAAGGGATGCCAGAAAACTCGATCAACAATGCATCCATGTTGCAATTTATGCGGGGCACGAATATAGCACATCAAAATCCGCATAAGGGCATTCATGAGATCGGTAATCTATCCAGTTCAAAGGATTTAGAGATTATTGCAGAAAAACTGGACAAAGTTGACATCATAGCAAAGCATCTTGATGAGGTAAAAAATACAATGAAAACTCTTACACCTCAACTTGCTACACAAAATCCCCCGCATTCACCTGTTTCGCAAATTCCCACGGGGAGGGAATTTGTGAATAATCTGGATTCTAGAGATCCATCTTCCGTGGGTTTTCTATCTATTCCTGCACCAACCCAAGGAGGGACCTTTGTCCCGCAATCTTTCCCACCTTTTTCCCCATCTCCTATTTTTGTGGAAAACATGCCCTATCCTTTAGATTTGAATGCCATTTTGGGATATGCACCAAGATCAAACCCATATTCTAACTCCTATAATCTTGGATGGCATAATCACCCTAATTTCTCTTGGTCTGACCATTCACAAAGACCATCATATTTGACTGAGGCCAGGCAAAACCCGCCTATGTTGTCATTTCAGCAACCTAATGCGAGGCCATTTTTTGCGGGTTCGCAGAACCCTGTAGGTCCAAATAGAGATTCACAGCTTGACCAGATTTTGCGAGCTATGACTGAGAGCCAGTGACAGAATGCTGAGGTTCTTGCTGAAGTCTAATGGCAATGTTCGGCAAAATTGGCTGATCTTAGGGGCCAAATCATGCAGTTAGCTGGATCTCGTCAACTAGGGGCCCTTCCATCCCAGCCAATTCCAAACCCTAGGAATATCTAGTAGAGACAACACTCGGGAGTTCAAAATATGAATCAGGGAATGTCCATTTCCTTAATCAATTACCCTTGAATCCAAATCTGAATCAAAATCCAAATCCACCCTCTGCTAATCATGATTTTGAGTATCTTAATCAACAACAATCATTTTCAAATCAACCTTTGATCTCTAATTCATCTTTCCAAAATCAACAAGCATCTTCTTCTTCATCCGCTTCCTCTTCACATGCGGGTATTAACTCTGTTACAACCCGCTGTGGAACTTCCACTAGGGATCAAGTTTATCCGAGGAACCTATCCCAAGACCCTAGTACATCTAGAATGACTCCTGTTTCTACACCTGTAAGAGGTGCAGAACCCGATCCCGCAATTCCTGCTAAGTCTCAAGATCTAGGAAATACCTCAGTAGAGCAGGAAATCCACATCCCATTTCCTGAAGCTTTGAAGAAGACTAGGAAACAAAAACAACCTATTACAATAGATGAAGATTTAATTAAAATTTTTGAATAGGTACACATTAATATTCCACTCCTAGATGCTATCAAACACATTCCAACTTATACAAGATTTCTTAAGGAGTTGTGTACTCCTAAGCGTAAGCCGAAGAAAGGAAACACTATGGTACTTTCAGAGCATGTGAGCTCTATAATTTCAAGTACGCTTCCTTTGAAAAAGAAAGACCCAAGATCTCCATTTATTTCCTGTATAATTGGGGATCAGTGTTTTGATAGAGTCCTCCTAGATTTATGAGCATCTATTAACCTCATTCCTTTATCTTTGGTAAAACATTTCCAAATAGAAAACCTTAAGTCTACCAATGTGACTTTACAATTAGCTGATAGATCTATCAAGTCACCTAAAGGAATGTTGGAGGATGTAATTGTAAGAGTTTGGGATTTTTGTTTTCCTGTAGATTTTATTGTCCCTGATATGGAAGTACCCGAACACATTAGAGATATCCCTATTATCTTAGGGAGACCCTTTTTGGCCACTGCAAAGGCCAACATCGATTGTGAATTTGGAAAGATTGAATTGAAATTTGGGGAGAAGACAATTAAGTTAGATATATTTAGAGCATCTAGAGGATTGGATTGCAATTGGATTGAGGAAATCAGATCTATTGCAATTTTAAGGATGACATTAGTTCCTTAGAAATAGAGAGCACACCTTTTGATATCTCATACCCTCAAAATGAAGCCCTATTATCAGAATCTATACTCAATCCTGAATCTGAATCTTATGACTCATCTAATTCACTTCTTGCAGTCGAAAATCCCACCCCAAATCCTACTGTTGATTCTACTCTTGTACTAGAATTGAAACCATTGCTTGATAACCTTAAATATGTATATCTCAAATCTGATCAAACATATCCTGTAATTATCAACTCTCATCTTTCTGAATCATAAGAATCCAACTTGATCAAGGTTCTTCGAGATCACAAGAAGTCAATTGGGTGGACTCTACATGATCTCAATGGGATTAGCCCCAATTTTTGTACTCATCGCATCTATATTGAAGATGGGGCACGACCTTCAAGAGAAGCTCAAAGACGTCTAAATCCAAATTTAAAGGAGGTTGTAAAGAAAGAAAAATCAAATGGCTAGATGCTGATATTATATATCCCATATTCTATAGCTCTTGGGTGAGTCCAATTCAAGTGGTACCTAAAAAGGCAGGACTCACTATAATTAGGACTGAATCTGGAGAAACCATTCCCACATGAATTGCAAATTTGTGGTGGGTTTGTATTGATTATCGTAAGCTTAATACAGTTACAAAGAAGGACCATTTTCCTTTGCCATTCATTGATCAAATCCTTGAGAGATTAGTTGGTAATAGGTTCTTCTACTTTTTAGATGGTTACTCCGGATATAATCAAGAAGCAATCTATCCTAAAGATCAAGAGAAAATGACTTTCACCTGCCCCTTCAGAACTTTTGCTTTCCAAAGAATGCCATTTGGGCTTTGCAACGCACCCGCGACTTTTCAACATTGCATGTTAGCCATTTTTATTGAAATGGTGGGTGAATATATGGAGGATTTTATGGATGATTTTTTAGTCTTTGGGGAAACATTTGATATTTGTCTAGATAATTTGTTGAAGATTCTTAAAAGATGTATAGAAGTGAACCTTGTCCTCAGTTGGGAGAAGAGCTATTTTATGATTCAAGAGGGCATTGTACTTGGCCACCTCGTGTCAGAGCGAGGTATCCAAGTAGATCAAGCTAAGATCAATCAAATTGTAAATCTTTCAATTCCTGACTCGATCAAAGGTATTAGATCATTTCTCGAGCATGTGGGATTTTATAGAAGATTTATACTTGATTTTTGAAAAATTGCCCGACCACTCACAAACCTCCTCACAAAGGATACTACTTTTGAGATGAGTGAGGAGTGCATTTTTGCATTTGAAACATTGAGAGTTACACAGGTGATGGAGAGAGTTTCGCTTTCTTATGATAGCAATAGAATGATATGTCGTTGTAGTTAATGTGGTGGAAATCTCTCAATCAAAGATTAACATAGATTTGAATTTAAAAAACAAAAAGGATGTCGCATCCACAGGGAGGAATAGACCAATAAATTCACGAGTCGAGGAATATACTGTTTGCAGACATTACCGCGACTTTAATGAGAGGAATTTGCTATTTTAAATGAAGCTTGCAATTCTCCTAAAAGTTCAGGGGTATTTATGCAGTTTTCACGTCAGGAATTAAGCTCCAGAAATATGTGTATGATGCATGTGTAATGGCATATCATGTAAATTTAACTTGCATGCAAATCTGATTTGAAATTCAAAGTTAAATCATGCACATAACACAAGTAACGTAATTTCAGGAAACTATGAGTGTATCAATGCAATGTGGCCTGAATAAAATATGAATATCTCAATGGCAATGGCATTAAATGTAAATATTAATTGAGAAGAAAACAGAGGATTTCTCCTCTCCCTTCCTCGCATGGATGGCAGTGCATGGTTGGCAGCGAGAGTCGACGGGGTGGTGCACCTCGATGAGGGCTACGCAACGGTGGTGCCGTGGCGGTCGGAGGTGGACGGTGTCGGCTAGGCAAAGGAGAATGGCCGCCGGCCTGTCGACCCTATTGGAGGAAGATAGCCGCACGTGGTTGGGATGGCGCAGCGCCGCTACTGCAGCCCGCGCGACTACGCGCTGGGCATACGCATGCGCAAGGCGTGCTAGGGCGCGGCTGGAGGTGGGTGTAGCTCCTGCGGGCGTGGGTCGCCTATAGGCTTGAAGGGCGCATGCGGGCGGGGCTTGGGCATGAGCGCTTGCAGGGCGCAGTGTAGAGTGGCATGCGCTTGCAGTGGAGAGGATGGTGCGGTGAGGGTAGGCGGTGGAGGGCACTTGGTGCAGTAGCGGGAGGCATACAAGGGCGGTGAGCGCCTACGGGCGCTTGGCAATAGCGGTGATGGTGCTGGAGGGGGTGCGCCTGCGGGCTTGTGGTGCAGGGTGGCATGTGGCGCCTGCAGAGGGTGTGAGAGTGCTGTGGGGCTGTGTTTGCAGAGGGTGTGAGAGTGCTGTGGGGCTGTGTCTGCAGAGGGCGCGCAAGGGCGTTGTGGGGCTGCGCCTGCAGAGGGTGCGAGAGTGCGGTGGGGCTGTGCTTACAGAGGGCGCGAAAGCACTGGAGGCTAGGTGCTTGCGTGGAAGGTGAAGCAGTTGCAGGTGCGCGGTGAGGGCAGGCAAAGAAGGGCTTGGCTGTGGCTTGTAAGGGATTGATGAAGGCACTGGTGTGCATAGTGCACGCTTGGTTCCACAGTGTCCTTTCTCTCCATGGTGTGGAAGGTGGAGATAATTCCCTGCCAGGTGGAGAAGAAGATGAAGATCTCTCCTTTGCCCAGCCTCCTCATAACTCCTCTCCCCCACGCCAATTAGGGGATTTTCAAATCCCTTACTAATTTTGGCCGGCGACTGTTAGGGTGTTGAGGTCGGCCGGAGGTTGCGTGATTATTGGGGGAAATTTATTTCACCCCCCCGTTCTTTTCCAACATTATTCCTACAATGACAAAACATAAAATAATTACATATTAAGTTATTGAATGTGATAAAATAGATAAAAACTCAAGTAATGATGCATGCACTTGTTTAATGACCTAATCTGAGTATTAACAAACATACTATGTTAGAATTAAAGTACTTAGGCGTAACAATAGTCCATTAAAATGGACTCATCAAATACCCCCATGCCTAAGATTTGCTAGTCCCTAGCAAAAATGAAAAATAATAGAAGTAATCAGAAGATTTCTTCTTTTCTTATTTCAAAACTTTAGAGATCCAGAAAAATGTGACATGATAATAGCCTAAGTAACAGATCCAAGTGAAAAAATCAATTCGCATTGGGAGTTCGTACTTCACCCTTGTTAAATATTGTTGTTGGGATAGGTAACTACTTCCCTCAGGGATAAAGCAGAAGATAATCTGTAATTTGACCCCGGCATTTGGCTTAGGTAAGAGATATCGAGTTGAATGGATTTGTATTTGGTGGCACACACTCATCTGGTGCTACATGTCTAGTACTACAGACTCTAGATCTCTAGACTATTAGACAAGTCAACTCGGGGAGAGGCTAAACAAATGTGCCCTCTTGATGTTCCTGGGAGCTCACGCTTTCCTTTCTTTTCTTTCTAAGATCACAAATCTTGCCAGATTCAGTAATTATACTCACTGTTTGGTGGCCTCACATGGCATCCACACTTCAATTAAAGTCCTAATAATTCTACAACTAAGCTAAAGTCCTCAACTAGTATTCGGGCGATCAGAAATACTGAAAAGTAGGTATGGGTCATATTTGGTGAAACGTGATAAGTATTTTTGTTACCTCAGAAACAATGTTACAATGATAAAATATAACCTTAGACTCTTTCCTTTTTCTTTTCTCTCTTTCTTTTCTTCTTTTTTTTTTCTCTTTTCTTCTTTTTTTTTTTTATTTGTTTCTTCTTCTCTTTTTCCTTTTTCTTTCTTTATCAATCTACATAACATGATACAGACTTTTATTTATGAGGCATTATTAGGGATGATGATAGTCAAGAGGATATTGTGTGGCTTATTTGGTGGAAGTGCCTATTTTCGACACTGGGAAGGAATGGATAGGACAGACGTTTTCTGAACTTTGACACTATTACCCTCCTTCAGCCGAGGACTCTATGAAAGACGGTCGTAACCATCTACCATAGTCATAGCTTTATTAAGACTCAATCTCTGTGTATCTGCCTTATTTGGTGACTCTGAGGAATTCACACAAAGTACACATACAGGAACAGAGAGCGAAAACTATGCCTAACTCTGAAGTATCATCATATAATTATCCAAAACTTAAGAGTCCTTGCACTAGACTTAGCACACCAGTAATCTCTCTACTTTCATCTCACAAATATGGGATGGATCTACCAGAAGATAGTATGCCTAACTTCCTATTAACTGTCCAAGGGTTCAGTAGACTATAAATGCTTATTGGTTTTCTACAAAGATCCATTACCCAGTCTACATGCATATGAACTAGATGTACTGGATTCTAAACTTAAGAAATAATTCAAGAAAAACCTCTAATGACAAAGGTATTCTACTAGGGACTAACCCAATCAGCCCAAGAAAAGAGAAATTTTTTTTTATATGTTAACCTAAATGCATGAATACTTCCTAAAATGCAAAATGCACCCCCCATGCCTAAATCCTACAATGTCCCCATTGTAAAATTAAAATAAGGGGAGAAAGGAAAGAAATCACCTGATGACGGTGTTATTCAGAACGCTGGGTTGCCTCCTAACAATCGCTGCATTTTCTGTCTGTAGCCAGACTTAGAAGGAACCTGTAAGTTTGGTTCCAGACAGAAAAAGTTAGGCCCTAAAAATACGCGTAACAGTGCGGGCCTAGAAAACAGGTAGCCATGGATGTTGGCGAGTTGTTGATGCAACGAAATCCCAAATTCTCGCCAGAAAGTATGAAAGCAAAAAACCTTGTTGGCTACCTGGGGAGGTCTAGGAATAAGAAAGGGAATATGAAAAGAGGCCTCCCGAAATGGAATAAGTGGAGGATAACAAGAATCCTCCAAAATAGGATGGGTTTTAAAAGATATAAACATTAATAGTTCAAACCCTTGAATGGCGAGACTAAAAGTACAAGCATCAATCCACACTCGCCATTCCACCCGAGGATGTACTGGCCTGATATGTTCCCCAAAAAGAATGTACGTGAGCAGAGATCTGAGCCAAGGATCGGTTAGGGAGTATAAGGGTTGTTTGTAGTGTTGGAAGGTAATGGTTAAGTCCAATGAGGGCTTAGTCGGTGTCAGGTCCAATTCCAACAATGATTCAGATTGTGTATACTCCTTAACAGTTGTAGACAATTGCGCGTTACCCTGCCTAGCATTAATGATCAAAGTCATATTTGAATCAAGGGTAGACTCCAAATTACAACTCTTTGATGGCAGGGTGAAAATATCAGAATCATTATCATTAAGATCATCCCCAGATTCGTTTGGTTCACTCAAATTTTTGTCGGGGTGTATATGTGATTCATTAGTGAAAACAGGAGTTGGATCAGTATCCTTAATTATTCCTAAAGGAGGATCAGTCTTAATATTTTGGAGCAAGCCTATACCTCTGAATTCGTTATTCTTATTGGGGTATAAATCCTCAATTGACGTGTTTTGTTCCCGAGAGTCTCTCATAGGCTTCTCACTATTTTGTTTGTCCTCCTCTAATATCAACTCCTGTTTTGATGGAGGATGACTCTCAAAAGAAGGGAGGAATCTGGATTTCACCATATCATTTATATCCTTTGGAGGTAAATCCTCAAATGATAAATAATTCCCCTGTGACTCACTCCAGATTTTTAGTCCAGGTTCCTCTATTGGGGCATCCTCATCCTGAGACCAAAATTGATCTAATTCATCCTCCATTCCCTTAGGGTCACCTTCATTGGGTGCGTTTAAATAATTCGGATACTGAATGGTAGGTGTTGATTCCCTAAGTGGAAGGTCAGGAGTAGGCTCACTAAGGGTAGAATGGGATTCCACCAGATAATCAATAGGGGAAGTGTAACGACCCGATTCCCAAGTCCCTACGAGACACGAGAACCGGACCGACTCGACTAATCCCAAGACCTAGTCGTCTAACGAGGAAGTAACCAAAAGAGCAGTAAAATAAACCACATTCAGCATGAATATAACTAACAGTAAGGAAATACAGCAGTAAGGAAAGAAACCACTACAGTATATACCACCACAACAGTAGAACAACATTCATAACATAATATGAACTGCAGGTAAAGAAAAGTACAGCGGAAACAAGAACTACTCACTAGAACGGAATAAAAGAGGTACAAGAGAACAGTGGTAACTCTACTGGACCCTACTCGGCCCAGCGTCCTCTGCAGCCGCTGACCATGGCTCCTCAACACCTGGTCCTGAAAGGTAACGAGTGTAACACGTCAGCAAAACGCTGAGTAGAGTGGCAGCTAAACTAAAGAAACAGTAAAGTGTACAGTAGCTGTTTTAAATTTTCTTTCTTCCTTTATTTACGTCTTTCTATTGTTTCACAATTTATCTATTTCTCAGATCCTTCACTTGATCTCGAATGTTCCTCGTGGGAATGATCTTGATTGCAGTCTTTTCCGAACAGTAGAAGTAGCACGTGGTGCTCTCCTGGCCGGGAGAGTCCCCCGTGGTGATCCTACTCTCAGTCAACCACCCCAAGGTCACTGACAGACGTAACGGTGACTACGGCACGAGCGGTAAACGCACGGGTAGCTAACCTGCACTGGCACGCGGTCAGTCGTTTCCGTTAACGGGTGCGCCCAAAGCACAGCACGGAACCAGTACAGGGCAGAGCCCTCTCAGTAACAGGGGTCCAACCCCTCCACAGTAACCAAACAGGGGCCTTGCCCCTCCACAGTCCGCGCACCCTCGCCTGACTACCCTAGTTTGCCCCAGCGGGCCTAACAAGTCGGTGTGGGAGGCTAGCAGAACCCCGGGGCCCGTGGGGTAGCTAGTACCTCCCTACACTAGTAGCTCTCCTCGGTACTACGTACACGAGGGCCAGCAAGTCGGCACAGAGTGGCCAGTCCTAACCTCGGGTCCCTGGGGCGGCTAGCTCCGCTCTGCACTAAACAGGGGGACAGTCGCTCTCCTTGGTACTCCGTACTCAAGGGCCAGCTCACTTTCCCAATTCTATTCCATTCACTTTTACAGGAGTTCTACTCCTAATTCCCCGTAG
The DNA here is from genome assembly GCA_037157565.1 of Thalassia testudinum. Lineage (NCBI taxonomy): Eukaryota > Viridiplantae > Streptophyta > Magnoliopsida > Alismatales > Hydrocharitaceae > Thalassia > Thalassia testudinum. Next base: position 14,822,304 of record JAZHRO010000065.1, on the reverse strand, counting down.
GGTTCCAGCTCTTTTAACTCAGAACATCCAGGTTTCACTTTCCAATTTCACGTTCTTACAATCCATATTCTCAATCACGTTTATTTATTCATAACAGGCAGCTGTTAATTCAATTCACAGGCAGCTAGTATTTCCTTTCCACATTTTCCAAGACTGCAGTATTCATACATTCCACTAGTTTTCCCATCCTAGGATTCATGCCATATCCTAGGATCTATCATACAATCTAGTTTTCCAGCCCTAGGATTCATGCAACACCCTAGGAATCTACCATTCAATCTATTTCTCATTCCTAGGATTCATGCAATGTCCTAGGTTCTATTTATGGTTTCCTAATTTAACAGATTATACTTAAAGCCACTCTACCGGTTACAACAGGCGAACTGGGGGCGTGGTCGGGAATCCTGCGTGCCTCCGCGACTGCAACGGAACGGGGTCCTATCACAAGGATCAAACACAAGGAACTTCTTAAAATAGTATACAGCTACTGTAGACGGGTAGAGGATGTAATTCCGAAAAGAACGCAACTCAAAATGCGGAAAACGGAGCCCGAACGGGCCCGAAACGGGTCGAAAATGACGAAACAGTGTAAAATCAGGCGTCTGGAACTTCTTCCAGACGTCTTAAAAAGTGGATCAGGGAATTACCTTGCTCTACGTGGGCTCTCAGATGTCCAGAAGCCTGTGGGGGCGTCTGGCCTAGTTCCCAGACGTCCGATGGTCACCCAGGACGTCTGGAAGTCGTTCCCGTTGTCTGGTGCTACAGCCAGACGTCTGATTCGCGTTGGATGGCGAATCATCGAACCTGCGCGTACCCATCTCTCTCTCTCTCAGTACGGTCAGTCGAAGAAAAGGAAGAAGACGGAAATAACTCACCTTTCAGACGTCTGGACAGTCTTCCAGACGTCGTTCTCGTCGTCTGGCTATCAGCCCAGACGTCTGATTCTGGAAAATTTTCCAGAACCATGGTGCCACTCACCCTCCACTCGCGACGTACGGCCACGCTACGAGTGCTCCGCCTGCTGCTCGAGCCGCAGCAGGCCTCCCGCGCCACTCCGCGCCCGCTGCGCCCCCCGCCTACCGGCCCTAGCAGCCCCGGCGAGCTTGCCCTCACGACCGAGCGCTTCCTCCCCCGCGCAACACCTCCTCTCGCACCCGTCGTGGCTGTCGCCGCCACCGCTCACCCTCGCGCTCGCTCTCGCGCACTGGCTGGAAGGAGAAGAGGAAGGAGACGGAGGTGACGGGAGTGAGGGAGAGGGCGTGGCCTTTTAAGGCCGCGCGAGGATGAGAGAGAGAGCGCGACAGAGGGCGCAGGAGGGAGAGGGAAAAAGAAGAGGCGGAGCAGGTCTGCGCGTACAGGCGTGCAGACGCAACGGTGTGCGCGTAGAAAAATGAATCGCAGACGTCTGGAAGTGATACCAGACGTCTGGTACGATGTCTGGGACGCCTCCCAGACGTCTTAAAAGACGTTTGAAAGCACGGTTCGTAACAGGAAGTGATAGGAATAATACAACCTTGACCCAGGTTAGTAGGGGTAAGGAGAATACTGTCATTGGGGTCAAGGTCCTCAAGAGGTACCATTTTCCCTTGCTTTTGACTCCAATATAGCTCGAGTGGATAATCACTATGATCGTTTTCCTCTAGTGGCCGTGTCTCATTGGGAGAGTCTAAGTGATAGCTACATAAAATTGGATCCCTATTGTCATTGGTTTCCTCAGAATTATTTGCATGATCATGGTCGTCTGGGTAGGGATCAAAATTAGTGGGAAGCACGTAGCTAAGCTGTCTTATTTCTTCATTTAACTGTTGACTATTCCTCAACATCTCTCCCTGGAGTCCATCATTTCCTTTTGTTATTTTTGCATTTCTATCATAAAAGAGGAGAGGCTACTATTATTAGGTTAGGGAGGATAGTCAATTTCAGGCTTTGGTTGCCTAGGGGTATTTGTCCAACCTCGATACGGAAAATCATGAAGGGTGGGAGGGTTGGGTGTTTGCATAGAAGTAGGGATTTCAGGGTTGGAAAATCCCGCTCCTAGGCTTTGCTCAAAAGTGGGAGTTATCAAGCCAGTACTCCCAGGATAGAATATGAATGATCCCATGAATTGTCAATGTACCCATCAAAGGATGGATACGCTCGAGGCATGGGATCCTGGTTAAAAGATGGGAAGTATTGACTCTGATAATCTAAATGATAGGAATAAGGGTTATCTATTTCTTTAAGCCAAACAGTTTTAACTCTCTTAGGATTTAGAAGAATTTAGAACACATGCAGAAACTTTCTAGAGAGTTCTACTGTCAAAGCAAACGCAAATTCAGTGGGATCTATTTTTAGTAGATTTTAGGTCTTAGAATTAAATGTTCAGTTAGTGGCCAAACAAGTTTTGCACAAATTACGCTTCCTAGGCCAACCTTCGCTAGTGCCTATAACCTACTCGCAAGGGATGGAAGTCTTGAATCGAGCCCACACACGAGGAACCAAAGTAACTTGGTGGATAGGCTTGTTGATTTTCGACTAACTTCTCTTGTGGTGCAAAAGGGGAGAGGTAGAAATTTATCTAGTGACATTATGTGTGAGGTGCACAGTGTCTCAGGTGTGCAAATATACGATCGTGTTTTGAGTTTTGAAATTTCGCAAACAAGATCCTTTTGCACATAATTTTAAGTCACAGATTTTAAGGTTCAACTCTTAGTAGTCCCAATTTTTAAAGTGACCACTGAATTAATTTGATTCAAGCACTTTGGTGGTCTTAGATTTAGGTTCAATGCAGATGCATGACAGGTAATTGATGCTCAAGAGAAGACGTACCTTACTCCAGCTTTCTTCGTACAATAATGTATGCAATACAGGAAAAATAAACTAGATGCTACTCATTCAGACCTAGATGGTTGTCCTATAAATATGCAGCTTCTAGCAGGCAGTTAAAATTTTTTTTTTTTCAATAATAATAATAAGCAAACTGACCTAATCTAACTAACTAACCGATATGCAATTCAAACAATTCAAATAATCCTATAATCTAAATAAATGGGAACACGCTCCCGAAAATACTCTCCCACATACAAGAGTGATAAGAAATCAAGAGGCACTGGGAACACGTTCCCAAAAATACCCGACAAGGGTCCAAAAGACGGAAATTAAATTCTAATATCTATCTAAATTAAATCTAACTAAGGTCTACTGACTAAATCAAAAACAGGCTTCTCCGTAAGCCTATGTGCATGGGATCAAGGCCAACGTGTTCTTGTTGCTTGCCTCTAGGTGGTGTTAAGGTCCACCAAAAAGAACATCTCCATCGTGCACGTCGTTCAAGGTCAATGTCGTCGCTCTGCTACGCCTGTCGCCCCGTCAGATTCCTTGCACAATAAAAAATATGATTAGATAATTGCGCAACTCAGAATATTCAAAAATAATAACGTGAATCTATTGCGTCTGTTGCCTCCCTAGCAACGGTGCCATTTGACGGAGAGAGTTTCGCTTTCTTATGATAGCAATAGAATGATATGTCATTGTAGTTAATGTGGTGGAAATCTCTCAATCAAAGATTAACATAGATATGAATTTAAAGCACAAAAATGATGGCATATCCATAGGGAGGAATAGACCAATAAATTCATGAGTCGAGGAATATACTGTTTGCAGACATTACCACAACTTTAATGAGAGGAATTTGCTATTTTAAATGAAGCTTGCAATTTTCCTAAAAGTTCAGGGGTATTTATGTAGTTTTCACATCAGGAATTAAGCTCCAAAAATATGTGTATGATGCATGTGTAATGGCATATCATGTAAATTAACTTGCATGCAAATCTGATTTGAAATTCAAAGTTAAATCATGCACATAACACAAGTGATGTAATTTTAGGAAACTATTAGTGTATCAATGCAATGTGGCCTGAATAAAATATGAATATCTCAATGGCAATGGTGTTAGATGTAAATATTAATTGAGAAGAAAATAAAGGATTTCTCCTCTCTCTTCCTCGCATGGACAGTCGTGCACGGTTGGTGGCGAGAGTCGACGGGGTGGTGCGCCTCGACGAGGGCTACGCAACGGTGGTGGTGAGGCAGCTGGAGGTGGCTGGAGGCGGCTGGATGGAGGAGAATGGCCACCGACCTGTTGGCTCTATTGGAGGAAGACAGTCGTGCATGGAGAGGATGGCGTGGCACCGCTGCTGCAACCCGCACGGCTGCACGCTGGGTGTGCGCGCGTGCGCAAGGCGTGCTAGGGTGTGGCTGGAGGTGGGTGCAGCGCCTGCGGGCGGGGCTTTGGCGTGAGCGCTTGTAGGGCATGGTGCAGGGTGGTGTGTGCTTGCAGTGGAGAGGATGGTCCGTGTTGGAAGAAATCGTAGATCGCATTTTTGATAAAAGCGTCGTAGTATAGTTGCGAAATACGATCCAACAAAGATATTGTTTTGAAAATAACGAGACTTTGAGTCCCGGTCGTTCGTCTCTAGGAGGCGTTGTTTTTGTTTTTGAAATCGATCTTAAAGCAGCTCTACTTTATTTAAATGACATGCTGGTGCGTAATATATAAGCGGTTAAAGAACAGGCACTTAAGTCATGCAAATATGATAATCATTTAGCTCAAGGGATTTCAAACACATAAGAGATATATATATATATATATATATATATATATAAAATGAAATTTCATTCATCGTGGGAGAGTTGTTGCACAAGGAAATTTAGAGGAAAGCTTATACATGAATGCTTAAAATTAAATCTAAAATTAAATCTAACTACCAGAAAACGATTGCATACAAGAATCAGCGGGGGGATTTCGCATGCATCATTGGGGGAGAAGTAAGACTACTCTACTAAGCAGTAAATGAAAGCAATAAAAATTATGAAGAGCATGATCTAGAGCTAGAAGAATAGAGGGCATTCAGGGGTGGTCCCCGATGGCCTTGGAGTGGTCGAGAGGAGAATGAGGGGTGGCCAATGTAGCTTAGTCCGACCCTGAGAGAGAAGTAGGGTTGATCCAGCATCTCGGCATGGTGCCCTCCATGGTGGTGGTAGTGAGCTCGTGGAGGTGGAGTGAGTGGCTAAGTGGAGGTGGCATGAATGGCACCAATGGAGAGCAATTGCCAAGGGAGTGAATGGGTGCCAATGGCCACCCAAGGGGTCTTTTTATAGACCTAAGGGAAGCTCTCTAGCGAATTATGGAATTCTCTAGAAGGCCTTTGGTGGGATCTCGTGGGAGAGTGAGGGAGAGAGGGTGGATGGTGGTTTTTAGATCCACCAAATGTGGATCTAAAAATTGAATGGCCCTTGGTTGCTATTTTTGGCAACCAAGGCAACCACACATGGTAGAGAGTTCTAGAGAACTCTAGGCTAGATATTTTCGTGTGGATGGTGTGTGTGGGTGTGTGTGGGTCAAAACTTAGGTGGCTAGGTTGATTAGGTTGGGTTCTAGTGGGTTTAGGTCAAGGTAGGACTCAAATTAGGGTTATAAACCCTAATTCACTAAGGTAAAGTGCAATTAAACTTAATACAAGTTTAATTAGGTGTGTGGAAACTTAATTGAGAGTAAAACAACTCAATTAAGTCAGGTCTAGGTCAATTGGACTCTCACTGAGTCCAATTGGACAATGTGTGCTGAGATCATGGCTCATTTAGACTCAATGAGTCCAATTGAATAGGCTGATGGAATTGACTAAGATTCAAGTCAATTAGGTTTAGTGAGGACCTAATTAAGTCCTTAAGGAGGTCTAGAGGTGGTGTACTAGGGTTCGGGCACCTTAAGTTAGGTTCCTATGGGGTTGGAATTAGGTTTAGAGACCTAGAGATCCAAGATCAAGGCTTAAATCTCAAAACAGGAATTGGAGAGCAGTATCAGATGTCTAATAATCGAATCAGATGTCTTATACTCAAAAATCAGAAGTCCAGACTTGTTGTCTGGACGTCCAATCAGAGTCAGGAAGGATTTTGGGTTCTGTTTTGGGTATTCTGCAGAAATTGGACGTCTGACAAAGTGTCTGGACATCCAATAACACTGCAGAAGTGGGTTTGAAGTGTGCAGGAGTTGGCTAAGGGTCCTGGACGTCTTAAAACTTATCTGGACGTCCAGAGAAGGGTTGGAACTAGGGTTTTAGGGCTTCCTAGGGTGTTGTGACCTAATCTAAGGGTGGCTAAGGCTTGGGGAAGTCTCTAGGCTATCCTAGGGCTAGGATGGACCTAAGCTCTTCACATTTTACTACTTTATTTCTACTTAATAGAATAGAAAACCTTTAACCCCCTTACATTATTATTCCTACATCTAAACTAAGCCTTCTGCTCCAGCTCTGCTACAACTCCCGTTATTCCTAATCCAGCTTCAGATCCAGCTCCTGATCTGCTTATTCCCTACAATCGACATAATGCACTTAATCAGCACATTATAACATTATTTTATGCATAGCTAAAAGAAAGCAGTAAAGATGTAGATAACGTGTATGCATGCATGAATAACCCTAACTTATGCTAAGTCCTAGCTTAATCTAGGCCAATTAAGACCTATGCTTGCTGCGCAATCATACCCCTATGCCTAAATCTTGCTAGTCCCTAGCAAATGCAAGACTAAATTATTTATAGCAAGGGTCCCTAAGGGACTGGTTATTTTACCAAGTGTTTGCATAGAGATTTTTCTCCTATTTGTTTTCATCCTATGCTCTTGAAATCCAGACAATCGTGAAGGTGCAGCTATGTAGCTTTTGCAACGGATTCGAGTGAAAACTAATACACCTCTAAAGCCTGTACTTGACCCCTAGTAAAAATTCTAGCAGGATAGGCGGACTTCTTCCCTCGGGGCATTCAAGATATTTTATGAATTTCACCTCGGCTTTGGGTTTAGGTAGAGAATCTCTGAGGGAAAGGATTATATATTTGGTGGCTCATTCTCACTTGGTGCTACATAGAGACTAGTACTACAGAATCTATATTCCCGGATTACTAAGTAACTCAACTTAGAGAAAGATGAGAAAAACTACGCTCTCTTTGATTCCTTTGTATTCATTCTCTCTTGCTCTTTTTCTTAGATCTCACAACCTCACCAGATTCACACATATGCTCTGTATTTGGTGGTCTCACTAGGCATTAACACTTTAATTGAGTTCTCATAACCCTAACACTAAGTCGGAATTCCTCAATCATTATTCAGGCGGTCAGAAACACAAGAAAAATAAGTTAAGGCCATATTTGGTGGAACTCAATTTTGTTTGGTGGTATTGCCTCAATGCAAATGAAATAAATACTAAATATTCACAAACTCTTTTTCTTCTTCTTCCAAAATTTTTTTTTTCTTCTTTTTCTTTTTTTCCAATTTTTCTTCCTTTTCATCATTTTTTCTTTTTTCAACATAGCACAACTGGCATACATCCATGAACTTTATTAAGGAGGCATTATTAGGGATTGGTGGTACTCAAGAGACATTGGGTGGCTTATTTGGTGGAAGTGCCTACTCACGGCATCGGGAGAGACGGATAGGACGGTGTATTTCTGACCTGGACATCAATACCCTCCTTCCGCTGAGGATTCTGTAAAGAATGGTCTTAACCATCCACACTTAGCCCTAGTTTTATGAAAACTCACTTTCCGCATATTTGCCTTATTTGGTGGCTCTCACAATTTCGCACAAAAATGTATACGCGGGAACCGAGAGCGAAAACTATGTCTAATCTCAGAGTATCATCACCTAATTATCTAGGATTCCAGATTCCTTGCACTGATCTTAGAGCACCAGTACACTCTACTCTCATCTCACACTATTTGGTGGATTTTTGGAAGAAAATCAGCTTGACTCCCAAAACACTGTCCAAGGGTTCAGGAAAAGAAGCACTACTTCTTCTCGACAGACTGAAGACGTTTATCAGCCTTCACCGTGAATCCATTGCAAATTCTACGTGTGTGTGAAAGGTTGTACTGGATTCCAGATTACAGGAATTAACTAAAGGATAAAACCCCTAATGCATTCTCTTAATAAAATAATCTTATTCATGAATGCAATATCTATATATGCTATAAACATGTAACCTCATATAATTTGTACTTCGTGAATTTCCTGTATCGGGTTACAATCAGCTTGACCCTAAATTTAGAACAAAAGGTGAGCGGGTGAGTCAGAATTGGTTGTTGCGAACGATTTCTAGTTCCAATGAGAGCATTGGAGGTGGAGTCGGTTGTTCTTTTATTTAAGGTCCTAAAGTACGTTTTGCATGCAGCTCCGAGGTTTTCCTAAGTGTTGGCATAAAATTTTTTTTCAGTTTTTCTGTATCTACCCCCCCATGCCTAAGTTCTTGCATGTCCTCGTGCATGAATGTAAAAGAAAATAAATGCTGTAGGGAGAGAATGGGTAGAAATCACCTGTAATTGCTCCTGAAATTATATTCAGCACCGGCCAACCTGTTAATATGCAAAATAAAAGGGAAATATGCTAAAAAAAAAATTTGCTATTTATAAAAATGGTTATATATAAATGATGGTGGAATGTGGGGCGAATGGTATCTATATCTGCTGAGTTTAACGCCTCCAGCTGGGCGAAAGCTCAATGAGATGTATCAATTCTTGCATAGGAGCTGGTCAAAATTAAGAGAAAGATGTGCTCGTATGCTCCTAGAATCAGTGGTCCAGAGATGCGGACCAGCTGATTGTGCACCCCTACTCCAAAAAGTCTATCTATAAGAAAGTGTGGAGTGGTGGTGGAAAATAGAGGATAATCAGAGGGGGGATCATGATGTTGATTTAGCTGATTTATCATGTCCCATAATTCAGCAGGAAGTTGCTGAGGGAGTAGATCAAAATGTATCTCAGAGCCAGAATTTGAGTCATAGGGATCCTCATAATGATAATTGACATCAAAGATCATGCCCTCTCCAGGCTCTAGGTCATATGGGGGTATCCATCAAAGTAGAAGATCTATGGGGAGGTCACTGAAATCCTCGTCAGAAATTACTTCATCCTCATTAGTACCCATCTCTGATTCATCGGAGGCTGACTCTTCAGGCTCGGGGTCGAGCCATCTATTAGATTAACTAGGATGATAGGTGAGTCCCCAGCTCATTCTGCTCGAAGCTTCACCCTCATATGCATTGGGCTCCTCAGTAATTCCTACCTCAGGTAGCATATTTATTTCTTTGTTCGAGTTATCCATAGCTACTTCTGGTTTTCGGATGTCAGGATCAGGGATAGGAAGTGTCATCTCAAAATCTCTAGCATCTGAATTAGGGACGTAGGTGAAAGAAGAGTGCAGGTCAAAAGATGTTGGCTCTAGTACAGGTTCACCTACAATGGGAAGTGGTCTAGCTTGATCAGTAATGTAGCATGTAATGTCTGCCTTAGGATCCATATCCTCAATTGGATCCGCTTCCCTTATCTCAATTGGGTTATCCAACCCAAAAGGTGTCTCCCAGGATTCAGGATAATCTGATTGCGGCTCAGTCCTGGAGATATCAGTCCTTTCCTCCTCAATTTTAGATGAACCCATTCGGCATACTTCCTGCTCCTGTCTCATATCCATGCTAGATTCTTTTTCCCCTGAGTGATCTTCGGGCATCTGCTCCTGAGAATCTTCTATGTGTTCTTCCGGTGTAGTTTCAGATTCTTCGAGGTCTTCAATGCTATTTTCCACTTGATATCTCAAAAGCAATAGTTCTTGAGTTTCCCGATTTTGTCCCATTCGCCTTGTTATCTGTGTTGTTTCCTGAAGGAGCTCCATCACAGCTTGTTGATGTGGAATCCGGCTTTGTCTTTGGTTCGGCTCAATGATAGCCTGGATTTCACGTAGATAGGATGCATCCTTTTCCTTAGCGCTTGCTATAGCTCTCTGTATTCTATAATGTGGCCGCATATGCACCGGCAGCTCTTCAGGGGTTCCAGGGGGTGAATCAGGTCTACCCATGTTCCATGGGTGAGAAGCAGGAGTATGAAATCCATATCCTGGGTTATAAGATGCGATCCTTTGAGGGACCGACTGGTATGGGTCATAATATCCAAGGTTAGGATATGGGTTAACCATTTCGGTAACCCGAGGAGAAGGATCAAGCAAAGTGAAAAGTCGTCTTCACCACCTTGGGTTTTGATCCCGAGGTTGAGCTGATTCAGTGACCCGAGCTCTCAGATAAGCTCATGGGTCCAGCTCTTCTGGATCCTGATTAGGTCCAGATTCAATGTTAGCCATTGCGGCTCAGCAGATAGAAGAAATGGGGCGAGAAGATGGTCCGGGCGAGGTGACTCGCCTCCTTGGGAGTGGCTCCCAAGATCCAACCAAGTGAGGTCGAAGTGACCTCCTTCCGTGCATACACCGCCCAACCCCTTGGCTGGTGTAGCCACGCAGAACAAGGCTAAGGCCCTGTCAATCAAATGGTCCTTATAAATCAGGTGACCAGATTTTTCGTTAGGGATTTGAATTTCTAAAGATAAGTTCGTCGTACAACCGACTGAACGTGAATCCTGCCTCTCAAGCTAACCTAGCCAGTCTGGTTATGAGGGGACTAAGGGGAAGGTTCTTCCTTTGGCTTACGCCTCCGGTTCCGTTGACCCCCGAGCCACAGTCATTTGACACTACCCCAAAGACTTAGTCACCAGGTTTGGCAAGAGAGACTAAACTCATCCAGTAGTACGACAACGAACTCGGGTTGATTTCGTGTTATAAAATTAGTTTTTAACCCGTTTTCTTTAGTGGGGTTTGTGGTGAGTGGCCCACAAGGTGACCAAGCTCACCATCTAAATAGACTTGATTAAGTCTAGGTTAGCCAAAAGTGTGGTCTCTATTTGTGACCCTAAAGGTTCAACTTAAGTTGCCTGCACTTCTAGAGTTTTTTTCTCTATTTCAGCAGACCACAAGAATAATGTTGATTCTCTGATAGTAATTGGAATCCAATTAATTTGAAATTTTGTGAGTAAATTACTTTTTCAATTATTTTTTCAGAGAATATTTTTTTTAGAATTTTTATTATTTCCCCCGAATTTTTGGGAATTTTAAATATCAGGGGGTCAAATTTGGAACTTTGACCCCTGGACAGTTTTTCACTTTGAAACAGAATCAAATGATCTTCAAAAATTCGGGAAAAATATGGAAAATAAAGCCAATTAGATTAGTTTTCAAACCCAACCACTTTTAGTTAAAATAGATTAGCGGATTGCTCGGAATCACTTTTGGAACTTTGAAAATTTTTGAATCTGGGTCAATCTGACCCCCGTGTACTTCAGGAATTTTCAAAAATTTTCTACTTGGATTTTTCTCAAAGTAATGGTGGAATTTGAAAGATGGTTTGAAAATGAAGGTTTTGCCCAAATTTCAGAATTTTTCGCTAACGGATTTTTCAACAATCGAATTTTTAGGTGAGATTTGAAATCTGGCCAAAAATCAGAAGGTGGTGGAAATGCTTTTAAAGAAGTTTGAATTTGAAATTCAAGCCTTCCACCAAAAATACTTTTTTTTTTATTTTTAATCTTTTGCACTTTTTTTTTCAAAAAGAATTTTTCAAAAGATTCAACGAAAATCTCTTTTTTTCTCTTTTTTTTTCTAACCTAGATTCAAAAGGAAATCCAATCTAGATTTTTTTTTCAAAATTTTTTATTTTTTTGATTTTTTTTCTTTTCCACGAAAATAAGAAAAATCTCTCTTTTTTTAAAAAAGAAATTGCAGGAAGTAGATCTAGTCCTAGAGTTCAGAAAATAAACCAAATCTATGATAGATGATGTGCACCTAATTTTTCTTTGCCGCGCTCGATGTGTGCGCAGATTCCGTTTTCGTTCCGTGTTGTCCTGCACATCAAAAAGAAAGTAGAGGTAGATTTGTCAGTGGTAGATTAAAAGATCGAAATCAAGAAAAATGACGTTACCTCCCCGGCAACGGTGCCATTTTGTTGGAAGAAATCGTATATCGCATTTTTGATAAAAGCGTTGTAGTATAGTTGCAAAATATGATCCAACAAAGATATTGTTTTGAAAATAACGAGAATTTGAGTCCTGGTCGTTCGTCTCTGGGAGGCGTTGTTTTTGTTTTTGAAATCGATCTTAAAGCCGCTCTACTTTATTTAAATGACATGCTGGTGCGTAATATATAGGCGGTTAAAGAACAGGCACTTAAGTCATGGAAATATGATAATCATTTAGCTCAAGGTGATTTCAAACACATAAGAGATATATATATATATATAATGAAATTTCATTTATCGTGGGAGAGTTGTTGAACAAGGAAATCTAGAGGAAAGCTTATACATGAATGCCTAAAATTAAACCTAAAATTAAATCTAACTACCAGAAAACGATTGCATACAAGAATCAGCGGGGGGATTTCGCATGCATCATTGGGGGAGAAGTAAGACTACTCTACTAAGCAGTAAATGAAAGCAATAAAAATTATGAAGAGCATGATCTAGAGCTAGAAGAATAGAGGGCATTCAGGGGTGGTCCCCGATGGCCTTGGAGTGGTCGAGAGGAGAATGAGGGGCGGCCAATGTAGTTTAGGCCGACCCTTGGAGAGAAGTAGGGTTGATCCAGCATCCCGGCATGGTGTCCTCCATGGTGGTGGTAGTGAGCTCGTGGAGGTGGAGTGAGTGGCTAAGTGGAGGTGGCATGAATGGCACCAATGGAGAGCAATTGCCAAGGGAGTGAATGGGTGCCAATGGCCACCCAAGGGATCTTTTTATAGACCTAAGGGAAGCTCTCTAGAGAATTATGGAATTCTCTAGAAGGCCTATGGTGGGATCTCGTGGGAGAGTGAGAGAGAGAGGGTGGATGGTGGTTTTTAGATCCATCAAATGTGGATCTAAAAATTGAATGACTCTTGGTTGCTATTTTTGGCAACCAAGGCAACCACACATGGTAGAGAGTTCTAGAGAACTCTAGGCTAGATATTTTCGTGTGGATGGTGTGTGTGGGTGTGTGTAGGTCAAAACTTAGGTGGCTAGGTTGATTAGGTTGGGTTCTAGTGGGTTTAGGTCAAGGTAGGACTCAAATTAGGGTTATAAATCCTAATTCGCTAAGGTAAAGTGCAATTAAACTTAATACAAGTTTAATTAGGTGTGTGGAAACTTAATTGAGAGTAAAACAACTCAATTAAGTCAGGTCTAGGTCAATTGGACTCTCACTGAGTCCAAATGGACAATGTGTGCTGAGATCAGGGTTCAATTGGACTCAATGAGTCCAATTGAATAGGCTGATGGAATTGACTAAGATCCAAGTCAATTAGGCTTAGTGAGGACCTAATTAAGTCCTTAGGGAGGTCTAGAGGTGGTGTACTAGGGTTAGGGCACCTTAATTTAGGTTCCTATGGGGTTGGAATTGGGTTTAGGGACCTAGAGATCCAAGATCAAGGTTAAATCTCAAAACAGGAATTGGAGAGCAGTATCAGACATCTAATAATAGAATCAGATGTCTTATACTCAAAAATCAGAAGTCCAGACTTGTTGTCTGGACGTCCAATCAGAGTCAGGAAGGATTTCGGTTTCTGTTTTGAGTATTCTGCAGAAATTAGACGTCTGACAAAGTGTCTGGACGTCCAATAACACTGCAGAAGTGGGTTTGAAGTGTGCGGGAGTTGGCTAAGGGTCCTGGATGTCTTAAAACTTATCTGGACGTCCAGAGAAGGGTTGGAACTAGGGTTTTAGGGCTTCCTAGGGTGTTGTGACCTAATCTAAGGGTGGCTAAGGCTTGGGGAAGTCTCTAGGCTATCCTAGGGCTAGGATGGACCTAAGCTCTTCACATTTTACTGCTTTATTTCTACTTAATAGAATAGAAAACCTTTAACCCCCTTACATTATTATTCCTACATCTAAACTAGGCCTTTTGTTCCAGCTCTGCTACAACTCCCGTTATTGCTGATCCAGCTTCAAATCCTGCTCCTGATCGGCTTATTCCCTGCAATCGACATAATGCACTTAATCAGCACATTATAACATTATTTTATGCATAGCTAAAGGAAAGAAGTAAAGATGCAGATAATGTGTATGCATGCATGAATAACCCTAACTTATGCTAAGTCCTACCTTAATCTAGGCCAATTAAGACCTATGATTGCTACGCAATCAGTGCGGTGTGGGCAGGTGGTGGAGGGTGCTTGGTGCAGTAGTGGGAGGCACGCAAGGGCGGTGAGCGCCTGTAGTTGCTTGGCAGTAGCGGTGATTGCACTTGAGGGGGGGCGCTGCGAGGGTGTGCTTGCGGGAGTGTGGTGCTAGGTGGCGTGCAGCACCTGCGTAGGGCGCGAAAGTGCTGTGGGGCTGCGCGTGCAGAGGGTGCGCAAGGGTGTTGTGGGGCTACGCCTGCAGAGGGCGTGAGAGTGTGGTGGGGTTGCGCTTGCAGAGGGCACGAGAGCGCTGGAGGCTGGGTGCTTGCGGTGGAAGGTGAAGCAGTTGCAGTGCGTGGTGAGGGCAAGAGAAGGGCTTGGCAGTGGCTTGCAAGGGATTGATGAAGGTGCTGGTGTGCACAGTGCACGCTTGGTTCCATAGTGTCCTTTCTCTCCATGGTGGGGAAGGTGGAGATAATTCCCCACCAGGGGGAGAAGAAGATGAAGATCTCTCCTTTGCCTAGCCTCCTCTTAACTCCTCTCCCCCGCACCAATTAAGGGATTTTCAAATCCCTTACTAGTTTTGGCCGGCGGCTGTTGGGGGTGTTGAGGCCGGCCGGAGGTTGTGTGATTGTTGGGGGAAATTTATTTCACCCCCTCGTTCTTTTCCAACATTATTCCTACAATAACAAAACATAAAATAATTACATATTAAGTTATACAATGCGATAAAATAGATAAAAACTCAAGTAATGATGCATGCAGTTGTTTAATGACCTAATGTGAGTATTAACAAACATACTATGTTAGAATTAAAGTACTTAGGCGTAACAATAGTCCATTAAAATGGACTCATCAACAGGCTCCGATCATGCAACCACCTAATTGGGATTTACCATTTGAGATCATGTGTGATGCATCAGATTATGCAATAGGAGATATTTTGGGATAGAAAATTGAGAAGAATCCGATAGTAATTTACTATGCTAGTAAAACTTTGAATGAGACACAAAGGGATTACACAGTTACAGAAAGGAATTACTAGCAATAGTATTTGGATTAGAAAAGTTCAGATCTTATATACTCAGATCTCGAATCATTGTGTACTCTGATCACTCAGCTATATGACACCTTCTATCCAAAAAGGACACGAAACCTAGGTTGATCAAATGCTTCTTGCTTTTGCAAGACTTTGACCTAGAAATTCGTGATAAGACAGGACGACAGATTATTGTTGCCGATCACCTTTCCCGCCTTCCTTCTGATTCTATTGAATCATCTCCTCCAATTACTGAACACTTTCTTGATGAACATATTTTGACTATATCTTCAGATCTCCCTTGGTACGCAAATATTGTTAACTATTTGGTTACACATCAATTCCCGCCAGACTGGGATGGGAATCGCAAATCACGACTCAAATCAGAAGCCAAATACTATTTCTGAGAAGATCCATATCTTTTCCAGCTCTGTAATGATCAAATCATCAGGCGTTGTGTTACTTCTTCTAAGATTGATTCTATCCTTTCTTTTTGTCATGACCAGGATTGTGGTGCTCATTTTTCTGGTTGAAAGACCGCTGCAAAAATTTTACAATGCGGGTTTTATTGGCCCACTTTATTTGCAAATTCACAGACATATTGTAAGGCATGTAGTCGCTACCAAACTCTTGGTGGCATGTCACGAAAAGACATGATGCCTTTGAATTCGATTGTTGTCTGTAAAATCTTTGATATTTGGGGCATAGACTTTATGGATCCGTTTCCATCCTCTTTTGGCTTCGAATACATTTTACTTGCTGTTGATTATGTTTCTCGTTGGATTGAAGCCATACCCACATGCACGAACGATCATCGAGTTGTCATTCCTTTTATATAGAGTCATTATTGCTCATTTTGGGGTACCTCGTGCCATCATTTCCGACGGCGGTTCCCATTTTAATAATGCCTAGTTTAGAAATTTACTTAGAAAATATGGGGTTACACATTGTATTTCTACACCTTATCATCTCCAGTCTAATGGGCAAACTGAGGTCTCTAATCGGGAGATCAAAAAGATCCTTCAAATGATAATCCGACCAGATAGGAAGGATTGGTCTTCCCGTTTAGATGAGGCTTTGTGGGCTTATAGGACTGCCCACAAAACACCAATAGGCATGTCACCATACAGTCTTGTTTACGGGAAACACTGTCATCTTCTCGTAGAAATTGAACACGAGCCCTATTGGGCAATTAAAGCCTATAATTTAGACCTTGTGAAGGCTAGTGATCATCGTAGGTTGCAGCTTAGTGAACTTGAGGAATTACATCATGATTCCTATGAGAGTTCAAAGCTGTATAAGGAAAAACTTAAAGCCTTCCATGATAGATATATTTCCCGCAAATCTTTTACACCTGGTCAGAAGGTGTTGCTTTTTGATGCCCGTTTGAAGCTCTTCCCTAGGAAACTTAGGTCTAAATGGCAAGGGCCATTTATTGTTGTTAGAGTCTTCGACAATGGAGTTGTCGAAATCACCGAACCCAACAAGGATCAACCCTTCAAAGGTAATGGTCAATGTTTAAAACCTTTCTTGGAATCACATCCTTTGGTCTTGTTGGAGACTATTACACGCTCCATTAGGGTTTGCTAACTTTCCATCCATATTTTGTATATAGCTGTTTCTTATTTTCTACACTTTTCTCTTCCTATACACTTGAATCTGTATTTGATTTTTCACTTCATCTTACACTGATTACCTTCATTTAGTCCGACTGTCCACTCTAACCTTTAGTCAGAATTGAAATCGTCTGCACAGAGATCTTTGATCTCCTTTATCCGACTCCTTCAATCACCCTACATTAAATGAAGTGTAATGTCTTTTCACCCTTCCTACAATGAGGACATTGTAAAATCTTAGCTTGGGGGGTTGTGAATTAAAATTTTCACTTCAAGTGTATTTGTAGAGAAAATATAAAAAAAACACATAAAAATTAAAATACCCACAAAATTAAAAAAATGGAAATACCAAAAATTTAAAAAATTTAAAATAAAAAATAACATAAAAATTTGTAAATTTTTTAAAAAATTCATAAAAACTGGAAAATTTTATAAAACATAAAAACAAAAATATATAAATACAAAAATTTGAAAATTGCAAAATTATAAAAATAATAAAAGGGGATTTTACATCTAGAATAAAGAAAAGAAGAAGAAAGAGAAAAATATATTCACATCAATAATTAAGAGCTTAATTTTTCTTTTAGGTCAGAAACCAAAATAATAAAAAAATATAGTATATATATAAGAGCATTAAATCCTTATTAAGATTTTTACTTGTAACATTTTGTAAACACACACTTTTATTTGCAAAATCTTAAAACAGGATTTTATTTAAATTAGAATCTTTAAACCTTAAGGCTTTATTTTTCTATTCTTACACTGAAATTAAGTAACTAAGGTGTATTAAGTTCAAAACTTAATTTTTGGAACTAAATTGTAACTTTTTAATCAATTAGATTAAGTAATCCGTTTGCTTTTTGAATATTTGATTTTATCATCAAGTTAAGTAAAAAGGCCAGATATTCAGAGTTAATTAAGTAGAGAGTTAGTAGAACCTTAGTCTTCAAGTCTATCAGGCTATAGTTAGCTTAATCAACTAAAGGACATTTGGCTAGACTTGGTGAGTTTTTGTCTTGACAGATCCTATAGGAGGAAACTAAAAGTTTAAAGAACCTGAGAGTGAATGGCTTTGTTGTCCAAGCTCTGGTTTGAGAGCTAAGTAACCTAAGCATTCAAAATCACACACATAGAATTGTCTTGATGGCATCTGAGACCGTGAAAACACAGAGGTTAAGAGATTGATTTTAAATCCTCTTTAGTCTAAGGATTTCCGCGGGGCGGTTCTTGAAAAAGTGAAGGATGTGCCACTCACCTAGAAAAAGGATTTGGAGTATAAAGATAGTAAGAAAAATGAGAAGGGGAGAAAAATAAAAATAAAATAAAATAAAACACCCTGCAGTTAAGTACCTCGCTACAAATGGGTACTTATGCAGTTTTTCCATAAAAATAAAGCATCCCGGTATAAATAGATGCTACCCTTCCTTCCATCAAATAAAAGAACACCTCGCTACATATGGGTGTTCTAACTTATAGAAAATTTGAAAAAAAAATATGAAGATAAAAATTAGGAATAAGAGACCTAGTGGTCCACTAGAGAGATATACAAAAAAAGTGTTGACCTCGGGATAGAAAACTGGTGAGAAGAAAGCAACCAAACCTGAGTAAGGCCAAGCCAAAGGCTTGAATTGGAATAATCTGGATTGGAAATTGATGTCTTAAGATCTGGATTTTTGCAAATTTGGATGCCTTTAGGATAATTCTCTTCACAAGCATGGATGTTTTAAAATCATAGCTATTGAACCTTTGTATTGGGCAATGAAGCCTAAGAAATCATGTTTTGAGGATTTGCATTTGAGACCTAAAGGAGAAGGATTAACAAAATCCTAGGTCTAAAAGTCTGTCCATAGTGCTGTAGCCTGGCAAATTAAAGTTTTACTACTTTAAGTTTGGTTAATGATGAATATCTGGCTAATTTGCTTAAACTTAGATTGATAGAACTCAAATATCATAAACAGAGGATTAACTTAAGTCTATTGAGTTTTTGAGTTAAAATTTAATTTCCAACTCTTAGGGTTTATTTTCTTAAAACACTTTGAATTCTAAGTTTTTAAGGGTTAAGAATGATTACAAAGAATAAGTGATTTTTGAGATTCTAATTTTTGATAAAATTCTTGTTAAAAACACTGTTTTTAATAAAGTGTGTTTTGAAGATGTTTTGAGTTTTAAGTCTAAGTAAGAAAATTTTCACAGAATGCTCTGTATATCACTTATTTATATATTTATATTAAATCTAAAAAAATTAATTCTGACTTAAGCTTTCCTCTACTTGGTTCTTATGTATATTAATTTAAACCCAAGTGCTTTAAATCATCATATTTCTAGTTAATTTTGCTAGGGGCTAGCAAAACTTTAGCTTGAGGGTATAATGAGAAGCTTATCATGGTCTCTAATTACCACTAATTAACTAGTCTTCCTAGTTAATTAGCTAGGAATAGGTAAATATATGGGTTAATTATTAAATAAGGGACTAAATAGTAAAGGACCTTTAAAATAAGTTAAAAATGCTATATTATTATCCAATTAATATTACTAATAATTTAATTAATAATTGGACTCGAAATATTATCAATCATTTATTTAATTAATGTGTTAACTAACTTAAGTATAATTTATACCTAAGTATGTAATAACTTAAGTAACATTACTTAATTAAATCAATTAAGCTAAAAAATTCAAAAATGTAAATTCAAGGTCTAAATATAATAATTATTTTATTTATAATCATATATAAAAAGTTGAAAAAGATTTAAATTAAAATAAACCTTAAAACCTTACTTTACATTTTATTCCTTAGGTTTTATTTCACTCGAGTCCTTATTCTTCACCTAGGTCCTCAATTTTTGTTACAAATAAGTCCCTAAAAACTTCTTTCCTTCTTCAGCCTCCTCAATAGCTAACGATAGGAGGTGCTTTCACCCACCGATCACCGCATATCCAACGTCATTCCTTCCTCTCCAAGCTCCTGGAGCTTGTGCTCACCACCCCCTTTTCATCCACCGGTCTAGATGAAGCTGCAATCCTATTTTAGGGATGAAGATAACCTCACCGACGTTGGAGAAGACGCTGGTGGTTACTCCACTCCTAGACTCTTCTCCGTCCAGATACACCCTCCTCAGCTGCCGCAACCTATAAATACCCCTCCATACCCTCGATTTCAGCAAGTTAGCTCCCTTCCCTCTTCTTCACTGAGCTAACCGATAGACTATTCTTTCCAAAATCCGGCGACCTTCCTCCTCTTCCTCCATCTTCCTCCGTCCACCTTTGCTCGTTCTAGATCTCCACCGACTCAGCCAAGTTTCCTGACACAGCGCTGACACTTGAGTTCCTTCGCTTCACTCCGCCTATGCTTGTCGGACTTCTTCCCTGACGCTCTGATTTCCTCCTCCATTAAGGACCATCGACGGAGATCTTCTACCCCCTTCGTCTAGGTAACAGTAGGTTAGGTAAGTAGATTAGTTAGAGTAGTTAGTTAGGTAGATTAGATAGATGTAATATCAGAATTCCATTCATCTTCTTCAGCTCTGGTGAGCTCATTGAGCTTGTCTGGAGCAATCTTTTGTCTTTTTAAAACATCGATCACCTTCCTTAATCTTTCATGAACATTTCTATCACCTTAATTCACTAATTTGATCACCTATTCGCCTAAACCATCTCCACCTTCACCACTGCTTCTGCTATCCATGGCGGAAGTAGCTGCGCCTAATCCACCTCCACTGGGCCCTCCATCTGTTAACCATCACTTAAGGGCCCCTATCCTCACTTTAATTTAAATAATAATCATCTATAACTTAAACGCCTAATTTCATTTAATGTCCTGAGCTCGCTGTTAATGGCGGCTCAGGAGGAGTTCATATCACTAATTAACCACTTATAATCCATCGCCACTTTCTTTTGATTTGTTTTCTCCACTCAATTGTGTGGGAAAGTAGGTTCTAAGCCCAATCAAACTCAAATCTGTTCACTGGAAATTCGAAGCTTAACTTTCAAATTAATTGTTAATTGAAGAAATTAACGTGTTCCTAAGGTTCCTTGTGACCTCAGGAAGCTTTTCAGATCATGAATGGCACGTTTTAATGTCATTTGTACATTTTAGCCTTTTTCTGGACTCACCAGAGCTTCGACGAGCTTTGGTGAGTCAAATGAACTCTTCAACCCATAGAACTTCGCGTGAAGCTCCAGATCACTTATTTGAAGGTCATTGACCATTCTGAAGCAATTTATTTGAGGTTTTAAGACCTGGAGCTCCTTCTAGACCTTTGTCTTCTCCAACTCCGGCAGAGTTGGAGATGACGGTTGGTTAGGGTTAAGCTTCATTTGAAAGGTCTAGAAGCATCAGAAGGATGTGAAAGTTCCCTACCAGGAGGGGTGACGTAATAAAATTGCGGAATTGAATATATAAAGCAATATCACAAAAATCAATCGCACAAGTACACAAGTAATTTTAGGTGGAAACCCAAACCGGGTAAAAACCACCACCTAACCCTCTCGAGTTAGGATTTTCCGATCAACCTAGTTGATGAAATCCACTAAACCGAATCACTTAAAACGAGGGTGATTCAACCTCAATACAACCACGCTACAAGTACGAGGGTAGCGTTCCTCAACCCCTTCTCTCCACGAGAAGGATTTTGTCCCACGAAGGAGACGGGAATTCGCAAAGCGAATACCCAACCAAAAGACAAAGATAAAATAAACAATAGTCCTATAGAGCCAACAAAATAATTAAACCTAGCTTCTATAGGAAATAGGAAACTCCCCTTTGCAAGGAGTGCGTCGACGATGACGCGGTGCGTGTGCCACGCGATGGCGCTACGTCGCTCTCGTGAACAACAGCGGGAGAGCGGGTGCGCAAACTGAATTTAGCTCTCAAGATATAGAACTTGAGCTTAGAGAGCAAGAGCTTCTTGGACACAAGAGAGTGGAAGTATGTTGCTTAAGTGTGTCTTTTGTGTTTCTAAGTGTATATCTTGTGTGTTTTTTTGTGTTGCAAAGGCTCCCCTCTATTTATAGAGGCCTTAGGAAGGCTTTGGAAGGCTTAAGAAAGGTTCTATAGCCGTTGGGTGCAAAGCCCAAGAGAATCAGGCCGAAATCAGGACAATGATTACATTTGACAGGGTTATCAGACGTCTAACTCTGGCATCAGACGTCTGGAAGGCCACTTTAAGACGTCTGATTCCAAGGTCAGACGTCTGATTCTATGCGGGTTTCTCCCTGACTTGAATCAGATCTAAACAGGGTTTTTACGCAAGTCCATCAGACGACATACAGGACGTCTGGCACTAAGTCTGGACGTCTGGAAACCTACTTTTACTGTGGGAATTGATTTTCAAACGTTGCAACGGCTAGAAAATCTCTGAGAAGAGATTTTGGGTCAGCCGAGGCAAAACGGTCATTTATCAGACGTCTGGAAAGTCCTATGGACGTCTGATAAGGCTCTAACGGTCATATTCTTGAGTGTCTGCTAAGCCAGCCAACGGTCCACTAACTGGACGTCTGGCAAATCCATCAGACATCTTCTAAGACGTCTGGTCTAAGGTCTGGACGTCTGATTTCATCAGACAGAACTAACTATGTCCAGCCTAACAGTTATCAGACGTCTGAAACAACAGTCAGACGTCTTAAAATACATTATCAGACGTCTGATTTCGGAATTAGACGTCTGGAAACTCTGTTTGAACCCTATATTGGTTTTCTAAGTGTTCTACAGAAAACCTAAGTATCCTAGGGTTGTGCCGGTGTTCCTAGGACTACTGTTAGGGTTCTTTGAGGCTCTTTAACATGAAATATCTAAGGAAATAAAGAGCAACAAGAGAAACAAAAAATACAACAAGTACAGAAGAAGGAAATCTATCCTATTCTTCATTTCCTTCCATCTTCAATCTTTCGCTCCACGCGAACCTCCTCTGTTTTCCGTCAAGCTCTTCCAATCCATCCTGGATGCGAGCTCGAACTCCGTCAAAACACGTCCTCATTTGCAATTGACCTGAAATCTAGGACTCAAATTGCAAATGTTAAATAACACGTGTTTTGTTATCATCAAAACAAATGATCGTGGTGCTCTAGCACCAACAGGATGCCCTGAGACCAATCCAATAAGTCAATCTCTGAGATTGACTTTGGTTTGTTCTGTCGAACAAACTCACTTAGGATCTCAGGCGACAGGCCTGGAACCCTAGGAATCCTAATTGAAACATCCTTCTGAGGTTCTGAATCTATTCCTGAGGTGAAAGAGAAGTTAATTAAGGCATTAATTTCATCTGAAATGATTAAATTTAGAAAGTCAAATTTCAAGGCTTAATGGTCAACTTTAAGTATGATTCATGGATTTGGGATTCAATCAGAAGAATTGAGTTCAATTTGTTCTTGGGTTGTTTTTAAATGATTCAAATTCAACTTGGTTGAACTCTGATCGATTTTATGGAGGAAATTGATTGCTGTTCAATTTGGGTTGTTTTTGAACCCAAACTGACGATAGTAAGTTTTTGGTGAAATTCAAATGAGAAATCTGCCCAGACAGATCCTTAACAACCTCTAGAGGTCGTTTGATTTGATGAAGAAAGTCTCTAACTGTTTGTTGGACCAAACAGAACTTGAAATGAAGTTTTGAAGCTCCTTAGAGAAGCTTTTTAGCTTCTTCACCTTCCTAAAGCTTCTCAGAGTTCCTCTCCTTCACCTACAGCTGTGTAAACACCTTATGAATCTCCTCAGCATCTTGTCTAAGGTCAGAAAGCCATTCTGCAAGACCTTAGAGCTAAAACACCCTTCTGCAGGCCAATATAGCCACAGCGACCCAGACCCTTTTTCCCTTCAAATTGAAGAGCTAAACCTTCCCTGAGTATCAAATTGATACTACAATCATGTAGAACAACCCTAGAGCTTTCCAACAAGCCTTCATTTGCTCGGATTGGAGCTCTGTGCTGGCTGGAATCATCAACTGAAGTCTGGTCTGGGAGGGGAATACATAGTCCCACATCGGTGGAACTGAAGTAAAAAGTGAATAGGGCCATTTAGTCGTTAGTGCAGGGTGCAGAAATGAGCATATGGGTGTGTGTGTGGGTGCGTGCGGTGCACGTGCCCGGGTGCGTGCGCCTGTAGGCGTGCGAGTGTGGGCGTGTGCATGTGGGCCTGGGAGGTTGTGGGCTGGATGGGCTCGAGACTATGCTGAACCAGAAATAAACCAAACCAAATAAAAACCAGGCTTGGACCTAGTAGGGTCTGGTCCCACCCTGAGAGGGGTGCTGTGTATCCCCGACCGGTCCAAGTCACCAACCTTAAAACCTAATTTTTGGTTCAGACAAACGGTTCAAACTGGTTCGATTCAGAAGAGCTGCAAAGGAAGAGAAGGGTTGCAAAGGAAAGGAAAGGCTGCAAAGGAAGAGAAGGAGAAGAAGAGGAGAGCTCGTTAAGGTTGAATATAATAAATAGGCAAAAGAGTAAAGGAAAAATAACCAGCAGAACAAATGAAAAGAAGAAGAAATAAGAGAAAGATTAAAAGAGAAGAAAGAGAGAGAGAGAGAGAAAGGTAGAAGAAGAGGAGAAGAAAGATGAGGCTGAAGATAGAGATAGTGGTTTAATTTCTTGTATTCTATTAATTTCTTTTTGAGCTTAATGTTGTAATAAGGTATATATTCATTGGAATTACTTTTCCTTACCTTAATCTCTTGTCAATAAAAAGAAATTAAAAGAAATAAACATGTTTACTTGTTTGTAAAAGTAAATCATATGTGTAAATGTGCTTTCCTTATGGAATTTTGCATTCTTTTAATTAGAAATCCTTAAGCAAAATTCATATTCTTAAAGTAAATTTAATTATAATTCGTATAAGTAACTTAGGATTAGTGGTGAATTTTAATTAAGTTATGCCTCCCAGTGAACGACCTGGACTTAACCAGTTAAAAATAAAATAAAATCTAAAATGTTAGGTTAGCTTGACCCTATACTACTTAATCGACATAAATTCAAGTTGACCTAAGTTACTTTCTTTTTCACATAATTAAGCATAATTAACTTAATTAACTGCGTTGAGAAAGTTAATGACCACTCTACTCTCTAAGGATGACCTTTCAAAATCTCCAAGGAATGCACTCAAGCATTTGAAATCCTCGGTGACTGAGTTACCCAAACCCTGATCCTATAGTCCCTTGATTGGTCTCAACCCTTTAAGATCATGTGCGATGCATTTGATTTCGCTGTAGGAGCGGTACTAGGGTAGAAAATTGATAGGAAACCCATGGTCATCTACTACGCTAGCAAGACACTTGACGAGGCTCAGTGTAACTGCACAGTTACTGAGAAAGAGCTGTTAGCCGTAGTATTTACCCCAGAAAAATTCAGATCTTATCTCCTGGGTTCCCGAGTTATCATTTACTTAGATCACATAGCTGTGAGGCATCTCCTTGCAAAGAAGGACGCGAAACCTCGATTAATCTACTGGATCTTGTTGTTGCAAGAATTTGGCCTCGAGATTCACGACAAAGCGGGAAAATAGAACATGATAGCTGATCACTTGTCCCACCTTCCTTCTGAGATCATCGACCCTTCCGAACCCATCACGAAACATTTTCCTGATGAGTACCTTCTGACTATCAATACAGGACTTCCATGGTTTGCTGATATAGTAAACACCTGGCATCACATCAGATCCCGTCCGATTGGCCAAAGGCCAAGAAGGATAAATTGCTCTCCGATGCCAAGTATTACTTATGGGAAGACCCGCATCTTTTCCGCATCGGTGTTGATCAGATAATTCGACGATGTGTCGCGGAAGCGAAAATTCAAGACATATTGTCTTTTTGCCATGACTAGGCATGCGGTGGACATTTTTCAGGTCATAAAATCGCAGTGAAAGTCCTCTAGTGCAGCTTCTATTGGCCCATAGTTTTCAAAGACGCGTACAATCACCGTAAGGCATGTACTCATTGCCAGACCTTGGGCAACATGAGCCATCGTGATATGATGCCTTTACAGCCGATTCTGGTATGCGAAATCTTCGACATATGGGGGATTGATTTCATGGGACCCTTCCCTGTCTCGGATGGCTTTGAGTACATTTTACTCGCTGTTGACTATGTGTCCAAATGGATCAAAGCCATTCT
Source organism: Thalassia testudinum (assembly GCA_037157565.1). Classification (NCBI taxonomy): domain Eukaryota; kingdom Viridiplantae; phylum Streptophyta; class Magnoliopsida; order Alismatales; family Hydrocharitaceae; genus Thalassia; species Thalassia testudinum. The sequence goes on along the minus strand of JAZHRO010000065.1, from coordinate 14,796,564 downwards.
GACCCGAGCCAATGATCATAAAGTTGTTATCAAATTCATTCATCAAAACATTTTCTCACGGTTCGGGATTCCACGTGCTATAATTTCTGACGAAGGGACCCATTTCACTAATGCTCAGTTCAGGTCAATGATGGCCAAATACGGGGTGTCACACCGAATCTCTACTCCTTATCACCCCCAAACTAATGGTTTAGTTGAGCTATCAAATCGGGAGATCAAGAAAATCCTCCAGGTTACTGTTTGACCTGATAGGAAGGATTGGTCATCCCGGCTTCCGGAAGCTTTGTGGGCTTATAGGACCGCCCACAAAACCCAATTAGGTATGTCTCCCTTCAGATTGGTGTACGAGAAGGCATGTCACCTTCCCGTCGAGTTGGAGCACAAAGCCTATTGGGCAGTACAGAACTGCAACCTAGATCTTTCTAAGGCAGGAACCCATAGAAAGCTTCAAAGGAGCGAGATCGATGAATTACACCACGACGTGTATGAGAACTCGCGAATTTACAATGAGCGGGTTAAGGAATTTCACGACAAACACATATCAAGAAAGATCTTCCATCCTGGTCAAAAGGTCCTACTCTTCGATGCCAAACTTAAACTGTTCCCAGGAAAACTATGATCAAAATGGATCGAACCCTACCTAGTTCGACGAATCTTTGGAAATGGAGCCATTGAGATTAGTCAATTCAGCCATGATTCCGAACCTTTCGTCGTGAACGGTCAGAGACTCAAACCATTCATTGACTTGACCGACACAAATTTGGCTGAGATATCCTTTACCCTCAGTTCTCCCTAAGCTCATTGCACCCAGCTGATGGTGTAAAACTCAGCGCTTAACGGGTGGCAACCCGTCATTCTTGAAAAACCCAAAACCTTTCTTGACATTCCTATGCTGAATTCATATTGCACTTTAGGGTTCATCCATTAAAACAGCCGACCCCACCTCAGGTACCCGTACCCGAGTCTAAAAATCATTCGCAACAGTCACCTTGACTCGTTCGCCCACTTAAAACCTGTTCTAATGAATGATCCAAGCTGAATTCGAACCCACCTAATTTACAATGGGGACATTGCAAATCATAGGCATGGGGGGGTATGAAAGTGCAAAACACCATAAAACTCATCTCATAAGAAATGGTTTCAATAAAAAAAAAAAGACCACATATCACAAAAAAAAAACACCAAAAAAAATGAAAAAAATCTTGAAAAAGAACAAAGAAATACTGAGGGGAGAGAAAATTTTGAGGCCATACAAATCATGAGGAGGAAAAGAGCAAAATGTCAAAAAAAGAGTACAAAATGAAGAAGAAAAAAAGAAATAGTCATTAGTAAGAAATTAAGGGATTAACCGAAGTTCTAGACCATATCAAGAAAAAGAGAAATGAAGGAAAAAGTGCTAATAAGACACAAAAGAGATTAGTAGGAATGCTAATCTTAGGCCTCTTGGGCTAGACTCTTAGGATTAAAAATTCAAGTATCTGCTAAGATTTGGATAGTCTTCAAGAGGTTGGGGAAAATACGAACCTTAAGTATTAGGTCTAAGGCTTAGGGAGTATTCAACCTCGTTAATTGACCTTTAGTTTGCGGGACTTGGTAACCTAAGCACCCTAACCCACACATAGTCTGGTTCACGGAGCATAACTATCAAAATCACACAAAAGCATTTAAATGTTCTGAAAAAAGTCGCCTAGATTAAGAGTGGCCGATCAACACAAGTTGATTTAGACAAGTTCCCGTCATGGAGAGGTGAGAAATTCCCCTCGAAGATGCGTAATAACATATCGTCTCCTCGGTGCTTGTCTCCTAGGATATTTACATATCCTACCGGGGGCACGTAAGCACCTTGTGCTGGTTGAAATCCCATGGGCGTCATTATCACGAAATGTCGATTGCTAGGGTCTGGATTTAGCTACAGAATGCCATGGGCGGGATTATCTCGAAATCTCGAAAGCTAGGGTTCTGGGGGTTTCCATGGGCGGTGCTATCACGAAGCATCGATTGCAGGGACCTTTTGAGGATTGATGATGGGGACGAGGAATCCGATACAGACCATGTTGAGAAGCCAACTCGAAGCTAGAAATAAAAAGAAAAGAGAGAGAAAACTCTCCAAACAAATAAATCTTCTGTCTCTCTCTTACACAAAAAAAATGCACTGCAAATTGAACCAAGGCTAAAATATGTCTCAAGCACGAGTGCTTTAACCGTGGAGTCCAACGAACCTTAGGATAGTTCCTGTGGGCCTTAAAAACCTTCGCGGAGGATCGAGGCTAGAGCTGGTCAGGTTTGGATCTTGGTTGGTATTTGAGTACCTCTAGGACTACTATCGGCATTCTAACCTAATCAAAAAGAAAAGAAAAAGCACTCATCATAATCTCTGAACATCAAAGGAATTCATGGTCTAGAATAGAAGTTAAAACCTTAAAATTTTGCTAGGGACTAGCAAAAGCTAGGCATGGGGGTATGATGGGAACACCATCATGAGTCCTAACTAGCTCATTTTGATCCAGAAAAGAGAACAAAAGCTTCTACATAACCAACTGGAGGTCCTAACTCAAGGAAAAATCCTTCTGAAAGAAAAGTAAGAAACAAGGGGTAAAACAGCAATTTTACCATTGCAGTGCAACAATGGGATTTCTCATGGGCTAAACATAGGTGAAATGGTATTAAGAATATAAAAAGTGGGTTAGTTCAAATAGAAAAGGGTTCATGTAAAATATGGGAATTAAATGACTTCTTGTAACCCTACAATAGACTCACTTAATTTAACAAGGTTCTGGATAGGATAAAATTCACCTAAACCCTCTAAAATTCATGGAAAAATATTATCTAGGGTTTAGAACCTTCAATTTAGCCTTTAGAACCTAATTTGACCTAAATAGGGGTCTCAGTCAAATGTTTGCCCTAAATTAGGTTTTTATGTAAATTTCTTAGTCAAACATGGTCAAACCTAAAATCCAACTTCACCATTGGATTCCTTAGGACCAAATTACTTTTGTACCAAAATTTAGACCTAAGGGGAATTCACCTTGACCTACTTTACAAACCTGTCCAGCCCAATTACATTTCTGCCCCAAACTTTTGAAAACCTTTACAGACCCCACCCTAGCTTCCCGTCGTTCTTTGCAATTAGGTCCCTCCACCATTATAGCGGAGGGAATCCTACTCCGACGAGGATTCGAGGGAGAGAACTCCCTGATCCCTCAGAGAATCCCTTTCAAATTTGAAAGGAAGATTCTCTAAGATATCCCCTCTCATGTGAACCTAATTTGGAGCTTTAATTTGTACCCAATCTCTCATGCAAATGCATGAGAGATTTGGGTCTTTTTGACCTTCCAACTCCGGCGAGGTTGCCATGCTTGGAAGCTTGGCTTCCAAGCACAAGGCCCTCTGCTAGGGGCTATAAAAAGGTCCCCAGATCATTCCGATCTTCCTAAGCTTGAATTGGCCTAAGATACCCCCCAATTTCCTCTCTTCCCCTCCGACCAACCTCCCAGCAAGCTCCAACGACCCTTATCTCCTCCTCTCATCACTTTGCCACAATACCAGTGGTAGAGTTACCTTTATCTCTTTCATCCACGTCGTGCCGCACTAGTCGACACGCCTGCACCTTCTCGTCGTCGTCATCCTCCTCTCACTGGGCTTTCGTCTCTAGTGTCGACAGGTACGAGCCAGCCGCCTCCTCCACTTCCCCCTTCATCTAACCACCCTAGATAAGTCCTCTATCTCTGCTCATCTCTTTTCTCGCATTTATTTCTTAATATCCGCCTTGACGTTTGCAAATCACCTCCATCTTCTCCACCTCCGGTCAGACCACCGGTGAGGTGCTCTCGCTGCTCCACGCAGCCACCCACCTCGCCAACCACCTCACGAGCTCCGCCACGTCGCACTGACCATACCCCTCATTCCATTCATTGCGACACACCCCCAACACGTCCCTCGAGCACACCCATATTCGCACGCACAGGGTGACTTAAGCACGCACACTCAGGCTACCCCGCGCCACCCCAACCACCGTGCCACCTTTGTCGTGTTCAGGCGAAGCTTCCTGCACACTTTGATGAGGCTGCAAGGCCGTTTGCTTATGAACAGGGTACAGGCCTCCGCCGCTATTGAAGCAGGCATGAAGAAGCTTGCAAGCTTGCTCCAGGACTCTAGGTCCCAAGCTTCAGGTTTCAGGTCGTGCGGATTTCGTTCGCGCACACTCTCAGCCTAGCTATTGGAGTCAAAGCCCCATGTAGCTCTACAATTGGATTCAAACATCTGTTGTGCGAGAGCCTACGAAGAAGGTGGGACATTTAGTCTCACCTCTAAAGATCAGGAGCAGACGCAGCTGAATAAAAGGAAAAAGTGTTAGGGGCTTATCGCCTCCTAACCACGGGGTGAGGTCCCACTCACCTACCGCCTCGTCAACAACCCACTGCCTGCTGACTTAGTTCTAACCCGGATACCCGACTACCCGTGCACTCCTCGCCCACCACCCACATTGATGGGCCAGGTCCCAGGCACGCTAACCCGACCCGATAAACCCGAGAAGGCTCTAGGAGAGCGAGCCTAAGAGATAAGAAAGAAGAGAGATCGTGGGGAGGGTAGGGGTAGGTTTTTCTCTCAGGAGAAAAAGAGGAAGAAGAAGCCAAGGGTGAAGCCAAGGAAGAAGAAGGAGGAAGCCGCAGAGGAAGCTAAGGCAGAGGTTGCCAAAGGAAGAAGAAGGAGAGGGTAGAAGCCTGAGCATCTAAGGAAGGAGAAGGTAAAGCACGGCTGAAGAGGATCAGGGTAGAAGAGGAGTTGAAGTCAGAGATAGAAGAGAAAGAAGGAGAAGAACCAGAGAAGAAGAAAGAAGCCAAAGAAGAAGGTAGAGGCTAAGGATCGAAAAGAAGAAAGAAGCTACAAAAGGAGAAAAGAAAGAAAGAAAGAAGAAGAAAGAATCAGAGACAAAAAACAAAGACAGCAATGTAGCACTTGACATTTAAGACGTCTAATTTTCACATCAGACGTCCATATTTTATTTTGTGCCTCTATATACATTGAGATTACATTTCTTGCATTATAACTTTGATTCTTCATTGCATATTATAAATTTGAAAGTTGTGTTCTTGATTTTTGAACCCCAATTTGCTCCTTGTGTTCGACCTCGGATTTACATTTTCGAGTAATAAAATTAATTTGTTTTCAAAGCGATTTTGGCTATACTACGACGCATTTATTTTAAAATCCGATTTTGCTTCGACAAACACCAGAGCTTTAGGATTTGGATTTCTCTGCAACGGGGGCCTTTTCCTGAAGAAGACAAAGAAGTTGTGGGGCTTTTTGTAAGAAGCTCAAAAGTTGAGGGGCTATTGGAGATAAAGAAAGTCAGACTTGGACCAAAGTGCAAACTAGGTCGAAACAATCTCAGATTTGGCCCAAATTTTGATACAAATCTAATTTGGACCTAAAGACTCCAATGGTGAAGTTGGATTTTGGTTTTTGTCTCGTTTGATTGGATAATTTATGAAAAAACCCAAATTAGGGTAAATGTTTGTCTAGGACTCTATTTTGGGCCAAAACGGGTTCTGATGGTCAATTTGAATGTACCAAACCCTAGAGAATATTTTTCTATGAATTTTAGAGGGTTTAAGTGAATTTTATCCTAACCATATGATGGGAAATCATCATGAGCCCTAACTAGCTCATTTTGACCTAGAAAAGAGAATAAAAGCTCCTACATAACCAAGTGAAGGGCCTAACTCAAGGAATAACTGGTTTGAAAGAAAAGCAAGAAAAAAAGGCTAAAACTGTAATTTTACCATTACAGTACAACAATAGGATTTCTTAGGGGCTAAACATAGGTTAAATGGTATTAACAAGATAAAAAGTGGGTTGGTTCAATCAGAAAAGGGTTAATGTGAAATTTGGGAATTAAATGACTTCTTGTGATCCTAAAATAGACCCACTTAATTTAACAAGGTTTTTGTTAGGATAAAATTCAAATAAACTCTCTAAAATTCATGGAAAAATATCCTCTAGGGTTTAGAACCTTCAATTTGGCCTTTAGAACCTATTTTGACCTAAATAGGGGTCCTAGTCAAATATTTGCCTTAAATTGGGTTTTTGTGTAAAATGACTAGTCAAACATGGTAAAACCTAAACTTTAACTTCACCATTGGATTCCTTAGGTCAAAATTAAGTTTATACCAAAATTTGGACCTAAGGGGAGTTCACCTTGACCTACTTTTCAAAATAGTCCAACCCAATTACATTTATGCCCCTAGATTTTGAAAACCCTTGCAATCACCCCCTTAGCTTCCTCGTCATTCTTTTCAATTAGGTTCCTCTATCATTACAGTGGACGAATCCTACTCCGGCTAGGATTCAAGGGGGATATCTCATTGATTCCTCAGAGAATCCCTCTCAAATTTGAAAGGGAGATTCTCTAAGGAATTCCCGTTCATATGAACCCAATCATGAACTCTGATTTCCACCCAATCTATCATGCGAACACATGAGAGATTTGGGTATCTCTCGACCTTCCAAGTCCTGCAAGGTTGCCCTGCTTGGAAGCTTGCCTTTCAAGCACAAGGCCCTCTGCCTGCGACTATAAAAGAGACCCTAGATCTTCTCGTTCATCTCAAGCTTGTTTTGGCCTGAGAATACCCCAAACATCCTCCCTTCCCCTCTGGCCAAAAATCCCAACAAGCTCTGTCAACTTCTTCCTCTTCTTCTCGTCGCTCTGCCACCATACCAGTGGCAGAGTTGCCACTGCCTCTTTCGTCTGCGTCGCGCCACACCTGCACCAGTGCCTATCTCCCTCTCATCGTCGCTGCCTCTCTCTCTCTGGGTCTTCGTCTCTGGCGACAGCACATACGAGTCGTCCACCTCCTCTGCTCCCCCTTCGTCCATCACCTCGCAGATAAGTCCTCTTCCTCTACTCTTTCTTTTCCCCTCATCTATTACTAATTTTACACCCTGACGACCACATATCACGGTCACCTTCTCCACCTCCTGCAGACCACCGGCAAGGTGCTCCAGCCATTCCACATGACCACCCACCTCGAAAGCATTGCCTCATCCCATTGATCATTTTCCCCCTCTCCATTAACTGCCACACCCTCCACTCACTTCCCCCAAACACACCCAACTCCATGGACACAGAACGACCTAGGCACGCATGCCCAGGCCAGCCCGCACCACGCCAACACCCGGGCTACCTTCACCGTGTCACAGCGAAGCCTTCTGAGTGATCTGACAAGGCTGTGAGGCTGTTTTCGTGTCGACAGGTATAGGTGCCCAGCCCGCCATTAAAGCGAGCTTGAAGGAGCTTGCTAGCTTCACAGCAAGCTCCAGGCTTCAGGAATCCAGGTCCTAGACGTGAGGTTTCCCTTTGCGAACGACTCACTCCCAGCAATTGGAGGCCAAAGCACCTGCAGCCTCTGCGATTGAGTGAAGATCTGCTGCGGGCACGTGCGAGAAGCGGGTGGGACATTTAGTCCCACCTCAGAAGTCTGTGAGTGGGAGAAGTGGAATAAATTGTAAAAGTGCCAAGGGCTTAGCGCCTCCCAACACGGGGTGAGGTCCCACTCGCCCACCACTCCTCGTCTGTGACCCACGCCTCCGCGAACCTAGTGCTCGACCGGACTACCTGCGCACTCCTCGCCCACCACGCACGCTAGTGGGCCTGGTCCTGGGTGTGCTCACCTGGCCCGTTTACCTGAGAAGGCTCTGGGAGAGCGAGACTAAGAGAGAAAAGAGAGAGAGTTTGCAGGGGAGGGTAGGGGTAGGTTTTGCTCTTACAGGGAAAGGAAGAAGAAAGAGGAAGCTGAAGGAGAAGCTAAGGAAAAGAAGCTAAGGAGAAGGCACGACTGAAGAGAAGGAAAAGCTGAAAGAAGGAAGTAGAAGAGCTGAAGACCAGAGCATAGAGAAGATAAAGAAGAAGCTGATTGCGCAGCAATCATAGGTCTTAATTGACTTAGATTATGCTAGAACTTAGCATAAGTTAGGGTTATTCATGTATGCATAAGCATTATCTGCATCTTTACTTCTCTTCCTTAGCTATGCATAAAATAATGTTATAATGTGCTGATTAAGTGCATTATGTCAATTGTAGCCAATAAGCAGATTTGGAGCTGGATCTGGAGCTGGATCTAGAATAACGGGAGTTGCAGTAGAGCTGGAGCAGAAGGCTTAGTTTAGATATAGGAACAATAATGTAAGGGGGTTAAAGGTGTTCTATTCTACTAAGTAGAAATAAAGCAGTAAAATGTGAAGAGCATAGGTCCATCCTAGCCCTAGGATAGCTTAGAGACTTCCCCAAGCCTTAGCCACCCTTAGATTAGGTCACAACACCCTAGGAAGCCCGAAAACCCTAGTTCCAACCCTTATTTGGACGTCCAGATAAGTTATAGGATGTCTAGGACACTTAGCCATCTCTCGCACACTTCAAACCCACTTCTGCAGTGTTATTGGACGTCCAGACACTTTGTCAGACGTCCAATTTCTGCAGAACACCCAAAACATAACCCAAAATCCCTCCTGACTCTGATTGGACATCTAGACAATAAGTCTGGACTTCTGATTTTTGAGTATAAGACGTTTGAGACTATTATTAGACGTTTGATATTGCTCTCCAATTCCTGTTTTGAGATTTAAGCCTTGATCTTGGATCTCTAGGTCCCTACACCCAATTCCAACCCCATAGGAACCTAAATTAAGGTGCCCTAACCCTAGTGCATCACCTCTAGACCTCCCTAAGGACCTAATTAGGTCCTCACTAAACCTAATTGACTTGGATCTTAATCAATTCCATCAACCTATTCAAATGGACTCATTGAGTCTAATTGAGCCCTGATCTCAGCATACACTGTCCAATTGAACTCAGTGAGAGTCCAATTGACCTAGACCTAAATTAATTGAGTTATTTTACTCTCAATTAAGTTTACACACACCCAATTAAACTTGTATTAAGCTTAATTGCACTTTACCTTAGTGAATTAGGGTTTATAACCCTAATTTGAGACATACCTTGACCTAAACCCACTAGAACCTAACCTAATCAACCTAGCCACCTAAGTTTCGACCCACACACACCCACACACACCATCCACACGAAAATACCTAGCCTAGAGTTCTCAAGAACTCTCTACCATGTGTGGTTGCCTTGGTTGCCAAAATTAGCAACCAAGAGCCATTCAATTTTTAGATCCACATTTGGTGGATCTAAAAACCACCATCCATCCTCTCTCTCTCACTTTTCCACGAGCTCCCACCATAGGCCTCTCTAGAGAATTCCATAATTCTCTAGAGAGCTTCCCTTAGGTCTATAAAAAGACCTAAGGGGTGGCCCCTTGGCTCCATTCACATCCTTGGCTTCCATTGGCACCACTCACTTCATTAGCTTCATACACGCCCACCTTCACTTAGCTAGCTACTCCACCTCCACGAGCTCACCACCATCATGGAGGACACCATGCCGAGATGCTGGATCAACCCTACCTCTCTCCAAGGGTCAGCCTAAGCTACATTGGCCGCCCCTCATTCTTCTCCCAACCATTCCAAGGCCATCGGGGACCACCCCTGAATGCCCTTTTATTCTTATAGATTTAATTCATGCTCTTCATAATTTTATTGCTTTTATTTACTGCTTAGTAGTGTAGTCTTACTTCTCCCCTAATGATGCATGCGAAATCCCCCCATCGATTCTTATATGCAATCATTTTCTAGTAGCTAGGTTTAATTCTCAAGCATTTATGTACAAGCTTTCCTCTAGATTCCTTGTGCAAACAACTCCCCAATGAATGAATGAAAATGCATTTATATATATATATCTTTATGTGTTTGAAATCACCATGAGCTTATTGATTAATATTATATTTGCGTGATTCAAGTTGCCTGTTTCTAACTCCTAATATTCTCGCAACTAAGCATGCCATACTTAACTACGTGATAATCACGAACCGGCATGCGATTCTAAACAAAGTAGAGAAATAGAAGATCGATTTCAGAAGTAAACAAATGCCTCCCAGAGACAAACGACTGGGAGTCAAAGTCTCGTTATCTTTAGAAATCATTTTTTGACGAACGTTTTTGTGTGACTATACTACGATTCCGACAACTTTCAAAATGCATGAGAACAGCTCTCTGTCAGAAGCTAAGAGAAGGAACCCTCAAAGCCAAAGGAAGAAGAAGATAAATAGAATATGAGAAGGCTCGATTGAAGTCAGAAGCAAAGAAAAAGAAAGAAGAAGCCAAAATCAGAAAATAAGAAGCATCAGAGAAGAAAGAAGAGCCAGAGAAAGCTCAAGACAGAAAAACAAGAAGAGAGATTGAAAAAGCACTATCTGATTTTTACATCCATCTTTATATTTCTGAGCTTCTATATACATTTAGATCATTTTTCTTGCTTCATAATTTTGATTGATCATTACATTTTATAAAGTTGAAGTTTGTATTATTTTTTTAAATCCCAACTTGCTCTCTGTGTTCGACCTCGGATTCATATTTTTCGAGTAATAAACTTTCATTTGTTTTCAAAGCGATTTTGGCTATACTACGGTGCAATTATTATAAACCTGATTTCTCTTTCAACAAACACCGAAACTTTAGTTAATTAAGTGGGTCAATTTTTAGGGTTTCAAAAGTCATTTAATTCTCAAAACACGTGAAGACCCTTTTCTCTCTGTTCTAACCCACTTGTTATCCTTTTAAGACCAATTGAACCTTAATTAACCCCTAAGAAAACCCGTGGTTGTACTGTATTCAAGTTATGATGGTAAAATTACAGTTTTAACCTTAGTTTCTTATCTCTCCCTCATAATAGATTTGCAGTGAATTATGACTCTCTGGTAGTTATGTAGGAGCATTTACTGACTTAATTAGATCAAAATGAGCTAGTTATGGCCATCACTTACGCATCACCTCAAAGGAAGGGTTCACCCTACTTGCATCCCTTTGTTCGTCCCTGGAGTAACTTCTCACTTGATCACCTGAGAGTATCATCTAAGCAAGGTGTAAGTTCTAGGGCACACAAAGGTCGACTTAGTGCCCGTAATTGATTGTGAAAATTCTGTGGCCACCAAGAAAGAACGTAAACGACCTCTGTTCTTCTCCAAAGAGCTTGTCAGGGATCTCAAGTCACAGCTCCCTCTTATCCCACTAAAGTGGGAACGAACGGGTGCAACCTTGACCCCATTTGACAACTTTAAGGAGTAGGTTGGAGGTTAGGTCAACTTTGCTCTAAGAAAGAAAAGAGAGTCCTGTTGCCTTGTGTTTGATTGGGGTGTGTTTTTCAAGTCATGTTTCAAATGGATTACAATAACTACTTCACTTCTTCTCACCCCAGAAAACCCAATCCCAATCGCATGACCTGCAGTTATCCCTCATCTGATGAACAATGGGATCCTTTCTACTCTTACTATAGGAACATTAGTCTGATTATTCCCTAATCCTGTGATCATGAGCAGAACCTAGGAGAAGGATACACCATCCCTAACCCATCCATGACTATGCCCAACCCACCCACCCGTGATGATTCGTACTTTCCTAGTTGGACAGAAACTCCTAGGTATTATAACCCTAAGCTTGACTTTCCTCCTAAACAAATGATTGCCTCTCCTCTTTTAAAAGAGAAATGCAAAAACAACAAATGGAAATGATGGAATCTTTAGGAGAGTCCTTGAGGACATGTCAACAATTAAAAGAAGAAATTGGTCACTTGATTTACTCCCTTGAGGTTGATCATAACCACTCCATGTTAGATACATCTCCCTTGAGAGAGCCACGCCACAAGATGGGAGGGGACATTAAGGAGTATAGCTACCCTTTTGAGGATAATGTAGACCCCTCTAGACTTGATAACTCCTGTTTGAGAAGTCCTGACATTAAGGAGGAGGGAGGCTACTTGGATACAATGGGAATTCAAAGGGGTTGCCAGACATGGAATTGTGATATAGATTGGTAGCAGCTAGTAGAGGACTCCTCGAATTTTCCACTTGAGCTTTATTGGAGCCAATCAAAGGGGAAGATTGTCCCATTACATGAACTTGACCCGAATGATAGTATCTTCGTTACATTTGATGAAACGGGTCACAGTCAAATAGTCAACCCCGCTCCCAGTCTGAATCTTGAGGTGGAATTTGTATCCCATCCTAGGGATCTTGAACATATACTTTACGCTTCTGAGGACCTTGCACCTTAGTTAGAGTTCCCTGAGGATTGTGATTTAGAAGTTAACAAATTCCAGGAATCTTGGATGCCAGAGGAAATCATACTAGAAGGAAGTGATAATAACCACACTCCTCTATCAACGGAACCAACACCTGTCATTGAATATTTTGAGGATTCACAGTCCCTAGCCCAAGTGACCATGAGAAAATTGAGACGGAATTGGAAGAATTAGATCAATACTGTTCTTAGGGACACGAAGAGTCGATTTTTGAGGAAGCACTTGATCCTGATATGAAAGTTTGCCCTGAGGCTCAGAGTCAAGAGGGACAAAATGTAGAAGAGGATGATGATGACTTTGAGGGGCCTAGACTCAGAGTATGGAGTGACTCTAGGGGCAAATATGTTTTATTTGATAACTTACCCCCTGAGGATCTGACTAAATTAGCCAAATCCGGATTCCTACATACCTTTCACTATCAAGATCATCCTCTCAAATAGTCGAAAGAAATGGAAGCAATTACTACTCTTGAGGAAAGAATCTATACACCCCAGGAGCAGGATCTTAACATTGAACAAGAACCTAGGGATGTCATTATTGAGGATACTCACAGTCCTATTGCTTCCAAACCACTTCTACATGATAGGGAAATAAGTGACACCCTTGAGTGGTTCAATATGGATGACGAACATTTGGGCCCATTCCAGGAAGCGCACACCAATGATATGCAGCGTGAAAGGTAATCAGTAATTAAGGCTGCTTCTGATGACATTTAGGAATTGGAAGGGTTGTCAAGGAAGAATGCTGAACCTCTCAAGCCATCTTTGACCCTCTTCCCTACCCCACACTTGAGAGACTTCAACTCACATAGAACCAGCTTCCTAAAATCTATGCTCACACTTTTGATTAATGGGGAAATATCCAGACCAATACATCTTGTGGTAGAGTGGTGAGTTTGGATTATTCCTTGTCAGCCTAGTAGTCTTAAGGTATCGTTCTTCACACCCTTTGTTGCCCACACATATCTGCTTAAGGAGCCTTTGCTTTCTCATCGCACACTCCCAAAGGTCACTACTTAGGTGTATTATGTAAAACCTCCACAAATAGCTCAGAAGTACCCTCTTTCAACCTGCTTCTGGTGAGCATTTGGCCTCACTATCCATCACCAGCTTGCCAACATCTTAGGTTACTTACTCGCCAGGCCAGATTTGTTACGTATCTTCTTTGGGTCTCCTTCTATTTCCCTTCCAAAACCCGATTTATGAGCTATCCTAACTCCACCTCAGGTAATATCTTTCTTTGCTTTTGCTTTTCAATGGGGACATTGTCATATTTAGGCACGGGGGGGTATAACCTGAGGTTGTTCATGGCATTTATACATATTTTGCATGCAATTAGGCATCCATCTTGCATTAAAAAAAAAGAAAAAAATGAAGAAAGGAAAAGAGAGAAAAAGGAGATGAAATCTTTGTGAGCTGTATTTCAAATACATTGAGGAGAGACACAGAAAGAAAGTATGCAAAATTGTGCTGGTCCCAACAGTTGATTATGGAAGAGTTACCTAAGTTCTAGGCCAGAGTGAATAAATAAATAAAGTCCTAAAGTGCTAGAGAAAGGAGATAAGTGAGGGATACCGACTTTAGGTCTCTTGGGTCTGTTCTAGGGCTTAAACACTCACATATTTGTTAACATCTAGACTATTCCTCAAGAGGTTGAGGGAGTTGCGAGGCCTATGTATTAAGTCTAAGGGTTAGGGAGTATTTGGCCCCGTTGCTTGCCCTTTGGTTTGTGGGACTTGGTAACCTAAGCACCCAAAAATCACACACTGGTCTAGTTCAGTGCGCATAACAAAGAATAATGCCAAAAAAGTGTCTATTCTGAAAATGCTTTCCTAAAAAGTTGACCTAGGAGCAGCTCGAAGACACAAGTTGATTGGATGAGTTCCCGACGCGAAGAGGAGGAATGTAAAACAATCCACTTGAAGATGCGTTATAACATATCGTCTCCTCAATGCTTCTCTCCTAGGATATCTAAATATCCTACCGGGGGCATGGAAGCATCTCATGCTGGTTCAGATGCAATGGGCGGCATTATCCCAAAATATCGATTGCCAGGGTCTGAACTTAGCTACAGAATGCCATGGGTGGCACTATCTCGAAGTGTCAAAAGCCAGGGTTCTAGGGGTTGCCATGGGAAATGCTATCTCGAAGCATCGATTACCAGGGACTCTGTGAGGATTGATGGTGGGAACAAGGAATCTGATACAGATTGTGTTCAAGGCCAATCCAAAGTTGAGTCTAAGGAAATTTAAAAAAAGAAAAATGAAAAGAAAGAAAGAGAAAAAACTCTTGAAATAACATTTCTCCCTCTCTCGTTTACTAAAAATTCACTGGCAAACTGAACCTATCCTTGCTACACATATGCATGGGTGCTTTAACTGTTGGGGTCAACGAACCTCTGGGCAGTTTTTGTGGGCCTTAGAAACCTTCGCGGTGGATCCAAGGCTGATGCTGGTCAGGTCCATATCTTGGCTGGTACTTGAGTACTGTCTCAACGTTTTTGTGCGGGTTTAAAGCGTATCACGTTGTAGTATAACCGACAAAACGTTTAAACAAATATAAAGAATTTTATTACTCGAAAAACTAGAGTATCCGAGGTCGAACACGGGGAGCAATCTCAGTACTTTTTAAAACCAAAGAATACAACTGTTAAATGAAAAGGATTGATTCAAAGAGAGAATATTAAAAAGGATTTGTGAAAGAAAAATAGAATTGGACGTCTGATTTCTATATCAGACGTCTTAAATGCAATCTCCTTTCTCTCTTCTTCTTCGTGGCTCTTCTCCTTTGTACTTCTTTCTCTTTCTGCACTTCTTCTTGTCTTGCGAAGGCTTCTTCCTGCCTTTGTTTCTTTTCTCTTATTTCTTCTCCTGCATTGCCTTTCTTTTTTTTCTTCTTCTTCTTCTGATCTTTGCAGTCTTCACTTGGGCTCTCTTCGTTCTTCTCTTTCTTCTGCCTTGCCTTCCTTCTTCCTTCTCTTTGGTTCTCTACGAAAGCTTCTCCTTCTTCTGCTGCACAGCCTCTTCTTCTTTCTTCTCTTCCTGTTCTGCAGCTGCTAAGTGCTCGCTGCTTCCTTTGCTTCTTCATTCCTGCACACACCACAGCAAAACCTACCCCCGTCCCTCTACCCGAGCGTCTCTCTCTCTCAAGCAACTCGCTCAAGGACGCTCTCCCAGAGCCACAGGTAATCGGGTCGAGATTCGAACCCAGGACCAGGCGCACTGGCAGGTGGTGATGCGCGAGGAGTGCGTAGGTTTAGGTCGGGTCGGATCCCGCCAGATCCGCGAGGTCAAGCCGCGGACGAGGCGGGTGAGGGCAGGTGAGGGACCTCACCCCTATGCTTACGGAGGCAATGGGCTTAAAACACAAAAACAATTTATATGATACCTGTGTTTTGCAATCCCACGATGTGGGACTATCTGGTCGGTCCTGCTTTCGCGCCCGCAGAGCTTTCGTCGCGCGATTGCTCCAGCTGCTGGCCTCTCTGTGCGACTTGCTAGCCTCACTCACTTCGCGACACTCACGTGAGTCTGCTGCACCTGCAGCCTGGGAGTCCTGGTACCTGAAGCTGCTGCAAGCTCCTTGCTACTTCGGCTAATAATGGCAGCCGGAGCTTAAACCTGTCACACACAAGAACGACCTATTGGCCCAATCAGATTGGCTAGAAACCTTCGCCGTAGCACGACGAAGATGATGAGCAGTGCTGCAGGCCACAGGTCGGCCTAGGCGTGCGTGCCTAGGTCAACCTGTGGCTGGAGATGTTGGGTTGTTCGAGGGGTGATTGTGGAGGTCTAGAGTGGCAGTGGTAGGGTGAAGTGAGTTCCTGGTGGTGAGGTGGAGCTCACGAGGGGGTTGGCGAGCCGTGTGGAGGGGCGGAGTGGTGTGGGCGGCTCGCCGGAGGTCGGTCGGAGGCGAGGACGATGGAGGTGGTTTGGCATTGTCGGGGGGGTAATCAGATAAAATATCAGAGGGAAAAGAGAGAGGAGAGGATGGAGAGGATATCTGGGGCGATCTGGAAGGAAGGGAGACAGGGGAGTGGACGGCGCGTAACTGCCGTCGTCGGGGAAGAAGGACCCTAAGGGAGGAAGCGGTGACGAAGATGAGGTCAGGGGCACGCGCGCTTGGTACAGCGCGACGCGGGAGGAAGCGGCGGAGTTGACTCTGTTGCTGGTATGGCAGCAGAGCGACGAGAAGAAGGGGAGGAGGTCACCGGAGCTTGTGGGTCTTTTGGCCGGAGATGGGAGAGAGGAAATTTGAGGGGATCTCCGTCAAAATTAAGCTTAGGTTCTGCGGCAAGGTATGGGGAGTCTTTTATAGGTGCTGGCCGCACCTACTATTGCGTGGAGACCCCGCAATCAATTCTGCCGGCTCGCCAGAGATGGAAGGAGGGTGGATACCCAAATCTCTCGTGCGTTCGCACGAGAGATTGGGTTCACACCAGGGATCGTGATCTGCTCTAGAAGGAAGGGAATTCCTCAGAGAATCCCCCTTCCATTTCTGGGAGGGAATCTCTGAGGGATTAGAGAGCAATCCCTCTCTAAACCTCGCCGGAGCTTGGTTCTGCCCTAACAATGGCGGCAGGACCGGATTGCAAAGGGGCGAAGAACTTAGGGGGCTCTCTGCAAAGATATTCAAAAGATAGGGACCAATTTGTGATTTGGGTGTACTAAATTGCAAAGTAGGTCAAGATGACCTCCCCTTAGGTCCAAATTTTGGTACAAACCTAATTTGGACCTAAGGAATCCAGTGGTAAAGTTGTATTTTAGGTTTGACCACGTTTGACTGGATATTTTACGCAAAAACTTAAATTAGGTTAATTGAAGAGCGAGGACCCTAATCTAGGTCAAACTAGGTTCCAAAGGCCAAATTAAGTGTTCTAAACCCTAGAGAATGTTTTTCCATGATTTTTAGAGGGTTTACTTGATTTTTATTCTGACCGGGACCTTGTTAATTTAAGTGGGTCTGTTTTAGGGTTACCAAATGTGATTTAATTCCTAGATTGCACATAAACCCATTTCTGATTGACTCAACCCACTTTTATCTTATTTAGACCATTTGACCAATGTTTTGCCTCTGAGAAATCCCATTTATGTACTGCAATGGTAAAATTACAGTTTTAACCTTTATTTCATGTTTTCTTCTCAAAGCACTTGTTCCTTCAGTTAAGCCTTCTTCTAGGTTATGTAGGAGGTTTTATCTTCTTTATTGGGTCAAAATGAGCTAGTTATGGCTCATGATGAGGCTCTCATCAAGTACCTTTAGTCCTACTGAAAGAGCGATCTTCGTTTTCGTTGAAATCTTTAACATAAAATGATGTGTCGTTGTATTTAATCGCGTGGTAGAAAATCGCTTTTCAAAGCATTTTAATTTTCAGAATCTAACCACGAATAGTTATGTCGTCTCCACAGAGAGGAATTAGTCTATTTAAACTAGTAAATAATGTCTCATTTATTCCAGAAATTCAATGGGTATGCATGCTAATTCGTGCGATTCTTTTTCTCACATAACTACTCGTTTTAACCAATTAATCAAGAATGTAGGTGTTTAGATGCAAAATCACCACCATATAATATTTTGTTAACAAGTTATCTTGGCACAGGAAAACACCGCAAATATTAATATCTAATAAAATGTAGTTTGTTTACTATAATCAGTATGACATGCTCGATCTCATTCAGTAGAGACATTCCACCCCAAATAATTTCAACTGAGTAAGGGGTATCTATGCAAATTCACATCAATAAATTTATTCGGTAAATAAGTGAATAGTATACCAGCAATGTCAAAAGTCATAATTTTTAATTGGAGGAGAAACAGAGGATTTCTCCTCTCTCCTCCTCACGTGAAGGAGTAGGCGCAGCTGGTTGCAAGAGTCGTCGGAGGAGCTGGGTCGGAGGAGAGGAACACTCCGGTGGTGGTGTGGCGGCGAGTGGTCATCGGAGGTCGCCGGTGGATGAAGAAGATGGCGTCGGTGATGGGTCCTAAGGAGGCCGTGTGCAGGCGTCAGCTGGTGGAGTGAAGCAGAGAGGAGTAGTGGTGGAGCGAGGGCGTCTCAACAGTGGTGTTGGCGATGAGAACGGAGACTGGAGGGGGTCGCAGGGCGTGGGGCAGGCCGGTGGCTAATGGGTTCTTTAGGTGGAGTTGCAGGCGGCCTGTTGGGAGGAAGAAGACGAAGAGGACTGCTGGCGGCGTGCGCATGCCTGCGCACGCGAAGAGCACGAGCACGCTGGCTGGAGCACGGGCAAGCGGCGTAGTGCACGCGGCTGGCTGCGTGCGCGGCTGTGGCTACCTTAGGTCCTTCCTGCCGGTGGAGAAGAAGATGTGCAAGCAGGCTGGGCGGTGGCACGCGAGCGTGCACACAGTGCGTGCGGGGCTGGTTGTGCACGCCTTAGGCTGCGACGCACGCGGCTAGAGAGCGGAATCTGCTATGTGCACATGCGGGTTGGAGATGGTGTAGCATGCGGTGAGGGCGATGAGAGGCTGGCGGTGCATAGAGACCACGGTGCATGCTTCCTTCACGGTGGTGGAGATGGAGGATAGTTCCTCGCCAGGGGGAAGGCGGATCATGAAGCCCTTCCTCGGTGAACGCGGCTTCTTTTTAAACAAAAATCTCCTTTTCCTTCAGCCGCAAGTATCTCCAACTGCTCGTGACACTCGCGAGTGGTTGGAACAACAGATAAGCACAGCGATTTCCTCTTCAGTCGTCTAACTAGAGCATCAGACGTCTTAAAAAAATGTAATGGCGTGAATTCTTGGTAGTAGTTCCAGACGTCCAATTCAAGTCCAAGACATCTTATGGAAGTAAAAATGAGCGCCTGATTCTTGTACCTAGCCTGCATTCATCACATAAATTATATTATCATAACATTTGTTGTTAAATGTAAAATTGAAGCATAAAATTAAATGGAGGCTAAGGTGAATTTCCTTATGATTCCTAATTAATTAACAACTAAGAACAAATAATTAAATAGTACTTAGGCTAAATAATAATCCACAAAAGTGGACTTATCACCTACAGTTGGTATTTCAATCTAATTTCTAGAGTGTGGCATGATAAGGCATCCTGACGGTAAAATCTGGCCTAGAGACGTGGTCTGTTTCGTATGATTTTGCTTGGGACTAGCAAAACTTAGGCATAGGGGTATTTGATAGGTCCACTTGAGTGGACTAATTTAGTGCTTAAGTACAATATTATTTGGACGAGAATTTAATATAAAGCATGTTTGATAATGACAAAATGTGTAAGCCTTGAATGTATCATTTCATGCATTAATTACTTGAATATTTATGTGAAAGAACTAATTATTCACTTTAAAGGCAAGGACTTCACATCAAATCTAAATTTGAAATGTCACATTGTGGGAATTTTATCTTGGCAAAATTTGGCAAGAGAATCATTCTTTGCATCTCTTAATCCCTTATTTTTCCTAAAACAACTTGCCTCTTTTGATCACATAAAAATATCATTGATTCCTTATCTCTCTCTCCCTCAAATGGCAACATAAAATTACGATTTTGTTTTCTCTTTCCTTCTCTGACTCTCTCTTTGATTCTCTCTTTCTATCTTTATATAGCAAGAGATGGTAGAAGGGGAGCGATCTATCTATCTCCTCTCTCTAGGAGAGGTCCTCCCTCTCCGACTCTCTCCTTCTCCAAGGGGGAGGAGGCTCCTCCACTATCGACGTCACCACCACCACCACGTCTCGCCATCGACGACCACCACCGCATCTCGCCATCGACGACCACCACCGCGTCTCACCTCTAACAAATCATCACCACTGTCGTTGGTGACAGCACCGACACCTGCAACCACATCCGCCACTATGTCTTCGACTTCATTATCGTGCTCCATTTCCTTCCTCTCTCAACCTACACCGTGTGCCCAACTCTGCCACCGTGAGCCACCATTAGAGCCGTCAACCGCATGCCTGCCCTGCAGTTAAGTCATCCGGGAACCTTCCCGGACATCTAAAGATCACCTTCCCTCTCCTTGTTCTCTGAGAACAGAAGATCTCCACCTTCACTATGACCGTGCACATCCTCTCCATCCACCCAAGGAGCCCATCCTCAATGTTAGCAATACTCCACCCGCAACCACCACTGTGCTTCATCCTCTTCACAAGCGACCAACTTCTCCTCATGCAGCCCCAACACCCCCTTGCTCCTGCACCCATCAACTTCCTCGCACACACATTACAACAGCAGGCCTTGTGGACGCATGCCACCATAGCCCTCGCGCCTGCTTGTGTGAGTGTGCACACATGCGCATAAGCAGCAACACGCCTTTCCTCCATCAATGTAGCATTCATGCCATCAGCCACAGCTCTAGCAACTCCTTGCACGGCCTCCCCTTTCTTCCTCTTCTTCTTCTCCAACAGAAGAAGAGGAACCCATCAGCAACCACCGTGTATCCACCTCCTCCTTTTCTTTTCTGTCAATAGGGAGGAGGAACCCAACATTAACGTTGATCCCCCTCCACGCAGCCACCTCTACATGCCATCGTTCTCCACGCCGTCACTTTCGTTGAGCTCTCCTCGACCTCACGAGCTTGGCCATGCCCTCAGACACGCCAACCGTGGCCACTCCCATTGACGAGCCACCAGCACCGTCACCACTCCTCTTCATCGTCGGTGTCAACTCTAGCCGCCATTCGGATCGCCACCACCACCATCGGAAAGTTCTCATTGTGGTCAACCTTCCTTGAGCTCCTCGGCCTCCACCATCGACTCCTCTTCGCGCGAGATTAAGAGGATGAAATCCTCTATTTTTGGGTCAATTTCTAATTACCAAATTTGCCATTGCCGAAAACACTATTGCAATATTTGATCGATTAATCTATTTGAGTGAAATTGCATGAATGTCCTTAAGTGTTTATATTATTTCTCTCATGCACTTAACTCTTATATGTTGAGTTTGACACATGCATAAAATATCATCAAGGCACTCACATGACCTAAAGGAGAAGCCTAATGTCTTGAAGTATAATTATGTTACATGCCATTGCAAGTTATTTCATGGAAGGAAAATTACATACATACCCCCACATTATTAAATTATCACATGTTCCTTCTTTTTTCCTTGTTTCACATTAGATTTGAGCACGGATTGCTCACTTGATTATACAAATACAAAGGAAAAATATTTTGTGAATTTATTGATTTGTTCCTTCCTGTGGATACGACCTAATCCACCATGGTTAGTTTTACTGATAATTAGTTTTGTTTGGGATTTTTCCACCACGCGATTTCACTGCGATGACATATTATTCTGATACAATATTTCTATAAGCAAAAAAAGCCCAACCAATATACACTCACATAGAACACTTAACACACACACGCAGGCACTAACACACAACACACACTATGTACACAAGGGCTCACAGGGCATAGGGGTGACACTTAAGCAAAGTTTTGAGCTTTCTCTCTTCTTTGCAGACCGGTTCACAACCGGTTCAGACTAGTTCTTAACCAAAAATGGGTTTAATTTGAAGGTGGCTTTTTTTAGGGATACACAGTACACTAGTGGGTGGGACTAGACCTCTACTAGGGTCGCCCTCATCCTTAATTAGGTGCATTTTAATCAATTTATGGCTCATTACTGGGCCTAATCAGACCCATGCACAGTGCACAGCTCCAAGCTGTGCACCGCACCCAATCATCTCATGCCAAATGCTCATTCATGTCAAATAGGGGATGGGTATGTGTATGTGGTGCCCAATGCTCATGACGACTGAGCATTGGGCATCAAAAATCCTTAAAATACCACATCGTCTGCTCTCACGCCACCGATGTGTCGCTAAAGATGTGCCTTCAGGCGCTGTTGCTCTAGCATGCCAGCGTGATTTTGCATGATTTGGCCCTCGATTTGAGGGTCCAAATGTTATCTGATTTCAAAATAAATTATATATTCGTAAAGCTCTTATATAGGGCTACATAATTATTTAATTTATTTACAAAAATAATTAGTTTTACTATATAAATTAATTAGCTAAATTTGTAATTTATGCATACTAATTTATAGATTTATTTCTTAATTACCATTCAAATTAGTTAATTAATGGTCTAGTTGACCTTGTACAGTGTTAATATACATATTAAATTATTTAATACATATTTTTATGGTATTTTACCAATTTTATTTTAATTTATATACAATTAAATATGCATTTCATGGTGTTATACATATTAATTAGGTATAAATAGTACAATACAATATAAATATGGTTAAATTTGTTTAAATTACTTAAAATAATATAATACAACTATACATTATAAATTATTTCAATAATAACTTAATTTACTAATTTATTTTAATTTAATTTAGTAAACTACCTAATAACTTAATAAATTAATTATTTATTGTGTATATATAATTAAATTAGTTTGCAGGTATTCTAATGTACATAATAAGTATATAAATACATATGTATAGTATTACTGATAAATAAGTTCATTTATTGGGGTTTATAAAGTTATATAACTTATAGTACATATAAGTTAATTAAATTAATAGATACTTATTTAATAAAGTTATATATATATTAAGTTATCCTGAATAGTTAATTTATACTATATAATACATATATAAGTTATATATACAGTTTATATACATATTATACACTTTGTACATATATATAGCTTAATAACTTATGTATAAATGTATATAGCTTAATAACTATTTACATAGTATACATAGTATTTTTGGGTATTTTTTGAGTTTTTCTCATTTTTATTAGTTTTATATGTATAATAGAGATAGGGAATGAGATAGAAAGAGAGAGATGAGATGAATAGAGTGTTTTTGGATTTTTTTCAAGTTGAGTTCTTTTATTAAGTTTTAAGGTATACTAAACCGTCAGCTGGTATGTTTTACCAAGTCAGAGGTTCATATGACCTTCAAACTTTACGTATACTTAAAAATATATCTAATCTTACTCACTACATATTTATTTTATTTTCTTTTGGAACCTTTTAGTATTTTTATTTATTTACAAGTCTAGCTCATTCTAGGCCTTAAAAAGAATTTCAATGAGTACCTAGGCCTAAAAATGAAGTTTGTGAGCTGACAATATAGTGGAATGATTCAGTTGTGTTCAATACATCATATAAGAGGTGCTCAATTAGATAAAAATGATTTTTCATTTAATTTTATCACATTTTCCATGTTGGGTAGTTAGACACATATGTTAACTGACAATGAATATAATTAAGAGATCACAAGTCATTCAAATGAGATTTAAAGACACATATCAATACATGAATGCTTATACATATTTTTTACAACATATAGAATATACCAACTCCTCAAAATAACCTAAGTATCATCTACTGCCCTACTTCAATCCGACAAAAGCAATAGTAGCTGCAACAGCAGATCAAATAGTAGCAATAATGCTGCTGCTGGGATTCAGCAGAAGCTTCCAGCAGCCAAAGACATACTCCTGACGTCTTAAAGAAAATTCCAAAGGGCTTTTGTGCTTATGATCATCAAAATTCAGTACCAAAACATCCAAGATCAGACTTGGTAGAGTTTGATCTTGGATCATTAAAGCCTAAACCAGATGTTCATTCTTGTCTAAAAAATCTCCTTAAAACCAAATTTTAAGGGACTGAAAATTATATTTATAAAAATAGAATTGCAATCCCCTTTGAAAATCATTTCAGATCCTTTTAATTCTCAATCAAACCTCCACTATAGACTCATGCAATTTGTTGTATGGAGGATCAAATGTCGCCCCAAATTGGACTTTTACTTTTGATCTTTTATTGATCTAATCACTCAATCTTCTTGAACACCATTGATGGGTGATCAAAGTGATTTTGTGATATGATCAAGATCCTTTGGGTCCTTGTTCTATCTCAAATTCTAGTTAACTAATCTTCCTTGATAGAACTCTCCAACATAGGGCTTAAATTAGATGTATGCTCATCCATATAATCAAAACCAAATCCACAAACCTTGGATTCCTCGCATACACCTAATCAAGCCCATCCAATCTTAAAAAGCTCGATTAAATCTGATAAAATCCAAATGAATTCCAAATCACTGATTTGAACATTAAAAACATTTTCAACAAGATCGAGCAATTTGAGTTGATGAAAGAAAATCGGGGGGTCTTTGTGGAGTTGCGAAATGGATGAGAGACACCCCCAAATGTGATTTTGGTGATAATTTCAGATATGAGAAACAAGGTTCTCAAGTCTGAAATTAGCCCTAAATGTATGGGTGATTTGCGAAATCAAAATTGAGGGAAGAAGAAAGCGATAAAATGGAATGTAAGGGGAGATTAAGGTGATGATGATGTGCATGGAGGTCTTTTTGATCTAAATTGATCAGAGAGAAGTGGATCGTAGCTAATTTGCTCTACTCCTAAACTAATCTAACAATCAATTATCAAGAAAGCAGTAAAACTATACTAATTCTACTCCTAGAAAGCATGTAAATCTATCTAATGGGAAGCAGGAGGTGTCTAAGGTCACCCGTCGTTGGCTGATGATGACGAAAGGGGAGGAGACATATCAGTTGACGAAGGTGATGCCCAAGAGCCAATGGCCAGCGGCTAGAGGTGATTGAAAGGGGGAGGAAAGCCTGTGCTGTCACCGCAGATTGACGAAATTAAGGTGAGGGGAGCTGAGGGCATGGAAGAATGGCTTCACTTAGGGGGAGGGAGCAATTCAGGTGTGCGTGCGAGCTGAGGGAGTGCTTAAGAAGAGATGAGAGCGATTACACTCACCTCATTGGTGAGATTAGACATTTAGGTTATGGGCGGCCACGATGAGAGGAGAGGAGGGTAGGAAGAGCCAAATAGAATATGGACTGTTAGATGGGATATGGGGGTAGAGGTGAAGCTACGCAAGGAGTTGTGTGAAGCTTCGATTGAGGAGTAGCCGCAGATTGGAGGGAAATAAGAAATGAACGACTAGGATTTGGTGTGTTCTTGTGATGAA
Organism: Thalassia testudinum; assembly: GCA_037157565.1. NCBI lineage: Eukaryota > Viridiplantae > Streptophyta > Magnoliopsida > Alismatales > Hydrocharitaceae > Thalassia > Thalassia testudinum. The sequence continues at coordinate 14,771,422 of JAZHRO010000065.1, read as the reverse complement.
CAGTGCACCAAGAGGTGCACCATTGGCTCAGGTGTGTTGGGAAAATTGCAGCAATGTCCAACAAGGTAAAATGGTGTAAGCATTGCAGGGAGGCTCATAAGTGTTATAGAAGCAATTCAGAATAGTCCTTAAGATTTTCAAATAGGCCCCTATGATTTCTAAAATAGTCCCTAGAAGGTTTTTAAGGTGAATAAAATGATATGAATGAAGGACCTAAATGTGAAACTCTTAATGCAAGGTCCTAATGATGTCCAAATGCTACCAAGTTTTTATTGAAGCATAATTGAACATATTAGAAGTTAATTTAACTTTTTATTTGAACTTTTGAGCTCAATTGTGTGTTTAAGTTGCAATTGATTGTCATTTTGTGTTTATTAATATAATATCTCAATAAATGACCTAATTGTGCATTTTTAGCACAAATTTGGTGTTTTAGGTCTTTTCTGTTAATTCTCACACTTAACCCATTCTTTATGTTAATTTGGTAGTATTTAACCTAGTTTCTAGATTAACTTGGGCATTTGAGCTATGATGAACCACACCTCATCATTATCTTAATGAATATTATGTGTTCATGAGTCCAAATTCATGTTCAAGTATTGTCTTCACACTATAAATCCTAGAATGTATTTAATACTCATGATGTAGTGGTTCATGATATGTTTGACCTAGGGTAACTACCTCAGAGCATGAGTGCATCGCGAGGACACCTGCACAGTATCTCTTTAGCCTCCGACTAGTACTTCGATATCACCGTAACCCCTTAGCGACACGAGGTAGGGTAGTCTGATCCCCTCTTCATGTGTGATCTGTATTGAGACCCGATTTGTGTTATTGACTTGTTTTGCGTGTGTTCCACATCTTTGCTGAGTATGGGAGTCTACTTGCGAGTTTTGATAGTTTAGCTAGAAGTGGGTGCCTGAATGTTGAATGATATAATCATGATTGCCCTTTGATAAACTTGATTAATTGATAATTCAACCCATTAATATGAATTGCCTATAACTTGCATAACTCATTACTTAAGTAAATTAGTCGGATTTGTGGATCCCTACGGCAATGGGTGAGATTTGTGGAATATATCTAAAATACAGAAACAAAAATAAGCAATCACATAAAAAGAACAATCACACAATGCACAAGTGATTTTTAGGTGGAAATCCAAATTAGGTGAAAACCACCACCTAACCCTCTCGAGTTAGGTTTTCCGGTCGACCGAGTCGATCAAAATCCACTAACAAACTACTTTAACGAGGGTAGTTCAACCTCTATTACAACCACGCTATAAGTACGAGGGTAGCATTCTTCAGACCCCTTCTCTTCACGAGAAGGATTTTGTCCCTCGATGGAGCGGGGAATTCGCAAAGCGAATACCCAACCAATTAACAAAGATAAAATACAACAATCCTATAGAGCCAACAAAGTAGGTATTTAAATCTAGCTACTATAGGTAAAGATTACTTCCCTTTGTTGGAAGTGCATCTGTTTGATGATGCAGTGTGTGAATCACTCAACAGCACTTTGTTGCTCTCATGACTGCGGAGGGAGAGCGGGTGCGCAACAATGATGAAGCTCTCTTGAAGTGGAACAAAAAGCTTGGAGAGCAAGGGCTTCTTCTCAAGATTAAATGGACATTAAAGATGTGGAAATGTGTTGCTTGGTGTATGTTTGCAAGGCAAGGGTACTCCTCTATTTATAGAGGGCCTAGGAAGGCTTCAGAAGGCGTTAGAAGGCTTCCATAGCTGTTGGGGTTCATTCCAAGGCAAGACAAGCCACAATCAGAATCATTAATGATTCTGGCAGGGTCATCAAACGTCTGGGAGAAAGATCAGACGTCTGGAAGTCACTCTTAAGACGTCTGGGAACTAACTCAGATGTCTAATTTTAGACGGGTTCCCTTACTGACTTGAGTCAGACCTAAATAGGGTTCTAGTGTAAAACCATCAGACGACATACAGGACGTCTGGAAACCTAATTAATTGTAGGAATGGATTCCCAAGAGCCTGAATGGCTATAATCCTCAAGACAAGTGATTTTGGCTCAATTGAGATTCAACGGTCACATATCAAATGTCTGGAGTCCTCTACGGACGTCTGATATAAGCCTAAAGGTCATTTTCCTCAACGGTTATTTTATTAGCCAATGTTCCACTAATTGGACATCTGGCACAACCATTAGACATCTTCTGAGACATCTGGACTAAGGTCTAGATGTCTGATTTCAACAGATAGAAGGTTCTAAGTCCAGCCTAAGTTATTGGATGACTGAGTCAACATTCAGACGTCGTAAAAGTTAAGATTAGACGTCTGATTTTCAGATTGGATGTCTGATCAAGCTGTCTGAAACCTATCTTGGTTTTCTAAGTTCTCTAAGAAAACCTAGGTATCCTAGGGTCTGGCAGGTGTTCCTAAGACTACTTTGAGAGTACTTTGAGGCTCTTTAACATGCTACTAAGAAAGAAATAAAGAGTAACAAAAGAACAAATAGCAAAGTACAACGAACAAGAAAGGAAATCTATCCTATTCTTCATCTCCTTCCTTCTTCAAGCTTTCACTCCTCGCGAAGCTCCTTCTCCTCTATCAAGCTTCTCCAATCTACCATGGATGCGAGCTTGAACTCCATCTCTACACTTGTCTCCATTTGCAATTTGACCTGAAAGCTAGGGCTCAAAAGTAAATGTTAAATAACAAGTGTTTTGTTATCATCAAAATAAACAATCATGGTGCTTTAGCACCATTTAGATGTGATAAAATGTTTGCTAATATTCTCATGCTTATTCTTTATCTAACTTGACTTAATTGAATAATGAATAATGAGATTCTTGGCTAAATCAGTCACTAATGTCATTCTACATGTGGTAGTTGAGTTAACAATTTATGCTATGCTCTTAACCCTAGTATGGGAACATGGAATGCTTCAAGATTTATGTTTAATTGTTAAATTCCATATCTAAATATTAGATGTTGGATATACGTTATTTTCACGAAACCACTCAAATGATGTTGAGTAATGGAAATCCTAATATAGAAATCAGTAGACAATGTCCAACTACTAATATCTCATAATGGGCAAGTTAAATCAAGAATGTCATGATTAATAACTTAGTTATCCTGAAACAAGTTACAAATCACAGACAATGATAGATTTGTTGGCCTCAATACATGTTAGATAATCGATTCGGTCCAACTACTCGCTAGTGTTGGCTGTAGCCCGATGTGGATTTAGAGTACTTTGCTACTTAGGGAGTTATTAGCCTCCCTACAACTTATAGCTAGGCTTAGCGATGAACTAGGATAGCAGGGTGCATGGCTTGAGGTTGGAGTTAGCAATTCTTTTCTCAACCAATGATTGTAGGAACAACTATTTGTGGATTACTGTGTCTAGCCACTACATGTTTACACCACATGACGTAGCAACCAATTCTCCTTACAATGACCCAAGGTAATGGACTAAGTTGTGTGATCCATCCTTTTAGCCAAGAGGGTGTGTTATACCGGTTGTATATATCAGGATTTCGCATCAAGATCATCTCATGCCCTAAGGAATTGATTGCGATTTCAAGGACTGTAATTGCTAAGGGCAACACACGTAACAACCAATGATTATTTAACAACAAATAATGGTCAAATATACAAATAAATGATACCCACTCTCTTGTACTTTATATTTTTTATATGGTCATCCAGTTCTACTCTACTCAGCCTTGCTAACATATTCTTTAGACTTTATACTCAAGTGTAGATGAGTAGCTAGATGCAATGGTTGCATTTGGTACTTTTGATGTGGGACTTAGCTCATCACTAGGAGACGGTCTGTGCAGACAATAGTCTTATGCTTAATTATTTAGTTTCTTTTCAGTTTTCTATTAGATGTACTCTAAAACTTTAGTTCTCTTTCCTTTTAGTTTTTTGGGACTTGTAGATATATCCTTTGTTTTCAATTAGCAGCTATTTAATTATTACTTTATTAAGATGTTCTTTGGCTTTTTATGATTACATATAAGGTGAAGGAATCCTACATTTGGTTTGACTATTCATATTCGATGGCTCGACTCTCATCAAGTTCATTTGATTGGTGGGACCCAACTCATCACAAATGGTATCAGAATAAGGTCAACCCACCAGTCATAAAATAGTGAGAAAAGCCTTACAATTGTTTCATATTGCATTAAGTGAGGGGTACGCAACGACATTTTGACATTGTACCCCATTATTAATATCTTTTGCATACTCTAATTTATTTCACATTCGAGTAGTGGATTCTTGAATGTATTATTGATCAGATTCCTTTAACCTTGCAGAGGAAAATGCCTTCGTATAAAATGAGACATGTAGGCAATGCTAGCCACACTAAAGGGGATGGATACGGCATCCCTCCTCAGCAAACTTTAGACCTAACAACTCAATTTCAAGATTTCACAGAGAATTTCTTTAAGATGCTGGAGGAAAGGCTGCCTTTTATGCACCAGGTGAGAGGAGGCAAAGACGACGTGGGCTCACTGATGTGCATACATCTAATTAACTTAAAATATCTATTAATGCATGTTTTTAGTATCACATTAGCATCATACATTGTAAATAGTGCATAACATGCATAATCATGCATTTAAATTAAGTTGTATAAATTGTACAGTAATTGTCTCCCTTTTTATGGTCAGGGATAGGGTGACTTTCTTTTGGGGCCTTGGATTGAAGATCCAACCATACAGATCTGATTAGGGCGACGATTGGAGTTCAACGACTCTAAGATTGCCCTAATCGGACATCCATAGCACCAGATAGAGACTAAGGAACCCTAAAGATCAAGGGCCAAGATGGTGTTAATCCACACCTCAGACGACAAATCCAACTGCACGAATGGATTTGGATCGACGATCGCAGCCTAATGGCGTGAAAATTGATCCAATCCGACACCTGTGGCACCATCTACAATACTCAGAAGATGGACAGCCAAGATGGTGCCACGTGGTGCCATCTCAACCGCCCAACCAGCCTCAAGCACCTGCCTCAGCCTTTCCTCTTCGTCTGATTGACGCTTCTCTACCATTGGATGCTCATCCAACTGCTGCAGGGCCCTCGCGCACAAAACAAGTGCGCGACACAAAAGCACCTGTAGCGCGTTGGTCGAGCGTGCTATCGAAGACGCAAGGTTGCACGTTCGAATCCACTGTACCTTAAATTGAAGCAGGTGTGTAAAGCGAGCGGGCGGGCATGCGGACGAGTGGAGCCACATGATTGTGGTTGAACGGCGCTACGTGAGCGATAGCGCCCACGTGCGATCAGACTTGCGACGCTGACACGAGATCACAGGCGGGCGTGTGCGCGGCACAGTGACGCACACGAAGGCCACGTTCAGGCCTTTAGTGATGGATTTATCCGTCACTAAAGGTCCTGAATTAATGTTTTTCAAATTGTAATGACCAAAATGCCCCCACTCCTTGCAACTATAAAAGGAGACCCCCTCCATATGAATTTCTCATCCCTTCCTTCTCTTCTCTCCCTCTCCAAAGCTCAAGGGAAGCTTGTCCCACACCTGGGATGCTCCTCAAGGGATAAAATCAATTTTTCGCCCCCATGTCGGAAGTTGATCCTGCGACGACGACGACGTGCTACCTCATTCCCGTTCCTCCTACCTCGACCACCTTCTTCCGGCTCCGTTCCTCATCTTCCAAGCGTTGTCTCGTCTGGCTCATCCTCCAAGCGATTGTCGAGGAGGATAACTTCTCTCTCCCATTCCTTTTTCTAGCTTTCTAGAATATAATTTTCCTGCTTTCTAGTTGTAATAATTTTCCTGCTTTTAGTGTAATTTCCCACTTTCTTAGTTGTACAAACATTTTGCAACTTTAAGTGGATGTTTTCTCCCTCCCTCTCTCTCTCTCTTATTGTCTATAGTTATTTGATTTCATTGTGATTACTCCACTTTGCAAACAAAAACACAAAAAGAATATAGTTGCGAATCTTGATCGACGTAGCCTCCTTGAGTTCGACCCGGGATTTCTATTTCGGTATAAATTTTATTTGTTTAACTCGAGTTCTTCGCTATGCAAACTACAACGATAGGTTTTCAAAACTAAATCTGATAGCATAGTCTTTCGACGTTTCAACATTTTGGCGTCATTGTCGGGGAGGCAATGATTTTCCGATCTTCTTTTCGTATTTCTCGCACTTTACTGTCTTCTAACTTGCTTTCTCTTATGTCTATTATTTTGTAGAAACCTCCATTAGGGAATTGTTAAGCGGTAGATCGGAGTAAAGTGTAGTTGAAGACAACTGTAAGTTTTCTCCATTCTTCCCCCTCCATAGATTTCATTTGTCACGTTAAATTCAAATTCTAATTAACCTAGGTGTTTGCATAAATCCTAGGATTAGTTTGGTTGTTTGGATTTCCACTCACACTCATTTCACCCTTACTTATATATAAAAAAAAATAAAAAGATAATTTTGTGTGGTAATTTTCAACATACACACAACATACACCTACATTCAAGGCACTTAACCTACTTGATTTTCTTTTACTCAACTGGATTTTGATCTGTGGAACTGGTACATACAAATCAACACATAAAAGAGTAGAAATCATTCTATGTTAACCATTTCTGTGTGCCTAACCTAGTGGTGCAATTATGGCCAATTGTTTGAGTTGTTTGTGCAGCACCACTCAACCTGAAATCAACTCACCAAGTAGCTTCCTCTTAGGGTTTTTCAATCTAGGTTCATACCAGGCACTCCACTTTATTTCTGGTTTTAAAGGAAAGCAATATTCACCCATGCTTGAAAACCTGGTTTGCCTCAAACTTGATTGAAATCAACCTAATTCTAAACCCTAAAAGCTACTTAACCAAGATTTGAACATTAAAATCTACGCATCACAAATAATCTTGCTTGAAAATCCTGGTTGTGCATGCACTTACACATACTCAATCAATCATTAAGGGCACAACCCATTTTAAGGGCCCATTACATTCCATAAGCACTACAATCCCAGGCCTGAATAAAATCGAGTAGACATTAGCCTTAAGGCCTGATTCGCTCTTCGAGGCCTAGTCTGAGATTGTTTACGATTAACCTACTTGTATTGATTAATCTGATGTCTAGCTAGGGGACTGGCGTCAAACAACTGCGGCTGGGGGGTACTCTAGGAATCGGAGGCGCAAGCCGAAGGAAGAACCTTCTCTCCAGTCCTTCCTTCTAACTGGTTGGATTGAGTAGACACAAGTAGTGTAAATCATTTATAATCTTCAGGTAGGTTTTAGGAGTCTGTAGATCCTTAGGCTACCTCACTTAAGGACATGCTTGTTTTGTTGTGCTGCAGGGTCCTTATCCCTAGTCCTTCCGACCTTTTCCTAGTTTATGCTGGGAAGAAGGTCATTGAATCCCTGATTGGAAGGACCACTAGAGTATTCTAGGAGGCGTAGATTGGATTTTGCCCAAATTGATCCCATGGGCGATGAACAGCCTCCTCTGCCCTGCGATCCATAGGAGGAATTTCGATGGCAGCTGGAACAAATGTAGAGAATGTAAGAATGGTTCTAGAGAATGCAGAGCGCTCAGCCCTTGAAGGATTTTTATGATCCTTCAAATTATGGGGAATGTCCCGGCGTCCAGATTCCGGTCGGAGACGTAGAAATCAAGCCCCAGGTGTTAAGCTTGATCAAACATTACCATGGGCTTGGCTCTGAAGACCTGTTTCAGTACTTGGAGGACTTGACCACTTTGGTCTAGACCACCAAGGCACGAAACGTGAATGAGGAGCAAATGATCATGAGGCTCTTTCGCCACTCTCTTAGGGATAAAGCCGCTCATTGGTACAGGACTATCGGAAGACCAATTGCAACTTGGAATGAGTTGAAATCAGCCTTTCTGAAGAAATTCTTCCCTATCGAACGTACCAATGCATTGAGACGGGCAATCACTATACCCAGTAGCTGGGGGAGCAGTTTCATGTGGCCTGGGAGCGATTCCAGGACCTATTGCGGAGGTGTCCACACCACGAGGTGCCGAAATGGCAACTCGTGCAGATCTTCTACCACGGGTTGACTGAGCAACTCAGAAATCATGTGGATGCTTTTTGCAGAGGCAATTTCGTCAACAAAGATGAAGATAGCGCGCACGATTTGTTTGAGGAAATGAGAGAGAATTCAATCGATCATGCCTCCATGGATACTTTTGACTGATCCCAGCACCCAGATCGAATGTTAATGAAGTCCATGACTCTCATTCATTCGATATGGAATTGATTTGTAATAAACTTGATAAGGTGGACTTGTTTGCTAAGAGAATGGAAGAGTGGATGGCTGGAAATTAAATTAATAACTCTCGATCCACTCAATCCCAGAATTCGAGATTCCATTCGTCGCAAGCTCCTTCTGGATGGGAGTTCGTGAATCAACTTGATACGGCTCAACCTGCGAGCCAGCATTATTCAAAACCCCACGGGTTCCAAATTGGGGCCTTTGATCCCAGTTTTTCTGATCCTTCCCTTTCTTTTCCACCATCCTCACCCTATGAGGATGTTTGTGCTGTACAGGAGATTGTTAGATCCAACCCCTACTCTAATGCCTATAATTCAGGTTGGAGAAACCACCCTAACTTCTCCTGGAAAATCCCAGGGCAGTAGACCCAATTCTGACCTAGCAACTATGCTCTGCAACGACCAATGGGTCAAGGTCATGTTTATACTTAGTTGCCCTCGAATCAGGTCAATCAGCTAGCTTGGAATGCCCGTCAACCTGTAGGGCAAGCTGATTTGAATTGACAAATGGTAGAGATGCAAGGATCCATGCTCTAGCTCATGCAGCAAATGATAACATCACTGGACAACTTGCAAATTGGGCTCATAGCTAATTCTCGTCAACCTGGATCTCTACCATCCCAACTCGTACCCAACCCACGAAATATCCTGAATCTGGGCTACCAAGGCCATGGGTACGGAAATCAGAGGGACCCACACGCACATGATCAGGTGGTTGAGCAGGGTCCTTCTTCTTCTGTAAATCAACAATTCTTAGCTAATCAAGCCCCTCCAATCTTTCCTAACCCTCCCAAAGATCCAAACTCATATGCATCCGCAAATTCTGTTACCTTGAGGAGTGGTAAACAAACTCAGGGTCCACAGCCACACTGTTTTGATTTACCGAATCCTGAAGAACCTGAGGAGAGGAAGGAGAATTCTGGAGAAGAATTCAAGGCTCAAGAACCTGATTCCAAAGATCTGACTCATGTTCCTTTTCCTGGAGCCTTGATTAGATCAAGGAAGAAGTCTGTTGATAGTAATGAGGAGCTTCTGAATATTTTCAAGAATGTTGAGATCAATATCCTGCTCCTCGACATTATCAAGCATATATCGGCTTACGTGAGATTTTTAAAGGATTTATTTACACAAAAGCGTAAGTCGAGAGAATCTGTTCCAATGAAGGTGGTACTCTCCGAGCAGGCTAGTTCTGTTATCCTGCACCACCACCCTCAGAAAAAGAGAGATCCAGGTGCTCCGTTGATTTCTTGTGCCATCGGGGATTACACTTTTGATAGAGCACTTCTGGATCTGGGTGCATCCATCAACCTAATTCTGACTTCTCTTTACAAGAAGTTTGGATTAGGTGAACTTCGGCCAACTTCAGTAACGCTACAGTTAGCGGACCGATTGGTCACAAATCCATGAAGCGTTATTGAAGATGTTATTGTTAAGGTTAAGGATTTCTATTTTCTTGTAGATTTCCTTGTCCTTGACATGGATGTACCCGAAAATCTGAGGAACACGCCCATCATTCTGGGGCGTCCGTTCCTGGCTACCACTAAGACCAACATTAACTGTGAAAACGGTAGCATGGAAATCGCCTTTAGGGATCAACGCATGAAATTGGATATTTTTAAAGTGATTAATAAATTTGAGGATTGTGGATTTATCGAGGAACTTGAGGATGAAAATGTGAACATTGAAACTTGTATGATGGTTTCTGCAATTGAAAGTTCCTTCTTTGATGATGAATTGGACCTGCAACCCTCTATGGTAGACCCACCATCTTTTGAAGAGGTTATTGATTTTGTTCACTCTCAACCTCTTCCTCTTGATGAGTCATCAGCATCTTCCTTACCTTCAATCATCAACCCGCCATATCTTAAACTGAAACCATTGCCTAAGAATTTGAAATATCAATTTTTAGGACCACACAAGATGCTCCCTGTGATTATCAATGCTAAATTAACAAAGGAGAAAGAGATTAAATTGATTAAGGCCCTAAAGGAACACAAGGAGGCAATTGGTTGGACTTTTCATGACCTTAGGGGGATCAAGCCATCTTACTGCAATCATAGAATATTTTTGGAAGATGGTTCCCGCCCTTCTTGCCAGATGTAGAGGAGATTAAATCCAAATATGCGAGAAGTGGTTAAGAAGGAGATTATTAAGTGGCTCGATTTAGGAATCATTTATCCGATCTCTGATAGTCCCTGGGTAAGTCTCGTGTAGATTATTCCCAAGAAAGCTGGGATTACCATTGTGACTAATGAGAGAGGAGAATCCGTCACAGCTCGTTCAGCTTCCTCTTGGAGGGTTTGTATCGATTACAGGAAGCTAAACATGGCCACGAAAAAGGATCATTTCCCTCTGCCTTTCATTGATCAAATCTTAGAAAGATTAGCCGGGTAGAAGTACTTCTGTTTTCTTGATGGCTACTTGGGATATAACCAAGTTCTTATGCATCCCGAGGATCAGGAAAAAACTACTTTCACTTGTACCTACGGAACCTTTGCTTTCCGTAGGATGCCATTCGATTTATGCAATGCACCTACGACTTTTCAAAGGTGTATGTTAGCCATATTCTTTGACATGGTGGGAGAGTTTATGGAAGTTTTCATGGACAATTTCTCTATTTTTGGAGAATCGTTTGACTCTTGTCTAGCTAATCTAGACATGATTCTTAAACGATGCATCAAAACAAGATTGGTCCTTAGCTGGGAAAAGAGTCATTTCATGACATAAGAAGGCATCGTCTTGGGTCATGTAATCCCTGAACAGGGAATTGAAGTGGATAAAGCTAAGGTTGATGCTATTGCTAAACTTCCTCCTCCTACATCTGTTAAACAAATTAGATCATTTCTTGGTCATGTGTGATTTTACAAAAGATTCATCAAGGACATTTCGAAGGTTGCTCATCCTATTAGCAATCTTCTCACCAAAGAAACACCGTTTGTTTTCGACGAATCACGTCGTAAGGCATTTGATTTTCTTAAAACAATAGTCACTTATGCTTCGGTGTTGCAACGACCGATTTGGATAACCCCTTTTTGAGATCATGACCGACGCTTCTGATTATGCGGTCGAGGCTGTTTTGGGTCAGAAAGTTGACAGGAACCCCTCTGTCATCTACTACGCTAGTAAAACTCTGGATGAAGCTCAGAGGAATTGCACTGTTACTGAGAAGGAATTACTAGCCGTAATATTTGCTTTGGAAAAATTCAAGGCTTATCTCTTAGGGTCTCATGTCATTATTTATACCGACCACTCAGCCTTGAGACATCTCTTGGCCAATAAGGATGCCAAACCCCAGCTTATTCGTTGGATTCTTCTGCTTCAAGAATTTGATCTTGAAATCAAGGATAAATCTGGGGTACAAAATGTGGTGGCAGATCATTTGTCGAGACTTTTAAGTGATTCTTCTCGTTAGGACATCTCGATTGCTGATACTTTTCCAGACGAAACCATCCTTATAGTTTCAGGTTTCAAACCCCGTGGTTTGCTGACATTGTTAATTATTTGGCCGTTGGTCAAATCCCCCAGGATTGGATCAAGCAACAGTGGGATAAACTCAAATCTGAGGCCAAATACTACTTCTGGGAGGACCCTGAACTATACCACATCGGCTTTGATCAGATTATTCGTCGATGTATTTCGGAGAACGAATTCAACAGTATACTCAAGTTCTGTCATGCATCTGCGTGTGGTGGACACTTCTCTAGGAAAAAGATGGCTGCAAAAATTTTGCAATCTGGATTCTATTGGCCGTCTTTATTCAAGGATGCCCAGGATTTCTCAAGGTCGTGTTCTCGATGTCAGGCACTCATGAGCATAAGTAAGAGAGATATGATGCCCCTAAACCCAATTCTTCCTGTCGAAATCTTCGACGTTTGAGGCATCGATTTCATGAGACCCTTTCTCCCTTCATTTGGACATCAGTACATTCTCGTCGCTATTGATTACGTGTCCAAATGGATTGAGGAGATTCCCACCCAAACCAATGACCATAAGGTGGTCATCGATTTTGTCAAGAAAAACATCTTCAGCAGGTTCGGGATTCCGAGGGCTATCATCAGTGATGGTGGCACTCATTTCACTAATGCCCAGTTCTGTAATTTGCTAGTTAAATACGGGGTTAATCATCGAATCTCCACACCTTATCATCCTCAGACAAATGGATAGGCCGAGATCTCCAGTCGAGAGATCAAGAATTTTCTGCAGAAAATGGTTAGGCCTGATCACAAAGACTGGACTCAAAAGCTTGAGGATGCTCTTTGGGCCTACTGTACGGCGTATAAAATGCCATCGACATATCTCCATTTCGTCTGGTGTATGGAAAGGTGTGCCATTTACCTGTAGAGATTAAACATAGGGCATTCTAGGCAATCAAGCTGTGCAATTTAGATCTGAGTTTAGTCGAGAAGACCAGGAAACTCCAACTATCTGAGTTGGAGGAGCTTAGAAATGATGCATATGAGAATGCCAAGATCTACAAGGCTTGGACCAAAGCTCTACATGATCAATTGATTTGCCACAAGAGCTTTGAGCCAAACCAAAAGGTTAGATTATTCGATTCTCGACTTAAGCTCTTTCCCAGCAAACTTAGGTCGAAATGGAACGATTCGTTCTCTATCGACCATATTTTTCCAAACGGAGCCGTTCAGATCTCTGACCTGAAGACGGGTAATTCATTCAAAGTCAATGGTCAACGTCTGAAGCCTATTATTGACCGTACTCTTCCAAAACCCGTCTCAGACACGGTTGCTCTAGCCATGTTGTGACTTCTTTGGCTGGACTTCGCATAGCTGATGGCATTAAATTCAATAGTTGTACATATGACTTAGAGCTGACCCGAGCTTCATATTTAGGTGATATCTTCTATACTCTACCCTTCCTTTCATGTCTCTTTTTCTCAATGTGGACATTGCATCAGCTAGACATGGGGGGTGGATTCATTTTTGAATCATTTTGTCAGCTCTGTGAAATTCTTGTAAATTCTATTTCTCTTCTTATGTATACATTAAAAAAAATTGAATTAGGAAGGAATACTTGGACATTAAGACTTTTCAATCTTAGGAAATATTACATTTGGATATGAACACAAAGACTCTTCAGGTCTTTGGGCTTAATCTGCCCGTGTATCCACTAAAATATGGATTTATTTTTTGAGTCCTCACCATCTTAATTCCATTGTAATTTGATTAAATAAGTTTGGGTGATAAGTACACGACTTATCAACCCACCTTTGATTTGAGAGAACTTTAAGTCTAAAGCATCTAGACACAATCTTTTCACTGACTTATTGATCGACGGTTTTAGCGGAAATTGGGTAGGTAATGAACCTTCTAAGGTGATATGGTTGGCAAGTTATCATGGGTAACAACCCATAGGTAGGTTGTCCAAAGTCCAGTCACTGAACCATTCTCTTCTTGCTGCCTTTAGGTAAATCTTAGACCAGGGAAGCCACCTACTTAAATAAAAAGAGAAAGTCAAAAGGAAAAAGAAAAGGAGAAAAGAAAAAGAAAACAAAAGCAATAAACCACACTTCGCCGCACGAGTATGGCTGGCAAGTTGTCGGTGGTAATAGCTTATCGACCGATTATCTAGAAACCAGCTCATGAAATGCACTGAAAATTCCCAAAACACTTAGGAAGAAGCAGAGAAGTAGAATAAACCGGGGATATATACACTGGATTCACCCTTGTGTTGACCCCATAAAAATAAAAGTAGGGAGAAAGCTACCGGTCATAAAGATACACCTTTAGGTAGAACTCTCTTTTTAAGGTCACCTAGAGGCGTAGAAACCTGAAGTCCGTTCTAATTGCCGATCAATGAGTCTATCACATTCACAATAAGATGCTTAGAACTTAGGGTTCTCATCAAATCTTGGGTGGGTTGAATGGCCGTAGAAAGCCACTCTTTAACCCTAAACTAAAAAATCCAAAAAAAAAATAGAAAAGAAGAAAAAGAGAAATAGAAAATTTTCTTTGAACAAGGCTAGGGCTTGAGGCGGTCTGCATTTTGGTAGATACCTAGGTGCTATTGTGTCTTTGAAAGTTCAGATCTTGAGTAAAAGAATTTCTTAATGTTGAAAATAACTTATGCCCAAGTAATCCAACCTAATTCTTTTATAAATAGCATGTAGTTTTTGCTAGGGACTAGAAAAAGATAGGCATGGGGGTGTGATGTGCATACATCTGATTAGCCTAAAATGTCTATTAATGCATGTTCTTAGTGTCACATTAGCACCATACATTGTAAATAGTGCATAACATGCATAATCCTGCATTTAGATTAAGTTGTATAAATTGTACAGTAATTGTCTCCTTTTTATGGTCAGGGATAGGGTGACTTTTTATCATGGCCTCGGATCGAAGATCCAACCGTACGGATCTGATCAAGGCGACGATTGGAGTTCAACGACTCCAAGATCACCCTAATCGGATATCCGTAGCAACAGATAGAGATTGAGGAACCCAAAAGATCAAGGGCCAAGATGGTGTTAATTCACACCTCAGACGACAAATCTGATCGCACAAATGGATTTGGATCGACGATCGTAGCCTAACGACGCAAAAATCGATCCAATCCGACATCTGTGGCACCTTCTACAATACTCAGAAGATGGACGGCCAAGATGGCGCCATGTGTCATCATCTCAACCGCCCAACCGGTCGCAAGCACTCGCCTCAGCCTTTCCTCTTCATCTGATCGATGCTTCTCCGCCGTTGGATGCTCATCCAACTGTTGCAGGGCATGCATGCACGAAACAATCGCTCGACACAAAAGCACCCACAGCACGTTGGTCGAGCGCTCTATCAAGAAGAGGAGACGCTCACGGGCGCCTCAAATTGGAGCGGGGGCGTGCAGGCGTGCGTAGCCACACGATCTTGATCGAATGGCACTACGCAGCAGATAGTGCCCACGCACGATCAGACACGTGGTGAGGACGCGAGCTCAAACACAGGCACGCAGCACAAGTGGGGATCATTTAAGCCATCCGATAAGTGCGCGTGCGTTGCATGATGCGGAGGCTAGGAGGCGTACGGCACGCGCACACGAAGGCCACGTTCAAGCCTTTAGTGATGGATTTATCTTTCACTAAAGGTCCTGAATTATTGTTTTTCAAATTGTAATGACCAAAATGCCCCCACTCCTTGCAACTATAAAGGGAGACCCCCTCCATACAAATTTCTCATCCCTTCCTTCTCTTCTCTCCCTCTCCAAAGCTCAAGAGAGGCTTGTCCCACACCCGGGATGCTCCTCAAGAGATAAAATCAATTTTTCGCCTCCATTCCGGAAGCGGATCCCACAACGACAATGACGTGCTGCCTCCTTCCCATTCTTCCTGCCTCAAACTCCTTCCTGCTCCATTCCTCATCTTCCAGACATTGTCTCTTCCGGCTCGTCCTTTAAGCGATCGTTGAGGAGGATAACTTCTCTCTCGCATTCCTTTTTCCTGCTTTCTAGAGTTGAATTTTCCTACTTTCTAGTTGTAATAGTTTTCCTGCTTTATAGTGTAATTTCTCACTTTCTTAGTTGTACAAACTTTTTGCAATATCAAGTGGATGCTTTCTCTCTCTCTTTCTCTTATTGTCTATAGTACTTCATTTCATTGTAATTACTCCACTTTTTAACAAAAACACAAAAAGAATATAATTACGAATTTTGATCGACGTAGCCTCCCTGAGTTCGACCTGGGATTTCTATTCTGATATAAATTTTATTTGTTGATCCCGAGTTCTTTGCTATTCAAACTACAACGATAGGTTTTCAAAACCAAATTCGATAGTGTAGTCCTCCGGTGTTTCAACAATCAACCTTGCACTTTCCTCAACCTCTTGAGGACTAATCCAGATCTTAACAAGTATGTGAGTGTTTAAGCCCTACAATAAGCCCAAAAGGCCTAAGATCAACACACTTTACCAATCTCCTTATCTCTAGCACTTCAGGAATTAATTCTTATTTTGATTTGGTCTAGAACTTAAGTAAATCCCATAATAAAATGCTAGGACTATCAATTTTGTTTTTGATTTTTGCTCCTTTTGAAATTTGTATTTCCTCTTTTTTTTCCTCCTCAAGAAAGATTTTCAATCATTTCTCAAAATTTTCCTCCCCTTTCTCTAATTTTTTTTAATATGTAATTTTTTGTGAGAACCCCTCATAGACTTGAATTTCCATTTGTTTTGCACTTTAACACACCCCGATGACAAAGTTTTGCAATGTCCTCATCGTAAACCCAATGGATATGAATTTAGCTTGGTTCTAGGTTTAGAATAGGGTCAAAGGGTGGGTGAACGGGTCGGGATGATTGCTGCAGATGATTTCAAGCTTTGATACAAGTACCAAAGGTGAAGTTGGCTATTCTAAAGTTGAACCCAAAAGTGCAATAGGAGTGTAGCTCAAAAGGATAATTAGAAGGGTCTCAGGTTTTTGGAATGGCGGGTTGCCTCCCATTAAGCGCTAAATTCAATGCCTTCAGCTAAGTAGAAGGTTGTCAAGGAGAAGGGGTGGTTAGATTAGAAGAATTTTGTAGAACAAGCACCTTGATGAGCAGTTTAGTTGGTCCAACCAGGTGCTTGTTTAGGTCAACGGGCTGATGATGCATACCAAACCCAATCAGTCGGTAGGTTGATGAATATGAATCAATAGGTGTGGATCCCACCAAATGCTTTTTGGCTCGAAGAGAAGTGGAAACACGAATCTAGGGTTTGGCTGAATCAGCTCAGCCTTGTCAGGGTAGGGGTCCTCAAATGGTAATGACACTGTGGAAAATGTAGGAACCCTACTGATGGGATCAGAGAAGGGTAAGACATGATTCTTGGTCTGATCAGTGTCCGATTCTTGGTTAAAAGATGGAGGTGAATCATATGCAACCAGATCAGAAAGAGGTTAGTCAGAGTAGAAATTGATTCTAGTGGCAAGTCGGGGTTGGGATCGGATTTTGAAAGGCTTTGTGTGAGGTGTGGCTACTTTGAGTTCCAAATCACTGACCTCAGAATCAGAATCAAGGAACGGATCATGGATACTGAGGTTGTATATTGGCTTATAGTCATCTAGAAATAAAGGTCCTCCGAAATCAGAGTATGATTCGAAATCATTGGAGAATTTGCGAGAGTCAATTTCTGAACCTGATTCAGGATCGAGATTTCCACCACAGGATAAATCATGATGCATGGCATTTATCAACCTGACCTTGATCTAACCTAGTCTCAAATTCCAAGATCAAAGAGGTGTTGTTGATGGGTGAAATAGGAGTTTTAAGGATGTGTTCATTGTAGTACACTCCCAAATTGCACAACAAATCATTTAAATTTATAAACTCACAATCTAAAGGGAGTTCAAGGTCGTTCACAGGGTGTAAATATGGAACTCACACATTAATCTTCATTGAAAATAGATGAGAACAATTAATAGATCATCAAATAGGTATTTAGTGAATAACTTGTTAGGTTGTAATTCAAAAGATGATGATAAAAAAAGAATAGAAAAGACAAAATAATGGTGATTTGAATTACCAATTATTTATCTTAATTAAGCATATATCTCATACTCAATCAATTTCATCAATGTTAACTATAGTACTTAAATAATTCAACAGTGTTTAGAATCAACTTAGATCAGATGACAGGACTATAGCATTAGATGACTTAAGTGAGTACAAGCACAAGGCTCTTCGGAGAAACTTCTCTTCTTTTTCTTCTTCAAAAGGCCTCCCTCTCAAGCCTTCTTCTTCAAAGCCTTCCCTTCTTCAGCACAAGGCATGGCCTTTCCCTTTAGAGGATAAGTGTTGAGAGCCTCTCTTTCTCAGTACAGGGGTGAGGAAAAGGGTCACGGAGCAAAACCCTCCCCCCTCTCTCTTGGAAATCTCTCCTTCTTATCTCTTAAAGACTTGAAGTAATCAGGAAATTGGTCAGGTATTCAAGTCGAGAACAGTGACCAGACCTGCAAGTGTGTGTCGCAGGTGAGGTGTGAGTGTAGGCGAGTAAGCGAATGAGTGGGTGAATGGGGACCCAACTCCCATGTTCTTGGGCAGACAGCTGAGAATGAGAAATCAATTTATATTCGGTCGCGAGTCCCTCAACTAACGATGTGGGACTTGTAGGTTCCTACGAGAGGGGGTGAGATTTACGGAATATAAAATAGAGAGAGGAAATATGTAAATAATCTCACAAAAAGGGGCAATCACACAATTGCACAAGTATTTTTAGGTGGAAACCCAAACTAGGTGAAAACCACCACCTAACCCTCTTGAGTTAGGATTTTTTGATCGACCGAGTTGATCAAAATCCACTAATGAACTACTTTAACGAGGATAGTTCAACCTTTATACAACAACGCTACAAGTATGAGGGTAGCATTCCTCAAACCCCTCCTCTTCACGAGGATTATTTTGTCCCTCGAAGGATACAGGAATTCTCAAGGCGAATACCCAACACAATAACAAAGATAAAATTACAACACAAACCTATAGAGCCACAAAGTATATAAATGAAACTAGCTACTATAGGTGAAGGATCTTCCCTTAGGTTGAAGTGCGTTGGCGTGAAGATGCGGGTGCGTGAACCACGCAATGCAAGATGACGCTCTCAAAACAATGGTGGGAGAGCGGGTGTGCTGCGAGAAGAATGCTCTCAAGATGTTGAACTGAAGCTTGTTAGAGCTAAACTCTTCTAAGGATCAAATTGACACTATATGATGTGGAAATGAGTTTCTTGGTGTTTTTCTACAAGGCAAGGGGCCTCTCCTATTTATAGATGGCTTAGGAAGACCTAGGAAGGCTTTGGAAGCCTTAGGTATCCGTTGAGGATCATCCTAAGGCAAATCAAGCCGCAATCAGAATCATTCAAGATTCTGACAGGGTCATCAAATGTCTGGGAAAAAGAGTAGACATCTGGAAGTCATTCTTAAGATGTTTGGAAGCTAAATCAGATGTCTGATTCTAGGTTGGTCTTCTTCCTGACTTGGTTCAGACCTAAATAGGGTTCTAGTGTGATTCAGTCAGACGACATATCAAACGTCTGGCACTAGGTCTAGATGTCTAGAAACTAATAACTCTGTGGGAACTGATTCCCAAGAGTGCTTAACGGCTATAACTCTTATCAAAAGTGATTTCGGCTCAATTGAGCATAACGGTCACTTTATCAGACATCTAATGTCCTCTATGGACGTCTGATAGAAGCCTAAAGGTCATTACTCAAGGATCATATTGCGAAGGCCAACATTCCACTAATTGGACATCTGGCCAAGTCATCAGATGTCTGGACTAAGGGTTGGTCGTTTGAAATCAGCAGATAGAAGGTTCTAAGATCAGCCATAAACAATTGGACGTCTGATTCAACATTCAGACATCTTAAAGTTCACTATCAGACATCTGATATGGCTGTCTGAAGCTTATTTAGGTTTTCTAAGATCTCTACGGAAAACCTAAGTATCCTAGGGTAGTGTAAGTGTTCCTAAGATTACTATGAGGGTACTTTGAGGTTCTTTATCATGAATCTAAGAAAGAATAAATAAAGAGCAACAAAGGAAAGATACATAGAATAAGATAAAATGAAATCTGTCCTATTCTTGTCTTCATGCCTTCTTCAAGCTATCGCTCCTCGCGAAGCTTCTTCTCCTCCGTTAAGCTCCTCCAATCCACCATGGATGCGAGCTCGAACTTCATCTTTACACTTGTATCCATTTGCAATTGTCTTGAAATCTTGGACTCAAAAGAAAATGTTAATAACAAGTGTTTTGTTATCATCAAAATAAACGATCGTGGTGCCCTTGCACCAACAGGACTAAGTAAAGGGGTGTCCCTCACATGCAGCTGTTGGTGGACTTCGCTCTAATTGAGGTATTGCTAGCACCGTGTCTTCAGTTGGAGGACCTGGGAAGGGTCCTGGGAGTCTTGCACACAACTTGGGAGTGGTGTCGAGGATGATGGCGGTTGGAGAACAGCAGCCGATGTCAAAGAAGATGAGGGTCGCGACGGGGGCCTAGCAACTACCTAAAACACAAAGAATGGGTTCTAGGCCCTGATCAGTAGGTCCATTAGCAATGCCGAAGGATGGCAATGGTAGTGGCAGAGCCCGTGTGGCGTGTGGAGACGTATGGTGGTCTAGTGTAGTTAAGGAGGTGGTGCGAAGGAGACGGAGTTTGGGTGGAGTTTTGTAGGTGTAATCCCCTCAATTTGGTGGGTGTGAGGTGGGGGAGCTTTTGGGAGCAATGCGAGGGTGTTTGGTGTGGTGTGTAGTGCGGATGGTCATGCCGGATGTGGAGAAGACAGAGGGGTCGAGGGTGAGTTGGCAACCGATTTAGGAAAGGAAAGGGATATGGAGATTTAGAAGGAGACAAGGGATAAGTTTGACCTAATTATAAGACAACGAGGAAGAAATTCAAACGTAGGTGTGGTGGTGGTACGTGGAGAAGATGAAGTCTTCAGTGAAAGGGGTGGTGAAAACGAGGGGGCCTAGGATGCTCTCGCTGGTATTGCGAGGAGCAAAGAAAGGAGAAAAGATGTTTCCCTCTGCCTATGGTATGTGGCAGAGGGCGAAGATAGATATTGGAGGAGCTCGCCGGAGCTAGGTCAGAGGCAGCCGAAGAGGGGAATTTTTGAAGAGATGTGGCCTGAACCGAGCTAAGAAGTTGGGCTTTGCAATGAGGAAGCTTTTATAGAGCTTTTGAGAAAGTTCTAAACAGGAAACAAGCCCAATTTACTTGCTTAGGAATCAAGAAGCACCCATTGATCTCATGGGTTTGCTAGGCCAATCAGATGATATTTAGAATCCAAGACTGGTCCCAATCAATTCTTCATGGTGTGAACATCAATCCTACCAATTTTGGTGGGATTTGATGAAGATTCGAGTAGGATTTGGCTTGGTGAAAGCCTGTCTAGAGGTTGGTTGACCTCCAATGGTAGCAGGAACCTCTTCGTGAAGAAGATAACAAAGGTAGTTACCAATCTGCAAGGATTTCGAAGGCTTGAGGGGCTATTTGAGAGAGAAAGAGTTTGATTGAACTAAAATGCAAACTAGGTCAAGATGAACTCTAATCGAGCCCAAATTTTGGTACAAACCTAATTTAGACCCAAGGAATCTGATGGTGAAGTTGGATTTCAGTTTTGACTAATTTTTATTGGGAAATTTACGTAAAAACCTAAATTATGGTAGAACTCTATTTGTGATTGTTTAAGGTCAAAATAGGTTCCAAGGTCAATTCAAGGATACCAAATCTCATGGAATACTTTTCTATGAATTTTAGAAGGTTTAGATGGATTTTATCCTGACCAGAACCTCTGTAATTTAAGCAGGTCTAAAATTAGGGTTTTGGGTGCTGTATTGGTTCTTGAAATGCGTGAAAACCCATTTCTGTCTATGCGGACCCTCTTATTAGTCTTTAATGCTCATTAAACCTTAGATTATCCCCTGGGAAACCTCATGATTATTCTACATTCATAATATGATGTTAAAACTGCCAAATTAACCCTAATTTAATGTATTCCTCTCAGAATAGATGTGTAGGGAATTACGACTTTCAGGCGATTATGTGGGAGCTTTTGTCAATTAATCCCGACTAACTAAAGCTAGTTATGGTTCATGATGATGTTATCATTAGGTGTCCTTATTAGGCATAGGATGGGATTCTGGGCACCTAGGGTAGATGTTGTAGATACATTTATTTAGGATAAAATTCCTATCTATGCATGTTCGTAAGCTTAGACATGCATTCCATGTTATAAATATTACATAGAATGCATCATTTTGCATTTAGAATAGTTTGTATAAAGTTTAGGTTAATTCGTGTCCTTTTATGGCCAAGAGAGAAGGAGATTTATATCGAGGCCTCGGATTGACGATCAGACTGTATGGATCTAATTTGGATGATGATCGGAGCCCAACGCCTCCGAAATTATCTTGATCATAATCCTATAGCACCTTATACAGTCTGAGGAAGATCAATAGCCAAGGGACTAGGTTATGCAATTTGAAACTTCAAATGACAAATCTGACCGCACAGATGGATTCGAATCAATGATTGCAGCCTAATGGTGCAGAAATTGACCCAATCTGATGTCCGTGGTGCCACTTACAAAGGAAAGAAGTTAGACAACCCAGATGGTGCCACGTGGTGCCATCTAGGTCGCCCAATATCGGCCGTGCCTCATGAGCTGATGGAGAGCCATGCCAAATCGTGACCGTTGGATCAAGATCCAATAGCCGTAATCACACCACGTCACTCGCTTCATCTGAAGAGTTTACGAACTTTTAATCTTGACCGTTGGAGCTCCATCCAATGGTTGAGAGCTCGTGCCATATGATCTCTCCGCTCGACAATCCAGCAGAGTAGTACCGTGGCACATGTTCAACTCCTTCAGCGCCTCAAATCTAGCCTAGCGGCGAGGTACGCCTAAATTTGATTGCTTGATCGTGATTAAATAGCCAAGATGCAGCCACGTGGCATAATAGATGAGCACGGATACACCCGCATGTGCACCTGCGATCGCACGCTTTGACCGACACCAATTTGACCTGCTATCAAGCATGCGATCTGAGCGTATGATCCCCATGCCATCTCAGCCGTTCGCTTCCAATCCAACGGCTGCCAACCATCCTCACCTCGCCAGCTGCTGCATGCGGAGCGTGCGCGTGCACGAGCACCAATAGGCTCTTCAGCGACATTTAGGGAGGAGCTTCAACGATGCCTTTGATGTCACTAAATGCCCTATATATGAATTATTCTCTCCCCTTCCACTATAAAAGGACTAATGCCTCTTCATCTCTTCCTTTCTTTCCCTCACCACCTCCAAGGCTCTAGAGAGAGCTTGTCCCAAGCCTGGGATGCTCCTCTAGAGTAGAAAACCAAATATTTTTCCCACCTCTCATCCCCCTTCGTGGAGCATCCCGTGGCTGTCCTCTCACCACCTTCCGGAAGAAGATCCTCACCGCGATGCCATCCCGTCCTGTCCTCCGGCTACGTCCTTGTTCATCCCGCTCCTCACTACCTTCCTCAAAGAGACGTCAGAGCGAGTCGTCCTCCAAGCGACTGTTGAGGGGGACTCTTCTCATCTCTATCTATCTTTTACTGCTTTCTAGTGTAGTTTTTCTCTTTCTTAATTGTAGCAAACTATTTGAGATATATATGTGATTGTTCTCTCTCTCTCTCTGCAAGTAGATTAGATAGAAATTATTTCAACCTGATCTCTTGCCTTATTAAAATACAAAAAAATTACAGAAGATAAAAAACAACAAAAGGAAATAAAATCAAAACGCGAATTTCTCAAAACCAAACATTTGCCTCCCCATGTTCGACACGGGACTCCCTTTCAAGTTTTGGTAAAATTTTATCTGATAACGAGTTTTGCGACTATGACGATGGGTTTCTCAAAACCCTAACTTTTCTTCGCGAAAACACGCTTATCATTTTGGCATCGTTTCTGGGGTGGCAATGCTCTTTAGTTTTTTTCCACGTTTTTCCGCCTTAACTTTTTAGCTTACTTTGCTCCTTTCTTTTTGTGATTACAGGTACCCTTCCAAGGTGAGCCAAAGCAGATAGATTGGAGTAAAGTGCGGTTAGAAGGTTATGTAAGTATACCCTACCACCCCACCCTAGATTTCATTTTTCCACACTAATAAGTCAAACCCAAATCAACTTAGGTGCTTGCATAAACCCTAGATTAGATCTTGGTTGTTTGATTGTCACTCCACTCACCTCACCCACCTGCATAAATTTAAAAAATTTAAAAAAACTATCTAACTATGGGATTTACTGAAAGTTACACACATTAAACACCCACAACTCCTGACCTATGGCACACCACTCTACATTAATTCTACCACTTAATCGGAATCTGATCTGTGGATCCAGTACACCTTAACTCAACACGCAAATAAGTGAGTAGAAAATTTGAATAGGTTAAACATTATTGTGTGCCATAACTAAGTGGTGCAACAGGTCAATTGCTTGAATTGTTTGGGCTGGGCCACTTAAATTAGAAGTGATTCATCAAGTAGCTTGCCATTTAGGGTTGATTTTTAAAGCTGAACTAGGCACTCCACATTATTTCTGATTTTTAAAGGAATATATCTACACTCATGTTTTCAAAACTTGGAGTGTTCTACTGAACCTTGATTGAACCAACCTAAGGATTAAACCCTAAAAGCTACTAAACAAGGTCAAACCCTAGAAGACACATCATCAAAACCTTGTTTGAAAATCATTGGTTGTGCATGGACACATATTAACTGATTTTTAAGGGCACAAACCATCTAAAGGACTCGTCACATTCCAAGAGCACAATAATCCCAAGCCTTAATGAAAATTGAGTAGACGTTGGCCCTAGGAGTCATTGAGTCTGTTTCAGGGT
Source organism: Thalassia testudinum (assembly GCA_037157565.1). Taxonomy (NCBI): domain Eukaryota; kingdom Viridiplantae; phylum Streptophyta; class Magnoliopsida; order Alismatales; family Hydrocharitaceae; genus Thalassia; species Thalassia testudinum. Next base: position 14,746,839 of record JAZHRO010000065.1, on the reverse strand, counting down.
GTTCTCTTGAACGCATTTCGAATTAGTGACATCTGCTTACCTCAAAAGGTACTAAGTTGGGGGGCCATATTGTCAAACGACTTGAGCAAGCATGGGTTTGGCATAATTAGCAGCCCTCGGGACATGCTCCCCTTGCTTCGTCGGCCCAACTTTACCACCTTCGGTAGTAAGGACAACACCAAATTTGTTGTGTGGTCAGAGTTCATTTCTAAAGCATAGGTCCTTAAGCTACCCAATTTAAGGACATGATTGATTGATTGTATTGTAGGCACCTTTCTCTGTTCTATTTTCCCTCCTACTTCACTGATCAGTCCACTTTAGTGGAGTGCTAATTAGCCTAAGTACATGTAAAACATGCCTCATTAGATTGCAATTAGAGTTAAGTGTTAGTTTATATTAATTAGAGAATACTTTGGTAAAATTTGATACCTATATGTTTATGTAGGGTATTGAGTGCAAACTTTCACCATCTCCTTCACCAGCAGCTGAGCCGTGCCTCTCGCAACCTATCAATAACAACACCTCATCGTGGAGAGTTGTTGGAGGAGATCTCGCACGGCATAAACCAAATGAGGGAAAGTCGGGGAAGATCTGTTAAAGAAGATGCCTGCACATTGGGTTCAAGAGATAAAAGGAGAAGAACTACGGACGCTGGGGGCCATCGTCTCTTCCATTCTTCACCACTGTGGAGAAAGCAAACACGGTGGTCAGAGAGAACACTGAGGGTTAAAGCCAACTTCGTCGATGCCACCTTCCCCCAGGTGGTGCTCTGTGATAGAGAGCATCACCACCACCACCAGCGCCTACCCGTCGCCTCCACCCACATCATCTTCCTCCTCCCACCACCGTGCACTTAGAGACCCACCAACGCCACTACGATCCACCCCCACTCCGAGCACAATCGACTGCCACAGATGTCCTCACCTTCATTAACCTTCCCTCTCCCTCACAGAGATGCACACCATCCACAAAACGCGAGCCTCATGCGACCGCTCCACCTTCAGCAAGTCACGCGCTGCTTACGCGTAAGAGGCGCATCCTCACTCGCGCGTGTAGGTGCACCAGTAGCAACAGCGTGCCTACGCTCTAGCCTACGCACGTGCAGTGACCTAGCAACAGCACGTGCCCTTACGTGCATGCACCTGCCCTTGCACTCCCAACTGCGTGTGCCCAGCCGGCTCCCTCTCCTTCTTCTTCTTCCTCCTCTCTACCAATCGAAGGAACCCAAACCACCCAAAGTACAACCACCCCGTCTGGCCACCAAGGTCGATGCCATTAACCTTGCCTCACCCTCAGGAACTCGCCAATGCCTGCACCAAGCCCCCCAGCAGTCAGTGCACGCCACGACCAACACCCACTGCCGGCGAGCTCTTCCTTGCCGTCCGGCGACCTCCAGCCATCTCCATTAATGGCATGACCACCATAACGAAGCTTTCTGAATGCTCAACCTCCTCGGAGCTTCGCACGCCCGACCGCGGCCTCTTCGCGCATGCACAAGAGGAAGATTTCCTCTGTTTTGGGTTTAATTTTTATTTGCATTGCATGCCATTGAAAGAGATGGATTTTTGATTTTTGGATTATTAAATTGAAGTGAATTTGCATGGATACACTTACATTTTCTTGAATTGGCTTGACTTATGTTATTCACATCATTTAACATTGAAATTATATTCAAATTTGCATGCAACTAAAAATTATATGACATGCCACAAAACATACATCATCTACATATTTTTGGAGCTTGATTTCTGATGTGAAATTTATATAAATAGCCCTGAACTTCTCATGAAATTGGAAGAGACATCCAAAGTAGCATATTCATTAAATTGATTTCACGAATATTTCACCAAACATGATGACTCTACACTTGTGAATTTATTGCAATTGTTCCTCCCTGTGGATACGACCTAATCCATCGTGGTTAGTTTTATTGATAATTAGTTTTGTTTGGGATTTTTCCACCACGTGATTTCACTACGACGACACATTATTTCTGCCAAGCGAAAAACACCCGATCATTCACCATGTACGCTTCCACATCCTACACACATTTCCAATCCTACCCTCCTACCACTACTTATCCTCAAGATGATTACTATCTCAACTTGACTTACGATTACCCATTCACTAGCTGGGATAACTTTGATTAGGGATATAAATCTGGACCTTAGTGTTTATGGCCTAACCTTGGACAACAAAACTATGATTATTATCCTTCTCATGCCTACAATGGTTATAGATCTCCACCCTTTGATGATCAACCTAACTTGATCTACAATCAAGAAGGATATGATGATTATACCACCTACCCTCCCTAAGATTATACTGAATATAGGTCACCACCTCTCTTTGAACAACCCGAAACGACCTACTATCAAACAGGAACCCAAGAGCCTCAATTTCTTGACTACCCTAGTTTTAACTCAAACCCACCCAACCATTTAGTTTAGGTGAACTAGGTCTAAGACAGGGTGTTGGCTAACTTAAGGAACACCATGCAGTGAAGCATTGGAGCCTATGATCAAAATGATTGATGAACTTAATAGTTCTTTATTGGATTGGCTACAAGATGTTAAGGATAGGGACCTGAGTATGTTTTTACTTGGGAAGTTATCAAGATTGAGGATGAGATTTATGCTTGCCTTAGACCAATCTTGGGATGATTCTCAGGATGAACCCCCTTCAAGAGAGCTAATGTCGGAACCCACTCAGGCACCTATTGGAGTGGACATTTTTTATGAAATCGGGGATGACTAGGTTAGTCTAAAGCAACCCATTGAGGATAAATTGATTTTCTCACCCGAGATCCTTGAGCCAGGGAGCGAGGAAAAATATGTCTCTATAGACCAAGGAACAACATATGATTTTGAGACATATATAAATGAGGATAAAGAATTCTTCAATTGTGAGGGTGAGCAATCTGTAGGCGAGGTCTCACTTAAGCTCAAAGAAAATGATTTTAATGAGACAGATGGGCCTGAGGAATCTGATGAACTATTTGATTGCTCAATAACTAAGGATTATGATCTGATTGGGGCTGACATGGAGGATTCTGATCCTAATATAATAGATGATCCAATCAGTAGCCCTAATCTTCAACCACACCCAAAGAGCTGAATGATCATACTTTTGAGATCATGGTGCCTAAGTCAATCCTGATTCAACCATGATTTTTGAACTTGGGTGAATCACATGGGGTGAATAATATGCTAGAGGTCCCGGAACCCAAACACTTGATGTTGGAGGATAGGAATTTGGAAGTAAAGACCTAGGAAGTTAACTTCAGGGAAAACATGAGTTTTGATTTAAGGGTTCCTATTGATCTAAAACCACCAACCTTCTATCAGGACCCTTATGATATCTTTGTCGTGCAACCCAAGTATAGAATAATTGATTATCTTTTTAAGCTAAACTCTAAGTGGACACATGAATCTATTAAATCAGATCTACCCATTGTCCGACATTTCAGACTTAGGTTGCGCACCACCAAACCATAGGTCTGGCCCCGTAAGCACAACAATCTTAGGTTTTGGGTGATTTTCATCCAAAACCTTAGAACCACTCTATCTTGGGGCATGGGTTTGCACCATAATCTGGTCCACATTTGTGAACTCTTGCTGGCAGGTCCTGAGATCAATATTTTTATTCTGATTTTTATCTACACCTGTGAATTCTTAACCTCTTCTTTATTTGTATAATATGACTAGTTGAAGGCAATAAACATAGCACGTGTCGATATTCCATTTTCTCTGCAGAGCTGACCTGAGTTTCATGAAATTCAGGTGATATTATGTTTATTCCACCCTTTTCATGTCTTTATTTCTATAATGAGGAAATTGCATCATTTAGGCATGGGGGGGTGGATACTTAGTCCTAAAAATATTTTGTTAGCTCTGTGGAATTTCTTTTATTTTCTTTAAACGAAATTAGAATTAGGAGAAGAGAACTTAGGCATTAGGAGTTGTTAACTTTAGGAAACGATACTTTAGGACCTAAATACCTAGACTCTTCAGGTCTTTGGGCTTAATCAGCCCGGCTATCCACTAAAATGTTAACTTGGTCTAGAGTCCTCGCCAAGTTAATTTTATTTCAATTTGGTAAATAGATTGGGGTGATAAGTACACGACTTATCAACTCGCCTTCTGATTTGAGGGGACCTTAAGTCTAAGCATCTACACACTATTTGCACTAACTCACTTTTTGGTGGTTTTTGTGGAAATTAGGTAGCTAATGAACTTTCTAGGGTAGTATGTGTTTGGCGTGTAAATCACTTTTTAAAAGATTATTTAGTTGTAGTATAGCGTGAAAACACATCGACAAATAAATTTGAAAGACCGACGAGTACCAGGTCGTTCGTAGGGAGGCAATCTCGATTTTAACAGAAGATTTTCAATAAAACTATTTCTAACAGGTATTTATATATGTATATATATAAAGAGGTATCAGGCATTCAGAAGATCATAATTTTATTGCAATTAGATAGAGTTTTCACAATAGAGAATGCTAATGGAAACAGATAGATAGATAGAGAGAGATAGATAAAGAGATAGAAGGAGGTAGAGAGACGACGCCACTTGTAGGATGCTTGTGAGAGATGCATTAGCACCTCAGATCTAGAGCGTTGGGATGAAGGTCGGACCAGAGTTGCAGAGGGAGAGCCTGGTCTAGAGAGAGAGAGTTGTATCTGAGTTCTAGTAGGAGTTATTCTCCAACTGGGGAGCCTTGGGCCTTCTTTTATAGTTTTTATGGAGGGCAAAAAGGGTATTTTGGCCCTTAAACTCGTGTAACAACTCCCTTATGATCAGATCCATCGATTGGGAGATCAACAGATCAAATATAGCCTCAAAAGCACCTTATTTGCGCCCTCTACGCTCGGATTCAACTTGGTGGGGACACGTGGCATGCCTCTGGAGCGTCTGATCACGATCCGACAGCTATGCGCACTCCTTGCCAACTCCTGCTCACTCTCGCCGCTAGCTCAAAATGAGTGCCTCATCCTCATGATCGGACGGCTTAAAGATCGCCCACACTTCCTTCGCGTATAAGAAAATGCGTGGGATCCCGCATTAGCATCGGTGCTCCTCGTCGTGCCACATGGTCGCGCCTGCGTATGCCGATCTCCATCCGACGCCAATAGCTCACTTGCCCACCGCCTTACCTGATTTCACACTGAGCGAGCCTCTAACTAACACCTTTCGTTTGTGGATTAGTGCAGTTACGATTACACTGAAGCCATGTTTGTGTTGCTTTTTCATTTTAAGGCAACTTATTCTTGGTCGGTGGATGAAGATCCAACGATCGAGATCTTCTCCTTCTTGATGAAGCACGATGAAGTGGGAAACGCGACACGCTCGTGGCCATTGGATGAAGATCCAACGGCCCACAGCGCACGAGGGTATCTTTCTCAGATGGGGTGGCGATGAGGGGGTGGCTGTGATGGTGCCACGTGGCACCATCATGGCCATCCATCTTCTTTTCTTTGTATCTAGTGATGTTGACCTTCGATTAGGTTGATTTTTGTGCTGTTGGACTGTGATCATTAATCCGGATCCATCCGTGTGGTCAAATCTTTCATCTAGGGCTTGGATATTTGTCCTCTAACTCTGTGGCCTCTATTCTTCTCTGGACTGCACAAGATGCTCTGGTTGTCTAATTGAGACGATTTTGGAAGCATTGTACTCCTGCTGTCATTCTGATTGTATCTATACGGTATGATTTGTCATCCATAGCTTTGAATCATCTACAATTTATTTCATCTCTATTTTAGTACATAAAATGACAATATTATCTATATGACTAATAAACTGGCTATTGTGCAAATTACGATGCCTATGAATGCATTATTCCTAAGTTATGTTAAAATCTAGCTTAATTCAAGTGATTTAGGTTGCATGATTGATGTGCAATCAGTATGGCTGACAAGTTGTCATGAGTAACAACCCATTGGCCTATTGTCTAGAGCCCACCTACATGACCATAATCATTCTACTGCTTTTAGGTAAATCTTATATTAGAAAAGCCACCTACTTAGTAAAAGAAAAAATTGATACTCAAAAATAAAAAGAAAAAAATATAAAAATAGAAAAAGGAGAAAAAAAAAGGAAAATAAACTACACATCACCGCACGAGTATGGCTGGCAAGTTGCCGTAGGTAACAACCGTTTGGCTGGTTTTCCAGAGTCCAACTCACAAAAATACACAAATAATTCCCAAAACACTTAGGGAAGAAGCGGGGAAGTAGAATAAACTGGGGAGATATACACTGGGTTTGCCCTTGTGTTGACCCCATAAAAAAATTAAAAAAAGTAGGGAGAAAGCTACCGATCGGAAATATAAACCTTTAGGTAGAAACTCTTGAGATCACCTAGGGTCGTAGAAACCTAAAGTCTGTTTTAATGGCCGCTCAGTGAGTCTATCACATTCACAAAGATGCTTAGAACTTAAAGTTTTTTTCGAGTCTTGGGTGGGTTGGGTAGCTGTAGAAAGCTACTCCGAAACCCTAAACTAAAAAATCCAAAAAAATTAGAAAAGAAGAAAAACAGAAAAGAAAATGTATCTTTCCTTGTCAAAATAATGCGAGGACTTGGGCGATCTGCATTTTGGAAAACACCCAGGCACTGTTGAGTTTTTGTAATTAGGTCCTTAGTTGAAATTTTCTAATGTAATCAACAAATCTTACCCAAGTAATCAGATCCTAATTCTATTTTTATACATAGCATTTAGTTTGATTTTGCTAGGGACTAGCAAAAGATAGGCATGGGGGTATGATGTAGACACATTTATTTAGGATAAAATGCCTATTTATGCATGTTCCTAAGCTTAGACATGCATTCCATGTTATACATATTACATAGCATGCTGGGGGGTGATGGAAGCTAGGGTTAGGGAGGATGACGATGGATGGAGGGTGTGGAGGTCTAGGAGGTGACACCAAAGAGAAAGGATGGAGGTCGGCCAGGACAACAATCGTGCTGCTTTCGGGGTCGGCAACTCCTGGAGGAGATGGAGAGGGGGGAATGCAGATGTAGTATGCTACCGATGCAGAAGAAGGGGGCACATGGTGGTGGTCTGTAGATCTCCAATGTTGTGTTTGGCATGTGGAGGCTGGGGCCATAAGAAAGATTCGTGCATGAGGGTGGGGAAGAAAGACCAGCAAGAAGGCAGACAATAAAGGGGCCGAGAAGTGAAGGGGGCGGTGCCGCCTCCACCGCCGGTGAGCATAGGGCAAGCGTACGATGTTGAAGCCCCTCATACGGAGGAGGTTAGGGTGGCGGAGATGGTAATAAGGGGCGCCCTGATCGGCGAGATCATGACAGGCTCCTGATAAGTTGGTTTTCGCTTTCGTTGTTTCACATGAAGAATGTCGTGTTGTAGTATGCTAGTGGTGGAAAACCGCTAATCAAAACAATAAAAATAACCACTTAATTAGGAGCGGGTCATATTCACATGAAAGCAATGGTCTATTTAAAACTCATATGGGTCCAAAAACAGATGTTCACTACTGATTTCTCAAAAATATTATGTCAAATACCGCATTAGATATGTGTTTTAGTAAAAGCACATGCTGAAATTGTATTTATGACAATCAAGAGGGAGTTCAATGTAATGTTCATAATAATAAAATATCAATAAAACATGACAAGGGCATTTAAATGTAAATACTAATGTGTGCTGAAACAAGGGATTTAGTTGGTGGTCTCTCACACATGAAGGAGGGAATGTCCAGCCACGAGGAACTCACTGGAGGTGAAGTGGAGCGAGGGCTTCACAACGGTGGCGGCGGCGAGTCACGAGGTGGCTGGCCAGCATTGAGAGGGTGTTGGGTGCGTGGAGCACACCCCCTATTTGGGCATGGAAATGGCAACACTGCAGGTGGTGGCTGCATGAAGATGGCGAGGGAGGGTCGCTGGGAGTGATGCATGCCTGTGTGGAGTGGAGCTGGAGGGCAGTGCGTGCTAAAGATGTGCACGGGCAGCGCGCTGGTTGCACCGGTTGTGTGTGTGCATGGGACGCTACTCGAGCAGGCGGAGGCGCAGCGAGGGGGCGCGCATGGTGCTGCTACTGCAAGTGGTGTGTGTGAAGGAATGGCGAGGGAGCATCGTTGCGAGGGCGTACGCATGCCTACACACGGTGGAGCTGGTGAGCGGTCGCGTTGGGAGGAGCAGAGGGTGCGTTGGGGATGCGCGTGATGTGCGGGACAAAGGCAGGGACTTTGGACATCCGAGAAAGTTCCCGGACGTCTTAAGTGAGTGGGAAGGTGCACAGTGGCGGTCATCGGGGGAGGTGATATGGCGATTGTAATATGGAGCTTTGCGATGGCGGTGAGGGCTATCACCCCGCATGCCCATGGTGGCGAAGCTTCGCTGCAGTTGAGGCCAGTGGTAGTGGAGCAGATGAGAACAAGTTCTCTACACGGTGAGGAGTGAGGATGGAGAACCCCTGTGAATGGTAGTCGTTCCTCCTTTGTAACTGTGGCTACAAGGATTTCAAATCCAAACAGGCGGGAGGAGATCCGCTCTTTTTGTTGAGTGAATGCTGGCAGCTGTGAAGATTGAATGGGTGCAGGAGGAGGAAGTGGAGCGGTTACCTGTGAAAGGAGAAGATTAATAAAATAAAATATTAGGATTATTTATGTACAAATCCTTAAGTTCTATGTTAATTAAGGCAATGCATGTAATGCCTAATTACATGTCATTCTAAGTCAACTCCAAATGCCTTTAATTATGAATGCAATGCATGAATTATGTAATTAAGTCAAAAATATAAATTAATCTATTTACATCCTAATGCATGCTAAATAAATGGATGTGTTACCTTAATGTTTAGGCATTTAGACATTTAATTTGCTCACAAATATGAGCTTATCAAATGCCCCCATGCCCAATTTTTGCTAGTTCTTAGCAAATCCAAGCAATAACCTAGCACTCCAAGTATATTAGACAACCTAATCGGTCTTCCTTTAGAAACATGTTAAGTTCATACTTTAGACCTCATGTTCCCTGATTAGGTCAGGTAAAGACAAGTTGCAGGCACAAGTTTCCCTGATTTCTAACTCTACCCTAGGGTTTATTTGTCCTAGAGATTAAAGCATTTGTGCATGTGCATTGGTCTAAGTTATTTGAGGTTGGTATGATTGCCACCGTAGAAAGCGAGTATTTTTCTTTTTGTAATATATATATTTTTGTTTGATTCCTCTAAGTCCAACCTTGGATCAACCATCAACATGGTTTGTGTGGGATTCATTGTTCCCATCACCGAACCTCAAAGGGTGCCTGGCTTTCGATGCTTCGAGATAGCACCACCCATAGTGACCCCAAGAACTCCTGGCAATCGACACTTCAAGATAGTATCTCCCATGGATTTCTTAAGCGAATTCAGACCTATGGCAATCGGCACTTCGAGATAGGGCCACCTATGGTACCTGAACCGCACAATGCGCTTACATGCCCCGAGTAGGATGGATATCCTATGGGACAAGCACCAAGGAGGTGACATGTTATCATCGCATCCTCAAGGTGAGTATGTACTCCACCTCTCTTGCAGCAGGAACTCTTCCAATCAAATTGTGTTTTCAAGCTTCTCCTAAGTCAAAACTAAGAGAACCAACTTTTCTTTAAGAAATGAACTAGGGTGATCACTATTTACACAAGACCAAGTGTGTGTAAAATGTGGATGCTTAAGTTACGAGGACTTGTAAATCAAAAGGTAGAAAAAGGCACTAGGTACTACCCAGCCTTTAATTCCTTCCTCAACCTCTTGAGGAATGGTTTGCAACTTAACTCTTACTTATGTTGTTAAGTCCACAAAGGACCCTAAAGGTCTAAAGCTAGTAGCTCACTTAGCTTCTAAAGTTCAACACCTAGAGTCAACTTAGTCTAACCTAAAGTTCTAGTCTGCTTAAGAATGTAGGGCCCAGCTAGTTAAGCTCAATAATATAATTTTTTTTTTTTGAATGCAATATGCATGAATGAATGCAAAATGTAGACATGCTATAAACAAATGCCTCAAGTCCTATCCCCCCATACCTGGTTCAAACAATGTCCTCATTGGAAACAAAACAGTTAAAAGAAGATATTACCTGAGGCGAAGAATGATAGGAGCTAAGGATCCTCAAGAATGACCTCGTCAACCAGATGACCATCCAAAGGAATGTATGTTTTAACCATTGGCCGTTGACAATAAAGGGAGTTGCTGAAGAGGAAGGGCTCTTGATCTCCACAGCTCCATGCGGAAACACTTTAGTGATTATTTAAGGCCCATCCCAACGAGATTTTAATCTCCCTGGAGAAAGCTTAAGTCTAGAATTGAAAAGCCAGACTTGTTGGTTGGGCTCAAAGGTCTTTCTAAGGATATACTTATCATGCAAGACCTTATTTCTCTCTTTATAAGCTTGAGAGGTGTCATAAGCATCATTCCTTAGTTCCTCAAGCTCACTTGATCCCATAACTTGTGCCTTACCCACCTTTTCTAAACCATGTTAAATCCATGTTGACACTTCGAATAGCCCAAAGGGCCTTATGTTCCAGCTCAACAGGTAAATGGCACACTTTCCCATACATAATTCAAAAGGGAGATGTACCCAAAGGGGTCTTATAGGCTGTTTGATACGCCCACAAGACATCATCAAGCTTTTAGGACCAGTCCTTCCTATTAGGTCTAATGATCTTTTCTAAAATTTTCTTCATCTCCCTATTCGACACTTCAACCTAGCCACTCATCTGAGGATGGTAAGGGGTAGCGACCTTGTGAGTCACTCCCAGACTCCTGAGTAGCCGATTGAAGTGTTGGTTTCGGAAATGAGGTCCCCCATCACTTATAATGGTCTTGGGGCAGCCAAAACGAGATATGATATTGGCCTTCACAAATTTCATGACCACAAAGTGGTCATTTGTGCGTGTAGGAATGGCCTCTATCCATTTAGAGACATAATCAACTGCCACCAAGATATATTCAAACCATGGGACGAAGGGAAGGGGCCCATAAAGTCCATTCCCCAAACATCAAAAATTTGAACAAATTGAATAGGGTGTTGAGGCATCTCATTCCTCTTCCCAATCGTTCCAATCTGTTGACATCTAATACAGGCCTTAACAAAATTATGAGAATCCTTAAATAATGAAGGCCACCAAAAATCGGATTGGAGAACCTTAGAAGCAGTTTTCTTAGCACCAAAGTGTCCTCCACAATGAAGCTCATGACAAAAACTTAGAACACTTTGTTGCTCCTCTTCAGGCACGCATCGTCTCAGTACTTGGTCTTGTCCAATTCTAAATAATTCAGGCTCTTCCTAATGAAAGTATCTAGCTTGTGAAATGAATCTCTTCCTTTTTGTGCTCCTCCTAAGAGCCAGGAGTCTCTCCAATGACCAAGTAATTGACGATATCAGCATACCAAGGTGAAGTTGGTGTTACCGCTATAAGGGTTTCATCAAGAAATGTCTCGCGGATGTCTCCAGATGGAAAGTCATTAGGTGGAAGGTGAGATAGGTGATCAGCCACAACATTTTCTACTCCTTTCTTTTCATGCATCTCCAAATCAAATTCTTAAAGGAGTAGGATCCACCTAATCAGACATGGCTTAGAATCCTTCTTGGCAATGAGATGTTTCACTGTCGCATGATCAGTGAAAATAACCACCTTAGACCCAAGAAAATAAGACCTAAACTTCTCCAGAGCAAAAACTGCAGCAAGTAATTCCTTTTCACTGACAGTGTAGTTTTGCTGTGGTTCGGTTAAAGTCTTGCTGGCATAGTGCAACACATGAGGTCTTCCCTCAACCCTTTGTCCAAGGGCTGCTTCCACTGCATAATCCGAAGTATCACACATCAGCTCAAATGGGAGTGTCCAATCAGGAGCTCAGAGAATAGGCACAAAGATCAAGGCCTCCTTCAGAGTTTGAAAGGCCTTGGCACACTTTGAATCAAAATTGAAGATTCCTTCACCAACAAGTCACAAAGTGGCTTAGAAATTTTACTGAAATTTTTAATAAAGCGCCTATAAAAGCTAGCATGGCCCAGAAAGGATCTAATCTGTTTGACATTTGTGGGCAATGGAAGTTTGGAAATAGAATCAACCTTGGCTTTATCTACTTCCAAGCCTTGTTCAGACACAACATGCCCAAGTACAATTCCTTTCTGTACCATGAATTGGCTTTTCTCCCAGCTGATGACTAAACCAGTCTCTTTACATCGCTTCAGCACATTCTCTAGGTGCAGGAGACATTGGTCGAAAGATGAGTCATAAATGGAGAAGTCATCCATAAACACCTCAACACACTCGTCAATCATGTCCGAGAAAATGGACATCATACATCGCTGGAATGTTGCAGGTGCATTACATAGTCCAAATGGCATACGCTTGAATGTAAAGGTACTGTAAGGACTCCTAAAAGTCATCTTCTCCTAGTCATCAGCGAAGACTGCAACCTAGTTGTACCCAGAATATCCATCGAGAAAGCAATAATACTTATTCCCCGCTGTTGAATGTTTACAAACCTACGCTAACGTGTTTGGTTTTGGAAAACCTGTCGTTGTAGTTCGAAAGCGAAGAATTCGTGTTCAACAAATACAATTTATACCGAAATTAAAATTCCGGGTCGAACACAGGGAGGTGGACGTTTGATTTAAAAACTACGCGTTTCTTTTTATTTGTTACAGAATAATTCAATTTAGAACTATCTAATTATTTACAATAAATAGAAGAGAGAGAGTAAGAGAGAAAGAGAATATTACACAGAGAAATCAAAATGAGATGTAGAATAAACAAGGAATTTTTGCATTGAAGAGATTGTTCATTACAACTAGAAAGCATAAAACAATTACTCTAGAAAGCGATAAATTTACTCTAGAAAGCATTAAAAGAATGGAGGAAGAAATGTCCTCCTCGACGGTTGCTTAGAGGACGAGTAGATTAATCTAGAAAGCAGTAAATCTATACTAGAAAGCGGTAAAAAGAATAGGGAGAGAGAAATCCTCCTCGATGGTTGCTTGGAGGACGAGCCGGACGGGACGACGCCTGGGCGAAGGAGAACGAAGCAGGACGAAGGAGGACGAATCAGAAGAACGGGAACGAAGCAGCACGCCGTCGTTGTCGTGGGATCCACTTCCGAAGGGGAACGAAAATTGGACTTTATCTCGCGAGAAGCATCCCGGGTGTGGGACAAGCTTCTCTTGAGCTTTGGAGGGGTAGAGAAGAGAAAGAAGGGATGAGAATTTCGTATGGAGGGGGTCTCCTTTTATAGTTGTAAGGAGTGGGGGCAAAATGGACATTACATCTTCAAAATAATAAATAAGGGGTCGTTAGTGATGGATAAATCCGTCACTAAAGCCCGGACGTGGCCGTCGCCGCCGTGCCCACGCGCGCCTCCTCGGCTGCCCGCTCCTCAACGCTCGCGCATGTCCAGCGCTTTTCAGCCATCCGATCGCGAGATCGGACGGCTTAAATCGCGTCCGCGCCCGCTGCAACCTGCCCGCCTTCGCGTGCTATCGCACGTTACGCGAGGCGTCCAATCGCGCGTCGGCGCTATCGGGCGCCCGCGACCACACGATCTCCATCCGACGCTCCACGCGCCTCAATTACCCGCGCCTCCAATCCCCTCGCCGCGGCTCGAACCCGCGCCCCGCGCTCGCGTAAGCACGCTCAACCGCTGCGCTGCGGGGTGCGGATGGTTGAGTGCACGTTTTAAGCACCGGGCGGCCACAGCCGTTGGATCTCCATCTGACGGCGGAGAGCGATCAGGCGGGGGCCTTCACAAAATGCCAGCGGCCTTTTGGGCGGCTGAGATGGTGCCACATGGCGCCATCTTGGTCGTCCATCTTCTGGAAGTTGTAGATGGTGCCACGGATGTCGGATTGACTCGATTTTTGTGTCATTGGGCTGCGATCGTCGATCTGAATTCATCCGTGCGGTCAGATTTGTCATCTAAAGTGCGGATTTACACCATCCTGGCCCTTGATCTTCTAGGGTTCCCCGGTCTCTATATGATGCTACGGATGCCTGATTAGGGCGATCTTGGAGTCGTTGAACTCCAATCATCGCCCTGATCATATCCATACAGTTGGATCTTTGATCCGAGGCCCCGATAAAATGTTTGCCCTATCCAAGCACATAAAAGGAGACAATTAACCTCCATTTTATTCAAACTACTCTAAATGCGAGATGATGCATGTTATGCAATATTTATATCATGAAATGCAATCCTATGCTTAAGAACATGCATAAATAGACATTTTAAGTAGTGTAAATGTGTTTACATCATACCCCCATGCCTATCTTTTGCTAGTCCCTAGCAAAAACTATATGCTATTTATAAAAGAATTAGGTTAGATTATTTGGACCTAAGTTATTTTCAATCATTAAGAAATTATCTACTTAGGAACTGAACTTTTAAAGACACAACAGTACCCGGGTATCAGCCAAAATGCAGACCGCCTCAAGCCCTCGCCTTATTCAAAGAAAAATTTCTTTTTCTCTTTTTATTCTTTTCTAATTTTTTTGGACTTTCAAATTTTAGGGTTTAAGAGTGGCTTTCTACGGCCATTCAACTCACCCAAGATTTGATGAGAACCCTAAGTTTTAAGCATCTTATTGTGATTGTGATAGACTCATTGACTGGCAATTAGAACGGACTTCGGATTTCTACGCCTCTAGGTGACCTCAAAAAGAATTCTGCCTAAAGGTGTATCTTTACAATCGGTAGCTTTCTCCCTACTTTTATTTTTTAACGGGGTCAACACAAGGGTGAATTCAGTGTATATCTCCCCGGTTTATTCTACTTCTCCGCTTCTTCCTAAGTGTTTTGGGAATTTTTAGTGCATTTTCTGAGTTGGGTTCTGGACAACCGGTCGATGAGCTGTTACCACCGACAACTTGCCAGCCATACTCGTGTGGCGAAGTGTGGCTTATTTCTTTTTGTTCTTTTCTCCTTTTTCTTTTTGATTTTTTTTTTTTTTAAGTAGGTGGCTTCCCTGATCTAAGATTTACCTAAAGGCAGCAAAAAAAGAGAAAGGTCCAGTGACTGGGCTCTGGACAACCTACCTATGGGCTGTTACCCACGATAACTTACCAGCCATATCACCCTAGAAGGTTCATTAGTTACCCAATTTCCGTTAGAATCACCGAATAACGAGTCAGTCCAAAAAAAGTGTGTAGATGCTTAAAACTCAAAATTCCCTCAAATCAGAGGGCGGGTTGATAAGTTGTGTACTTATCACCCAAACTTATTTATTCCAATTATAATAGAATTAAAATGGCGAGGACTCAAAGACAAATCCACATTTTAGTGGATACACAGGCTAATTAAGTCCAAAGACCTGAGGGGTCTTTGTGTTCAGATCTTAATGTAGTATTTCTTAAGATTGAAAATTTTCTTAAACCCAAATTCTCTTCTTAATTCTGATTTTTTTTTTATATATAAAAGAAAATAAAATAAATCTAAGGAGCTGACAAATGAATTCAGAGATAAATATCCACCCCCCCATGCCTATCTAATGCAATGTCCTCATTGTATTAAAAAGACATAAAACAGAGTGGAAAAGCGTAGAAGCACCTGAATTGCGTGAATGTCATGTCTGCTCCGAGATGAAATCGAAAAAGAACTGTATATGTGCTGAGTTTAGTGCCTTCAGCTAGGCGCACTATACAAAGAAAAGAAATGAAGAATTCACAAGTGCAGGTCAGAATTAATATAAACAGACGAATCCTCTGACCTATCAACAGCGGTCCACAGATGTGGACCAGATTGTGGTGTAGACCCATCCCCCATAATCGAGAATATCTTAGGTTCTGGATAAAAATTACCCAAAACCTAAAATCAGAATGCAAGCGGGGTCGGGCCTGCGATGTATGAGGATGCAACCCAAGGCCAAAATGTCGGGTTACAGAGAATTGAAGCTCAAAAGGATAATCGCTGAATGTGTGCTTGAGTTGAACATCCTCGAAACAAATGTCGTAAGGGTTCTGATTTGATGGTTTTAGCTTAAAAGGAACCCTTCGACTCAATCTTCCATTTCCTCCAAAATTAACTTCCCAAATCAGAACTTCCCCGCTCCTATCCTCCTCATTAAGTGTATCAAATTCCAAGACCTCTTGTATATTCATCACCCCGTCTGGAATCTCCAAGTCTAAATGATGTGGCAGAATCAAAATTGACTTGGGTCTAATTATCTCAGAATTAGAATCATCAATAAGCTCAACAGGGTGTAACTGATAATCAGGGCATTGAATTGATTCCTCCAGAAAATGTGATTCTGGATCTGTATCGTGTGCCCTAATAAGATCAGTTTCCTCAGTTATTGGGCTATCAAATGATCTATCAGATTCCTCAGGCCCAATCGTCTCACAAAAATCGTGATCTGAAAACTCGTGTGAGACTACGCAACTTGAATCTTCACCATCAAAGAAATCAGGATCCGTATCAATGTATGTCCCAAAATCAGTTGTCACTTTGTGTTCCCAGGAGACATACGTTTTCTCGTAACCCGGCTCAGGGATCTCAGGTGATGAAATCAGGTCATCCTTAATTGGTTGCTTTAATTCAATCTGGTCAACCTCGTAACAAGTGTCCCCCCCAACAGGTGCCTGAGTGGGTTCTGTCATTGGCTTTCCTGAAGAGGGTTCATCCTGGGAATCATCCCAAGATTGAATCAAAGCAACCACGAATCTCATCCTCAATTTCACTAATTTCCCAAGTAGAAACTCACCTGGGTTCTTATCCTTAACGTCCTGGAGCCAATCCAATAAAGACTTGTTTAAATCATCAATCATCTGAATCAGGGGCTCCAATCTCTCAATGCAAGGTGTTGGCTGAACTTCTAAAGATTGAATGATATTTCTCAAGTTAGCCAGAACCTTATCTTGAACCTGGTTAACCTGAACCAAATGAGTTGGTTCAGGATTGGGCGGGTTTGACATCAATGCAGACGAATTAACGAATTGAGATTCGTTATACCCATCCTGATAATAGGTCATTTCAGATTGTTCAAAAGATGGTGATGACCTAAAGGCAGTGAAATCAGAGGATGGGTAAGGATCAGTGTATCCTTCTTGATTGTAGATCATATTAGGTTGTTCATGAAAGGAGGACGATCTATAATTGATGTAGCTCTGAGAAGGATAAAAATTAGAATCAAAGTGTTCAGGGTTAGACCCTAAACACAGGGGTCCAGAATTGTATCCCCAATCCGAATTATCCCAACTAATTGATGGTTGATTACAATACGAGTTGGGATAATCGTCATGTTGAGGATAATTTACAACAGGAGGGAAAGAGCGGGAATGCGTGAAATATGTGGAAGGATTCATGATACACGAGAGGAAGAAAGGTGCCCTGCAATACAAACAATCAAACCTGTCCTTAAATAGGTTAGCCTAAAGACCTACCGACTCTCAAAACCTGTCTTGAGATAAAGGAACGATTTGATCTACTTCCGTTTGTTCAATCCAACCAGTTAGAAGGAGGGACTGGGGAGAAGGTTCTTCCATCAGTTTGCGCCTCCGGTTCCTAGTGTACCCCCTAGCCGCGATCGTTTGACTCTACTCCCCTAGCTAGACATCAGATTGAACAGTAGAAACTGACTAATCGAAAATAATCTTGTTCTGGGTTCTGAAGAGCGAGTCCAATCCTTAAGGCCAACGTCTACTCTGTTTTATTTAGGGCTAGGTTTGAATGTGCTTTGGAATGTGATGGGCCCTTTAAATGGGTTGTGCCCTTAATGATTGATTGATTCGTGTGGAGTGCACAACCAGTGGTTTTCAAGCAAGATTGTTTTTGATGTCGTGAATTTTAAGGTTCAAATCTTGCTTAGTAGCTTTTAGGATTCAACTTTAGGTGCTTTCAATCAAGTTTCATTAGCACACCAGGTTTTGCAAGCACAGGTGAAGATGCTTTCCTTTAAAATTTAAAAAGAATGTGGAGTGCCTGGTAAATCCCTAAGAGTTGAACCTAATTGGAAGCTACTTGATGAGTTGATTTTATTTGAAGTGGTGCGGCCCAATCAACTCAAACAATTGGCCTGTTGCACCACTTAATTAGGCACACAAATGATTACCTAATATGATTTCTACTCAATTATGTGTTTGGATGTGTGTACCGGCTCCTAAGATTGGTTTACCGATTGAGTTTGAAAATCAGATGAGGTTGTGTACCTCTGTGAGATTTTTTTTTTCTTTTTAATGTGGGGGTTGGGGTGAGTATGGGTGTCAAACAACAAACAATCTAACCTTAGAGTTTATAAAAACACCTAGGTTGATTGATGTTTGAGTTATTATGTGATGAAATGAAATCTAATGGGTGGGAGGTGGGGGGTAACTCACAAAACCTTCTACAGCACTTTACTCCAATCTACCGCTTTTGCCTGCCTCGAAAGAGTACCTGCAATTACAATAACAAAGGCGAAAAGTGAGGTAAATGATTTGTAAGTTACAAAACGCGAAGAGAAATCAAAGATCGTTGCCTCCCCGGCAACGGCGCCAAAATGTTGAATGTTTACGAACCTACGCTAACGTGTTTGGTTTTGGAAAACCTGTCGTTGTAGTTCGAAAGCGAAGAATTCATGTTCAACAAATAAAATTTATACCGAAATTAAAATTCTGGGTCGAACACAGGGAGGCGGACGTTTGATTTAAAAACTACGCATTTCTTTTTATTTGTTACAGTATAATTCAATTTAGAACTATCTAATTATTTACAATAAATAGAAGAGAGAGAGAGTAAGAGAGAAAGAGAATATTACACAGAGAAATCAAAATGAGATGTAGAATAAACAAGGAATTTTTGCATTGAAGAGATTGTTCATTACAACTAGAAAGCATAAAACAATTACTCTAGAAAGCGATAAATTTACTCTAGAAAGCATTAAAAGAATGGAGGGAGAAATGTCCTCCTCGACGGTTGCTTAGAGGACGAGTAGATTAATCTAGAAAGCAGTAAATCTATACTAGAAAGCGGTAAAAAGAATAGGGAGTGAGAAATCCTCCTCGACGGTTGCTTGGAGGACGAGCCGGACGGGACGATGCCTGGACGAAGGAGATCGAAGCAGGACGAAGGAGGACGAATCAGAAGAATGGGAACGAAGTAGTACGCCGTCGTCGTCGCGGGATCCACTTCCGAAGGGGAACGAAAATTGGACTTTATCTCGCGAGAAGCATCCCGGGTGTGGGACAAGCATCTCTTGATCTTTGGAGGGGTAGAGAAGAGAAAGAAGGGATGAGAATTTCGTATGGAGGGGGTCTCCTTTTATAGTTGCAAGGAGTGGGGGCAAAATGGACATTACATCTTCAAAATAATAAATAAGGGGTCTTTAGTGAAGGATAAATCCGTCACTAAAGCCCGGACGTGGCCGTCGCCACCGCGCCCACGCGCGCCTCCTTGGCTGCCCGCTCCTCAACGCTCGCGCACGTCCAACGCTTTCAGCCGTCCGATCACGAGATCGGACGGCTTAAATCGCATCCGCGCCCGCTGCAACCCGCCCGCCTGCACGTGCGATCGCGCGTTACGCGGGGCATCCAATCGCGCGTCGACGCTATCGGGCGCCCGCGACCGCACGATCTCCATCCGACGCTCCACGCGCCTCAACTACCCGTGCCTCCAATCCCCTCGCCGCAGCTCGAACCCGCGCCCCGCGCTCGTGTAAGCGCGCTCGACCGCTGCGCTGCGGGTTGCGGATGGTCGAGCGCACGTTTTAAGCACCGAGCGGCCACAGCCGTTTGATCTCCATCTGACGGCAGAGAGAGATCGGGCGGGGGCCTTCACAAAATGCCAGCGGCCGTTTGGGCGACTGAGATGGCGCCACGTGGCACCATCTTGGCCGTCCATCTTCTGGAAGTTGTAGATGGTGCCACGGATGTCGGATTGACTCGATTTTTATGTCGTTGGGCTGCGATCGTCGATCTGAATTCATCCGTGCGGTCGGATTTGTCATCTGAAGTGCAGATTTACACCATCCTGGCCCTTGATCTTCTAGGGTTCCCCGGTCTCTATCTGATGCTACGGATGCCTGATTAGGGCGATCTTGGAGTCGTTGAACTCCAATCGTCGCCCTGATCATATCCATACAGTTGGATCTTTGATCCGAGGCCCCGATAAAATGTTTGCCCTGTCCAAGCACATAAAAGGAGACAATTAACCTCCATTTTATTCAAACTACTCTAAATGCGAGATGATGCATGTTATGCAATATTTATATCATGAAATGCAATCCTATGCTTAAGAACATGCATAAATAGACATTTTAAGTAGTGTAAATGTGTTTACATCACCTGCCAATTTCTCGAGAATTTGATCAATAAAAGGCCAGGGAAAGTGATCCTTCTAGGTAGCGGTGTTCAGCTTGCGGTAATCAATGCAAAACCTCCATCTAGTTGAGGGTCTAGTTACAACTTGTTCACCTTGGTCATTAAATTCCACAGTAAAGCCTACCTTCTTTGGCACCATATGAATAGGACTTACCCATTTACTATCTGCGATGGGATATATGATCCCAACATCCAACCACTTCAGAATTTCCTTTTTAACCACCTCCCTCATATTAGGGTTAAGATGTCTCTGCATGTCCCTAAATCGATTGATGGAATCATCAGTATAAATGTGGTGCATGCAGAGTATAGAGTCTATACCCTTAATGTCAACAATGCTCCAAGCAATAGCTTCCTTGTGCCTAGGCAAGCATTCAATCAGGGCTCCCTTCTGTGCCTTAGATAGCACAGCCGAAATGATAACGGGGAGCATATCATTGTCACCCAGGAAGACATACTTGATAGTGTTCAGGAGGGGTTTCAACTCAAGGTCGAGGCTTGTATGGTTGAAGGTTTCATAATAGATGTCCCCATCTCAGGTAGCAGATCTACCTTGGGCAGAGATGATGGGGAAAGAGACCCAGCAGAAACACCCAACAACTCCTCAAGTTCTAGTATATCCCCTTCACATTCCTCCAAGAGATGGGAATGCTCATTTAGCATGACATGCTGAAGAGGGTCATCATATAACATTACAGGGGTTGTCTCTTCAATCAGGTCATCTATCACCTCAACTTGGGAACAATCCACAAGCTTAGCTTGTTTATAAGCATCAAACACATTAAGCCAGATTTTCCTATTCCTAAAGCCCATTTTTAATGCCCTAGTATTGCAATTGATTGAAGCATGCGAAGTTGAAATGAAGGGGCGGCCCAAAATGATGGAGGGCATGGTTGGCTTGCTGGTAAGGTTAGTGTCCAAAACTAAGAAGTCAATGGGGAAGAAGAAATCCTCCACTCTCACATGGACATCTTCTAGAATTCCCTGTGGTGTCTTGAGTGATCAATCAGCAACTTGAAGGATTACTAGGCTAGGCTTCAGATTGCCTCCCCCAAGTTGTTCATACATGTAGCTTGGAAGGATGTTCACCCCCGCACCCAGATCAAGCAAAGCCTCATCTATCTATAAGTCACCAATGACCACCGAAATGTTTGGGGCTCCTGGGTCCTTAAGTTTCGGGGGTGTGCCATGTTGAACTATTGAGCTAACGGAATCAGGCAAGACAACTTTTGATTGGACCTATTTCCTAGATTGCTGCTTTTTCGTGCACAGGTCCTTTAGGAAGCGGGCATAAGATGGAATTTGCCTGATAGCCTCAAGCAAAGGCAGGTTAATCTGCACTTGCTTGAAAATTTCCATGATCATATCCATCTTATCTTTAGCTCCAAATGAGCCAGAAGAAGTCTACCCAGAGGTGGATAAGTGCTCTGGAAAGGGCACTCTCGATTTCTGGGTGGAAGGGTTGTCATGTCGAGTAAGAGGTGGAACGGGGGCAACCTCTTCCGGTGAAGGATTTCAAGCGGAGGAGAGTTAGGTAAATCTTCTTCAGTGAGGGTGAAAGTTGGGGTGGATGGTTTTGTAGAAGGTGAGACTATAGGAGCATCAAGTTTGGAAATTTCTTTCCCACTCCTCAGAATAGCCACTACCTGGGCATGCTCCCTAAAGATAATCCCTTTTCCTTTAGGATTCTCCTCAGCAGCACTGGGAAGCTTCCCAGTTTCTCTCTGTCTAACGGCCTCAACAAGGTGCCCTATTTGCGATTTCATTTCATGTATAGCCTTGTCATGAGATTGGATGATGGCACTTTGACTTTCTTGCATAGTTCTCAACATTGCCTTCAATTCATCCATCTCAGGGGTCTTTGGTTGGGCAAAGGACTGAGGTTGGTTCATTTGTTGGTTTTGAAAAGGTTGTGGTTTATAATTCCCTGAATTTGAAACATTCCCTTGTCTCTAGGAAATGTTTGGGTGATTCCTCCATCCCTCATTATAAGTGTTGGAAAAAGGGTCATTATGAGGTCGAGGACAGAACCCTTGAGGGGCATTCAGATCCGCCTGTACAAGCTCAGGGAATTGGGAGGCCAAGTGGCAATCCACAGTGGCATGTGTATTGCCTTGGCAAATGGAGCATTCTGAATCTTGGGATGTGGAGGTACTAGATGCGAATTGGCCCGGGCTCGACATAAGCGTTTCCATGTTTTGATTCAACAATTAAGTTTAATAGGCTAAATTCTGGATGTCCCTTGCCTCATTTGCCTCCAACTTTCTTTGCATGAGAGTGAGTTTACTATCCATTAGGCAGAATTCAAGTGAATAGAATTCTCACTCAAAGTATCAAAAAGGTTCCAAGCTTCATCCTTAGTCTTAGATAGAAAGGTTCCTACACAGGCACCATCCACAGTCTGCCTGTGAGAATCATTAAGTTTGGTGTAGAACCTTTCAACTAGTTGCCACTTGGGCACCTGGTGATGTGGGCAAAGTCTCAACAGGTCATTAAAGTGCTCCCACGCATCATGGAAAGCTTCCCCATCCTTTTGAACAAAACTCAAAATTTCCCTCCTAAAGTGATTAGTTTTGCTCATGGGGAAGTACTTTTTCAGAAACCCCTTCAAGGCATCCCAAGTGTTAATATCATCTAGGGTATGATGCCAATACTTGGCTTTGTCCTTGAGGGAGAAAGGAACGAAGGTCCGCATTTGGGTGTCATTAGTAACGCCCTACAGCTTCACCGTGGAATAGACCTTGGTGAATTCCTTTATATGCCTGTAAGGGTCTTCCCTAGCAATACCATAAAAGGAGGGCAGCAAAGATATTGTACTGCTTTTGATCTCATAAGGATTGTCCCCTCCAGGTCTATGTAGTACAGGGCCAGTTTGATTGGTCGGAATGAAATATTCCTTAAGGCTCCTTTGACTAGCCATTACTTCCCTTGGGAGGTTCCTTCTTAAGATTCTTTCAGGTTCATGATCAAATACAAGTCTCCTAAGAGATCGCCTACCAGGCATGCACTATAAACACAATTCAAAAGGACTTGATAGGTCTTTACAAATTTAGGCTTTTGACTTTAATTCAAATTGTAGGTGACAAAGCAAGTTGCCCAATCAATTACGGGCCTATTGTCGACCTACGAAATGCCTAAAAAGACTTAGTTGGAGCTTAGGTGTTCTTCCCTAAATCTCAAATGGTAAAGCAACTCCAAAGACGGAAGATCGAGGGATGCAAGTAGGCCTAAGCCTTCCTTTGAACCTTTGCTTTCGCGGTGCTTCTTAACTACCCCCAAAAATCCGTGGCAGCGTATCCCCCTCTTTGGATCTACAAAACCTTCGATCACAAGTTTTGAACACTTCAGAATCCAACGGTAGGAGGGATCTTGTCCTAGTAGTTCCAAGACCTAGGAGTATCTAGATGCGTGTCGTGGTGAAAGAGATACAAGTGTGCATACACCGTAAAAATTTTGAGTTTTGAATTTTGAACCACAGCACAATGTCTCAATTCAAGTCCTTGATTTTTAGTGTTCCTCCTTAACTTAAAGTCCTTTTTCAATAAAATATGTGACCACTTGTTAGATCTTTTCAAGTCAATTAGGTGGCCATGTAATTAAATCCAAATGCACATGCCTGAACAATATAGAATGCAAAGAAAGAGGACGCACCTTTCCTCCAGCAATCAGCAATGCAAGATGCACGCAAATGCAAGAAAAATAAATCCAGAGGTTGCTCATTCACACCTAAATGGTCATCCTAAAGCAGGCAGCTCGTGTTTTTGGTTTTTTTTTTTACTTGTGCACAATCAAGAAAAATAAAATCAATCCACAAAAGAAAACGTAGATCTAAAGAAAAGGGAACAGGCTCCTGAAAAGTTACCCAACACAAGCCTAAAAGAAAGTCGGGGAACAAACCCCTCAACTATACCCCAGAATAAGGGTCTCAAACCAAATGTGCAAGGAAAATTAAGTCTAAAGTCTTAATCCTACTCTAATCAAATCAGAGACTAAATGTGTAGGGATGATCATCACGTCCTCGTCCTTCCTCTCCTGGCAATCTGGTTCCTTCCAAGGTGGCTCAAAGAATTTCTCCTTTGGTGATGTCAAGAGACACCTTGCACAATGGCTGGTGTGATGGCAAGTCGTAGAATGTGTGTCGCAGAATGTATTCACTCGCACTAGAACAACAAGATACAAAGTTAAATGTGCTTCAAAAAATTTGAATCAATGTGAACAAATGAATGAATGCAACTTAATTAAGCCCGTTGCCTCCCTAAGAATGCTGGTAAGATCCCATGAGTAGATACAAAATCTGGTAAGATCCCTATCCTTGTCATCTTAGGGCTGGAATGTGGTGCATCTGGGTGGCACCCGCTTTGTGCTTTTCGACTTGGGTATGAGTGATGTCGAAGGTCTTCACTTTCGCACAACAATCTTCGAGGAGATGACTGTTCTGTGGAGGCTGGTGTTCCCCTTTGACGGGGCCTTGCAGGACCGTCCTCTGCAAAGGGCAGAGAATAGAAGGGGCACCATGGAGATTTGGGGGTTCCCTCTACATCTCCGAACCAGAGGGGTGGTGGCGGGGGTGATGGCAGGCTTTGCCACCTTGGTGGAGGATGCAAGGGTGGGTCTCTACGAAGGGGATGGGAGATCGGTTAAGGTGGAGGTGTCAGTGCTGAGGGGGGGGGGTCAATTCCAGACAAAATTATACCCAGGTGTGGGGGAAGCTCATGGCTCCTTCTGCTGAAGATGGTTAGCCTTCATGTTGAAGAACCGCAGTAGGAGCAACAAAAAGCACACGGGGTGGAGACTAGAGCGCACATTGCTGTCAATAGCTGTAGGCCTGTTGAATCAGATCGGTTGGAACCGAAGAAGAGGAAGGAACTACACTTTTCATAGATGCAGGAGGAGGAGATGCAGGGGGTGGAACAACCATCAACTGCGAGCGCCATGGTGCAAAAGGCATAATTTAGTAGGGAACTTGTAGTGGTGGATCCAGATCGGCAGGGGTAGGAGGTTACACAATTCACTGCAACACACAGTTCAGATCCTTTCTCCTTTATGACCCTGAAGGGCTCGAGTTATGATAAGGGTTCGTCATCGAAGGGTAAGGCTGTGCGTTCCCCTTATAAGCTTCGAGGAAGAACAATTGCTAGTGGTCAGTAACATAAAGAGGAGAGGATTGCATCCATTCTATGTGTAGAGAGAAGGATTGGGGAACAACAGGGGGCTAAAGAAACCAAGGGATGAGGATTATGACTTGGAATGTGCGTGGGTTGCTCGACGGGGTGCGACAAGCTTCACTGGCTTGATATCTTTGGGAGTGGGAGGTGGATTGCGCTCTACTGCAGGAAACTCACATTGAGGACGGAGGAGCTTCTTTGTGGCAATCACTTCTCAAGGGTGGTCAAGCTGAGGTCCAGGCTGTGGATTCACAGGGAAGATCTGGAGGTCTGGCTGTGTGGTGGAAGACAACTAGGTTGGTTCTGAAAGAGGTTTGGAAGGGTCAGTTCTAGGTGTCTTGCAAATTTCTATCAGCCGGGGACGGTCAGGACTTAGTCATCTCCGATATCTATGGTCCATGTGTAGATCATCTGAGGAGTAATCTGTGGACTGAACTGCGGTAGATGTCGGGCAGTATTGAGGGTTTACCATGGCGCATGGGAGGAGATTTCAACTGTGTGTTATCGGAGAATGATAGAGGTAATGGAAGAGTTGATCAAGCTTCCCTTGGGTTCCAACTGGTGGTCTCTGAGCTGGGTTTGAATGAGTACCCCTCATCTGGAGTGGAGTTTACATGGAGGAATGGGAGTGGGCTGGTTTCAAAACTGGATAGGATCTTTGGGAATGCAAACCTATTGGCAAGATTCCAACTCTCGGCTATGACAGGAATGCCTAGACCCTTCTCGGATCATACTCCATTGTTATGGGATAGCGGGGAGGATTCTATCACAGGTGCTTATTTAAATTCAAGAGGTCTTGGCTTAAGGAAGTGGGTTTTAGAGAAATGGTGAGTCGATGGTGGGAGCAAAAATAGGTGGAGGGGTCAGCAACCTATCAACTGGCGAGGAAACTGAAAGAGCTGCAGCTAGTGCTGAAAGAGTATAGGCAGACCATTGAGGTGGTGAGAAGTCAGCGGAGGACTGAAGCTCTGGTAGCACTGCAGGACCTGGATGAAAACATGGATAGTGGGATCTTGGCTGAAGAGGAGTTGGCATTGAGGAGGATATGGAGAGGTGTGGTTCAAGTAGAGGACTTGATGAGAGAGGTGGACTGGAGGGAGAAGTTGAGGCACCTGTGGCTGAAGAAGGATGACGAGAATATGAAATTCTTCCACATGGCAGCCAGCTCAAGGAGAAGGGTGAACCTCATCTCCTCCTTGAAGAAGGACGGTCAGATTCTAACCTCCTCTGAAGACATTCGTAGGGAGGTAGTTAAATACTTTAAGGAAACTACTAGGGCAACGGGGAGGGGAGAATGGAGGATGGTAGCTTCATGTATGCCACAGATAGATGATTATGCAGCAAAAATTTTGACTGCTGCCATTACTGAACAGGAGGTGATTGACGCAATGGCTGGACTGAATGCTGAAGGTTCTCCGAGCCCGGACGAGTTTCAAGTGTTTTTTTACAAAGTGTTTTGGCCAGTTGTCAAAGGGGATGTTATGGAGGTCATCCAAGAGTTTCAATGTGGAAATTTAGGTGTGGAGCAACTGAATAAGTCATATCCTTTTCTTTTACTAAAGATGTGTGGGGCTAAGAAGGTGTCGGACTTTAGACCTATAGCACTTTTGAATTCGATCTACCTAATAATTTGCAAAATGCTTGCAAACAAGCTGAAAGGGGTACTAGTTGAGTTGATCATTCCTGTGCAGTCGGCGCTCCTCTAGAATAGGTCGCTTCAAGAATCTTTCATTGTGGTGTAGGAGGTGGTGGCTGGATGGCACAGAAGGAAAAGCAAAGCATATATGTGGAAGGTTGATTTTAGTAGAGCATATGACTCTATTTCTTGGTCCTACTTATTGGAGATCTTCAAGCGACGAGGCTTTCCTCTGCTTTGGGCCCAATGCATGAAAAGATGCATTATCACTTCATCCTTCTCACCTTTGGTTAACGGGCGACCATGCGGGGTTTGGCTGCAGCCATGATGTGAAGTGCGACAAGGGTGCCCTTTAGCGTCTCTTATCTTTAACTTAACTGTGGACACACTGGCTCAATATACTTGTATGTTGGCCAGTGAGGGTTTGGTGAGGGGATATTCCATTTCCAACTCTACGGCTTTGGCACCAATTCTGCAATACATCGATGACACGATTTTTTTTGTTGAAGGAGGAAGGGATGAGGCGGAGACCCTCTCCACTTTGGTGAGCATTTTTGGAGAGATTTCGGGCATTAGACTTAAGGGAGCGAAGTCATCTTTGGTTTGCTTCGGTATGGCAAGTCATGAGAGGGATGATATCTCAACCATCCTGCATACACCGCTAGCTACGTTGCCAATGAGATACTTGGGGCTGCCAATTAGCAACCCATTTGAAAGATCCTTTTGCACACAATTTTCAGTCACAAATTTTTCTTTTTTTTGAGAAAGAAAGGAATGCTATTGAATCACTGATAGCAAACCAAGAGAGCTATTATTGATAATAAAAAATGATTACAAGTTCAAACCCCAATGTTGTATGAGACTCCAACATAAATTTACAATATTATCCATTTACACTGGGGTCTCCTGAAAAACACACTCATTTCTAGCCCTCCATACAGCCCATAACACAGCCACCATATGTATATAAGGCTTATTCCCATCCACAAGACAGTGCCACAAATTCCCCCATGTGGGTAAGGACTCGTTGCATACTCTCCTCCATACATAATTAGTGAGCGCACATGAAGAAAAGATATGAATGATAGAATCATTATGCATCCCACATAAATAACAAAACTGGGTGGGGGAACCCATCTTTTGTGCCTTAGATCTCCAGTAATCAATCCATCCCTTTTGCAGAGCCATAAGAAAATTTGTAACTTTAGCGGTATTTTTAACTTCCATAGCTTCTTCCCCATTTCTTCATCTTCTGCCATCCTGGAGGACATTATCAATCTGTCATAAGCAGCCGCAGTAAAGAAATTACCTTCCCATTTGTATGTGTCATATTCATGAGGCATGGGTTTGAAAGCAGCAAGCTCTTGCATGAGACGTTCATTCTCTACTCGAGTTCTTATTTCATGATTATTCCACCCACCATTATTTAACAACCACTGCTCCGAATCCACCTCCCAATAATCGACTACCATCGCATTTTTATTTGCAGCCACAGCATAAGCAAAGGGGAACCTGTCTTTAAACGTCCCTCCATGTACCCAATTTTCCAGCCAAAACTTGAAGCTTTTTCCATCACGTAAAACTGATTTGAAAAAATTCCAATTATCCTTCAGGGCGTGCACCATAGAAGCCCAAAAGGGGGAAGGTTTACGTGGGTTAAGACGATTAATCTCATCATTGGTACTCCCATAACTATCCTGGATAATTTTTGTCCATATTTTTTTTCCCCCTGTAGCAATCGAACAACCCACTTCAATAGTAAAGCTTCATTGAATTCCTTAAGGGATCTAACACCCATACCTCCCATCTTTTTTGGTTTGCAAATTGATTCCCACTTCAAGGGTTGAAAGAAGGCCCCTTGATGAGAGGCCTCTTTCCAAAAGAATCTTTTCTGCATCACCTCCAGCTTTTTCCAAATAGAGTTCGGAGCTCTAAGGACAAAGAAAAAGAAAACTGGAATCGAAGTGATAACAGAATTCAGTAATATATACCTCCCCCCTTTTGATAAGTATCTACTACTCTAGCCTTCCAATTTCATAGCTACCTTTTCAAAGAGGAAAGACCAATCTGCTTTCGTCATCTTAGAATATTTCAAAGGTAGACCCAGATATTTAATCGGCAGTGGAACCACAGGTGTACCAAGAATGGTGGAGATATCATTTTATAACCCACTGTTCATCCTAAAGCAGACCAGGGAGGATTTGCTTCCATTCAATCTGAGACGAGAAACCTCTCCAAAAATTTTTACCATATGTAATAGAGCTTGCGCTTCTCTCTTCCCCCCTTCCACAAGAAAATAGTATCATCAGCATATTGAAGTATAGGGGCTAGAGCCCTATGATTAGACATTGAATACCCCCTTATAAAACCATCCATAGCCAGTTTGCAAGCGACTCTAGCAGAGTATGCACTGCAAGGTTAAAGATCAGAGGGGCAATTGGGCAACCTTGCCTTACTCCACATTGGGGCTGAATCCAAGATTGACACGGTTTACCATTTATCAATGGGGAAAAAGAGGCTGTCGTAATGCACCTCTTCACCCATTGTATCAATAAAGGTGGAAACTTCCTCCTTCTAAGAATCTCCCACAAGTATGACCAGGAGACTGAATCATAGGCTTTGGAAAAATCTACTTTCCATAAGAAAGCCTTGGATTTTCTCCTTCGCCAACCCATAACAATCTCCAGCGCAATAATGAATGACTCCTGTAATGATCTCCCAGGAAGAAAAGCTGACTGAACATGCATTATCAAGTCCTTTAAAACCTCCCGCAATCTGTTAGCAATAACCTTACTAATAATAAAGTAGATGGAATTAGATAGCGTAATGGGTCTATAATCAGAAAAGCTCTCTGCACTTGATTTCTTAGGAAGCAAAAACAGATAGGATTTGTTCAGCCTCTCAAATCCAGAGTTGGCCAGTTCAAACTCATGAATAACCTTTAACACATCCACCTTAACAACATTCCATAGCTCTCTGTAGAAAAACACCTAAAATCCATACGGACTGGGAGCACCTTCATTATTTAACTCTTTAATAGCTTGTAGCACTTCTTGTTCAGATATAGGTGTTTCGGGTACGTTTGATCGGGTTTTTAAAGATTATCACATTGTAATATAGCCGAAAAAACGTTCAAAACAAATAAAGATTTTTTTATTACTCGAAAACCAGAGTATTCGAGGTCGAACCAGGGAGCAATCTCAGTACTTTTAAAAACTTGAGAATACAACTTTTTTTTTAAATGAAAAATAATTGGTTCAATGAGAGAATTATAAAAAAGAATTGCTAAAAAGAATAGAATTGGACGTTTGATATCTGTATCAGACGTCTTAAAATGAAAGTCTTCTTCTTCTTTTGCTGTTGCGTGCCTCTGATCTTCTTCTTCTTCACTGTTCTTCTTCTGCCTTGCCTCTTTCTACTTTCTTCTGCAGTATCTTCTTCTTCTTCCTTGGCGAGCCTTCTTCTTCTGAGTTCTCTTTTTCCTTCCTTCTCTTTTCTTCTGCACGGCCTCTCTTCTTCTGCTTCTTCTCTGCCTTTCCTTTTCCTCTACTCAGCCTCTCTTTAGAGCTTCTTCCTTCTCCTTCCTGCGACTAAGTGCTGAGCCTTTTCTCCTTCGGCACTCCATTCCTGCACACAAGGCCGCAAAACCTATCCCTTCCCTCTACCCATGCGTCTCTCTCTGTAAACCACTCACAGGAAGCTCTCCTAGAGCCGAGTTAACGGGTTGGATGGCGTACCCGTGACCAGGCACACCGGTGTGTGTATGGTGCACGAGGTGTGAAGGATAGTGTCGGGTCGGATCCCACCAGGTCCGCGTGGTTAATCCGCGGACGAGGCGGGCGTGGGGCGCGGGACCTCACCCCAGGTGTGTTGGAGGCGAAGAGCCTAATTCACAAAAACAATTTAAACCAGTGCGGCGCTTTGTGAACTCACGATGTGGGACTAACTGGTGCCTCTCCTCGCGAGCGCCTGCAGGAAGACCTCTTTGCAATCTCCTCAGCTGCAGCCTCGATTCTCTTCGGTTGCTAGTTGGCTACCTTCGCAGGAGTCTCCCCAATCCGCAGTAGCTGAAAACCTGGAGCTCTGAAGCCTGGAGCTCGGACGAAGCTACTTCAAGGTGGCTTTAATGGCGGTCGAGCCTCAGAACCTGTCAAACATGAATACGGCCTCTCAGCCTAATCAAACTACCGGGGAACCTTCGCCGTGGCACGGCGAAGGTGTTGAGCTGTGCGGCAGGCCGCGGGGTGGCCTAGCCGTGCGGGCCTAGGTCATCCTGTGGCTGGAAAGATGGGTGTGTTCGGTGGCGTGTTGAGTGAGTGTGGAGGGACTGTGGAGGGGCGGAGGGCGTTCAGTGTGATGAGGCGGAGCTTCTGGGACGATCGGCGAGTTGTGTGGAGCTGCGGATCAATGGGGGCAACTTGCTGGAGGGTGGCCGGAGACGGGGAAGGTGATGGTGGTCAGGGACAGTCGAGGGTCGGTTTGAATGAAATAATGTGGGGAAAAGAAAGAGGGGAAGATGGGGAGTAATTATAACCTACTTGCAGGGATGAAGAGGCTGGAGAGGCGGACAGCCGTATTGACTGTAGCCGGAGAAGAAACACCCAGAGGGAGAGAGCGGTGACGAGGAAGTGGGTAGGGATGCGTGCGCTTGGTACGGCGTGACGCGGGAAGACTAGACGAAGCAAACTCTGCTGTTGGTATGGCTGCAGAGCGATGAGAAGGAGGAGGAGTGGCCACCGGAGCTTGCGGGTTTCCTATCGGAGAAGGAAGAGAGGAAATGTTGAGCGATTCTCTGCCAAGACAAGCTTGCTTCAAGTGGCTGGTCCTAGGGTTTCTTTTATAGGCACAAGCAGAGGGTCAGATGCACGGAGGATGAGCAAAGCTCTCACCGGAGGTCACCGCAGGTACAACACCCATACCTCTCGAGCATTCGCACGAGAGGTATGGTGCGAATCAGGGCATGGGGAGCTACTCAGGCGGTAGGGGACTTCTGCAGGAACCCCCATTCAAATCTGAGAGCAGCTCCCTGGGGAAGCGAGGAGAAATCCTCCTCGAAACTTTGCCGGAGTATGGGTCTTCTACTACATTGGCAGAGGGACCGGAATGCAGAAAGTGACAACAAAAGTTGGGGGGGTTTTCGCAAGGGTTTTCAAAAGTTAGGGGACAGAATGTAATTGGGTGGACTATTTTGCAAAGTAGGTCAAGATGACCTTCCCTTAGGTCCAAATTTTGGTACAAACCTAATTTGGACCTAAGGAATCTAATGGTGAAGTTGGATTTTATGTTTGACCACGTTTGATTGGACATTTTGCATAAAAACCCAATTTAGGTCAATTGATGAGCTAGGACCCTAATCTAGGTCAAACTAGGTTCCAGAGGCCAATTTGAATGTTCTAAACCCTAGGGGATGTTTTTACATGATTTTTAGAGGGTTTACTTGATTTTTATCCTGACCGAAACCTTGTTGAATTAAGCGGGTCTGTTTTAGGGTTACCAAATGTCATTTAATTCCTAGATTGCACATGAACCCATTTCTGATTGATTCAACCCACTTTTTATCTTATTTAGACCATTTGACCTATGCTCTATCTCTGAGAAATTTCGTTTATGTACTGCAATGGTAAAATTACAATTTTAACCTTTATTTCATGTTTTCTTCTTAGAACACTTATTCCTCCAATTAAGCCCTCTTCTAAGTCATGTAGGAGCTTTTATTCTCTTTATTAGGTCAAAATGAGCTAGTTATGGCTCATGATGAGGCTCTCATCAATAGGGGACACGAGCATGTCTCTCTGATCATTATTAACACAGGGGAAGTCCATTGCTGCCATCCTCCAAGAACCTCTTAGAGTAGCCTTGGAAATTTCTTTAAAAAATTTACGTGCTTCAGATCTGATTTCCTTAACAGAGGTAATATTTCTCTCTTCAACTTTAATATATGAAATAAGGTTGAATCTCCTTCTAGCACTGGCCGCAAGATGGAAAAATTTTGTGTTCGCATCACCCTGTTTAAGCCATAGTTGTCTGGATTTTTCATGCCAATCCATTTCTATTTTCAGATCTTCATCCCCCACAACTACTTGCATCTGCTGCCTCAGCTGCTGCTCCTGTTGGTTCAAAGCAAGCCTGCACTCTTTCAGATCTTGATCCCTAATGACTGTCAAGGCTTCCCTCCTCTTCTGATCTCTAATCAGATTCACAGCCTGCCCATATTCCTTCAGCATTTCACGCAGACCA
This sequence comes from Thalassia testudinum, assembly GCA_037157565.1. Taxonomy (NCBI): domain Eukaryota; kingdom Viridiplantae; phylum Streptophyta; class Magnoliopsida; order Alismatales; family Hydrocharitaceae; genus Thalassia; species Thalassia testudinum. Next base: position 14,713,510 of record JAZHRO010000065.1, on the reverse strand, counting down.
GCCAATTTTGCAGCAAACTGCTGTGTTGCAGTGCCTTGAACAACCTTGCTTTGCCACCACTAGGAAACCATTTGCACGAAGCCTTCTTCCCTAAACCAAGATCTCTTGAGTTTTAAGTATGATTCTGTGTTTGCATTCACCCCACTGTCCCAAACCAGAGGCATGTGGTCAGAGAAAGGCCTATCAAGGCTCAAAACTGCTGATAATTGATATCTCTCTAACAAACTAGGACTGCCAAAGAATCTATCCAATTTGGAAATCTATCCACTGCCATTCCACCAAGTATACTCCACACCACTGATGGGATATTCAGTCAATCCCATGTTCTGCACAGCCAATTGGAAGCCAGCTGTAGAACTGTCCACTCTCCCATCTAGTTTATCATCACCAGAAAGATAACAATTGAAATCACTCCCTAACAACCATGGGGTCTCTTGCACTCTTTGATGCATTGCATAGAGTTCCTCCCACAAGCCAACTCTGTCTGTGGCCACACAAGGACCATGTATGCACGATATAAACCATTCCATATCTCCTTGGGGAGATTGACATCTACAAGAAAGTAAGAACCTATCATGAATAATTTCAGTTACTGAAATGGAAGATTTTCTCCACCAAAAAGCCAGTCCACCAGACCGACCAGTGGCACCCATAGCCGCAATATCACTCGGCCAAATTGCTTAAAATAGTCCCATTCTTGACCATTCTCCATCTCCAAGTGTGTCTCTTGTATAAGAGCACAGTCTATCTCCCACTCAGAGAGATATCTACACAATGAGGCCCTTCTCTGTTTATTGCGTAGCCCACACACATTCCAAGACAAAACTCTCATTCCCCATTAGATGATTCCCATTGGCCTTGTAGCCCACATATTTAGCCATAATGGACTTTGCAATATTTTGCTCCTCAATAGGGGGCAAGGTCTCCTTCCTTGTCCTTCTCAACATGTAAGGAGATCTACCCACACCTCTTTTTTGATTAGAACCACTGCCATGCTGCAAGTCAGCAGGAATAGAAAGCTACAACTGGTCTGGCTCTTTAAGCACCAGATCCCTTCTTGTCCTGCCCACCTCTTTACTGCAGTTCATCTCAGAATCTGTCATTGAAGTCTCAGCAACCTCCAGACAACCATCCTCTTTGACTATCATGACTTGTCTGCTTTCAGCAACTGTAGCAACATCTTCCATCTAATCTTCCTCAGCAAAGACACGGTGACAGTCCTTCCTCTTTTTGGGTTTAGGAGCATCAGCAGGAGGAGTGCGTCCACATCTATCACTCTGTTTTCTCGCCTCATTGTTTGTTCCAAACTTCAGTCCTTCCTCAGATGACTTATCTTGACCACATTCAACCTACCCAGACACCTGTCCAAGAACAGCTAGCCTAACAAGCCAAGAAGTGCCCCCACATCTGATTGTGACCGAATCAGGAATTGAACCAGCATTGGTAACATCCACCTTAATTCTTAGAGATCTAATGTCCCCCTCTCCGATCAAAACTTCAGAACCATCACAGATTTATGCAAAACCTACTAGCATTTTAGAGACAACCCCCTTTAACCGTAGGTGCAGCGGCAGTCCAGAGATCTCAAGGAGAATCCTCCTAGAGCTCACTCTTTGTGGAGGCCGCTCAGGAAGAGCCCCATCAAATGGAGAAACCATTCTCCAAATCACAATGAAGTCTTCGAAAGTACTTGAATGAAATCTCAATCGTTCTACATCCAGCATGCCCAAACCATACACCAAGAAGCGAGAGTGGGATAACATGGCTACCTTCCAGCCCGCAGATAGAAGATCTAAGGAACATACCAGGTTCTAAAGCATTTCAATCGACGGCTTGCTTGCCATGATCTCGCAAATCAGAGCACCTCTCAACATGATCTCTGCAGACGAGATCTCTTTCGAAGATGGGATCTCAACTTCAATTGTGTGCCTACCCAATGCCGGCGGTGACGGCGGTCGAGTTTCATTCTTAACCCTCTAAACAGGGTGCGAGATTGCCCTTTGTGATCGCAAAGGAATCCTCCTAGGGCACGACTCGTGCTTGTGCCCTTCACCCCTGCATTCTAAGCAGATCAGAGGGCTTTTACAAATCACTGCCACATGCCCTCTTCGTCTACATCTGAAGCAGAGAACATCTCCATTCTTCCTCCTCCAGGGACGTCTTCGATCTGCCAAAGAACCTCTCTTGCCAAATCCACTCCCTTCTCCTCCAAGCCCTTGATCTCCACGTCCTCCATTCACCATCTGCTCCAGCCCAGAATGGCTCCGCCCCACTGCCGCCCTTCGTCCGACGCCGATCGCCCTCCTCTCACCTTCCCTCTCTCATTTTTTCCTGAACTTAATTTCCTTTTTCTTCTCCTTTAGTCACAGATTTTAAAGTCCAACCTCTTAGCAGTCCCAATTTTTAAAGTGACCACTGAATTAATTTGATTCAAGCACTTTAGTGGTCTTAGATTTAGGTTCAATGCATATGCATGACAGGTAACTGATGCTCAAGAGAAGATGTACCTTACTCTAGCTTTCTTCGTGCAAGAATGTATGCAATGCAGGAAAAATAAACTAGATGCTACTCATTCAGTCCTAGATGGTCATCCTATAGATATGCAGCTTCTAGCAGGTAGTTTGATTTTTTTTTTCAATAATAATAATAAGCAAACAGACGTAATCTAACTAACTAACTGAAATGCAGTTCAAACAATTCAAATAGTCCTATAATCTAAATAAATGGGAACACGCTCCCAAAAATACACTCCCGCATACAAGAGTGATAAGAAATAAAGAAGCACTGGGAACACATTCCCAAAAATACCCGATAAGGGTCCAAAAGACAGTAATTAAATTCTAATGTCTATCTAAACTAAATCTAAACTAAGATCTACTGACTAAATCAAAAATAGGCTCCTCCGTAAGCCTATGTGCGTGGGATCAAGGCCCACGTGTTCCTGTTGCTAGCCTTGGTGGTGTCAAAGTCCACCAAAAAGATCATCTCCGCCGAGTGCACCCATCACGCTCGTCGTTCGATTTGTGCACCCAAAGGGAACCAATGTCAAAAAAGCTTTTTAAAATAGCATCAAAATAATAGAAAATTCCTGAAAAAATTAATAGGCATGTTTCCTCCCCGACAACGGTGCCATTTGAAAGCACGATCTTCGTTTTCGTTGAAAACCTTAACAGAAAATGATGTGTCTTTGTATTTAATCGCATGGTCGAAAATCACTTTTCAAAATATTTTAATTTTCAGAATCTAACCACGAATAGTTAGGTCGTCTTCACAGGGAGTAATTAGCCTATTTAAACTAGTGCGTTGTGCTTCGTTTATTTGGGAATCTCAATGTGTATGCATATTAACTGGTTCACGTGTTTTCAACATGATTTCTTGCTTCAAATAATTAATCAAGAATACAGGTGTGCATATGCAAAATCACCACTATATAATATCATGTAAAATAATGATCTTGATACTGGTAAACACTGTAAATACTGATTTTTAGAAAATAACTTATTTACCATAATATCTATGACATTCATTAAATCATTCATGTGAGATATGCATATGCAAATAATTTAGATGAAGTAGAAGGGGGCCTATGCAAATTCACCTCAATAATGTAATGCCTTAAATAAATGAATAGCAACATTCGCAATGGCATTTAACGTAAATACTAATTGAGGTGTTACTGTAGCAGAACAGGGGATTTTGTTCCCCTCATGCGCATGCGGAGAAGGTGCGACTGGAGGAGCGATGCTTGGAGTAGATCGGCTGGGATGCTGGCTTCGCGTTGGTGGTAGTGGCGTCGACGGAGGTGGTCGGCGACGGCCGGTCGGAGCTTTTGATGCTGTTGGCGGCAGCTTGCACGTGGGTGTGTATGGACGGCGGGAAGGTCTGCCGTGGGCGTGGGCGGCCTTGTGAGGGCAAGGCGAAGTCAATGGCACTGTTGGAGCGAAGCAACGTGGCACGTGGAGGTGGCTGCACTTGGAGGTGGACGGTCGACAATGGGTTCCTTCGGGGAAGAAGATGAACAGTGCGGTGTTTCAGCTTAAGCGCAGCCGGGTGTGGTTGTGTGCTCGCATTGCGCACGCTGCATGGTTGTGCGCTGCGCAGTTGTGCACTGCGCGTGGCTGCAAGGGCGCGATGCCTGCGCTGTGGCCGTGCGCGGCTGATGGGTGCGGCGCCTATGGGCATTGGCGAGGTTGAAAGGGCACGCGCGCGCACGGTGGACAGGCTGGCGTGGGAGGATGAAGCTGATGCTGCTGCCTAGTGGGCGTTTCGTAAGGGGGTGGCTATGTGTGTGCGTTGATCGTGGCGTTGAGGAGTGGTGGTGCTGATGGATTCGACTGGAGGAGCGGTAGTAGGAGGTTGAAGAAGAAAGAGGAGAAGATGAAGGTGGTAACGGTGGAGGGAGCGACTGATGGTGGTGGTGCTCTCTGTCACCGAGCACCACCTCGTCGAGTAGAGGTCGAGGGCAGCTTCGGTCCACGGTGCAAGCTTGAAACACAGGGTGCGCTTGTTCCACAATGGTGAGAGGGAGAAGATCCCCGCCAGGGGAGGAAGATCAGCCTCTCACCTCGGTGGACACAGCTTCTTTTTGAACAAAACTCTCCTCCTTTTCCTTCGGCCGCAAGTATCTCCAACTACTCGCGACGATCACGAGTGGTTGGAACGACAGATAAGCATGGGCAATTTCTTCTTCAGACGTCTAACTAGAGCATCAGACATCTTAAAAAAATGTAATGCCGTGAATTTGTGACAGTAATTCCAGACGTCCAATCCAAGTCCCAGACGTCTTATATAAGTAAAAATGAGCGCCTGATTCTTGTATCTAGCTTGCATTCATCAAATAAATTATATTATCATAACATATGCTATTAAATATAAAATTGAAGCGTAAAATTAAATGCAGGCCAAGATGAATTGCCATATAACTCCTAATTAATTAACAACTAAGAACAAATAATTAAATAGTACTTAAGATAAATAATAGTCCACAAAAGTGGACTTATCAAGAGCCTTGTACTCTGTTGGTGCTGTGCCTCTTCTGATAAGGCGTCTGATGCCTTATTCTGTTGTCTGAAGCATTCTGGTTACTATGGAAACATTTAAGTACCTAAGTTGATATGGATTATTGATTGAAGTTACTATTGGATTATTTAAGTAATTTGAATGTGGGGTATGCTTAATTAGAGGGATCTGAATGGTGATCTAAATCATCACTTTTAGATTTCTTCCATTCTTTTTTCCCCTGCTATTTCATGAGATACATTGATCTATGTTTGAATGCTAATCTGACCAGTTTATTCATTGAATATCTTCTATCTGATGCTCAATTTACTGTGCTCGTTAACTCTAAATTAAGATTAGTGCGTGAATTCCATATTTGTTCCCTGCAAATGACCTCGAACTCCAATTAGATTCTGAGTTTATAAATTTAAGTGTTCGTTCTGTGATTTAGGAGTGTGCTATGACAACCATATGCCTAAATCTCCTAATTTTCCATACAACATTTTGGTGTCATTATCAAGGAGTAACGCACACCATTAGTCTTATCTTTCTTGATTTATCTGAGCACTAACTTGCCCTATCTGCTTTATTTGTGATTTTGTGAGGTACATCACAAAGAGATCCTCCATGCAATCAACCACTCTAAGGGTAGGTAAACTCTCTCTTCTTCCGTAATCAACCTCCTAATATTGGGAAAGAGAAAAGGAAACAAATGAATTAGAATTCACTTGCCTTATTTCTTAAGTAATTATCATTCAAAGGCAAAGTTTCCTAATTTGCGAAATTAACTCGATATTTTATTGAAGATTGAGATGTTTTGATTAGAGATTCCCCATCCTGATTTCCTATATTTATTATGGATTTATGCTTAAAATCACAAACATCTTGGACTACTCACTTTCTTGTTTGAGTCCATGGTGTTACATTTTGAGATCAAATTGGACTTGGAAATAGAACCAATTAGGGTTTCTACTTAGGGTTTTGAAGTGTTAGTACACACTTGCATGCACTAAAGGAAATCGATCTTCCCACATTTGTGTGCTACCCAAGCCCTTGTTTGAAAAGATCTATTCAAGGAAAACCCTAAAAATCAAGTTCTAAATTCACTTGAATCCTAAAACTTTGGACCTAATAACCCGAGAGTCAATTCAGGGTGATTTTTGGGTCTTGACTCAGATTTCATCCTTAATCATTTAGGGCAGGTTCGGTGAAGTTGACCTACTTTGTAGGCCAACCAACCTCAAAATTAGGTCACAAATTAAATCAACTTTTAAATCAAGTGAAACTCAAGGCACAAATTAGGACTAAAATTGGTAGACTTAAGGTCTCAATTCATACATTCTGGTCTACTTGGAACCGTAGTGACAAGGTCAGGTGGGGGAAACCCTATAACCTGTGGGGATGCTCTACTGTGTAGGGGTCTTTGCGGGACTCTCCCTTGCTGGTTGCCCAAGTACTTCTCGGGTGTGTGGATTTCTGATTCAGAGGTATCATCTGCCTCAAAACAGCCTTAGTCATATAAAAATCTTTGGGTGCCTTGATTAGGTCCAATTCATATCCAGTCCCTCATCTATTCTTTAGAGCACATACAAAGGAAAGTCCCTAGGTTGTTGACCTAGAGGCCTCCATTAGAGTTGATCTTCTGTGGGATTTCTGATATGATCTAATCGATTCAATCTGAACTTGAATTTGATTCTACATCTTGATCTACCACCTGATTTGAAAATGTAACCTGACAATTTAGAAAGAATTTTTAGGAAACCTGAATCCCAAATGAGCATGAAAGTAAAGATGATTAAGGATGCTCTTAGAGATCATGATGAATATTACAAAACCTCTGAACCATCTAGGCACATTCAGGTTAATGTTTCAAAAACAACCCATATTATGAACCGTGTTGAAATGATATTAACACAAATGATATATGGTTTAACTCGGGATGATCTCTTATTAGAATATATTGAATTGAGGAAATTACATAACAATAAGTATCTACAATGTTGGTCAAATCCCCCACTTTTGGAAAAACACCAAGGCCTCATGGAGGAACGTGGAAAATTATTGAATATGGTGTATGAATCTATCAATCAAAAATACCCATATATCCCCTCAGAAACTGATGAGACACCTTGGAACAACATTGAGGATCAACATGATTTCCCAGAACTTGGGTTCGAAAATCAAGGTGTTGTGGACCCCCAACTCAAATGGAATCAGATTCAAACTTTGTGCAGATGGACATACCCGATCTTGATGTAGGTTGGGATGATCCAATTGCAAGTGTTCTCGATTCTAAACCAGCCTTAGAGAGCCATGATGCTGGTCCATCATGTCTTGATTTCCCAAACACCTGTAGTAAGCTTGAATCAGAACCTCTTGAGGATGTAATTCCTGAACTTTATCCTGTTAAGGTAATCCTTGAGAGTGATTCTGACATCCCAATAGAACCATGTCCAGATTCTAGTGACCCAATTCCTAACCCTAACCTAAAATCTAGATTTAAGCCTATTTGGGATTATCATGAGGCCCAATGTGATGGGAATCAGATTTAAGATCTAGATCATGATTTTGAGCCCATATTTGATGATTACACCTCTCCAAACTCCTCAGAAATAAAAATTGATCTATTAGAAGTTATACTGATTTATGATACCGAAATAGAGGACTTGGAAGAGTTGGGATTTGATTGAGTCTACCCTAGGAGCCAAGAACCCGAGCCTATGCCTAATAAGGACACCTCTTTGAGCCCAGAAATTGAGATTAGGTTATATCCAAGTCAGGTTGTTGATTCTATGCATCATGATTCATTCTATGGTGGAAATCCCCATCTAGAATCAGGTTTAGAAACTGATTTTCACAGATTCTTTGATGATTTTGAATCATACTTTGATTTCGGAGAACCTTTATTTCTTGACGATTACGAGCCAGTTTACGACCTTAGCATCCATGATCCGTTCTTTGATTCTGATGCTGAGGCCAATGATTTGGACCTTAAAGAAGCCACACCTTCCAATACACATACAGAGCCTTCCAAAATCTGATCCCAACCCCAACCATATACTAGAATCAACTTCTACTCTAATTCACATCTCTCTGATCCGTTGCATATGATTCTCCTCCATCTTTTGATCAGGAATCAAACATTGATCAGACTGTTAATCACTTCTTATCCTTTTCTGATTCTATCAATAGGGTTCCTATATCTTCCACAGATCCATTTTCTTTTGAGGATCTCTACTCTGATCAAGCTGAGCGGATTCATCCAACCCTGGATTTTCATTTCTACATCTCTTTGAGCCTCAAAGTATCTGGTGGACTCCACACTTACTGATTCACATCCATTAACCCACCAGACTGATTGGGTTTGGTCTACATTATGAGCCTATTGACCTGAACAAGCACCTGGTTGGACTAACGAGGCTACTTATCAAGATGCATGTTTTACAAAATTCCTTTGATTTGACCACCCGTACTCCTTGATCACCTTCTGCTCGGCTGAAGGCATTGAATTTAGTGCTTAACAGGTGACAACCCGCCATTCCAAAAACCTCAAGACTCTTCTGATCATCTTTTTGAGCTACACTCCTACTGCACTCAAGAGTTCAACTTTAGGACAGCCAACTCCACCTTTGGTATTTGTATCAAAGCTTGAAATCATTCGCAATAGTCATCCCAACTTTTTCACCCACCCTTTTGATCCTATTCTAAACTTTAAGCTAAGATGAATTTGTACCCTCGTAGTTTACAATGAGGGCATTGCAAAATTTAGGTATGGGGGGGTGTTAAAGTGCAAGCATATGGAATATCAACTCTTTGAGGGGTTCTCACAAAAAAAATATATATTCAAAAAATGACCAAAAAATAAAAAAATGAAAAAGAAGAAAAAAATTGGAGAAAGGGGAGGAAATTTTGAGAAATGATTGCAAATCTTTCTTAAGGAGGAAAAAAGGAGGAAACATAGAATGTCAAAAAGGAGCAAAATCAAAAATAAAACTGATAGTCATAGCAACCGATTACAGAATCTATTTAAGTTCTAGACCAAATCAAAAGAAAGATTAAAGCCCTAAAATGATAGAGACAAGGACATTAGTATGAATGCTGATCTTAGGCCTTTTGGGCTTGTCTTAGGACTTAAACATTCACATATTCATTAAGATTTGGATTAGTCCTCAAGAGGTTGAGGAAAGTGTGAAGTTGATGTAGTAGGTCTAAGGCTTAGGGATTATTCAACCCCGTTGCCTGCCCTTTAGTTTGCGGGACTTGGTAACCCAAGTACCCAAAATCACACACTAAGTCTGATTTAGTGCGCTTAATAATGAAATCATGCCAAAAGTGTTCTGTTATGAAAAATCATCTTGAAGATCTAGCTTAGGAGCGGTTCGATAACACAAGTTAATTGGACAAGTTCCTAGTGTGGAGAGGTGGGAAATTCCCCTTAAAGATGCGTAATAACATATCATCTCCTCGGTGCTTGTCTCCTAGGATATCTAAATATCCTACTTGGGGCATGTAAGCACCTTGTGCTAGTTCAGGTGCCATGGGTGGGATTATCCTGAAATGTTGATTGCCAGGGCTTGAACTTAGCTACAGAATGACATGGGCAGCACAACCTTCAAGTTCGAAAGCCAGGGTTCTAAGGGTTTCCATGGGCAGTGCTATTCCGAAGCATCAAAAGCCAGGGACCCTTTGAGGATTAATGGTGGGGATAAGGAATCCAATACAGTTCATGTTTAGAGCCAATCTAAGGCTAGATCTAGGGAAATCTAAGAAGAAAAAGAGAGAAAACTCTCCAAATGAAAAATCCTTCTATCTCTCTCTTACAAAAATGCACTGGGAAACTGAACTTGGACATGTTACGTTTATGCATGGGTGCTTTAATTACTGGGGTCAACGAACCTCTGGGCAACTTTTTGCGGGCCTTAGAAACCTTCGCTGCAGACTTAGGCTGAAGTTGGTCAAGTCTGGATCTTGATTGATACTTGAGTACCTCTAGGCCTATTGTTAACATTCTGATCCAATTTCTAGAGAGGCACAAATCAGGCATCTAAACTTCAAAGCATGGTCTAAAGATCTAATTCCTTCCATAAGATTTTGCTAGGGACTAGCAAAAGTTAGGCATGTGGGTATGATGGTAACACCATCATGAGCCATAACTAGCTTTAATTAGTCATAATCAAGTGACAAATGCTCCTACATAGTCACCTGAGAGTCATAATTCCACTCAGTTCCATTTTGAGAGAACATTAAATCAGGGTTACTTTTGTAGTTTTAACATCATATCATGAATGCAGAGTAACCACGAGATTTTCTAGGGGCTAATTTAAGGTCAAATGAGCATTAAAGACTAATAAGTGGGTTCATGCAGACAGAAATGGGGTTTCACATATTTCGATAACCACTACAGCACCCAAATCTCTAATTTCAAACCTGCCTAAATTAAAGTGGTTTTGTTCAGAATAAGATTCATTTAAATATCCTAAAATTCATATAAAAATATTCCTTGAGGTTTGGTGTCCTTGATTTGACCATCTGAACTTATTTTGACCTTGAATAGAGTCACAAATAGATTTCTGCCCTAATTTAGGTTTCTACGGAAATTACTCAGTCAAACTTGGTCAAAATTGAAATCCAACTTCATCATTAGATTCCTTGGGTCCAAATTAGGTTTTTACCAAATTTTGGGCCCAATTGAAATTCATCTTTACCTAGTTTGTAATCTAGTCCCTTAAAACTCTATTCTTCACATCTAAGGCACCAGCTTTTGAAATTCCTTGCGTTTAGCCCCCCAACCTTCTCTTCATTTTTGCAAAGAGGTCCGCGCTCCCATTAGTGTGAATAGAGCTCCTCCCCCAAGATTCGAGCGAGGTTTTCTCGCTCAATACTCAACCAAATCCTTCCAAAATTGGAAGGAGAAATCATTGAGAGATCCTCTATCGATTAAAGGAGGTCTTGGACCTTGATTTGCTCCAGAAAGATCATGCGAATGCTCACAATCTCAGGGATCTTCTTCCCTGAGTTTTCGAGCTTGCCAAGCTTCATACCCTGTCTGGAATACCCCCTAGGACCTTTAAAAGGATCCCTTGCACGATACAGTGTTCCTTAACAAGGTTTAGGGCTAAAATACCTTGTCTTCTCTTTTCGGCCCACTCCGGCTTGCTCCAGCAAGCCTCCTCCCTTGTCCTTATATGGCCTCCCAACGACCGAATTGGGAACACCACAATCTTCCCTGACTTCATCCGCTCCTTGACAGCCTCGACAACCAACTCAGGAGCTGCCTCTCCCTTTCCTCTCCCTTTCTTCCTCGCCACCTTCCTCAACAGAGCTTTCACCTTCTCCAGTGCCAGCCAATCAAAGCCGGTGCCATCTCTTCCTTTTCCTCCATTAGTTTAGGTCCCTTAGCTTCCTCCCTCTCTCTACTTCATTTCCCTCCCTTTAGATCTTAGGTTTGATGGCCAATACATCCTCAATGCCATAGTCTTCCTCCGCTCCAGCCAAGCCTCCGGTGAGGCCTTCCGCACTCCACACAACCACCCCCAAAACTTTCGTTGTACGTCCATGATCAAAACTCGTCACTTAATTCCACCACACACCCACTGAAACACCATATCGACCAACCCATCATCTGCATACCCTCTTCGATTTTGCCCCAACACCACACACTTCCTCACCACACACAACCACCACCAACACATTCTCCGTACTCAGGCGACCCTCTTGAATGATTTTGACGCCGCTACGATGTCTTATTCTCTATTTCAGGTTGCTAATGGAGCTCCGTTGCTACCACCACCTTCTCCAACTTCATCCGACGTCTTCAAGCCATGTTTTTCCACGTTGATACACCCAGGTGCTACAGATTTTCTCCAAAGGCATGCTCGTAGCCGCAATTAAAGACACAAACTACTGCAGCAACATCAATTGAAGAGGATTTGCAGCTGCAGTCGCATGCAAGGAAGGTAGAGACAATGTCCCACATCATTAGGTGAGGGGCTCGCATAGGTGCTTAAGTTGGATTTGTGACCTATGCTATTCGCCCAAGAACACCAGGGGGTTAGGTCCCTCGCTTACGCATAGCCTTCACTCCTCGCCCATGCAAACGACACGTGGGCCTAGTCCAAACCTGGTACTGTTCATGACCCATATACCCAATTACCCATAACCTTACTCTGAGATAAGGAAAGAGGAGGATCTGTGAGGAGGAGGGAGGAGGGTTTTGCTATGTTGATAAGTTCCTTGGGGCACATACTGAAGAAGAGGCTTTAACACTTAGCCTCTGAGAGAATTGCCTCTTGTGCTGCGTTTGAAGAAGAGATGGCCTTAAGAGGTCGTTACCTTTGTGTGTTGAAGGGAAGAGGCTTTACACTTAGCCTCTGAGAAAGTTGACTCTTGAGGAGGCCTTGATAAAGGCTTGAAGAAGAAAAAGCCCTTGAGTTGTGTCGTGCCTTAGAACCTTTGAGGCTCTTGTGAGAGCCTTATGCTCTGTTGGTGTTGTGCCTCTTCTGACAAGGCGTCTGATGCCTTTTTCTGTCTTTTGAAGCATTCTGGTTACTGTGGAAACATTTAAGTACCTAAGTTGATATGGATTATTGATTGAAGTTACCGTTGGATTATTTAAGTAATTTGAGTGTGGGGTATATGCTTAATTAGTGGGATCTGAATGGTGATCTAAATCACTCTTTTAGATTTCTTCCATTCTCTTTGCCCTTGATATTTCATGAGATACATTGATCTATGTTTGAATGCTAATATGACAAGTTTATTCATTAAATATCTTCTATCTGATGCTTAATTTAATATGTTCATTAACTCTGAATTAAGATTCAGGAGTGAATTTCATATCTACTCCCTACAAATGACCTCGGACTCCAATTAGATTCTGAGTTTATAAATTTAAGTGTTTGTTGTGCGATTTAAGAGTGTGCTACGATGACCATATCCTTAAATCTCCTAATTTTCCATACAGCATGTGTATGTGACTAGGTGGGTGTGGTTAGGTGGTCTAGGTCGAGTCTATAGGTCTAGGTGATTGGGTTTAGGTAGGCTCCTAGAATTAGGGTTATAAACCCTAATACTAATGTGAAAGTGCAATTAAACTTAGTACAAGTTTAATTGAGTGGATATGTGTCTAATTGGGAGAGAAAATACCTAATTTGGTCAAGCTTGAGTCAATTGGACTCTCACTGAGTCCAATTAGACTTGTGCTAGTTGAGATCTGAGCTCAATTGGACTCTATGAGTCCAATTGACTAGGTGAAGTGTGGTTGACTTAGATCCAAGTCAATTGGGTTTAGTGAGAACCTAATTAGGTTTTTAGGAGGATCTTAGGGTAGTGTACTAGGCTTAAGGCACCTTAATTTAGGCTCCCTAGGGTGTAAATTGGGTTTAGGGGCTTAGGAAATCAAGATCCAAACTTGATTTCAAAAATAGCCATTGGAGAATGGTTCCAGACATCTAATTTATCAATCAGACGACTTATACTTTAAAATAAAAAGTCTAAAACTCTAGTTTGGACATCTAAAGTTGAGGCAGGGAGGAGTTTAGGTTCTATCTTGGAATTCTACAGAAATTAGACGTCTGACACCTTGTCTGGATGTCCAATATTCTAGCAGAATTGGGTTCTAAGTCCGCGAGTGGTGTCTAAGGGTTTTGGACGAACAGCAACCTACCTGGACATCTAGATATGAGCTGGAATGAGGGTTTTGAGGTATTCTAGGCTAAGGTGACCTAATCTATGGGTGGCTACAGTTTAGGAGGGTCTCTAAGGCTATCTAAGGGCTAAGAAGGGTCCTATGTTCTTCATAATTTAACTCCTACTTGGTAGAGCAGTATGCCTCTCCCTACATTATTTCTTCCTCTTTTTTCCAAGGCTTCTGCTCCAACTCTTGCTTCCTCCTTTCTTCAGGTCCAGCTTTATACCATCTCCTGAGCTTCTTATTGCCAACAATCCAAATAATGCACTAATCAGTATATTATAACATTATTTTGTGCATATCTAAATAAAGCAGAAAAAGATGTAATGTATTCTATTCATGCATGAATTATACTACAATTATGCTAAGTTCTAATTTAATTTAGGTCATTTAAGTCCTATGATTGTTGCACAATCAATCATCTCAAATTGACCTAGTCAAACCAGTTGGATTGGATCCCTTAAGTGTCAAGTGGAGCATCATGGTAATGATGAACCATTGGCCTCCACCAAGGCAAGTGATGAGGTGTGGCTCCTCATAGCTAAGATGCCAAAGTTAAGCTAGAAACTAAGTTAAAATACTATCGATTAACATAAGAAAAGGGTTAAGTGTAGGAATAATGGAAAATGACCTAAAACATCAAAATTGTATTAAAAATGCATAATTAGGTCACTTTTAAGAGATTTTGTACTTAGAATACAAACGGTTGAATCAATTGTCAATTGAACATCAATTTGAACACAAATTCATAAATCAATAGTTGGAATAAATTCTAATATGTTCAAATCATATGCCATAAAAGTTACATTGCATTCTAACCTCATTAGAACCTTGGATTTAGTGATTTACATATAGGTCCCTCCCATTTCAAGTCCTTTACATTTTCTTCACTCAATCGTTATCAGGGACTTAACTACAAGCTATCAAGGACTCTCTTATTGTAATTCTTACCACTTATGGGTCTAAGCACAAATTTTCTACCAATTCTCCTGAGGGACTTGTGCGCAAATTTCCCAACACACTTGATGGTGTAAGTTGTTCTTCAGCTTAGGTTCTCATTGAACACAAGCAACTAAGACCATTCATTCTTCCTAGCACAGATCCAACGGTGGATCTTTGATGTAGACACATTCATTTAGGTTAAAATGCCTATTTATGCATGTTCCTAGACTTAGATTTGCATTCCATATTATAAATATTGCATAGCATGCATCATTCTACATTTAGTAGCTGTCTATATTTTTGGTTAATTACATACATTTTGTGGTCAGGAGAGGAGATTTATTTCGGAGCCTCAGATTGACGATCTGACTGTACGGATCTGATTGGGACAACAATCGGAGTACAACACCTCCGAAACCGCCTTGATCGGAATCCCGTAGCACCATATGTAGTCCGAGGAAGATTAACTGCCAAGGGACTAGGTGACATAATTTGGAGCTTCAAACGAAAAATCTGACCGCGTGGATGGATTCGGGTCGACGATCGCAGCCCAACGGTGCGAAAATTGACTCAATCCTTCCTTTGTGGCAGCCCTTACAACGGAAAGAAGATGGATGGCCCAGATCTCACCATGTGGCACAACCTAGGTCACCCATGTGCACTGAAAACGTAGCGACAACCGGGTTTGAGGGTTTTGTTATAACGTTGTAGTAAAGCCGGTTATTACCAACATTTCAAATATAATTTTTTTACTCGGAAAATGAAAGAGTTCCCGAGGTCGAACTCAGGGAGCAAGTCGTATTCTAGAGATATACATGTTTACATGTTTCTTTTACAAAAAGAAGGAGAGAGGGAAAGAATTTGTTGTTTTCTCTTTGTTCTGCAGAGGGGGATGCTCTTCTTTCTCTCTTTCTTTAGATCTCCTTCTTTTCTCTGTTCTGCAGAGGTGATATTCTTCTTCTGCAATGGTGATGCTCTTCTTCTTCTTCCTGCTGTTCCTGCTTTGGTGATGTTCTTCTTTCTTCAGAGCTCCTTGTTCTTCTTCCTTCTTTGGTTTTCTGCCTTGACCTCTCTTCTTCTTCTTCTGCAATCGTGGTGACCCTTTCTCTTTTCCCTTCTCTTCTTTATGGCTGCCTTCAGCTACTGAGTCTTCCTTTCTTCTTCTTCTGCTTTGGCCGTTGCTCTTCCTTCTTCTTCAGCCTGCCATCTTTCCTGCTCTGGCTGCTGACCTTCCGTCGTCTGACCCGGTGCTTAGACGACTTAACTATGCCTTTGCTACAGTGCAGCTCCTTCTTCTTCCGCGGGTCTTCTTCTTCTTCTTTGGCCTGCACACTTCAGAGTTTTTCGTCAAGAGGCAAAACCTACTCTAACCACCCCCCCGCGTCTCTCTCTCTCTGAAACCACTCTTGGGAAAGCTCTCCCAGAGCTACCGGGCAATCGGGTTCGGGTCAGGCCCGGGTCCAGGCCCACCGGCGTGCGTGGTGGGCGAGGAGTGCAGGTCAGTCGGGTCGGGTCGGGTCAGGTCCGCGGGGCGTGAGCGCGGACGAGACCGGGTAACCGGGCGGGTGAAGGGGACCTCACCCCGTGTACTGAGGCAGTAAGGCTACTGCAGTTTTGCATCTTATGTCGCTGCGGCTCTTCAGGGGTTTCCGAGGTGGGACTAAACGGCCCACCTCAATTGCGCGCCCGCAGCGGAGAATTCAGCAGGAGATGGCAGCGTCACGCGGAGTTTTCTTCCTCGGCTGCGAACCTGGTGTTTTGCCAAAACTCCTCGCAAGGCCTGGGAGTGAATCTGGGCTTGGCGCTGAGCGTGGCGCGCCTGTAGCTGCAGGCGGAAGCAGGTCCTCCTGCGCGTCAATGGCGGCGGCGGTCGGGTGGCCTGTCCACAAGAAAGCGGCCTCTCGGCCTAATCAGAGAGTGTCAGGAGCTTCGCCAGGGTGCGGCGAAGCTCGTGTGGGTGGTGGCGAGGCGCGGGGCGGCGTGCGAGGGCTGCCCTAGGTCGGACTGTGGGTCGGAGGATGGGTCTGTTCGGTGGAGTTGCAGAGGGTGATGTGGGGGAAGTGGTAGGGCGGAGATTGATCAGGGTGAGGAGGCGGAGGTCCTGCGGTGGTCGGCGAGCCGTGTGGGTCGCTGAGGTGATGGGAGCGGCTCGCCGGAGGGTGGTCGGAGGCGAAGGGGGTGAAGGTGGTCAGAGTCGGTCGAGGGCTTAATTGACTAAATTGAAAGCGGGGAAAGAAAGAGGAGAAGAAGGGGAGTAGTTCTAACTTACTTGCAGGGACGAAGGGGGAGGAACAGGGCGACAGTCGTATCGACTGTCGCCGGAGAAGACGATGCCCAGTGGGGGGAGGACGGCGGTGACGACGGGGCAGAGGCAGCGCGCGCCGGTATTGCGCGACGCGGGAAGAGCAGGGGAAGAAGTCTCTGCTGCTGGTATTGCGGCAGAGCGAAGAGGAGGAGGAGGAAGAACCGCCGGAGCTGGTGGGCGTCTGCCGGAGTGAGAAGAGAGGAAAGTTGGGGGTTTTCTCCGTCAGATCCAGGCTGCCCTGGTCGGTGGAGCAGCGGGGGGTATTTATAGGGATGAAACAGGGAGGAAGGCGGAGGGAGACGACGTGTCTCCCTCGCCGGAGAATGGTCGGAATACGAACCCATACCGTCCGTGCGTTCGCACGGCCGGTATGGTGGGCTACAATGACCAGGGGGGTGCCCCTGCGACGGCTGACGACGCAGGGCACCCCCGGTTTACTTGCCAGGTCCCCCACCTCACCCTGCGCGGCGCCATGCTCCGCGCAAGGTCGCCGGAGCATGGTGCTGGCAGGGTTTTGCAGGAGGGACCTGATTGCAAAGAACGAAGGAGAGTTAGGGGCCAAAATGCGAGGGTTCAAAAGTTGAGGGCCAAAGAGTAAATATATGAGGACCAAAGTGTGAAGTTGGTCAAGGGGGTTTCTTCTTAGGCTCAAGTTTTTATACATGACTAATTAAGACCTAAGGAATCTGATGGTGAATTTCATTTTCATATTAAACCTTGTTTGACCGGTCAATTTGCGCAAAAACCCAAATTAAGTTATTAATTGGGCATGGTTCTCAATGTAGGTCAAAATGGGTTCTAAAGGCCAAATTGAAGGTTCTAAACCCTAGAGATTATTTTTCTATGAATTTTAGAGGGTTTATTCTATTTTTACTTTGCCTCGAACCTTGCGAATTGAAGTGGGTTGTTAGGGTTACAGATTATCATTTGGTTTCTTGGAGGTGCTGTAGCCCTTGCTAGATCATTTCATCCCACTTTTATTCTTATTAAGCTGCTTTGACCTATGTTTGGGCCTTGAATTACCCTGTATGCAGATTATACTGGTAAAATTGCACTTTTACCCCTTATGATTTGTTTTCTTCTCAAACTCAGAATTCTCTGAGTTAAGCCTTTCCTTGAGTTATGTAGGAGCTTTTATCCTTTGTATTGGGTCAAAATGAGCTAGTTATGGCTCATGATGAGGTTCTCATCATGCACGCACGTGCCACCGTACGTGCACAGCAGCATGGATGCGCATGTGGAGGCATGCATGCGCAGTAACACAGCGGACGCACACGCTCCGCGTGCGCCAGGACGGCGGTTGGTGGGTGCATTAGCTCTCTTTAGCAACGTTTGCAGTTGATCTTTAGTGATGTTTATTACCGTTACTAAATGTCCTATATACGAATTTGATTCTTTCCTCTTCTATAAAAGGACCCCTACCCCTCCCATTTTTCTTCATCTCTTCCTTTCTTCCTCTCACCACCTCCAAGGCTCTAGAGAGGGCATGTCCCAAGCCTGGGATGCTCCTCTAGAGTAGAAAACAAACATTTGTTCCCACTTCTCATTCCCCTTTGTGGAGCATCCCGTGGCCATCTTCTCACCTCCCTTTGGGAAGAAGATCCTCGACGCGATGCTATCTTGCCCTGCCCTCCGTCCTCCAACTCTGTCCTCATTCGTCCCGCTCCTCACCACCTTCCTCTAGGCGACGTCAGAGCGAGTCGTCCTCCAAGCGATTATCGAGGGGGATTTCTCTCACCTATCTCTATCTTTATTACTTTCGTAATATAGTTTTGCCGCTTTCCTAGTTGTAATAAATATTTGATTATAAAAATACATGATTGTTTCTCTTTCTTTCTTTGTCTCTCTCTTTTTATTTTGTATGTAGATTAGTTAGAATTCACCGACCTGATCTCTTTTCCTATTAAAATGCTAAAAATAATAACAAAAGATAAAAATGACAAAAACAAATAAAAACGAAACACGTAATTTTCAAAACCAAACGTACACCTCCCTGTGTTCGACTCAGGACTCACCTTTCGAGTTTCGGTTAGAAATTTTATCTGATCGATGGATTTTCTCGTGAATCAAACTACGAGATGGGTTTTCCAAACTCTTAACCTTTCCGCATGTGAATCCGCTGCAATCAATCTCCATCCAACCTTCAATCCTTAGTACCTACAGCTGCGCACCACACCATAGATCACATCCTATAGTTTGCCTTCAATCTCAATCCTTGTGTGTGGTCCAAACCAATGTTCAACCGTTGATACCCAATGACACTCACCCACTGATCCCAGTCATCTGGAGCTCCCTATGCCTATATAAGGACCTTTCTAGAGGTCTTGAGACCCTACAGCTCCCTTCCCCCTGTGACGGTCCCTTCTTCTACCCCTCTAGCTCTTGTTTCACCTTCTTTGACCGTTGGTGACAGCATTGGTTTCTTCTTCCCCTTCTTCGCCACTAGCTGATGGTGGGTGGATTCTAGGAAATCACTTTTGTCAGCTGCCCAACTGGCCGTAAGCACTTTCCTCAGCCTTTCCTCTTCATCTGATCAACGCTTCTCCGCCGTTGGAAGCTCATCCAACAGCTGCAGGATGAGGCCGCACGAAACAAGTGCCCAACACAAAAGTGTTCGTAGCGCGTTGGTCGAGTGCTCAATCGAGAAGAGGAGACGCCCGTTCGAGCCGCGAGTGCCTCAAATTGGAGCGGGGTCGAGTGAGCTTGCGGGCGTGCGGAGCTGCACGATCTTGATTGAACGGTGCTGCACAGCTGATAGCGCCTACATGCAATCGGATGTGCGGTGAGGATGCGAGATCACACGCGGGCGCACGGCACGAGCGGGTATCATTTAAGCCGTCCGATCTCTTGATCGGACGGTTGTAAGAGCACGTACGTGCAAGTGCGTTGCGCGACGCGAAGGCGAGGAGGCATGCGGTGTGCGCACACAAAGGCCACGTTCAGGCATTTAGTGACGGATTTATCCATCACTAAAGGTCCTGAATTAATTTTTTCAAATTGTAATGACCAAAATGCCCCCACTCCTTGCAACTATAAAAGGAGACGCCCTCCATATGAATTTCTCATCCCTTCCTTCTCTTCTCTCCCTCTCCAAAGCTTAAGAGAAGCTTGTCCCACACCTGGGATGCTCCTCAAGAGATAAAATCAAATTTTCGCCCCCATTCCGGAAGCGGATCTCGTGACGACGACAACGTGCTGCCTCATTCCTGTTCTTCCTGCCTTGAACTCCTTCTTCCCGCTCCGTTCCTTATCTTCCAAGTGTTGTCTCATCCGGCTCGTCCTCCAAGCGATCGTTGAGGAGGATAACTTCTCTCTCCCATTTCTTTTTCCTGCTTTCTAGAGTAGAATTTTCCTACTTTCTAGTTGCAATAGTTTTCTTTCTTTGTAGTGTAATTTCTCACTTTCTTAGTTGTACAAACCTTTTGCAATATCAAGTGAATGCTCTCTCTCTCTCTCTTTCTCTTATTGTTTATGGTACTTCATTTCATTGTAATTACTCCGCTTTTTAACAAAAACACAAAAAGAATATAATTGTGAATTTTGATTGATGTAGCCTCCCTGAGTTCAACCTGGGATTTCTATTCTGGTATAAATTTTATTTGTTGAACTTGAGTTCTTCGCTATTCAAACTACAACAAAAGGTTTTCAAAACCAAATCCAATAATGTAGTCCTCTGGCGTTTCAACATTTTGGCATCGTTGCCAGGGAGGCAATGATTTTTCGATCTTCTTTTCGCATTTTACGCACTTTACTATATTCTAACTTGCTTTCTCTTGTGTCTATTATTTTGCAGAGACCTCCATCAAGAATCGTCAAGTGGTAGATCGGAGTAAAGTACAGTTGAAGATGCCTGTAAGTGCTCCCCATTCTTCGCCCTCCATAGATTTCATTTGTCACATTAAATTCAAATTCCAATTAACCTAGGTGTTTGCCTAAATCCTAGGATTAGTTTGGTTGTTTGGATTTCCACTCACACTCATTTCACCCTCACTTATATAAAAAACAAAAAAATAATTTTGTGGGGTAATTTTCAACATACACACAACATACACCCACATTCAAAGCACTTAACCTACTTGATTTTCTTCTACTCAATCGGATTCTGATATGTGGAACTGGTACACACAAATCAACACATAAAAAAGTAGAAATCATTTTAGGTTAGCCATTTTTGTGTGCCTAACCTAGTGGTGTAGTTGTGGCCAATTGTTTGAGTTGTTTGGGTCGTACCACTCAACCTAAAATCAACTCATCAAGTAGCTTCCTCTTAGGGTTTTCAATCTAGGTTCATACCAGGCACTCCACTTTATTTTTGATTTTAAAGGAAAGCAATCTTCACCCATGCTTGAAAACCTAGTTTGCCTCAAACTTGATTGAAATCAACCTAATTCTAAACCCTAAAAGCTACTTAAGCAAGATTTGAACATTAAAATCTATGCATCATAAATAATCTTGCTTGAAAATCTCAGCTGTGCACACAGTTACACATAATCAATCATTAAGGGCACAACCCATTTTAAGGGCCCATCACATTCCATAAGCACTACAATCCCAGGCCTCAATAAAATCGAATAGACGTTGACCTTAAGGACTGATTCACTCTTCGGGGCCTAGTCTGAGATTGTTTACGGTTAACTTACTTGTACTGATTAATCTGATGTCTAGCTAGGGGAGTAGCGTCAAATGACTGTGGCTGGGGGATACACTAGGAACTGGAGGCGCAAGCTGAAGGAAGAACCTTCTCCCCAGTCCCTCCTTCTAACTGGTTAGACTGAGAAAACACAAGTAGAGTAAATTGTTTATAATCTTAAGGCGGGTTCTGGGAGTCTGTAGATCCTTAGGCTACACCACTTAAGGATAGGCTTGTTTTGTTGTGCTACAGGGTCCTTATTCCCAGTCCTTCTGACCTTTTCCTAGTTTATGCTGGGAAGAAGGTCATTGAATCCCCGATTGGAAGGACCACTGACAGAACCGTTTTCACGCATTTTGAAAGTCATCGGAATCATAGTATAGTCGCGCAAAAACGTTCGTCAAAAAATGATTTCTAAAGATAACGAGACTGTGAGTCTCGATCGTTTGTCTCTGGGAGGCATTTGTTTACTTCTGAAATCGATCTTCTATTGCTCTACTCTGTTTAGAATCGCATGCCGGTTCGTGATTATTATGTAGTTAAGTATGGCATGCTTAGTTCTGAGAATATTAAGAGTTAGAAACTGGCAACTTGAATCACGCAAATATAATATTAATCAATAGGCTCATGATGATTTCAAACACATAAAGAGATATATATATATATAAATGCATTTTAATTCATTCATTGGGCAGTTGTTTGCACAAGGAATCTAGAGGAAAGCTTGTACATAAATGCTCGAAAATTAAGCCTACCTACAGAAAATGATCGCATACAAGAATCGATGGGGGGATTTCGCATGCATCATTGGGAGAGAAGTAAGACTACACTACTAAGCAGTAAATAAAAGCAAAAAAATTATGAAGAGAATGAATTAAAACTAGAAGAATAAAAGGGCATTCAGGGGTGGTCCCCGATGGCCTTGCAGTGGTCAGGAGAAGAATGAGGGGCGGCCAATGTAGCTTAGGTCGACCCTTGGAGAGAGGTAGGGTTGATCCAGCGTCCTAGCATGGTGTCCTCCATGATGGTGGTGAGCTCATGGAGGTGGAGTAGCTAACCTAAGTGAAGGTGGGTGTGTATGGAGCTAAGGAGGTGAGTGGTGCCAATGAAGCCAAGGGATGTGAATGGGTGCAAATGGCCACCCCTTAGGTCTAAAAAGACCTAAGGGAAGATCTCTAGAGAATTATGGAATTCTCTAGAGAGGCCTATGGTGGGAGCTCATGGGAGAGAGAGAGAGAGAGGATGGATGGTGGTTTTTAGATCCACCAAATGTGGATCTAAAAATTGAATGGCTCTTGGTTGCTAATTTTCGCAACCAAGGCAACCACACATGGTAGAGAGTTCTAGAGAACTCTAGGCTAGGTATTTTCATGTGGATGGTGTGTGTGGGTGTGTGTGGGTCGAAACTTAGATGGCTAGGTTGATTAGGTTAGGTTCTAGTGGGTTTAGGTCAAGGTATGTCTCAAATTAGGGTTATAAACCCTAATTCACTAAGGTAAAGTGCAATTAAATATACTACAAGTTTAATTGGGTGTGTGGAAACATAACTGAGAGTAAAACAACTCAATTAATTTAGGTCTAGGTCAATTGGACTCTCACTGAGTCCAATTGGACAGTGTGTGCTGAGATCAGGCCTCAATTGGACTCAATGAGTCCAATTGAATAGGCTGATGGAATTGACTAAGATCCAAGTCAATTAGGTTTAGTGAGGACCTAATTAGGTCCTTAGGGAGGTTTATAGGTGATGTACTAGGGTTAGAGCACCTTAATTTAGGTTCCTATGGAGTTGGAATTGGGTTTAGGGACCTAGAGATCCAAGATCAAGGCTTAAATCTCAAAACAGGAACTTGTGAGTAGTATACGATGTCTAATAATAGTGTCAGATGTCTTATACTCAAAACTTAAAAGTTCATACTTGTTGTTTGGATGTCCAATCAGAGTCAGGCGGGATTTTGGGTTCTGTTTTGGGTATTCTGCAGAAATTGGATGTCTGACAAAGTGTCTAGATGTCCAATAACACTGCAGAAGTGGGTTTGAGATGTGCAGGAGATGGCTAAGGGTCCTGGATATCCTATAACTTATCTGGAAGTCTAGATAAGGGTTGGAGCTAGGGTTTTAGGGTTTCCTTGGGTACGGTGACCTAATCTAAAGGTGGCTAAGGCTTGGGAAGGTCTCTAGGCTATCCTAGGGCTAGGATGGACCTAAGCTCTTCACATTTTATTGCTTTATTCCTACTTAATAGAATAGCAAAACTTAACTCCCTTACATCATTATTCCTATATCTAATCTAAGTCTTCTGCTCCAGCTCTGCTGCAACACTCATTATTCCTAATCCAGCTTTAGATCCAGCTCCAGATCCAGCTTCTGATAAGCTTATTCCCTGCAAATGACATATTGTAGTTAATCAGCGCATTATAACATTATTTTATGCATAGCTAAAGGAAAATAGTAAAGATGTAGATAATGCTTATGCATGCATGAATTGCCCTACTTATGCTAAGTTCTTGCCTAATTTAGGTCAATTAAGACCTATGATTGGTACGCAATCATACCGCCATGCCTAAATCTTGCTAGTCCCTAGCAAATGCAAGACTAAATTATTTATAGCAAGGGTCCCTATGGGACTGATTATTTTATCATGTGTATGCCTAGAGATTTTTCTCCTTTTTGTTTTCATCCTATACTTTAGAAATCCAGACAAATGTGAAAGTGCAGCTACGTAGCTTTTGCAACGGATTCGAGTGAAAGATTGATACACCTCTAAAGCCTGTACTCGACCCCTAGTGTAATTCTAGCAGGATAGGCAGACTTCTTCCCTCGGGGTATTCAAGATATTCTATGAATTCCACCCCAGCTTTAGGCTTAGGTAGAGAATCTCTAAGGGAAAAGATTACATATTTGGTGGCTCACTCTCACTTGGTGCTACATAGAGACTAGTACTACAGAATCTAAATTCCCAGATTACTAAGTAACTCAACCCAGGGAAAGTAAGAAAAACTATGCTCTCTTTTGATTTCTTTGTATTCATTCTCTCTTACTCTTTTTCTTTTTCTTTTCTTTTCTTTCTTTGAGCTCACATCCTTACCATATTCACACACATGATCTATATTTGGCGGTCTCACTTAGCATTAACACTTTAATTGAGTTTCCATAACCCTAACACTAAGTCAAAATTCGTCAACCAGTATTCGGGTGGTCAGAAACACAAGAAAGGTGGGCTAAGGCCATATTTGGTGGATATCAGATTTATTTGGTGGTAGTGCCTCAATGTAAATGAAATAAACACTAAATATTCATAAACTCTTTTTCTGCTTTTTTCTTCTCCCCTTTTTTTTCTTTTTCTTTCTTTTTTTTCTTATATATACTTTTTCTAACTCAACACAATCTAGCAACAAATTCATGAATTTTATTGAAGAGGCATTATTAGGAATTGGTGGTACTCAAGAGACATTGGGTGGCTTATTTGGTGGAAGTGCCTACACACAGTACCGGGAAAGATGGATAGGACGGTGTATTTCTGACCTTGACATCAATACCCTCCTTCAGCCGAGGATTCTGTAAAGAATGGTCGTAACCATCCACCTTAGCCCTAGTTTTATGAAAACTCGCTCTCTATGTATTTGCCTTATTTGGTGCTCTTAAAATTTCACACAAAAATGTATATGCAGGAACCAAGAACGAAAACTATGTCTAATCTCAGAGTATCATCACCTAATTATCTAAGACTCTGGATTCTTTGTACTAATCTTTGAGCACCAATACACTCTACTCTCATCTCACACTATTTGGTGGATTCTTGGAAGAAAATCTACCTGAGTCCCAAAACACTGTCTAGGGGTTCAGGAAAAGAAGCACTGCTTCCTCTCGATAGACTAAAGACGTTTATCAGCCTTCAGCATCAATCCATTGCAAATTCTGTGTGTGTGAAAAGTTGTACTGGATTCCAGATTTCAGGAAACAACTAGAGGATAAAATCTCTAATGCATTCTCTTAATAAAATAATCTTATTCATTAATGCAATATGTATATATGCTATAAACAAGTAACCTCGTATAATTTGTACTTCATAAAATTTCCCTTTCGGGTTGCATTCAGCTTGACCCTAAATTTAGAACAAAAGGTGAGCGGGTGAGTCGGAAATAGCTGTTGCGGACGATTTCTAGCTCCAATGAGAGCATTGGAGGTGGAGTCGGTTGTTCTTTTATCTAGGGTCCTAAAGTACGTTTTACATGCAACTCCGAGGTTTTACATGCAACTCCGAGGTTTTCCTAAATGTTGGCATAAAAATTTTTTAGTTTTACTGTATTTACCCCCCATGGCTAAGTTTTTGCATGTCCTCATACATGAATATAAAAGAAAATAAGTACCACAGGGAGAGAATGGGTAGAAATCACCTATAATTGCTCTTGAAATTGTACATTCAGCACCGGCCAACCTGTCAGTATGCAATATGCAGAAAGAAAATATGCTAAAGAAGAATATGCTATGTATAAAAATGAATATGTATAGGGTGATGGATGCGGAGTAGATGTTGAGTTTAACACCTCCAGTTGGGTGAAAACTCAATCAGATATATCAGTTCTAGCATAGGAGCTGGTCATGATTAAGAGAAAGATATGCTCGCATGCTCCCAGAATCAGTGGTCCAGAGATGCGAACCAGCTGATTGTGCACCCCTACTCCAAAAAAATCTAGCTATAAGAAAGTGTGGAGTGGTGGTGGAAAATAGAGAATAATCAGAGGGGGGATCATGATGTTGATTTAGCTGATTTATCATGTCCCACAATTCAATAGGAAGTTGCTGAGGGAGTAGATCAACATGTATCTCAGAACCAGAATCTGAGTCATAGGGATCCTCATAGCAGTAATTGACATCAAAGATCATGCCCTCTCTTGACTCTGGGTCATATGGGGGTATTCGTGAAAATAGAAGATCTGTGGGGAGGTCATTGAAATCCTCATCAGAAATTACTTCATTTTCATTAGTACTCATCTCTGATTCATCAGAGGCTGACTCTTCAGGCTCGGGGTCGAGCCATTGTCTAGGATGATAGGTGCGTCCCCAGTTCATTCTGCTCAAAGCTTCACCCTCATATGCATTGGGTTCCTTAGTAATTCCTGCCTCAGGTAGCATATTTATTTCTTCAGTCAAAACATCCATAGCTACTTATGGTCTTCGGATGTCAGCATCAGGGATAGAAAGTATCATCTCAGAATCTCTAACATTCGAATTAGGTATGTAGGTGAAAGAAGAAGAGTGCAGATCAGAAGATGTTGGCTTTAGCACAGGTTCACCTACAATGGGAAGTGGCTTAGGCTGATCAGTAGTGTTGCATCTAATGTTTGCCTCAATATCCATTACCTCAATTGGATCTACTTCCCTTATCTCGACTAGGTTATCTAACCCAAAAGATATCTCCCAGGATTTAGGATAATCCGATTGTGGCTCAGTCCTGGAGATATCAGTCCTTTCCTCAATTTCCTGAATGGAGTTCTCAGATGAACCCATTCGGCATACTTCCTGCTCTTGTCTCAGATCCAAGCTAAATTCTTCTTCCCTTGAATTATCTTCTGGCATTTGCTCCCGAGAATCTTCTGTGTGTTCTTCTGGTGTAGTCATTTCTGATTCTTCGAGGTCTTCAAGGCTATTTTCCACTTGATATCTCAAAAGTAGCAGTTGTTGAGTTTCCTGATTTTGTCCCATTCGCCTTGTTATCTCTGCTGTTTCTTGAAGGAGCTCCATCATAGCTTGTTGATGTGGAATCCAGCTTTGTCTTGGGTTCGACTCAATGATAGCCTAGATTTCGTGCAGGTAGAATGCGGCCTTCTCCTTAGTGTTAGCTATAGCCTTTGTATTCGGTAATGCGGTCGCATATTCACCGGTAGCTCTTTAGGGGTTCCAGGGGGTGAATTAAGTCTACCCATATTCCATGGGTGAGAAGCAGGAGTATGAAATACATATCCTAGGTTATAAGATGCGATCCTTTGAGGGACCGGCTGGTATGGGTCATAATATCCAGTGTTAGGATATGGGTTAACCATTTCGGTAACTCAAGGAGAAGGATCAGGCGAAGTGAAAAGTCATCTTCACCACCTTGGGTTTTGATCCCAAGGTTGAGCTGATTCAGTGACCCAGGCTCTGAGATAAGCTCGTGGGTCCAACTCATCAATATCCTAACCCGGTCTAGGTCCAGGTCCAAGATTACCCATTGTGGCTACAGGAGATAAAAGAAGTGGGGGAAGAAGTAGGTCCTGGCGAGGTGACTCGCCTCCTTGGGAGTGGCTCCCAAAGTCCAACCAGTTGAGGTCTAAGCGACCTCCTTCCTTGCATACACCACCCAACCCCTGGGTTGGTGTACCCAAGCCAGACAAGGCCAAGGCCTTGTTAATCAGATGATCCTTATGAATCAGATGACTGGATTTTTCATTTTAAGTTTTAATTCCTGAAGAAGATTCGTCGTACAATCGACTGAAAGTGATTCCCATCTCTCGGCTAACCCAGCCAAAAGGTTGAAAACACCCAGTAGTACGACAACGAATTCGAGTTTTATTTTGTGTTTTAAAATTAATTTTAGCCCATTTTCTTCAGTTGGGGTTTTCTTTTGGTGAGTGGCCCGCAAGGTGACCAAGTTCACCGGCTAAGTGCTAGACTTGATTAAGCCTAGGTTATCCCAGGTGTGGTCTCTAAATTGTAACCATAAAGATTTACCCTAAGGTTCATGCACTTCTAGGGTTTGTTCTGTTTCAGCAGACCACAAGAATAAAATTCATTCTTTGACAACAATTGGAATCCAATTAACTTCAAATTTGGTGAGTAGATTCCTTTTTCAATTATTTTTTCAGATAATATTTTTTTGGAATTTTTACTATTTAAACCAAATTTTTAGGGATTTTTGAATGTCAGGGGGTTAGATCTGGATTTTTGACCCCTGGTAGATTTTTCACTTTGAAACAGTATCAAATGACTTTAAAAAACTCAGAAAAAATATGGAAAATAAAGCCAATGAAATCAGCTTTCAAACCCCATCATTTTTAGTCAAAACATTTTCACGGATTGCTTGGAATTACTTTTTGAAATTTGAAAAATCTCGAATCTGAGTCAGTCTGACCCCCTTGCATTTCGCAAATTTTTAAAAATTTTATACTAGGAATTTTTTCAAATGAATGGTGCCATTTGAAATATTATTTGAAAATAAATATCTAGCCCATATTTGATATTTTTATGTTCACTAATTTTTTGGCAATCAAATTTTTAAATCAGACTTTGAAATCTAGCTGAAAATCGGAAATGGTGGAAAAGCTTTTAAGGTGGGTTTGAGTTTTAAATCCAATTTCCACCAAATTTTTTTTTTTTTTTTGAAAACTTTTGCAAAAATTTTTTCTTTTATTTTCAAGAGGATATATTTTTTTTCAAGGGATTTTCACAAATAAATATTTTTTTCTTTCTTTTTGCTTTTTCAAGGTACCCTAGGATTCAAAAAGAAACCTAGCCTAGATTTTTTTTTTGGATTTTTTTTCTGTTTCACGGAAATGAATAAATAAATAAATATATATTTTTTTTCAAAAGAAATTGCAAAAAGTAAATCTAATCCTAGGGTTCAGAAGAAACCTAATCTAAGAGAGTGTGATGTGCACCTGATTTCTTTTCTACGCTCGTTGTGTGCATAGATCCTGTTTTTTATCTATGTTGTCCTGCACATCAAAAAATAATGTAGAGGCAAATTTGTCAGTGATAGATTAAAAGATCAAAATCAAGAAAAATGACGTTGCCCCCTGCAACAGTGCCATTTGACAGAACCGTTTTCACGCATTTTGAAAGTCATCGGAATCATAGTATAGTCGCGCAAAAACGTTCGTCAAAAAATGATTTCTAAAGATAACGAGACTTTGGTTGTTTGTCTCTGGGAGGCATTTGTTTACTTCTGAAATTGATCTTCTATTGCTCTACTTTGTTTAGAATCGCATGCCGGTTCGTGATTATTATGTAGTTAAGTATGACATACTTAGTTGCGAGAATATTAGGAGTTAGAAACTAGCAACTTGAATTACGCAAATATAATATTAATCAATAAGCTCATGATGATTTCAAACACATAAAGAGATATATATATATATAAATGCATTTTCATTCATTCATTGGGGAGTTGTTTGCACAAGGAATCTAGAGGAAAGCTTGTACATAAATGCTAAAAAATTAAGCCTACCTACCAGAAAATGATCGCATACAAGAATCGATGGGGGGATTTCGCATGCATCATTGGGGGAGAAGTAAGACTACACTACTAAGCAGTAAATAAAAGCAATAAAATTATGAAGAGCATGAATTAAAACTAGAAGAATAAAAGGGCATTCAGGGGTGGTCCCTGATGGCCTTGGAGTGGTCAGGAGAAGAATAAGGGGCGGCCAATGTAGCTTAGGTCGACCCTTGGAGAGAGGTAGGGTTGATCCAGCATCCCGGCATGGTGTCCTCCATGATGGTGGTGAGCTCGTGGAGGTGGAGTAGCTAACCTAAGTGAAGGTGGGTGTGTATGGAGCTAAGGAGGTTAGTGGTGCCAATGAAGCCAAGGGATGTGAATGGGTGCAAATGGCCACCCCTTAGGTCTTTTTATAGACCTAAGGGAAGCTCTCTAGAGAATTATGGAATTCTCTAGAGAGGTCTATGGTGGGAGCTCGTGGGAGAGTGAGAGAGAGAGGATGGATGGTGGTTTTTAGATCCACCAAATGTGGATCTAAAAATCGAATGGCTCTTGGTTGCTAATTTTCGCAACCAAGGCAACCACACATGGTAGAGAGTTCTAGAGAACTCTAGGCTAGGTATTTTCGTGTGGATGGTGTGTGTGGGTGTGTGTGGGTCGAAACTTAGGTGGCTAGGTTATTTAGGTTAGGTTCTAGTGGGTTTAGTTCAAGGTATGTCTTAAATTAGGGTTATAAACCCTAATTCACTATGGTAAAGTGCAATTAAACATAATACAAGTTTAATTGGGTGTGTGGAAACTTAATTGAGTGTAAAAAAACTCAATTAATTTAGGTCTAGGTCAATTAGACTCTAACTGAGTCCAATTGGACAGTGTGTGCTGAGATAAGGGCTCAATTGGACTCAATGTGTCCAATTGAATAGGCTGATGGAATTGACTAAGATCCAAGTCAATAAGGTTTAGTGAGGACCTAATTAGGTCCTTAGGGAGGTTTAGAGGTGATGTACTAGGGTTAGAGCACCTTAATTTAGGTTCCTATAGGGTTGGAATTGGGTTTAGGGACCTAGAGATCCAAGATCAAGGCTTAAATCTCAAAACAGGAACTGGAGAGTAGTATCAGACATCTAATAATAGTGTCAGACGTCTTATACTAAAAAATTAGAAGTCCAGACTTGTTATCTGGACGTCCAATTAGAGTCAGGAGGGATTTTGGGTTCTGTTTTGGGTATTCTGCAGAAATTGGACGTCTGACAAAGTGTCTGGACGTCCAATAATACTGTAGAAGTGGGTTTGAGGTGTGCGGGAGATGGCTAAGGGTCCTGGACATCCTATAACTTATCTAGACATCTAGATAAGGGTTGGAACTAGGGTTTTAGGGTTTCCTAGGGTACGGTGACCTAATCTAAGGGTGGCTAAGGCTTGGGGAGGTCTCTAGGCTATCCAAGGGCTAGGATGGACCTAAGCTCTTCACATTTTACTGCTTTATTCCTACTTAATAGAATAGCAAACCTTAACTCCCTTACATCATTATTCCTACATCTAATCTAAGCCTTCTGCTCCAGCTCTGCTGCAACACCCATTATTCCTGATCCAGCTTCGGATCCAGGTCCAGATCTAGCTTCTGATCAGCTTATTCCCTGCAATCGACAAAATGTAGTTAATCAGCACATTATAACATTATTTTATGCATAGCTAAAGGAAAGTAGTAAAGATACAGATAATGCTTATGCATGCATGAATTACCCTACTTATGCTAAGTTCTAGCCTAATTTAGGTCAATTACGACCTATGATTGCTAAGCAATCAACCACTAGAATATTCTAGGAGGCGTAGATTGGATTTTGGCCAAATCGATCCCATGGCTGATCAACAGCCTCCTTTGCCCCAGGATCCACAGGAGGAATTTCAAAGGTAGTTGGAACAAATGCAGAGAATGCAGGGAGCTCAGCCCTTGAAGGATTTTTATGATCCTTCAAATTACGGGGAACATTAAGGCACCTAGATTCCGGCCGGAGATGTAGAAATCAAGCCCCAGGTGTTAAGCCTGATCAAACATTACCATGGGCTTAGCTCTGAAGACCCATTTCAGCACTTGGAGGACTCGACCACTTTGGTCCTGACCACCAAGGCACAAAATGTGAATGAAGAGCAAATGATCATGAGGCTCTTCCCCCACTCTCTTAAGGATAAAGTTGCTCATTGGTACAAGACTATAAGAAGACCAATTGCAACTTGGAATGAGTTGAAATTGGCCTTTCTGAAGAAATTCTTCTCTGTCTGACGTACCAATGCTTTGAGATGTGCAATCACTACCTTTACCCAGTGGTCAGGGGAGCAGTTACATGTGGTCTGGGAGCGATTCCAGGACCTATTGCGGAGGTGTCCATACCACGAGGTGCCGGAATGGCAACCCATGTAGATTTTCTACCACTGGTTGACTGAGCAACTCAGAAATCACGTGGATGCTTCTTGCAGAGGTAATTTCCTCAACAAAGATGTAGATAGCATGCACGATTTGTTTGAGGAAATGGGCGAGAATTCAATCAATCATGCCTCCATGGATACTTTTAACTGGTCCTAGCAGCTCAGATCGAATGTTAATGAAGTCCACGACTCATTCATTCGATATGGAATTGATTTGTAATAAACTTGATAAGGTGGGCTTGGTTGCTAAGAGAATGAAGGAGTGGATGGCTAAAAATTCAATGAACAACTCTCGATCCACTCAATCCCAGAATTCGAGATTTCGTTTGTGAATCAACTTGATGAGGCTCAACCTACGAGCCAGCATTATTTGGAACCCCACGGGTTCCAAACGGTGGCCTTTGATCCTAGTTTCTCTGATCCTTCCCTTTCTTTCTCTCCATCTTCACCTTATGAGGATGTTTGTGCTGTACAGGAGAACGTTAGATCCAACCCCTACTCCAATGCTTATAATCCAGGTTGGAGAAACCACCCTAACTTCTCTTGGAAAAACCCAGGGCAGCAGACCCAATTCCGACCCAGCAACTATGCTCCACAACGACCAATGGGTCAGGGTCATGTTTATACTTAGTTGCCCCCGAATTAGGTCAATCAGCCAACTTGGAATGCCCATCAACCTGTAGGACAGGCTGATTTGAACCGACAAATGGTAGAGATATAAGGATCCATGCTCCAGCTCATGCAGCAAATGAAAACCTCGCTAGACAACTTGCAAACCGGGCTCATTGCTAACTCTCGTCAACCCGGATCTCTACCATCCCAAACTGTACCCAACCTACGAAATATCCTGAATCCGGGCAATCAAGCCCATGAGTATGGAAATCAGAGGGACCTACACACACACATGCTCATGTGGTTGAGCAGAGTCCTTCCTCTTCTTCTTTTGCACATCAACAATTCTTGGCTAATGAAGCCCCTCCAATCTTTCCTAACCGTCCCCAAGACCCAAACTCGTATGCATCTGCAAATTCTGTTACCTTGAGGAGTGATAAACAAACTTAGAATCCACAACCACACTGTTCTGATTTACCGAATCCTGAAGAATCTGAGAGAAAGGAGAATTCTGGAGAAGAAATCAAGGCTTAGGAACCTGATTCCAAAGATCTGACTCATGTTCCTTTTCCTGAAGCCTTGATCAGATCAAGGAAGAAGAAGTCATTTGATAGTAATGAGGAGCTTCTGAATATTTTTAAGAATGTCGAGATCAATATCCTGCTCTTCGACACTATCAAGCATATATCGGCTTATGCAAGATTTTTAAAGGATTTATGTACACAAAAGTGTAAGTCGAGAGAATATGTTCTGAGGAAGGTCGTACTCTCCGAGCAGGCTAGTTCTGTTATCTTGCACCACCTCCCTCAGAAAAAGAGAGATCCAGGTGCTCCATTGATTTCTTGTGTCATAGGAGATTACACTTTTGATAGAGCACTTCTGGATTTGGGTGCATCCATCAACCTAATTCCGACTTCTCTTTATGAGAAGTTTGGATTAGGCGAACTTTGGCTGACTTCAGTAACACTGCAGTTAGCAGACTGTTCAGTCACAAATTCGCGAGGCGTTATTGAAGATGTTATTGTTATGGTTAGGGATTTCTATTTTCCTGTAGATTTCCTTGTCCTTGACATAGATGTACCCGAAAATATGAGGAACACGCCTATCATTCTGGGGCGTCCATTCCTGGCTACCGCTAAGGCCAACATTAACTATGAAAGCAGTAGCATGGAAATCACCTTTGGGGATCAACGAATGAAATTGGATATTTTTAAGGTGATTAATAAATTTTAGGATTGTGGATTTATCGAGGAGCTTGAGGACGATAGTGTGAATATCGAAACTTGTATGATGGTTTCTACAGTTGAAAGTTCCTCCTTTGATGATGAATTGGACCCGCAACCCTCTATGGCAGACCTGCCATCTTCTGAAGAGGTTATTGATTTTGTTCACTCTCAACCTCTTCCTCTTGATGAGTCATTAGTATCTTCCTTACCTTCAATCATCAACCCGACCAGCTTGATCTAAAACCATTGCCTGAGAATCTAAAATATCAATTTTTAGGACCACACAAGATGCTCCCTGTAATTATCAATGCTAAATTAACAAAGGAGTTGGAGATTAAACTAATTAAGGTCCTGAAGAAACACAAGGAGGCAATTGGTTGGACCATTCATGACCTTAGGGGGATCGAGCCATCTTACTGCAATCATAGGATATTTTTGGAAGATGGATCCTGCCCTTCTCGCCAGATGCAGAGGAGATTAAATCCAAATATACAAGAAGTGGTAAAGAAGGAGATTATTAAATAGCTCGATGCAGGAATCATTTATCTGATCTTTGATAGTCCTTGGGTAAGTCCCATGCAGATTATTCCCAAGAAAGCTAGGATTACCGTTGTGACTAATGAGAAAGGAGAATCTATCACAACTCGTTCAACTTCCTCTTGGAGGGTTTGTATCGATTACAGGAAGCTGAACACGGCCATGAAAAAGGATCATTTCCCTCTGCCTTTCATTGATCAAATCTTGGAAAGATTAGCTGGGCATAAGTGCTTCTGTTTTCTTGATGGCTACTCGGGATACAACTAAGTTCCTATCCATCTTGAGGATTAGGAAAAAACTACTTTCACCTGTCCCTACGGAACCTTTGCTTTCCGTAGGACGCCATTCGGTTTATGCAATGCACCTGCGACTTTTCAAAGGTGTATGTTATCCATATTCTCTGACATGGTGGGAGAGTTTATGGAAGTCTTCATGGACGATTTCTCTATTTTTGGAGAATCATTTGACTTTTGTCTAACTAATCTAGAAATGATTCTTAAACGATGCATCAAAACAAGATTGGTCCTTAGCTGGGAAAAGAGTCATTTCATGACATAAGAAGGCATCGTCTTGGGTCATGTAATCTCTAAACATGGAATTGAAGTGGATAAAGTTAAGGTTGATGCTATCGCTAAACTTCCTCCTCCCACATCTATTAAACAAATTCGATCAGTTCTTGGTCATGTGAGACTCTACAGAAGATTCATCAAGGACTTCTCGAAGGTTGCTCGTCCTTTGAGTACTCTTCTCGCCAAAGAAATGCCGTTTAATTTCAACAAATCATGTTGCAGGGCATTTGATTTTCTTAAAATGGCAGTCACTTGTGCTCCAGTGCTGCAACCACTAGTTTGGACAACCCCTTTTGAGATCATGACCGACGCTTCTGATTACGCGGTTGAGGCTATTTTGGGTCAGAAAGTTTACAGGAAGCCCTCTGTCATCTACTACGCTAGTAAAATTCTAGACGAAGCCTAGAGGAATTACACTGTTACCAAGAAGGAATTACTAGCCATAGTATTTACTTTGGAGAAATTCAGGCCTTATCTCTTACGGTCTCATGTCATTATTTATACCGACCACTCGACCATGAGACATCTCTTGGCCAAAAAGGATGCCAAACCTTGGCTTATTCGTTGGATTCTTCTGCTTCAAGAATTTGATCTTGAAATCAAGGATAAATCCAGGGTACAAAATGTGGTGGTGGATCATTTGTCGAGACTTCTATGTGATTCTTCTCGTCCAGACATCCCGATTGCTGATACTTTTCTGGACGAAACCATCCTTACAGTTTCAAGTGTCCAAATCCCGTGGTTTGCTGACATTGTTAATTATTTGGTTGTGGGTCAAATCCCCTAGGATTGGACCAAGCAACAATGGGATATACTCAAATCTGAGGCCAAATATTATTTCTGGGAGGACCCTGAAGTGTACCGCATCAGCTCTGATTAGATTATTTGCCGATGTGTTCTGGAAAATGAATTCAACAGCATACTCGAGTTCTGCCATGCATCTACGTGTGGTGGACACTTCTCCGGGAAAAAGACAGCTGCAAAAATTTTGCAATCTGGATTCTATTGGCCGTCTTTATTCAAGGATGCCCAGGATTTCTCAAGGTTGTGTTCCCGATGCCAGGCACTCGGGAGCATAACTAAGAGAGATATGATGCCTCTAAACCCAATTCTTCCTATCGAAATCTTCGATGTTTGGGGTATTGATTTCATGTTACCCTTCCTTCATTTGGACATCAGTACATTCTTGTCGCTATTGATTACGTGTCCAAATGGATTGAGGCGATTCCCACCCGAACCAATGACCACAAGGTGGTCATCGATTTTGTCAAGAAGAACATCTTTAGCAGGTTCGGGATTCCGAGGGCCATCATCAGTGATGGTGGCACTCATTTCACTAATGCCCAGTTCTGTAATTTGCTGGCTAAATATGGGGTTAATCACCGAATCTCCACACCTTACCATCCCCAGACGAATGGATAGGTCGAGATCTCCAATTGGGAGATCAAGAATATTCTACAGAAAATGGTTAGGTCTGATCGCAAAGACTGGACTCGAAAGCTTGAGGATGCTATTTGGGCTTACCGTACAATGTATAAAACGACCATCGACATGTCTCCGTTTCGTCTGGTGTATGGAAAGGCATGCCATTTACCCGAAGAGATTGAACATAGGGCATTCTGGGCAATCAAGCAGTGCAATTTAGATCTGAGTTTAGCCGGGAAGACCAAGAAACTCCAACAATCTGAGTTGGAGGAGCTTAGAAATGATCCATATGAGAATGCCAAGATCTACAAGGCTCGGACCAAAGCTCTACATGATCAATTGATTTATCGCAAGAGCTTTGAGCCGAACCAGAAGGTCTGGTTATTCGATTCTCGACTTAAGCTCTTTCCTGGCAAACTTAGATTGAAATGGAACGGCTCGTTCATTATCGACTAGATTTTTCCAAATGGAGCTATTCAGATCTCTGACATGAAAACGGGTAATTCATTTAAAGTCAATAGTCAATGTCTGAAGCCCGTTATTGACCGTACACTTCCAGAACCCGTCTCAGACATGGTTGCTCTAGCCATGTTGTGACTTCTTTGGCTGGACTTCGCTTAGCTGATGGCGTTAAACTCAATAGTTGTACATATGACTCAAAGCTAATCTGAGCTTCATATTCAGGTGATATCTTCCGTACTCTACCCTTCCTTTCATGCCTCTTTTTCTTAATGTGGACATTGCATCAGCTAGGCATGGGGGGGTGGATTCATTTTTTAATCATTTTATCAACCCTGTGAAATTCTTGTAAATTCTATTTCTCTTCTTATTTATACATTAAAAAAAAATTGACTTAGGAAGGAATACTTGGACATTAGGACTTTTCAATCTTAGGAAATATTACATTAGGATCTGAACACAAGGATCCTTCAGGTCTTTGGGCTTAATCAACTCGTGTATCCACTAAAATGTGGATTTATTTTTTGAGTCCTCGCCATCTTAATTCTATTGTAATTATATTAAATAAGTTTGGGTGATAAGTACACGACTTATCAACCCACACTCTGATTTGAGGGAACTTTAAGTCCAAAGCATCTACACACTATCTTTTCACTGACTTGTTGATCGACGATTTTAATGGAAATTGGGTAGCTAATGAACCTTCTAGGGTGATATGGTTGGCAAGTTATTGTGGGTAACAACCTATAGGGAGGTTATCCAGAGTCTAGTCATTGGACCATTCTCTTCTTGCTGCCTTTAGGTAAATCTTAGACCAGGGAAGCCACCTACTTAAAAAAAAAAGAAAAAAAAGAAAGTCAAAAAGAAAAAGAAAAGGAGAAAAGAAAAGGAAAATAAAAGAAATAAACCACACTTCGCCGAACGAGTATGGCTGGCAAGTTGTCGGTGGTAACAGCTCATCGACCGGTTGTCCAGAACCCAGCTCAAGAAATGCACTGAAAATTCCCAAAAACACTTAGGAAGAAGCGGAGAAGTAGAATAAATCAGGGAGATATACACTGGATTCACCGTTGTGTTGACCCCATAAAAATAAAAGTAAGGAGAAAGCTACCGGTCGTAAAGATACACCTTTAGGCAGAACTCTCTTTTTAAGGTCACCTAAAGGTGTAGAAACCCGAAGTCCATTCTAATTGCCGATCAACGAGTCTATCACATTCACAATAAGTTGCTTAGAACTTAGGGTTCTCATCAAATCTTGGGTGGGTTGAATGGTCGTAGAAAGCCACTTATTAATCAAAAATCCAAAAGATAAAAAAAAATTAGAAAAGAAGAAACAGAGAAAAAAAAATTTTCTTTGAATAAGGCCAGGGGTTGAGGCGGTCTGCATTTTGGCAGATACCCTGGCGTTGTGTCTTTGAAAGTTCAGATCCCGAGTAAAAAATTTCTTAATGTTGAAAATAACTTATGCCCAAGTAATCCAACCTAATTCTTTTATAAATAGCATGTAGTTTTTGCTAGGGATAGGCATGGGGGTGTGATGTGCATACATTTGATTAACCTAAAATGTCTATTAATGATGTTGTTAGTGTCACATTAGCATCATACATTGTAAATAGTGGATAACATGCAAAATCATGCATTTAGATTAAGTTGTATAAATTGTACAGTAATTGTCTCCTTTTTATGATCAGGGACAGGGTGACTTTTTATTGGGGCCTCTGATCGAAGATCCAACCATATGGATCTGATCAGGGCGATGATTGGAGTTCAATGACTCTAAGATCGTCCTAATCGGATATCCTTAGCATCAGATAGAGATCGATGAATCCTAAAGATCAAGGGCCAAGATGGTGTTAATCCTCACCTCAGACGACAAATCTGACCACACGGATGGATTCGGATAGATGATCGCAGCCTAACAGTGTGAAAATCGATCCAATCAGACACTTGTGGCACCATCTACAATACTCAGAAGATGGACGGCTGAGATGGCTCCATGTGGTGCCATCTCAGCCGCCCAACCGGCCACAAGCACCCGCCTCAACCTTTCCTCTTCATCTGGTTGACGCTTCTCTGCCGTTGGATGCTCATTCAACGGATGCAAGGCCCGCACGCACAATGTTGATCTATTTCCTCTACATTGTCTATGATGTAAAGAAAAGATCATATTAGGGTCTTTTGGGATTTCATGATATATGGATGGATTTGTATGTTTTTAGATCTTCATACATGATTTTTAAAGGATGATTAGACAAATTCGTTTGTCAAGATGTAATTGGCCTTACTTCAGACCTTTTCATGTCTAATCTGGGTTGAATTCAGTGCGACAACCATAGCTGTTGAAGTCTGATGGCAGCTGAAAGTTAAGACGTTTGATTAGTACCTATTGAATGTTGGAGGTAGTAGCTGAGTTCAGACTTGCTGATCTAATCAACACCATTGCAATAGCTGCTGCTATTGTAATTTCAGTTTCAGCAGGTCTGAACTAAGGATCTAAATTGGGAATTTGAAGGGATTTATGAGGAATTTAAAGAACTGAAGTGCGTGATATCATTAAAACATGGCTTATAAGCTTTCATGTACTTTTGTAACTCAAATTTGATTTAAAGATTGCTTGTAATTCATGCTTGAGAATCAATGTCAGCTACATGTTCATTGTCCTACTGTCCAATATGAATATTTGATGAAATTGAAAGTTGAAATCATGTTTAATGTTTATTTATGTTTCATATGATGTGCTGGATGTTTTGATTGACATATATTACACTTCCAACACTTGGATTGAATTTTGATGGCTTAGGTTATGCATTGCAAAACCCTTTCAAGCCACATTTGGGTTAGATTAATAAATAAATTAAAATCGTAAAAAAATCATAAAAAGTAAAATAAACCTGTCCTGAGTAAAATCAGGTATGTTTTTAGATATGTGCCAAGTTTCAAGGTAATCTGAACCCTCGACTTGGTAGAACATACAAACGGATGGTTCAATATATCTTGGAATTTAATAAAAGACCTAATATCAAAAACACCAAAAGGAACTTCATCTCTTTCATCTCACCCTTTTTCTCTCATCCCCTACCTCTCTTATATATATAGAAGCTATAAACATTAGAAAACTATCAAAAATACTAAAAAAATACCTTATATATTATGTATATACTTATAAATATAACTTAAACCTAAGCTCTATGTATATATTGTATAATATGTAAATAATGTGTATAATTAACTTATATATGTATTCTATATATTAAATTAAATATTTAGAATTATTTATTATTTATATAACTTTATTGTATAATTATCTATTAATTTATATTAACTTAAATGCATAATAGCCTAGGTAATTATACAAACCTATCTATACATAATTATATCTGATATTGTACATACATATTTAACTAGATAATATATTGTATAATACCTATAATTTAATTTAATTATGTATTTATAGTATGTAATTAAGTTATTAAGTTAGCTAAGTAATTTATTAACTTAAAATAAAAGAAATTAGTAATTTAAGGGAATACTGAGATAATTTGTAATGTATACTTGTATAAAATTATATGAAGTATTTTCAACCTATTTATACTGTATTTATAATGTATTATATTATTTATAAATTATTTGTGTAAAACCAACTTAAACGTGTATTTAATTGTAAATAAATTAAAATAAAGTTTCTAAAATACAATAAAAATGTGTAATAAGTAATTTATTATGTAAATCAACTCTGTATAAGGTCAATTGTAGGTTTAATTAACTAATTTATACTTTAATTAAGAAATTAACATATAATTTATCATGTATAAACAACAAACTTTAGCTAATTTGATTATATATCTAAATAATCTATTTCTCTAAATTAATTGTACCACTATGTAGACCTGTATTAGGGATTTATAAATATATAATTTATTTGTAATTTAGAATTATTTATGGTCTTCAAATCGATAGCCAAAATTATGGAATTCAACATGTTGCGAATGCAGCGAGTGCCAATTAGGCGATGTTCTTTTGTGCCACATCATGCGGCACAAAGCTGTTGACACCATATAAAGTGCTTTTGTGCCGACGACCGCTCAGTCGTCTGCATAGGGAGTACCAATACCCACTATTACCCCCTCTCATCTGATCTGATACTGCGCATGTAAATGAATTTTTGAACAGTGCATGGGACAGGGGCCATGCACTGTAGCTAGGCCTGTATTGGGTCTGTCTTGGGCCTATAACCGAATAAAATGCACGTAATTAAAACTAGGGTGGGCCCACTAGTAGGAATTTGGTCCCACCCATATGAGTGCTGTGTATCCTTCGAACATGGGCCAACCCACCCATTAAAACATATTTTTAGGCCCATGAACAGTGTATGTGTGAGTTTGTGAGAAGAGAGCCTTAAGGATCGACTAAGTAAATGAAGAAAGAAGAATGAAGAAAGAGTGAGCTGCTTAGCAACTAAGTGTTGGCTGAACGTGTGTGTGTGAGTACAAATGTATATACGTAATATGTATAATAAGTAAAGTA
The DNA here is from genome assembly GCA_037157565.1 of Thalassia testudinum. Lineage (NCBI taxonomy): Eukaryota > Viridiplantae > Streptophyta > Magnoliopsida > Alismatales > Hydrocharitaceae > Thalassia > Thalassia testudinum. The sequence continues at coordinate 14,671,976 of JAZHRO010000065.1, read as the reverse complement.
TAAAATACGTATGTATATAAATAAAGTAAATAATGTATACGTATAGAATAGTGCATATGATAGTATAGAAGTAGATTATATACTATTTGAGCTCTTATGCATATGAATAAACAAAGCTTTAGTGACAGAAACATATGTTACTATATATATGTATATATGTTGGTATAAATAGTTCTTTCTGCTTTAGGTTATGTACATATGTTACTAGGGCTATAGCGACGTATATATATGTTATTGTATGTGTAATATATGTTAGTATAGATATTAGTATGTTAATATAATTTAACATAGTATATACTAGTAGCTATTTTTATACCTATACTTAGGTCTTACTTATATTAGTTGTATATAATGAATATAGTGTAGTAGTAGCTAGTTTTTGATTCATGTTTGTTGTACATATGTTTAAGGTATTGTAATACATATTAATTTGTTCCTTTTATATATAATTGACCAATTCATTCATTCTTAGTGTGAATAAAATTAACATTTTTTGAATAAAAGAATATTTTTGGACTTAGAGAGTGATGTATATCAATAATTGCCTCCCAGTGAATGACTTGGAAACTAACCAGTAAAAATTGTAATTAAATAAAATTGACATGACATCTATTTGCATTGTGATGATTATACTACAACAACGACACATAAAACACCATTTTTATTGCAACTCGATCATCGCTCGTCAATGGCCACTCATGGACAATAACCTACTCAGAGCATGGCTGGCTCCAATTCATCTCTTCCTACAGGATGAGTTTACGCCTTATCTTTGACGAATGCACAAGCTTCCCCTTCAATTGTGGCAAGTATGGTTACAATTGATAAGTGGTTAATCTATACCTTGTTTTACTTTGACGCTTTATGTTCCTTTATATCTCCTGAGTTTGTCCCAAAGCTTAAAAATCCACTAACACTGGTCTAGTAGGACAATTATTCCTTGCCAAGAAATCTATAAAGACTATGAGGTTTTCACCAGGGGCTATGAGTTACTAGATGACCTGATGGAGATTAAGATGGAGGACTTCAATGCCATTTTCATTAGGCATGGATTGGATATCAGCACACCATGCACTTATTGACTACTTTGAGAAGAAGGTTATTTTCTTCATCCCAGGAGTGCAGTAGTTCAAGTTCTACAAGTAAGTAGAGGATAAACCCATCAAGTGTATCTTCGCCTTATAAGGTGGAAGATTATTGATAAGAGGGTGCTGCAGTTACCCGGATTGTGTGGTAGCAAATCCAAAAGGAAAATTGGAATTATGTAGTGTGCTAGAGGTTCAGAATTACACCAATGTGTTTCAGGAGGATTTGCCTTTATGAGTTTTTAATGTCACTCATTCCAAGAATAAACCCAATATTGATCACCCCTTATCGGATGGCACTTGAGAAATTGAAGGAAGAGAAAACACAACTCCAGAATCTACTTGAGAAGGGTTTTATCATACCTAGTGTGTCACCTTAGGGAGCTCTAGTCCTATTCATGATGAAGGATGACACCTTGTGCCTCTACATAGATTACCATCAGTTGAACAAGATGACCATCAATGATAGATACCCACTTCCTCACATCAATGATTTTTTTGACTAGTTGTGTGGTGCTACTATATTCTCGAAGATCAATTTGTGTTCAAGCTATCACCAACTCAAAATCATGGAGGCTGAAATGCAAAAGAGTACTTTCTAAACATGCTATGGACACTTCCAGGTGATGCTGTTTAGACTAACAAATGCCTCAGCTGCATTCACGGATTTAATGAATTGGGTATTTTGGCCATATTTGGATCACTTCATCATGGTGTTTATTGACGATGTCCTTATCTATTCTCATGAGAAGGGTCAACACAAGAAGCATCTTCGAGTAGTTCTAGAGACTCTAAGGAAGCACAAGTTGTATGCGAAGTTCAGTAAGTACGAATTTTGGTTGTGCAACTAGCCTTCTTAGGTCACATAATCTCAGGTATGGGGATTTCTATTAGCCTCGGCAAGGTTGAGGCAATATTAAAGTGGGAGTGGCCTAAGACAATGATATAGATATGTATTTTTCTTGGAATGACTAGATATTATAGACAATTCATTCAAGGGATCTTGCAGAACACTCTCCTATTGACACAACTAACATGGAAGGATGCACCCTTCATGTTGACTAAGGACTATGAGAGCAACTTCAAAGCACTCAACGAAAAGTTGACGATAGCTCTTGTTCTTATAATACCTAGTAGTAGTGGTTGATTTATGGTTTGTACTAATGCATCTCACTTGGGTTTGAGCTGTGTGTTAATGCAACATGGGTGCGTGGTCACCTACACGTTAAGGCAATTGAAACAACACAAGAATAATTATCTGACTCATGACCTAGAGTTGGTCGCTATAGTTTTTTCTTTAAAGATTTGGCAACACTACTTGTATGGTGACCTTTGAGAACCATATTGACCACAAGAACTTAAGGTATCTATTTGATCAGAATGAGTTAAATTTGAGGCAATGTCTCTGGCTGGAGTTATTGAAGGATTATGATGCTCGATCATTCACCATCTAGGGTAGGGACCTATCATCGCTGATGCACTTAGCAGGAATCCTCCAGCTAGATTGGTAGTGCTTTAGGCACAAAGGTGGAACCTGATGATGGAAGCAACATACCAGAAACCATAGGAAGCTATTCGATATCTAACAACACTAACTGCTCTAAGAAGAAGACAACTTGAGTTGCTAGACCATATTATCGATGCATAGATGGACAATCCAAAATGGCAGACACTCCGCAATCAGGTTCTTGTGGGAAATCCAAGAGATTTCACCTTTGTGGATGGAGTACTCAAGCTCCATGACTGACTTTACATGCCTCAAAATGATGCACTGCGTAGATAATTACTGGCCCACTGTAGTAGACATACCATCCACCTGGTAAACAATAAGATGTACCACAACTTAAAGAGAGATTTCTAGTGGTGTGGTATGAAGAAGGACTTAGGCGAGTTTGTAAAGTGATTCCTGATCTACCAATAGGTGGAGGCAAAGCATCAGAGACCTGTTGGTCAGTTAAAGCCTCTCCCGATACCAAAGTGAAAGTGGAAGAGTATCTCCATGGATTTTGTATCTAGGCTACTTCTAACTCGGTGTGGACATGATGTTGTCTAGGTGATCATTAATCAAATGATGAAGTCAGCACTGTTTTTGCCCATCAAGGTGACCCATGACCTGTCATAGTTGGCTGACTTGTAAATTCATGAAATTTTGTGACTTCATGGCATTCTCAAGGAAAGTATTTCAAATAGAAACTCCTGATTTACTTCTCAATTCTAGGGAGGTTTTCAACAGGCCTTGGGAATTTTGCTTAACTTCAACATGACATATCACCTATAGAGTAACGGGCAATCAAAACATACTATATAGAATCTGAAGAACTTGTTACGAGTTTGTGTGCTAGAATGGAAAGGTTCTTGGCGGGACCAGTTACCTTTGCTGGAATTTACATACAACAACTATCATGCAATCATTAACATGGCTCCATATAAAGTGTTACATTGTCGGAAATGCATGTCACCCGTCTCTTAGGATGAGGTCGAAATACAATCAGAGGTGGGCCCCAGATTGATATGCCAAAGCAAGGAGATTATTGACCAGATCTAAAAGAAACTCATCATAACGCAAAGTCGGTAAAAGAGTTATGCTAATCACAGGTGATGAGATATTCCATTTAAGGTTGGTGATATCATTTTCCTTAGAGTATTGCCCATGAAAGGCATACAAAGGCTTGGAGTGAAGGGAAAGTTAGGATCGAGATTTGTGGGTCCCTTCAAGATTTTAGAGAGAGTGGGGCCCATCACATAAAGGCTTTCCCTTCCACCTTAATTAGTTGTCATACACGACGTATTTCACATCTTCAGCCTACGGAAGTATGTGCCAAACCCAAACCACATTCTCAGGTATGAGAATGTGGGGATCGAAAGGGACTTGACATATCAAGAATAATCAATGTAGATCTTGGATTGTGTGGTTTAAAGGTTATGAAACATAGAGGTTCCTCTAGTATAGGTACTGCGGGAAAGTCAAAGACATAAAGTAGCAACTTGGCAGCCTGACATGAAGGTGAAGTAGAAGTACTCAGAGCAATTCATTGGTGAGTCCATAACACCTTAATTTGTTTCAATGATTACAGTGATTCTAGGGAGTTATGACCACTCAAGGACAACTCAAAGTGTGGCTGACTCCAATGCACCTCTTCTTGCAGGATGAGTTTATGCCTTATCTCTGAGGAATGCACATGCTTCCCCTTCCATTGTGGCAGGTATGGTTACAATTGATAAGTGATTAATTTTTACCTTGTTTGACTTCAACACTTCATGTTCCTTTATATATCCTAAGTTTGTCACAAAGCTTAAAAAGCCACTAGCACTACTAGAGTTGTCTCTAAGTAATAAGAGTCTAGTAGGACAATTATTCCTCACTGTGATAGTCTATAAAGATTGTGCGACTTTCATCAGGGTCTACAACTTGCTAGCGGACCTAATAGTGATTGAGATGGAGGACTCCGATGCCATTTTAATTAGGCATTGATTGGCTATTAGGACACTGTGCAGTTATCGACTGCTTTGAGAAGAAGGTTATCTTCTTCATCTAGAGAGTGCCACAGTTCAAGTCCTACAGCCAAGTAGAGGACAAACTCATCAAGTGTATCTCTAGGAGGAAAACTGGAATTAAGTAGTGTGCTAGTGGTTCATGATTATGCCAATGTGTTTCTAAGGGATTTGCCTGGACTTCCTCTAGACTGCAATATCAAACCAATATCAAACACCCCTTACCAAATGGCACCTTGTGCCTCTACATAGATTATCATCAGTTGAACAAAGAGACCATTAAGAATAAACACCTACTTCCTCATATCAACAATTTGGTTGATCAGTTGCATGGTGATACTATATTGTTGAAGATCAATTTGTGTTCAGGCTATCATTGGATGAAAATCATGGGCATCGATGTGCCAATGAACACTTTCCAAATGTGATATGGCCACTATGAGGTCCCAGTGATGCCATTCAAACTGACAAATGCCCCAACTGCATCTAAGGATTTAATGAATTGGGCATCATGGTGTTTATTGACGATGTCCTTATCTTTTCTTACAGTAAGGGTCAACACAAGAAGCATCTTTGTGTAGCTCTAAAGACTTTGAGGAAGCACAAGTTGTATGCAAAGTTTAGTAAGTGCGAATTTTGGTTGTGTGATGTAGCCTTCTTATGTTACATAATCTCAGGTGCGGGGAATTGACAATCCCATTTTCGCACATTTTGAAATCATTGGAAATTGTAATATAGTCACGCTAAAACGCTCACCAAAAAATGATTTTGTAAAGATAACGAGACTTGAGTCCTGGTCGTTCGTCTCTGGGAGGCATTTATGCAAATCTGAATTCGATCTTTTTTTGCTCTACTTTTTTAAAATCGCACGCTGGTTTCTAATCGTCAGATCAATGTTTGGCCACTTTCATTATGAACCCTAATTACGTGCGCATGTGTTAGATAGATGACAAATGTGAAAGTGTGAGTTTCAGTACGCACGATTCTAGTTATGTGGTGGCTGTTTACGGAAAATGCGCTAATAGTTAGATCCTCAATATTTTCAGGTACCGACATGCTGGTTGCAATAGATAATAATTAAAAGCAAGAAACTTTAATCACACAAAATATATTGCAATCATCTCATGGTGATTCTCAACACATAGATATATATATAGAAAAAGATCTTTCATTAATTCATCATGGTGTTTGCAACATGAAACTCGTGGAAAGCTTATAGAGGAAAGCTTGAAAACATCAATCTAGCTAACAAAAAACAATCGCATACAGGAATCTATGGGGGTATTTTAAATGCATCATTGGGGGAGAGTAAAGAGCTACACTACTAAGTAGTAAATAAAGCATGTAAACTATGAAGAACTAAGCGACTAAGCTAGTAGAAACAAGGGCATTCGGAGGGAGCTCCGATGGCCTTTGAGTTGGTTGAGAGGAGGAGGGGCGGCCAATGGTGCTTAGGCCGACCCTTGGAGAGAGGTTGGAGAGGTGATCCAGCATCTTGGCATGGAGATGGTAGTGGCCATGGTGAAGCAACTCATGGAGGTGGAGTGGAGGTGGATGTAGCTAAACTAAATCGAAGCCAAGTGTGAATGAAGCCAAGAATGGATGGGTGCAAATGGCTAACCCTTAGGTCTTTTTATAGACCTAAGGGAGACTCTCTAGAGAAGTGTGGAACTCTCTAGAGAGAGCTCCAAGAGTGGCCGACCAAAGAGAGAGAGAGAGGTGGTTTTTAGATCAACCATTTGTGGATCTCCAATTTGAATGGCTCTTGGTTGCTAATTTTGGTAACTGATTGCACCGCAAAAATACGCCTGCAATTGTGCCATCTTGTGCTATTTCCTAGCATTACCAATGCATATTAGGTCTCCATAGTTGCATTGTAAAAATGCATGCATGCATGCATTTAATTGAGAAGGGAGAAGAATGAAATAAGTGGCCTCGCATTTTACATTTTTCCTCAAGTGCATCTTTGCAAAATTCCCATCTCTATTTTTATTTCCATTTGATTTTTAAATCTTTCTCCTCGCAGCTGCATGGAGCAATTTCTTCATCGCACACCATTCCCTACAGCTACCCTTCCCTACGGCTGCCTCTCCCTGCTAAGCCATCCCAACCTCTCCCTGCAGCTGCATGAGCCATGCATAGCCATGCCTTCTCCTATAAAAAGCCACGGTTCCTTCTCGCAAAAAAAAGCCTGGTCCCAGCCAAAAAACCCACCGCCAGCTCCATCTCCTTCCAGGCCGTCCTCTCCTCCCTCTCCCTCCATACGTCGGCCCTCCTCCTCCGAGGAGACACCCGATAGGCAGGAGCCCTCACTGTGGTGCACACCACCACAGTGAGACCACCACCGCCCATCTCTTCAAAGAGCCGGTGGGCGTGGTGGCTCTTTCTAGTTTTTTTTCCGCTTGAAGACCTTCAGCCATTGCCGCAAGCTTCAAGGTTTGAAGCTCAGCGGCAAGGCAGCAGCAGCAGCCGGCCCACTCCTTTCCACGCAAGCCTGCAGGCCGCCTTCACCTTTCCTCGCGTTCCTGCAGGCGCCTCCGCCTTCGCTTCTTCGCTCTGTCACGCCGGCAACCGGCCATCGCGCGTCACTGCAATGGCCGGCCAAGCACTTCCCCGCCCCCTTGCCAGCACCTGCAAGCATCCGCGCGCCCCTGCAGACACCTTGCCTCCTGCTTCTCCGCTCTGTCGCGACCTTCTCCGCGCTTGCAACCGGCCAGCGTAGACCGTCCTCCCCGCGTGCCAACCCGAGCGCGCAAGCTGCGAGCCAGCAGCACTCACACCACCTGCAGCTCCCGGTTGCGCGGTGCAGGCGACCACTATAGCCACTGTTCACGCGAGTCTGCGCGACACTGTGGCTACGGTGGGGTGACAGGAAAGCTTCTCACTTTACCGGTCACCCGGCGTGCCGCAACCAGCCCTCGCCCGTGCATGCGCCTGCCTGCGCGTCTCCGCCCGTGTTGCCCGCACCAGCCCGCGCGTCTGCCAGCCCACCCCACTCGCCCGCGTGTGCCCGCGTCACCCGCTTCACTCGCCCGCATAGTCCTCTCCGCGCAGCGCTGTGCGCTGCGGGTTCCTCTTAGCTCCCCACTCCCACGCGCTCCTCTCTGCGCAGATGTGCTTGCGCGTGCAGGCGTGGAAGCTCCAGACGATGGCCTTGGACCGCAGACGCCTTAACCTCCAGCCATCTCTCCCGCTCTCTCTCTCTCTCACTCTCTCTCACAACACTCACAACTCTCTCTACACCGACTCTCACACACACCTACACTCACACTTCCACACAAACACACACACCTAGACTCTATTGTATACATATATATATATATACGTATACTTATATATTGATATATATATACATATATATATATACATATATTTATATACATATATATATATACTTATATTTATACATATAGTAGTATCTATATACTTATATATATACTTATATATATATATACATATATACATATACTTATATAAATATACATACATATATACATATATCTATACACATATATATATAAATATACATAAATCTATATATATATTACCTATATAACTAAGTATAAATACATATATATATATATACATACATACACACCTACTTATATATACATACATATATACATATATATATCTATATAACTATATATACATATATACATATACATATCTATATATACCTATATACATATACTATTATTATTATATATATATATATACATCTATACATATATATATATATATATACTTAGCTACATATATCTATATATACATATATTACTATATACTTATACATACATATATATACCTCTATATAGTTATGTATACATACACACACACATATATATATATATATATACATATACACTTATATATACATATATATCTACATATATATATACCTATATATTTATAACCATATATACATATATACATATAGATATATTTACATATATACATATATATATATTTTCACATTATTTACATACGCTGTATCGCGGGAACATCTGCACCAGTTGCTGATATTCCCCGATACATGTATACAAAAAGCATGGTTACATTCATCTTCCACCATCCATCCTACACCACTCCACGCGGCACCTAGTCCTGTTGGTTGCGTCTTTCTAGACGACGATCGACTCGACACCGTGCTACACTCCATCTCCACCTCCACCACCACCCCTTTATATACATAATATATACATATACATATATACTGTATTTACTTTATTTCTGTTTCGTTTTCTTGTTATTAAAAAGATAAAAAAAAATATATAAAAGAGAAAAGATAATCTTTGACTTGCAGGTACTCCGTCTTGCGAATACCAAGACCCATTTTGGAACCCTGTTTTGGCTCAAAGCCAAGAACTCAATTTTAAGGGTGTGCCTCAAGGACAAAGATTACCAAAAAAAAATATAAATGAGAAAAACACCAAAAACACAATAAACGAACGGAAGAGACTCGTTGTAGAAAAGGTGTAGAAACTTAACTTGTAACCCCACTTCCCTGAGTTCGACCCTGGGCCTAAAAGTGACAAGATAAAATCAAGTAGGCCAGGTTAAAAATTTTGTAAAGAGATGGTTAGGTCCGATTTAGGTTAACCACTATACACACTTCAACGATAAAATCATCATATTAACAACCTATTCGGGTCCGACACCACATCTTTTCTGGCACCGTTGCCGGGGAAGTGCGCCTTTAAGTAAGTTTCTATTCAATTCCTTTCAATTTTTCTCTTCTCTCTTCATGGGTATCTCTGTTTTTGGTGTGCAGGTGAACCTGTTGCAAGGAAAAGGCAGGCAAATAAAGTCGGAGACGTGAGCAGATCCAAGGCAGGAACGAGAGCATGAAGATGCTGACACCGCAGTGGAGCTTCTCACACGTTGTCGAACAAGTAGGTCTTCTTTTCTTAGCAACTAGGGTTAACTTGTCACCTTAATAAAAAAAAAAAAACTATAAACTAAAAAAGTAGAAAAAACTTCTTGGGATCTCTTGGGGCAAGTGGATTAAAATTCACTTGTTTGATTGATTGTCTTCACTCCCACCGCCCCGGGATTTCCCGCCTTACTTCGCATAGCGAAAATCCAAGAATCTTGATTCTTGAATTTTTCACCGTGTGAAGTATTCTTTGAGGCAAACACAAAGATTGATTGCACCCCTCTTTGTCTCATTCACCTGCAAATTCGGGATCACATTTTTGGTGGGGAGACTTGGAATTGAGTTGATTCCAACCCCACCACGACTTTTCAACTTGCCTCAGATTTGATCCCGAATACTTCAACCCCAACTATTTGATTTTCTTTATCTGTTGGTTGAGCCTTATGTGTGGAAATCATTCTGGTGATTGGGAGCACTTGAATTGAAGTGCTTTGGCTCCCTTTCACATAAATCTAAAACTGATTCGTGCATCCACACATAGAAATCTCCATTTATGGTAGCCCATTGCATTTTAGCATGCATTAACTAACTGATATTGAAGAAGGGTTTGTTGGGCTTAGAAATAAAACTTGTATTCTCACAAAACCCGGAGATTGACTGAATTGGTAATTTAGAGAAATTCTAAAATTCATACTACTTAAGGCTGAACTCTAAAAACCATTCACCAATAAAAACTTCAATTCGGGGAGATTTCCCCATTGCATGCTTGTTTTACACACTCTGAAAATCAATCACTTGGGCATTACCCGTAAACAACGCCCTTCACATTCCAAAAGCACTTGACCCAAAGCCTCTAACTAAAATTGGTAGTAACTTGACCCTTACTATGGATTGGAGGTCTAACTACCTGTGTGTAGCGGCTACGTGCTGGTAAGAGTTCCCACGTGCTATCGGGTGTCTAAGACTGGGGCAAACGGCCTTTCAATCTAGCCCGGTGGTTCCGCGGTGCTCGCATTCGATTTCGTAGTTCGTGATAGTAGGTAAGTTAGATCTTTAAGTCTAAGGGCACACTGTAGAGGTTAGGAATTTGATTGAATTGATTTGTAATCAAGTGTACCTTTGCGGCGTCATTTCTCTCGTCTCTTTTCCCTTCTCATCTCCCCAACTCTTGCTACGGTAGTGCATGTTTTGGGGGAGGTCACAAAACCCTGAACTGTTTGAATTGACTAATAAATTTAGAAAAGGAGCCGAATCATCCTCTTCCTCCACAAACATGGCAAACACCCCCACCTCACCACTTCATCACAATTCCAATTCTTCCAACACCAGGCTTATCCTGAGAAACCCTGTAAGACCTTCCTTACCGAGTGTTGCGCCAAGCAACTCGGTAAGTCGTGTGGATCTGGCTTCTGCAAGCCAGTATTTCGACACGAAGGACCAAGCCTCCATGTGCTCGGACGCATATTTACATTCGGGCACGTCTTCTGGCATAGAAGATGCTTGCGTCCTGGGGAACAACCCGTTCTCTGCCACGTATAACCCAAGGTGGAGAAATCATCCAAATTTTGCATGGTCCAACAACCCACAGTACCAAAATCCTGCGAGTGGACCAATGCGACCGTCCGCACCCGTCATCCCAAGGGCCCAGTCTAATCCTATGGCGAATCCGCCATCAGGCCCTTGCGTACCGCAACCAAAACACGCATCAGTTCCTCTTGATAAATTGATGCTAATGATGACGAAAATGTCAAAGCGCCATAAAGAGAACATGATCTTTCTTCAGCACCATTTGGTGCAGCAGAATGCTGAGATCAGTCAACTATGCATGGTGACTCGATCTAAAGGCACTCTTCCTGCCCAACCTGTTCCAAACCCACGAACTTCGTACCTTGTGGTCCGCAACCACAGGTACAACCTTCTCAGGGACAGGTTCATCAAATTCTGCAAGCTCCGAGCATTCCACCAGGATTTCAGGCTAATCCCGCTGCAGCACCACACTCTTATGTTGATTGCGATTGCATCAAGGATGACACGTCTGACGAGGACATGACCGTCAGCTCGTGTATCAGACTAATTGAGACCTATTCAGACTGCTGCGGATTACCTGACGACTGCCTGAGTAACACATACTGTGATGTTCCCCCATCCCTCCCTTGTCCCATACCTTCTCCTGGCCAGACTTCTGACGAGGTTTTCTCCGCTTCCCATACCTCGTGGTCTGAGTCATATCCGGGCTGCTCACCGCCGATCCACACTCTTGAAGATCAGATTGTCCTTTCTTTCCTTCCAAATCAGGCGGATTTGCAACTCCACACTGGGACCTTGAGCCCATATACTTCTCACTGGGGCTATTCCTTTTTGGATCCAACTATCCAAGAAGCCCCTCTTCTTGGCCAATCTGAGGGCCAGCTGCTTCCTCCTGACCTGTTCTCCGATCTGCCTGGGACACTCTCGTCCTAGAAAATGCCAGACCTTTCCCCATCCACCATCACTTTCACACCGCTATCACGATCTCTTCACTTTTCACTTCACCACCCACCAACCACCCACCCTACCTCCCTGCTATATACCCTGTGCCTCAGCTCTTGTTACCCGATCTTTCATCCTTTCTCTACCTTTCCCTACATGCATATGAGGACATAGCATTGTTTGGCATGGAGGGGTGGATAGGCATCCATAGGATCTGGGTATTTTATGGTATCATGTAGTTTCCTCCTATTTATAAATATGCAAGAAAAAGAAAAAAAAAAATATATATATATATAAATAAAATGGTGTTTAGTAATGATCTGAAAGCTGAAACAAAAATACAATAAGTGTTTATGGATGTTCAGCCTTTGTTTTGAAGACTTTCCAGGCCACAGAAGCTTGATTCGCTCAGGCTTGGCTTAATTCACTTGAGTATTGACAAAATAGATCAGAATCTCTCCTAACTAAGGACGTATTCTTGTATCTGAGACACTAGCACAGGATCCGTTGGTTTGCTTTTACTTGAGAGCTTAAGTAAACTTGGTTCACACTACACATATCAGGAAAGACCAGGTGAACATAAGATCCAACCCTAGTGTTCATTAGGGAAGGTGGAGTCCTTACCTATGCACGCAGGTAGACTTTTTATCCCAGGTTTTAGTCTTGTGCTTAGGAGCGACTCTTTCCACCAAAAAAAGAAACTCTCCCACCAAAAAGAAAAGTATGCTCCTCCAAATAATGTTGTAAGAGATATATTGACACATGTTTCTAAAAAAAAAAAGTTGCAAATAAGTCAGTATATCTCACAAATGTCTGTAAAGTCTTCGCCCTACAAGAAGTTCTTCAGGGCAGGTTACAAATACCTTGTTTTCCTTTGAGCCACAAAAATCAGAAAATGGGAGTTGAGTTTTTCATCATCTTCTTAAGGGGCAATCCGAAAACATGAGCTGAAACTAGGACCAACCTGTAGTTAAAGATTCGTGAAACCCTGGGCTTGAGTCTTAATATTCATCTGGTCAGTCTTGATCCTTCACTAAGCACAAGCCATAATCTCTTGAGCTCTCGAGTACGGCAAAAACCTCCTGGGTCCTGGAAATCATACTTAAGGTTTAAATATCAAGATCTATGTCATGTGAGACTTAAAGTACTGGTAGTCTTCTCTACAATTGGTTCTCACAATATCCAACAATAAACACACCTATATCGCCTCAGAAGAAAATCTTTAGCTTAAGATCATTTCTAAATACTGTTTTGCTAGGGACTAGCAAAAGATAGGCATGGGGGTATGATTGCACTGCAAAAATACGCCTTCAATTGTGCCATCTTGTGCTATTTCCTAGCATTACCAATGCATATTAGGTCTCCATAGTTGCATTATAAAAATACATGCATGCATGCATTTAATTGAGAAGGGAGGAGAATGAAATAAGTGGCCTTGCATTTTACATTTTTCCTCAAGTGCATGTTTACAAAATTCCCATCTCTATTTTTATTTCCATTTGATTTTTAAATCTTTCTCCCCACGGCTGCATGGAGCAATTTCTTCCTCGCACGCCATTCCCTACAGCTGCCCTTCCCTGCAGCTGCCTCTCCTTGCCAAGCCATTCCAACCTCTTCCTGTAGCTACATGAGCCATGCACGGCCATGCCTCTTCTCCTATAAAAAGGCACGGTTCCTTCTCGCAAAAACAAGCCTGGTCCCAGCCAAAAAACCCGCCGCTAGCTCCATCTCCTTCCAGACCATCCTCTCCTCCCTCTCCCTCCATATGCTGGCCCTCCTCCTCCGAGGAGACACCCGGTGGGTAGGAGCCCTCACTATGGTGCACACCACCACAGTGAGACCACCACCGCCCAGCTCTTCAAAGAGCCGATGGGTGTGGTGGCTCTTTCTAGTTTTTTTTTCCTCTTGAAGACCTTCATCCATTGCTGCAAGCTTTAAGGTCTGAAGCTCAGCGGCAAGACAGCAGCAGCAGCAGCCGCCCCACATCTATATAGTATTATATACATACATATATATATATACTTAGCTACATATATCTATATATACATATATTACTATATACTTATACATACATATATATACCTCTATATAGTTTTATATACATACACATATATATATATACATATACACTTATATATACATATATATCTACATATATATATACCTATATATTTATAACCATATATATATACATATAGATATATTTACATATATACATATATATATATTTTTTCACATTATTTACCATACGCTGTATCGCGGGAACATCTGCACCAGTTGCTGATATTCCCCGATACACGCTTACAAAAAGCGTGGTTACATTCATCTTCCACCATCCATCCTACACCACTCCATGTTGCACCTAGTCCTGTTGGTTGCGTCTTTCTAGACGACGACCGACTCGATACCGTGCTACACTCCATCTCCACCTCCACCCCCACCCCTTTATATACATAATATATACATATATATATATGTTGTATTTACTTTATTTCTGTTTCGCTTTCCTGTTATTAAAAAGATAAAAAAAATATATAAAAGAGAAAAGATAATCTTTGACTTGCAGGTACTCCATCTTGCGAATAGCAAGACCCATTTTGGAACCTTGTTTTGGCTCAAAGCCAAGAACTCAATTTTGAGGGTGTGCCTCAAGGACAAAGATTACCAGAAAAAAATATAAATGAGAAAAACACCAAAAGCACAATAAACGAATGGAAGAGACTCGTTGTAGGAAAGGCGTAGAAACTTAACTTGTAACCCCACTTCTTTGAGTTCGACCCTGGGCCTAAAAGTGACAAGATAAAATCAAGTAGGCCAGGTTAAAAATTTTGTAAAGAGATGGTTAGGTCCGATTTAGGTTAACCACTCTACACACTTCAACGATAAAATCATCATATTAACAACCTATTCGGGTCCGACACCAACAACCAAGAGTGGTGCCACCTTTGGAAGAACCTAGAACACTCTAGGTGGTGTGGGAGTGCATGAATGGGTGTGTGTGTGTGGTTGTGTCCTAGGTGTCTAGGTGATATAGGATAGGTCCTAAGGGTTTAGGTTGGTGTAGGTCTTAAATTAGGGTTGCAAACCCTAATTACTAAGGGGGAAATGCAACTAAACTTAACACAAGCTTAATTGAATGGGTGTGAACCTAATTGAGAGTGAAATAACTCAAATAGGTTGGACTTAGGTCAATTGAACTTTCATTGAGTCCAATTGGACTTGTAAGGGTTGAGATCTGAGCTCGATTGGACCCTATGAGTCCAATTGACTAGGTAATGGTAATTGACTATGATCTAAGTCAATTAGGTTTAGTGACCTAATTAGGTCCTTAAGGAGGTCTAGAGGTGATGTACTAGGGTTAAGGTACCTTAATTTAGGTTCCTAGTGGGTTAGAATTGGGTTTAGGGAGCTAGAGATCCAAGATCAAGGCTTGAATCTCAAAACAGGAACTGGAAAGCAGTTCCAGATGTCCAATAATAGCATCTGACGACTTATACTCAAAAAATTAGAAGTTCAGACTTGTCTAGATGTCCAATCAGAGTCAGGAAGGTTTCTAGGTTCTGTCTTGGGTATTCTGCAGAAATTAGACGTCTGACCAAGTGTCTGGACGTCCAATAACACTACAGAAGTGGGTTTAAGGTGTCTGGGAGTTGGCTAAGGGTTCTGGACATCCTATAACTCATCTGGACATCCAAATAGAGGCTAGAATTAGGGTTTTAAGGTTTCCTAGGGTGCGGTGACCTAATCTAAGGGTGGTTAAGGCTTGGGGAGGCTTCTAGGCTATCCTAGGGCTAGGATGGACCTAAGTTTTTCATAATTTATTGCTTTATTCCTACTTAAATAGAATAGCATATCTCAACCCCTTACATTATTGTCTACTACATCTTATTCTAGGTCTTCCACTCCAGCTTTACTGCAACACCAGTTATTCCTTATTCTTCAGATCCAGCTTTAGATCTAGCTTCAAATCTAGCTTCTGATCAGCTTATTACCTGTAATTGGCATAATGCACCTAATAAGTACATTATAGCATTATTTTATGCATAGTTAAAAGAAGGCAGCAAAGATGCTAGTAATGCTTATGCATACATGAATTACCCTAACTTATGCTAAGTCCTAGCCTAATTTAGGTCAATTAAGACCTATGATTGCTGTGCAATCATACCCCCATTCCTAAATCTTGCTAGTCCCTAGCAAATGCAAGACTAAATTATTCACATAAGGGTCCCTAAGGGATTGATTATTTTATCAAGTGTATTCCTAGAGATTTTTCTCCTTTTTATTTTCATCCTATGCTCTAGAAATCCAGACAATCGTGAAAGTGTAGCTATGTAGCTTTTGCAAGGGATTCGAGTGAAAAACTAATTCACCTCTAAAGCCTGTACTTGACCCCTAGTAAAAATTCTAGCGGGATAGGCAGACTTCTTCCCTCGAGGTATTCAAGATATTCTATGAATTCCACCCAGCTTTAAGCTTAGGTAGAGAATCTTAGAGGGAAAAGATTATATATTTGGTGGCTCACTCTCACTTGGTGCTACATAGAGATTAGTACTATAGAATCTAAATTCCCAAATTATTAGGTAACCCAACTCAGAGAAAGATGAGAAAAACTATGCTCTCTTTTGATTCCTTTGTATTCATTTTCTCTTACTCTTTCTTTTTCTTTTCTTTTCTTTCTTTTTCTTAGAGCTCACAATCTCACAAGATTCACACATTTGACCTGTATTTGGTGGTCTTACTTGACATTAACACTTTAATTGAGTTTCCAAAACCCTAACACTAAGTTGGAATTCCTCAACCAGTAATCGGGCAATTAGAAACACAGAAAAATAGGTTAAGGCCATATTTGGTGGATCTCAAATTTATTTGGTGGTATTACCACAATGCAACTGAAATAAACACTAAATATTCACTCTTTTTTTCTTTGATTTTTCTTCTTTTTCTAATTTTTATCTTTTCAATTTTTTCCTTTTTCTTCATCATTTTTTTGTCTTTTTTTTTCTATGTATATATATATATTTTCAACATATACACAATTAGCACACATCCATGAACTTTATTGAGGAGGCATTATTAGGGATTTGTTGTACTCAAGAAACATTGGGTGGCTTATTTAGTGGAAGTGCCTACTCACGGCACCATGAGAGATGGATAGGACGGTGTATTTTTGACCTTGACATCAATACCCTCCTTTAGCCAAGGATTTCGTAAAGAATGGTCGTAACCATCCACCTTAGCCCTAGTTTTATGAAAACTCGCTCTCCGCATATTTGCCTTATTTGGTGGCTATTGAACGATTATGAATTGCTACGGTAACGTGTTTGGTTTTGGAAAACCTGTCGTTGTAGTTCGAAAGCGAAGAATTCGTGTTCAACAAATAAAATTTATACCGAAATTAAAATTCCGGGTCGAACACAGGGAGGCAGACATTTGATTTAAAAACTACGCGTTTCTTTTTATTTGTCACAGAATAATTCAATTTAAAACTATCTAATTATTTACAATAAATAGAAGAGAGAGAGTAAGAGAGAGAGAATAATACACAGAGAAATCAAAATGAGATGTAGAATAAACAAGGAATTTTTCATTGAGGAGATTGTTCATTACAACTAGAAAGCATAAAACAATTACTGTAGAAAGCGATAAATTTACTCTAGAAAGCATTAAAAGAATGGAGGGAGAAATATCCTCCTCAACGATTTCTTGGAGGACGAACAAAACTACACTAAAAAGCAGTAAATCTATACTAGAAAGCAGTAAAAAGAATAGGGAGAGAGAAATCCTCCTCGACGGTTGCTTGGAGGACGAGCCAGACGGGACGACGCCTGGACGAAGGAGAACGAAGATGGACAAAGGAGGAAGAAGCAGAAGAACGGGAATGAAGCAGCACGCCGTCGTCGTCGCGGGATCCACTTCCGAAGGGGAACGAAAATTGGACTTTATCTCGGGAGAAGCATCCCGGGTGTGGGACAAGCTTCTCTTGAGCTTTGGAGGGGTAGAGAGGAGAAGGAAGGGATGAGAATTTCGTATGGAGGGGGTCTCCTTTTATAGTTGCAAGGAGTGGGGGCAAAATGGACATTACAACTTCAAAATAATAAAAGAGGGGTCTTTAGTGACAGATAAATCCGTCACTAAAGCCCTCAACATGGGCGTCGTGGGCGGCTCGCGCGTGCCTCCTCGCCTACTCGCGTGCTCAAAGGTTTGCGCATGTTCCTCGATTTTCAGCCGTCCGATCGTGAGATCGGACGGCTTATGACGCGTCTCCGCCCGCTGCGTTGCTCGCCCATCCGCGTGCGATCGTGTGTCTGCGCCGCGCGTTCAATTGGTCATGGACGCTATGGGGCACGCGCGATCATCCGATCTCCATCTGACGCTCCACCCACACCCAATCGTCGCGCCTTCCAGCCCCTCGCCACGGCTCGATCCCGCACCTGCCGCTCTCGAAAGCGCGCTCGACCACTGCGCTATGGGGCGCGGATGGTCGAGCGAACGCTTTTAAGCGTGAGCGACCACAGCCGTTGGATTAAGATCCAACGGCGGAGAGCGATCAGACGCAGGGCCTTCACAAGATGCAAGTGGCCATTTGGGCGACTGAGATGGCGCCACGTGGTGCTATCTTGGCCGTCCATCTTCTGGAAGTTGTAGATGGTGCCACGGATGTCGGATTGACTAAATTTTTGTGTCGTTGGGCTGTGATCGTCGATCCGAATTCATCAGTGCGGTCGGATTTATCATCTGAAGTGCAGATTTACACCATCCTTGCCCTTGATCTTCTAGGGTTCCCAGGTCACTATCTGATGTTACGGATGCCTGATTTGGGCAATCTTGGAGTCGTTGAACTCCAATAGTCTCCCTGATCACATCCATACGGTTGGATCTTTGATCCGAGGCCCCGATAAAAATGTTTGCCCTGTCCAAGCACATAAAAGGAGACAATTAACCTCCATTTTATTCAAACTACTCTAAATGCAAGATGATGCATGTTATGCAATATTTATATCATGGAATGCAATCCTATGCTTAAGAACATGCATAAATAGACATTTTAAGTAGTGTAAATGTGTTTACATCATACCCCCATGCCTATCTTTTGCTAGTCCCTAGCAAAAACTATATGCTATTTATAAAAGAATTAGGTTGGATTATTTGTACTTGAGTTATTTTCAATCATTAAGAAATTGTCTACTTAGGAACTGAACTTTCAAAGACACAGCAGTGCCTGGGTATCAGCCAAAATGCAGACCGCCTCAAGCCCTCGCCTTATTCAAAGAAAATTTTTTTTTTCTCTTTTTACTCTTTTCTAATTTTTGTTTGGATTTTCAAATTTTCGGGTTTAAGAGTGGCTTTCTACGACCATTCAACTTAACCAAAATTTGATGAGAACCCTAAGCTTTAAGCATCTTATTGTTATTGTGATAGACTCATTGACCGGCAATTAAAACGGACTTTGGATTTCTACGCCTCTAGGTGACCTCAAAAAGACTTCCGCCTAAAGGTGTATCTTTACAACCGGTAGCTTTCTCCCTACTTTTATTTTTTTACGGGGTCAACATAAGGGTGAATCCAGTGTATATCTCCCCGATTTATTCTACTTCTCCGCTTCTTCCTAAGTGTTTTGGGAGTTTTTAGTGCATTTTCTGAGCTGGGTTCTGGACAACCGGTCGATGAGCTGTTACCACCGACAACTTGCCAGCCATACTCGTGCGGCGAAGTGTGGCTTATTTCTTTTTGTTCTTTTCTCCTTTTCTTTTTTATTTTTTTATTTTTTTAAGTAGGTGGCTTCCCTGGTCTAAGATTTACCTAAAGGCAGCAAAAAGAGAAATGTCCAATGACTGGGCTCTGGACAACCTACCTATGGGTTGTTACCCACGATAACTTGCCAGCCATATCACCCTAGAAGGTTCATTAGCTACCCAATTTCTGTTAAAATCGCCAAACAATGAGTCAGTGCAAAGAAAGTGTGTAGATGCTTAAGACTCAAAATTCCCTCAAATCAGAGGGTGGGTTGATAAGTCGTGTATTTATCACTCAAACTTATTTATTCCAATTACGATAGAATTAAGATGGCGAGGACTTAAAGACAAATCCACATTTTAGTGGATACATGGGCTAATTAAGTCCAAAGACCTGAAGGGTCTTTGTGTTCAAATCTTAATGTAGTATTTCCTAAGATTGAAAATTTTCTTAAACCCAAATTCTCTTTCCTAATTTTGATTTTTTTTTATAAAAGAAAATAAAACAAATCTACGGAGCTGACGAATGAATTCAGAGATGAATATCCACCCCCCCATGCCTATCTAATGCAATGTCCTCATTGTATTAAAAAGACATAAAATAGAGTGGAAAAGCGTAGAAAGCACCTAAATTACGTGAATGTCAAGTCTGCTCCGAGATGAAAACTAAGAAAAACTGTATATGTGCTGAGTTTAGTGCCTTCAGCTAGGCATACTATACAAGGAAAAGAAATGAAGAATTCACAAGTGCAGGTCAGAATTAGAATGAACAGAAGAATCCTCTGACCTGTCAGCAGAGGTCCACAGATGTGGACCGGATTGTGGTGCAGACCCATACCCCATAATCAAGAATATCTTAGGTTCTGGATAAAAATTACCCAAAACCTAAAATCAGAATGGAAGTGGGGTCGGGCCTGCGATTTATGAGGATGCAACCCAAGACCAAAAAGTCGGGTTACAGAGAATTGAAGCTTAAAAGGATAATCGTTGAATGTGTGCTTGGGTTGAACATCCTCGAAACAAATATTGTAAGGGTTCTGATTTGATGGTTTGAACTTAAAAGGAACCCTTTGACTCAATCTTCTATTTCCTCCAAAATTAACTTCCCAAATCAGAACTTCCCAGCTCCTAGCCTCCTCATTCAGCATATCAAATTCCAAGACCTCTTGTATATTCATCACCCCGTCTGAAATCTCCAAGTCTAAATGATGTGGCAGAATCAAAATTGACTTGGGTCTAATTATCTCAGAATTAGAATCATCAATAAGCTCAACAGGGTGTAACTGATAATCAGGGCATTGAATTGATTCCTCCAGAAAATGCGATTCTGGATCTATAATGTGTGCCCTAATAAGATCAGTGTCCTCAATTATTAGGCTATCAAATGATCTATCAGATTCCTCAGGCCCAATCGTCTCACAGAAATCATGTTTAGAAAACTCGCGTGAGACTTCGCAACTTGAATCTTCACCATCAGGATCCGTATCAATGTATGTCCCAAAATCATTTGTCACTTTCTGTTCCAAGGAGACATACGTTTCCTCGTAACTCGGCTTAAGGATCTCAGGTGAAGAAATCAGATCACCCTTGATTGGTTATTTTAATTCAATCTGGTCAGCCTCGTAACACGTGTCCCCCGCAACAGGTGCCTGAGCGGGTTCTGCCATTGGCTTTCCTGAAGAGGGTTCATCCTGGGAATTATTCCAAGATTGAATCAAAGCAACCACGAATCTCATCCTCAATTTTGCTAATTTCCCAAGTAGAAACTCACCCGGGTTCTTATCCCTAACATCCTGGAGCCAATCCAACAAAGACTTATTCAAATCATCAATCATTTCAATCAGGGGCTCCAATCTCTCAATGCAAGGTATTGGCTGAACTTCTAAAGATTGTATGATATTCCTCAAGTTAGCCAAAACCTTATCTTGAACCTGGTTAACCTGAACCAAATAAGTTGGTTCAGGGTTGGGCGGGTTTGGGCTCAATGCAGGGGAATTAACGAATTGAGATTCGTTATACCCTTCCTGATAATAGGTTATTTCAGATTGTTGAAAAGATGGTGATGACCTAAAGGCAGTGAAATCAGAGGATGGGTAAGGATCGGTGTATCCTTCTTGATTGTAGATCGTATTAGGCTATTCATGAAAGGAAGATGATCTATAATCGATGTAGCTCTGAGAAGGATAGAAATCAGAATCAAAGTGTTCAGGGTTAGACCCTAAACACAGGGGTCCGGAATTGTATCCCCAATCCGAATTATCCCAACTAACTGATGGTTGATTACAATACGAGTTGGGATAATCATCATGTTGAGGATAATTCACAACAGGAGGGAAAGAGCGGGAATGCGTGAAATATGTGGAAGAATTCATGAGATACGGGAGGAAGAAAGGTACCCTGCAACACAAACAATCAAACCTGTCCTTAAATGGGTTAGCCTACAGACCTACAGACTCCCAAAACCCATCTTGAGATAAAAGAACGATTTGATCTACTTCCGTCTGTTCAACCCAACCAGTTAGAAGGAGGGACTGGAGAGAAGGTTCTTCCTTCAGCTTGCGCCTCTGGTTCCTAGTGTACCCCCCAGCCACGATCATTTGACTCTGCTCCCCTAGGTAGACATCAGATTGAACAGTAGAAATAGACTAATCGAAAATAATCTTGTTCTGGGTTCTCAAGAGCGAGTCCAATCCTTAAGGCCAACGTCTACTCTGTTTTATTTAGGGCTGGGTTTGAATGTGCTTTGGAATGTGATGGGCCCTTTAAATGGGTTGTGCCCTTAATGATTGATTGATTTGTGTGTGCGTGCACAACCAGTGGTTTTCAAGCAAGATTATTTTTTTTGATGTGGTGAATTTTAAGGTTCAAATCTTGCTTAGTAGCTTTTAGGATTCAACTTTAGGTGTTTTCAAACAGGTTTCGTTGGCACACCAGGTTTTGCAAGCACAGGTGAAGATGTTTTCCTTTAAAGTTTAAAAAGAATGTGGAGTGCCTGGTAAATCCCTAAGAGTTGAACCTAATTGGCAGCTACTTGATGAGTTTATTTTATTTGAAGTGGTGCGGCCCAATCAACTCAAACAATTGGCCTGATGCACCACTTAATTAGGCACACAAATGATTACCGAATTTGATTTCTACTCAATTATGTGTTTGAATGTGTGTACCGGTTCCTGAGGTCAGTTTACCGGTTGAGTTTGAAAATCAGATGAGGTTGTGTACCTCTTTGAGATTTTTTTTAATTTTTTTTTTTTTAATATGGGGGTTGGGGTGAGTATGGGTGTCAAACAACAATCTAACCTTAGAGTTTATAAAAACACCTAGGTTGATTGGTGTTTGAATTATTATGTTGTGGAATGAAATCTAATGGGTGGGGGGGTGGGGGATAACTCACAAAACCTTCTATAGCATTTTACTCCGATCTACCGCTTTTACCTGTCTCGAAAGAGTACCTGCAATCACAATAAGAAAGGAGAAAAGTGAGGTAAATGATTTGTAAGTTAGAAAACGCGAAGAGAAACCAAAGAGCATCGCCTCCCCGACAACGGCGCCAAAATGTTGAACGTAAACGAATCTCTACGCTAACGTGTTTGGTTTTGGAAAACCTGTCGTTGTAGTTCGAAAGCGAAGAATTCATGTTCAACAAATAAAATTTATACCGAAATTAAAATTCTGGATCAAACACAGGGAGGCGGACGTTTGATTTAAAAACTACGTGTTTCTTTTTATTTGTCACAGAATAATTCAATTTAAAACTATCTAATTATTTACAATAAATAGAAGAGAGAGAGTGAGTAAGAGAGAAAGAGAATATTACACAGAGAAATCAAAATGAGATGTAGAATAAACAAGGAATTTTTCATTGAGGAGATTGTTCATTACAACTAGAAAGCATAAAACAATTACTCTAGAAAGCGATAAATTTACTCTAGAAAGCATTAAAAGAATGGAGGGAAAAATGTCCTCCTCGACGATTGCTTGGAGGACGAACAAAACTACACTAGAAAGCAGTAAATCTATACTAGAAAGCAGTAAAAAGAATAGGGAGAGAGAAATCCTCCTCGACGGTTGCTTGGAGGACGAGTCGGACGGGACGACGCCTGGACGAAGGAGAACAAAGATGGACGAAGGAGGACGAAGCAGAAGAACGGGAACGAAGCAGCACGCCGTCGTCGTCGCGGGATCCATTTCCAAAGGGGAACGAAAATTGGACTTTATCTCGCGAGAAGTATCCCGGGTGTGGGACAAGCTTCTCTTGAGCTTTAGAGGGGTAGAGAGGAGAAGGAAGGGATGAGAATTTCGTATGGAGGGGGTCTCCTTTTATATTGCAAGGAGTGGGGCAAAATGGACATTACAACTTCAAAATAATAAAAGAGGGGTCTTTAGTGACGAATAAATCCGTCACTAAAGCCCTCAACATGGGTGTCGTGGGCGGCTCGTGCGTGCCTCCTCGCCTGCTCGCGCGCTCAACGGCTTGCGCACGTTCGTCGATTTTCAGCCATCCGATCGCGAGATCGGACGGCTTATGATGCGTCTCCGCCCACTACGTTGCGTGCCCGTCCGCGTGCGATCGCGCGTCCGCGCTACACATTCAATTGCACGTGGACGCTATCAGGCATGTGCGGCCGTCCAATCTCCATTTGACGCTCCACCCGCGCCCAATCGCCGCGCCTTCCAGCCCCTCGCCGCGGCTCGATCCCGCGCCTGCCGCTCGCGAAAGCGCGCTCGACCACTACGCTATGGGGCGTGGATGGTCGAGCGGATGCTTTTAAGTGCGAGCGACCACAGCCATTGGATTAAGATCCAACGGCGGAGAGCGATCGGGAGCGGAGCCTTCACAAGATGCAAGCGGCCGTTTGGGCAGCTAAGATGGCGCCACGTGGTGCTATCTTGGCCGTCCATCTTCTGGAAGTTGTAGATGGTGCCACGGATGTCGGATTGACTCAATTTTTGTGTCGTTGGGCTGTGATCGTCGATCCGAATTCATCAGTGCGGTCGGATTTATCATCTGAAGTGCAGATTTACACCATCCTTGCCCTTGATCTTCTAGGGTTCCCAGGTCACTATCTGATGTTACGGATGCCTGATTTGGGCAATCTTGGAGTCGTTGAACTCCAATAGTCTCCCTGATCACATCCATATGGTTGGATCTTTGATCCGAGGCCCCGATAAAAATGTTTGCCCTGTCCAAGCACATAAAAGGAGACAATTAACCTCCATTTTATTCAAACTACTCTAAATGCAAGATGATGCATGTTATGCAATATTTATATCATGGAATGCAATCCTATGCTTAAGAACATGCATAAATAGACATTTTAAGTAGTGTAAATGTGTTTACATCAGTGGCTCTCAAAATTCACGCCAAATGTATATGCAGGAACCGAGAGTGAAAACTATGCCTTATCTCTGAGTATCATCACCTAATTATCTAGGATTCCAGATTCCTTGCACTAATCTTAGAGCACCAGTACACTCTACTTTCATCTCACACTATTTGGTGGATTTTTGGAGGAAAATCTGCCTGACTCCCAAAACACTGTCCAGGGGTTCAGGAGAAGATGCACTGTTTCTTCTCGACAGACTAAAGACGTTTATCAGCCTTCACCGTGAATCCATTGCAAATTCTACGTGTGTGTGCAAAATTATACTAGATTTCATATTACAGGAATCAACTAGAGGATAAAATCCCTAATGGATTCTCTTAATAAGATAATCTTATTGATGGATGCACTATGTATATATGCTATAAACAAGTAACCTCTTATATTTGTACTTCATAAAATTTTCCCTTTTGGGTTATATTCAGCTTGACCTTAGATTTAGAGCAAAAGGTGAGTGGGTGAGTCGAAAGAGGCTATTACGAACGGTTTTTAGTTCCAATGCGAGCATTGGAGGTGGAGTTAGTTGTTCTTTCATTTAGGGTCTTAAAGTGTTTGACATGCAGCTCTGAGGCGTTCCTAAATGTTGGCATAAAAATTTTCAGTTTTGTCGTATCTACCCCCCCATGCCTAAGTTCTTGCATGTCCTCATGCATGAATATAAAAAAACATAAGTATAGCTGGGAGTAAATGGGTATAAATCACCTGGAATTGCTCCTGAAATTTTAACTTTCAGCATCGACCAACCTGACAATATGCAATATGCAAAAGAAATATGCTTAAAAGAAAAATATGCTATGTATAAAAATGGTAATGTATAGATGATGGTAGAATGTGGGATATGCTATCTATACGTGCTGAGTTTAATGCCTCCAGCTGGGCAAGAACTTACTCAGATGTATCAGTTCTTGCATAGGAGCCGATCAAGATTAAGAGAAAGATGTGCTCATATGCTCCTAGAATCAGTGGTTCGGAGATGCGAACCAACTGATTGTACACCCCTACTCCAAAAAGTCTAGCTATATGAAAGTGTGGAGTGGTGGTGGAAAAAATAGGATAATTAGAGGGGGGATCTTGATGTTGATTCAGCCGATTTATCATGTCCCACAATTCAGCAGGAAGTTGTTGAGGGAGTAGATCAAAATGTATCTCAGAACCAGAATCTGAGTCATAGGGATCCTCATAATGATAATTGACATCAAAGATCATGCCCTCTCCAGGCTTTGCATCACATGGGGGTATCCGTGAAAGTAGAAGATCTGTGGGGAGGTCACTAAAATCCTCGTCAGAAATTACTTCGTCCTCATCAGTACTCATCTCTGATTCATCAGAGGCTGACTCCTCAGGCTCAGAGTTGAGCCATCCATTAGATTGACTAGGATGGTAGGTGCATCCCCAGCTCATTCTGCTTAAAGCTTCACCCTTGTATGTGTTGGGCTCCTTAGTAATTCCTGCCTCATGTAGCATTTTTATTTCTTCGCTCAAGTCATTCATAGCTACTTCTGGTCTTCGAATGTCAGGATCAGGGATAGAAAGTGTCATCTCAGAATCTCTAGCATCCGAATTAGGGATGTAGGTGAAAGAAGAAGAGTGCAAATCAGAAGATGTTGGCTCTAGCACAGGTTCACCTATAATGCGAAGTGACCTAGATTGATCAGTAGTGTCACATGTAATGTTTGCCTCAAGATCCATATCCTCAACTGGATCTACTTCCCTTATCTCAGTTGGGTTTTCTAATCCATGAGGTATCTCCCAGGATTTAGGATAATCCGATTGTGTCTCAGTCCTGGAGATATCAGTCCTTTCCTCCTCAATTTCTTGATTGGAGTTCTCAGACGAACCCATTCGGCATACTTCCTACTCCCGTCTCATATCCAAGCTAGATTCTTCTTCCCCTGAATGATCTTCCAGCATCTGCTCCCGAGAATCTTCTGTGTGTCCTTCCGACATAGTCATTTTAGATTCTTCGAGGTCTTCAAGGCTATTTTCCACTTGATATCTCAAAAGCAGTAGTTCTTGAGTTTCCCGATTTTATCGAATTAGCCTTGTTATCCCTAATGTTCCTTGAAGGAGCTCCATTATAGCTTGTTGATACAGAATCCAGCTTTGTCCTTGGTTCAGCTCAATGATAGCTTGGATTTCGTGTAGATAGGATGTGGCCTTTTCCTTAGCACTAGCTATAGCTCTCTGTATTCTGTAATGTGGTCGCATATGCACTGGTAGTTCTTCAGGGGTTCCAGGGGGTGAATCATGTCTACCCATATTCCATGGGTGAGAAGCAGGAGTATGAAATCCATATCCTGGGTTATAAGATGCGGTCCCTTAAGGGACCAACTAGTATGGGTCATAATATCTAGGGTTAGGATATGGGTTAACCATTTCGGTAACCCAAGGAGAAGGATCAGGCGAAGCGAAAAGTCATCTTCGCCACCTTGGGTTCTGATCGCAAGGTTGAGCTGATTCAATGACCCGGGCTCTCAATAAGCTCGTGGGTCCAACTCTTCTGGATCTTGATTAGGTCCAGATCCAGGGTTAGCCATTGATGCTAAGCAGATAGAAGAAGAGGGTGGGGACAACATGCTAGAAACCATAGGAAGTTATTCAACATCTAGGGGCACTAACTACTCAAAGAAGGAGGCACAATGAGTTGCTAGACCATATTACTGGTGTATAGATGGACGATCTGGAACTACAGACACTTCGCAATCAGGTTCTAATGGAGATCTAGGAGTTGTCACGCTGGTTGGGTTAAGGAGTTAACATGATGAGATAGGAGATAGCGGAAGTCCTCCGATGCTATCATGGAGAAGGCATATCCTTAGATCTGAGATAGATATGTGTCTCTATTCATGAACACATACATTTGGCAAAGCAGTAAGTTGATGTCCTCACCTTGGTGTTAACATTGAAAAGCTATTATGTGTGGGAAGGAATAGGTGGCACATGATCTCTTGAAGGGATTGCACAAATCTATTGCATAAGTGTATGTAACAGCATGGAGGCATGAGCTCACATCAAGTATATTGGGAATGACAAATCTCACATTTGGTCGTAGAGTCTTGATTAGACTCAAGGCATGAGGCAAAGAAGATGGACCTTTAGGAAAGGTTCTGATCTTCGTTCTCGTCCCAATAGTACAAGGAGATAGCAAGAATAATATTATCCACGAAGGAATGACAACTATTTAATGGGATTAGAACTCAGGATAATATTGTCCTCCAAGTGTGAAAGAAAATACAAATGGGCTAGTTCTCATATGGTCCATCCCTTCTAGGAAATGAGACATTCGCTCCATATGCATGTTGTTGTCAATGCCCTCCCATGGGGGAGTGTACTCACTGGCATAGCTTCGTGGTTATGTCCACCTTGCTGATGATCTATCTGGACTGTAGGTTAATTTAGGGTTTATTATCGCTATAGTAGTATAGTGTTGCAATCCAAACGGATGTCATTTTATTTATATATAATTTTTACTGATTTTATTACAAGTTGTTCACTGGAATGCATTTATTAATATACATCAATCTCGAAGTTTATTTACAAAAGAATGAATGAAGAACTAAAAAATCAAGGAATTAATTAATGTAAGTTAATTGTTTAAAAGTTAGAATAAGTGAATTGAATTTAGAAATGCTTTAAACTTTTTTTTTTTTTTTGAAACAGCAAGGAAAGCTATTGTACTATGATAGTGATCTGGGAGAGCAATTTATTACTATATAAAAGAAAAGGTTATAAAATAGATCCCCATAAACGTATGAGGGACCAACATGCATTTACAATTTGTTCCACACATACTGGCCTCTCTTGAAATAAAAACTTGTTTCTCGCTCTCCAAATGCACCACATCGTTGTCGCCATATTTATGTGCAATTTATCCTTCATCAGAATTTTTCTCCATAATAAGTCCCACGTGGGTAGTGGTTCCTCGTAGACTCTACTCCAAACTGTATCCGTGACCATGCACGATGAGAATATGTGCCTAGAGCTGTCATTAAGAAGACCACAAAGCAAGCATGACTGTAGCGCCACCCCTATCCTTCTATGTCTGAGGTCCCCAGTGACTAAGCTGTCACTCCTACATAGCCATAAAAGATTTGTACCTTTGTTGGAACTTTCAAGAGCCATATTTTTCTTGATATTAGATCTTCCTCCTCCAAGATTGCCAAAAATCTGATCTTGTCATATGCACTGGCTAGGGTGAAGACCCCCTTCCATCTGTAGTGATCCTCAATTCCAGCCACCAGCTAGCTGCAGCATTTCCCTTTCCTCCCATGTTCTGGTGCCATCTCTGTTCGATTTAGTCCCTTCAATCCTCTAGGATTTATAAGATTTAGACCAGCAGCAATTGACTGGAACCCACTTATCTTTAGCAGCAGCGTATGCCCTTAGATAAGCAGTTTTAAGCACCCCCAGAGTTGACCACTCCTACCAGAAATTGAAAGACCAGCCATCACCTAAGACTGGTTGAAACAGCTGCCAGTTATTCCCCATGGCCTGCACCACCGATGCCCAAAAGGGAGATGGTTTGATTGGGTGGAGTCTATTCAGCAGATTATGCGGCTTGCCAAAGCTATCACTAATCAAGACTGTCCAATTTTTACTATCGCCATTAAAAAGCTTGACAGCCCACTTAAGGAGAAGAGCCTCATTGAATTCTTTTAGCGATTTAATTCCCAAACCCCCCTGTATTGTTTGGCCTAGTTAGCAGATCCCATTTCAGTGGTTGGAAAAACTGCCCCTCATGCTTCGAACCCCTCCAAAAGAAGCATTTTCTCAAAATATCAATGCACTTCCAAATAGATTTAGGTGCTTTAAAAAGAGAGAAAAAGAACATCGGGATGGAAGTTATCACTGAATTCAGGAGGGTGAGTCTACCCCCCTTCGATAGATAACGGCTACTCCATCCTTCTAGTTTGATTGCAACTTTATCAAACAAGAAGTTCCAATCACTTTTTTTCAGTTTATAGCACTTCAGAGGAAGACCCAAATACTTGATAGGAAGAGTGACCAAGAGCATACCCAGCTATGATGAAATGGCCATTTATTCAATGCCTATTAACCCAAAACAGACCAAAGATGATTTGTCCCCATTCAATTTTAGACCTGATATTTCTCCAAATATCTTCACTATATGAAACAAAACTTGTGCTTCCTGCTCTTTCCCTTCTACAAAAAATACCATGTCGTCGGCATATTGCAAGACCAAAGCGAAAGCACTCCTATTTGATATGGAATAGCCTCTAATCAAAACCACTTCAGCTAGTCGACATGCATATCTTGCAAGCATGTCAACCACAAGATTAAAGACAAGGGGGGCAAGAGGACACCCTTGTCGAACCCACATTGAGGTTGAATCCACGCCCCACATGGTTTACCATTAATAAGAGGAGAAAAGGACGCAGTGGTGACGCACCATTTCATCCAATGCAGCCATATAGCAGGGAACCCCCTCCTCTTGAAAATTTCCCATAAATATAGCCAAGAAATAGAATCATACAATTTATGGAAATCTACTTTCCATAAAAAGGCTTTGCACTTCCTCCGGTGCCATCCCACCACCATTTCCTGAGACATTATGAAAGACTCATGCATAGATCTGTTAGGAAGAAAAGCTGACTGGACTGGAAGGATATGATCCTGTAAGACACTACGAAGTCTATTGGCCGGGATGTTGCTCACTATCAAATAGATAGAGTTTGATAGTGCAATAGGTCTAAAGTCAGGGAATTTGTCCTCTCCTTGTTTCTTTGGAAGCAAAAAAAGATA
The DNA here is from genome assembly GCA_037157565.1 of Thalassia testudinum. Taxonomy (NCBI): domain Eukaryota; kingdom Viridiplantae; phylum Streptophyta; class Magnoliopsida; order Alismatales; family Hydrocharitaceae; genus Thalassia; species Thalassia testudinum. The sequence goes on along the minus strand of JAZHRO010000065.1, from coordinate 14,641,174 downwards.
GGATTAGTTAATCTTATTGAAGCCATAGTTCCCCCTTTCAAATTCAGATAGCACCTCCATCACCTCCTCCTTCAATACATTCCAAAATATTTTGTAAAAGAAAACTTGGACGCCATCTGAACCTGGTGCACCTTCATTCTTCAAGTCATTTATAGCATCCAAAACTTCATTTTCAGATATTGGAACAATCATCTTCAGAGATTTGAGGAAAGATTGATCCAGCCATTCTCCAATCTCCCCTAGCTGCTGCCTGCAAGGTTTCCTTGAAATATCTGGTAGCTGCAGCCCATATATCTTGCATACAGGATGTTCTCTGACCATCCACCTCAATCAAGGAGATGAAGTTGTATCTTCTACGAGAACTAGATGCAAAATGAAAATATTTCGTATTGGTGTCCCCCTTTTTAAGCCACAACTGTTTGGAGCATTCTCTCCAGTCCATCTCTCTTTTCAAATCTTCCTCTACTATAACCTCCTACCACCTTCTCCTAACACCCAGTTCATGTTCAGACAGAGTTGCAGTAGTTTCCTTTTCATCCAGTTGCTGCACCTCCAAGAGAGCTTCCTGACACTCTTTATCTCTCAGAATCGTAACAGCTGACCCATATTCCTTTAACATTTGCCGCATGGCCACAAGCTTTGATGCTAGCCTAATGGTAGCCATACACTGCACTTGCTGAGCTCTCCACCAGGCCTCCAACATTTTGCGAAAACCTACTTCTCTAAGCCATGACCGTCTGAAATTGAAGTAGGAACCAGTTTGCACATTTTCACCACTATCCCAGACCAAAGGAGTGTGGTCTAAGAAAGGTCGTTGAAGCCCAGCAACCGAAGACATTTGGAAATTTTCCATCAATTTTGCATTTCCGAAGAATCTATCAAGCTTTGACATCAAGACACTTTCGTTCAACTCATTAAGACCCAGATTTTGTAGTGTCAGCATAAAGCCAGTGGATGTAGAGTCAATTGACCCCGATGGTCTATCCGTCTCAGTCAGTGTACAATTGAAGTCACCACCCACTATCCATGGCAACCCCTGCACTAGTGTTTCAGCAGAAGATAAGTCCTTCCATAGTTCAGGTCTGAGATTTGTAGCACAGGGTCCATACACTCCTGTGATTAACAGTTCCTTCTCTCCATGTTTCAACATACATCTACAAGAAATCACATGCCTATATTTAGTTACCTCAGTCACACTCAGACATGCCTCTTTCCACCAGATGGCTATAACTCCAGATCTCCCATGAGCATTTAAAGACACGCAGTCTGAAAAGCCTTCTCTTTTCAGATCGCACCATGAATATTCATTCTCATCCTCAATGTGCATTTCTTGGATGATAGCACAATTGATCTCCCATTCCCTCAGATACCTCATAAGTGAGGCCCTTCTCACTCAGTCGCGCAACCCATGCACATTGCAAAAGAGGACACGCGTCACATAGCCTGAGAACCCCTACTATTAGATTATTTGATTTTTTCAACTTTAAGAGCAGTAGCTATAGAGCTTTCATCCAATCTTACTGCATTTGCACTTCTTCTTGGTCTCAATTTATATGGAGATCTCCCACCTCCAGACTTTAAGGTAGAACCCGACCCAAACTTCAGTCCTTCAGTAGCATGAAAGGAAGATTGGTTCTTCAATGAGTTACCATCGATCTCGTGAAGCACCCCCACTGTACTGTCCACTTCCACCATCTTCATCTCATTCTTTGAATCCACCATCACATCTTCTTCAATTCCCATGTGTTGGGAATCTTTTCTCTTTTTTGGTTTCAGAGCCTCATCTGGGGTATCACAACCCATCTGTTTCATAATGGGGTCATTCTTAACAGCCTCTCCACAGGTTTTCAAACCTTCATGTTCTTGGAAAGTTGTTTCTTCGCATCCAAATCGTAGACGTATCAGCCAAGAGCTACCTTCACACCTTAAAATGATTTTCTCCGGAAATGAACCACCACAAAATACCTCAACCTGGATGCAAAGCATTCAGCCATCCCCTTCCCCTAATCCTATCTCAGCATCTTCTGCCAGTTTTGCAAAACCAACCACCATGGATTCAACCACACTCCTTGATCTTAGATGCAGTGGTAATCCTCTGATTTCTAGCATACCAAATCGTACACCTGCCCTCTGTGGCGGACGTTCCGGTAAGGCACCATCGAAAGGCGAGACAAGTCTCCAAAAAACCATCGTAGACTCAAAATTACTCGATTGAAATCTGAGGTGCTCCACATCGATCATCCCCAGTCCAAATAGTAGAAAATGCTTGGGAGAAGGCGTGGCAATTTTCTAGCCATCTACTGATAGAGAAAGAGAGCTTACCAACTGTTGAAGTTGCTCCAATGAAGGGTTTCCCATTATCACCTCTCTGACGAGTGCCCCTCTCAGAACCAAGCTCGTAACCCTAATATCGTTAGACACAGGAACCTCCACATCAATGGCATGTCCCGAGTAGGTGGAGGGTGGTGGTTGAAAGAGCGATTTTCACTTTGAATAATTAATATTAAGATAATAAATCGTTGCAGCACAAAAGGTGGTGGAAAATTTCTTAATCAAAGATTAAACAGACATGACTTTAAACCACAAGAACGGATGTCGTATCCGCAGGGAGGACTAGACCAATAAATTCACGAGTCAAGGAGTACACAGTTCGCAAACTCTTTTGCAACTTTAATGCGCAGAACATGCTATTTTAAATGAAGTTTACAATTCCCTTAAAAGTTCAGGGGTGTTTATGCAGTTTTCACGTCAGGAATTAAGCCCCAAAATATGTGTAAGATGCATGTGTACTGGATTATCATGTGAATTCAACTTTCATGCAATTCTAATTTGAAATTCAAGATAGAAACATGCACATAACACAAATAAAATAATTTCAGGAAAATCTGAGTGCATCAGTGCAATGTGGCCAGAATAAAATATTAATATAAACTTGACAATGGCATTGAATGTAATTATTAATAGAGGTAAAAGCATAGGATTTCTCCTCTCTCCTCCTCGTGTGTGCGGCCATGCACGGTTGGCCGCGAGAGTCGGCAGGGAGGTGCGGCTTGACGAGAGCTACATAACAGCGGTGACGCAGCAGCCGGAGGTGGCCGGCGGGCCGAGGAGGGCCGCCATCCTGTTGGAGGAGGCTGCCTCTGCTGCAGCCGCGCAGCCGTACACTTGGCGCTGGCATAGGTGCATGCTGGTGCGCACCTGTGCATGCCTGCAGGGAAGCGCTGTGCGGGTGCGGGCCTGGCAGGGGCTCGCAAGGTGGAGGTACTGCGACGAGGGTGGTCTGCAGAGGTGAGGGCACGCTGCATGGAGGCGCTGTGCGGGTGTGCGAGGGCATTCTGCAGTGCCTACGCTGGAGGGTAAGGGAGACGCAGCGCCTGCAAGTGCAGGCGCTTGGTGCTGGTGCGGTGATGGTGCTACGCTTAAACAGGCCTACGGGTGAAGGCGAGCGCCTGTAGTGCTTGGCGTACAGTGCTTGTGGAGGGGGGGCACTGTGCGGTGGAGAGGGTGCGACGCTTGTAGGTCTGGCAGGGCGCGTGTGGGGCGGTGTGCCTACAGGGGCGACTGGAGATGAGCGGTGGAAGATCTGGTGATGGGGCTAGAAGGGAGGATGCGGTGATGGTGCTGTGCGGGGGCGGACGGTGGAGGAGGGGAAATACCTGCAGTGGTAGCGTGCTACAGGCGGGAGCCTGCAGGCTGCTTGGTGCAGGCGCGGGTGGGCGGTGTGCACCTGTAGTGGAAGGGCGATGGAAGATGAAGCAAGTGCAGGAGTGGGCACAAGCTGAAGGGCAGGATGGGGTACTTGGTGCACAGTGCACGCGGTGGATCACAAGGTTGACCCTCTCCACGGTGGAGAAGATGGAGCAGTTCCCCGTAAGGGGGAAGATAAAGATCCTCCTCTCCTTTCTCCGCCTCCTTTTTAACTCCTCTCTCCCCACATACGTCAGTTAAGGGATTTTCAAATCCCTTAGCTATTTTTGACCGGCGGCTGTTGAGGGTGCCCAGAGAATGGGGAAAAGAAATGCCGTCGGTTGTTTGAAAGGGTAATTTACCCTCCCCTCCTTATTCTTTTGCCAAATATTCTTCCTGCACATAAAAAGAATATAAAATCATTACATATTAAGTTATAGAATACTATAAAATAGATGTAAACTTAAATCATGATGCATGCAAGCATTCTATAACTTAATGTAGTTATTAACAAGCCAAAAAGGTACGATTAAAATTACTTAGGCGTAATGTTATTCCATTAAAATGAACTCATCAAATACCCCCATGCCTAAGATTTGCTAGTCCCTAGCAAAAATGAAAAATAATAGAAGTAATCAGAATATTTCTTCTTTTCTCATTTCAAAACTTTAGAGATCCAGAAAAATGTGAAATGATGATCGCCTAAGTAACAGATCCAAGTGAGAAACCAATTCGTAGTGGGAGTTTATACTTCACCCTTGGTAAATATTGCTGTTGGGATAGGCAACTACTTCCCTTAAGGATAAAGTAGAAGATAATCTGTAATTTGACCCTGACGTTTGGCTTAGGTAGGAGATATCGAGTTGAATGGATTTGTAATTGGTGGCACACACTCATTTGGTGCTACATGTAGTCTAGTACTACAGACTCTAGATTTCTAGACTATTAGACAAGTCAACTCAGAGAGAGGCTAAACAACTGTGCTCTCTTCATGTTCCTGGGCACTCACTCTTTTCTTTCTTTTCTTTCTGAGATCACAAATCTCGCCAGATTTAGTAATTGTACTCACTAGTTGGTGGCCTCACATGGCATCCACACTTCAATTAAAGTCCTAATAATTCTACATCTAAGTTAGAGTCCTCAACCAATATTCAGGCGATCAAAAATACTAAAAGGTAGGTATGGGTCATATTTGGTGGAACGTGATAGGTGTTCTGTTACCTCAGAAAAAATGTTACATCATAACTTGGACTTCTTTTTTTTATAATATAACTATTTCTCCTTTTTCTTTTTTTCTCCTTTTTTTTCTGTTTCTGCTTTTTCTTCTTCTTTTCTTTTCTCCCCCTTTTTTTTTTTATCAATCGACATAGACTTTTATTTATGAGGCATTATTAGGGATGATGATGATCAAGAGGATATTGTGTGGCTTATTTGGTGGAAGTGCCTATTCTCGGCACCGGGAAGGAATGGATAGGACATGCGTATTTCTGACCTTTGACACTATTACCCTCCTTCAGCCGAGGATTCTATGAAGGACGGTCGTAACCATCCACCATAGTCATAGCTTTATTAAGATTCCATCTCTGTGTATCTGCCTTATTTGGTGACTCTCAGAAATTCACACAAAGTACGCACATAGGAATAGAGAGTGAAAACTACACCTAACTCTGAAGTATCATCATCTAATTATCCAAAACTTAAGAGTCCTTGCACTAGACTTAGCGCACCAGTAATCTCTCCACTTTCTTCTCACAAATATGAGGTGGACCTACTAGAAGATAGTATGCCTGACTCCCTATAAACTGTCCAAGGGTTCAGTAGACTACAAATGCTTATTGGTTTTCCTCAAGGATCCATTACCAAGTCTACGTGTACATGAAATAAATGTACTGGATTCTAAACTTAAGAAATAATTCCAGAAGAAAAACCTCCAATGACAAGGGTATTTTGCTAGGGACTAACCCATTCAGCTTAAGAAAAGAGGAATTTTTTTTTTTATATGCTAACCTAAATGCATGAATACTTCCTAAAATGCAAATGCACCCCCATGCCTAAATCCTACAATGTCCCCATTGTAAAATTAAAATAGGAGAAGAAAGGAAAAACATCACCTGACAACGGTGTTATTCTGACCGCTGGGTTGCCTCCCAACAAGCGCTTCATTTTCTATCAGCAGCCAGACTTAGAAGGAACCTGTAAGTCTGGTTCCAAATAGAAAAAGTTAAGCCCTAAAAATATGCGTAACAGTGCGGGCCTAGAAAATAGGTAGCCACAGATGTTAGCGAGCTGATGATGCAACATAATACTAAATGCTCGCCAGAAGATATGAAAGCGAAGAACCTCGTTGGCTACCTTGGGAGGTCTAGGAATAATAAACGGAATATGAAAAGGGACCTCTTGAAATGGAATAAGTGGAGGATAACAAGGATCCTCCAGAGCAGGACTGGTTTTAAAAGATATACACATTATTAGTTTAAACCCTTGAATGGCGAGAGTAAAAGTACAAGCATCAATCCACACTCGACATTCTACCCGAGGATGTACTGGCCTAATATGTTCTCCAGAAAGAATGTACATGAGTAGAAATCTGAGCCAAGGATCGGTTAGGGAGTATAAGGGTTGTTTGTAGTGTTGGAAGGTAATGGTTAAGTCCAATGAGGGCTTCGTCGGTGTTAGGACTAATTCCAACAATGATTCAGATTGTGTATACTTCCTAACAATTGTAGACAATTGCATATTACCCTGCCTAACATTAATGGTCGGAGTCATATTTGAATCAAGGGTAGACTCCAAATTACAACTCTTTGATGGCAGGGTCAAAATAGCTGAATCATTATTATTAAGCTCATCCCCGAATTCGTTTGGTTCACTCAAATATTTGTCGGGGTGTATATGTGATTCATTAGGAGTTGGATCAGTATCCTCAATTATTTCTAAAGAAGGATCAGTCTTAATATTTTGGAGCAAGCCTATATCATTGAATTCGTTATTGTTCTCGGGGTATAAATCCTCAATTGATGTGTTTAGTCCCCGAGAAGTCTCCCATAGACTTCTCATTATTTTGTTTGTCCTCCTCTAATATCAACTCCTATTTTGATGGAGGATGACTCTCAAAAGAAAGGAGGAATCTGGATTTAATCATATTATTTCTATCCTCTGGAGGTAAATCCTCAAATGATAAATAATTCCCCTGTGATTCACTCCAAATTTTCAGTTCAGGTTCCTCTATTGGGGTATCCTCATTTTCTGAATTAGACTCTTCATATCCCTGAGACCAAAATTGATCCAATTCATCCTCCATTCCGTTAGGGTCACCTTCATTGGGTGCATTTAAATCCTCAGGATACTGAATGATAGGTGTTGATTCCCTAAGTAGAGGGTCAGGAGTAGGCTCACTAAGGGTAGAATGAGATTCCACCAAATAATCAATACGGGAAGTGATAGGAACAATACAACCTTGACCTGGTTTGGTAGGGGTAAAGAGAATACTGTCATTGGGGTCAAGGTCCTCAAGAGGTACCATCTTCCCTTGCTTTTGACTCCAATATAGTTCAGGTGGATAATCACTATGATCGTTGTCCTCTAGTGGCCGTGTCTCATTGGGAGAGTCTAAGTGATAGCTACATAAAATTGGATCCCTATTGTCATTAAGTTCCTCAGGATTATTTTCATGATCATGGTCGTATGGGTAGGGATCAGAATTATTGGGAAGCATGTAGCTAAGCTGTCTTATTTCTTCATTTAGCTGTTGACTATTCCTTAACATCTCTCCCATTGATTCCATCATTTCCTTTTGTTGTTTTTGCATTTCTATCATAAAAGAGGAGAGGCTACTATTATCAGGTTGGGGAGGATAGTCAATTTCAGGCTCTGGTTGCCTAGGGGTATCGGTCCAACCTCGATATGGAAAATCATGAAGGGTGGGAGGGTTGGGTGTTTGCATGGAAGTAGGGATTTCAGGGTTGGGAAATCTTGCTCCTAGGCTCTGCTCAAAAGTGGGAGTTATTAAGTCAGTACTCCCAGGATAAGAATAAGAATGATCCCATGAATTGTCAATGTACCCATCAAAGGATGGATACGCTCGGGGCATGGGATCCTGATTAAAAGATGGGAAGTATTGACTCTGATAATCTAAATGATAGGAGTAAGGGTAATCCATTTCTTTAAGCAAAACAGTTTTAACTCTCTTTAGATTTAGCAGAATTCAGAATACAAGAAGAAACTTCCTAGAGAGTTCTACTATCAAAGCAAATCCAAATTCAGTGGGATCTTGTTTTTAGTAGATTGTAGGTCTTAGAATTAAATGTTCAATTGGTGGCCAAAACAAGTTTTGCAAAAACTTACGCTTCCTAGGCCAACCTTCGTTGGTGCCTATAACCTACTCGCAAGGGATGGAAGTCTCGAATCGAGCCCACACACGAGGAACCAAAGTAACTTGGTGGATAGGCTTGTTGATTTCCGACTAACTTCCCTTGTGGTGCAAAAGAGGGGAGGTAGAAAATTATCTAGTGACCTTATGTGTGAGGTGCACAATGTCTCAAGTGTGCAAACAGACGATCATGTTTTGATTTTTGAAATTTCGCAAATAGGATCCTTTTGCACACAATTTTCAGTCACAGATTTTAAGGTTCAACCTCTTAGCAGTCCCAATTTTTAAAGTGACCACTGAATTAATTTAATTCAAGCAATTTAGTGGTCTTAGATTTAGGTTCAATGCATATGCATGACAGGTAATTGATGCTCAAGAGAAGACGTACCTTACTCCAGCTTTCTTCGTGCAATGTATGCAATGCAGTAAAAATAAACTAGATGTTGCTCATTCAGTCCTAGATAGTCGTCCTATAGATATGCAGCTTCTAGCAGGCAATTCGATATATATATATTTTTTTAATAATAAACAAACAGACCTAATCTAACTAACTAATCGAATTTCAGTTCAAACAGTTCAAATAATCTTATAATCTAAATAAATAGGAACATGCTCCCTCATACAAGAGCGATAAGAAATAAAGTGGCATTGGGAACACGTTCCCAAGAATACCCGACAAAGGTCTAAAAGACATAAATTAAATTCTAATGTCTATCTAAACTAAATCTAACTAAGATCTACTGACTAAATCAGAAATAAGCTTCTCCGTAAGCCTATGTGCATGGGATCAAGGCCCACGTGTTCCTGTTTCTGGCCTCCAAGTGGCGTCAAGGTCCACCAAAAAGATCGTCTCCACTGTGTGCGTCGTTCAGGTTCAATGTCATCGCTCTGCTGTGCCTCTCACCATGTCAGATTCCTCGCACAATAATAAAAATGATCAGATGATTGCGCAACTCAGAATATTCAAAAAAAAAAAGAGTGAATCTATTGCGTCTGTTGCCTCCCCGGCAACGACGCCAATTTGAAAGAGCGATTTTCTCTTTGAATAATTAATATTAAGATAATAAATCGTTGCAGCACAAAAGGTGGTGGAAAATCTCTCAATCAAAGATTAAATAGATATGAATTTAAACCACAAGAATAGATGTCGTATCCACAGGGAGGACTAGACCAATAAATTCACGAGTCAAGGAATACACAGTTCGCAAACTCTTCTGCAACTTTAATGCGAGGAACATGCTATTTTAAATGAAGTTTGCAATTTCCTTAAAAGTTTAGGGGTGTTTATGTAGTTTTCAAGTCAAGAATTAAGCCCCAAAAATATGTGTAAGATGCATGTGTACTGGCTTATCATGTGAATTCAACTTTCATGCAATTCTAATTTGAAATTCAAGATAGAAACATGCACATAACACAAATAAAATAATTTCAGGAAAATCTGAGTGCATCAGTGCAATGTGGCCAGAATAAAATATTAATATAAACTTGACAATGGCATTGAATGTAATTAGTAATAGAGGTAAAAATAGAGGATTTCTCCTCTCCTCCTTGCATGTGCGATGCGGACGGTTGGCCGTGAGAGTCGGCGGGGAGGTGCGGCTTGACGAGAGCTACGCAATGGCAATGATGCAGTGGCCAGAGGTGGCCGACGGCGACCGGCGGGTGGAGGATGGCCGCCGACTTGTTGGAGGAGGCTGCCTCTACTGCAGTCGCGCAATCGCGCACTTGGCACTGGCATAGGTGCGCACCGGTGCGCGCCTGTGCACGCCTGTAGGGAAGCGCTGTGCGGGTGCGGTCCTGGCAAGGGTGCGCAAGGTGGAGGTGTTGCGGCGAGGGCGGTCTGCAGAGGGGGGGCATGCTTCAGGGAGGTGCTATGAGGGTGCGCGAGGGCGTTCTGCAGTGCCTGCAGAGGGCGCACCTACGCTGGAGGGTGAGGGAGACGCAGCGCCTGCAGGTGCTTGAAGGCAGGTGCAGGCACTTGGTGCAAGTACGGTGAAGGTGCTGCGCCTGAACAGGCCTGCGGGTGAGGTGAGCACCTGCAGTGCTTGGCGTGCAGTGCCTGCGGAGGGGGGGCCGCTGTGCGGTGGAGAGGGTGCGGCACCTGTGGGTCTGGCAGGGGCGCGGCCGGGGCGGTGCGCCTGCAGGGGCGGCTGGAGATGAGCGGTGGAAGATCTGGTGATGGCACTGGAAGGGAGGATGTGGTGGTGGCACTGTGCGAGTGCGCATGCTGGAGGAGGGGAAACGCCTGTAGTGGTAGTGTGCTGCAGGCGGGAGCCTGCAGGCTGCTTGGTGCGAGCACGGGTGGGCGGTGTGCGCCTACAGTGGAAGGGTGATGGAAGATGAAGCAACTGCAGGCGCGGGCACAGGTTGAAGGGCAGGATGGGTACTTGATGCACAGTGCACGCGGTGGTTCATAGGGTTCACCCTCTCCACGGTGGAGAAGATGGAGCAGTTCCCTGCAGGGGGGAAGATGAAGATCATCCTCTCCTTTCTCCACCTCCTTTTTAACTCCTCTCTCCCAGCGTGCGTCAGTTAAGGGATTTTCAAATCCCTTACCTATTTTTGACCGGCGACTGTTGAGGGTGCCCGGAGAATGGGGAAAAGAAATGTCGCCGGTTGTTTGAAAGGGTAATTTACCCTCCCCTCCTTATTCTTTTGACAAATATTCTTCCTGCACATAAAAAGAACATAAAATCATTACATATTAAGTTATAGAATACTATAAAATAGATGTAAACTTAAATCATGATGCATGCAAACATTCTATAACATAATGTAGTTATTAACAAACCTAAAAGGTATGATTAAAGTTACTTAGGCGTAATATTAGTCCACTAAATTGGACTCATCAGTGGTGGCAGCGGACCACCCGTGTATCGTCCATTAGGGCACATGAAGATCCCCTCCTCAGTCCTCCCTCTACTTGTCGCGCATGAATCACGTTTGTGCCCATGGCCACCGCAAGCAAGGCATACCAGCGGGTAACAGCATACCGCTGCCATGTGCCCTCGCCGTCAGCATCGGTAGCAGAGAATCTCTATATTGATTTCTTTCTGCTACCCCATCTTCATGTGACCCCTTCTCGCCTCCTTCATCCCAATCTGATCCTCCTCTCTCTTCTCTCTTCTCTCTTCTATGCCACATCTTCGACCTCCAAGTCGACCATCCCTCGTTGACCCCCCACCGCCATTACTCTCCTTCCCAATCGCCCTCATCCCTCCCCAAATCCTTGGAAGTCTCAGGGTGCTTTAAACTATTTACAAGGTGAAAGCATAAAAAATAACTTACTGATATTATAACTTATAACATACTTATGTAATATAACATACTCTTATACTTATATATTATTCTTTTTGAAACTGAAAAGGATCCCTGAATTTCTTGCTTGCCACGGAGCACCTCTGTGATCATAGCCATGACCACTCACCGGCGTCGAGTTAGGGATGGCTAGACATAGTTTGTCACCACACGCCACTACAAGCCTTTATGCATATGGGCATGTCCAGGGGATACTTATATATTATACACCTCTATAGATATATATAATACAATATAATGTATATATATAACATACTGATATTACACATATAAATTTATATATAGCATTTGCTAATATCTAAAATGTACTAAGTCCTATATATATACATATATACTATACATATTTATATAACTAACTTATATAAACACATGGTCGCACTTGGCATACATATATACAACTAACACATATATTCAACACACACATTACACACAGACTTAGCCAATTTTAGTTTAACACTTAACACATACGCAGGCCAAAAGGATTTGGGCCAACTTTTCACAGGATCAACGACCCACCTGGTCGGATTGGTATCACCACTAGCTTGGCCCCTATGGGGGAGGGCATAACCGCAAATCCTCAATTTAGGCCCACACACACACACAAGTTGGGAACAAGAGGTGGTTGTTGATCAGAATAAGGCTTGCGATCTGACATGTGCTTGGCCTTGTGGAGCAGGATGAACATACCTCTGGATGGGTTCATTCTTTGGGATGGGTTCAATCTGAGATGGAAATGAGTGTGACTGATGAGGTGCAGTCAAGTGTGCTAATTGTGATCTCAACTCAGCTATGACCACATTCTATTTTTGCTATAATGCTATGTTTTGTTTTTGCATATCAGCAAGTGCTTTCATGATAATGCCTGACTACTCATCATGTGTAGACCCAGGTTGAGAGATGGTTGGGTCTGCTAATAGGCACATGGTGGATAACCATGTTGCACTTGTGCTTGTGGTGGAGGTGGTGGTCTGGTCGGGTGTTGAAGTGGAGGTGCAGAAGGTTGTAGAAAATTAGGTAATTGAGTGTTTCCCAACTAAGAGAAATTTGGATGATTACGCCATCCAAGGTTGTATGTCTATGAATATGGGTTGTTTTGAATGGCATGGAGCTCCTTGAAAGCTCCAGAAGGGGTAGGGAAGTCAAAGTATGGAGGAACAAAGGTTCCTCTACCCAGTGGTGAAGGATATGGAAATGAATATGTAGGTAGTGATGGTGTCACTGATAGCTTATTTACAGTTTCCCTCCATGTAGGAGATTGTGAAGAAGTGTTATATGCTGGTGACTGAGAACAAGAAGATGGCTAAGAGAGGAATTTCCATACTTCATCTACCTTCTCTATTAAGCCCACTTTATCCAGCTAACTGGATACAATCTCCATGTTGCGTGTGTTGGGTTGGACTTCATGTACCCTAGTGTGTGAGTGGGAGTGCAAGGATCTCCTATTAAAAACGCTCATTGAAGCATTATAAATGGAATTTTTAGCCATAAAATTTGAAGAGCTCAGAGGCTGATCCTTGTCCCGACACAAGAAATTGCCTCCAGATGTGGCATCAAAAAAATTCTATGTCATCATGGAGCCATGATAGAAGATCTGGACCTATTGCCAACGTAAAACAGTATGGTTCGAGCATTTTCTAAGGAGTTCAAGGAATCTCTCCCATGCCTCATGCATCAGTTCTCCTGAATTCTATGTGAAGGTTGTGATAGCATGGCTCAAGGCATTAGTGCATGATGTAGACACATTTATTTTACATAAACAATCTATTAATGTGTGTTCTTAGGCATATAATTGCATTCATGAATTATAAATATTGCACAACATGCATCATCATGCATTTAGATTAATTTGTACAAATTGTATAGTAATTTGCCCCTTATTGTGTCCAAAGGGTAGGGCAACATCATTTTAGGGCATCGGATTGAAGATCCAACCATACATATCTAATCAAGGCGACGATCGGAGTCCAACGCCTCTAAGATCGCCCCAATCGGACCTCCATAACATCATATGCAGTCTGAGGAATATTAGAGGTCAAGGGCTAAGGTGGTAAAAATCCAAACCTTAGATGAAAAATCCAACTGCATGGATGGGTTTGGATCAACGATTGTAGCTCAACGGTGAGAAAATCATATCAATCCAACATTCATGGCATCCCCTAGAAGCAATGGAAGATGGACAGCTATGATAGCGCCACGTGGCACCATCATAGCTCTCCAAATGGGTCGCTCGCACTTCTTAGTCGTAACCTCTAATTTGAGCCTTTGGATCGTCATCCAACGGCCTAGATCTTGCCACGTCACCCAAAACCTAGCACCTCACATCCTCTGAAGGCAAAGGGTATGCGATCTCGACCATTAAATCGAGATCCAACTGTTAAGGGCGAGCAGCCCTTAAAACAAAAACTCGACCAAGTCAAAGTTGTAGCGTAGCGGTGAAGCATCTCATGCGCAATGTGAGGAGCTTGTTCGAATTAGTGCAAGTGGATTTAATCTGCTGAAGAGGAGGCACGATGAAATTTGGCCATTGGATGCGCAATGAGAGGCTGATGCGACGGCTACGTAGTGTGCTTACGCCCATTGGATGACTCACGCATGATGACATGTGATCTAACGTGATAAGGCACGATTTGAAGGTGTAGGCAAAAGCAAATCTTGACCATTGGATTGTGATCCAACGGTGATGACAACAGCCACATTGCCTCTTAACGTGCAAAGTGGAAGCGGCAGCGGTGCAATCATGGCTGTCTAATCATGATCAGACAGTCAAGATTACGCCAAACCACTTAACGCTTGAAGGAGAAGAGGCGACGATGTGGAGCGACGTGGGACGTCGGATCAATGGCGAGTGGCTAAGATCGAAAGCATGGGTTCACCAATGTTTAGCTACAGTGACGTGTGCGTGTGTCACTAAAGGCCCTACATTTAATTTTAAAGCATTTAAAAGGACCTTTTTACCCTTGCACCTTACCAATATAAAGGACCCTATGCCCCACATATTTCACCATCCCTTCCTTCATCTCTCAACTACTCAAAGAGCTAAGAACAACATTTTTAAGCTTTCTCTAGTGCTCCCAAGCTACGAGAAGCTCTGCTAGAGTTAAAAAAAAAAAATTTGCCACTTCTCACCCCCTTCGTAGAGCTCTCGCCAGCCGTCCTCTTGCCCCCATTCCAGAAGCGAATCCTACGACGTCGACATGTTATCTCATCCCCGGTTGTTCCAGATTCGCCCTCTATCCTCCATCATTGCTCTCCTTCCACCAGGCATCGTCAGTCTAGCTCGTCCTCCAAGCATTCATCGAGGAGGATAATCTCTCATCTCCTATCCTTTTATCGCTTTTTAGTGTAGATTTTTAGCTTTATAGTTGTAGTCATTAGTTTTAATTGACATTATCATAGTTATAAAGTTGTTTCTTTCTTTCTCTCTATCTCTTATTTATATTTAAGTAGTTTAGCTGCCATTGTGAATGTTTCCTCTATAAAGAAAATACACTATATATATATATAATTACAGATATAATGAACGTAACCTCCCCGTGTTCGACTTGCGACTAACTAGAGTTTTGTTAAATTTATCTGATAGAGGATTTTTATGCAACTACAACGATGGGTTTTCAAATTCAATCTTTTTTGCATATAAAATCTTGCTTATCAGTGTGGCCTATAGGGAAATAGTTTCTTTAAGAGCTCATTCTCCAAAGAAGGTCAATTTTCTATAGGTGTAGTCTGTGATAAACTGTGATACCAGAAAACAACTTTATCTTTGAGTGAAAAGGAGAACATTTCATAAGTAGTGTGTGTTGATCATGGCCTTGATGACCCAAGGTTTGGGCAAGATTTTTCAACTCCTCTAAATGCTGAAAAGTGTCCTTAGAAGAAAGTCTATGGAAGTAATGGATTAAAGAAATAATATTCAACTTCAATCCAACAGCACGACCCCTAGTGGGAAATCAAATAGTAGGCATAATGGGTGCAACTGCAGGTTATAGTAATCCCATAGTTGAGGTCTACGAGCTTGGGGTCGGGGGTTTGCTAGAAAATGAACAACTTCAATAAGTTGTTGCACCTATTGTGTATAGGTATTCATTTGTATTTGTGTATTGAACATGTGTTGTAGCTTGGGTGCACCTCTCTTCGGTCTAGGTGGATTTTCAAAGTTAGGGTAGGGAGGAGGTGAAAAAGGTGGTGGTAGATGGAGAGGAGGGTGATGTGGATAATGAAAGGATGATCTTTGAAATCTTCATATTGTGAATCATGTTCGTCCTCAGGATGAACAGGATGATGGATAGGAGTTTGAGGCTTGGGAGGTATAGGATTTGATGTGAAAGGCATAGTAGAAGTTTGGGCTTCAACACCCAAAGGAGGTATAGGCGGTGGGTTCGAGGATCTATACCGTCCATGAGTTCAATTTTTGAAAACACATGGTGAAATAGTCACAATCTCACGAAGGAAGTTTCAAAACTCAATCAATCCAACCAATCAATCTCAATTCGAAAATCTCAATCAACCTCAAAATCTCAACCTCAAGACCACAGCAGTACAAGAGAGTCATACAAAATTTTTCCTAGGGGTCTGCCATGAAAGATAGTTTTGTGCAAGCAGATAGTATATCAATGCAATCGTACGCGTCTTGCAAGAAACTATAGAGGAGTGCAGACCTCTAAATCCACCTAAAACTTTGATAGGATCAGCATGTGAATCCAAACTCTTATGGGTGCTCAAAGAGATGAGATAGAAATCTGAGTGCTTTGTGAACCTTATATAATCATGTAGTGTGTATGATGAGGTGTCGTTCATCATAGCTAAAATGCCCATGTTAAGCTAGAAACTAGGTTAAACACTGCATAATTAACACATGAAAATAGTTAAGTGTGGGAAATGATGGGAACACCATCATGAGCCATAACTAGCTCACTTTAGTTATTATCAAGGAATAAATGCTCCTACATAACCGCTAGAGAGCCCTAAGTCACTGCAAATCCATTCTGAGGGAAAGATAAGAAAATAGGGTTAAAAGTGTAATTTTACCATCATATCTTGAATGAAGTACAATCACGGGTTTTCCTAGGGGGTAATTAAGGGTCAAATGGTCTTAAATATCCAACAAGTGGGTTAGAACAGTTAGAAATGGGTTTTCGCGTGTTTTGGGAATTAAATGACATCTGAAACGCTAAAAATAGACCTACTTAATTAACTAAGGTTCTGGTCAGGATAAAATTCACCTAAACCCTCTAAAATTCATAGAAAAATATTCTCTATAGTTTGGTACCTTCAAATTGACCATCAGAACCCGTCTTGACCTAAAATAGAGTCTCAGACTGACATTTACCCTAATTTAGGTTTTTACATAAATTACCCAATCAAACAAGGTCAAAACCTAAATCTAACTTCACCATTAGATTCCTTGGGTTCAAATTAGGTTTGTACCAAAATTTGGACCCAATCTGAGATCATCTTGACCTAGTTTGCAATTTAGTCCAGTCTGAGTCTTTTCTCTCACACACATGCCCCTAACTTTTGAATTCCTTACAAAAAGGCCCCTATCTTTGTCGTCACTCTTTGCAAATAAGTCCCCCCACCATTATTGCGGTGGAATCCTTCTCCGGCGACCTTTGATTGAAGAGAACTCCTCTATTCAATCAACCATTCCAAAATTGGAAGGGAGATTCCTTGAGGAGTCATCTTCCCTTTGAATCCATCCATGAGCTCCATAACCTTCCCAATCTCTCATGTGAACGAATGAGAGATTTGGGTTTCCTACTTCGGCGACAATTCCTATATAAAGATCCCTAGGGCACGGCCGTGCTTTTTAGCTAGGATTTGGCCACAAAACCCTCTTCCTAACCTACCTCCAGCCTCCTCCTACCTAGCTCCAGTGAGCTCCTCCCCCGTCATTGCACGGCCTCCCAACGGCCAAATTGGGAGCATCTTCTTCCTCCCCTCCTTCGTTCGCTGTTCGATGACCAACTCAGGGGCTCCTAAATCCCCTTCTTCCTTATCATCTCTCCCTTTGGAGGTTCATCTTCCCTATGTCCGGCCATCACACCGGCATGGGAATATCTTCCCCTTTCGTCCTCAATTTTAGGTTCGAACGTTCCCTCTCCTTCCCTCGTTCTTTTTCCCTATTTCCATCTCTCAAAACAATCGCCAACCATACGTCTCCCCCTCCACCTTCTTCCGCTCCGGCGAAGCTCTGACGATGCCCAACCGCCGTTCCACTGCATGAATCACGCTGTTATCACCTCCATCAGCTCCGGCATGCTCCACTCTTCAAAACCCCTCTCTCCATTCGCTTAATCATTCACTCAAACCTGCCGTCAAACAACCCACCTTTCTGTCATTTTCCCTGTCATCGACCGGCCACCACACACCCCAATACGCCACGAAACCACCACCAACATACTCCATGTCATTCAACGAAGGTCCTGAGCTAGTTTAACTTGGCTGTAAGGTCGTATTATTGTTTTTAGGTCGACGCTGTCCTCCTCTCATCACCGCCATTGCCAAAGCTTCAAGCTTTCTCGAAAGGTCTCAATAGCTCCAAGTTCTTGCTTGATGTAAACACATTTACACTACTTAAAATGTCTATTTATGCATGTTCTTAAGCATAGGATTGCATTTCATGATATAAATATTGCATTACATGCATCATCTTGCATTTAGAGTAGTTTGAATAAAATGGAGGTTAATTGTCGCTTTTTATGTGCTTGGATAGGGCAAATATTTTATCGGGGCCTCGGATCAAAGATCCAACCGTATGGATATGATCAGGGCGACGATTGGGTTCAACGACTCCAAGATCACCCTAATCAGGCATCCGTAGCATCAGATAGAGATCGGGGAACCCTAGAAGATCAAGGGCCAGAATGGTGTAAATCCGCACTTCAGATGGAAAATCCGACCACACGGATGAATTCGGATCGACGATCGCAGCCGAACGACACAAAAATCGAGTCAATCCGACATCCGTGGCACCATCTACAACTTCCAGAAGATGGACGGCCAAGATGGCGCCACGTGGCGCCATCCCAGCCGCCCAATCGGCCGCAGGAGTCCTGTGAAGACCGCGCACCGTCTCCTCTCCGCCGTTGGATCTCGATCCAACGGCTGCGGTCGCTCGCGTTTAAAAACGTCCGCGCGACCATTTCGCCCGCGTAGCGCAGCGGCAACGCAGCTGCGGGCGAAGCGGAGGTCGTGGGTTCGAGCCGCGGTGAGCGGGTGGAAGGCGCGGGCGAGCGGGCGCGCACGAGCGTCGGATGAAGATCCAACGGCCGCGCGCGCCCGATAGCGCCGACGCGCAATTGGACGCTCTGGTGGACGCTCGATCGCACGCGGGCGGGCGCGCTACGCAGCGGGCGCGGACGCGATCTAAGCCGTCCGATCTCGCGATCGGACGGCTGAGACGACGCGGACGTGCGTATGCGTTACGCGCGCAGGCCAGCCGAGCGGGCGCGCGTGGGCGCGGCGGCGACGGCGACGGCGGGGCTTTAGCGACGGTTTTATCCGTCACTAAAGACCCCTTATTTATTATTTTGAAGATGTAATGTCCATTTTGCCCCCACTCCTTGCAACTATAAAAGGAGACCCCCTCCATACGAAATTTTCATCCCTTCCTTCTCCTCTCTACCTCTCCAAAGCTCAAGAGAAGCTTGTCCCACACCCGGGATGCTTCTCGCGAGATAAAGTCCAAATTTTCGTCCCCCTTCGGAAGTGGATCCCGCGACGACGACGGCGTGCTGCTTCGTTCCCGTTCTTCTGCTTTGTCCTCCTTCGTCCCGCTTCGTTCTCCTTCGTCCAGGCGTCGTCCCGTCCGGCTCGTCCTCCAAGCGACCGTCGAGGAGGATTTCTCTCTCCCTATTCTTTTTACTGCTTTCTAGTATAGATTTACTGCTTTCTAAGAGTAGTCTATTCGTCCTCCGAGCGATCGTTGAGGAGGACATTTCTCCCTCCATTCTTTTAATGCTTTCTAGAGTAATTGTTTTATATTTTCTAGTTGTAACGAATGAACTCTTTTATGATTAATTCCTTGTCTATTCTACATCTCATTTTAATTTCCATGTGTAGTATTCTTTCTCTCTCTCTTACTCCCTCTCTCTCTTTTATTCGTTGTAGATACTTAGATAGTTTAAATTAAATTTCTTCGTGACAAAATAAAAAGAAACACGAAGTTTTTAAATCAAACGTTCGCCTCCCTGTGTTCGACCCGGAATTCTTATTTCGGTATAAATTTTATTTGTTGAACACGAATCCTTCGCTTTCGAACTACAATGACGGGTTTTCCAAAACCAAACACGTTAGCGTAGATTCTCGTTCAACATTTTGGCGCCGTTGCCGGGGAGGCAACGCTCTTTGATTTCTCTTCGCATTTTGTAACTTACAAATCATTTACCTCACTTTTTTTTTTCCTTTCTTATTGTAATTGCAGGTACTCTTTTGAGACAGGCAAAAGCGGTAGATCGGAGTAAAGTGCTGTGGAAGGTTTTGTAAGTTATCCCCCACCTCCCACCCATTAGGTTTCATTTCATCACATAATAATTCAAACATCAATCAACCTAGGTGTTCTTATAAACTCTAAGGTTAGATTGTTTGTTGTTTGACATCCATACTCACTCCAACCCCCACATTAAAAAAATAATAATAAAAAAAAAATCTCACAAAGGTACACAACCTCATCTGATTTTCTAACTCAACCGGTAAACCAATCTTAGGAGCCGGTACACACATCCAAACACATAATCGAGTAGAAATCAGATTGGGTAATCATTTGTGTGCCTAATTAGGTGGTGCATCAGGCCAGTTGTTTGAGTTGTTTGGGCCGCACCACTTCAAATAAAATCAACTCATCAAGTAGCTACCAATTAGGTTCAACTCTTAGGGATCTACCAGGCACTCCACATTCTTTTTAAACTTTAAAGGAAAATATCTTCACCTGTGCTTGCAAAACCTGGTGTGCCAATGAAACTTGATTGAAAACACCTAAAGATGAATCCTAAAAGCTACTAAGCAAGATTTGAACCTTAAAATTCACCACATCAAAAATAATCTTGCTTGAAAACCACTGGTTGTGCACGCACACACAAAGCAATCAATCATTAAGGGCACAACCGATTTAAAGGGCCCATCACATTCCAAAGCACATTCAAACCTAGCCCTAAATAAAACAGAGTAGACGTTGGCCTTAAGGATTGGACTCGCTCTTCAGAACTCAGAATGAGATTATTTTCGATTAGTCTGTTTCTACTATTCAATCTGATGTCTAGCTAGGGGAGCAGAGTCAAACGATCGCGGCTGGGGGGTACACTAGGAACCGGAGGCGCAAGCCGAAGGAAGAACCTTCTCCCCAGTCCCTCCTTCTAACTGGTTGGATTGAACAGACAGAAGTAGATCAAATCGTTCCTTTATCTCAAGACGGGTTTTGGGAGTCTGTAGGTCTGTAGGCTAACCCATTTAAGGACAGGTTTGATTGTTTGTATTGCAGGGCACCTTTCTTCCTCCCGTGTCTCATGAATCCTTCCACATATTTCACGCATTCCCGCTCTTTCCCTCCTGTTGTAAATTATCCTCAACATGACGATTATCCCAACTCGTATTGTAATCGACCATCAGTTAGTTGGGATAATTCGGATTGGGGATACAATTCCGGACCCCCGTGTTTAGGGTCTAACCCTGGACACTTTGATTCTCAATTCTATCCTTCTCAGAGTTGCATCGATTATAGATCGTCCTCCTTTCATGAACAAACTAATGCGATCTACAATCAAGAAGGATACACTGATCCTTACCCATCCTCTGATTTCACTGCCTTTAGGTCATCTCCATCTTTTGAACAATCTGAAATGACCTATTATCAGGATGGGTATAACGAATCTCAATTCGTTAATTCCTCTACATTGATGTCAAACCCGCCCAACCCTGAACCAACTCATTTGGTTCAGGTTAATCAGGTTCAAGATAAGGTTCTGGCTAACTTGAGGAATATCATTCAATCTTTAGAAGTTCAGCCAATACCTTGCATTGAGAGATTGGAGCCCCTGATTGAAATGATTGATGATTTAAGCAAGTCTTTGTTGGATTGGCTCCAGGATATTAAGGATAAGAACCCGGGTGAGTTTCTACTTGGGAAATTAGCGAAATTGAGGATGAGATTCGTGGTTGCTTTGATTCAATCTTGGAATAATTCCCAGGATGAAATCTCTTCAGGAAAGCCAATGACAGAACCCGCTCAGGCACCTGTTGGGGGGGACACGTGTTACGAAGCTGACCAGATTGAATTAAAGCAACCAATTAAAGATGATCTGATTTCTTCACCTGAGATCCCTGAGCCGGGTTACGAGAAAACGTATGTCTCCTGGGAACACAAAGTGACAACTGATTTTGGGACATACATTGATACGGATCCTGATTTCTTTGATGGTGAAGATCCAAGTTGCGAAGTCTCACACGAGTTTTCAAATCACGATTTTTGTGAGACGATTGGGCCTGAGGAATCTGATAGATCATTTGATAGCCCAATAAGTGAGGAAACTGATCTTATTAGGGCACACGATACAGATCCAGAATCGCATTTTCTGGAGGAATCAATTCAATGGCCTGATTATCAGTTACACCCTGTTGAGCTTATTGATGATTCTAATTCTGAGATAATTAGACCCAAGTCAATTTTGATTCTGCCACATCATTTAGACTTGGAGATTCTAGACGGGGTGATGAATATACAAGAGGTCATGGAATTTGATATGCCGAATGAGGAGGATAGGAGCTGGGAAATTTTGATTTGGGAAGTCAATTTTGGAGGAAATGGAAGATTGAGTCGAAGGGTTCCTTTTAAGCTGAAACCATCAAATCAGAACCCTTATGACATTTGTTTCGAGGATGTCAAACTCAAGCACACATTTAACGATTATCCTTTTGAGCTTCAATTCTCTGTAACCCGACATTTTGGCCTTGGGTTGCATCCTCACAAATCGCAGGCCCGACCCCGCTTGCATTCTGATTTTAGGTTTTGGGTAATTTTTATCCAGAACCTAAGATATTCTCGATTATGGGGTGTGGGTCTGCACCACAATCTGGTCCACATCTGTGGACCTCTGTTGACAGGTCGGAGGATTCTTCTGTTTATTCTAATTTTGACCTGCACTTCTGAATTCTTCATTTCTTTTCTTTGTATAGTGTGCCTAGCTGAAGGCACTAAACTCAGCACATATACAGTTCTTTTTCATTTTCATCTCGGAGCGGACCCGATATCCACGCAATTCAGGTGCTTTCTACGCTTTTCCACTCTGTTTTATGTCTTTTTAATACAATGAGGACATTGCATTAGATAGGCATGGGGGGGTGGATATTTATCTTTGAATTCATTCGTCAGCTCCGTAGATTTGTTTTATTAAAAAAAAAAAATCAAAATTAGGAAAGAGAATTTGGGTTTAAGAAAATTTTCGATCTTAAGAAATACTATATTATGTTCTGAACACAAAGACCCTTCAGGTCTTTGGACTTAATCAGCCTATGTATCCACTAAAATGTGGATTTGTTTTTCGAGTTCTCGCCAACCTGAATTTTATTATAATTGGAATAAATAAGTTTGGGTGATAAGTACACGACTTGTCAACCCGCCCTCTGATTTAAGGGAATTTTGAGTTTTAAGCATCTACACACTTTCTTTGCACTGACTCGTTGTTTGGCAATTTTAACGGAAATTGGGTAGCTAATGAACCGTCTAGGGTGATATGGCTGGCAAGTTATCGTGGGTAACAGCCCATAGGTAGGTTGTCCAGAGCCCAGTCACTGGACCTTTCTCTTTTTGCTGCCTTTAGGTAAATCTTAGACCAGGGAAGCCACCTACTTAAAAAAAAAAAAAAATCAAAAAGGAGAAAAGAACAAAAAGAAATAAGCTACACTTCGCCGCACGAGTATGGCTGGCAAGTTGTCGGTGGTAACAGCTCATCGACCGATTGTCCAGAACCCAGCTCAGAAAATGCACTAAAAATTCCCAAAACACTTAGGAAGAAGCGGAGAAGTAGAATAAACCGGGGAGATATACACTGGATTCACCCTTGTGTTGACCCCGTTAAAAAAAATAAAAGTAGGGAGAAAGCTACCGGTTGTAAAGATACACCTTTAGGCAGAATTCTTTTTGAGGTCACCTAGAGGCGTAGAAATCCGAAGTCCGTTTTAATTGCCGGTCAACGAGTCTATCACAATCACAATAAGATGCTTAAAACTTAGGGTTCTCATCAAATCTTGGGTGAGTTGAATGGCCGTAGAAAGCCACTCTTAAACCCTAAAATTTGAAAATCCAAAAAAAAAAAAAAAAAAAAAAAAGAGTAAAAACAGAAAAAGAAATTTTTCTTTGAATAAGGCGAGGCTTGAGGCGGTCTGCATTTTGGCTGATACCCGGGCACTGTTGTGTCTTTGAAAGTTCAGTTCTTAAGTAGACAATTTCTTAATGATTGAAAATAACTCAGGTCCAAATAATCTAACCTAATTCTTTTATAAATAGCATATAGTTTTTGCTAGGGACTAGCAAAAGATAGGCATGGGGGTATGATGTAAACATATTTACACTACTTAAAATGTCTATTTATGCATGTTCTTAAGCATAGGATTGCATTTCATGATATAAATATTGCATTACATGCATCATCTTGCATTTAGAGTAGTTTGAATAAAATGGAGGTTAATTGTCTCTTTTTATGTGCTTGGATAGGGCAAATATTTTATCGGGGCCTCGGATCAAAGATCCAACCGTATGGATATGATCAGGGCGACGATTGGAGTTCAACGACTCCAAGATCGCCCAAATCAGGCATCCGTAGCATCAGATAAAGACCGGGGAACCCTAGAAGATCAAGGGCCAAGATGGTGTAAATCCGCACTTCAGATGGAAAATCCGACCACACGGATGAATTCGGATCGACGATCGCAGCCGAACGACACAAAAATCGAGTCAATCCGACATCCGTGGCACCATCTACAACTTCCAGAAGATGGACGGCCAAGATGGCGCCACGTGGCGCCATCCCAGCCGCCCAATCGGCCGCAGGAGTCCTGTGAAGACCGCGCACCGTCTCCTCTCCGCTGTTGGATCTCGATCCAACGGCTGCGGTCGCTCGCGTTTAAAAACGTCCGCGCGACCATTTCGCCCGCGTAGCGCAGCGGCGACGCAGCTGCGGGCGAAGCGGAGGTCGCGGGTTCGAGCCGCGGTGAGCGGGTGGAAGGCGCGGGCGAGCGGGCGCGCACGAGCGTCGGATGAAGATCCAACGGCCGCGCGCGCCCGATAGCGCCGACGCGCAATTGGACGCTCTGGTGGACGCTCGATCGCACGCGGGCGGGCGCGCTACGCAGTGGGCGCGGACGCGATCTAAGCCGTCCGATCTCGCGATCGGACGGCTGAGACGACGCGGACGTGCGTATGCGTTACGCGCGCAGGCCAGCCGAGCGGGCGCGCGTGGGCGCGGCGGCGACGGCGACGGCGGGGCTTTAGCGACGGTTTTATCCGTCACTAAAGACCCCTTATTTATTATTTTGAAGATGTAATGTCCATTTTGCCCCCACTCCTTGCAACTATAAAAGGAGACCCCCTCCATACGAAATTTTCATCCCTTCCTTCTCCTCTCTACCTCTCCAAAGCTCAAGAGAAGCTTGTCCCACACCCGGGATGCTTCTCGCGAGATAAAGTCCAAATTTTCGTCCCCCTTCGGAAGTGGATCCCGCGACGACGACGGCGTGCTGCTTCGTTCCCGTTCTTCTGCTTCGTCCTCCTTCGTCCCGCTTTGTTCTCCTTCGTCCAGGCGTCGTCCCGTCCGGCTCGTCCTCCAAGCGACCGTCGAGGAGGATTTCTCTCTCCCTATTCTTTTTACTGCTTTCTAGTATAGATTTACTGCTTTCTAAGAGTAGTCTATTCGTCCTCCGAGCGATCGTCGAGGAGGACATTTCTCCCTCCATTCTTTTAATGCTTTCTAGAGTAATTGTTTTATATTTTCTAGTTGTAACGAATGAACTCTTTTATGATTAATTCCTTGTCTATTCTACATCTCATTTTAATTTCCATGTGTAGTATTCTTTCTCTCTCTCTTACTCCCTCTCTCTCTTTTATTCGTTGTAGATACTTAGATAGTTTAAATTAAATTTCTTCGTGACAAAATAAAAAGAAACGCGAATTTTTTAAATCAAACGTTCGCCTCCCTGTGTTCGACCCGGAATTCTTATTTCGGTATAAATTTTATTTGTTGAACACGAATCCTTCGCTTTCGAACTACAACGACGGGTTTTCCAAAACCAAACACGTTAGCATAGATTCTCGTTCAACATTGCTTCCCCAGAACGTGCGTGGACCAACCAATTAGGTCCTTGGACCAGGCCTTGACCGCAATTGGCGAAGAAGCTTCAGCCGCTACCGCATAAAGAAGAGGGTGGGATTTAGTCCCACCTCGGTAACATGGGAGCACTTGGAGTGCTATAAGTTGATTTTCTCTCTATGCCTTGTCACCTCCTAACACGAGGGTGAGGTCCTCCTTACCTGCACAGCCCGATCTGCCTAACCCGTTTCCACACCTTGGCTACTACCCATGCTGGTAGCCTTGGTCCCGAGTACGTGGATCCTTGACACCCGATTACTTGAGCATGTAACCCTGAGAGAGGAAGAGGAGAAGGAAGAGAGAGAGAGAGCGCATGAGGTTAAGGGGGGTTTTGCTCTTCAGTGTTCTGGACACTTAGCCGAATTTGAAGAAGCCTTTTCCCCTTGTGCATCAAAAAGGCCAACGAAGAAGAAGAAAGAAGAACATAAGGTAGAAGAGAAGACAAGGCAGGAGAAGTAGAGGACAGAAGAAAGAAAGAAGAAGTAGAGTCTAGTGCCCTCTTAGCACTGTACCAAGGTTGACTTAAGCCGTTTGGTGAAAGAATCTGTCGTTTGATGGAGTGCACTGTGCACTTGGTTTGAATAGTGATATTATTTGAGTATTTGCAATATATGTTAGACTAATAATTGGTGATTCAAATCACCATTATTTTGTCTAGATTTCTTTTTGACTCATCATATACTCATGTTTTACATTGCACATTAGATTTGGAGTAATTAATTATGATCACTTACATTAATTATTTAGATTAGCAATTGAATTCCATATTTGATCCCAGCAAACGACCTCAGACTTCATTTCAAATATTCGAGTTATAAATTTTACCTGTTGTTTGAGCTATTTTTGAGGAATTATTACTACAATGAATGCATCTTTTAAAACCTCAATTTAGCCATATAACATTTTAGCACCATTGCCGGAGAGCAATGCACAATTCACCACTATTCTCTGCATTATTTGATTATATTTGAGCAATGACTTGCTCTGTTTGCTTTCTTGTAGTTTTGCGAGGTACTTCACGAGGAGATCTTCCATGCAAAACTAATCAAACTCCTAATCTTGGGAAGACAAAAGAAAAAAATAATCAATTAGGAATCACCTGCCTTATTTTTCATAGTAATCATCATTTAAAGGTCAAGTTTCCTGATTTGCGAAAATTTCAAATTTAATTGAAGATTGAGACGATTTTATTTAGAATTCCCTACCCCAAATTGCCTGTGCCTATTAGGGTCTATGCTTAATTTCTAATCACTCTGAGCTAACACATTTCTTGCTTGAAGCCCAAGGTGAACATTTTTTAAAGATCAATTGGACTTGGAATAGAGCCAATTAGGGTTTTAATTTTTAGGGTTTTGGAGTGCTGGTTCACACTCGCTTGCATAAAAAGAAACAAACCCACCCGCATTTGTGTGCTACCCAAGCCCTTGGTTGAAAAGATCTAATCAACAAAAACCCTAAAAATTAGGCTCTAAATTCACTTGAACCCTAAAATACTTGGACCTAATAACCTGGGAATCAAATCAGGATGATTTCTAGGTCTTGACCTAGATCTCATTCTGTCATCTTTAGGGCAGGTCAGGTGAAGTTGGTCTACATTGTAGGCCAACCAACCTCCAAATTAGGTCACAAGTTGAATTAATTTCTAATCAAGTGAAACCCAAGGCGCAAATTAGGACATAAAAGTGGTAGACTTAAGGACTTAAGTTCATACATTCCGGTCTACCTAGACCCTCAATGACAAGGAAGGTCGGGTGGGGGAAATCCTGTAACCCATGGGGACGCTCTACCGTGTAGGGGTCTTTGCGAGGCTTTCCCTTCTTGGATGCTTAGGTACTTCTCAGGTGTACGGATTTCTGATTCAGAGGTATCATCCACCTCGAAATTGCCTTAGTCATCCAAAAATCTTTGGGTGCCTTGATTTGGTCAAATCTCACATCCAGTTCCTCATCCCTTCTACTAGAGAACACACACAGATTTTCTTGGGAATCTCTTTCAAATTTGATCAATTTCAATCTAATCTTGAATTTTGACTCTACATCTTGATTCCACCATCTGATTCAAAAATGCAACCTGGCTATTTAGGAAAACCATTGAGGAAACCTAAATCTCAAATATCCATGAAAGATAGAATGGTTGAGGATGCCCTTAAATTTTATGAGATTGATGACAAAACCTCAAATCCAATTAACGACATTCAGGTTAATGTGCCACTAATAACAACCTTCATTATAAATTGTGCCCAATTAATTATAACACAAGTAACAAATGGATCAACCCAGGATATTCTCATGACAGGATACATTGAGTTAGAGAAACTGCACAACTTTGAATATCTCCAGTGCATGACAAATCTTTTACTTTGGGAAAGACACCAAGATGATCTTGAAAAATGGGAAGAGATGATAAAATTGTTAAAACAGATTATTGATCAAAAATACCCGTACATTCCCCAGGTAGTTAGTGAAACATCTTGGAACAATACCAAGGATCAATCTGATTTTTCAAATCCCAAGTGTGATAATCATAGTGGTTATGGACCCCCAACACAAATGGAATATGATCCAACTTATATATAGATTGACATTCCTAATCTTGAGACAGGTTGAGAGGATCCGATTGCAGGTGATCACGATTTTGAGCCAGCCTTAGAAAACCAAGAACCTGGTTCACCAAACATAGATTTCCCAGACACCTATGATAATGCGATTGAATCAAAATCTCTTGAGGGTGTAAATTCCATCCCTTATTCTGATAAGGTGACTCTCGTAAGCAATTTTGACATCCCTGTAGAGCCCAACCTAGATTCTAGTGATCGAACCCACACCCTTAACCTAGAATCTGGATTTGAGCCTTCTTAGGATGATTACAAAGCTCGTGTGATGAAAATCAGAGTTTGAATTTGGATTATGATTCTGAGCCTATATTTGATAAATGCACCTCTCCAACATCCTTAGAAACACATTGATTTTTCAAAAATCATGCCAATCTACGATACAGAAATCGGGGAGTTGAAAGAGTTGGGTTTTGATTGGGTCTGCCCTATAAGCCAAGAATCTGAGCCCAGACCTAATAGGGACACCATTTTGAGCTCAGAATCTGAAAATAGGCTAGACCCAAGTCAGGCTGCTGAGTCTACATCTTTTGATTTGTTCTGTGGTGGAACCTCTGATCCCGAATCAAATTCAGAACTTGATTCTCGCAAGTTCTCCGATGATTTTGAATCTCACTATGATTTCAGAGAACCTTTGTTTCCTAACAACTACGAGCCAATCTACGACCTCAGCATCCATGATCCATTCTTAGACTCTGACTCTGAGGTCCTTGATCTCGAGATCATTAATTCAAAATCAGATTCCATTGAGATAGAATCATTTCTTTTTGATCCTCAGGAATCAAAAATAGAAAATGCTAAGAGTATCTACAACACAGAGTTCAAATCTTTTCTTGACTCAGATTTCCTTCATCCTATAAACACTCTTCAGGCATTTACCTTTGATTTTGATGGCTACTATGAGGACTCTCTAAATGAACCCACCTTTGAATCCTTTCTAGAGGGGCCCTCACACAATTTTTATTGATGCCACCTCTTCTACATATGAAGAACCTTCCCAAACCCATTCTCAAACCCGACCTGCAATCGGACTCAATTACTACTCTGATTCCCCTCTCAATGAGCAGGTTGCAGATGATTCTCCTCCACATTATAATCGGGTTTCGGACATCAATCAGACTATAAATCACGCCCCATCCTTCTCTGATCATTTTCGTAGAGTTCCTACATCCTCCACTAATTCATTTTCATTTGAGGATCCCTACTCTGATCAGGCTGATTCAACTCAGCCAAACCCTAGCTATGCACTTCCACATCTTCTGAAGCTCCACAGTATCTGGTGGGCACCGCATCTCTTGATTCACATCTATCAATCTGCCAGATTGATTGGGTTTGGGCTGCATCATCAGCCTGCTGATCTGAGCAAGCACTTGGTTGGACTAACCAGGTTATTAATTAAGGTGCTTGTTCTACAAAACTCATCTGATTTGACCACTCCTTCTCTATACCATTTTCCATTCGGCTGAAGGCGTTGAATTTAGCGCTTAACGGGAGGCAACTTGTCATTCCAAAAACCTGAGATCCTTCTAATTATCCTTCTGTACTTCACATCTATTACACCATGAGTTTAGTTTTAGAGTAGTCGATCCCACCTCTAGTACTCATATCAGGACTTGAAATTGTCCGCAATAGTCATTCTTGACCCGTTCGCCCACCTGATAATTCTGTTCTAATTCCTAAACCCAAAACTATTTCACACCCTCCATTTACAATGAGGACATTACAAAACTTAGGCTTAGGGGGTGGTAAAGTGCAAGCATACCAAAATCAAAGTTCAGAAGGGTTCTCACAAAGAAATACATATTCCAGAAAACCAAAAAAATAAAAAATTGAAAAAGAACAAAAAATTAGAGAAGGGAGGAATTTTGAGTGAATTAATTGCATATCATTTTTTAGGAGGAAAAAGGGAGGTGTTATAAATGTCAAAAAGGAGCACAATTTGAAACAAAAAAGAGATAGTCATTAGTAAAAGATTCAGGAATCTACTTAGTTCTAGACCAAATCAAAAAGAATGAAAATAAAAGACAAAAAGTGCTAAGAGACAAAAAAAGATTAGTATGAACGCTGATCTTAGGCCTCTTGGGCTCGTATTTAAGCTTAAAAATTCAAGTATCCGTTAAGATCTGGATAGTCCTCAAGAGGTTGAGGAATATGTGAAGCTTAAGTATTAGGTCTAAGGTTTAGGGGTTATTTGGCCTCGTGAACTAACCTCTCGTTTGCGGGACTCGATAACCTAAGCACCCCAATCCACACACAGTATGATTTAGTGCGGTTAATTATCAAAATCATGCAAAGGCATTAAATTTGTTATGAAAAAGTTACCTAGATTAGGAGCAACTTATCAACACAAGTTGATTTGGAAGAGTTCCCGGCATGGAGAGGTGATAAACGCCAGTTTATCATCATTCTTATGCATTAAAACAAACCTAGCTCTTAGGATTTTACTCCGCAAACAGGTTTTTTTAGTTGCATTTATGCATGCATTACATTTTTATTGTGTTTTTTATTTTTTTTGTGAGTGTTAGGGATAAACAAATTGTCAGATCCCAAGAACCCTAGCACTCAGGAAGGTAACAGGTGAAGAAGAAGTTCAAACTAGCTGGAACTCAGCTTGATCCAGCTCACCATAGTTGGAATCTAGCTCACTTGGATTAGGGTCAGCTCATCCTAGCTCTATTCAGCTCATCTCAGCTGAATGAGAGCTTAAGAGAGCTCATCTTACCTCACCCTAGCTCAGGTCAGCTCAGATCTAGCTCAACTTAGCTAAGTCTAGCTCATCTCAGCTCCCATTAGTCCACAGGGACCTTTAGCTAGCTCAGCTGAGTTAACTAGAGTTCACCCCAGCTCAGGTCCAGCTACATCCAGCTCCAGTCAACTTTAGCCAGTTGAAGATGAATTCATCCTAGCTCAGGAAGCTCAAGTCCAGCTCCCGGGGACTTAGCTTAGCTCAACTTAGTTGAGCTAAGCTACCTTAGCTGCCTTAACCAGCTTGATCCTCCCCGAGAGCACCGAACCCAGCTCACCTCAGTTCATTATGGTAGAAGCCAACTTACTTTAGCTTGGCTTAGCAGCTAGCAAAGAACTAGCAAGCTAAGCCAGCTAGAGTAGCTCCATGCCACCCTCTTCAACAGCTACCAGCTCCAGTTCAAGCTCCAGACTTCTCCTCCTCAGCCCCTCTCTTCAAACCCTAGCTCTAATACCTCCTCCTCTACTCCATAGCTAGCTATGCTAGGTTAGCTTAGCTAGAAACTAGCTCCTTGGTCATCCACCACCTTCAATTCAACCCTAGCTAGCTCCACCAACTTAAGCCCTACCTAAGCTCACCTAAGCTAGCTATCCTACTCCAAGTTGGCGCCACCACCTAGCCACCTCTTCACCCCATCATCACCACCAAAAGGCACCAATTTTGATGCCAAAACCTATCTCTAACTACCCCCCTTTTTGGTGCCAACATCCACCCCCATATCCATCATACACTTAACCCTACAACCCATCCTAGCCACCCACCTACCCCTCCTTCTAGAACCATACTTGGCGCCACCTAAGCCCCCCTTCTAGAAGCCATTTTGGTACCAACTTCAAGGGGTGCCACCACCCATAACCGCCACCTAGTTACCCCTTGGGTTTGCATCAATCACCCTTAGCCACAGGATCCCCAACTACCCCCCATATCTTGTCCTAGACATCCATTCCAAGAGCCACCTATGCCCCCCTTCCTACACTATATATACCCACCTATCTTCCCACATTTTCTTGATCCTTCATTAGTGTTTTCTTCTACCTACATCCACCTATACCTACGGCCAAGAAGGGGTAGAGAAGAAGATTAAGGGGGCACATCACTAGCCCCTTTGGTGCCTTCTTCTCCCCACTCTCTTCAACTTGGGCCACACCAAGGAGGAGGACCTTTCCATTTCAAGGAGGATGGTCGGGCAAAGGAGAAGGACCTAGGGTGGACATCCACCCTTGGAGAAAAGCTTAGGGCATGCCCCCTTAGGGCTTGCTTTGGAGGACATCAATTTGGTGAAGCTTTCAGAGACAAGAGTTGGAGCACTTCTTTTCAAGCCCAGGAGCTACTAGGCTTGGAACAAGGAGCCTCCCTTCTTCATCAATTTTTAGAGGATTAGTGTTTCTTTACTTTGTACTTATAATTCTAGTTGTAGAAGCTTTCCTCTACTAGGGTTTTTTGTACAACACTTTCTCATTAATCAAGTTGCCTTCTTTAGTTGCAGTCTTAATTGCTTTGTTTCTAGCATTTTTCACTCCCTCTCCCTAATTATTCTAGGCCACCACTTGCCTAGAGTGGGCTTAAGGAGAGGCTCTACTTGCCACTTTAGGAGTAGTTTATTGAGTTAGGTGTTAGTCACTTTCTCGCATGTTCGTCGTTATTTCAAAAACATAAAAATGACATATTGAAGAAAGACAAAAAAAGAAAGTTGAGATTTATTTTCTAAGCAAGAGAGTTGATTTTGCAACAATTGGCCTCCTTGGACGACCCTAGATACTCCCCTATCTAGGAATATAAATTTAAAAGTGAAAGTGGATTTACACGTTGCAACAACACTAAATTGCCTAATTAACAAACCGCATATTTTCGTGATTACTTTTTGGTGTTGTTGCCGGGGAGGCACAGCTTTGCTTCATCTTTCTTTCTCTTGCTTGAAGTGGATCTCATCCCCTTCTCTCTCTTTTACCTCGTGTGTGCAGGAACTACAGAAAGAAAGTGGGAATTTGGAAGCGAGAGCTCAAAGTTCCTTTTCTTCCCATGATTTCAGGTTGGTTCCCCATTTATTGTCACATTTAGGCTAAAAAACTACTAAAGAAATATTAAAATTGGCTTTTAGGATCCTAAAAACTTTAATTAAGTGAAGTGGTGCCCATAAAAATCCATTATTTGCTTGTATGCTTCACTAAACACCACTCCATTTCAAGTATTGGTGCTCTATTTTTCAGGTCTAGATTTTTGTCCGGACTTGAAAAATCAATTCCCAACACCACATGTTTTTTAAAATCATAAAATTTCATACAGTGATTTCAAATTAAGTTGGAAACATCTATTCCAAATTTCAAATCAATTTGCTATATATTTAATTTTTAAAAATTCGTGGACTGCAGAGGGATCACACCCTCTAATCTTCCTATTTTGCTACTGTTCGCAAATTTTTAGAATTTTTATACTCATCCACTTTTTGTGAAATTTAGCTTTCTAGAATCCTTGTGAAATTTTACATATCATATAAAATCATCAAATTTTTCAGAGGTCGGTGGTAATACTAAAAAGTCCAAAATAGCCACAGGTATCTTTCTAGACTTTGACACTAGTACAAGTAAAAATTCAAAACAATTATCAAACAAATTCCTAAAATCTTACAAAAATATTTTTCGGAATCTTTGTTTGATTTTCTTTAAATTAGTGGTATTTTTTTAACTTCTTTGGATCACTACTTAATACAGAAAGCCTAAGAATAATTCATTGGCAGTAATTTTCTATCTTAGGGACAATTTGCTTAGGGTTTCTTTCTTTCTTTTTAGAGACTCACATTAAAGGAAATTAACCATCACCAATACAATTTGTTTCTCCTTTGATTGTGGAGTTTCAAAGTTGTTTGAAAATTTAAAAAGAGAAACCCTAAAACACATTGAATTAAATTAAATCCTAAAAGGCAAAAATATAAGAAATTGTGTGACAACTTGCTTTTTAATTGGAACCACTTTCCGATTAATGCACACAAAAAAATTGAAATAACAGAGCAATAACCCAAATTAATGCCCTCTACATTCCGTGTGCACTATAGTATCCTAGACCTAACTAAAATCCGTAGCAACTTGACCCCTAAGGCTTCATCAACTTAGGCTTGCTATATAGGTCTTAAGTTTCCTTTAGTTAATACCAATTCTGTCATCTATATCTGGTGTTCAGGCTGAGAGGCCGTGTCGAACGACCAGGCGCGGGTTTGTACAAGCACCTGGGGTTTTCCCTGGGAAACGTTTGGGCCCAAACCTCTCCTTAAGCAACTTGGCTAGATTTGTTGACAGAACGGGTATTCAGTATTGATTACTTATTTCCTACGTAGACCAAGTCTTAGGTTTATTTTTGGGGAATCACACTTAAGATAGGTTTATCTTTGGTTGTTTAATTTGCACACTTTCTCTCATCTCTTTCTCTTCTCCTCCCCTCCCATTCTTTCGTTTTATGCATGGGCGACGGTCTCAAAATCCGCACCTAGAAGGACCATTTGATTTCACCCCTCGAGCAAAAAGACCACTTTTTTTGTCTTCTTCTTCTTCTAAAAAAATGGAAAATCAACAAAATGGGTTCACTAACCCTTCCACTTCCACCTCTAATCTTACCTCTAACCCCACTACCAACCCTAATTCTAACCCTTCCACCCAAAACCCACCCACCTTTAACTTCCCACACTTGGAGCTCCCTAATCTTGAATTGCCCCAAACACAACATCAAGACCACCTTCCTGATCTTTTAAAATTGATGGCTGAGCAGATTGATAAATTAAATTCCAATCAACAAATATTGCCTAGGAACATCCAAAACCTAGCCAATCAAAGGCCAAACCCGCCACCTCGTCAGCAGCCTGTTATTCCTCTAAAAGATTTTTGTGATCCGTCTTATTATGAGGAACGACTAGGGGTGGTCATACCAGAGGGGGACTTTGAGATCAAGCTTGTAGTCCTAAACCTGATTAAACACTTCCATGGCCTTTCTAGGGAAGACCCTTTCAGCCACCTTGAAGAGCTGACTCTTCTTGCACAAACAACCCATTCCTGAAATGTGCAAGAGGACATATGGCTGATGCGGCTTGTCCCATTATCTCTTAAAGATAAGGTCGCTTATTGGTTCAGCACCATTGGCCAACCCATCACAGCTTGGCCTCAGCTCAAGAGCGCCTTCCTCAAGAAATTCTTTCCCATAGGTCATACTAATTCCCTGCAAAAATCTATTACGACCTTTCACCAAAAATCTGGTGAGACTTTCCATGATTCTTTGGAAAGATTTCAAGATCTCTTAAGAAGTTGCCTGCACCACGAGATTCCTTTATGGCAGCTCGTGCAAATCTTCTATCATGGATTAGAAGATCAAATCTGACATTTCGTCGATGCCTCGTGTGGCAACAACTTCTTAAATAAGGATGCTGAAAGTGCCTACGACCTTTTTGAAGAAATGAGTGAAAACTCAATTAATCAAGCTTCCATGAACACATTTTGCAGAACTCAAAACCCACAGTTCAGTGTTCATGAAGTAGGCACTCAATCTATCCCTGTCACCCAAGAAGATCTTCAAATGATCGCTCAAAAACTCGACCAGATGCATATTAATCAAAAGAAAATTGAGGAAAGACTGGCCACATCAACCCAAGCTTCACACAGTCCACATCTAACCCAACCTAACTTTCCACGAAGAGAAAATTTGCACAATCTCAACACTACTCCTGCTGATTATTTCCAGTATTCCGAGGTTGCCCATGATTCATTGGGGAATTACAACTATCCAGATCCTAACCCTACTCAAAATATTTCTCCCATCCAGGAGCCCTTTAAAAATTCTTCCAATTGGAAAAATTACCCAAACTACTCCTGGAATAATCAGGTTCCTTCCCAACCAGATCATTTTAATGGGTATGGGTCGTATCCAACCTTTCATCCTGGGCCATCCCAACAAGACATCAATGCCCAGATAATGCGAACCCTACAGGAAATGCAAATAAAAATGTCGGAAGTAACCCACACCATCACAAATCTGAACAATCAAATTGGGGTTACCCACATGCAAAGACCTGCAGGACATCTTCCGTCCCAACCCATGCCCAACCCTAATCACCAAAGGAACCAATATTCGAGCAGAAATCCACACTACCCGAATCAACCTCCTCTAAATCCACCACCTCAGCAGCCTTCCAGGTTTCTGCAACCGCAGACCCCCCCACCTCCTCCAAATAATAATCCGACTGCACATGCAGTTACATTGAGGAGTGGGAAAACCACCACTGATCCCGGGCCTTCACACAAACTTGGTGAAATCCCCATCACTGTGCAAATTGACTCCCCACCTCCCCATAAGGAAGAAAAAGAAATACAAAAATCTCAAGACACGATTCCTATCCCTTTCCCACAAGCTCTCCACCCTACCACCAACAGAAAAAAGAAATCTGCGCCCACCACAGAAGAACTCATGGATCTATTTGGGCAAGTTCAAATCAATATTCCTCTCTTAGATGCCATCAAATATATGCCTGCATATGACAAATTTTTGAAGGAGATCTGTACTCCTAAAAGCCAGGCTAAAAATCTAGGACAGGTGCATCTTTCGGAGACAGTAAGCTCTGTCATACAGAGCAAGCTACCTCCTAAGATGAAAGATCCAGGGGCACCTTTAATTTCAGTAATTATTGATGATACTACCTTTAATCACGTCCTCCTTGATCTTGGTGCCTCAGTTAATATTATTCCCACGATTTTATTTGAAGAATTTTAGATTGGCGAATTAAAACCCATCGAGGTTACCCTGCAATTAGCCAACCGATCTACAATCAAACCTCGTGGGATTGTCGAGGATGTTTTAGTCAAGGTCCAAAATTGTGTCTTCCCTGCAGACTTTCTGGTCCTTGACATTGAGGTACCTGAATCCATACAGGACTCCCCAATAATCCTTGGATGCCCTTTTTTGGCCACTACAAAGGCAAATATCAATTGCCACACATGCAAAATGGATATCACCTGTGCCGACCAAACTATCACTTTAGATATTTTCAAATCCTCCAGGAGATTCCATGATGATAACTTTTTTGAAGACTCAGATATGGAAATTTCCAATATAGTGGAGACAATGTTGATAGATACCCTTACTGACCATAATTTTTTTGAGGACTCTGATTCAGAATTAGTGGTCGACGAAATCTGTGATCTGGAGACTTGTCTTGACCCCAAATCCATTCCTGATGCACCCCTTGATCACCCTAACCCACCCACTATTCCCTCACCCCACTTTTCCACACTAACTTCACCCAATCCTCACCATCCCTTCCCCGACTCCTTTCTTTTGGACCTACCACCAACCCTGCCTGAGTTTGGCATCCAACATGATTTAAAACCATGGCCAGACCCGGGCTACACTTATCATTTTCCATCCAACTTTGATCCCAATATTGCTTCTAATCAATTTTCTAGGGATCTAAAGGAAGACACTTTTTTTGCGGGCATCCAAGTGTCCAACTATTTACATGATTTTTCGTCTTCTGTGCTTACCTTCACGCCCGGCTGAATGGCTTAGAAGATAGCACTGGATGGGAGGTAACCCATCATTTTTTTCTTGCTTTTTTTCTCCTTTTTCTAGGTTTTGACCATCCTAAACCCGACTGTTCTTCATTAAAGTGATCCCTTTTTCCTCCTAATGTATGAGGACATTGCATATCTTAAGCATGGGGGGTTGTTTTTAAAATTTTGATGAACGATTTAGGATTTTCAAAACCTAAAAACATGCATTTTTCTTTAGTCATTTTTATTTTCTTTCATGCTTACAAAAAAAAATAAAAATAAAAACAAAAATACTGAAAAAAACTTTTTGAGGAAAAATTTCAAATCGGGACTAAGGTTGAAAAACTCACTTTTGGTACAATGGGATTTAATTTTTAACAAACTAGGGATGAAGATGTGGATCTGATCAATAAAATTTTAGGGTCTATTTTTAGACTAGATCAGATATCGTTCTCTAAAATTCAACTTAAACTCATGATAGTTCAAGTGACTTGATCCTATTTTGTAATGTGGAAGTATCTGGCTTAGTTTTTGATTCAAAAACTTGCATTTTTTGCAGAACTTCTTGTGTCAACTTTCACACACAAGCCAACACTTAAAAACAACTAAAAATTAGAAAAACTCCTTTGTTTGGACTTAGTAAAAGTCTAAAGCAGATCATTGGTTTGAGTTCCCACCAACGAGAAGGAGGAAAATGCCTCCTTTGAGGACACGATGTCAACATGTTACCTCCTCGGCGCTGCTCTATATCTATATTTCATATCTATAGGCAGAGCATTAAAATGCATTTTAGCAGCTCAAGTGTCTTGGATGGTTTTCTACCTATAGTGTCGGAGCAAGAGCTTGAGTTTGCTTGGAGCGCCCTTTTACACCACATTGTGTTTTGGGGTTGTGAGCTCTTGGGTGGTGTAATGGATAGTGCTATCCTGAAGTACTGGCGCCAGAGCCCCCTCGAGGATTGGTAACGGGAATGATGATCCCGACACATCTGTTGTAAAACTAAGCTAAAAATAAGCATGGGGGAGAAAAAAAAAGTTTTAAACCAAAAACATGCCCCTATAAATGTTGGCCTTTCACAAGCACAGACACAAAGGTTTTAAAGGATATTGCAACTTGCGAATCAGATTGAAGAGCCAAAAAAGTCCTAAAAATGAAAATTTCAAGCCATAAGAATTAAAAAGGGGTTAATTTGTGAATTTTCTGGAGGATATATTGATCCTGTTTTGTCTAATTTTTGGATACAAAAAAAAAGAATCCGGATGTTTATCCTTAACAAATCCCGTGCCTCCTGTGTTTCGATCAACTAAGGTCCCTTAATCTTTTTCTCCTCAAAAGTTGAAAAAAAATTAAATTTCCGAAAAATTCTATTTTCCAAAAAAAATAAAGTTTTGATAAGAGACTAGCAAAAGATAAGTATTGGGGTGTGATAAACGCTAGTTTATCATCATTCTTATGCATTAAAACAAACCTAGCTCTTAGGATTTTACTCCGCAAAAGGGTTTTTTGGGCTGCATTTAGGTATTAATTAAGTTAGGCATGCATTACATTTTTTATTGTGTTTCTAATTTTTTTTGTGAGTGTTAGGGATAAACAGATTGCCAGATCC
Organism: Thalassia testudinum; assembly: GCA_037157565.1. Lineage (NCBI taxonomy): Eukaryota > Viridiplantae > Streptophyta > Magnoliopsida > Alismatales > Hydrocharitaceae > Thalassia > Thalassia testudinum. The sequence goes on along the minus strand of JAZHRO010000065.1, from coordinate 14,601,959 downwards.
CTACAACCCTAGCACTCAGGAAGGCAACTGGTGAACAAGAAGCTCAAACTAGCTGGAACTCAGCTTGATCCAGTTCACCATAGCTGGAATCCAGCTCACTTGGATCAAGGTCATCTCATCCTACCTCTATTCAGCTCATCTTAGCTGAATGACAGCTTAAGAGAGCTCATCTTAGCTCACCCTAGCTCAGGTCAACTCAGATCCAGCTCAACTTAGCTAAGTCTAGCTCATCTTAGCTCCCATTAGTCCATATGGAACTCTAGCTAGCTCAGCTGAGTTAACTGGAGTTCACCCTAGCTCAGGTCCAGCTACATCTAGCTCCACTCAACTTTAGCCAGTTGAAGATGAATTCATCCTAGCTCAGGAAGCTCAAGTCCAGCTCCCGAGGACTTAGCTTAGCTCAACTTAGTTGAGCTAAGCTACCTTAGCTGCCTTAACCAGCTTGATCCACCTCGAGAGCACCGAACCCAGCTCACCTCAGTTCATTATGGTAGAAGCCAACTTACTTTAGCTTGGCTTAGCAGCTAGCAAAGAACTAGCAAGCTAAGCCAGCTAGAGTAGCTCCATGCCACCCTCTTCAACAGCTGCCAGCTCCAGTTCAAGCTCCAGGCTTCTCCTCCTCAGCCCCTCTCTTCAAACCCTAGCTCTAATACCTCCTCCTCTACTCCATAGCTAGCTATGCTAGGTTAGCTTAGCTAGCAATTAGCTTCTTGGCCATCCACCACCTTCAATTCAACCCTAGCTAGCTCCACCAACTTAAGCCTTACCTAAGCTCACCTAAGCTAGCTATCCTACTCCAAGTTGGCACCACCACCTAACCACCTCTTCACCCCATCATCACCACCAAAAGGCACCAATTTTGGCGCCAAAGCCTATCCCTAACTACCCCCCTTTTTGGCACCAACATCCACCACCATATCCACCATACACTTAACCCTACAACCCATGCTAACCACCCACCTACCCCTCCTTCTAGAACCCTACTTGGCGCCACCTATGCCCCCCTTCTAGAAGCCATTTTGGTGCCAACTTCAAGGGGTGCCACCACCGATAACCACCACCTAGGTACCCCTTGGGTTTGCGCCAATCACCCATAGCCATAGGATCCCCAACTACCCCCCATATCCTATCCTAGCCATCCATTCCAAGAGCCACCTATGCCCCCCTTCCTACACTATATATACCTACCTATCTTCCCACATTTTCTTGATCCTCCATTAGTGTTTTCTTCTACCTACACCCACCTATACCTATGGCCAAGAAGAACGAGTAGAGAAGAAGATTACGGGGGCACATCACCAGCCCCTTTGGTGCCTTCTTCTCCCCACTCTCTTCAACTTGGGCCATGCCAAGGAGGAGGACTTTCCATTTCAAGGAGGACGGCCAGGAAAAGGAGAAGGACCTAGGGTGTATGTCCACCCTTGAGGAAAAGCTTAGGGCACCCCCCCTTAGGGTTTACTTTGAAGGACATAAATTTGGTGAAGCTTTCAGAGACAAGAGTTGGAGCACTTCTTTTCAAGCCCAGGAGCTACTGGGCTTGGAGCAAGGAGCCTCCTCTCTTCATCAATTTTTAGAGGATTAGTGTTTCTTTACTTTGTACTTATAATTTTAGTTGTAAAAGCTTTCATCTACTAGGGTTTTTTGTACAACACTTTCTCATTAATCAAGTTCCCTTCTTTAGTTGCAGTCTTAATTGCTTTGTTTCTAGCATTTTTCACTCCCTCTCCCTAATTATTCCAGGCCACCACTTGCCTAGAGTGAGCTTAGGGAGAGGCTCTACTTGCCACTTTAGGAGTAGTTTATTGAGTTAGGTGTTAGTCACTTTCTCGCCAACAACTCGCATGTTCGCCATTATTTCAAAAACATAAAAATGACATATTGAAGAAAGAAAAAAAAGAAAGTTGATTTTGCACTAATTGGCCTCCATGGACGACCCTAAATACTCCCTTATCTAGGAATATAAATTTGAAAGCAAAAGTGTATTTACGTGTTGCAACGACACTAAATTACCTAATTAACAAACTGCATATTTTCGCGATCAAGAGGCGAGAAATTCCCCTCGAAGATGCACAATAACATATCGTCTCCTCAGTGCTTGTCTCCTAGGATATCTAAATATCCTATTGGGGGCATGTAGGCACCTTGTGCTAGTTCAAATTCCATGGGCGGCATTATTAAGAAATGTCGATTGCCAAGGTCTGCATTTAGCTGCAAAACGCCATGGGTGGGATTATCTCGAAATCTCAAAAGCCAGGGTTCTGGGGGTTGCCATGGACAGTGCTATCTCGAAGCATCGATTACCAGGGACCCTACGAGGATTGATGGTGGGAACTAGGAATCCGATACAAATCGTGTTGTAAAGCCAATCCAAAGTTAGAAATAAAAAGAAAAGAGAGAGAAAACTCTCCAAAAATAAATAAAAAATTCTTCTATCTCTCTCTTACAAAAATGCACTGCAAACTGAACCTAGGCTAAAACATATTACAAGCACGAGTCTTTAATCGTAGAGTTCGACGAACCTCAGGTTAGTTCCTGTGGGCCTTAGAAATCTTCGCAACAGACTAAGGCTAAAACTAGTCAGGTCTTGATCTTGATTGGTACATGAGTACCTCTAGGCCTACTATCGGCATTCTGACCTAATCTACAAAAGAAAGCACACATAAGAGTTCTGAGCATAAAAAGGCATATGGTCTAGAATTAAAGTTAATTCCATGGGATTTTACTAAGGGACTAGCAAAATCTAGGCATGGGGGTATGATGGGAACACCATCATGAGCCATAACTAGCTCAATTTAGTTATTATCAAGGAATAAATGCTCCTACATAATCGCCAGAGAGCCCTGAGTCACTGCAAATCCATTCTGAGGGAAAGATAAGAAAATAGGGTTAAAACTATAATTTTACCATCATATCTTGAATGCAGTACAATCATGGGTTTTACTAGAGGGTAATTAAGGGTCAAATGGTCTTAAATATCCAACAAGTGGGTTAGAATAGTCAGAAATGGGTTTTCACATGTTTTGAGAATTAAATGACATCTGAAATGCTAAAACCAGACCTTCTTAGTTAACTGAGGTTCTGGTCATGATAAAATTCACCTAAACCCTCTAAAATTCATATAAAAATATTCTCTAGGGTTTGGTACCTTCAATTTGGCCATTAGAACCCGTCTTGACCTAAAATAGAGTCTCAGACTGACATTTGCCCTAATTTGGGTTTTTACATAAATTATCCAATCAAACGAGGTCAAAACCTAAATCTAACTTCACCATTGGATTCCTTGGGTCCAAATTAGGTTTGTATCAAAATTTGGACCCAATCTGAGATCATCTTGACCTAGTTTGCAATTTGGTCCAGTCTGGGTCTTTTCTCTCACACACATGCCCCTAACTTTTGAATTCCTTACAAAAAGGCACCTATCTTTGTCGTCACTCTTTGCAAATAGGTCCCCCCACCATTATCATGAAGGAATCCTTCTCCATTGACCTTTCATTGAAGAGAACTCCTCTGTTCAATCAATCCCTTCTAAAATTGGAAGGGAGATTCCTTAAGGAGTTCTCTTCCCATTGAATCCGTCCATGAGCTCCATAACCTTCCCAATCTCTCATGCGAATGCATGATATATTTTGGTTTCCTACTTCGGCGACAATTCCTAGCTTGGAAGCTTGGCTTCCAAGCTCAAAACGCCCTCCTGAGCCCTATAAAAAGATCCCCAGGGCACGGTCGTGCTTTTTAGCTAGGATTTGGCCACAAAACCCTCTTCCTAACCCTACCTCCAACATCCTCCTACCTAGCTCCGACAAGCTCCTTCTCTGTCGTCCCACGACCTTCCAACGGCCAAATTTGGAGCGTCTTCTTCCTTCCCTCTTTCGTCCGCTCCTCGATGACCAGCTCAGGGGCTCCTAAATCCCCTTCTTCCTCACCATCTCTCCCTTCAGAGGTTCATCTTCCCCATGTCTAGCCATCACATCAGTGTGCGAATATCTTCCCCTTTCGCCCATGATTTTAGGTTCTAATGTTCCCTCTCCTTCCCTCCTTCATTTTCCCTATTTCTATCTCCCAAAACAACCGCCGACCACACGTCTCCCCTTCCATCTTCTTCCGCTCTGGTGAAGCTCCGGCGATGCCCAACCGTCATTCCATCGCATGAATCACGCTACTAACACCTCCATCAACTCCGCCATGATCCATTCTTCAAAACCCCTCTCTCCATTCGCTTTATCATCCACTTGAACCCACCGTCGAACAACCCACCTTTCCATCGTCTTCCCCATCATCGACCGACCACCACACACCCCAATCCGCCACGAAACCACTGCCAACATACTCCATGTCATTCGGTGAAGGTCCTGAGCTAGTTTAACGTGGCCATAAGGCCGTATTATTGTTTTTAGGTTGACACCGTTCTCCGCTCATCACCACCATTGCCAAAGCTTAAAGCTTGCTCGAAAGGTCTCAATAGCTCCAGGTTCTCACTTCAGGAGACGCGGAACTCTCCCTTGAACGTGCGTGGACCAACCAATTAGGCCCAGGCCTTTGACTACAATTGGCAAAGAAGCTTCAGCTGCTGCCACGCGAAGAAGATGGTGGGATTTAGTCCCACCTCGGTAACATGGGAGCACTTGGAGTGCTATAAGTTGATTTTCTCTCTATGCCTTGATGCCTCCTAACACGAGGGTGAGGTCCTCCTTACCCACACAGCCCGACCCACCTAACTTGTTTCCACACCTCGGCTACTACCCACGCTGGTAGCCTTGGTCCCGGGTACGTGGATCCTTGACACCCGATTACCCAAGCATGTAACCCTGAGAGAGGAAGAGGAAAAGGAAGAGAGAGAGAGAGCATGCAGGGTTAAGGGGGGTTTTGCTCTTCAGTGTTCTCGACACTTAGCTGAATTTGAAGAAGCCTTTCCCCCTGTGCATTAGAAGGGCCAACGAAGAAGAAGAAAGAAGAATAGAAGGTAGAAGGGAAGACAAGGTAGGAGAAGCAGAGGACAGAAGAAAGAAAGGAGAAGGAAGAAAGCCTCAGAAGAAATAAGAAGCAAAGTCCAGTGCCCTCTTGGCACTGTACCAAAGCTGACTTAAGCCATATGGTGAAAGATTTGTCATATGATGGAGTGCACTGTGCACTTGGTTTGAATAGTGATATTATTTGAGTATTTGCTATATATGTTAGACTAATAATTGGTGATCCAAATCACCATTATTTTGTCTAGATTTCTTTTTGACTCATCATATACTCATGTTTTACATTGCACATTAGATTTTGTGTAATTAATTGTGCTCACTTACATTAATTGTTGAGATTAGCGATTGAATTCCATATTTGCTCCCAGTGAATGACCTCGGACTTCATTTTTGATATTCGAGTTATAAATTTCATCTGTTGTTCGAGCTATTTTTGAGGAATATTACTACAATGAATGCATCTTTTAAAACCTCAATCTAGTGGTATAACTGGAAATAATAGAAAAGACTTAAAACATCCAATTTGTGTTAAAAATGAAAAATTAGGTCATAAAATGAGATATTCTACTCATTAATGTGAATTGATAATCCAATTATAAATTGAACACACATTTGGGTTCAAAACTTCAAATTAAAAGTGAAATCAACTTCCTAAATGTTCAATTGTGCTTCAATAAAAACTTGGTTGCATTTGGACATCATTAGGACCTCGCATCATTGACATTACATTTATGTCCTTAGTTCATATACATTTATTCACATTTAAGCTTCAAGGACCTCTTTATAAATCCACGGGGACCTATTTGCATTATTCAGTAGCAGCAGTTATTGTTTTGCAGCAGCACAGTAGCAGTAGCTATTGGAAGTCTTGGTTGTTGTACTAAGCATGCATTTCTAGCCACTGATTGACTGAAATTCAATGGTTTTGAAATGGGATATGCAATTGACCTATATTTAGTGTTAGAATTATTTGAAACAAGCATTCGTGTACACTTTGTTGACAAAAATCTAACTAGAAGTGCTTGTAAATCTCATTTTTAATCTCTTATGTCAGCTACTTGCATGGGTATAACTGTCCAAATGAGTATTTTAATGAAAATCAAGATGAAAATCATGTTTAAATGTTTGCATACCTTTTATATGTTGTGCTGCTGAATGTATTGGAATGAATGAGATGCATTTCCAATGCCTAGAACTATATTTAGTGCCTTAGGACCCTTAATTCAGCACTCTTTAATGCCTAAAGTTGGGTTGTTTTGTAAATAAATAAAAATCATAAAAACATTCCAAAGAAATAAAATAAAGGTGTCTTGAGTAGGATTATGTGTATTTTTAGGTGTATGCAGAATTTCAAGGTAATCTGAACTCCGGTCTGGTAGAACATACTAGTCGACGATTCAGTCTACCTTGGAACCTATTAAAGAACCAAAAACCAAAGACACCAAAAACAACTCTATCTCTCTCATCTCACTCTTTCTCCCTCATCCCTTAACTCCCCTAAACCCTAAAAATAAAAAAATCTGAAAACACCCAAAAATACCCTATATTCTATGTATATACTTGTATATATAATTTAAAGCTAAGCTAAATGTATATAATGTATAATGTGTATAATGAGTGTAAATAACTTATAGATGTATTTTATATATTAAATTAAGTATTTAAAATAATTTATTGTATATATAACTTTATTATATAGCTATCTATTAATTTATATAACTTAAATGTATAATAATCTAAGTAATTATATAAACCTATCTATATGTACATATTTATAACATATACTATACATATGTATTTATATGTATTATATAGTACTTGTAAATTAAGTTAGTATTTACAGTAAATAATTAAGTTATTAAGTTAACTAAGTATATTATTGACTTAAAATAGAATAAATTAGTAATTTATTGTAATACTGAAGTAATTTATACTGTATACTTGTATAATGATATATTAAATATTTTGAATGTATTTATACTATATTTATACTGTTTATAGTATTTATAGATTAATTATATGTAAAATTATCTAAATCAAGTATTTAATTATATATAAATTAAAAAAAAGTTTATAAAATATATTAAAAATGTATAATAAATAATTTATTATGTATATTAACACTCTATAAAGTCAATTGTACTATTAATTAACAAATTTGTACTTTAATTAAAAGATTAACCCTTAACTTAACATGTACAATCTCCCAAATTCAACTAATTTTATTATATATGTAAATAACTTATTTATGTAAAATAATTACATAATTATGTAGCCCTATATAAGGACTCTCTAATGGTATAATTTAATTTAAAATAATATTAAATTATGGCCCTCAAATCGAGGACCAAATTAGCTAATTGAAATGCAGCCAGACGTTGCACAGCACCTAAAGGCTGCTTAACTTAGCACAACATCGGTAGTGGAGAACCACACATAGCGGTATAAATGGTTTTTCTTACCTTAGCTGCTCGATCATCGGGTGTTGGGCACCAAACATTGCATACAGGTCTTGGTCTCGATTCAGGTGCTACGTGCGCCTACAGGCTTGCATAGGTGCATGCATGTGCGCATGAGCACGCAGGTATGTGCGGGCATGTGGGCCTAAAATTAGATAAAATGTACAATTAAAGAACAAGAATCGGCTTTAGTAGTGGTCTAGTCCCACCCGAGAGAGTGCTGTGTATCCTACAAAAGGCCAATTTGCCAACTAAAAAAGCCTAATTTTTGTTAAGTGAACCAAACCAAGTGTTGAGAAACTAAGAAGATAAAGAGGAGAAGAGAAGCCGCTAAGTGGCTAAGTGTCAAGTGTTTGCCTGTTTATGTGCCTATGTGTGTGTATATGTATATATAGTATATAGTAATAAGTATATGTATATAAATAATGTAATTAAATGTAAATAAATAAGTATACGTATGTAAAGTATATATATAGTAAGTATATATGTGTAATATAAGTAGATTATAGTATGTTTGAGCTTTTATATGTATATAAATAACTAGATCTTTAGTGACAGTCAGATCTGTCATTGTACATAGCTATATACGTCAGTATAGACAACTAATTTTCCTTATGTCTTGTATATAATGTTACTAAGGCATTAGCGATGCTTATATATGTTACTATAGATATTAGTACGTTATTATGATTTACTAAAGTAGATATTATTAGCTATTTTTTGTACCTATATTTAGGTATTACTTATAGTAGTTGTATATATCTAACATAGAGTAATTATGTATAGTCTATGATGCTTGTTTGTGTACATAAATTTTTAGGCATTGTAACACTGATTAATTGATTCTTTTGTAAATAATTAATCCATTCATTCATTATTTGATCCATTCATTTATTTTGTAAATAAAATCAACATTTTTGGAATAAAAGAATATTTTTGGACTTAGAGAGATGTATATCAATAAGTGCCTCCCAGTGAATGACCTGGAAACAAACCAGTAAAAATTGTAAATAAATAAAATTGGCGCGACATCAGTTTTCATTTTGTGACATCTATAGTACAATAATGACATTGATGGTAACACCAGTATGAGCCACAATTACCTTAAATTAGTTGAAATCAAGTGATAAATGCTCCTATATAATCGCCTGAGAGCCATAATTCCATGCAAATCCATTTTGAGAAGAAAACATTAAATCAGAGTTAATTCTGTAGTTTTAACATCACATCATGAATGTAGAGTAACCACGGGATTTTTCAGGGGTTAATCTAAAGTCAAATGAGCATTAAAGTCTAATAAATGAGTCCATATAGACAAAAATGTTGTTTCACACATTTTGAGAATTGAATCATAACACAAAACCCTAATTTCATTCCTGCTTGAATTAAAGAGATTTTAGTCAGGATAAAATTCAACTAAACCTCCTAAAATTCATGGAAAAATATTCCTCGGGGTTTGGTATCTTTTGTTTAACCATCTGAATCCATTTTGACCTTGAACAAAGTCGCAAACAGAATTCTACCCTAATTTAGATTTGTGAGCAAATTACCCAGTTAAACTTGGTCAAAACTCAAATCCAACTTCACCATCAGATTCCTTCAGTCCAAATTAGGTTTGTACCAAAATTTGGACCAAATCAGAGTCTGTCTTAACCTAGTTTACATTTTAGTCCATTTAAACTCTATTCCCCTCAATTAAGCCCCTAACTTTCAAAATATTTGTGATTAGGTCCCTAACTTTTTCATCATTTTTTAAAAGGTCCCTACCACCATTAGTCTGAATGAAGCTCCTTTGCCGAGATTCGAGCGAGGTTTTCTTGCTCGATTCTTAGTCAAATCCTCCCAAAATTGGAAGGGAGAATCCTTAAGAGATCCTCTATCGATTGGACCAGGACTTGGACCTTGATTCGCTCCAGGAAGTTCATGCAAATGCTCACAATCTTAGGGATCCTCTTCCTTGAGTTTTCGAGCTCACCAAGCTTCCTACCTTATTTGGAAGACTCCGTAAGGCCTTTAAATAGGTTCCTCTCGTCATACTGTGCTCCATAACAAGGTTTGAGGCCAAAATCCCTCTTCAACTCCTTCCCTAGCCATCTACGACCTAGCTTCGACAAGCCTCCTCAACCTCCTTCCTCCAGCCACTAAATGGACAAATCAAGCAACCCTCCTTCTTCCTTGCCTTCCTCCATTCCTCTCCAGCCACAGCTAGAGCCACCATCCTCATCGTCGCCGTCGCCCTCCCTCAACGGAGAATTCATCTTCTCCACATCCGGCCATCACACTGACATGGAAATCTCCTTCCCCGTCGTCCATTAGTTAGCTCAACCTCTTCCTCTCCCTCTCCTGAGTATTTCTATCTCTTTTTCTCCCTATTTCAACCATAGACCACCTCGTTCCACCTTTGTCTTCCTCTGCTCCAACCACGCTTCGGCGCAATCGTTCGCCCTCTACAAACGACCTAATGACCAGCCATTACCTCCAGAAGCTCCCTCACACTCTGCCGACCAAAATCCCTCTACTAACTGGAAGCTTTGACCTCCATATAGCTCCACCGAACACCGCACCTCACTGTCACCTTCCCCAACTCCATTAGCCCTCTACACTCCTCCTCACACCAAATTGCCACCGCCACCACCTTCGCCATCCTTCGACGATCCTCCTGGACCATTTGATTGGGGCTTTTGAGCCCATATTACTCCTTTCAGGTCTCGCCATCGTCCCCTATCGTCGCCACCATCTCCAGTTCCACCTACCGTACTCCAGTTGCCATCTGATGTAAACATGTTTACACTACTTAAGATGTCTATTTATCCATGTTCTTAAGCATAGAATTGCATTGCATACTATAAATATTGCATAACATGCATCATCTTGCATTTAGATTAGTTTGAGTAAAATGGAGGTTAATTGTCTCCTTTTATGTTTAGGGACAGGGCAAACTTTTTATTGGGGCCTCGGATCGAAGATCCAACCGTACAGATCTAAAATGTTGAAGCTAGAGTTGCTACGCTAACGTGTTTGGTTTTGAAAAACCTGTTGTTGTAGTTTGAAAGCCAAGAACTCGTGTTCAACAAATAAAATTTATACCGGAATAGAAATCCCAGGTCGAACTCAGGGAGGCGGACGTTTGATTTAAAAAAATATGCGTTTGTTTTATTTGTCACGAAGTAGAATAATTGATTAGAAACTATCTATCTATTTACACTAAATAGAAGAGAGAGAGAGAATGAGAGAGAGAGAATATTACAAACAAAAATCAAAAAGAGATGTAGAATGAACATGGAATTCATTATAAAAGGGATTGTTCGTTACACTAAACATTACGACTAAAAAGCAGGAAAATGATTACACTAGAAAGCAATAAATCTACTCTAGAAAGCAGTAAATCTAATCTAGAAAGTAGTAAAAAGAATAGGGAGAGAGATATCCTCCTCGACGGTGGCTTGGAGAATGAGCTGAACAGGACGACGTCTGGAAGACGGGGAATGGAGCAAGATGAAGGAGGATGAAGTGGGAAGAACAGGAACTAGGCAACATGTCGTCGTCGTCACGGGATCTGCTTCCGAAAGGGGGACGAAAATTTAACTTTATCTCTTGAGAAGCATCCCAGGCGTGGGACAAGCTTCTCTTGAGCTTTGGAGAGGGAGAGAAGAGAAGGAAGGGATGAGAATTTCATGTGAATTGGGTCTCCTTTTATAGTAGCAAGGAGTGAGGGCAATTTAGTCATTTTAATTTGAAAAACATTAAATCAAGGGTCTTTAGTGACGGATAAAACCGTTGCTAATGCCCCATCATGGGCATAGTGGGCTGCTCGCTCATCTTCCGTGCCGCCCACATCCTTCAATTCTCGGTTGTTCGATCGTGAGATCGAAGGGCTGAGACGTGCCTACGATGGGGCTTTAGCGATGATTTTATCCGTCACTAAAGACCCCTGATTTAATATTTTTCAAGATAAAATGACTAAATTGCCCTCACTCCTTGCAACTATAAAAGGAGACCCCCTCCACACGAAATTCTCATCTTTTCCTTCTCTTCTCTCCCTCTCCAAAGCTCAAGAGAAGCTTGTCCCACACCCGAGATGCTTCTTAAAAGATAAAGTCAAATTTTCGTCCCCCTTTCAGAAGCGGATCCCACGACAACGACGACATGCTGCCCTATTCCCATTCTTCTCGCTTCGTCCTCCTCCGTTCTACTCCATTCCCCGTCTTCCAAGCATCGTCCCATTCGGCTCGTCCTCCAAGCGACCGTCGAGGAGGTTATCTCTCTCCCCATTCTTTAGTGACGATTTTTTTTTTCAAAATGTTGAAGCTACAAGTTGCTGCGGTAACGTGTTTGGTTTTGAAAAACCTGTCGTTGTAGTTTGAAAGCTAAGAACTCGTGTTCAACAAATAAAATTTATATCAGAATAGAAATCCTGGGTCGAACTCAAGGAGGTGGACATTTGATTTAAAAAAATACGCATTTGTTTTATTTGTCATGAAGTAGAATAATTGATTAGAAACTATCAGTCTATTTACACTAAATAGAAGTGACAGAGAGAATGCGAGAGAGAGAATATTACAAACAGAATCCAAAAAGAGATGTAGAATGAACATGGAATTCATTATAAAAGGGATTGTTCATTACACTAAACATTACGACTAGAAAGCGAGAAAATGATTATACTAGAAAGCAGTAAATCTACTCTAGAAAGTAGTAAAAGAATGAGGAGAGAGATATCCTCCTCGACGGACGCTTGGAGGACGAGCCGGACGGGACGACGCCTGGAAGACGGGGAACGAAGCAGGACGAAGGAGGATGAAGTAGGAAGAATGGGAACGGGGCAGCATGTCGTCATCGTTGCGGAATCCGGTTCCGAAAGGGGGACAAAAATTTGACTATCTCATGAGAAGCATCCCGGGTATGGGACAAGCTTTTCTTGAGCTTTGGAGAGGGAGAGAAGAGAAGGAAGGGATGAGAATTTCATGTGGAGGGGGTCTCCTCTTATAGTCACAAGGAGTGAGGGCAATTTGGTCATTTTAATTTGAAAAACATTAAATCTGGGGTCTTTAGTGATGGATAAAACTGTCGCTAAAGCCCCATCATGGGCGAAGTGGGGCACCCGCTCATCTTCTACGCCGCCCATTTCCTTTAATTCTCGGCCGTTCATTCGATTGTGAGATCCAACTGCTGTGACGCACCCTCACTAGCCTCCTCTGCATGCAACACCCGCGTGCAATCTCGCGTGAGGCAAGAGCATGCAATAACGCCTGAAACGGATTGTGCGCCCGCAGCCACTCGATTGCGATCGAGCAGTTGTGGAGCCCACTCACCCGTGCCCCAGCCGCAGCGTCTTGCAGATTCGAACTTGCACCTTAAGGCGACAGAGCAACTTATCCACTGCACTGTGCACGTGGATGGGTGGGTGGTGCATCTTCGTAGCACGCGATCTGGACCGTTGGATTGAGGTCCAACGGTTGAGATCGCTACTTCCTTTGGCTTTAGAGAACGAAGGCGTCGGTCTGAGATCCACTCTTAGGCATAGACGCCAGAGGCACCGGCAGTTGAGGGCGATCGGTTGGGCAGCCGAGATGGCGCCACGTGGCACCATCTTGGCCGTCCATCTTTTGGATGATGTAGATGGTGCCACGGTTGTCGGATTGAGTCGATTTTCATGTCGTTAGGCTGTGATTGTCGATCCGAATCCATCCTTGTGGTCAGATTTGTCGTTTGAAGTGCGGATTCACACCATCTTGGCCCTTGATCTTCTAGGGTTCCCCGATCTTTATCTAATGCTACAGATGTCTGATTAGGGCGATCTTGGAGTCGTTGAACTCCAATCGTCACCCTGATCACATCTGTACGGTTGGATCTTCGATCCGAGGCCCCAATAAAAGGTTTGCCCTATCCCTGAACATAGGAGACAATTAACCTCCATTTTATTCAAACTAATCTAAATGCAAGATGATGCATGTTATGCAATATTTATAGTATGCAATGTAATTCTATGCTTAAGAACATGCATAAATAGACATCTTAAGTAGTGTAAACATGTTTACGTCATAACCCTATACCTATCTTTTGCTAGTCCCTAGCAAAAACTATATGCTATTCATAAAAGAATTAGGTTAGATTATTTGGGCATGAGTTATTTTCAATCATTAAGAAAATAATTACTTTGGATCTGAACTTTCAAAGACACAACAGTGCCCTGGTATATGCCAAAATGCAGACCGCCTCAAGCCCTCGCCTTATTCAAAGAAAAATTCTTTTTCACTTTTTCTTCTTTTCTAATTTTTTTAGATTTTCAAGTTTTAGGGTTTAAGAGTGGCTTTCTACGACCATTCAACTCACCCAATATTTGATAAGAACCCTAAGTTCTAAACATCTTATTGTGAATGTGATAGACTCGTTGACTGACAATGAAAATGGACTTTGGATTTCTACGCCTCTAGGTGACCTTAAAAAGAGAATTCTGCCTAAAGGTGTGTCTTTACAACCAGTAACTTTCTCCCTACTTTTATTTTTACGGGGTCAGCACAAGGGTGAATCCAGTGTATATCTCCCCGGTTTATTCTACTTCTCCACTTCTTCCTAAGTGTTTTTGGGAATTTTTAGTGCATTTATTGAGCTAGGTTCTGTACAACCGGTCGATGAGCTGTTACTACCGACAACTTGCCAGCCATACTCGTGCGGCGAAGTGTGGCATTTTTTTTATTATTTTCTTTTATCCTTTTCTTCTTTTTGACTCTATTTCTTTGAGTAGGTGGCTTCCCTAGTCTAAGACTTACCTAAAGGCAACAAAAAGAGAAGGGTCCAGTGACTGGGCTCTGGACAACCTACCTATGGGTTGTTACCCATGATAACTTGCCAGCCATATCACCCTAGAAGGTTCATTAGCTACCCAATTTCTGTTAAAATCGTCGAACAACAAGTCAGTGACAAGATAGTGTGTAGATGCTTAAAACTCAAAATTCCCTCAAATTAGAGGGCGGCTAGATAAGTCATGTACTTATCACCCAAACTTATTTACTCCAATTATGATAGAATTAAGATGGCGATGGCTCAAAAAATAAATCCACATTTTAGTGGATACACGGGCTGATTAAGTTCAAAGGCCTGAAGGGTTTTTGTGTTCAGATCATAATGTAGTATTTCCTAAGATTGAAAATTTTATTAAACCCAAGTTCTCTTTCCTAATTCCAATTTTTTTTAATATAAATAAAAGAAAATAAAACAAATCTACGGAGTTGACGAATAAATTCAGAGATGAATATCCACCCCCCATGCCTATCTAATGCAATGTCCTCATTATATTAAAAAGACATAAAATAGAGTGGAATAGAGTAGAAAGCACCTGAATTGCGTGAATGTCAGGTCCACTCTGAGATAAAAACTAAAAAGAACTGTATACATGCTGAATTTAGTGTCTTCAGCTAGGCACACTATACAAAGAAGAGAAATAAAGAATTCACAGGTGCAGGTCAGAATCAGAATACAAAGAAGAAACCTTTGACCTACCAGCAGATGTCCACAGATGTGGACCAGATTGTGGTGCAGATCCATACCCCATAATCAAGAATATCTCAAGTTCTGGATAAAAATTACCCAAAACCTAAAATCAATATGCAAGTGGGGTCGAGCCTGTGATTTATGAGGATGCAACCCAAGGCCAAGAAGTCGAGTTACGGAGAATTCAAGCTCCAAAGGATAATCAATGAATGTGTGCTTGGGTTGGACATCCTCAGAATAGATGTCGTAAGGGTCCTGGTTTGATGGTTTCAGATGAATTGGAACCCTTAGACTTAGTCTTCTATTTCCTCCAAAGTTTGCTTCCCAAATAAGAACTTGCCAGCTTCTATTCTCCTCATTCAGAATGTCAAGTTTTGGGACCTCTTGCATATTAATCACCCAATCTGAAATCTCCAGGTCTAAAAGATGTGGCTGAATCATAATTGACTTGGGTCTAGTTATCTCAAAAATAGAATCATTGATAAGCTCAATGGGGTGTAACTGACAATCAGGGCATTTGATTGAATCCTCCAGAAAATGTGATTCTGGATCCGTAATGTGAGCCCCAATAAAATTAGTTTCCTCAATTATTGGGCTATCAAATGATCTTTTAGATTCCTCAGGCCCAATCGTCTCACAAAAATCATATTCTGTAAACTCACGTGAGACTTCGCAAATTGAATCTTCACCATTAGAATCAAAGAAATCAAGATCCATATTAATGTATGTTCCAAAATCATCTGTCACTTTCTGATCCATAGAGACATACATTTCCTTATACCCCGGCTCAAGGATCTCAGGTGAAGAAATCAGATCATCCTTAATTGGTTGCTCTAATTCAATTTGGTCAGCCTCGTAACATGTGTCCCCCCAACAGGTGCCTGAGCAGGTTCTGACATTGGCTCTCCTGAAGGGAGTTCATCCTGGGAATCATCCCATGACTGAATTAAAGCAATCACAAATCTCATCCTTAATTTCGCTAACTTCCCAAGTAGAAACTCACCTGGGTTCTTATCCTTAACATCCTGGAGCCAATCCAACAAATACTTGTTCAAATCATCAATCATTTCAATCAGGGGCTCCAATCTTTCAATGGAAGGTATTGCCTGAACTTCTAAATATTGTATGGTATTCCTCAAGTTAGCCAAAACCTTATTTTGAACCTGGTTATCCTGAACCAAATGACTTGATTTAGGGTTGGGCGGGTTTGGGATCGGTGCAGAGGAGTTAACGAATTGAAATTCGTTATACCCTTCCTGATAATAGGTCATTTTGGATTGTTCAAAAGGTGGTGATGACCTAAAGGCAATGTAATCAGAGGATGGGTAAGAATCAGTGTATCTTTCTTGATTGTAGATCGTATGAGGTTGTCCATGAAAGGGTGATGATCTATAATCGATGTGGCTCTGATAAGGATAGAAATCACAATCATAGTGTTCAGGGTTAGACCTAAACACGGAGGTCTGGAACTGTATCCCCAATCTGAGTTATCCTAACTAACTGATGGTTGATTACAGTACGAGTCGGGATAATCGTCAGGTTGAGGATAACTCAAAACAGGAGGGAAAGAGCGGGAATGCATATAATATGTGGAAGGATTCATAAGAGGCGGGAGGAAGAAAGGCGCCCTGTAATACAAGCAATCAAACCTATCCTTAAGTGGGCTAGCCTAAAGACCTACAGACTCCCAAAACCTGTCTTAAGATAAAGGAACAATTTGATCTACTTCTGTCTGTTCAATCCAACCAGTTAGAAGGAGGGACTGGGGAGAAGGTTCTTCCTTCAACTTGCACCTCCGGTTCCTAGTGTACCCCCCAGCCGCGATCATTTGATTCGACTCCACTAGCTAGACATCAGATTGAACAATAGAAACAGAATAATCGAAAATAATCTCGTTCTGGGCTCTGAAGAGCAGGTCGAATCCTTAAGGCCAACGTCTACTCTATTTTATTTAGGGCTAGGTTTGAATGTGCTTTGGAATGTGATGTGCCCTTTATCTGGGTTGTGCCCTTAATGATTGATTGATGTGTGTGCATGCACAACCAGTGGTTTTCAAGTAAGATTACTCTTGATGCGGTGAATTTTAGGATTCAAATCTTGCTTAGTAGTTTTTAGGATTCAACTTTAGGTATTTTCAAACAAGTTTTTTTGGCACACCAGGTTTTGAAAGAACAGGTGAAGATGTTTTCCTTTAAAACTTAAAAGAATGTGGAGTGACTGGTAAATCCCTAACAGTTGAACCTAAGCGGCAGCTACTTGATGAGTTTATTTTAATTGAAGTGGTGCGACCCAATCAACTCAAACAATTGGTCTATTGCACCACTTAATTAGGCACACAAATAATTACCTAATCTGATTTTTGCTCAATTATGTGTTTAGATGTGTGTACCGGCTCCTAAGATCGGTTTACTGGTTGAGTTTGAAAATTAGATGAGGTTGTGCACCTCTGTGAGATTTTTTTTTCTTTTTAAATGTGGAGGTTGGGGCGAGTGAGGGTATCAAACAAACAAACAAAGCTAACCTTAGAGTTTATACGAACACCTAGGTTGATTGATGTTTGTGTTATTACATGGTGAAATGAAAACTAATGGGTGGGAAGTGGGGGATAACTTACAGAACCTTCAACAGTACTTTACTCCAATCTACCACTTTTGCTCATCTCAAAAGAGTACCTGCAATCACAATAAGAAAGGAGAGAAGTAAGGTAAATGATTTGTAAGTTAGAAAACGCGAAAAAAAATCAAAGAGCGTCGCCTCCCCAACAACGGTGCCAAAATGTTGAAGCTACGAGTTGCTACGCTAACGTGTTTGGTTTTGAAAAACCTGTCGTTGTAGTTTGAAAGCAAAGAACTTGTGTTCAATAAATAAAATTTATACCGGAATAGAAATCCCGGGTCAAACTCAGGGAGGCTGACGTTTGATTTAAAAAAATACGCATTTATTTTATTTATCACGAAGTAGAATAATTGATTAGAAACTATCTATCTATTTACACTAAATAGGAGAGAGAGAATATTACAAACAAAAACCAAAAAGAGATGTAGAATGAACATGGACTTCATTATAAAAGGGATTGTTCGTTACACTAAACATTACGACTAGAAAGAGGGAAAATGATTACACTAGAAAGTAGTAAAAAGAATGGGGAGAGAGATATCCTCCTCGACGGTCGCTTGGAGGATGAGCCAGATGGGACGACGCCTGGAAGATGGGGAACGGAGCAGGATGAAGGAGGACGAAGTGGGAAGAACGGGAACGGGGCAGCACATCGTCGTAGTCGCGGGATCCGCTTCTGAAAGGGTGACGAAAATTTGACTTTATCTCTTGAGAAGCATCCCGGGTGTGGGACAAGCTTCTCTTGAGCTTTGGAGGAGAGAAGAGAAGGAAGGGATTATAATTTCGTGTGGAGGGGGTCTCCTTTTATAGTTGCAAGGAGTGAGGGCAATTTGGTCATTTTAATTTGAAAAACATTAAATCAAGGGTCTTTAGTGACGGATAAAACCATCGCTAAAGCACCATCGTGGGCGTAGTAGGGCACCTGCTCATCTTCCGCGCCACCCATGTCCTTCAATTCTCGGTCGTTCGATCGTAAGATCGAACGGCTGAGACGCACCCTCACCCGCCTCCTCTACATGCAACGCCTGCGTGCGGTCTCGCGTGAGGTGCGAGCGTACAATAGAGCGTGAAATGGATTTACCGCCCGCAGCCGCTAGATTGCGATCGAGTGGTCGTAGAGCTCGATCACCTACGCCCCAGTTGCAGCGTCTCACGGATTCGAACCCATGCCTTAAGGCGATCGAGCGCCTTATCCACTATGCTATGCACGTGGGTGGGCGGGCGGGCGGGCGGTGCATCTTCGTAGCGCGTGATCTGGACCATTGGATTGAGATCCAACGGTCGAGATCGCTTCTTCTTTAGATTCAGAGAACGAAGGCACTGGTCTGAGATCCACTCTTAGCTGTTGGATCTTGATCCAACGGCGGAGTGGCGTGGATGCTAGAGGCTTCAGCGGTTGAGGGCAGCTGGTTGGGCGGCCGAGATGGCACCACGTCGAGCCATCTTGGCCATCCATCTTCTGGATGATGTAGATGGTGACACGGTTGTCGGATTGAGTTGATTTTCACGCCGTTAGGCTGCGATCGTCGATCCGAATCCATCCGTGCTGTCGGATTTGTTGTTTGAAGTGTGGATTCACACCAACTTGACCCTTGATGTTCTAGGGTTCCCCGGTATCTATTTAATGCTACAGATGTCTGATTGGGCGATCTTGGAGTCATTGAACTGCAATCATCGCCCTAATCACATCTGTACGGTTGGATCTTCGATCCAAGGCCCCAATAAAAAGTTTTCCCTATCCCTGAACATAGAAGGAGACAATTAACCTCCATTTTATTCAAACTAATCTAAATGCAAGATGATGCATGTTATGCAATATTTATAGTATGCAATGCAATTCTATGCTTAAGAACATGCATAAATAGATTTCTCAAGTAGTGTAAACATGTTTACATCACCATCCTCACCAGCATTGCCCCCAGCTGGAGTGGGACACCTTTACAAAACCATCCGGACCCTTAACTAAAGAGAAGAGCACCAGCAGCTACTTCAATTGGAGAGACGACCTCGGCTACATCGCGCGAAGGAGGAGCGAGGGACTTAGTCCCACATCGTGGGCTGAGGTGCTTGTGACTGGATACAAAAGGAAAAAGTGACATAGTTTTCTCACCCTTGTCATGAGGGGTCGGGTCCCTCCCACGCACACCCCCACGCACTCCTCGCCCATGATCATGCTGGCGGATCTGGACCCTATACATGACCCGTTTACCTGCCTGTATACCCGATTAGCCTTGGGTCTAAGAGAGAAGAGAAGGATTTGTGAGAGGAGGGAGGGCTTTGCTTCATGGTTGATTTGCCTCACCGTGCGTGTTGAAGAGGAGGCTAACACTTAGCCTCTGAGGAAGGTTGGCCTTATGCGGTTGTGCTCTTGAGAAAGGCCCTTGTGTCTTCTGTAGTGTTGCGCCTCTTCTAATGAGGCGCTTGATGCCATGCTCTATTGTCTGAAGCATTCTGGTTACTGTGGGAATATTTGAGTACTTAGTTGACGTGGATTAATAGTTGAGGTTTACTACTGAAATATTTAAGTAGATTGTGAGCTTAACATTAAGGGTTAAATTGGTGATTCAAATCACCATTTAAACCCAATCTTTTTGCACTGATATTCTATTTCCCATTGACATATCATTCTGAACATTTTTATTGGTTATTATTGCATATCTATCTTGATAAATTATGATTAGTGAATTGAATTGCACAATTGCACCCTACGAATGACCTCAGACTCACTTTTGATTTTGAGTTTTATAAATTTAAGTGTTTGTTGTGTGATTTAGGAGTGTACTACAATGATCATATCATAAATCTCCTCAATTCACACCACAATAGACATTTAAACATTGTTTTTATTGCAAATCAAAAGTTGATGATCACATATTTTTGGTTCTGTTGCTAGTGAGGCAACTCTCATACGCCAAAACTATTCTTTTGTTCTTTTATTTGTATATAGCTATTCTTTCATTTATATTCTTTGTTTTATATAGATTTTTTTATTCATTATATTCTTTGATTTATTTTGTATATAATTGTCTTACTAATCATTTATTATTCTTGAAGCACTTGAGGAGTAAGAGGAGTAGTGTCTTCTTCCGGGTGAAGTTCTTCTTCCTGAAGGAGTTTTACCAGATAGAGTTACATTTCCCACTTTTGTAGATTAGTATAGTTATAGTTTAGATCTAGGAATATACTTAGGATATTTTTGTTAAGCATAAGTTGTGAGAGCCTGTTCTCACACATCTTTTGTAATAGCTTAGACTCTCTTTGAACTTTCTCTATATCTCTACACTCATCTCTCATCGAAGTGGTTTTTCCGTACGCGATTTTTCATGTCAATTTCTTTTTTATTTGTTTTCGTTTGTTGCATTTAGAAAATCCAAAAAAAGTTATAAAATCAAAAATACAAAAAAATATCTCATCTCTTATCTAGCAGAAGCATAATCTAGGCATCCATACTTAGGATCACATTTCCTGCTAGATTTTAATACAGTCAAATTGCATCACTTGTAGAATTGTTGGAGTTAGGTACACATCTTCTATCCTTTCTGAGCTCCTTTAATCTCTACCTTTGACTTAAAATTAAAAAGACCATCTATTATTTGAAAGGAATTAAAAAGCGAGACGAGCCGAATAGAATACATCTCTTAAATATCAAATCAATTTCAAAAGGAGACATTAAAATTGTTTGAAACCCTGGCTGAGTTCTTATTGCTATTCTATTGATTGCTTATTATGTACACACTACATGATCACCTAAGATCACAAATACATGGGTTTCTATCTCATCTCCTTGAGTAACCACAGGATCTACAGAATAGCGATGAAAACCACACAAGGTTTCAATCAAATTATTAAGTCACTCCTTTGGATTTAGATTTGTTTTCTTAAGAGTGTTTTGCAAGAAGAAATGGTCTTGCTTAGCTTAAGTCAAATGCAAGGATAGAGGGAGCTAAGGATGGATTGAAAATGTACTTACCTCCAGCACTCAACAAGATGCAGATTAATAAGAAGATAAATCTAGCAGAAATGATATGCAAACTATTAATATCACTTGAGTCAAAAGTTAAAATCTTGCATCGTAGTATAGTCAACTAAAAGCAAAAATAACATTTGAAATTTATAATTCTCGAACATAGAGTCCAAGGTCATTCTTTGGGAGCAAAAAAAAAGCGCGACTCATCGCTATCAAAAACTTTCAGCTCGGGAACTAGAAGTGATAAGTTTGCTCTTTGATTTTGGGTTTCAAGTTCAAAAAACATAAAAGGAACACTAAGTGTCCAAAAGATCCAAGTAAAGGCATACTTAAAAAGGGTTTTTAGTACGCTTAACACTTACAATTACTCAATTCAAAACCTAAAATGGCTCTACCTCCTAGGCCCAAACACATCCTTAATGGGTCGCCCCTTACTGGCCTTCACTTTCTTTTTTCTTTCTTAATATATATATATACATATAATTTAGGCTTGTATATGCCCTATGGGGAGCCTTCCTTTTAAGGGCTGACCACCCAATACACGCAATTAGTTATAAGGCGTAAGTACCTCTATTTTGATACATCAAAATTATACTCTTTGCAAGACTAATATTTCAGGACTCTTTCTCTTGGATCAAAGCATCTCTCATGGATCCGAGTTAGAAGAATGCTAATCAGTGTCTTAGTGTCTTTTATCTTTATTGAGTCTAGAATATTTTTTTGTAAGGAACCTCAAAATAAGTCTCAAACAGATTTTCATGCCTCTTGCCAAAAATCAAGTTTTTAACGATATTGATTGACCAAATAAGATTAATTGATCGACTAAACTAATTGATCAACCAACCAACTTAATTAATCAATCAAACCAACCCATTTTAGGAAATTGATTAATACAATGCTGATTAACCATATAGGCTAATTAATCGACCAATAATTGATCCATTAAATAACTAGAATGATCGATCGAACGTTCTTTTGATCGACCAATCTACCTTAATTGATCAACCAATTTGATTTCCTTTCCAAGTCAATTTGCTAATATAAATAGAGACCATACACAACCCATTTTACTCACACTCTTAAGTAGAAAAATCCTCTCCAAAAGCAAAGAGCTTCTTGTGCTTCTTCAAGTGCATTCTGCGCTTCTGGTTTCACGCCTTTCAAAGCACGACGAATCAACCCTTCCCTGACATTCTGGCTTGACATTTATTGATTCTCCATAAGTTCTTGATAAACGCCAGTTTATCATCATTCTTATGCATTAAAACAAACCTAGCTCTTAGGATTTTACTCCGCAAACGGGTTTTTGGGCTGCATTTAGGCATAAAATAGGTTAGGCATGCATTGTATTTTTTTATTATCTTTTTAATATGTTTTTGTGAGTGTTAGGGATGTACAGATATATAGATCCCTAAAACCCTAGCACTCAAGAAGGAAAATGGTGAAGGAGAAGCCCAGACTAGCTGGAACTCAGCCTGATCCAGCTCACCTTAGCTTGATCCAGCTCACCTCAGCTTGATCCAACTCACCACAGCTTGATCCAGCTCACCGTAGCTGGAACCTAGCTCACTTGAACTAGGGTTAGCTCATACCAGCTCCATTCAGCTAATCTCAGCTGAATGGCAGCTCAAGAGAGTTCATCTTAGCTCACCCTATCTCAAGTCAGCTCAGATCCATCTCAACTTAGCTGAGTCTAGCTCATCTCAGCTCCCACTAGTCCACAGGGAGCTCTAGCTAGCTCAGCTGAGTTGACAGGAGTTCACCCAAGCTCAGATCCAGCTACATCCAGCTCTACTCAACTCCAACCAACTGAAGAAGAACTCATCCCAGCTCAGGAAGCTCAAGTCCAGCTCCCGGGGACTTAGCTTAGCTCAACTCAGTTGAGCTAAGCTACCTTAGTTGCCTCAACCAGCTTGACCCTCCTCGGGAGCACCAGACCTAGCTCACCTCAGCTCATCATGGTAGAAGCTAGCTTACTTTAGCTTGGCTTAGCAGCTAGCAAAGAACTAGCAAGCTAATCCAGCTAGAGTAGCTCCATGCTAGCCTCTTCAGCAGCAGCCAGCTCCAGTTTCAGCTCCTGACTTCTCCTCCTCAGCTCCTCCCTCCAAACCCTAGCTCCAATACCTTCTCCTCTACTCCTCCATTAGCTAAGCTAGCTTAGCTATGCTCCAACTTCCTTGGCTTGTACCACCCCAAAAACCCACCTAACAACTCTACCCAACTAGCTCCACCTAAGATCCACATAAGCTAACCTACTTGGCACCAACCTAACCTACCCACCACCTCCAAAATACACCTAAAAGTGGCGCCAAAAACTACCCTAACCACCCCCTTAATGGTGCCACATTTCCCTCCAAAACTCCCCCTCATCTCCACCACACAATTTCCCTTGAATTCATCTCCACCATCTACCTAACCCCCCTTCTAGAAGACCCCATGTTGGCGCCAAAATGGTGGTGTCTCTCCACCACCAAAAGACACCAACACCACCATAACTACCCCCTTTAACACCCCTTGGGTTGGTGCCAACTCTCCTTAGCCATAGGATCACCAACCACCTCCATCCTTCCATCCTAGCCCTCCATTTCAAGGGGCACCTTAACCCCCCATCCTACCCTATAAAAAGACCACTACCCACCACCATTCAAGGCATCCTTGGCTAGCAATTTCACTCTCATATTCCACCAAGAAGCCCACGTCCAAAAGAGAAGAAGAAGAAGAAAATTAAGGGGATATTCTGTCCCCTTGGTGCCTTCCCCTCTTCCCTTCTCTCTTGGGTCACGCCAACCAAAGGAGAACCCAGGCAAGGAAGGTCTTGGAGGAGATCTTGAAGGTGGTCATGCCACCTTGGAGGAGTTTTTGAGGGTGGTGCACGCCCACCCCTTTGGAGAGAGCATTAAAGGTGGTAGCTTCCACCTTGGAGGAGCTCTCAAGGAAGGAGAAGAAGGAGGCCCTCTTTTCAAGCCAAGGGGCAGCTAGGCTTGGAGCAAGAAGGCGACCTTCTTCACCATTGTTGTAAGAGGATTTGTTTTTCTTTTCTTGCTTTTAGATTGTTTAATTCTAGTAGAAGCATCCCTCTACTTGTCCTTGAAAAGAACACTCATTCTACTCAATCAAATTGCCTTCTTTTAATTTTTATTGCAGTTGTTTTTGGTTCTAGCACTTGTTTCACCTCTTCTTCCTAATTACCCTAGGCCTCCACTTGCCTAGAGTGAGCTTAGGAAGAAGATATTTCTATCTTTTAAATTTTAGTTAATCATTTGTAGGTGTTAGTTCTTTTCGTTACAATCTGCAGTTTGCCCTTATCTTTTCAAAATACAAAAAAAAAATTACATATTGAAAAATATCAAAAAGAAAGTTGTGATCTATCTGTAAGCAAGAGGATTAATTTTGCAATTTTTGCCTCCTTGGACGACCCTAGATACTCCCCTATCTAGGATATAAATTTAAAAGCGAAAGCGGATTCGCGTGTTACAACGACATTAAAAACCCGCTTTTACAAATCACGCGTATTTCGCTATCAGTTCTTCATTGTTCTTTTACATTGTTGCTTTTGATTAACGGATCCCAAGTTGTTGGGAAAGATCCATTGTTGTTGTTGTGCTTCTCTTCAGGTTGTAAAGAGGTTGTGCCACCCTCATTCAAGTGATACGTTAGTGGATTGACTAGCTTCGCCTAGTCAAGAAAATCTTAAGCTGAGAGATTTAGTTAGTGGTTTTCAACCGATTTGGGTTTTCACTATAAATCTAGGTGTAATATGTGCTTAATTATTTTGTGGATTTATGTTTGATTCAAATTTCTTTTAGAGCAATATTATTCACCCTCCCCTATAGTATACTATTTCGATCTAAGTACAACCCTCATTTGGTATCAGAGCCACGTTGTCCAGAAGATGTCAAAGTCATCTATTGACACATATGCAAAGGGACCATCGATAGTTCGACCTCCTTCATTCGATGGAATGAACTACGGTTACTGAAAGACCAGGATGCAGATCTTTCTGGAGTCGATAGATTTTGAGGTATGGGATGTCATTGCCTCAAAATGCACACTCTCTAAGATTAAGGAAGGTGTAACAGTCACTCCAGATCAAAAGAAAATGGCAATGCATAATGCAAAGGCCATGAACGCGATCTTTTGCGGGCTTTCCAGAGTGGAGTTCAACCGAGTCTCAGCCTGCAAGACAGCCATGAGATTTGGAGCATCCTCGAAGCCACTCACAAGGGAACATCGAAGGTAAAGAAAACTACAGTTAATATACTTACTCAAAATTATGAGCTTTTCAAGATGAAGAAGGGAGAATCAATCAAAGAGATGTTCACACAATTCATGGAGATCATAAACTCCCTATGGAATCTAGACCAAGATATCAAGAATGAAGCTTTGGTGAGGAAGATCCTCTGATCTCTCACTAGCAATTGGGAGACGAAGACAACAACCATACATGAATCAAAAGATCTGTCCTCTCTAAAATTGGATGATATTATTGGAAGTCTAATGGCTTATGAGGTCCAGCTTCAACACATGAAGGAGCATGAAGATGAAGGAGTCAAGAAGAAGATCGTGGCCCTCAAAGCCAACCATCAGTCTGAAGATTCTTTAAGTGAAGATGAAGAGGTAGAGAAAGTCCTCCTCTCAAGAAAGTTCAGAAAGTTCCTCAAAAACAAGAAAAGCTGGAGAAAGAAGAGAGAAGAATCTAAAGTAGCCACCATTATCTGCTACAGCTGCAACAGAAAGGGACACATCAAGAAGGATTATTCACTTCTCAAGAAGGAATCAGAAAAGGAGAGATTTCCTAGAAAAGATGGGAAGAAAAAGGACTTTACAACAAAATGGGATGAATCAGACTCGAGTTCAGAAGAAGCTCTTCTAGGACTTATGGCTCTAGAAGATGAGGTAACCTCTTTTTCATAGGATGAATTATTAGAAGCATTTTTTGAGATGCATGAAATAGCTAAATCACTAAAAGTAGAAAATAAAAACTTAGCAAAAGCCTTAGGGGAAGAAAAGGCACAAAAGATATGCTTGCTTTACAAAATAAAGAATTATCTGTTGAAATTCTACTATTCTATTAAATAATCTAGCTAAATTCAGTAAAGGTAGTAAAAATTTGCATAAACTCTTAGGAACACAAATCCAAAGCACTACAAAATATGGGTTAGGCTATATACCTAAAAATAATCATGAAGCATCTAGTTCTAGCCAAAGGAACGAGAATGGTAGCTTGCCTAAACAAGCAGCACCAGCTAACCATCGTGGACCCAAACAAAAATGGATACCAAAAGCACTTTTACAATTCTATTTGGTAGGTCAAGTAGACTATAAAAGGAGGACATATCAAGAAACAAACTGAAATCTAAAGCTACTCTATAGATCAATCAAACCAAGACCTCACAAATGCAAACCAATGACAGGATCGAGAAGAAACAAGATGGATCATGGACAGCGGATGTTCCAAGCATATGACTGGCGAGGAAGACCTATTCATACAACTCCACCACTGGGAAGGTGGTACGGTCACATTGGGGAACCACAAGGGTCGTATTGTTGGTACTGGCTAAATTGGTAACTCCTCTACATCTTTTGATAATGTGCATCTAGTTAGTGGATTAAAACATAATCTTCTTAGTGTCAGTTAAATCTGTTAAAGGTTATAAAATCACTTTCACATCAAATGGTTTTAAAAATGGGATAAGGAAACAAAACAAACTCTCCTTAAAGGAAACAAACATAAAGATATTTATACTGCCAACTTTGACAAATGTGACAATCTTAAATGTCTTGTCACATCTGACGAAGAAGCAATACTTTGGCACAGACGACTAGGTCATGTTCACATGAGAAACATCAATAGACTTGTGAAACATGAGCTTGTCAAAGGTTTGCCAAAGATCAACTTCAAGAAAAGCAAAGTTTATGATTCTTGTCAAATTTGAAAACAAACCAAAAATCCATTTAAACAAAAAAGGATGGTTAACACCTCCTAACTGATGGGAACACCATTATGAGCCTTAACTAACTCATTTTGACCTAGAAAAGAGAACAAAAGCTCCTACATAACCAAATGAAGGGCCTAACTTAAGGAATAACCAATTTGAGAGAAGCAAGAAATAGAGGGTAAAACTACAATTTTACCATTGCAATGCAACAACGGGATTTCTCAGGGGCTAAACATAGGTTAAATGGTCTTAACAAGATAAAAAGTGGTGTTGTTCAATCAGAAAAGGGTTAATGTGAAATCGGGGAATTAAATGAATTCTGATAACCCTAAAACAGACCCACTTAATTTAACAAGGTTCTGGTCAGGATAAAATTCAACAAAACCCTCTAATATTCAAGGAAAAATATCCTCTAGGGTTTAGAACCTTCAATTTGGTCTTTAGAACCTATTTTGATCTAAATAGGGGTCCTAGTCAAATGTTTGTCATAAATTAGGTTTTTGTGTAAAATTTCCAGTCAAATGTAATCAAACCTAAAATCCAACTTCACCATTGGATTTTGTAGGTCCAACTTAGGTTTATACCAAAATTTAGACCTAAAGGGAGTTCACCTTGACCTACTTTGCAAAATAGTCCAACCTAATTACTTTTAGACCCTTAGCATTTGAAAACCCTTGCAGACACCCCCCTATCTTCCTCATCATTCTTTACAATTAGGTCCCTACACCATTACAGCGGAGGAATCCTACTCCGGCAAGGATTCGAGGGGGATATCTCCTTGATTCCTCAGAGAATCCCTCTCAAATTTGAAAGGGAGATTCTCTGAAGAATTCCGTTCGTATGAAACCAATCTTGAGCACTGATTTCCACCCAATCTCTCATGCAAACTCATGAGAGATTTGGGTATCTCTCAACCTTCCAAGTCCAGCGAGGATGTCGTGCTTGGAAGCTTGCCTTCCAAGCACAAGGCCCTCCGCTTGCGACTATAAAAGACACCCCAGATCCTCCCGTTCATCTTCAGCTTGGTTTGGTTGGAGATAACCTTCCAATTTCTTCTCTTCTCCTCCAGCCAAACACCCAGCGAGCTCTGGCGACCTATATCTCCTCCTCTCGTCGCTCTGCCAGAATGCCAGTGGCAGAGTTGCCTCTGCCTCCGTCATCTGCGTTGCGCCACACCTACGCACGCAGCAACTACCCTCTCGTCATCGTCGTCCCTCTTCAATTGGGATTTTTGTCTACAACGGTGGTAGACACGAGCCAACCGCCATCTCTTCCCCTTTCATCCTTAAACTAGGTCAGATACCTCCCCCTATCTTCTCTTTATTTTCCCCTCATCTACTTCTATTTTCACCCCTCGACGCTCACAGACCACCACCATCTTCTCCACCTCTGGTAGACCACTGGTGAGGCGCTCCCGTCATTCCACGCACCCATCCACCTTGCCAAGCACCTCAAAAGCTCTGCCATGACTCACTGATCATTTCCCCCCTTTCCATTGATTTCCACATGCTCCACACTCTTCCCTCAAACAAACTCATCTCCACGAACACAGAACGACCTAGGCATGCACGCCCAAGCTGCCCCGTGTCACGCCAACCACCGAGACACTTTCGCCATGCCATGGCGAAGCCCCTATGTGATTTAACGAGGCTGTAAGGCCATTTTACTTGAGTGCAGGTTTGGACATCGGCCGCCATTGGAGCAGACGTGAAGAAGCTTGCAAGCTTCATCTATGGCCTCAGGCATCAGGTTCCCAGGTCCCAGAAGCGTGGGCACTCTTCGTGAACCAAGCAAGCCCAACAATTGTAAGCCAAAGCGCCACATCTACTGCAATCAAGCGAGACATCTGCTGCAGGTGCGTGCGAGCAGCTTGTGGGACATTTAGTCCCACCTCGGTAGTTTTAGAGCTGGTGAAGCGGTATAAGATGAAAAAGTGTCAGGGGCTTATCGCCTCCTGACATGGGGTGAGGTCCCACTCATCCCATGAAGCCTCGTTTGCGATACACTTCCCCACGGATTTGGCTCTGACCCGATTACCTGTGCACTCCTCACCCACCACCCATGCCGATAAGCCTGGTATCGGGCACGCTAACCCGACCCGTTTACCCGAGATGGCTCTGGGAGAGAGAGCCTAAGAGAGAAAAGAGAGAGAGTTCGTGGGGGAGGGTAAGGGTAGGTTTTGCTCTTGCAGGGAAAGGAAGAAGAAAGAGGAAGCTGAAGGGAAAGCTAAGGAAGGAAGATGAAGCTAAGGAAAAGAAGCTGAGGAAAAGAAGCTAAGGAGAAGGCACGGCTTCAGAGAAGGCAAAGCTGAAAGAAGAAGAAGAAGAGCTAAAGAGTTGCAGAAAAGCTAAGGGAAGAAGAAGAAAGGAAGAAGAAGGCAGTTGCAGCTCACAAGGCCAAAGCCAGAGAAGAAAGAAGAGAAGCCAAAGAGGAAGGAAAGAAGAACAGAGAAGAAAGAAGAGAAAGAGAGGAATGAGTGAAAGAAAGAAGCAAAAGAAGAAAGAAAAATCAAACACTTTTTAAGACATTCTTCCCAATTTCTCTTTTATATGTTTTCTAGCTACATTTTATTATTCATAACTCATGCTTGACATTATGAATTATATTTTGAGTAGTTTTAAGTGTTTAAATTGCCTCTATTATTGAGATTAGTGTATGAATTCCATTTGCTCCCTGTGTTCGACCTCGGACTTAAACTTCCAGTAATAAAATTTATTTATTTTCAAAGATATTTCAACTATACTACGACGCATTACTTTAAACCCAATTTTGCTATCGATAAACATTTTGGCACCATTGCCGGGGAGCAACGTGCAATTCATCACTAGTCTCTACATTATTTTAATTATATTTAAGCACTAACTTGCCCTGTTTGTTTTATTGTGATTTTTGCAAGGTATCCCACGTGGAGATCTCCCACGCGAATCAACCACTTTAGGGCAGGTAACCTCTCACTTCTTCCCTAGTCCATCTCCTAATCCTGGGAAGACAAAAAGGAAGCAATCAATTAGGAATCAACTGCCTTATTCTCTTTAGTAATTATCATTTTTAAGGCAAAGTTTCCTAATTTGCGAAATTTTTTTTCACATCTTATTGAAGTTGAAGCGATTTTTAGAGATCCTACCCCACAAATTCCTGTGCCTATTAGGGATCACGCTTAATTTCTAAATCTCCGTGGATTACACACTTCTTGTCTGAAGTCCAAAGAGAACTTCTGTGTAAATAAAATAGGATTGGAAATTGAACCAAATTAGGGTTTCTATAGTAGGGTTTTGAAGTGCTAGTTCACACATGCTTACATAAAAGGAAACAAACCCACCTGCATCTGTATGCTACCCAGGCCCTTGATTGAAAGGATCTAATCAAGACAAACCCTAAAATTAAGCTCTAAAATCACTTGAACCTTAAAAACCTTGGACATAATAACTTGGGAGTCAAATCAGGGTGATTTCTAGGTCTTGACCTAGAATCATTCTGCCATCTTTAGGATAGGTTAGGTAAAGTTGACCCCTTGTTTGGTCAACCAACCTTGAAATTAGGTCACAAAACCAAAACATCTAAAGTTCAAGTGGAACCCTAAGCACCTTTGATCTTAAATAAAAGTGGTAGACTTAAGAGGTCAAGGTCCCCATTCTGGTCTACCTAGAATCTCAATGACAAGAGAGGTCAGGTGGGGGAAACCCTGTAACCCGTGGGGATGCTCTACCGTGTAGGGCTCTTTGTAGGACTCTCCCTCTCTAGCTGCCTAGGTAATTCTTAGGTGGATGACTTTCCAATCCAGGGGTATCATCCACCCTGAACCTCCAAAGTCATCCAAACATCTTTGGATGCCTTGATTGGGTCAAAAACACATCCAGTCCCTCATCCCTTCTCTTTAAAGCACACACATAGAGTTTCAGTAGGATTCTCTATTCATATCTAATCACTTCAAGACTTGAACTCTGATTCTACATCTTGATTCCACCATCTGATCCAAATATGCAACCTGGTTACTTAGGATTACCATTCAAGAAACCTAAATCACAGAGATCCATGAGAGATAGGATGATTGAGGATGCCCTTGAATTCTATGAAATTGAATACAAAACCTCAACACCAATAGAAGATATTCAGGTTAGTGTACCAACAACCACAACTTTCATCATAAACTGTGCCCAAGTGTTTTTGACAGAAGCCACAAAAGGATCAACCCGAGACATTCTCATAACAGGATACATTGAGATAGAAAAATTGCATAACTTTGAATACCTTCAATGCATGACAAATCCTGCACTTTGGGAACAACACCAAGATGATCTTAAAAAATGGGAAGAGATGATGAGATTATTAAAACAAGTTATTGATCAGAAATACCCGTACATGACCCAAACAGATGATGAACAATCTTGGAATAGTATTGAGGATCAATCCGATTTCCCAAACTCTGGGTTTGAGGCACAAAGTTGTTATGGATTCCCAACCTAGATGGAATACAACATGCCTGATCTTGAATTAGGGTGGAAAGTTTCAATTGCAGGAGAACACAATTTGGAGCCAGCCCTAGAACCTGGATCACCAGGCATAGAATTCCAAGACACCTGCAATAATGAGATTAGAACTAAACCTCTCGAAGGTGCAAATCCTGCCCCTATTCTGATAAGGTGACCCTCGACGGTAACTCTGACCTAGATTCTAGTGATTCAACCCACATCCTCAGCCTAGAATCTGGATCTGAAACTTATTGGGAAGATTACGAGGCCCCGTATGATGAAGATTAAATTTTCAATAAAGAGTATGATTATGGACCTCTATTTGATGAATATCTCTCTCCAACATCCTCAGAGATACAAATCAATTTTTTGGAAGTCACGCCAATCTACGATACAGAAATCGAGGAGTTGGACGAGTGGGGTTTTGATTGGGTCTTTCCTACCAGCCTAGAACTTGAGCCTAGACTAAATAACAACACCTTTGTGAGCTCAAAATCTACAAATAGGCTAGACCCAAGTCAGGTTGCTAAGTCTACATCA
The DNA here is from genome assembly GCA_037157565.1 of Thalassia testudinum. Lineage (NCBI taxonomy): Eukaryota > Viridiplantae > Streptophyta > Magnoliopsida > Alismatales > Hydrocharitaceae > Thalassia > Thalassia testudinum. The sequence goes on along the minus strand of JAZHRO010000065.1, from coordinate 14,569,511 downwards.
TGTGATTTACTCAGTGGTGGAACCCATGATCTCGAATCTCATTCAGAACTTGATTTTCGCAATATCTCCAATGATTTCGAATCTTACCATGATTTCAGAGAACCTTTGTTTCCTGAATACAACGAGCCAATCTATGACCTCAGCTCACATGATTCAATCTCTGACTTCGACTCTGAGGTCATTAATCTTGAGATCACTGACTTAAATTCAAGTTCCAATGAGATGAAATCATTTCTTTTTGATCCTTAGGAATCAAAACCAGAAAATGCCGAGAGTGACTGCAACCCAGATTTCGAATCTTTTCTCGACTCAGATTTCCCTCATCCTATAGACACTCTTCAGACATTCACTTTTGACTTTGAAAGCTACTATGAGGACTCTCTAAATGAAACCACCTGTAACTCCTTTCTAGAAGATCCCTCATACACAATTCTTATTGAAGCCACCTCCTTCGCATATACAGAACCTATCCAAACTCGTTTTCAACCCTGACCCGCAACTGGACTCAATTTCTATTCTAATTCCCTTCTTACTGAGCCGATTACAGATGATTCGACTCCACATCTATATCAGGTTTCGAACATTGATCAGACTAAAGACCATGCTCCATCATTTTCTGATCACCCCTATAGGGTTTCCTCATCATCCACTGATTATTTTACAGATCCCTACTCTAACCAGGCTGATTCCACTCAGCCAAACCCCAAAGTTACACTTCCACATTCGTTCGAGCTCCATAGCATATAGTGGGTTCCACATCTCTTGATCTACATTTATCAACCCACCAGATTAATAGGGCTTGGGCTGCATCATCAGCCTATTGGTCTGAACAAGCACCTGGTTGGATCAACCAGGCTCTTGATCAAGATGCTTGTTCTACAAAACTCCACTGATTTGACCACTCCCTCTCCATCCCATTTCCCGATCGACTGAAGGCATTGAAATTAGCACTTAACGGGAGGCAACCCTTCATTCCAAAAACCCAAGATCGGTCTGATTATCCTTCTGTACTTTACGTCTATTGCGCCCTGAGTTCAGCCTTAGAATAGTCGATCCCACCTCTGGTACATGTGCCAGAGCTTGAAATCATTTGCAACAGTCATTCCCGACCAGTCGCCCACCCGATAAATCTTGTTCTAAATCCCTAAACCCAGTACTATTTCACACCCTTCATTTACAATGAGGACATTGCAAAACTTAAGTATGGGGGGGTGGTAAAGTGCAAACATACAAAAATCAAGAAAAGTTAGAAGGATTCTCACAAAAAAAATCACATATGCCAAAAATACCAAAAAAATAGAAAATTGTGAAAAAGAACAAAAAATTGGAGGAGGGAAGAAAATTTTGAGGCCATATAAACATGAGGAAAACAGCAAAATGTCAAAAAAGGAGCACAAAATGAAAAGAAAAAGAAAAAAGAGATAGTCATTAGTAAGAGATTAAGGGATTAATCAAAGTTCTAGACCACATCAAGGAAAAGAGAAATGAAGAAAAGTGCTAATGAGACACAAAAAAGATTAGTAGGAATGCTGATCTTAGGCCTTTTGGGCTAGACTCTTAGGCTTAAAAATTCAAATATCCGCTAAGATATGGATAATCCTCAAGAGGTTAGGGAAAATGTGAAGCTTAAGTATTAGGTCTAAGGCTTAGGGAGTATTTAGCCTCGTTAACTAACCTCTGGTTTACGGGACTCGGTAACCTAAGCATCCTAATCCACACACAGTCTGGTTCAGTGCGCATAACTATTAAAATCACGTAAAAGCGTTTAAATGTTCTAAATGAAAAAAAAAGTTACCTAGATTAGGAGCAGCTGATCAACACAAGTTGACTTGGACAAGTTCCTGGTGCAGAGAGGCGGGAAATTCCCCTCGAAGATGCGTAACAACATATCATCTCCTCGGTACTTGTCTTCTAGGATATTTACATATCCTACTGGGGGCATGTAAGCACCCTGCTGGTTCAGATGCCATGGGCAGCATTATCATGAAATTTCGATTGCCAGGGTCTCAATTTGGCTACAGAACGCCATGGGCAGGATTATCTCAAAATCTCAAAAGCCAAGGTTCTGGGGGTTACCATGGGCGGTGCTATCACTAATCATCGATTACTAGGGACCTTTGAGGATTGATGATGGGGACGAGGAATCCGATACAGACCGTGTTGGGAAGCCAATCCGAAGCTAGAAATAAAAAGAAAAGAGAGAGAAAACTCTCCAAACAAATAAATCCTCTGTCTCTCTCTTACAAAAAATGCACTGCAAACTGAACCAAGGCTAAAATATGTCTCAAGCATGGGTGCTTTAACCGTGGAGTCCAATGAACCTTAGGATAGTTCCTGTGGGCCTTAAAAACCTTCACGTAGGACCAAGGCTAGAGTTGGTTAGGTCCTGATCTTGGTTGGTACTTGAGTACCTCTAGGCCTACTGTCGGCATTCTAACCTAATCAAAAAGAAAATGAAAAAAGCACTCATCATAATATGTCAAAGGAACTCATGGTCTAGAATAGAAGTTAAAACCTTGAAATTTTGCTAAGGGACTAGATAAAGCTAGGCATGGGGGTATAATGGAAATACCATCATGAGCCTTAACTAGCTTATTTTGACCTAGAAAAGAGAACAAAAGCTCCTACATAACCAAATGAAAGGCCTAACTCAAGGAATAACCAATCTACGAGAAAAGTAAGAACAGAGGGTAAAACTACAATTTTACCATTATAGTGCAACAACGGGATTTATCAGGGTCTAAACATAGGTTAAATGGTCTTAACAAGATAAAAAGTGGGTTGGTTCAATCAGAAAAGGGTTAATGTGAAATCGGGGAATTAAATAACTTCTGGTAACCCTAATACAGACCCACATAATTTAACAAGGTTCTGGTCAAGATAAAATTCAACTAAATCCTATAAAATTCATAGAAAAATATCCTCTAGGATTTAGAACCTTCAATTTGGTCTTTAGAACCTATTTTGACCTAAATAGGGGTCATAGTCAAATGTTTGCCCTAAATTGGGTTTTTGTGTAAAATTCCTAGTCAAACGTGGTCAAACCTAAAATCCAACTTCACCATTGAATTCCTTAGGTCTAAATTAGGTTTATACCAAAATTTGGACCTAAGGGGAGTTCACCTTGACCTACTTTGCAAAATAGTCCAACCCAATTACTTTTAGACCCTTAAATTTTCAAAACCCTTGCAGACACCCCCCTATCTTCCTCGTCGTTCTTTGCAATTAGATCCCTTCACCATTATAGCAGAGGAATCCTACTCCAACAAGGATTCGAGGGGGATATCTCCTTGATTCCTCAGAGAATCCCTCTCAAATTTGAAAGGGAGATTCTCTGAGGAATTCCCGTTCGTATGAAACCACTCTTGAGCACTAATTTCCACCCAATCTCTCATGCAAATGCATGAGAGATTTGGGTATCTCTAAACCTTCTAAGTCCGGCGAGGATGCCGTGCTTGGAAGCTTGTCTTCCAAGCACAAGGCCCTCTGCCTGCGACTATAAAAGACACCCCAAATCCTCCCGTTCATCTTCAGCTTGGTTTGGCTGGAGATAACCTTCCAATTTCTTCTCTTCTCCTCCGACCAAACACCCAGTGAGCTCCAGTGACCTATATCTCCTCCTCTCGTCGCTCTGCCACAACACCAGTGGCAGAGTTGCCTTTGCCTCCATCGTCCGCATCGCGCCACACCTACGCACACGCCAACTACCCTCTCATCATCGTCTTCCCCCTTCAACTGGGATCTTCATCTCCGACGGCAGCAGACACGAGCCAATTGCCATCTCTTCCCCCTTCATCCTTAAACTAGGTCAGATACCTCCCCCCTCTCTTCTCTTTATTTTCCCCTCATCTACTTCTATTTTCACCCCTTGACGCTCATGGACCACCACCATCTTCTCCACCTTCGGCAGACCACCAGTGAGGTGCTCCCATCATTCCACGCACCCATCCACCTCGCCAAACACCTCAAAAGCTCTGCCACTACTCGCTGATCATTTCCCCCCTTTCTATTGATCGCCACACACTCCACACTCTTCCCCCAAACAAACTCATCTCCACGGCCACAGAATGACCTAGGCGCACATGCCCAGGCTGCCCTACACCACACCAACCTCCGTGACACTTCTGCCATGCCACGGCGAAGCCCCCTGTGTGATTTAACAAGGCCGTAAGGCCATTTTACTTGAGCGCAGATTTGGACATTGGCCGCCATTGGAGCAGACATGAAGAAGCTTGCAAGCTTCATCTACGGCCTCAGGCATCAGGTTCCCAGGTCCTAGACGCGTGGGCACTCTTAGCGAACCAAGCAAGCCCAGCAATTGGAAGCCAAAGCACCACATCTGCTGCAATCAAGCGTGACACCTATTGTGGGTGCACGCGAGAAGCAGGTGGGACATTTTGTCCCACCTCGGTAGTTTTAGAGTTGGTGAAGCGGTATAAGATGAAAAAGTGTTAGGGGCTTATCACCTCCTGACACGGGGTGAGGTCCCACTCATCCCATGAAGCCTCAGCCTCGACACACTCCCCCATGGATTTGGCTCTGACCTGATTACCCGTGCACTCCTTGCCTCCAACCACGCCGGTGGGCCTGGTCCCAGGCACACTAACCTGACCCATTTACTCGAGATGGCTCTCGGAGAGTGAGCCTAAGAGAGAAAAGAGAGAGAGTTCACAGGGGAGGGTAGGGGTAGGTTTTGCTCTTGCAGGAAAAGGAAGAAGAAAGAGGAAGCTGAAGGAAAATCTAAGGAAGGAAGAAGAAGCTAAGGAAAAGAAGCTAAGGAGAAGGCACGGCTTCAGAGAAGGGAAAGCTGAAAGAAGAAGAAGAAGAGCTAAAGAGTTGCAGAAAAGCTAAGGGAAGAAGAAGAAGAAAGGAAGAAGAAGGTAGCTGAGGCTCGCAAGGCCAAAGCTAGAGAAGAAAGAAGTGAAGCCAAAGAGGAAGGAAAGAAGAACAGAGAAGAAAGAAGAGAAAGAGAGGAATGAGCGAAAGAAAGAAGCAAAAGAAGAAAGAAAAATCAAACACTTTTTAAGACATTCTTCCCAATTTCTCTTTTATATGTTTTCTAGCAACATTTTATTATTCATAAACTCATGGTTGACATTTTGAATTATATTTTGAGTAGTTTTAAGTATTCAAATTGCCTTTATTATTGAGATTAGTGCATGAATTCCATTTGCTCCCTGTGTTCGACCTCGGACTTAAACTTCAAGTAATAAAATTTATTTGTTTCCAAAGTGATTTCAACTATACTACGGCACATTAATTTAAACCCGATTTCGCTTTCGATAAACACCGACCCCTGGAGCTACTTCACTTAGACTTATTCGGACCAACAAAATCTGAAAGCTTCAGTAGGTGCAAATATTATTTAGTCATAGTCGATGATTTTTCTAGATTTACCTAGGTATCTTTCTTAGAAAGTAAGGACCTAACTAAGATATCTTTAGTAAGCTTATAAGAAGACTACAAAATGAGAAAGGATATGATGTGATTAGGATTAGAGGTGATCACGATGGAGAATTTGAGAATGAATCTTTTTCCAATTTCTATGATCAATATGGGATAAAACATGAATTTGCTTTCCCTAGAGCCGCACCTCAGAATGGTGTAGTTGAAAGGAAAAATAGGACCCTGCAAGAATGTGCCCGTACAATGCTGTGCGAGTCAAAGCTACCTCAATATTTTTGGACAGAGGCTATAAACACTGCTTGCTATATCCAAAATAGATCCCTGATTAGACCAATCCTAAACAAAACACCTTTTGAACTCTATCATGGAAGAATACCTAGAATTTCCTACTTCAAGATATTTGCTTGTAGAAGTTTTATACTCAACACCAAGGATAATCATGATAAATTTGATGCTAAGAACTTAGAGGGAATCCTCTTAGGTTATTCAACCAGAAGTAAAGCCTATAGAGTTTTTAACAAGAAGAATTCTGTTGTTGAGGAGACTATGCATGTATAATTCAATGAAACACTATTTCACCCTCAATCTTTTGCAAATGATGATGATTACTTAATTGATGACCCGTCAAACATTCCAGAAGAAAACATTTCAGATGAACTACCCAAAGATATATCCTATATGAAGGATCATCCAAAAGAATTGGTGATAGGAGAACTATTCAAAGGAGTATAGACCAGATCTTCCATCAACTTTAGCTTTCCTAGCCTTTATTTCTTAATTAGAACCTAAAAATATTAATGATGCTTTTTTTGCAACTATTGGATTATTGCAATGGAAGATGAGTTGAATCAATTCAAAAGAAACCAAGTATGGGAACTTGTTCCAAAACCTGACTCTCAAACCATTATAGGAACCAAATGGGTCTTTAGGAATAAACTTAATGAATCAGGAGTAGTTAGAAATAAAGCTAGACTTGTGGCCCAAGGATATAATCAAGAAGAAGGAATAGATTTTAATGAAACATATGCGCCTGTAGCTCGCCTAGAATCCATTAGAATGTTGCTAGCCTTTGCCACCCATATGGAGTTTAAACTCTTTTAGTTAGACGTCAAAAGTGCCTTTCTAATGGATTTATCAAGGAGAAAGTCTATGTTAAACAATCTCCGGGTTTTGAAGATGCTAAACATCTAGAATATGTATACAAATTAAATAAAGCACTATATGGTCTAAAATAAGCTCCACGAACTTGGTACGAGAGATTAAAAACTTATCTAATTGAAAATGAATTTAAAATTGGAAAAATAGATCCAACCTTATTCACAAAAAGAAAAGAAAATGATCTCTTAATAATACAAATTTATGTAGATGATATCATTTTCGTGCTATTAATGATCTATTATGCCAAGAGTTTGCAAAGGTAATGCAGGATCAGTTTGAGATGAGCATAATGGGAGAACTTCGATTCTTTCTCGGACAACAAATGGACCAGCTATCCTCTGGAGTTTTCATATCTCAAACCAAATACACCATGGAGATCTTGAAGAAATTCTCCATGGACAAAGTAAAAGGAAAAGAAACACCAATGACAGCTTCTACACAACTAAAATCTGATGACATAAGTAAGTCTATAGATCAGAAATTGTATAGATGCATGATAGGATCTTTATTATACTTGACTGCTAGTAGACCTGATATTCTATTTTGCACTTGCTTGTGTGCTCACTTTCAAGTAAACCCTAAAGAAGTACATCTAAATGCTATTAAAAGAATACTTAGGTACTTAAACCACACACAATACCTAAGACTTTTCTATCAGAAGTCAGACACATTGGAACTTTATTCCTTTCGTGATGCTGATTATGCGAGCAGCTTTACAGACCAAAAGAGTACTAGTTGAACATGTCAATTTCTCAGATATTCCCTAATCTCTTGGTTCTCTAGAAAACAACACGCTTTTTCACTTTCAACAATAGAAGTTGAATATGTAGCTGCATGTTTTGCCTATTCACAACTATTATAGATGAAACATACTCTAGAACATTTTGGCCTATGTTGTAACGTGAATCGAGGAGATTTTAATATGTGTTCGTTGTAGTACACTCATAAATTGCACAGCAAAACATTTAAATTTATAAAACTCAGATTCTAATTGGAGTCCGAGGTTGTTCGCAGGGAGCAAATATGGAATTCACACATTAATCTTCATTTAAAATAGATGAGCACAATCAATTCAGTATAATAATAGATATTCAATGAATACAACTTCTCAAATTGATAGTTAATAACAAACATCAATATCTCAAAGAGTCATAGGGTGGAAAGAAATATAAAGACAAAAAAATGGTGATTTGAATCACCAATTATTCATCTTAATTAAGCATATACCCAAGTATTCAAATAATTCAATAGTATTCTCAATCAACTCAACTTAGGTACTTAAATAATTCAATAGTGCTAGCATCAACCTTTTAGACGACATGAACAAGGCATTAAATGCCTTAACCTTCACTTATTAGAGCTTCACAAAAGGCACACAAGGGTGCCAACCTTCTCAAGGCCTTTCAAGCACAAGGCCTCTTCAAACACAAGCACATGGCTAACACTTCTTCAAAGGCTAAGTATAAGCCTCTCCCTCCCTTCAGCACATGCCCAAGAACTTTAGAGCAAAACCCACCCCCTCCTCCTCACAGATTTCTCTTCTTTCTTCTCTCAAAGCTGGGGTGTAATTGGGTTAAAGTATCAAGTTATCGGATCCTAAGAAGTGGCCAAACCCACGTGCATGTGCACGGGTGAGGCATGAAGCACGAGGAGGCACATGAAGCAGGGACCTGAGCCCCGGTGGACTGGGTGAAGAGGTGAGTTCACAAAATCCTCTTAAGCGCTTGCAGGAGCCCTTCACTTCATGATGTGGGACTAAATGCCCCACTCTTCTTTTACGTGCAGCAGTTGAAGTTGCGTCTTCAATTGGAGTAGCTGCTGAGGCTCTTCCACTCGATTGAAGCCTTGAGAACCCTCGAGACTTGGAGCCGCGTCACCTGGAGTCGAAATTGTTGAAGAACATGGTCGGAGAGCTATAGTCGAGGTCGGAGAAGAAGGTTGTAGCGACAGAGACCGACGAAGTACCTGAAACAAAGAATATGGCCTGATGACCTAATCAAAGTACTTCAGAAGGATCATTGGATGTTGACGAGTGTGACAATGGTTGTGGCATTGTGTGAGGGTGTGTGTGGAGGTCTAGTGACCTTAGGGGGGGTGTGCTTGAGTGCGTGTGTTCAGTGGAGTGTTTGAGAGTGTGAGCCCCTCAATTTCTTGAGGGGTTCTGTTGAGCGTGAAGTGGTGGAGGTTCTGAAGGTGATCGCAAAGGGTTTGTTAGTCTGTGGAGGTGGTATGACCTCGTTGGAGCTTGGCTGGAGAAAAGGGAGACGATGCGATTGGGGTCGTGTTGGTGGTCAAAGAAGGAAAGGAATAGGTTAGGAAAATTCAGGAAGGAGAGAGGAAGAGAGAGAGACCTAACTAATGGATGAAGGGGCTGAGGAGAGATGCCGGTTGTGATTAGTTGATGTCGAGGAGGGAGAACTCTCCGGTGATAGAGCGGTGACGACAAAGAGGTTATGGGCACTCTTGCTGTGGCTGGCGAGGAGTGGAAGAAGGTGAGGAAGATGATCCCCCTATAGTATTTGGCAGCGAGCGAATAAGTCAGAGGAAGAAGGGTCACCGGAGCTACGGTGGAGGTGGCCGGAGAAGGAGAATTGGTGAGGAGTTGAGGCCAAACTGAGCTAAGGATCAAGGCTTTGCAAAGGGGGTGATTTTATAGAGCTTAAGGCAATCTCTAGACAAGGAAACAAGACTAAATTGGCTTGTTCTTGAAGCACAAGAGACCCATGACTTTTGTGCATTCGCACGACCTAATCCATGCAATTCAAGATCCAAGATTTATCCCAATCAATTCCCCATAGGGTAAACATCAATCCCATCAAATTTTGTGGGATTTGATGATGATTTGAGTAGGTTTAGGAGTAGTCAAAGTCAGCCTGGAGGTCGGTTGACCTTTAATGGTAACAGGGCCTATTCTTTAAAGAAGATGACAAAGTTAGGGACTGCTATGAAAGGAGTTTAGAAAGTTAGGAGCTTGGATGAGAAGAATAAAGGTTTAAGAGACTAAATTGTAAACTAGGTCACGATGAACTCTGATTGGGCCCAAATTTTGCTGCAAACCTAATTTGAACTCAAAGAATCTGATGGTGAAGTTGGATATCAGTTTTAACCAAGTTTGACTGTGCAATTGGTGCAGAAACCCAAATTAGGGCAGAGTTCCATTTGAGACCCTATTCAAGGTCAGAATAGGTTCAAATGGTCAAATCAAGGGTACCAAGCCTCAAGGAATAGTTTTCTATGAATTTTAGAAGGTTTAGATAAATTTTATTCTAACCAAAATCTCTGAAATTTCAAGCAGGTCTAAAATTAGGATTTTGGGCGCTGTATTGAATCATGAAATGCATGAAACCCAGTTTCTATCTATGTGGACCCAATTATTACTCTTTAATGCTCATTAGACCTTAGATTAACCCCTGGCAAACCTTGTGATTACTCTGCTTTCATAATATGCTACTCAAACTATAGAATTAACGCTGCTTTATTATTTTTCTCTCAGAATGGATCTAAATGGAATTATGACTCTCAGGCAACTATGTAGGAGCTTTTGTCACTTTATTACAACTAATTAAAGCTAGTTATGGCTCATGATGATGTCATCATCAGCTTATCCTACAAAAATAATAAAATACTTTGTGACAACACTAGTGCCATAAATTTGTCCAAAAGTCTAGTTCAACACTCTAGGGCTAAACATACTGATGTTAGACATCATTTTCTAAGAGATTATGTCCTAAAAGGAGACATCAACTTAGAATTTGTTAAAACAGAAAATCACTTAGCTGATATCTTTACAAAACCTTTGCCAAAGGAAAGATTTAACCTAATTTGCCATTCACTAGGTTTATCTAGGTTAACAGAGCTTAATTGATCATTTTGATTATTTTACTTTTAGTCTTTGATCAATCAATTTTTTAAAATTGATCGATCAAATTCCTTTACTGATCAACCAAATTCTTTGACGGGAAATTTCCCTCCAAAAAATTTGAGTTTTGATCGATCAACTTAGTTATTTGATCGACCAATCTGGTTGGGTGGGAATTTTTCCTCCAATCATTTGAACCCTAATCGACCAATTAACCTCTTTGATTGATCATTTTCTATTTTGATCGACCAAAACACATTTTTGATCGACCAAAACTAAGCAGATTCACTTTTTGAGATTGTGATCCAAATCACCTCTAATCTCGTCCCTAATCTACTCAATCGAACCTAATCTATCCGATTACCTACCTTAAACATTTTTACCTATTTTGCTAACTCGATTTTATTTAAAACCCCACCATTTTTACCTTAAAACCTATTTTTTACTACCTATACCCCACTTTTGGTCCCACATAAACTCCACCATCGACAAAACCTCCTCCACCCGACCCTACCTCTCCTTCGGCCACCTTGATCGACCAACCTCCCCAGCACCACCGACCACTGCCATCCTCACGAGAGCGTGCAACACCGCGACCATGCATCCTCCATGCGTGCAACGCCACAACCGTGGGTCGTCCTCACAGGACCTCCTCATGCGAGACCTTCCAATCATGTGCACCCTCTTTCTCACCGGCTATGCTCGTTGCCATCTACACCCATGTCGTGCTCTATTGATCGACCAATATTTGATCGATCATGGTACACTCTAAACTTAGATTAAATCCATGTTCATTTGGATTTTCTTAATGTTTTAGATGTGCTATGAGTAGATCTGACAATATTGTTGCTTAAACTTGTGATTACTTGTGAAATCTTGTAGTATTTGTGAGCTTATCACTCTTGGAAACAAACCTTTTTTTGCGTCTATTTGCTTTTGGTTGACCAAATTTCTTGGTTGATCGATCAATAGATGATTTTCTGGAACTCTGTCTGGTTCTTTTTTGATCAACCAAAAATCCTTATTTGATTGACCAAACGTGCATTTTCAGTTCTGCCTTGGCTCCCAAACATGCACGTGCCTCCTCTTCTACTCATCATGATGACACCTTTGATCATTTTTTTATCATTGAGGCTGCTCTAAGCATTTTTCCATCTTAGCCAAACTTTCCCCACACGTCGGTTGTCTGGTTGACTTTGTCTATTTCGAGTCTATATTTCCCGAAATCTGCAAAAAATTTGCATATCACCAAATTTTGCATCTTTTTGAGTGAAACTTTTATGTAGGTTCCAAAAATAGTCGCATACCCAGTGTTGACCCATGGCTTGTCACCTATTTTATGCCAATTTGAAGAACTTAGGTGAGGGATTCAACATCGAGTTGACCTCGACCGTCTATGGCATAGAGGTTCTGGTAAATGCAGATGTGATTTCTGAGATTCTTTGTTGTCTGTCTATTGGTCCTACTTTTCTGGAGCTTCACCAACAGACACAGACAAATGCCATTAGGGAGACCTTACTCACTCCCTCACACTATGACTTAGGCCATCCTATCAAGTCTCTTTATTTTCGTCGTCTTCCACGATTTCTTAATCGTGTATTTCTCTGGAATTTTATGTCTATATCCACTTCATTTGAGAACTACCCTAGCATTATGCTCATTACCCTTTATGCTTTTCTTAAGAATAAGAGGTTCAACTAGAACCACTTGATTCTCTATTTGATGAGCAAGTAGCCTACCAGCTCCTTTCAATGCATATCTCCCTACATTTTAGTGTTCCCATGGATATTAATCATAAACAATTTATTACGAGAGTCTCCATGTTTGATAAGCTCACTTATACAAAGATGGAGTAAGCTTAGGGAGCCCATGGTGAGGATGAAGCCCAGAAGCAACAGTAGTAGTAGGAGCCATCTGTAGTCCCTCCTCCTTTCCCACCTTACGAGCAGTTCAATGTGACCTATCCTCCTCCAGTGCAACCCTCTTTGTCCTTCTGCGAGTAGGACTGGGGCTTTTTGGGCAGACCTCTTATAGGCAGGGATTTTGTTAGCATACAAGATGTGACAGATGGTATTTCGTTGATGATGCATCATCAGAGAGAGACAGACATGGTGATGATCAGACATGGTTATCGGGTATTAGAATACCTGAATGCTCAAGGCCAATTTTTGAATAGACTTGGAGAGTCTATTCACGGGATTCAGCAATAGCTTCATAGGCCTCCTCATCCTTGCTGATCTACTACCATGCCTCCATCATCAGTAGCACCTCCTCCTCCCACTATAGCAGCACCAGCAGACCAGCAGGTGACACCTCCTTGCCAAACATTTAGGCAGCCGACACCCAGATCGTTAGCTCAAAGATGCCTATGTCTTGGCCAACCTGCTTCATCAGCATGATTTGACTCGATGGATCTCGAGTTAGATACTGACCTCTAGAGTACAATAGTTGCATTCATGGCATCTTTAGACATCTTTAGCTTAGTTCTATTTCTATAACCTTTATGTTTGTAAAACTTTATAATTCTGTGGACTATTTTTACCTTGTTTTGCTTATCTAGACTCATTTATATTGTTGTTATATACATGGTTATTATCTCTCTCAGCTACATTTTACTTACTTTAAAATGCATGTTGAAATTATTACTACTTCATTTACATGCTTAAGGGGGAGATATTATGCATAACTATTTCAATTCGTAATTATAATTTTGTTGTCATATAAAAGGGAGAGAATGTAAGTACCTCTGTTTTGATGCACCAAAATTATGCATATTGCAAGACTAGTATTTTAGGACTTTGCCCTCCTTTGTCCTACTTCGTCCTCCTTCGTCTAGGCGTCGTCCCGTTCGGCTCGTCCTCCAAGCAACCGTCGAGGAGGATATCTCTCTCCCCATTCTTTTTACTGCTTTCTAGTGTAATCATTTTCCCGCTTTCTAGTGTAATGAACAATCTTTCTGATGATGAAATTCCATGTTCATTCTACATCTCTTTTTGGTTTTTGTTTATAATATTCTCTCTCTCTCTTATTCTCTCTCTCTTCTATTATTGTAAATAGTTAGATAGTTCTAATCAATTAATTTACTTTGTGACAAATAAAACAAACACGTGTTTTTAAATCAAACGTCTGCCTCCCTGTGTTCGACCCTGGATTTTCATTCCGGTATAAATTTTATTTGTTGAACACGAGTTCTTCGCTTTCAAACTACAACGACAAGGTTTTTCAAAACCAAACACATTAGCGTAGCAACCCGACGTTCAATAGACTTTTTCTCTTAGATCAAAGCATATCCCATGGATCAATGCTAGAAGAATGCTGATCTGTGTCTTAGTGTCTTTTATCTTTATTGAGTCTAGAATATTTTTTTGTAAGGAACCTCAAAATAAGTCTCAATCGGATTTTCATGCCTCTTGCCAAAAATCAAGTTTTTAGGGATATTAATCGACCAAATAATATTAATTGATCGACCAAACTAATTGATCGACCAACCATTTTAATTAATCAATCAAACCATCCCATTTTAGGAAATTGATTAATGCAATGTTGATTGACCATTTAGGCTTATTAATCGACCAATAATTGATCAATCAAATAACTAGAATGATCAACCAATCTACCTTAATTGATCGACCAATTTGATTTCCTTTTCAGGTCGATTTGCTAGTATAAATAGAGGTCATACGTAGCCCTTTTTACACACACTCTTAAGTATAAAATCCTTTCCAAAAGCAAAGAGCTTCTCATGCTTCTTTAAGTGCATTCTGTGTTTCTATTTTCAAGTCTTTCTAAGCACGACGATTCAAACCTAATTGCGCAACAATCATAGGTCCTAACTCACATGAATTAAGCTAGAACTTAGCTTAACATGAACATTCTACGTGCATACGCATCGTATTCTTCATCGTAGTTGATATAAATGATTTATGTATTAAACTATGTTATTTGAGAGGTATTAATGATTGCAAGTAATCCAAAGCTGCAGATGACCAATCCAACCTTATGGATCTGCTCAGAATAACGACAGGAGTCCAACGCATCCAAGATCGCATCAATTAGACACCTGTAGCACCCTAGGGAGTCCACAGAAGAGCAAGAGCCAAGGGGCAAATTGAAGAAGATCCAAACCTTAGATGACAAATATAACCATACGGATGGATCTGGATTGATGTTTGCAATCCAACAATGCAGAAATCAACTTAATCGGAGGCCTACGTCATCAAATATAAAGAGAAGAATGGACGACCACGATGGCGCCACGTGGCACCATCGCAGCCGCCCCTAGCCGCACCCCCAACCCCTGAAGGCACCTCACCTCGCAGCGTGGGCCGTTGGATGTTCATCCAACGACCACGAACCTGCCACATCACCACCCAGAACAGATTAATATAAATATAATTAAGTATATATGACAAAGGCTCTGCGCAGTGCATTGGCTCGCGCACGCACCCACGTATGCGCGGGGCGCAAGTTCGTGCCCTACGCTACGCAGAAATTGGTGCAAGTTTTGGGCGGGCACGTGCAACTGCGTATGTGCGATTGGATGGTGTAGAGCGCACCATGTGGTGCAATCAGAGAGCACTGCAGGCGGGATGCATGGGTTGTGCGAAATCAGGAAGGCGCATGAATCACGCTAAGTATTGCGAAGGCACTGTGCTACGGCTGTCTAAGCTGTCCAATCGTGTTAAGGTGGGATTTGAAGGCATGAGACAAAAGCAAAAACACGAAGCCGTAGGAGCACGCACAGCCACGTGATTTCAATCGGAGGGCACACGTTGTGCCATGTGGCAGCACCAGAGAATATCCGAGCATGGAGAAGGATTTTGAAGTTTTTTTGTTGCACAAAATAAGGGGTTGCAGTGCCTATTTGTCCCTTGAAGAAATTATAAAAGTGACCTAAGGGTCCTCTTTCAAAGGCATTCAAGTAGTATTCAAGTAGAGAACTCTCTCACAACTCTCTCTCATTCTCTTCTTCATCCCGTCTTCTTTACCTCCATCTAAAGAATCAGTTGGGCCACCTTCTCGGATCATTCCTGCTCTCCTCAACCTCTCCAAAAGGCCACCACGGACCACCCGTGGTGCCCTCGTTCTGTTACCTAGATAGTTTTATTCATGCTTATAATTTGTTGCAATTCTTGTTCAAACACTGCGTGATATATATATATTGTGATTCATTGTCTCTACTATTTAGTAATTAGATTTAGAATAAGTGCATGAAATCAAAGCATTTTTCTGCCTTGCTGTGATTGGCCGGGACTCCTAGTTCTATTAATTTTATTTGTCGAGATGTATTTCGCGCTATACTACGACATATTCATCTTTTACGCGATCTACGCCCTGAACAAAACCTTCCTTGACATTGCGGTTTGACATTTATTGAGGTTCCATAAGTTCTTCGTTGTTCTTTTACATTGTTGTTTTTTATTAACGGATCCCAAGTTGTTGGGAAAGATTCGTTATTATTGTGCTTCTCTTCAGGTTGTAAGGAGAAGTGGCTTGTAAAGAGGTTGTGCCACCCTCATTCAAGTGGTATGTTAGTGGATTGACTAGCTTTGCCTAGTTGGAAAAATCCTAAGCTGAGAGGCTTAGGTAGTGGTTTTCAATCGATTTGGGTTTCCACTATAAATCCAGGTGTAATATGTACTTGATTCTTTTGTGAATTTATTTTTTATTCAAATTTCTTTTAGAGCGATACTATTCACCCCTCCCCTCTAGTATACTATTTCAATCTAGGTACAACCCTCATAAGGCACCCTTGAGCCTTGACATCCCACTATGTAGGACTATCTTTGCCATTTTTTTTAATAATTAAGTATGAAAGCTCTTTCTTTTCTCTTCTTATCTTCCTTTCTTTCTTCCTCTCTTACACACGCACACTATTCCTTCTTTACTTTTCCTTCCTAAGTTTTGCACCCTTCTTTTCTCTTCTATTTCCTCCTCACTCGAAAAAAGGGTCTGGCACGAGGAAGGCAACAGTCCATCCCACAGTTGTATGGGCCCTAAATGGGCCTCTATCTCCCTCGCCTTAATGTGCCGCTCCTGAACAAGCTATATATTTTTTTCTCTATATATTAACGGGCTTAAATATACCTATGGGGAGCCCATCCCTATTAAGGCTGGTAAGCCTCCCCACACAATTGCTTAAATCACACTATGCAAAATCAAACTCCCACGAGGTAGGACTAAAGGCAAGGTGCTATTTTGCGCAAAATTGCAATTAGAGCTATCCTGCTTATTTGACCTTAATTAGACTTAATTAAGCATTAATCATTTAATTAAACTATTTAAATGTGGATTAATGAATATTTAAATAATAAACATCTGAATCAATATATTGCAATAAAACTCCTAAAGATTTAATATGCACAAATAGGTCCTTATTTGTTCGAAACAAAATTATAATAGAAACCCTGAAAGATTAAATGCTCTTACACATAGGTCCCCATAATAGATGAAACTTATGTTCTTCTTCTTCCTCAAGGAAGGTGACCAGGGAGTTTGGGAAGGCTCCTGATGCATCTCCAGGTTTTGCAAGATAGCTTAAAAGTTTCACGCAGGTTTCCAGAAGCTTTATGCAAAGCATGAGAGCTCATGGAGGTCTAAAGGTGGCTAATGTGATTTGAGAAGATAGTCAGAGGCTAAGATTGTTTGAGAGCTATAGAGGGTCTCAAAGCCAAGTAATTGGCCCAAGAGTTTCACCATAGCCTAAGGAAACTTCTCGTGAGGCTTTGATTGTACTTGAAGGCCGAAGAAGGGCTGCCGTGATCAGGGAAGACGATCGGAGAGGGTGGAGGTTGACTTGGAGAAGGAGTAGGTATTAAACTAGGAAAATGGATAAGAATTTTTGCCTGACCGAGCTGAACACGGTGAAGTGGTTGATGTGATGTGGAAGAGTCGGAGAAGGGCTGTTGGACTTGAAGAAGACGGTGGAGGGAGGCAGAGTCCAGCGAGATACCTCGGCAAGCAATCACCTCAATTTCTTGAGAACTTTTGCTCGCTAAGGTCTGGCAAAGGTGAAGCGATGGTTGTGGAGTGGAGTGGTTGTGTGGAGACTACTAAAGAGCTTCGCTAGAGCTCTCACCGATCACTAGGAAGAAAGAGAAGTGGATAGTGAAATAGTAGTGGATTCCTACATTCGACTAATCTAAACTACTCTACAAAGGGAGAGGGAGAGGAATCTTTACCTAAGAGTAGACGAGAGGGTTACAGAACGTCCGGCGGTGGCTGGCCGGACGCGAAGATGATGGAGGGTTAGAGGAAGAAGACTAGTGGCGAGGAAAGGGTCTAGGAGACCCTATGTTTGAGAGAGCTGGATCGGTATTTAAGAGTATCCCGTTATAATATAGCCAAAGAAGCGTTCAAAACAAATACAATTTTATTACTTGAATTTGAAGTCTAAGGTCGAACACAGGGAGCAAATTGGTGTTTAGAAATCAAGATCACAATTCAAAATTTAAAAGAATATGCAATAATATCAATTTCATAGTGCAAAAATATAGGAGTAATTGGCAATGTAGATCACAAAATACTCAAGAACTCAATGTATATGAATATGAATAAAAAATTGGACATCCAATTTGTAAATTAGATGACTTAAATTGATGATGCTACAGTGCTCTCTAATTTCTTCTTTCTTTGCCTTCAGCTTCTGTGTCTCTTCTTCTTTCTCTTTGTCTTTGGCTTTCTCTGTTTTCTTTTCTGACTTCTACCTTTAGCCTTCCTTCAGCTTCTTCCTTCTACTTCTGCTTCTTTTCTTTCTCTTTCTTTCTCTGCCGGCTGCCTTCTCTCTTCCCTTGCCTTTCTGCCTTGACCCTTAGCCTCTTTAGCTCCTCCTTCTTTTTCCTTCAGCTTCTTCCTTCTCTGCCTTTCTCTGCCATGGCCCTTCCCTTAGCTTCTCGTTCTTCTTCTTCAGCTTCGCTTCTCCTCTTCTTCAGCCTGTAGCAAAACCTACTCCCTACTTGCATGCACTCTCCTCTCATTCTCTCTTAGGTTCCACTCTCCCAAAGCCACACGTATTCGGGTAATTGGGTCGGGTACGTACCCGAGACCAGGCCCACTAACGTGCGGTGGTGGGCAAGGAGTGTAGTCGGGTCGGGTTAGGCCAGGTCCATGGGGGGTGAGCACAAACGAGGCTGGATCGGTCGGGTGAGAGGGACCTCACCCCGTGATTTGGAGGCAAACAACTACTGGAAGGAATTCAACTTATGTGGCATCACTTGCTTTGTAGCCACGATGTGGGACTAAACGCATTCCCTTCTACTCGTGTGCCCGCGACAGAGGTGGTTCTCTAATTGCAGCAGCTGTTACTGCCCTTGACTAGAATTGAGTGCTTGAAGTCGTGCGTGAGGGCGTTCCGCGCAGCCTGGACAGGGACCTGGGGCTGGCAAGGCTTAGAGCTTGCTTCAAGCTCTGCGCCAATGGCGAACGACGCCTTCTACCTGAAATCACCAAAATGGCCTCGCAGCCATGTCAGATCACTTAGGAAGCTTCACCGAGGCACGGCGAGTGTGCTGTGGTGGTTGGCGTGTCGTGGGGACACTTGTGCATGCGTGCCTAGGGCACACTGTGTGCGTATGTGTGGGTGTGTTCGGTGAGGTGCGTGAGTGAGTGGAGAGGTGATATGAGTGGGGGAAAATGTTCAGTGGAGTGAGGGGATGCTTATGGACTTGTCAGTGAGGGGTGGGATGGTCTGTGGTGGTGGAGCGGTCTCGCCGGAGTTGGTGGCCGGAGGTGAAGGAAATGGTGGTGGTGGAGTGCGATAGTGGTCGATTTAGGGAAATAAAGAGGGAAGAAGAATGTAGAGGGTGAAGGGGACTTATCTAGGGTGATAGTGGACGAAGGGAAGGCGAAGATGGCGTTGGGTACGTACTGCCGATGCCGGAGATGAAGGTGCTCAGAAAGGGACGGTCGGAGAGGATGAAGGGGAGACAAGGGCATCGGCGGGTGCTGTGCGACGCAGACGAACGCAAGGAGGAAGAATCTACCACTGGTATTGTGGTCAGGCGACGAAGGAGAGTAGGGAAGGTCGCCGAAGCTTGATGAGCGAATCGGCCAGAGGAGGAGAGAAGAATTTGAGGCAGTTTCCGGTTGATTTCAAGCTTAGAGGACTCGATTGGATCTGGGGCTTCTTAAATAGATCTCTGGAGGGGGATTTGTGCTTGGAAGCCAAGCTTCCAAGCAAGGTACTGTCGCTGGCGATGACAACTTCAAAAGAGACCCAAATCTCTCATGTGTTCGCATGAGAGATTGGGTAACAATTAGGGCATCAAACTGAGTTCACATTGGAGGGATTTTCTCAGAGAATCTTCCTTCCAATTTTGAAGGGGATTCTCTGAGAAATCAGGGAGAAACCACCTTCTAAAGCTCACCGAAGTAGGATTCCTCTGCTATAATGGTGGAGGGACCTAATTGCGAAAATGATGAAGAATATAGGGGGCTTTTGCGAAGGTTTTTGAAAGATAGGGGTACAAATGTAATCAGGTTAGACCTTTTTGTAAACTAGGTCAAGGCAAATTCATCTTGGATCCAAATTTTGGTACAAGCCTAATTTAGACCTAAGGAATCCAATGGTGATGTTGGATTTTGGGTTTGACCACACTTGACTAGGAAATTTATGCAAAAACCTAATTTAAGACAAATATCTGTCTAAGACCCCATTATAGGTCAAGATGGGTTCTAATGGCCAAATTGAAAGTTCTAAACCCTAGAGAATATTTTTCTATGATTTTTAGAGGGTTTAGGTGAATTTTATCCTAACCAGAACCTTGGTTAATCAAGTGGGTATGTTTTAGGGTTTCAAGAAGTCATTTAATTTACAAGGTACACAAACCCTTTTCTATCAAATCCAACCCACTTTTCATCTTGTTAAGACCTTTTAACCTTTGTTTAGCCCTTAAGAAAACCCATTTTTGTACTGCAATGGTAAAATTGCATTTTTACCTCTTATTTCTTTTTTTCTCTCAAAAAGGTTATTCAGTGAATTAGGATCTTCAGTTGGTTATGTAGGAGCTTTTATTCTCTTCATTGGGTCAAAATGAGCTAGCTAGGGCTTATGATGGTGTTCCCATCATACCCGCATGCCTAGATTTTGCTAGTTCCTTAGCAAAATTTTAAGGTTTTAACTTTGATTCTAGACCATGAGTTCCTTTGATGTTCAAAAACTATGATGTGTGCTTTCTTCTATAGATTAGGTTAGAATGCTGATAGTAGGCCTAGAGGTACTAAGTACCAACCAAGATCTGGACTTGAGTAGCTCTAGCCTCAATTTGCCGCGAAGGTTTTTAGGGCCCACAGGAACTATCCTAAGATTCGTTGACTCCGCGATTAAAGCACCCATGCTTGTAATATATTTTAGCCTCGGTTTAGTTGGCGGTATGTTTTTGTAACAGAGAGACAAAGGAATTTTCTTTGTTTGGAGAGTTTTCCCTCTCTTTTCTGTTTATTTCTAGCTTCGGATTGGCTTCTCAACACAGTCTATATCAGATTCCTAGTCCCCATCATCAGTCTTCAAAGGGTCCCTAGCAATCAATGATTTGGGATAGCATCGCCCATGGCAACCCCCAGAACCCTGGCTTTCAAGATTTTGAGATAATCTCGCCCATGGCGTTCTGTAGCTAAATCTAGACCCCGGCAATCAACATTTCGTGATAATGCCACCCATGGCATCTGAACCAACACAGGGTGCTTACATGCCCCCGGTAGGATATGTAAATATCCTATGAGACAAGTACCGAGGAGATGATATGTTATTGCGTATCTTCGAGGGGAATTTCCTGCCTCTCCGCGTCGGAAAATCGTCCAAATCAACTTGTGTTGATCAGCCGCTCCTAATCTAGGTGACCTTTTCAAAATAATTTAAACACATTTGCGTGATTTTGATACTTATGCACACTGAACCAGACTGTGTGTGGATTGGGGTGCTTAGGTTACCGAGTCCCGCAAATCATAGGCCAGTTGATGAGCCCAAATACTCCCTAAGCCTTAGACCTAATACTTAGGCTTTGCATTTTCCCCAACCTCTTGAGGACTATCCAGATCTTAGCGGATACTTGAATTTTTAAGCCTAAGAGTATAGCCCAAGAGGCCTAAGATTAGTGTTCCTACTAATCTCTTCTGTGTTTCATTAGCACTTCTTTCATTTTCTTTTTCTTGATATGGTCTAGAACTCAGTTAATCCCTTAATTTCTTACTAATGACTATCTCTTTTCTTTTTTCCTTTTCAATTTGTGCTCCTTTTTTGACATTTTTCACTTTCCCCTTTTTCTCCTCAAGATTTGTATGGCCTCAAAATTTTTTTCTCCCCTCAGAATTTTTTTTTGTTCTTTTCAAGAACTTTTTCATTTTTTACGTATTTTTTTGATATGTGATTTTTTTGTTGAAACCTTTTCTTGTGAGATGATTTTCACCACATTTTGCACTTTCATACCCCCCTATGCCTATGATTTACAATGTTCCCATTGTAAATTAAGTGAGTTCGAGTTCAGTTTAGATCATTCATTAGAATAGGTTCTGGGTGGGCGAATGGGTCGAGGTGACTGTTGCGGATGATTTCAAGCTCGGGTACGGATACTTAAGTTGAGGTTGGCTGTTCTAATGGATGAACCCTAAAGTGCAATATGAATTCAGCATAGGAATGTCAAGAAAGGTTTCAGGTTTTTCAAAAATGACGAGTTGCCTCTCGTTAAGCGCTGAGTTTTATTCCATCGGCTGGGTGCAATGAGCTTAGGGAGAATGGAGGGTAAAGGATGTTTCAACCAAATTTGTATCGGTAAGGTCAATGAACGGTTTGAGTCTCTAACCGTTCATGATGAAAGGTTCTGAATCGTGGCTGAGTGGACTGATCTCGATGGCTCCATTTCCAAAGATTCGTCGGACGAGGTAAGGTTTGATCCATTTCGATCTGAGTTTCCCTAGGAACAGTTTGAGCTTAGCATCGAAGAGTAAGACTTTTTGACCAGGGTGAAAGATCTTTCTGGATATGTGCTTGTCAAGAAAGGCCTTAACCTGCTCTTTGTAAATTCATGAGTTCTCATACGCGTCATGGCATAATTCATCGATCTCTCTCATTTGAAGCTTTCTGTGGGTTCCTGCCTTAGAAAGATCTGGGTTGCAAGTCCGTACTGCCCAATAGGCTTTGTGCTCCTATTCGACGGGGAGGTGACATGCCTTCCCATACACCAATCTGAAGGGAGACATACCTAATTGGGTTGTGGGCGGTCCTATAAGCCTACAAAGCTTCCGGAAGTCGGGATGACCAGTCTTTCCTATCAGATCGAACAATAACCTAGAAGATTTTCTTGATCTCCCGATTTGATAGCTCAGCTAGACCATTAGTTTGGGGGTGATAAGGAGTAAAGATTCGGTGTGACACCCTGTATTTGGTCATCAGTGACCTGAACTGAGCATTAGTGAAATGGGTCCCCCCATCAGAGATTATCGCACATGGAATCTAGAACTGTGAAAAGATGTTCTGATGAATGAATTTGATAACCACCTTATGATCATTGGTTCGGGTCAGAATGGATTCAATCCATTTGGACACGTAGTCAACAGTGAGTAGAATGTACTCGAAGCTGTTCGAAATAGGAATTGGTCCCATAAATCGATCCCCCAGATGTCAAAAATTTCGCACACGAGAATCGGCTGTAAGGGCATCATATCACAGTGGCTCATGTTGCCTAAAGTCTAGCAATGAGTGCATGCCTAACAGTGATTGTATGCGTCTTTGAAAATCGTGGGCCAGTAGAAGCTGCACTGGAGAACTTTCACTGTAGTTTTATGACTTGAGAAGTGTCCACCGCATGCCTGGTCATGGCAGAAGGACAAGATGTCATGGATTTCCACTCCTAAGACACATCGTCAAATGATTTCATCAGCACCGATGCGAAAAAGATACAGGTCTTCCCAGAAGTAATACTTGACATCAGAAAGCAATTTGTCCTTCTTGGCTTTCAGCCAATCGACGGGATCTGATGTGATGCCAATGGTTTACTAGATCAGTAAACCATGGAAGTCCTATACTGATAGTCAGGAGATGCTCATCAGAAAAATGTTCCGTAATGGGTCTGGAAGGGTCACTAATATTAGAAGGAAGGCGGGACAAGTGATCAGCTACCACATTCTGTTTTCCTGCTTTGTCACGAATCTCAAGGTCAAACTCTTGCAACAGCAAGATCCAGCAGATTAATCATGATTTTGCATCCTTCTTTGCAAGAAGATGCCTCGTAGCTGTGTGATCAGAGTAAATGATAACACGGGAACCCAGAAGATATGATGTGAACTTTTTTAGGGCAAATACTACAGCTAGCAGCTCTTTCTCAGTAACTGTGTCTTGTTAGCATAGTAGATGACCACGGGTTTCTCATCAATTTTCTACCCAAGTACCACTCCTACAGTGAAATCAGATGCATCGCGCATGATTTCAAAGGATTGTGACCAATAAGGGGACTGTAGGATCGGAGCTTGGGTAACTCGATCATGGAGGATTTCAAATGCTTGAGTGCATTCCTTGGAGATTTTGAAAGGAACATCCTTAGATAGTAGAGTGGTTAGGGGGTGCACGAAATTTGAGAAATCAGGAATGAATCGACGGTAAAAATCCACATGCCTCAGAAAAGATCGGATGTCCTTGATCGAGCTAGGCATAGGGAGTTTGGAAATCAGATTCACCTTGGCTCGATTGACCTGGATACCTTTTTCTGATATGAGATGTCCCAGGACAATTCCTTCAGGCACCATGAAATGGCTCTTTTCCTAGGAAAGAACCAGATTCATGTCAATGCACCGCCTGAGGATCTGGACCAAGTGCAGGAGGCAATCGTCAAATGATTCACCAAATACTGAAAGTCATCCATGAAGGCTTCCAGATAATCACCTACCATATCTGAGAATATGGCAAGCATGCACCGCTGAAAAGTAGCGAGTGCATTGCAGAGACCAAAAGGCATCCTTCGGAACGCGTACGTCCTGAAGGGGTTGGTGAAAGTGGTCTTTTCTTGGTCCTCACGATGGATTGCCACCTGGTTATAACCAGAGTACCCGTCCAAAAAGTAGAAGAACCTATTTCCTGCTAGTTTCTCGAGGATCTGATCAATAAACGGTAGTGGAAAATGATCCTCCTTTGTGGAGGTATTGAGATAAATGCTCTTGAATGGTCACCTGAGGATAGTAATTCCACGCAGATCTGTTTTGAGGAGAGAACAATAAAATAGGGTTTAATATGTAATTTTAACATCACATAATAAATGAAGAGTAACCAAGGGGTCACCCAGGGGTTAACCAAAGGTCAATTGAGAATTAAAGAGTAACAAGTGGGTCAGCATTGATAAAAAAGGGTTTCACGCATATCGAGAACCAAAATAGTACATAAAATCCTAATTTTAGCCCCACTTGAATTGAAGAGGTTATGGTCAGGAAAAAATTCATCTAAACCTCCTAAAATTCATAGAAAAATATTACAAAAGGTTTTGTGCATTTGGTTTGACCACTAAACCTATTTTGACCAAGAATAGAGTTTCAGACGGGATTTTGCCCTAATTTAGGCTTCTGTGTAAATTACTTAGTCAAGCATGGTCAAACTCAAATCCAAGTTCACCAATACATTCCTTGGGTCCAAATTAAGTTAAGACCAAAATTTGGGCACGATTAGAGTCCATCTTGACCTAGCTTGCAATTCAATCCCTAAAACCTCTATTTCCTACAATCTGACCATAGGTTTTGAATTTATTGCAAATGGGTCCCTAACTTCTCATCATTTTCTTCATTTTGGTCCCTGTTGCCATTGGTGTGAACTCGAGCTTAGTAGCAAGATTCAAGGGAGATTTTCTCCCTCAAACCAAGGCCAAACTTCTCTAAAATTAGAGAGAATGGTTGCAAGGATCTTCCCAATCGATTGGACAGATCTTGGACCGTGATTCGCTTCCTAAAGCTTGAGTGAACTCGATGAATTTGGGATGTTTTTCTCCCAAAAACATTAGCCAAATTAGACCTCCTTCCTCATATAGAGCTTAATCTCAAGCTCTATAAAGAGTACCTAAACTCCAACTGTCCAAATTAGATAGGTTTAAGGCTAAATGACCTATTCTCTCCTTCCCCCGACCAGCACTGACCTCAACTCTAGCAAGCCCCTCAATCTCCTTCGTTGCCCCCTGCCACGTACGATAGGCAGAGGGAACTTCTTCCCCGAAGTCTTCTGCATTTAGTGCACATCAGCTAGCACCGCTTACCACTTTGTCATTGCCGCTTATCACCACTGGAGCATTCACCTTCTCCGACGTCGGCCAATCACAGCTAGCACCAACTTCCCTCCCCTTCGACCATAATCTAGGTACTTCCTTCCCCTCTCCTTCTCTAGTTAGGATTAGGACGTTATCTCCCAAATTCAGCTACTGTATCACCTTCTCCTCCATCTTCACCACCTCAGGCAAGGGCTTCGACGAAGCCATGCGCCCTCTACACTCCAAATCTCCCTCTTCCATGCCCAAAAGCTCCACTACATCATCCTCACCAAAACCCCTCACAGAATTTCACCTTACAGAGGTTGGAAACGAGGCGAAGGCGGGAGGAGGGCGATCCACGCTGGGCGGAGGGCGGCTATGGCGCGGAGCCATCCAGGGCTGGAGCAGAAGGTGAATGGAGGACGTGGAGATCGAGGGCTTGGAGGAGAAGGGAGCGGATTTGGCAGGAGAGGTTCTTTAGGTCGTCTGAAAATGCTCGAAGATGTTCTTGGAGGAGAAAGAATGGAGAGGTTCTTTGCTTCAGATGCAGACGAAGGGGGCATGTGGCAGCGATTTGTAAAAACCCCCTGATTTGCTTGGAATGCAGGAGTGAAGGACACAAGCGTGAGTCGTGCCCTAGGAGAATTTCTTGGTGGTCTCAGAGGGCAGTCTCGCATCCTGTCTGGAGGGTCAAGAATGAAGCTCATCCACCGCCGCCGCCGACTCTGGGTAGCCACACAATTGAAGTTGAGATCCCATCTTCGGAGGAGATCTCGATTGCAGAGATCACACTGAGAGGTGCTCTGATTGGAGAGATCATGACAGGCAGGCCGTCAATGGCAATGTTTCAGAATCTGGTATGTTCCCTGGATCTTTTTTCTGCGAGTTGGAAGATAGCCATGTTATCCCAGTCTCGCTTCTTGGTTTATGGTTTGGGTATGCTAGATGTGGAACGATTGAGGTTTAGCTCAAGTAATTTTGAAGAAGTCAGTGTGATTTGGAGAATGGTCTCCCCATTTGATGGGGCTCTATCTAAGCGCCCTCCACAAAGAGTGACCTCCAGGAGGATTCTCCTTGAGATCTATGGTCTGCCATTGCACTTGCGGCTAAAGGGGGTTGTCTCTAAAATGTTAGCAGGTTTTGCTTCAATATGTGATGGTTCTGAAGTTTTGATTGGAGAGGGGGATATTAGGTCTCTAAAAGTCGAGGTAGAAGTTACAAATGCTGGCTCAATTCCTGATTCGATCACAGTCAGATGTGGGGGCACTTCTTGGCTTGTTAGACTTGCTGCTCTTGGACAGGTGTCTGGGCAGGCTGAATGTGGTCAAGATAAGTTGTCTGAGAATAAAATGAAGTCTGGAACCAACAGTGAGGAGAGAAATCAGAGTGACAGATGTGGACGCACTCCTCCTGCTGATGCTCCTGAAACCAAAAAGAGGAAGGACTGTCACTGTGCCATGGCTGAGGAACATCAGATGGGAGATGATGTTTCTATTGCTGATAGCAGTCAAGCCATGATTGTCAAAGAGGACTGCTGTTTGGAGGCTGCTGAGACTCCAATGGCAGATTCTTAGATGAACTGCAGTATGGTAGCGGGCAGGACAGGGAAGGATTTGTTGATTAAAGAGCCAGTCCAGATGCAACTTGCTATTCCTGCTGATTTGCAGTATGGCAGTGGTTCAAATAGAAAAAGTGGTGTGGGTAGATCTCCATACATGTTGAGAAGGAGAATGAAGGAGTCCTTGCCTCCTATGGAGGCGCAATGTATTGCTAATTCCATTATGGTTGAATATGTGGGCTGCAAGGCCAATGGGGATCTCTCTAAGGAGAAATGAGAATTTTGTCTTGGAATGTGCGTGGGCTACGCAACAAACAGAGAAGGGCTTCATTGTGTAGATATCTCTCTGAGTGGGAGATAGACTGTGCTCTTATACAAGAGACTCACTTGGAGAGGGAAAATGGTCAAGAATGGGAATGTTTTAAGCAACTGGGTCGTAATGATATTGCAGCTAAGGGTGCTACTGGTCGGTCTGGAGGACTGGCTTTTTGGTGGAGAAAATCTTCCATGTCAGTAACTGAAATTATTCGTGATAGGTTTTTAATTTCTTGTAAATGTCAATCTCCTCAAGGAGATATGGAATGGTTTATTTCTTGCATATATGGTCCTTGTGTGGCAGCAAATAGAGTTGGCTTGTGGGAGGAACTCTATGCAATGCATCAAAGAGTGCAAGAGACCCCATGGTTGTTAGGGGGTGATTTCAATTGCTATCTTTCTGGTGATGATAACCCGGATGGGAGAGTGGATAGTTCTACAGCTGGCTTCCAATTGGCTGTGCAGAACATGGGCTTGACTGAATACCCCATCAGTGGTGTGGAGTATACTTGGAGGAATGGCAGTGGGCAGCTTTCCAAATTGGACAGATTCTTTGGCAGTCCTAGTTTGTTAGAGAGATATCAACTATCAGCTGTGTTGAGCCTTGCTAGGCCGTTCTCTGATCACACACCTTTGGTTTGGGACAGTGGAGTGAATGCAGACACGGGATCTTACTTCAAACTCAGGAGATCATGGCTTAGGGAAGATGGATTCATGCAAATGGTTTCTCAATGGTGGCAAAGCAAGGTTGTTCAAGGCACTGCCACACAGCAGTTTGCTTCAAAACTGGCTGGTCTGCGTGAAATGTTGAAGGAATATGGGCAGGCTGTGAATCTGATTAGAGACTAGAAGAGGAGGGAAGCCTTGACAGTCATCAAGGATTTGGATCTGAAAGAGTGTAGGCTGGCTTTGAACCAACAGGAGCAGCAGCTGAGGCAGCAGATGCAATCAGTTGTGGGGGATGAAGATCTGAAAATAGAAATGGATTGGCGTGAAAAATCCAGACAACTATGGCTTAAAGAGGGTGATGCGAATACAAAATTTTCCCATCTTGCAGCCAGTGCTAGAAGGAGATTCAACCTTATCTCTTTTATTAAAGTTGAAGAAAGAATTATTACCTCTATTAAGGAGATCAGATCTGAAGCAAGTAAATTTTTTAAAGAAATGTCCAAGGCTGCTCCCAGAGGTTCTTGGAGGCTGGCAGCAATGGATTTCCCTTGTGTCAATAATGAACAAAGAGACATGCTTGTGTCCCCTATTTCTGAATAAGAAGTGCTAAAAGCTATTAAAGAATTAAATAATGAAGGTGCTCCTGGTTCGGATGGATTTCAGGTGTTTTTCTACAGAGAGCTATGGAATGTGGTTAAGGAGGATGTGTTAAAGGTTATTCACGAGTTTGAATTAGGCAACTCAGGATTTGAGAGGCTGAACAAATCTTATCTGTTTCTGCTGCCTGAGAAATCTTGTGCGGAAAGTTTTTCTGATTACAGACCCATCGCGCTATCTAATTCCATCTATCTTATTATTAGTAAGATTATTGCTAATAGATTGCGGGAGGTTTTAAAGGACTTGATAATGCTTGTTCAGTCAGCTTTTCTTCCTGGGAGATCTTTACAGGAGTCATTCATTGTTGCGCAGGAGATTGTTATGGGTTGGCATAGGAGAAAATCTAGGGCTTTCTTGTGGAAAGTTGATTTTTCCAAAGCCTATGATTCAATCTCCTGGTCATACTTATGGGAGATTCTTAGAAGGAGAAAATTTCCACCTTTACTGATTCAATGGGTGAAGAGGTGCATTACGACAGCCTCCTTTTCCCCATTGATAAATGGTAAACCGTGTCGCTGTTGGATTCAGCCCCAATGTGGAGTAAGGCAAGGCTGCCCTATTGCCCCTCTGATTTTTAACCTTGCGGTGGATACTTTGGCTAGATTTGCTTGTAAACTGGCAGCGGATCATTTTATAAGGGGGTATTCACTGTCTAATCATAGGGCTCTAGCCCCTGTACTTCAATATGCTGATGATACTATTTTTCTTGTGGAAGGGGGGAAGAGAGAAGCGCAGGCTCTGTTACATATGGTAAAAATTTTTGGAGAGGTTTCTGGTCTCAGATTGAATTGTAGTAAATCTTCCTTGGTCTGTTTTGGGATGAATAGTGGGTTACAGAATGAGATCTCCACCATTCTTGGTACATCTGTGGTTCCACTGCCGATTAAATATCTGGGTCTACCTCTGAAATGTTCTAAGATGAAGAAAGCAGATTGGTCTTTCCTCTTTGAAAAGGTAGCTACAAAATTGGAGGGCTGGAGTAGTAGATACTTATCAAAAGGTGGGAGGTATATATTACTGAATTCTGTTATCACTTCAATTCCCATCTTCTTTTTCTCTGTCCTTAGAGCTCCGAATTCTATTTGGAGAAAGCTGGAGGTGATGCGGAAACGATTTTTTTGGAAAGGGGCCTCTCATCAAGGGACCTTTTTTCAACCCTTAAAGTGGGAATCAGTTTGCAAACCTAAGCAGATGGGAGGTCTGGGTGTTAGATCCCTCAAAGAACTTAATGAAGCGCTACTATTGAAGTGGGCTGTTCGATTGCTACAGGGGGAAAAAAAATTTGGACAGAAATTATCCAGGACAGTTATGGGAGTACCAATGATGAGATAAATCGTCTTAACCCACGTAAACCGTCCCCCTTTTGGTCTTCTGTGGTGCGGGCCCTGAAAGATAATTGGAATTTTTTCAAATCAGTTTTAGGTGATGGAAAAAGCTTCAAGTTTTGGCTGGAAAATTGGGTACATGGAGGAACGTTTAAAGACAGGTTCCCCCTTGCTTATGCTTTGGCTGCAAATAAAAATGCAGTGGTAGCCGATTATTGGGATGTGGATTCGGAGCAGTGGTTCTTAAATAATGGTGGGTGGAATAATCATGAAACAAGATCTCGTGTAGAGACTGAACGTCTCATGCAAGAGCTTGCGGCTTTCAAACCCATGCCTCAGGAATATGATACATACAAATGGGAAGGTAATTTTTCTACTGCGGCTGCCTATGACAGGTTGATAATGTCCTCCAGGATGGCGGAAGATGAAGAAATGGGGAAAAAGCTATGGAAGTTAAAAATACCACTAAAGTTACAAATTTTCTTATGGCTCTGCAGGAGGGATGGATTGATTACTGGAGATCTGAGGCATAGAAGGATGGGGACCCCCGCCCAGTTTTGTTTTTTATGTGGGCTGCATAATGACTCTAGCGTTCATATCTTTTCTTCATGTGCGATCACTGATTATGTATGGAGGAGAGTATGCAACGAGTCCTTACCCACTTGGGGGAATTTGCGGCGCTACCTTGTGGATGGGAATAAGCCTTATATACACATGGTGGCTATGTTATGGGCTGTATGGAGGGCTAGAAATGAGCGTGTTTTTCAGGAGACCCCAGTGTATGTGGAAAATATTGTAAATTTTTGCTGGTGTCTCATACAGCATTGGGAGTCGAACTTGTAAATATTTTTTATTATCAATAATAGCTCTCCTGGTTTGCTATCGGTGATTTGATAGCATTCCTTTCTTTCTCAAAAAAAAAAAAGAATTTCACCTTACATCCACTCGTTCGCCCCTCCAAACAACTCACCCCCTATACGCCATTACCGACGTTGACAGACTTCTACACTTCGCAACACACCACAAGAACACTATCATAACCTTTGCTACCACTTGGCGAAGCTGCTAAGCATTCTAATTGGGGTGAATAGCTCGTATCTCATCTTTTCAGGCCATTGCCGGACATTACTATGCCACTGATGATAACATCATCATCAGTCATAACTAGCTCTAATTAGTTAGAATCAATTGACAAATGCTCCTACATAATCAGCGGAGAGTCATAATTCATTACATATCCTTTCTAAGAAGAATACATTAAATTAGGGGTAAATATGTAATTTTAACATCATATCCTAAATGAAAAATAATCATGGGGTTTTCCAAGGGTTAAATAAATGTCAAATGGTCACACATGTCTAATAAAAGGGTCCGTGGAGACAAAAATGGGTTTTCACGCATTGCGAGAATTAATGGACACCCGAAACCCTAATTTCAGACCCACATAAATAACAGAGATTTTGGTCAATATAAAATTCAACTAAACCTTCTAAAATTCATATAAAAATATTATATAAGGTTTTACAGCCTTGATTTGACCATCTGAACCCATTTTGACCAAAAATAGAGTCTTAGATAAAAAGTTGCCCTAATTTATGTTTCTATGCAAATTGACTAGTCAAACTTAGTCAAAACCAAAATCCAACTTCACCACCAGATTCCTTGGGTCCAAATTAGGTTTTTAACAAAATTTGGGCCCAATTAGAGATCATCTTGACCTAGTTTGCATTTTGGTCCAGTTTGATTCTTCATCTCTCAAATAACCGCTCAGCTTTCGAAATCTATTGCAAAGACCCCCCCTAACTTTGTCGTCTTCTTCACCAACAGGTCCCTACTGCCATTTCCATGTGAGCACATCAAGCAACGGACTTTCAATCAAGGAGATCTCCCTGATTTCTCGCCCAATCTCTTCTAAAATTGGAAGGAGAACTCCTGAGAGAATCCTCTTCCATCTGAGTCGCATCTTATGCTCTGATTCTTGCCCAAAAGTTGATGCGAACCCTATAAAAGTTTGTGGGTTTCCAATTTCGTGAAAGCTCCAAGCTTGGAACGACCCCCTGAACCCTATAAAAGGATCCACAGTGCAAGGCCGTGCTCCCTAGCTTGGTTTGGGCCGGAAATCCCCCTTCTTCCCTTCTCTTCGGCCGAACTCTTCACAATCTCTGGCGATTCCCTCTGTCTGACCTCTTCGTTGTCTGCCACGTATAATAGGCGGTGGTACCATCTTCCTCCAAC
The DNA here is from genome assembly GCA_037157565.1 of Thalassia testudinum. Lineage (NCBI taxonomy): Eukaryota > Viridiplantae > Streptophyta > Magnoliopsida > Alismatales > Hydrocharitaceae > Thalassia > Thalassia testudinum. The sequence goes on along the minus strand of JAZHRO010000065.1, from coordinate 14,537,117 downwards.
TCCTCCACACTTCGCAATACTTGCAAGCGTCTCCTATCTCCTTTCATCATCGTCGCTTCTCCCACCAAAGGCTTTACCTTCCATGGCGTTGGCCATACCATAACCGTCACCCTCTCCCCTTTCGACCAGTTAGAGTAGGTTAGCTAGGTTTATCTCTCCCTCTATTATCTTTTCCCTCTCTGTATCCCTCAATTCAACCACCGACACCACCACACGCCGTCATCTTCTCCATCTCCGACCACACCTCCGGCAAGGCTTCCTTGTCACTCCACCTCACCTCCCGCCTTGCCAACACTTCCTACACCTCCTCCTCATCCACCCAAACCAAACCCCCATCCTTATCCACCATTTCATCCACTAACGACCTCCACCGAACTCACCCACCTTCATGCTCCTCCTCCGATTCCAACACACTGTCACACGCACTCACAAGCCATGAGACCACCACCACCACATTTGCCAACACCTGGCGAAGCTCTTGAGGTTATTTAATGTGGCTGTGAGGCCATTCTTTTGCTTTCAGGTACTCACCGTCTGTCGCTTCCGCCACCTCTGTCTCCGACCTCATTCCCAGTCCTCCGACTGCAATAGCATTCGATTTCATCTCCAGGACACGCGAAGCACCTACAGGACTCTTCCCAAGCCATCAATTAGAGACCACGACCTCATCTTCAATGTCAATTGGAGGCATTCCCTTCAGCACCTGCCATTGTCGTGCGCAAAGAGAAGATGCAGTGGGTTTAGTCCCACATCGGGCGTAGAATAGCGCATGAGCACACTTAAGTTGTTTTTGTGATCTATCCTTATCACCTAAGAACACGGGGGTCGGGTCCCCACTACCCCACTCACCCGAATACTCGCCTATGCCTCACTCCTTGCCTGTGACTGATGCACGTCGGCCTAGACACAATTCATGACCTAATAACTCAATTGAGATCGATTATACACTAGGTCTGAGAGAGAAGAAAAGAGGAAATTTTGAGAGAGTAGGGGAGGGTTTTGCTCCTCTGTGTATGTGGCTAACACTTAGTCGCTAAAGGCCCCTTGTGCTTGTGAAGGAGAAAAAGAAGAAAGGTAAGGCCCTGAGAAGAAGAAGAGAAGAAGGAGAGGGCTCATGTAGAAAGTAGAAGAACAGAAGGAAAGGAAAGAAAGCAGAAGAGAAGAAACAAAGAAGAAGGCTTTGAAGAGCCTTGATCATTTAAGTCGTTTGATCCACATGTCCGACGTCTGATCACTATAGCATTCAAGCTACTGTTCGGTTATTTGGTTTAATTGAGATGTCTGATATGCATGCTTGATTAGGGCTAATAATTGGTGATCTAAATCACCATTATTTTATCTTAGATTTCTTTTTATAATTGTGATCTCCTGAAATTCTCATGCTTATAATTGAATATCAATTTAAGTAGATATTATTCATTTAATATCTCTTTTGTGCTTCGATTATGGTGCTCATTTATATCAATTAAAGACTAGCGCCTGAATTTCACATTTTCTCCCTATGTTTAACTCGGACTTCAATTTAGATTTCGAGTAATAAATTTCATCTGTTGATCGAGCTATTTAGCAGGCTTTACTACAATGAAATGACTTTAAAAGCTCTTATCTGGCCCGTCAAACATTTTGGCACCATTGCCGGGGACATCTCGATTAACATTTTGGTGTCGTTGTCGGGGAGCAACGCGCAATTCACCGCTATTCTTGTTTTACTTGATTCTATTTGAGCACTAACTTGCCCTATTTGTTTTCTTGTGATTTTGCAAGGTACATCACAAGGAGATCTTCCATGCAAATCAGCCATCCCCAGGGTAGGTAATCTCTCTTCTTCACTAATCTCCTAATCCTTGGAAGAGAGAAAAGGAAACAAAATTAATTAGGATTCATCTGCCTTACTTTTCTAGTAAATATCACTTAAAAGGCGAATTTCCTGATTTGTGAAAAAAATTCATATTTGATTGAAGCTTCAGTCGATTCTGATTAGATATTCCCTACCATGATTTCATGTACTGACTAAGGATTTATGCCTAATTCTAAGCATCTTAGACTACTCACCTTCTTGTTTGAGTCCAAGGTGTACATCTTGAGATTAAATTGGTCTTGGAATAGATCTAATTAGGGTTTCTACTCTAGGGTTTTTGGAGTGTTAGTTCACAATTGCCTACATTAAAGGAAATCAAACTTCCTGCATTTGTGTGCCACCCAAACCCTCGATTGAAAAGAGCTAATCAAGAAGAACCCTAAAATCAGGCTCTAAATCTCACTTGAACCCTAAAATTGTGGGCCTAATAAACTGAGAGTCAATTCAAGGTGATCTTTGGGTCTTGACTCAAATTTTATTCTGTATCTTTTATGGTAGGTCAGGTGAAGTTGGTCTACTTTGTAGGCCAACCAACCTCCAAATTAGGTCACAAATCAAATCAAGTGAAATCCAAGGCACAAATTAGGCTAAAATTGGTAGACTTAAGGTCTCAATTCGTACATTCCGGTCTACTTGGAACTGTAGTGACAAGGAAGGTTGGGTGGGAAAAACCCTGTAACCTGTGGGGACACTCTACCATGTAGGGGTCTTTGTGGGGATCTCCCTTCCTGGCTACCCAAGTAATTCTCGGGTGTGCGGATTTCTGATTCAGAGGTGATGTAAACACATTTACACTAATTAAGATGTCTATTTACGCATGTTCTTAAGCATAGGATTGCATTGCATGCTATAAATATTGCATAACATGCATCATCTTGCATTTAGAGTAGTTTGAATAAAATGGAGGTTAATTGTCTCCTTTTATGTGCCTGGACAAGGCAAACTTTTTATTGGCACCTCGGATCGAAGATCCAACCGTATAGATGTGATCAGGGCGATGATTGGAGTTCAACGACTCTAAGATTGCCCTAATCAGGCATCTGTAGCATTAGATAGCAATCGGGGAACCCTAGAAGATCAAGGGCCAGGATGGTGCAAATCCACACTTCAAATGACAAATTCGACTACATGGATGGATTTGGATTGACGATCGCAGCCTAACGACGCAAAAATCAAGTCAATCCGACACCCGTGGCACCATCTACATCATCTAGAAGATGGACGACAAAGATGGTGCCACGTGACGCCATCTCGGTCGCCCAAACGCTCGCACGCACCCACTGAAGCTCCTGCATCGGCTCTTCTCCGCCGTTGGATCAAGATCCAATGGCTGTGGATGCGACGCGTTGAAATCATCTGCACGACCATCTGCGCTCCGTAGCGCAGTTGTCGCGAGGCGTTGCACGTTCATAAGACGCGGGTTCGAGCCGTAGCGAGCAGGCGAAGGGCGCGGGCAAGCGGGCGCAGGCGTGCGTCAGATCTTGATCGGGTAGCCGTTCGCGCTCAATAGCGTTGACGCGCTATCGCACGCCCGCACCTCACGCTGCATCGCACGCGTTGGGGCGGGCGCACAGCGAGCGGGCGAAGGCACGATCTGGGCAGTCCGATCTTGCGATCGGACGGCTGTGGACGGCTGAACGTGCGGCATGCGTTGAGCATGAGCAGATGAGCAGGCGCGGATGGGCAGCGGCCACTACGCCCACGTTGGGGCTTTAGCGACGGTTTTATTCGTCACTAAAGACCCCTTATTTAATGTTTTAAAGATTTAATGACCAATTTGCCCCCACTCCTTGCAACTATAAAAGGAGACCCCCTCCACACGAAATTCTCATCCCTTCCTTCTCTTCTCTACCTCTCCAAAGCTCAAGAGAAGCTTGTCCCACACCTGGGATGCTCCTCGTGAGATAAAGTCCAAATTTTCGTCCTCGTTTGGAAGTGGATCCCGCGACGACGACGACGTGCTGCTCCGTTCCCATTCTTCTGCTTCGTCCTCCTTCGTCCTACTCCGTCCTCCTTCGTCCAGGCATCGTCCCATCCGGCTCGTCCTCCAAGTAATCGTCGAGGAGGATAACTTCTCTCTCCCATTCTTCTTTACAGCTTTCTAGTGTAGAATTTTCCTGCTTTCTAATGTAGCTGATTTCCCGGTGTCTAGTGTAATTCTTATTTGGTTTGATTGTATAAATATTTTGAAATATTGAATGCATGTTTTCTCTCTCTCTCTCTCTTTCTCTCTCTCTCTATCTTTCTTCCCTTTAGTTTGATAGCTTCATTGTAATTACATCGCCTTGCTTTTCAAAAATTCTAAAAAAATATAATTGCGAATATAGATCGACGTAGCTTCCCTGTGTTTGACCTGGAATTTCAATTTTGGTATAAATTTTATTTTTTGAACACGAATTCTTCGCTTTCAAGCTACAACAACAAGGTTTTAAAACCAAACACGTTAGCGTAGCAATTCGTACGTTCAACATTTTGGCACCGCTGCCGGGGAGGCAACGATTTTCGATCTTCTTTTCGCATTTCTTGCACTTTGTTATTTTCTAACTTGCTTTCTCTTGTGTCTATTATTTTGCAGAGACTTCCATCAGGGAATCATCAAGCGATAGACTGGAGTAAAGTGCAGTTGAAGACAACTGTAAGTGCTCCCCATTCTTCCCCCCTCCATAGATTTCATTCGCCACATTAAATCCAAATTCCAATTAACCTAGGTGTTTGCATAAATCCTAGGAATAGTTTGGTTGTTTGGATTCTCACTCACATTCATTCCACCCTCATTTATAAAAAAACAACAAAAAGATAATATTGTGGGGTAATTTTCAACAAACACACAACATACACCCACATTCAAGGCACTTAATCAAATTGATTTGTTTCTACTCAATCGGGTTCTGATCTGTGAAACCGGTACACACAAAGCAACACATAATAGAGTAGAAATCATTCTAGGTTAACCATCTTTGAGTGCCTAACTTAGTGGTGCAATTATGGCCAATTGTTTGAATTGTTTGGGCCGCACCACTCTATTTAAAACCAACTCACCAAGTGGCTCCCCATTAGGGTTTTCAATCTAGGTTTATTCCAGGCACTCCACTTTCTTTCTAGTTTTAAAGGAAAATAATCTTCACCCGTGTTTTATAACTTGGTTTGCTTAGAAACTTGATTGCAATCCACCTAATTTGAAACCCTAAAAGCTACTTTAGCAAGATTTGAACATTAAAATTCACGCATCACAAATAATCTTGCTTCAAAACCTTGGTTGTGCACGCACTTACACAAATCTCAATCAATCATTAAGGGCACAACCCATTTTAAGGGCCCATCACATTCCATAAGCACCACAATCCCAGACCTTAATAAAACTGAGTAGACATTGGCCTTAAGGTTTGATTCGCTTTTCAGGGCCTAGTCTGAGATTGTTTTTTATTAACCTACTTGTACTGATTAATCTGATGTCTAGCTAGATGAGTAGCATCAAACGACTGCGGCTGGGGGTACACTAGGAACCGGAGGCGAAAGCTGAAGGAGGAATCTTCTCCCCAGTCCCTCCTTCTAACTGGTTGGATTAAATAGACACAAGTAGAGTAAATCATTTACAGTCTTAAGGTGGGTTTTGGGAGTCAGTAGATCCTTAGGCTACCCCACTTAAGGACAACCTTGTTTTGTTGTGTTGCAGGGTCCTTATCCCTAGTCCTTTTGACCTTCTCCTTATTTATGCTGGGTAGACGGTCATTGAATCCTCGATTAGAAGGACCATTAGAACATTCTTGGAGGTGCAAGTTGGATTTTGGTTAATTTGATCCCATGGCCAAACAACAGCCTCCTCTGCTTGGAAATCCACAGGAAGAATTTCGAAGGCAGCTAGAATAAATGCAAAGAATGCAGGAATGGTTCCAGAGAATGCAGGGTGCTCAGCCCTTGAAGGATTTTTATGATCCTTCAAATTACGGGGAATGTCCCGGCGTCCAGATTCCTGCCGGTGACGTAGAAATCAAGCCCCAGGTGTTAAGCCTGATTAAACATTATCATGGGCTTGGCTCCGAAGATCCGTTTCAGCACTTGGAGGACTTGACCACTTTGGTCCAGACCACCAAGGCACGAAACGTAAACGAGGAGCAAATGATCATGAGGCTCTTCCTCCACTCTCTTAGGGATAAGGCCGTGGATTAGTATAGGACAATAGGAAGACCAATTACAACTTGGAATGAGTTGAAATCGACCTTTCTGAAGAAATTCTTCCCAGTCAGATGTACCAATGCTTTGAAACGGGTAATCACTACCTTTACCCAGCGGCCGGGGGAGAAGTTTCATGTGGCTTGGGAGCGATTCCAAGACTTATTGCGGAGGTGTCCACACCACGAGGTGCTAAAATGGCAACTCGTGCAGATCTTCTATCATGGGTTGACTGAGCAACTCAGAAATCATGTGGATGCTTCTTGCGGAGGTAATTTCCTCAATAAAGATGCAGATAGTGCACATGATTTATTTGAGGAAATGAGTGAGAATTCAATTAATCATGCCTCCATGGATACTTTTAACCGGTCCCAGCAACCCAGATCAAATGTCAATGAAGTTCATGACTCTCATTCATTTGATATGGAATTGATTTGTAACAAACTTGATAAGGTGGACTTGGTTGCTAAGAGAATGGAAGAGTGGATGGCTGGCAATTCTATGAACAACTCTCGATCCACTCAATCCCAAAATTTGGGATTCCATTCCTCATGAGCTCCTTCTGGACGGGAGTTCGTAAATCAACTCGATGCGGCTCAACATGTGAGTCAGCATTTTTCGAAACCCCACGGGTTCCAAACTGGGGCCTTTGATCCTAATTTTTCTGATCCTTCCCTTTCTTTCTCTCCATCCTCACCCTATGAGGATATCTGTGCTATACAAGAGAATGTTAGATCCAACCCCTACTCGAATGCCTATAATCCAGGTTGGAGAAACCACCCTAACTTCTCTTGGAAAAATTCAGGGCAGTAGACCCAATTCCGACCCAGCAACTATGCTCCACAAAGACCAATGGGTCAGGGTCAAGTATATACTCAGTTGCCTCCGAATCAGGTCAATCAGCCAGCTTGGAATGCCCGTCAACCCGCAGGGCAGGCTAATTTGAACTGTCAAATGGTAGAGATGCAAGGATCCATGCTCCAGCTCATGCAGCAAATGAAAACTTCGCTGGACAACTTGCAGTCCGGGCTCATTGCTAACTCTCATCAACCCGGATCTCTACCATCCCAACCCATACCTAACCTGCGAAATATTATGAATTCGGGCAACCAAGCTCATGGGTACAGAAATCTGAGGGACCCACATGCACATGCTCAGGTGGTTGAGCAGGGTTCCTCGTCCTCTTCTTCTTCTGCAAATCAACAATTCATGGTTAATCAAGCCCCTCCAATCTTTCCTAACCCTCCCCAAGACCCAAATTCTTATGCTTCTGCAAATTTTGTAACTTTGAGGAGCGGTAGGAAGACTCAAGATCCACAACCACACTATTCTGATCTTTTGAATCCTGAAGAACCTGAGGAGAGAGAGGAGAATTCTAGAGGAGAAATCAAGGCTCAGGAACATGATTCCAAAGATCTGACTCATGTTCCTTTTCCTGAAGCCTTAACCAAACTAAAGAAGAAGTCTGTTGATAACAATGAGGAGCTTTTGAATCTATTTAAGAATGTTGAGATCCATATCCCGCTCCTTGATGCTATCAAGCACATACCGGCTTATGCAAGATTTTTAAAGGAATTATGTACACAAAAGCGTAAGTCGAGAGAATCTGTTTCGAGGAAGGTGGTACTCTCCGAGCAGGCTAGTTCTGTTATCCTGCACTACCTCCCTCAGAAAAAGAGAGATCCTGGTGCTCCATTGATTTCTTGCGTTATCGGAGATTACACATTTGATAGAGCATTTTTGGATCTGGGTGCATCCATCAATCTAATTTCGACTTCTCTCTACAAGAAGCTTGGGTTAGGTGAACTTCGACCAACTTCAGTAACGCTACAGTTAGCGGACCGCTCGGTCACAAACCCGCGAGGTGTTATTGAAGATGTTATAGTTAAGGTCAAGGATTGCTATTTTCCTGTAGATTTCCTTGTCCTTGACATGGATGTACCTGATAATCTGAGGAACACGCCCATCATTTTGGGGCATCCGTTCCTGGCTACCACTAAGGCCAACATTAATTGTGAAAGTGGTAGCATGGAAATTGCCTTTGGGGACCAACGAATGAAATTAGATATTTTTAAGGCGATTAATAATTTGAGGATTATGGATTTATTGAGGAACTTGATGAGGATAATGATAATATTGAAACTTGTTTAATAGTTTCTTCAATCGAAAGTTCCTCTTTGGATGATGAATTTGACCCGCAACCCTCTATGGCTGACCTGACATCTTCGGAAGAGGTTATTGATTTTGTTCACTCACAACCTCTTCCTCTTGTTGAATCTTCAGCATCTACCCTACCACCAATCATCAACCCACCCTAGCTTGAATTGAAACCATTGTCCAAGAATTTGAAATATAAATTTTTAGGACCTCAGAATACGCTCCCTGTGATTATCAGTGCTAAATTGACAAAGGAATAAGAGATTAAATTGATCAAGGTCCTAAAGGAACATAAGGAGTCAATTGGTTGGACCATTCATGGCCTCAGGGGGATCGAGCCATCTTACTGTAATCATAGAATATTCTTGGAAGATGGATCCCGCCCTTCTTACCAAATGTAGAGGAGATTGAATCCAAATATGCGAGAAGTGGTCAAAAAGGAAATTATCAAGTGGCTCGATGCAGGAATTATTTATCCAATCTCTGATAGTCCTTGGGTAAGTCCCATTCAAATTGTTCCAAAGAAAGTCGGGATTACCGTTGTGACTAACGAGAGAGAAAAATCTGTCACAACTCGTTCAGCTTCCTCATGGAGAGTTTGTATTGATTACAGGAAGCTGAACACAGCCACTAAAAAGGATCATTTTCCCCTGCCCTTTATCGATCATATCTTGGAAAAATTAGCCGGGCAGAAGTACTTCTATTTTCTTGATGGCTACTCAGGATACAACCAAGTTTCTATCCATCTCGAGGATCAGGAAAAAACTACTTTCACCTGTCCCTATGGAACCTTTGCTTTTCGTAGGATGCCTTTCAGGTTATGCAATGCACCTACGACTTTTCAAAGGTGTATCCTAGCCATATTTTTTGACATGGTGGGAGAGTTTATGGAAGTCTTCATGGATGATTTCTCTATTTTCAGAGAATTATTTGACTCTTGTTTGGTTAATTTGGAAATGATTCTTAAGCGATGTTTCAAAACAAGATTGGTCCTTAGTTGAGAAAAGAGTCATTTCATGACCCAAGAGGGCATCATTTTGGGTCATGTAATCTCTGAACGGGGAATTGAAGTGGATAAAGCTAAGGTTGATGCTATCGCTAAACTTCCTCCTCCCACATCTGTTAAACAAATTCGGTCATTTCTTGGCCATGTGGGATTTTATTGAAGATTCACCAAGGATTTCTCGAAGGTTGCTCATCCTTTGAGAAATCTTCTTGCCAAAGAAACGCCGTTTGTTTTTGACGAATCATGTCGAAAGACATTTGATTCCTGAAAACGGCAGTCACCTGTGCTCCAGTTTTACAGCCACCAATTTGGATAGCTCCTTTTGAGATCATGACCAACGCTTCTGATTACGCGGTCGGGGCTGTCCTGGGTCAGAAAATTGATCGAAAGTCCTCAGTCATCTACTACGCTAGTAAAACTCTGGATGAAGCCCAGAGGAATTACACTGTTACTGAAAAGGAATTACTAACTGTAGTGTTTGCTTTGGAAAAATTTAGGGCTTATCTCTTAGGGTCTCATGTTATCATCTATACCGACCACTCGGCCTTGAGACATCTCTTGGCCAAAAAGGATGCTAAACCTTAGCTTATTCGTTGGATTCTTCTTCTTCAAGAATTTGATCTTGAAATCAAGGATAAAATCGAGCTACAAAATGTGGTAGCGGATCATTTATCGAGACTCCTAGGTGATTCTTCTTGTCCGGACATTCCAATTGCTGACACTTTTCCGGACGAAACTATTCTTACAGTTTTAGGTGTCCACACCTCATGGTTTGCTGACATTGTTAACTATTTGGCCGTTGGTCAAATCCCCCAGGATTGGACCAGGTAACAATGGGATAGACTCAAATCTGAGGCCAAATGCTATTTTTGGGAGGACCCTGAACTGTATCGCATCGACTCTGATCAGATTATTTACCGATGCATACCATAGAATGAATTCAACAGTATACTCGAGTTCTACCATGCATCTGGGTGTGGTGGACATTTCTCTGGGAAAAAGACAGCTGCAAAAAATCTTGCTATCTGGCTTCTATTGGTCGTCTTTATTTAAGGATGCCCAGGATTTCTCAAGGTTATGTTCTCGATGTCAGGCACTCGGGAGAAAACTATGAGAGATATGATGCCCCTAAACCCTATTCTTCCTGTCGAAATTTTTGATGTTTGGGGCATCGATTTCATGGGACCCTTTATCCCTTCATTTGGACATCAGTACATTCTTGTTGCTGTTGATTATGTGTCCAAATGGATTGAGGCGATTCCCACCCGAACCAATGACCACAAGGTGGTCATCAATTTTGTCAAGAAAAATATCTTCAGTAGGTTCGGGATTCCGAGGGCTATCATCAGTGATGGTGGCAATCATTTTACTAATGCCCAATTCCAAAATTTATTGGCCAAATACGAGGTTAATCACCAAATTTCCACACCTTTCCATCCCTAGATGAATGGACAAGCCAAGATCTCCAATCGAGAGATCAAAAACATTCTGCAGAAAATGGTTAGGCTTGATCGCAAAGATTAGACTCAAAAGCTTGAGGACGCTCTTTGGGCCTATCGTACGGCGTATAAAACACCCATTGGCATGTCTCCATTTCGTTTGGTGTATGGAAAGACATGCCATCTACCCGTAGAGATTGAACACAAGGCTTTCTGGGCATTCAAACAATGAAATTTAGATCTGAATCTAGCTGGGAAGACTAGGAAACTCCAACTATCTGAGTTGGAGGAGCTTAGAAGTGATGCTTATGAGAATGCCAAGATCTACAAGGCTCGGACCAAAGCTCTACATGATCAACTGATTTCTCGCAAGAGCTTTGAGCCAAACCAGAAGGTCTGGTTATTTGATTCTAAACTTAAGCTCTCTCCTGGCAAACTTAGATCTAAATGGAATGTCCCATTCATAATTGACCAGATTTTTCCAAATGGTGCCGTTTAGATTTCTGACCCAAAGGCGGGTAACACATTTAAAGTCAACGGTCAACGTCTGAAGCCTGTTGTTGACCGTATTCTTCCAGAACCCATCTCAGACACAGTTGCTCTAGCCATTCTATGACTTCTTTGGCTGGACTTCGCCTAGCTGACGACATTAAACTCAGCAGTTGTACATATGACACAAGGCTGGTACGAGCTTCATATTTTGGTGACATCTTTCATATTCTACCCTTTCTTTCATGTCTCTTTTTCAATGAGGACATTGCAGAGCTAGGCATGGGGCGGTGGATTCATTTTTGAATAATTTGGTCAGCTTTGTGAAATTCATGTAAATTATTTTTCTCTTCTTATTTATACATAAAAAAAATCAAAATTAAGAAGGATTAGTTGGACATTAGGACTTTTCAATCCTAAGAAATTTTACATTAGGATCTGAACACAAAGACCCTTCAGGTCTTTTGGACTTAATTAGCCCGTGTATCCACTAAAATGTGGATTTGTCTTTTGAGTCCTCACCATCTTAATTCTATCGTAATTGGAATAAATAAGTTTGGGTGATAAGTACACGACTTATCAACCCACCCTCTGATTTGAGGGAATTTCTGAGTTTTAAGCATCTACACACTTTCTTTGCACTGGCTCGTTATTCGACGATTCTAACAGAAATTGGGTAGCTAATGAATCTTCTAGGGTGATATGGCTGACAAGTTATCGTGGGTAACAGCCCATAGGTAGGCTATCCAGAGCCCATTCACTGGACCTTTCTCTTTTTGTTGCTTTTAGATAAATCTTAGACCAGGGAAGCCACCTAGTTAAAAAAAAAAAATCAAAAATAAAAGGAGAAAAGAAAAAAAAGAAAAATGTCACACTTCGTTGCACGAGTATGGCTGGCAAGTTGTCAGTGGTAACAGCTCATCGAACGGTTGTCCAGAACCCAGCTCAGAAAATGCACTAAAAAAATTCCCAAAACACTTTGGAAGAAGCGGAGAAGTAGAATAAACCGGGGAGATATACACTGGATTCACCCTTGTGTTGACCCCGTAAAAAATAAAAGTAGGTTGAAAGCTACTGGTTGTAAAGATACACCTTTAGGCAGAATTCCTTTTAGGTCACCTAAAGGAGTAGAAATCCGAAGTTCGTTTTAATTGCCGGTCAACGAGTCTATCGCATTCACAATAAGATGCTTAAAACTTAGGATTCCCATCAAATCATGGGTGAGTTGAATGGCCGTAGAAAGCCACTCTTACACCCTAAAATTTGAAAATCCAAAAAATTAGAAAAGAGGAAAAAGAGAAAAAGAAAATTTTCTTTGAATAACGTGAGGGCTTGAGGCGGTATGCATTTTGGCAGATACTCGGGAACTATTGTGTCTTTGAAAGTTCAGATCCTAAGTAAACAATTTCTTAATGATTGAAAATAACTCATGCCCAAATAATCCAACCTAATTCTTTTATAAATAGCATATAGTTTTTGCTAGGGACTAGCAAAAGATAGGCATGGGGGTATGATGTAAACACATTTACACTACTTAAGATGTCTATTTATACATGTTCTTAAGCATAGGATTGCATTGCATGCTATAAATATTGCATAACATGCATCATCTTGCATTTAGAGTAGTTTGAATAAAATGGAGGTTAATTGATGAGAACATCATCATGAACCATAACTAGCACAATATAACCTAGGTATGCAAGAAAAAGCTCCTACATAACTCAAAGAAAGGCTTAACTCAGAAAATTCTGAGTTTAAGAAGAAAATAAGTCATAAAGGGTAAAAATGCAATTTCACCAACACAATCTGCAAACAGGATAACTCAGGGTCCAAACACAGGTCAAACTAATCTAATAAGAAGGAAAGTGGGATGATCTGATCCAACAAGGGCTACAGCAACTCCAAGGAATTAAATGACATTCTGTAACCCTAAAACAAACCCACTTCAATTCACGTGGTTTGAGGTAGCGTAAAAATCAACTAAACCCTCTAAAATTAATATAAAAATAATCTCTAGGGTTTAGAACCTTCAATTTGGCCTTAGAAACCCATTTTGACCAACATTGAGAACCATGCCCAATTAATGATTTAATTTGGGTTTTTACGTAAATTGGCTGGTCAAACATGGTCTGACCTAGAAACAAAATTCACCATTAAAATCCTTAGGTCAAACTTAGTCATGTATAAAAACTTGAGCTTAAGAAGAGACCTCCTTGACCGACTTTGCAATTTGGTCCTCATCATTTACTTTCTGACCCTCAACTTTCGAAACCCTTGCATTTTGGCCCCTAATTTCATCTTCGTTCTTTGCATTTTGGTCAATCCTGGAAGTCTCTGCGCGGCACCATGCTCCGGCGACTTTGCGCGGAGCATGGCGCCACGCAGGGTGAGGGGGGCGTCCTGCAAGGAGAACGCGGAGTTCCCTGCGATATCTGCTATTGCAGGGACTCGGCCATGCCGCCTGACGATGCCCACACCTTCCGTGCGAACGCGCGGAAGGTATGGGTCTCGTCTCCGACCATACTCCGACGAGGGATGCACGTCGCCAGCGTGCGTCCGCCCCTCCGCCACCGCCTTTATAAAGACCAGCATCGCCAGCCGTTTCTCCCAGCTCAGTCTTGATGGAGAATCCCTCAACCCTTCCTCTCTCTCCACTTCGACAGGAACCCACCAGCCCCAGCCGCTCCTCCTCCTCCTTCTCGTCGCTTTGCTACAATACCAGCAGCAGAGCCACCTTCGCCTGATCTCCCCGCGTCACGCCGCGCCAAGTGCGCGATTCCCTGCCCTCTTCCTCGCCGCCGCTCTCTCCCTCTGGGTATTTCTTCTCCGGTGACAGTCGATACGGCTGTCCTTCTCTCCAGCCCCCTTCGTCCCTGCAAGTAGGTTACAATTACTCCCAATCTTCCCCTCTTTCTTTTCCCCACATTATTTCATTCAAATCGACCCTCGACTGACCTTGACCACCATCACCTTCCCCGTCTCCGACCACCCTCCGGCGAGTTGCCCCCGCCGATCCGCAACTCCACACAACTCGCCGACCATCCCACAAGCTCCGCCTCATCACATTGAATGCCCTCCACCCCTCCACAGTCCCTCCACACTCACTCAACATGCCACCGATCACACCTTCTTTTCCAGCCACAAGATGACCTAGGCACGCACGCCTAGGACGTCCCATGGCCTGCTGCACTTCGTACCACCTTCGCCGTGCCACGGCGAAGGTCCCCCAGTGGTTTGATTAGGCCGAGAGGCCCTTTTTGTGCTAGACAGGTCTGCTGCCCCGGCCGCCATTGGCGATGACTTCAGAAACTCCCAAGTGTGCTCCAGGCTTCAGAGCTCTAGGCTATCAGTTGCTGCGAAGGTGGACGAGTCGTGTGAAGGCAGGCAGCTGGCGAGTGAGGGGAATCGAGGCTGCAGCTGCTGAAGCAAGGCTGCGGTCTTCCTGCGGGCGCACGCAAGGAGAGGCAACCGTTTAGTCCCACATCGTAAGTTCTCGAAGCGCCGCACCGATTTAAATTGATTTTATGCATAAGGCTTATCGCCTCCGAATGCACATGGGGGTGAGGTCCCTCGCCCATCACACCCGCCTCATCCGCGGATTCACCTCGCGGACCTAGCGGATCCGACCTGACACTACCCTGCACTCCTCGCGCACCACCCACGCCGGTGCGCCTGGTCACGGGTATGCTATCCGATCCGTTAACCCAGCTCTAGGAGAGCTTCCTATGAGCGGTTTACAGAGAGAGAGAGACGTGCGAGTAGAGGGAAGGGGTTAGGTTTTGCTGTGCCTTGTGTGCAGGAACAGGGCGCGAAGGAGAACGGCTAAGTGCTTAGCCGCAGGAAGGAGAAGGAAGAAGATCTAAAGAGAGGCAGAGCATAGGAAAAGGCAAGGCATAGAAGGAGTAGAAGAAGAAGAAACCCTGAAGAAGCCTTACAGCTGAGCAAGGCAGGAGACCAAAGAAGAAAAGAAGCAGAGGAAGAAGAAGGCTCGCAAAAGAAGAGAAGAAGAAGAAGAAGCAGTGAAGGAAGAAAAGGAAGCACTGTAGCAGACCGCCGTTTAAGTCGTCTGACTGCGGTATCAGACGACGGATGAAGCTTCAGAGGAGATAAAGCAGAGAAGAAGAAGAAGAAAAGAGAAGGCTCCGCAATTGAAGAGAAAGAAAAGAGAAGAAGACTTCGCGCAGGAAAAGAGAAAGAAGAAGAGCTGAAGAAGAAAAGAAATAGAAGACAAGCAGAAGAAGAATTGAAGGCAACAGGAAGAAGAAGACCCGTAGAGACACTGCAGCTGAAGAAAAGACAAAGAAGAGAAGAAGAAGAGAAGAAGAAGAAGCCAAAAACTGAAATCTATCTCTCCCTCTCTCTCTCTTATTTTTGTAATAAAGAAAACTCTGTACTTCTAGAATTCTAGTAACTCCCTGAGTTCGACCTCGGGAAACCAAACTATTTTCGAGTAAATTTTGATAGTAACGACAACCGTAGCTGTCATATTTTACACTATAACGACATTACTGTAATAAGCACTAAAACAAACAAAGATTAGCCGCGCTTGAAAAACCCGTTACCATTCTTGGTGCCGTTGCCGAAGAGCAACGGCTATTCTAGAAGCTTTAAAATTCTTTTAAAAATTGCTAATCTTTCTCTCTCTTGTGTGCAGGTAAAGGGAAAAAATTGGAAGAGTAGCCGCACAACAAGCACTCCAACAAACAGGTAATCTTCATCAGCCCTCTCTTAAACTCCCTTGAAATCTGAAAAGAAACAAAAAGAATCAACTTAGGGCTACCTGTGTTATATTAGTAATTCCTCAAAGTTGCCTAAATTTTTCATTTCAACACATTTTAACTGTCCATCCAACTAAGGTAACTAGGGCTAAAACCTTCTTGATTGAGCCCTAGTTACTAAATTTTGAGGCAACTAAAATGGACCAACTAGAGCCAACTCAAGGATTGAAAAGCTAGGGTTTTTAGAGACACACCTTCTATTAACAAAGAAAAGATCTTCCCAAAAAGAGGTGTACCTAAACCTTGTTTGAAAAGATCTATACAAGAGGAACCCTAAGCAAATCAGGCTCTTAAATCCATTTGAACCTTAAAAGAAAGGACCCAAAAGCTCTCAAAAGAAACAAGAGGTGAAGGTGAACCCTTGGGTCAACCAACTTTAAAATTAGGTCACTTTCTCACTCAAAATACCTAAGAGTTCAAGTGGAACCTTAAGCACCTTGATCTTAAAGTAAAAGAAGTAGACTTAAGAGGTCAAGGTCCCCATTCTGGTCTACCTGGAACCGCAGTGACAAAAGAGGTCGGGTGGGGGAAACCCTGTAACCTGTGGGGACGCTCTACTGTGTAGGGGTCTTCGTGGGACTCACCCTCTCTGGCTGCCCAGGTAATTCTCAGGTGGACGATCTTTTTGATCAAGGGGTCCATCTGCCCCGCACCTCTATAGTCACCCAACAATCTTTGGGTGTCTCGATTGGGTCCAGCACCTTCTAAACTCATCTATTTCAACAGTGCATGTACGGTAGGAGGTCCTTAAGACCACCTTTAAGACCTCCTTTAGAAATTCACTCTCGTCAAGGCCAAGCCTTGACGCCCGTGTTTGTGCAGCAACCCCACCACATTATTCTCTCATCTGATTCAGAACCAAGCTCTTCTTCTTCCCCCATCATGGCTCAGCCAGTTGAGGAAGAAAACAATCTGGAGCACCAGCTCCAGCGACTCAATGACCTCTTCCAAAACTTTGTGCACACACCGCAGTGTCTTATGATGCGGGACCATTATAATCCTGCTGTGGTGGCCATTGAGCCTCGAATCAGAATCCCGACTGGAGGACCAGATTTCGAATTAAAGCCCAATATGATTCATGCTATACCTAAATTCCATGGGCTTAATTCCGAAGATCCCTTCCAGCACATCAAACAGTTGAAGCATCTGGCCCAAACTTTTGGGTCAGATGCACAAAATCATGACATTCTTCTCATGAAGATGTTCTCCTTCTCTCTTATGGACAAGGCCGCTCATTGGTATCAAACTCAGACCCGGTCGATCAACACTTGGGAGGAACTTCAGTCCGAATTTTTGAAGTTCTTTCCTGTTGGTCGGACCAATGCCTTGCGCCATCATATTACTCACTTCACTCAGCAAACGGGAGAACCTCTCCATGAGGCATGGGATCGCTTTTAGGATCTCATGAGAAAGTTCCCCCATCATGGAGTTTCTAAATGGGAACAAGTCCAGCCTTTTTACCAGGGACTCCGAGAAGACATCCGTCTTTTCGTCAATGCAACCTGTAGAGGAAATATCATGGGTCAACATGCGGACACCATGTGGGAGATTCTCGAAAACATGTGCTAGAACTCCATCAACAATGACTCCATGGGATTATTTGACAGGACGAATTCCCGCGCATCGACGAACCTCAGGGGAGCACATGAGATGCAGGGCTTGTCCGCATCAGTCGACCTGGAATTAATGGCCAGTCGATTGGACAAGGTCTCAATCGTTGAGAAGAAGGTGGATGAGCCGACTCAGTACTTGCAGCGAGCGACCTCTGCACGTAACTCCTTTGCATAACATCCTTCAACACAGGAGACTGTGCAAAACATTCTCCACCGATCTTCCCCTGGAATGGATCCATATCCATCCCCATCTGATTCTTGGATCGGAGGGTCATCCGATCCTTTCTATACCAGCCCGGGGAATTCCATTCCCCCTTTCTCTGATTCTCTGGAGGTTCCTCAGACCTACGAGGACCTCAACGCCATCCAGAACGACCCATTCTCCAACACCTACAACCCTGGATGGCGAAACCATCCCATTTTTCAGTGGGCGGGAAATTCCCAAACCCAAAGACCACCCTTTCAGTCCCGCCCACAGCCCCCTCTTCCTTACCAGCCTCCTCAGCCTCGGTCCAACCCTACTTATCCATCAGGGCCAAATCAGGATCAAATGTCCCTTATCCTTCAGACTCTGGCTGACATTCAAAGAATGAATGCAGCTATCCAAAAACAACACAAGGACGAACTTTCCGAAATCAACTGGCCCAGTTGGCAAATTCTCGCCAGCCAGGCACACTTCCTTCCCAACCTCTTCCTAACCCGAATAACATGCCAACTCAGCGGCGCGTTATGAACCCAAACCCGGGCCAAGCCCACATGATTTACCAGGCCCACTCTGTTCCTTCACCCGACAGGATGGAGGCTTCCACTTCTTTTGCGGGCTATCAGCAGCAACCCATTTTACCCAATCCCAACCAAAACCAGGCAGGACTTAATTCCGTGACAACCCGTAGTGGTAAGGAAACCCAAGATCCACCTTATCCAAACCACTCCAAGCCTGGTAGTGATCCCAAGCCTAGGACAGTAATTGATGACAACCTCATCATGAACCCTAACTAGCACAATCTAACTTAGATATGCGAGAAAAAGCTCCTACATAACTCATAGAAAGGCTTGACTCAGAAATTTCTGAGTTTGTAAAGAAAATAGGTCATAAGGGGTAAAAATGTAATTTCACCAACACAATCAGTAAACAGGGTAACTCAGGGTCCAAACATAGGTCAAACTAACCTAATAAGAAGGAAAGTGGGATGATTTGATCCAACAAGGGCTACAGCAACTCCAAAGAATTAAATGACATTCTATAACCCTAAAACAAACCGACTTCAATTCATGAGGTTCGAGGTAGAGTAAAAATCGACTAAACCCTCTAAAATTCATAGAAAAATAATCTTTAGGATTTAGAACCTTAAATTTGGCCTTGGGAACCCATTTTGACCTACATTGAGAACCATGCCCAATTAATGATTTAATTTGGGTTTTTACGTAAATTGGTCGGTCAAACAAGCTCTAACCTAGAAATAAAATTCACCATTAGAATCCTTAGGTCCCATTTTGTCATTAATAAAAACTTGAACCTAAGATGTGACCTTCTTGATGACTTTGCATTTTGGGCCTCATCTATTACTTTTTGACCCTCAACTTTCAAAACCCTTGCATTTTGGCCCGTAGGTTCTTCGTCGTTCTTTGCATACAGGTCCCTCCTGCAAATCTCTGAGCAGCGCCATGCTCCGGCGACTTTGCGCGGAGCATCGCGCCGCGCAGGGTGAGGGAGGGTACCTGCCAGTTGAACCGGGTGTTCCCTGCGACGTCTGCTGTCGCAGGGACACCGCCATGACCACTGCCCTCGCCCACACCTTCCGTGCGAATGCACGGAAGGTATGGGTCGCAGTTCCGACCACTCTTCGGCGAGGGAGGCACGTCTCCTCCCTGCGCCCACCCCTCCGCCTCCGCCTTTATAAGGACCAGTGTCGCCAGCCGACTCTGGTAGCTGGGTCTTGACGGAGAAAAACCCCACCTTTCCTCTCTTCCCACTCCAGTAGAAACCCACCAGCTCCGGTGGCTCCTCCTCCTCCGTCTCGTCGCTCTGCTGCAATACCAGCAGCAGAGCCACCTTCGCCTGCTCTTCCCGCGTCGCGCCGTACCCAACGCGTGCCCTCCCGCTCTCTTCCTCGCCGCCGCCCTCCCCCTCTGGGTATTTCTTCTCCGACGACAATCGATACGACTGCCACCCTGCTCCGGCCCCTTCGTCCCCGTAATTAGGTCAGAACTATTCCCCATCTCCCCCTCTTTCTTTTCCTCACTGTCTTTCATTCGATTAAACCCTCGACCGCTCCTGTCCACCATCACCTTCCTCGACTCCGGCCACCCTCCGGCGAGACGCTCCCATTGCTCCGCAGCCCCACATGCCTCGCCGACCCTCATGTAACCTCCACCTCATCATGCTGAACAACCTCCACCCACCCACTGCCGCTCTACACCCTCTCATCGCTCCCTCGAACACACCTACACCTCCGGTCACAGGACGACCTAGGCACGCATGCCTGGGCTACCCCATGACCTGCTGCACCTCGCACCACCTTCGCCGTGCCACGGCGAAGGTCCCCCACTAGTCTGATTAGGCTGAGAGGAAGTGCTTCTGTCTGACAGGGTCATAGCCCCAGCCGCCATTAACGACAACTGAAGCAGCTTCGAGGCGAGCTCCAGGCCCTGCAGCTTCAGGATCCCAGGTGCTGCAGGTTGGGGTGAAGTCTGCGGAGACTTCTGCTACAGCATTTGGCACCGATAGTGGCTGCACCTGAGCGGAGAGCAAGGAGGAATCGTCCTGCGTGCACGCGCGAGAAGAGCACAGAGGATAGTCCCACATCGTGAGTTTACCAAACCTCGCAGTAGTATAAGTTGATTTTGTGTTTTCTACTGGTCTCCTCCGAATGCACTGGGGTGAGGTCCCTCACCTTACTCACGCTCACCTCGTCCACGGTTTCACCTCGCGGATCTGGCGGGATCTGACCCGACCCTATCTGAGCACACCTCGCGCATCACCCACACACCGGTGCGCCTGGTCACAGGCACGAAACCCGACCCGATTACCCGTGGCTCTGGGAGAGCATCCTGTGAGTGGTTTACAGAGAGAGAGATGTGCGGGTAGAGGGACGGGGTAGGTTTTGCTCTTTGTGCAGGGACAAGGTGCGAGAGAAGAAGAATACACTTGGCCGAAGGAAGAAGAAAGAAGGAGAAGGCCAAGGAACAAAGCATAAGAAGACCGCAGAAGAAGAAGAAGGAGAAGCACAAAGGAAGCACTGTAGCAGATGTAATTTCCCTACTTGGAGGGGTGAGATCAGCGTGACAAAAAAAATGCGGAATTGAAAATATAAACAATCTCACAAAAATAAGTAATCACAAAATGTACACAGGAATTTTTAGGTGGAAACCCAAACCGGGTGAAAACCACCACCTAACCCTCTCGAGTTATGATTTTCCGATCAACCTAGTTGATCAAATCCACTAACCGAATCACTTTAAAACGAGGGTGATTCAACCTCAGTACAACCACGCTACAAGTACGAGGGTAGCGTTCCTCAACCCCTTCTCTCCACGAGAAGGATTTTGTCCCACGAAGGAGACGGGAATTCGCAAAGCGAATACCCAACCAAATAACAAAGATAAAATAAACAACAAACCTATAGAGCCAACAAAGTAATAAACCTAAGCTTCTATAGGATTTAGGAAACTCCCCTTTGCAAGGAGTGCGTCGACGATGACGCGGGTGCGTGAGCCATGCAACGGCGCAATGTCGCTCTCGTAGACAACGGCGGGAGAGCGGGTGCACGAAGGGAATGATGCTCTCAAGATGATGGAGCTTGAGCTTAGAGAGCAAGAGCTTCTTGGACACAAGAGAGTGGAAATACTTGATCTTAGTGTATCTTGGTCTCTCTAGGTGTATATCTTGTGTATTTTTGTGTTGCAAAGGCTCCCCTCTATTTATAGAGGCCTTAGGAAGGCTTTGGAAGGCTTACGAAAGGTTCTATAGCCGTTGGGTGCAAAGCCCAAGAGAATCAGGCCGAAATCAGGACAATGATTGCATTTGACAGGGTCATCAGACGTCTAACTATGGCATCAGACGTCTGGAAGGCCACTTTAAGACGTCTAATTTAAATGTCAGACGTCTGATTCTATGCGGGTTTCTCCCTGACTTGAATCAGATCTAAACAGGGTTTTTGTGCAAGTCCATCAGACGACATACAGGACGTCTGGAACTAAGTATGGACGTCTGGAAACCTACTTTTACTGTGGGAATTGATTTCCAAACGTTGCAACGGCTAGAAAATCTCTGAGAAGAGATTTTGGGTCAGCCGAGGCAAAACGGTCATTTATCAGACGTCTGGACAGTCCTATGGACGTTTGATAAGGCTCTAACGGTCATATCTGGAGTGTTTGCGAAGCCAGCCAACGGTCCACTAATTGGACGTCTGGCAAAGTCATCAGACGTCTCCTAAGACGTCTGGTCTAAGGTCTGGACGTCTGATTCCATCAGACAGAACTAACTATGTCCAGCCTAACAGTTATCAGACGTCTGAAACAACAGTCAGACGTCTTAAAATACATTATCGGACGTCTGATTTGGGAATTAGACGTCTGGAAAGTCTATTTGAACCCTATATTGGTTTTCTAAGTATTCTACAGAAAACCTAAGTATCCTAGGGTTGTGCCGGTGTTCCTAGGACTACTGTTAGGGTTCTTTGAGGCTCTTTAACATGAAATATCTAAGGAAATAAAGAGCAACAAAAGAAACGAAAAATACAAGTACAAAAGAAGGAAATCTATCCTATTCTTCATTTCCTTCCATCTTCAATCTTTCGCTCCACACGAACCTCCTCTGTTTTCCGTCAGGCTCCTCCAATCCGTCCTGGATGCGAGCTCGAACTCCGTCTAAACACGTCCACATTTGCAATTGACCTGAAATCTAGGACTCAAATTGCAAATGTTAAATAACACGTGTTTTGTTATCATCAAAACAAATGATCGTGGTGCTCTAGCACCAACAGCAGACACCACTTAAGCCGTCTGATTGAGAAATCAGACGACGGATGAAGCTCTACAGACAAAGCAAAGAAGAAGAAAAAGAAAAGAAAAGGTGCCGCAGCTGAAAGAAAAGAGAAGAAGGAATAAAGAAGAAGAAGAAAAGAGAAGAAGGAAGAAAGAATAAGAAGAAAAGAGAAGATAAAGAAAGAAGAAGAAGAACTGAAGAAGATCAAGAACTGTGAAGAAAGAAAAGAGAAGAGAAAGAAGAGAAAAAGAAGACAGGCAAAGAGAGAAAGAAGAGAAGAAAAAGTCAAGAAACAAAATCTACTTCTCCCTCTCTCTCTGTTTCTCACTCTTATTTTTGTAATAAAGAAGCATTGTACTTCTAGAATTCTAGTAGCTCCCTGAGTTCGACCTCGGAAGAAAAATATTTCTGAGTAAAATTGTAATAGTGGCAATGACGACAAATCGTAGCTATTTTATCTGTACCACAACGACATTACTATAATAAGAACAAACAAAAGGCTATTCTAGAGGCTTTGAATTTCTTTTAAGAGATTGCTAATCTTTTTCTCTCTCTTGTGTGCAAGTAAAAATCAGAAGAGCAGCCGCACAACAAACACTCCACCAAGCAGGTAATCCTCATTACCCCTTTTCTTAACTCCCTTAAAATCTGAAAAGGAACAAAAAGAATAATCAACTTAGGGCTACCTGCATCATACATAGTAATTCATCAGAGTTGCCTAATTTTCATTTCAACACATGCTTAACTGTCCATCCGACTAAGGTAACTAGGGCTAAAACCTTCTTGATTGAGCCCTAGATACTAAAATTTTGATGCAACTAAAATGGACCAACTAGAGCCAATCCAAGGATTAAAAATCTAGGGTTTTTAGAGACACACCTTCTATTAACAAAGAAAATATCTTCCTAAAAAGAGGTGTGCCTAAGCCATTGGTTGAAAATACCTATTAAAAAAAAGGAAACAAGGCCTAAATTCTCAAAGGAATCCTTAGGTAAAGTTGACCCTTAGGGTCAACCAACCTTCAAATTAGGCCACCTTGTTCATAAAAATACCTAAGAGTTCAAGTGAAACCTTAAGCACCTTGATCTTAAAGTAAAAGAGGTAGACTTAAGAGGTCAAGATCCCCATTCTGGTCTAACTGGAACCGTAGTGACAAGAGAGGTCGGGTAGGGGAAACCCTGTAACCCGTGGGGATGCTCTACTGTGTAGGGGTCTTCGCGGGACCCACCCTCTCTGGCTGCCCAGGTAATTCTCAGGTGGACAATCTTTTTGATCAAGGGGTCCATCTGCCTCGCACCTCTGTAGTCACCCAACAAATTTTTGGGTGTCTTGATTGGGTCCAGCACCTTCTAAACTCATCTATTCCAATAGTGCATGAACGGTAGGAGGTCCTTAAGGCCACCCTTAAGATCTCCTTTAGGAATTCACTCTCGTCAAGGCCAAGCCTCGACGCCCGTGTTTGCACAGCAGCCCTACCCCATCATTCTCTCATCTGATTCTGAACCAAGCTCTTCTTCTTCCCCCATCATGGCTCAGCCAGTTGAGGAAGAAAACAATCTGGAGCACCAGCTCCAGTAACTCGATGACCTCTTCCAAAACTTTGTGCACCCACTGCAGCATCCTATGATGCGGGACCATTATAATCCTGCTGCGGTGGCCATTGAGCCTCGAGTCAGAATCCCGACTAGAGGACCTGATTCCGAATTGAAGCCCAATATGATTCATGCTATACCTAAATTCCATGGGCTTAATTCCGAAGATCCCTTCCAGCACATCAAACAGCTAAAGCATCTGGCCCAAACTTTTGGGTCAGATGCGCAAAATCGGGATATTCTTCTCATGAAGATGTTCTCCTTTTCTCTTATGGACAAGGTAGCTCATTTGTATCAAACTCAGACCCGGCCGATCAACACTTGGGAAGAACTTTAGTCCGAATTTTTGAAAAGATTCTTTCCCGTTGGTCGAACCAATGCCTTGTTCCATCAGATTACTCACTTCACTCAGCAAGCAGGGGAACCTCTCCATGAGGCATGGGATTGCTTTCAGGATCTCATGAGAAAGTGCCCCCATCACGGAGTTCCTAAATGGGAACAGGTCCAATCTTTTTACCAGGGACTCGGTGAGGACATCCGTCTTTTCGTCAATGCAACCTGCGGAGGGAATATCATGGGTCAACATGAGGACACCATGTGGGAGATTCTCGAAAACATGTGCGAGAACTCCATCAACAATGACTCCATGGAATTATTTGACAGGACGAATACCCGCGCATCGGCGAATCTTAGGGGAGCACATGAGACGCAGGGCCTGTCCACATCAGTCGACCTGGAATTAATGGCCAGTCGATTGGACAAGGTCTCAATCATTGAAAAGAAGGTGGATGAGCTGACTCAGCACCTGCAGCGAGCCACCTTTGCGCATAGCCCCTTTGCACAGCCTCCTTCCATAAGGGAGACTGTGCAAAACATTCTCCATCGATCTTCTCCTAGGATGGATCCATATCCATCATCTGATTCTCAGACCGGAGCTCCATCCGATCCTTTCTACACCAGCCTGGGGAATTCCATCCCCCCTTTCTCTGACTCTTTGGAGGTTCCTCAGACTTGCGAGGACCTCAATGCCATCCAAAACGACCCGTTCTCCAACACCTATAACCCTGGATGGCGAAACCATCCCAACTTTCAGTGGGCGGGAAATTCCCAAACCCAAAGACCACCCTTTCAGCCCCGCCCAGAACCCCCTCGTCCTTACCAGCCGCCTCAGCCTCGGTCCAACCCTACTTATCCATCAGGGCCAAATCAGGATCAAATGTCCCTTATCCTTCAGACTTTTGCTAACATTCAAAGAATGAATGCGGCTATTCAAAAGCAACACAAGGACGAGCTTACAGAGGTCCGAAATCAACTGGCCCAGTTGGCAAATTCTCACCAGCCAGGCACTCTTCCTTCCCAACCTCTTCCTAACCCGAATAATGTGCCAACCCAGCGACGCGTTATGAACCCAAACCCGAGCCAAACCCATATGATTTATCAAGCCCCCTTTGTTCCTTCACCCGACGGGATGGAGGCTTCCACTTCCTATGCTGGCTATCAGCAGCAACCCATCTTACCCAATCCCAACCAAAACCAGGCAGGACTTAATTCTGTAACAACCCGTAGTGGTAAGGAAACCCAAGATCCACCTCATCCAAACCACTCCAAGCCTGGTAGTGATCCCAAGCCTAGGATGGTAATCCAGGACGTTCCTACCCCTATCTCAGATCCAAGACCTGGACCTATCCTAGAAGAACCAACCAAGATTTCGTTTCCCGAGGCCTTGACCAAGGGAAAGAAGACTACCAAGCCCATGGCACCTGAGGAGGACCTGGTCAAGCTCTTTGAGCAGGTCCACATAAACATCCCCTTGATGGATGCAATCCGCCACGTACCGGCTTACGCACGATTCTTAAAAAATGTGTGTACACCCCAGTGTAAGCCGTAAACCAAGAGTGGGAGTCCAATTGTTCTGTCAGAGCAAGCCAGCTCTGTAATCCTAAGCAGACTCCCACCCAAGGCTAAAGACTCTGGTAGTCCCCTGATTTCCTGCAAGATAGGTGATACCCAATTTGATAGAGCCTTGTTAGACCTGGGTGCTTCCATAAGTCTGATACCCACATCCTTACTTGACCATCTAGAAGAATCTGAGCTAAAACCAACTGAGGTGACATTACAATTAGTAGATCGATCTATAAAGTCACCAAAAGGGATTCTCGAGTATGTTATTGTGAGGGTACGGGATTTCTACTTTCCTGTAGACTTCATAATCTTAGACATGGATGCACCTAAGAACCCTAGGGATCCACCAATCATTTTAGGGAGACCTTTCTTGGCTACTGCTAGAGCCAACATTAGCTGTGAGGAGGGCCAAATAGAGCTCAAATTTAGGAATCAAACCCTGAAAATTGATATATTTAAGGCCCAACAAGGAATTAATTGCGGTGTCATCAAACAGATTTGTGACATTAGGGCTTTGGTTGATGAAACACACTTCCAGAATGACCTGATTATACCTCATCAACCGCAAAAAGATCTTGACCTGTAAGCAGAGGAGTCGAATCCAAATTTGGACAGCCTAGTAACTCCTACCCTTGAACCTCACATCTATTCTGAACCACCCACCGCTGCTAATAACCCCATCCTCGAGCTAAAGCCCCTTCCTGCTCACTTGAAATACATCTTTTTGGGTTCTAATCAGACCCTTCCTGTGATTATCAATTCCAACCTCAATCCCGAATAGGAATCCCGTCTGATTGCTATCCTCCAGCAACATCGCAGAGCCATCGGGTGGACTCTCGATGATTTGACTGGAATAAGTCCCTCTTATTGTACTCATCATATCTAGAAGAGGGCGCACGACCTTCTCGTGAAATGCAGAGACGTTTGAACCCTAATCTGCAAGAAGTTGTGAAAAAGGAGATCATCAAGTGGTTAGATGCCGGAATCATCTACCCGATCTCCGATAGTCGTTGGGTGAGCCCAATTCAGGTTGTGCCTAAGAAGGAAGGATCACCACTATAACGACCGAAACCGAAGAAGTCATTCCTACTTGATTAGCCAATGCGTGGAGAGTCTGTATAGATTACCTCCGACTCAATTCCTCCACGAAGAAGGATCATTTCCCACTACCTTTCATTGGTCAAATTCTCGAGAAACTAGTGGGAAATAGGTTCTTCTGCTTTCTTGACGGGTACTCCGGTTACAACCAGGTGGCAATCCATCCTGAGGACCAAGAAAAGACCACATTCACCTACCCCTTCGGAACATACGCTTTCCGAAGGATGCCTTTCGGTCTTTGCAATGCACCCACTACTTTTCAGCAGTGCATGCTTGCCATATTCTCAGATATGGTAGGTGACTTTCTGGAAGTCTTCATGGATGAATTTTTAGTTTTTGGAGCATCATTTGACGATTGCCTCCAACACTTGGTCCAGATACTCAGGCGGTGCATCGATGTGAATTTGGTTCTTTCCTGGGAAAAGAGCCATTTCATGGTGCCTAAGGGAATTGTCCTGGGACATTTAATTTCGGAAAAAGGCATCCAAGTGGATCGAGCTAAGGTTGATCTGATCTCTCGCCTTCCTATGCCTAGCTCGATCAGGGACATCCGTTCTTTTCTGGGGCACGTCAATTTTTACCGTCGTTTCATTCCTGATTTCTCGAAAATCGCACGCCCCTTGACTTCTCCTCTATCTAAGGATGTACCCTTTGAAATGTCCAAGGAATGCACACTAGCCTTTGAAAACCTTCGCGACCGAGTCACCCAGGCACCTATCCTACAATCCCCTGACTGGTCTTAACCCTTTGAGATCATGTGCGATGCGTCTGATTTCACTGTAGGAGCGGTCCTAGGGCAGAAATTTGAAGGAAAACCCGTGGTCATCTACTACGCTAGCAAGACACTTGACGAGGCTCAGCGTAACTATACGGTTACGGAGAAAGAGAAGCTAGCCGTAGTATTTGCCCTTGAAAAATTCCGATCGTATCTCCTGGGTTCCCATGTCATCATCTACTCGGATCACACGGCTGTAAGGCATCTCCTTGCCAAGAAGGACGCGAAACCCTGGCTAATTCGTTGGGTCTTGCTGTTGCAAGAATTCGATCTTGAGATTCGTGACAAGGTGGGAAGGCAGAATGTGGTAGCCGACCATCTGTCCCGTCTTCCTTCTGAGATTATCAACCCTTCCGGACCCATCACGGAACATTTTCCTGATGAGCACCTGTTGACTATCGGTACTAGACTTCCATGGTTTGCAAATATAGTAAACTACTTGGCATCTCATCAGATCCCGTCTGATTGGCTGAAGGCCAAGAAATACAAATTGCGTTCTGTTGCCAAGTATTACATCTGGGAAGACCCATACCTTTTCCGCATAGGTGCTGATCAAGTCATCCGGAGATGTGTCCCAGAGGAGGAAATCAACAATATTCTCTCTTTCTGCCATGACCAGGCATGCAGTGGCCACTTCTCTGGGCATAAAACAGCAACAAAAGTCCTCCAGTGTGGCTTTTACTGGCCCACGCTGTTCAAAGACGCATACAGTCACTGCAAGGCATGCAGTCGTTGCCAGACTTTGGGCAACATGAGCCATCGCGACATGATGTCTTTGCAGCCGATTCTCGTATGCGAAATCTTTGATGTTTGGGGGATTGATTTTATGGGCCCCTTTCCTACCTCGGATGGTTTCGAATACATTCTGCTTGCTGTGGACTACGTGTCCAAATGGATTGAAGCCATACCGACCTGAACCTGTGATCACAAAATCATTCTCAAATTCATTCATCAAAACATTTTCTTAAGGTTCAGGATTCCTCGTGCTATAATCTCTGATGGGGGGACCCATTTCACAAACGCTCAGTTTAGGTCACTGATGACCAAATACGGGGTGTCTCACCGAATCTCTACTCCTTACCACCCCCAAACTAATGGTCTAGCTGAGCTATCAAATCGGGATATCAAGAAAATCCTGCAGGTCACTGTTCGGCCTGACAGGAAGGACTGGTCGTCCCAACTTCCGGAAGCATTGTGGGCCTATAGGACCACCCACAAAACCCAATTAGGCATGTCTCCCTTTAGACTGGTATATGGGAAGGCGTGTCACCTTCCCGTAGAGCTGGAGCATAAAGCCTATTGGGCAGTACGGAACTGTAATCTAGATCTTTTGAAGGCTGGAACCCACAGAAAACTTCAAATCAGCGAGATCGATGAATTACGCCTAGACGCGTATGAGAACTCACGAATCTACAAGGAGTGGGTTAAAGCCTTCCACGACAAGCATGTCTCAAGAAAGATCTTTCATCCTGGTCAGAAGGTCCTACTCTTTGATGCCCGACTCAAACTTTTCCCTGGAAAGCTGCAATCCAAGTGGGTCGGACCATA
Source organism: Thalassia testudinum (assembly GCA_037157565.1). NCBI lineage: Eukaryota > Viridiplantae > Streptophyta > Magnoliopsida > Alismatales > Hydrocharitaceae > Thalassia > Thalassia testudinum. The sequence continues at coordinate 14,507,705 of JAZHRO010000065.1, read as the reverse complement.
TTTAGTCTGACAGGTTTTTGGAAATGGAGCCATCGAAATCAGTCCGCTCAGCCACGATTCCGAACCTTTCATCGTGAAAGGTCAGAGACTTAAGCCGTTCATTGATGTGAGTTCTACTGATTCGGCTGAATCATCTTATATCCTCCATTCCCCTTGAGCTTATTGCGCCCAGCCGATGGCGTAAAACTCAGCGCTTAATGGGAGGCAGCCCATCATTTTCCTGAAAATCTAAAACCTTTTTCACACCTTTGTGCACTTAAGGTTCGCCCTTATAGACAGCCGACTCCACCTCAGATGCTTGCATCTGAGGTTAGAAATAGTCCGCAAAATTCATCCCAACCCATTCACTCATCAAAACATCTGTCTTAAGGAATGAACTAAGTAAATAAAAACCCCCTAAGTCACAATGAGGACATTGCAAACCTTAGGCATGGGGGGGTATAAAAGTGCAAAACTTGTAAGAAAAGGTTTTAAACAAAAAATTCACATATGCCAAAAACACCATAAAAATTAAAAAAAAATTTCAAAAACAAAAATCAAAAAAAAAAAGAGAATAAGAGGAGAAAGGAAATTTTGTGGGAGAAGGAAAAGAAACAAAATGAAAAAAGAGCACAAAAATGAAAGAAAAGAATGATAGTCATTAGTAAGAAACTAAAGGATTGACCTAAGTTTTAGACCTTATTCAAGAAAAGAAATGAAAAATGCATGGTGAGATTAGTAAGAACGCAAACTTTAGGCATTCTTGGATAGACTCTTAGTACCCATTAAAATCTAGACATTCCTCAAGAGGTTGAGGAAAATGAAAAGCTTAAGTATTAGGTCCAAGGCTTAGGGAGTATTTGACCTCATTAACTAACTTTTGTTTTACAGGACTCAGTAACCTAAGCACCCTAACCTCACACACAGCCTGGTTCAGTAAGCGTAAAAATCAAAATCACGCAGAAGCGTCACAAAATTCTGAAAAGTACGCCTAGAGTAGGAGCGGCCGATCAACACAAGTTAATTTGGACGAGTTCCCAACGTGGAGAGGTGGGAAATTCCCCTCGAAGATGTGTAACAAAATATCATCTCCTCGGTGCTTGTCTCTTAGGATATTTACATATCCTACTGGGGGCATGTAAGCACTCTGCTGGTTCAGATTCCATGGATGGCATTATCACGAAGTGTCAATTGCCAGGGTCTGGATTTGGCCACGGAACACCATGGATGGGATTATCTCGAAATCTCAATAGCCAGGGTTCCGGGGGTTGCCATGGGCGGTGCTATCTCGAAGCATCGATTGCCAGGAACCCTTGAGGATTGATGATGGGAACAAGGAATCTGATACAAACCGTGTTGAAAAGCCAATCCTAAGTTAGAATTAAAAAGAAAAAGAGAGAGAAAACTCTCCAAATAGAAAAATCTTCTATCTCTCTTTCTTACAAAACGCACTGTGAACTGAGCCAGGGCTAAAAACATTTCAAGCACGGGTGCTTTAACCACAAAGTCCAATAGACCTTAGGTTAGTTCTTGTGGGCCTTAAAAACCTTTGCTAAGGACTGAGGCTGAGCTTAGACAGATCTGGATCTTGATTGGCACTAGAGTACCTTTTAGGCCTATGGTCAGCATTCTAACCTAATCTAAGTTCAAATGAAAAAGCACTTATCTGAAGTTATTAAAAACATCATGGTCTAGAACAAAGGTTAAAACCTTAAGTTTTTGCTAAGGGACTAGCAAAATCTAGGCATGGGGGTATGATGAGAACCTCATCATGAACCCTAACTAGTACAATCTACCTTAGATATGCGAGAAAAAGCTCCTACATAACTCATAGAAAGGCTTGACTCAGAAAATTCTGAGTTTGTAAAGAAAATAGGTCATAAGGGGTAAAAATGTAATTTCACCAACACAATCAGTAAACAGGGTAACTCAGGGTCCAAACATAGGTCAAACTAACCTAATAAGAAGGAAAGTGAGATGATTTGATCCAACAAGGGCTACAGCAACTCCAAGAAATTAAATGACATTCTGTAACCATAAAACAAATCCACTTCAATTCACGAGGTTTGAGGCAGAGTAAAAATTGACTAAACCCTCTAAAATTCATAGAAAAATAATCTCTAGGGTTTAGAACCTTCAATTTGGCCTTGGGAACCCATTTTGAACTACATTGAGAACCATGCCCAATTAATGGTTAAATTTGAGTTTTTACGTAAATTGGCCGGTCAAATAAGGTCTGACCTAGAAATAAAAGTCACCATTAGAATCCTTAGGTCCCATTTATTCATGCATAAAGCCTTGAACCTAAGATGAGACCTTCTTGACCAACTTTGCATTTTGGTCCTCATCAATTACGTTTTGACCCTCAACTTTCAAAACCCTTGCATTTTGGCCCCTAGGTTCTTCATCGTTCTTTGCATACAGGTCCCTCCTGCAAATCTCTGAGCAGCGCCATGCTCCGGCAACTTTACGCGGAGCATGGCGCCGCGCAGGGTGAGGGAGGGTACCTACCAGTTGAACTGGGTGTTCCCTACGATGTCTACTATCGCAGGGACACCGCCATGACCTCTGGCCTCGCCCACACCTTTCGTACGAACGCGCGGAAGGTATGGGTCGCAGTTCCGACCACTCTCCGGCGAGGGAGGCATGTCGCCTCCCTGCGCCGACCCCTCCGCCTTTATAAGGACCAGCGTCGCCAGCGGACTCTGGTAGCCCGGTCCTACGGAGAAAAACCCCCACCTTTCCTCTCTTCCCACTCCGGCAGAAACCCACCAACTTCGGTGGCTCCTCCTCCTCCATCTCGTCGCTCTGCTGCAATACCAGAAGTAGAGCCACCTTCTCCTGCTCTTCCCGCGTCGCGTCGTACCCAGCGTGCGCCCTCCCGCTCTCTTCCTCGCCGCCGCCCTCCCCCTCTTGGTATTTCTTCTACGGCGACAGTCGATAAGACTGCCGCCCTTCTCCGGCCCCTTCGTCCCCGTAATTAGGTCAGAACTATTCCCCATCTCCCCCTCTTTCTTTTCCTCACTGTCTTTCATTCGATTAAACCCTCGATCGTTCCCGTCCACTGTCACCTTCCTCGACTCCGGCCACCCTCCGGCGAGACGCTCCCATCGCTCCACAGCCCCACACGCCTCGCCGACCCTCATGTAACCACCACCTCATCACGCTGAACAACCTCCGCCCACCCACTGCCGCTCTACACCCTCTCATCGCTCCCCTGAACACACCCACACCTCCGGTCACAGGACGACCTAGGCACGCACGCCTAGGCCCCCCCACGACCTGCTGCACCTCGCACCACCTTCGCCATTCCACGGCGAAGGTCCCCCGCTAGTCTGATTAGGCCGAGAGGCCGTGCTTTTGTCTGACAGGGTCGTAGCCCCAGCCACCATTAACGACAACTGAAGCAGCTTCGAGGCAAGCTCCAGGCCCTGCAGCTTCAGGATCCCAGGTGCTGCAGGTTGGGGTGAAGTCTGTGGAGACTCTGCCTCAGCATTTGGCACCGATAATGGCTGTAGCTGAGCAGAGAGCAAGGCGGAATCGTCCTGCAGGCGCGCACGAGAAGAGCGTAGAGGATAGTCCCACATCGTGAGTTTACCAAACCCCGCAGTAGTATAAGTTGATTTTGTGTTTTCTACTGGTCGCCTCCGAAAGCACTGGGGTGATGTCCCTCACCTTACTCACGCTCACCTCGTCCACGGTTTCACCTCGCAGATTTGGCAGGATCCGACCCGACCCTATCTGAGCACACCTCGCGCGTCACCCACACATCGGTGCACCTGGTCATGGGCACGAAACCTGACCCGATTACCCGCGGCTCTGGGAGAGCATCCTGTGAGTGGTTTACAGAGAGAGAGAGACATGCGGGTAGAGGGACAGGGTAGGTTTTGCTCTTTGTGCAGGGACAGGGTGCGAGGGAAGAAGAACACACTTGGCCGAAGGAAGAAGAAAGAAGGAGAAGGCCAAGGAACAAAGCAGAAGAAGATCGCAGAAGAAGAAGAAGGAGAAGAACAAAGGAAGCACTATAGCAGACACCACTTAAGCCGTCTGATTGAGAAATCAGACGACAGATGAAGCTCTACAGACAAAGCAAAGAAGAAGAAAAAGAAAAGAAAAGGTGCCATAGCTGAAAGAAAAGAGAAGAAGGAAGAAAGAAGAAGAAGAAAAGAGAAGAAGATAAAGAAAGAAGAAGAAGAACTGAAGAAGATCAAGAACTGTGAAGAAAGAAAAGAGAAGAGAAAGAAGAGAAAAAGAAGACAGGCAAAGAGAGAAAGAAGAGAAGAAGAAAAAGCCAAGAAACAAAATCTACTTCTCCCTCTCTCTCTGTTTCTCTCTCTTATTTTTGTAATAAAGAAGCATTGTACTTCTAGAATTCTAGTAGCTCCCTGAGTTCGACCTCGGAAGAAAAACATTTCTGAGTAAAATTGTAATAGTGGCAATGACGACAAACCGTAGCTATTTTACCTGTACCACAACGACATTACTATAATAAGAACAAACAAAAGGCTAAGCTTCGGTGTCATCAGCAGGCACTATCAGTAATCCAGGACGTTCCTACCCCTGTCTCAGATGAAAGACCTAGACCTATCCTAGAAGAACCAACCAAGGTTTTGTTTCCTGAGGCCTTGACCAAGGGAAAGAAGACTACCAAGCCCGTGGAACCTGAGGAGGACCTGCTCAAGCTCTTTGAGCAGGTCCACATAAACATCCCCTTGATGGATGCAATTCGCTACGTACTGACTTATGCACGATTCTTAAAGAATGTGTGTACACCCCAGCGTAAGCTGCGAACCAAGAGTGGGAGTCCAATTGTACTGTCAGAGCAAGCCAGCTCTGTAATCCTAAGCAGACTCCTACCCAAGGCTAGAGATCCTGGTACTCCCCTGATTTCCTGCAAGATAGGTGATACCCAATTTGATAGGGCATTGCTAGACTTGGGTGCTTCCATAAATCTGATACCCACATCCTTACTTAGCCATCTAGAAGAATCTGAGCTAAAACCAACTGAGGTGACATTACAATTAGCAGATCGATCTATAAAGTCACCAAAAGGGATTCTCGAGGATGTTATTGCAAGAGTGCGGGATTTCTACTTTCCTGTAGACCTTATAGTCCTAGACATGGACGCACCTGAAAACCCTAGGGATACACCAATCATTCTATGGAGACCTTTCTTAGCTACTGCTAGAGCCAACATCAGCTGTGAGGAGGGCCAAATAGAGCTCATATTTGGAAATCAAACCCTGAAAATTGATATATTTAAGGCCCAACAAGGAATCAATTGCGGTGTCATCAAACAAATTTGTGACATTAGGGCTTTGGTTGATGAAACACCCTTTCAGAATGACCTGATTATACCATATCAACCGCAGAAAGATCTTGACCCGCAAACAGAGGAGTCGAATCCAGAGTTAGATAAACCAATAACTCCTACCCTTGAACCTCACATCTATTCTGAACCACCCGCTGCTGCTGATAACCCCATCCTCGAACTAAAGCCCCTTCCTGATCACTTGAAATGCATCTTTCTGTGTTATAATCAGACCCTTCCCGTGATTATCAATTCCAAGCTCAAACCTGAACAGGAATCCCGTCTGATTACTGTTCTCCAGCAACATCTTAGAGCCATCGGATGGACTCTCGATGATCTGACTGGAATAAGTCCCTCTTATTGTACTCATCATATCTATTCAGAAGAGGGCGCACGACCTTCTCGTGAAATGCAGAGACACTTGAACCCCAATCTGCAGGCGGTCGTGAAAAAGGAGATCATCAAGTGGTTAGATGCCGGGATCATCTACCCGATCTTCGATAGTCGTTGGGTGAGCCCAATTCAAGTCGTGCCTAAAAAGGTAGGACTCACCACTATAACGACTAAAATCGGAGAAGTCATTCCTACCCAATTAGCCAATTCGTGGAGAGTCCGTATAGATTACCGACGACTCAATTCCTCCATGAAGAAGGATCATTTCCCACTACCTTTCATTGATCAGATTTTTGAAAAATTAGCGGGAAATCGATTCTTCTGCTTTCTTGACGGGTACTCCGGTTACAATCAGGTGGCAATCCATCCAGAGGACCAAGAAAAGACCACGTTCACCTGCCCCTTTGGAATGTACGCATTCCGAAGGATGCCTTTCGGTCTTTACAATGCACCCGCGACTTTTCAGCGGTGCATGCTTGCCATATTCTCAGATATGGTAGGTGACTATCTGGAAGTCTTCATGGATGACTTTTCAGTTTTTGGAGCATCATTTGACAATTGCCTCCAACACTTGGTCCAAATACTCAGGCGGTGCATCAATGTGAATTTGGTTCTTTCCTGGGAAAAGAGCCATTTCATGGTGCCTGAGGGAATTGTCCTGGGACACTTGATCTCGGAGAAAGGCATCCAAGTGGATCGAGCTAAGGTTGATCTAATCTCTCTCCTTCCTATGCCTAGCTCAATCAGGGACATCCATTCTTCTCTGGGGCACGTCGGTTTTTACCGTCGTTTCATTCCTGATTTCTCGAAAATCGCACGCCCCTTGACTACTCTTCTCTCTAAGGATGTACCCTTTGAAATCTCCGAGGAATGCACACTAGCCTTTGAAAACCTTCGTGATCGAGTCACCCAGGCACCTATCCTACAATCTCCTGACTGGTCTCAACCCTTTGAGATCATGTGCGATGCGTCTGATTTCGCTGTAGGAGTAGTCCTGGGGCAGAAAGCTGATGGGAAACTCGTGGTCATCTACTATGCTAGCAAGACACTTGACAAGGCTCGGCGTAACTACACGGTTACGGAGAAAGAGCTACTAGCCGTAGTATTTGCCCTTGAAAAATTCCGATCGTATCTCCTGGGTTCCCACGTCATCATCTACTCGGATCACATGGCTGTGAGGCATCTCCTTGCCAAGAAGGACGCGAAGCCCCGACTAATCCGATGGATCTTGCTGTTGTAAGAATTCGATCTCGAAATTCGCGACAAGGCGGGAAGACAGAATGTGGTAGCCGACCATTTGTCCCGCCTTCCTTCTGAGATTATTAACCCTTCCGAACCCATCACGGAACATTTTCCTGATGAGCACCTACTGACTATCGGTACTAGCCTTCCATGGTTTGCTGATATAGTAAACTACTTGGCATCTCATCAGATCCCGTCTGATTGGCCGAAGGCCAAGAAAGACAAATTGCGCTCTAATGCCAAGTATTACATTTGGGAAGACCCGTACCTCTTCCGCATAGGTGCTGATTAAATCATCCGAAGATGTGTTCCGGAAGAGGAAGTCAATAATATTCTCTCTTTCTGCCATGACCAGGCATGCGGTGGCCATTTCTTTGGGCATAAAATTGCATCAAAAGTCCTCCAGTATGGCTTTTACTAGCCCACACTGTTCAAAGACGCATACAGTCACTGCAAGGCATGCAGTCGTTGCCAAAATTTAGGCAACATGAGCCATCACGACATGATGCCTTTGCAGCCGATTCTCGTATGCGAAATTTTTGATGTTTGGGGGATTCATTTTATGGGCCCCTTTCCTATTTCGGATGGTTTGGAATATATTCTGCTGGCTGTGGACTACGTGTCCAAATGGATCGAAGCCATACCGACCCGAACCTGCAATCACAGAATCGTTCTCAAATTCATTCATCAAAACATTTTCTCAAGGTTCGGGATTCCTCGTGCTATAATCTCAGATGGGGGGACCCATTTCACAAATGCTCAGTTTAGGTCACTGATGACCAAGTACGGGGTGTCTCACCCAATCTCTACTCCTTATCACCCCCAGACTAATGGTCTAACTGAGCTATCAAATCGGGAGATCAAGAAAATCCTGCAGGTCACTGTTCTGCCTGATAGGAAGGACTGGTCGTCCCGGCTTCCGGAAGTCTTGTGGGGCTATAGGACTGCCCACAAAACTCAATTAGGCATGTCTCCCTTTAGACTAGTGTATGGGAAGGCATGTCACCTTCCCGTCTAACTAGAGCATAAAGCCTATTGGGCAGTACGAAACTGTAATCTAGATCTTTCGAAGGCTGGAACCCACAAAAAGCTTCAAATCAGTGAGATCGATGAATTACGCCTGGACGTGTATGAGAACTCACGAATCTACAAGGAGCGGGTTAAAGCCTTCCATGACAGGCATATCTTAAGAAAGATCTTTCATCCTGGTCAGAAGGTCCTACTCTTTGATGCCCGACTTAAACTTTTCCCTGGAAAGTTATGATCCAAGTGGGTCGGACCATACTTGGTCCGACAGGTTTTTGGAAATGGAGCCATCGAAATCAGTCCGCTCAGCCACGATTCCGAACCTTTCATCGTGAACGGTCAGAGACTCAAGCCGTTCATTGATGTAACTTCTACTGATTTGGCTGAATCATCTTATATCGTCCATTCCCCTTGAGCTTATTGCGCCCAGCCGATGGCGTAAAACTCAGCGCTTAACGGGAGGTAGCTCGTCTTTTTCCTTGAAAACCTAAAACCTTTTTGATACCTTTGTGCACTTAAGGTTCACTCTTTAAGACAGCCGACTCCACCTCAGATGCTTGCATCTGGGATTAGAAATTGTTCGCAACAATCACCCCAACCCATTCACTCACTAAAATAGCTGTCCTAAGGAATGAACTAAGCTGAATAAAAACCCCCTAAGTCACAATGAGGACATTGCAAACCTTAGGCATGGGGGGGTATGAAAGTACAAAACTTGTAAGAAAAGGTTTTAAACAAAAAAAAATTCACATATGCCAAAAACACCATAAAAATTAAAAAAGAAATTTCGAAAAAGAATAAGAGAATAAGAGGAGAAAGGAAATTTTGTGAGAGAAGGAAAAGAAACAAAATGAAAAAGGAGCACAAAAATATGAGAAAAGAGTAATAGTCATTAGTAAGAAACTAAGGAATTGACCTAAGCTCTAGACCTCATTCAAGAAAAGAAATGAAAAGTGCATGGTGAGATTAGTAAGAACGCAAACCTTAGGCATTCTTGGATAGACTCTTAGTACCCATTAAGATCTGGACACTCCTCATGAGGTTGAGGAAAATGAAAAGCTTAAGTATTAGGTCCAAGGCTTAGGGAGTATTTGGCCTCATTAACTAACTTTTGGTTTACGGGACTCAGTAACCTAAGCACCCTACCTCACACACAGCCTGGTTTAGTAAGAGTAAAAATCAAAATCACGCAGAAGCGTCGCAAAATTCTGAAAAGAACACCTAAAGTAGGAGCGGCCGATCAACACAAGTTGATTTGGACGAGTTCCTAGCGCGGAGAGGTGGGAAATTCCCCTCGAAGATGCGTAACAAAATATCATCTCCTCGGTGCTTGTCTCTTAGGATATTTACATATCCTACTGGGGGCATGTAAGCACTCTGCTGGTTTAGATTCCATGGATGGCATTATCGCGAAGTGTTAATTGCCAGGGTCTGGATTCGGCCACGGAACACCATGGATGGGATTATCTCGAAATCTCAATAGCCAGGGTTCCAGGGGTTGCCATGGGCGATGCTATCTCGAAGCATCGATTGCCAGGAACCCTTGAGGATTGATGATGGGAACAAGGAATCTGATACAGACCGTGTTAAAAAGCCAATCCTAAGCTAGAATTAAAAAGAAAAAGATAGAGAAAACTCTCCAAACAGAAAAATCTTCTATCTCTCTCTCTTATAAAACGCACTGCGAACTAAGCCAGGGCTAAAATCATTTCAAGCATGGGTGCTTTAACCACAAAGTCCAATAAACCTTAGGTTAGTTCTTGTGGGCCTTAAAAACCTTTGCTAAGGACTGAGGCTGAGGCTAGACAGATCTGGATCTTGGTTGGTACTAGAGTACCTTTTAGGCCTATGGTCAGCATTCTGACCTAATCTAGGTTCAAATGACGAAAGTACTTATCTGAAACCATTAAGAACTTCATGGTCTAGAACAAAGGTTGAAACCTTAAGTTTTTGCTAAGGGACTAGAAAAAGCTAGGCATGGGGGTATGATGAGAACCTCATCATGAACCATAACTAGCATAATCTAACCTAGGTATGCAAGAAAAAGCTCCTACATAACTCAAAGAAAGTCTTAACTCAGAAAATTCTGAGTTTAAGAAGAAAATAAGTCATAAGGGGTAAAAATGCAATTTCACCAACACAATCTGCAAACAGGGTAACTCAGGGTCCAAACACAGGTCAAACTAACCTAATAAGAAGGAAAGTGGGATGATCTGATCCAACAAGGGCTGCAGCAACTCCAGGGAATTAAATGACATTCTGTAACCCTAAAACAAATCCACTTCAATTCACGTGGTTTGAGGTAGGGTAAAAATCAAATAAACCCTCTAAAATTCATAGAAAAATAATCTCGAGGGTTTAGAACCTTCAATTAGGCCTTAGAAACCCATTTTGACCAACATTGAGAACTATGCCCAATTAATGATTTAATTTGGGTTTTTACGTAAAGTGGCTGGTCAAACATGGTCTGACCTAGAAACAAAATTCACCATTAAAATCCTTAGGTCAAAGTTAGTCATGTATAAAAACTTGAGCCTAAGAAGAGACTTCCTTGACCAACTTTGCAATTTGGTCCTCATCATTTACTTTTTGACCCTCAACTTTTGAAACCCTTGCATTTTGGCCCCTAATTTCATCTTCGTTCTTTGCATTTTGGTCACTCCTACAAGTCTCTGCGCAACACCATGCTCCGGCGACTTTGCGCGGAGCATGGCGCCACGTAGGGTGAGGGGGGCATCCTGCAAGGAGAACGCGGAGTTCCCTGCGATGTCTGCTATTGCAGGGACTCGGCCATGCCGCCTGACGATGCCCACACCTTCCGTGCGAACACGCTGAAGGTATGGGTCTCTTCTCCGACCATACTTCGACGAGGGATGCACGTCGCCAGCGTGCGTCCGCCCCTCCGCCACCGCCTTTATAAAGACCAGGGTCGCCAGCCGTTTCTCCCAACTCGATCTTGACGGAGAATCCCTCAACCCTTCCTCTCTCTCCACTCCGACAGGAACCCACCAGCTCCTGCTGCTCCTCCTCCTCCTTCTCGTCTCTCTGCTACAATACCAGCAGTAGAGCCACCTTCGCCTGATCTCCCTACGTCGCGCCGCACCAAGCGCGCGCCTCCCTGCCCTCTTCCTCGCCGCCGCTCTCTCACTCTGGGTATTTCTTCTCCGGCGACAATCAATATGGTTGTCCTCCTCTCCGGCCCCCTTCGTCCCTGCAAGTAGGTTACAATTACTCCCAATCTTCCCCTCTTTCTTTTCCCCACATTATTTCATTCAAATCGACCCTCGACTGACCCTGACCACCATCACCTTCCCCGTCTCCGGCCACCCTCCGGCGAGTTGCCCTCGTCGATCCGCAACTCCACACAACTCGCCGACCGTCCCACAAGCTCCGCCTCATCACACTGAACGCCCTCCGCCCCTCCACAGTCCCTCCACACTCACTCAACACGCCACCGATCACACCCACTTTTCCGGCCACAGGACGACCTAGGCACGCACGCCTAGGCCGTCCCACGGCCTGCTGCACTTCGTACCACCTTCGCCACGCCACGGTGAAGGTCCCCCAGTGGTTTGATTAGGCTGAGAGGCCCTTTTTGTGCTAGACAGGTCTGCTGCCCCGGCCGCCATTGGCGACAACTTGAGAAACTCCCAAGCGTGCTCCAGGCTCCAGAGCTCTAGGCTATCAGTTGCTGCGAAGGCAAGCGAGTCGTGTGAAGGCAGGCAGCTGGCGAGCGAGGGGAATCGAGGCTGCAACTGCTGAAGCAAGGCTGCGGTCTTCCTGCGGGCGCGCGCGAGGAGAGGCAACCATTTAGTCCCCCATCGTAAGTTCTCGAAGCAGCGCACCGATTTAAATTGATTTTATGCATACGGCTTATCGCCTCCGAATGCACATGGGGTGAGGCCCCTCACCCATCACACCTGCCTCGTCCGCGGATTCACCTCACGGACCTAGCGGATCCAACCCGACACTACCCTGCACTCCTCGCGCACCACCCACGCCGGTGCGCCTAGTCACGGGTACGCTATCCGATTCGTTAACCCAGCTCTGGGAGAGCTTCCTGTGAGCGGTTTACAGAGAGAGAGAGATGTGTGAGTAGAGGGAAGGGGTTAGGTTTTGCTGTGCCTTGTGTGCAGGAACAGGGCGCGAAGGAGAACGGCTAAGTGCTTAGCTGCAGGAAGGAGAAGGAAGAAGATCTGAAGAGAGGTTGAGTAGAGGAAAAGGCAAGGAAGAGAAGGAGAAGAAGAAGAAGAAACCCTGAAGAAGCCTTGCAGCTGAGCAAGGCAGGAGACCAAAGAAGAAAAGAAGCAGAGGAAGAAGAAGGCTCACCAAAGAAGAGAAGAAGAAGCAGTGAAGGAAGAAAAGGAAGCACTATAGCAGACCACCGTTTAAGTCATCTGACTATGGTATCAGACGACGGATGAAGCTTCAGAGGAGATAAAGCAGAGAGGAAGAAGAAGAAAAGAGAAGGCTCCGCAACTGAAGAGAAAGAAAAGAGAAGAAGGAAGAAAGAAGCAGAAGAAGACTTCGCGCAGGAAAAGAGAAAGAAGAAGAACTGAAGAAGAAAAGAAATAGAAGACAAGCAAAAGAAGAATTGAAGGCAACAGGAAGAAGAAGACCCGTAGAGACACTGCAGCTGAAGAAAAGCCAAAGAAGAGAAGAAGAAGACAAGCAAAGAGAGAAAGAAGAGAAGAAGAAGAAGCCAAAAATCGAAATCTATCTCTCCCTCTCTCTCTTATTTTTGTAATAGAGAAAACTTTGTACTTCTAGAATTCTAGTAGCTCCTTGAGTTCAACCTCGAGAAACCAAACTATTTTCGAGTAGATTTTGATAGTAACGACAATCGTAGCTGTCTTATTTTACACTATAACGACATTACTGTAATAAGCGCTAAAATGAACAAAGATTAGTCGCAGTTGAAAAACCCGTTACCATTAATTGCCTCCTTTTATGTGCTTGGACAGGGAAAACTTTTTATCGAGGCCTCGGATCGAAGATCCAACTGTACAGATGTGATCAGGGCAACAATTGGAGTTCAACGACTCCAAGATTGCCCTAATCAGGAATCTGTAGTATTATATAGTGATCGGGGAACCCTAGAAGATCAAGGGCCAGGATGGTGCAAATCCACACTTCAAATGACAAATCCAACCACACGGATGGATTTGGATTGACAATCGCAGCCTAACGACGCAAAAATCAAGTCAATCCGACACTCGTGGCACCATCTACATCATCCAGAAGATGGATGGCCAAGATGGCACCACGTGGTGCCATCTCGGCTGCCCAAACGCTCGCACTCACCCACTGAAGCTCCTACATCCGCTCTTCTCCTCCGTTGGATCAAGATCCAACGACTATGGATGCGGTGCATTGAAATCATCCGCGCGACCATCCGCGCTTCGTAGCGCAGCGGTCGCGAGGCACTGCACGTTCACAAGACACGAGTTCGAGCCGTAGCGAGCAAGCGAAGGGCGCGGGCAAGCGGGCGCGGCCGTGCGTCAGATCTTGATCGGGCGGCCGTCCGGACTCAATAGCGTTGATGCGCTATCGCATGCCTACGCCTCACGTGGCATCGCACGCGTTGGGGCAGGCGCGCAGCGAGCAGGCGAAGGTGCGATCTAGGCCGTCCGATCGTGAACGGCTGAACGTGCGGCATGTGTTGAGCACGAGAAGACGAGCAGGCGCGCGTGGACAGTGGCCACTACGCCCACGTTGGGGCTTTAGCGACGGTTTTATCCATCACTAATGACCCCTTATTTAATGTTTTAAAGATGTAATGACCAATTTGCCCACACTCCTTTCAACTATAAAAGGAGACCCCCTCCACACGAAATTCTCATCTCTTCCTTCTCTTCTCTACCTCTCCAAAGCTCAAGAGAAGCTTGTCCCACACCCGGGATGCTCCTCGCGAGGGAAAGTCCAAATTTTCATCCCCGTTTGGAAGTGGATCCCGCGACGACGACGACGTGCTGCTCCATTCCCGTTCTTCTGTTTCGTCCTCCTTCGTCCTGCTCCATCCTCCTTCATCCAAGCGTCGTCCCGTCCGGCTCATCCTCCAAGCAATCGTCGAGGAGGATAACTTCTCTCTCCCATTCTTCTTTACAGCTTTCTAGTGTAGAATTTTCCTACTTTCTAGTGTAGCTGATTTCCTACTTTCTAGTGTAATTCTTATTTGGTTTGATTGTATAAACATTTTGAAATAGTGAATGCATATTTTCTCTCTCTCTCTCTTCTTTCTCTCTTTCTATCTCTCTTCCCTTTAGTCTGATAGCTTCATTGTAATTACATCGCCTCACTTTTCAAAAATTCTAAACAATTATAATTGCGAATATAGATCGATGTAGCCTCCCTGTGTTCGACCTGGAATTTCAATTTCGGTATAAATTTTATTTGTTGAACACGAATTCTTCGCTTTCAGGCTACAACGATAAGGTTTTAAAACCAAACACGTTAGCGTAGCAATTCATACGTTCAACAAGAGGTATCATCCGCCTCGAAACAACCTTAGCCATCCAAAAATCTTTGGATGCCTTGATTGGGTCCAATTCACATCTAGTCTCTCATCCCTTCTATAAGAACACATGTACAGGAAGGTCTTTAGGTTTTTAACCTAAGAGGCCTCATTAAATTTTCTACGAGATTTTTGATCTGATCTGATTACTCTAATCTGAACCTAAGTTTGATTCTACATCCTGATCCACCACCTAATTCAAAAATGCAACCTGACATTTTAGGAAAAGCAATTAGGAAACCTATGTCCCAAATGACTATCAAAGATAAGATGGTTGAGGCTACTTATAGATACCATGAGGAATATATAAAGCCTTAGATAGGGACATTTCAGATGAATTTGGAAAACAACAAACCACATTCTGAATCATATCGAAATAATATGGACACGAATGAAACACTGTTCAACCCGGGATTCATGAACTTGAGGATCTGGAAGACAGGGGCTGCTACAGTGTCCGGTGAAATTTGAATTCTCCTTTGGGCGGGAAGCTCCGGCAAGGATGGCTGGCCACCTGAGGGTACCCGACGCTCGCGCCGACGGCTTTGATGGGTGGGCGGTATGGCACTCGCGATCTTGGAGAAGAAATGAGCGTGGTGTTAGTTCAACTACTCATATATAATATTTTGATGATTTTACAAAATGTAGAAAATGAAATAATAAATAAAGCGTACCATATTGTTTTCTCTCTATAATAACATATTTGCAGGAATTCAAAAAGCTTTCCAAGACGGGAGATTAAAAGCGTGAAGACGAGTAGCAAAAGTATTAGGTCTTAGGCTTTTTTCATGTAAACTTTCAAAGGTTGTAATTTTCATCTTATTTGAGTCTAGAAATATTGTAAAGAGCCCCCAAACATAACCTATAAATAGCTAACTTAGGCTCTCTACACTTAGGATAAATTAGAAACAAAAAACCCAACACTTATACTTTTATTAGACGTCCATTAAAAAGTCCAGACGTCTGATTTTCCATCATAAGACGTCTGACATGTGTATCAGACGTCTAATTTCAAATATTTCTGGCTTTGTTCATCTCCTCATAAACATCAGTCGAAGGACTTCACTTTCAGACGTTGATAACCGTTCACAGACGTCTGATTCTTTACCCAGACGTCCTCATACTAACCGTTAGACTTTTTATCGGCAAAAATAATTTCTAGACGTCTTGACACACTTACAGACGTCTGCCTCTGAACCGTTGGCCATGATTTTCTGTGCGTATCTGTCTACGGCCACATAATCTTTTGGCAGAAGCAGGAAGGAAGAGTATTTAGGTTTCTAGATGTCTGGTAATGTCCTCAGACGTCCGTAACGACGTCTGATCCTCTAAACCTAGAACCCTGTTTGGATCCGATGATAACAGGAACGAATGCACCATTCATTAGACGTCCAGTAAAATAATCAGACGTCTTATGACATAATATCAGACGTCCTTCTTTTGATCCAATAGAGTCCGTTAAGGATATCCTGCAATATTAGACGACCATAGTAAAAATCAGACGTCCTGTAAGACGTCTGATATTATAATTAGACATCTGATGTTGCTGTCAGAATCATCATTGCCCTGATTTTGTGTGGATTTCGTCCTAAACTCTTGGGATTTGTCTCCAACGGCTAGAAGAGCTCTCCCAAGTGTTCTTGAAGGTTCCAAACTTGCCTATAAATAGACTACAACTCTTCTTTGGCAAAACACACCTCTTGAGATACAATTCCATTAGAAAAATCTCTTGCTCACTACTCTAAGCTCCATCTTGCCCTTGTGCTGTGCTAATACTCTGATCAAAGGGCAAATCCATACTCCCGGCTCTCTCCGTTCTGCAAATCATCAGGGAGTTCTTTTCATGCTTAGTAGATAAGAAAGCAACTAAATTATTGGGGTGCTCTATAGGTGTTATTTTTACTTGTTAATTTCTGTACTTTGGGTATCCGGCCTGTCGAGTCCCCGTCTCTTCATCTTGAAGAAAGAAACCTCCGTTTAGGGATCGGAGGTGGGAATTGTAATTGAGGTACACTACCCTCGTTTAAGTAGTGTGGTTAGTGGATTGATCACCTTGTGATCGAAAATCCTAAGTCAAGAGATTGGCTTAGGTGGTGGTTTTCACCCATCTTGGGTTTCCACCTAAAAATAATTGAGTATATTGTGTGATTGAATTTGTTGCATTACAATACAATATAATTTCACTATTCACCCCCCCCTCTAGTGCAATTTCATTTGGTATCAGAGCAGGTTTTCCGCCTACAAGAGTAACATCCGCGGAAAGATCACATGGAGGGGAAGGCGATTTCCACAAGCAGATTGGAGGGGCAATCCACCACTCGACCACCACTCTTCGAAGGAACCAACTACACCTACTGGAAGCTGAGAATGAAGATGTGGCTTCAAGCCAACGATTTCTCCATTTGGGAGAAATGCGAATCCGCATACGTCATTCCCGAGAAACCAGAAACTGGTTACACAGTGGAGCAAATCCATCACCTTGGACTGAATGCCAAGGCAATGAACTCACTCTACTGCGCTCTCAGCTCGGAGGAATTCAACCGCATCAGCCAATGCGAAACCGCCCACGAGATCTGGAGAACCTTGGAGGTTACTCACGAAGGTACATCTAAAGTTAAATCCTCAAAGATAAACTTGTTATCGCAGGCATTCGAAGCTTTCTCTATGAAGGAGAATGAAAGACTTGGGGACATGTACACCCGATTCACGTTAATCGTGAATAACCTCAAGTCTTTAGGAAAGACATTTATAAAGGGGGAGCTTCAAGGGAAGCTCCTTCGCTCCCTTGGACCTGAGTGGGAGCAAAAGGTAACGGCAATAGAAGAAGCCAACCAAGTAGAGGATCTAGACATGGAAAATCTACTTGGGAATCTCATGGCTTACGAATCAAAAATGGAGCAAAAGAAGAAATCAACCTCATCGGAGCCAAAGAAGAAGACCTTAGCCTTCAAAGCTACTTCGGATGATGAGGTAAGTACCGATGACGAAGAATTTGTTTTATTAGCTAAAAAGTTTAAAAAGTTTCTCAGAAATAGAAGAGAGATCAAGGGAAAGAAAAGAGAAGAAGATCCTCTAATTTGCTATAATTGCAAAAAGAGAGGTCACATAAGGAAAGATTGTCCCTTACTCAAAAGGGATGATGAGAAGAAACCCAAGAAGCCTTCTGACTACAAGAAGATCTCCAAACCGAAAGGATTCAAGAAGAAGGCGTTTCAAGCAACGTGGGATGACTCCACCTCCGAAGAAGAAGAGGAGGAGGAAACAAATGAAGAAACGGCATGCTTGGGACTAATGGCAACAAATGATGGTTCCGAGTCTGAATCTGAGGAACCTGAGGTAAACCCCTACTCTTTGGATGAATTACAAGATGCCTTTGATTCACTATATATAGATCTTAAGAAAACTAAAACCCAAAGCAAGGCTTTAAAAGAAGAAAAGTTAGAAAATAAGAGATTAATCAATGATCTTGAAGAAAAGAATCTAATTCTTACAAAAGAAACCACTGCTTTAAATATGCAAATAAAAAATCTAATGATTGAGAAAGAGTCATTAACAAATGATTTGTATACAGCAATGAGTGAACAAAAATTTTTAGATAGAGAAGAATTACTCCACAAAATCCATGTGCTTGAAAAATCAAACTCTTTTAAAAAGGATGAAAATGGCTTACTTAGAGTAGAGATTAGGGCATTAGAAGATAAACTAGATATAATGAAAATAGAGATAAATCATCTCAAAGAAAAGTCAAACCAACTTCTTGAGGACCTAGCCAAATTTACAAAGGGGAAAGATAACTTGGACAAACTCATTGCCCATCAAAAACCTTCCTCAAGTAAATTTGGATTAGGCTTTTATGAGCCTAGTCAAAGTGAGCCAAAAAGGGACCCTCCTCTAAAGGAGAACACTAACAAATACGGATCCACTTTACAATGGATACCGAAAAGACAACTCTCACTTTGTTTTGTAGGGATGAAAGGACATCATAATGTCAAAAATTGGATATACAAAATGAAGGATGGACGACTCAAATTAGAAAGACCTATAGAAACACCAAGTCACAATCGAAGATCTTTTGTAGGAGGAAGAAGGTCTACAAGGAGGAAGACAAGGAAACCTCCACCACCAAGGAGGCCGATGGGTGATGGACTCCGGATGCTCCAAACATATGACAGGAGACAAGCGCCTATTTTTGGACCTCCAACCTACGGATGGAGGAACAGTTACATTTGGCAACAACCACAAGGGTCATATTATTGGCCTTGGTAAAATAGGTAACCCTCTCTCTCCCATCTCAAATGTTTCTCTAGTTAAAGGACTAAAACATAATCTTTTAAGTGTAAGTCAAATATGTGATAAGGGTTTTAAAGTAGTGTTTACTTCTAAAATGTTTGAAATTATGCATGCATCAACCAATGAAACCCTTCTTAAGGGAACTAGATTTAAAGACATTTATGTTGTAGAATTTGATAAAAATGGCACTTATGAATGTCTTATAGCAAATGATGAGTTAAGTATATGGCATAAAAGACTAGGACATGTTCATATGAAGCTGGTTCAAAAATTAGCTAAACATGAACTAGTCCGAGGTCTTCCTAAAAGAAAATTTTTAAATGAGCTTGTTTGTGATTCATGTAAATTAGGTAAGATTATAAAATCTAGTTTTAAAAGCAAAGAAGTTATATCCACATCAAGACCTTTAGAACTACTTCACCTAGATCTATTTGGACCAACAAAATATGAGAGCCTCAGTGGATGCAAATATTGCCTTGTAATTGTAGATGATTTTTCGAGGTTTTCATGGGTCTCCTTCTTGAGATCTAAAGAAAGAGTGTTTTCTGTCTTTTCTATTTTTTGTAGGAAAATTCAAACTGAAAAAGGCTACCAAATCACTCGTATCCGTAGTGATCATGGGGGCGAGTTTGAAAATTCCTTGTTTGATGATTTTTGCCAAGAGCATGGTATTGCTCATGAGTTCTCTTTTCCTCGAACACCTCAACAAAATGGGGTGGTTGAGAGAAAGAACCGTACTCTTCAAGAGTGTGCTCGAACATTGCTCATAGACTCGGGGTTACCGAAGTACTTTTGGGCTGAGGCGGTTAACACGGCTTGTTACGTGTTAAATCGCACCTTAATTCGATCCGGATTGCGAAAAACTTGTTTTGAACTATACTATGGGAAAATACCCAAAATTAGTTATTTTAAAGTTTTTGGATGTCGATGTTTTGTCTTGAATACCCGCTCTAATTTAGATAAATTTGATGCCAAAGGTGAAGAAGCCATCTTTATTGGTTACTCCTCACGTAGTAAGGCATATCGGGTTTTTAATAAGACCACATTAATAGTGGAGGAAACCCTTCATGTCTCCTTCGATGAATCTCCTCATTCCTCCATTGACCGAGTCAATATGGATGATGAAGATGATTCTACTATTGATGTGTCTAACATTCCAAACTCCAATATCCATAATCTTCCAAAAGATTGGATATATCAAAGGGATCATCCCGAAAGTCAAGTCATTGGAAGTGTTTCTGATGGCGTTAAAACCCGATCTCGTTTTAGTTGCACCTTTGGTCTCTCCGCCTTTGTATCTCAAGTTGAACCGAAGAGTGTCGAGGAAGCATGCTCCGAAGAAACTTGGATGATGGCCATGCAGGAGGAACTCAACCAATTCCAAAGGAATGAAGTTTGGGATCTAGTACCTAAGCCTGAAGGGCAAACGATAATAGGTACCAAATGGGTATTCCGGAACAAGTTGAATGAATCCGGTATAGTTATTCGAAATAAGGCTCGGTTGGTAGCACAAGGGTACAACCAAGAAGAAGGAATTGATTTTGATGAGACCTACGCTCCCGTAGCTCGACTCGAATCAATTCGCATGCTTCTTGCTTATGCCGCCTTTCTTGGCTTTAAACTCTTTCAAATGGACGTTAAGAGCGCGTTTCTTAACGGATTCATTAAGGAGGAAGTTTTTGTAAAACAACCTCCTGGTTTTGAGTCTCATGATAAGCCTCATTTTGTCTACAAATTAAACAAGGCACTATATGGTCTAAAGCAAGCTCCTAGAGCTTGGTATGAAAGGCTCAAAGAGTACTTGTTAAATGCAAAATTCTCTATAGGGGAAGCTGATTCCACATTATTCATTAAAAGAAAAGGAAAAGACATTTTATTAGTTCAAATATATGTAGATGATATTATATTTGGTGCTACTAATGAATCTATGTGTAGAAAGTTTTCAGAAATTATGCAGGAAGAATTCGAAATGAGTTTGATGGGTGAACTCAAGTTTTTCTTGGGCTTGCAAATCACTCAGCTCGAGATTGGAACCTTTGTGTGTCAATCTAAATACACAAAGGAGATGTTGAAGAGATTTGATATGAACAAAAGTAAAGGGAAGAACACTCCTATGAGTGTCACAACTTCCTTAGACTTGGACGAATCAGGTACGCCCATAGATCAAAAGCTCTATCGTAGCATGATTGGATCTTTACTGTATTTAACTTCCAGTAGACCTGATATTTTGTTTAGTACCTGCTTATGCACTAGGTTTCAATCAAATCCTAAACAATCACACCTAAATGCTGTAAAACGAATATTTAGATATCTAGTTGACACATCTGATTATGGCTTATTCTACCCTAGGAGTCCACAATTCAACTTAGTTACATATAGCGATGCGGACTACGCAGGTAGCCGCACTGATAGGAAAAGTACTAGTGGGACGTGCCAATTCTTAGGCGAATCACTAGTCTCTTGGTTCTCAAAGAAACAATCTAGTGTAGCTTTATCAACTACAAAAGCTGAATACATAGCCGCTGCACTAGCATGTTCCCAAGTGCTTTGGATGAAAAGTACTTTGAAGGATTTTAACCTGATATTTAATAAGATAAAAATATTATGTGACAATACTAGTGCTATCAACCTCTCGAAAAATCCCGTACATCACTCTCGCACAAAACATATTGATGTTCGACATCACTTCCTAAGAGACAATGTACTTAAGGGAGAAATCGAAGTTGAATTTATTTGTACTGAACTGCAGTTAGCTGATATTTTCACTAAACCTTTGAATTATGATCGCTTTAATTATATACGTAGGAAACTAGGCATATGTAAGCTAAGTGATATTTGAAGAATTTAGTGTTTTAATGGAACCTCTTTTGTCATGAGCATAGATTGAACCTTGATTTCACTAAGCCTTCATTCAAACATCCAAATGCACACTCTGTCCAATATCAGACGTCTGATTAAATAATCAGACGTCTTATACATTAAAATTCGTCGTCTAAACATCTGGGACAGACGACGATTTTATATATAACAAAACAGTAATATCAGACGTCTAGTACGCAACGCAGACGTCTGAACTGTCGTCCAAATGTGTTGACAGACGTCTATCTCGGAGACAGAACATGTACTGCCTGTCGGACGTCTGAATATATGGCTAGACGTCGTATGAATCGTCTGACAGGAAAAACGGACGACCCTGTAACTTTAAACGAAAATCCAGGAAGGTCTGTCTGCAGAAATCGGACGTCTAATATTAAATTTAGACGTCTTCTTTGCCGTCTGAGTAAGAAATCAGACGACAACCTGGAGAATAAATCTTTTTGCTGGGGAGGATTCCTGCAGAAATCAGACGTCTATATTAGAATTAGTCGTCTGATTATTCGTCTGATGAATAAAACAGACGTCTCCCTGAAATGGGCAAAAATTCCTCTGCCAAATCCCGACGTCTGACATCGTTGACAGACGTCTGATCGGGGAAAAATCTGCGCGTCGCGGCTTTTCTCTGGACGGTTTGAGATGCAAATCTCCCCAACTTCAGGGGGAGACTTGCTCGGTGACCTTGGGATATAAGATCCCCTTCGCAAAGGTCCCACTCTCCTGTCCAAAATCCCTACCCCACAAGATCTGCGCGCCGCTCTCCCTCACACCCGACGGCCCACAGCAGCAGCTGGCGAAGTTCTGCTCCCAGCCAGACGACCGTCGCGCCTCTTCGACGACTGACGGAACTGCTGCTCCTCTGCGCGCGTCGTCCCTGCCTCTCGACCGCGCATTTGGAGGCTTCCCTCCTCCCGTGGGTATACCCTCTCAACGCCTAGGGCACTTTCATACTCCTTTTACCCACGGCCTTGTAGCATCTAGTTCACTTCTTGATTCACTTGACCTACATGTGCATTTCATTGTCAGCCCTAACCCTCGGTCAAGAAAACCTTCTTAGCCCTAGCTGCATCTTCCATGGCAAGGGTATTACCTCATGAGGATCAAGCCGACTTTTTAGTGGCTTGCATCCAAAGGTATATTGCCACAACTACATGGCAGGTTGTATTGCCTCAAGGCATACTGCCACATATTTTTTTTCATGATGATTACAGTGTTTCAAACTATGTTTTGGGTGAATGTTGTTTGGTTGAATGGTTGTTTCTTTTTTGCAGGTATTCCATCCTCAACGCACCACTCATTTCTCCTAAACCTAACCACCCATTCCACCAAATATGCCTCCCCGTAGGAAGCAAGTTGAGGGATCTTCCAGTTCCTCTTCCACTTATTTGGCAGATCAATTGCAGGGTGACATCGCTAGGCAGCGATTTCGTCGTTTCGCGAATGCCAAAGTTAAATGCCCTTGTTTTATTGTTTGGAATGATTTTGCCCATTTGAACCTTCGGGAACACTTCCAAACTCTCCATCTTTTCCAATATTTTGACCGTCAATTCCACTCCGGCATTGGAACTCTTGGTGTGTTCCCTGATCTTTGCCGTCTCTTTTATGCCAACATCGTTGAGGACTACAGCAACGATGAACTTGAACTCCATACCCGCCTATTTGGTCGTGAAATACACATCACATCTGAAACTATCTCTGACCTTCTAGCCATCCCCAATGAGGGAAATGATTTCAATGACATACTGAGGCAATACGACCCAGAAATCATCAATCAAGAGTTAGTTCTCCCGGAAAAATATGTTGAAAACCTTGGCACTCTACCGTGCAAAAATCTCAAACCCCTTCCACGTCTACTCTCTCGCATTTTTGGGTGGGACCTCCTAAACAAATCAGGAGGTTTTGATTACATCTCACGCCAACACAAGGCTCTCCTTTTTGCGGCCGTTCGTCATATTCCTTTCAATTATTGCCGCCTCATTGTTCGCGTCATGAATGAGGACCATGGGGCATCACTTCCGTTTGGGTCTATTCTATCCAAAATCTTTTCATCCCATCGGATTTCCATAACTGACCAAGCAGTTGACAAGAAAATTGAGCCTTACAACCGGGCCACAGCCGCCAAGATGCATATACTTAGAGAACATCTTGAGCCCGCCGACGAACCCATGGAAGAAGAGCCCCTTCCACCCTTTCCAGACTTCCATGAACCACGGCCCCTTCAAATAGAAGCTCCCCGCTCGAGCTTTGATGAAGCATGGGATCCAGCCACAGATTCCCTCTCCTCCGGCATCTCCCTCCTGCTGCGTCGAACCGGCGAGATGTACACCTACATGGGAAGCATGCGCCGCGACATCGACGAACTTAGATTAGATGTTCAAAATTTGCAGATAGGACAAGGACCCGCTCATCGCCGCCGCCGCCAAGATCAAGAAGAATAGTTTTAGTGCTTCTATTTTTCTGTCTTTTATTCTAAGTTTGTATTAAGAGGCCTTGACCCTCTACTTAATATTTTTGGGAACAAATAGCTAGTCCATGCTTAAATATTTCTATTCCTAATCAATTTTCCTTAATGCCTTGTCATCTTTTAAACATGCAATTTTATTCACGCACTCTACTTTGTAGATATTACTCTTGTAGTTTGGATTTTGACTCCCTTTAAACAACCCTTCATGATGATATTCAAAAATGGGGAGAAGAATGTAGGTAAGAAAGGTAAGAAATTAAGGAATAATAAATAGATAAAGGCTATCAAGTACAACCTTTAGGGGGAGGAAAGAGGAACCTACAGCTATATTTTGAAAATCATCAAAAAGGGGGAGATTGTTAGTTCAACTACTCATATATAATATTTTGATGATTTTACAAAATGTAGAAAATGAAATAATAAATAAAGCGTACCATATTGTTTTCTCTCTATAATAACATATTTGCAGGAATTCAAAAAGCTTTCCAAGATGGGAGATTAAAAGCGTGAAGACGAGTAGCAAAAGTATTAGGTCTTAGGCTTTTTTCATGTAAACTTTCAAAGGTTGTAATTTTCATCTTATTTGAGTCTAGAAATATTGTAAAGAGCCCCCAAACATAACCTATAAATAGCTAACTTAGGCTCTCTACACTTAGGATAAATTAGAAACAAAAAACCCAACACTTATACTTTTATCAGACGTCCATTAAAAAGTCCAGACGTCTGATTTTCCATCATAAGACGTCTGACATGTGTATCAGACGTCTAATTTCAAATATTTCTGGCTTTGTTCATCTCCTCATAAACATCAGTCGAAGGACTTCACTTTCAGACGTCGATAACCGTTCACAGACGTCTGATTCTTTACCCAGACGTCCTCATACTAACCGTTAGACTTTTTATCGGCAAAAATAATTTCTAGACGTCTTGACACACTTACAGACGTCTGCCTCTGAACCGTTGGCCATGATTTTCTGTGCGTATCTGTCTACGGCCACATAATCTTTTGGCAGAAGCAGGAAGGAAGAGTATTTAGGTTTCCAGACGTCTGGTAATGTCCTCAGACGTCCGTAACGACGTCTGATCCTCTAAACCTAGAACCCTGTTTGGATTCGATGATAACAGGAACGAATGCACCATTCATTAGACGTCCAGTAAAATAATCAGGCGTCTTATGACATAATATCAGACGTCCTTCTTTTGATCCAATAGAGTCCGTTAAGGATATCCTGCAATATTAGACGACCATAGTAAAAATCAGACGTCCTGTAAGACG
This sequence comes from Thalassia testudinum, assembly GCA_037157565.1. Classification (NCBI taxonomy): domain Eukaryota; kingdom Viridiplantae; phylum Streptophyta; class Magnoliopsida; order Alismatales; family Hydrocharitaceae; genus Thalassia; species Thalassia testudinum. The sequence continues at coordinate 14,482,336 of JAZHRO010000065.1, read as the reverse complement.
TCTGATATTATAATTAGACGTCTGATGTTGTTGTCAGAATCATCATTGCCCTGATTTTGTGTGGATTTCGTCCTAAACTCTTGGGATTTGTCTCCAACGGCTAGAAGAGCTCTCCCAAGTGTTCTTGAAGGTTCCAAACTTGCCTATAAATAGACTACAACTCTTCTTTGGCAAAACACACCTCTTGAGATACAATTCCATTAGAAAAATCTCTTGCTCACTACTCTAAGCTCCATCTTGCCCTTGTGCTGTACTAATACTCTGATCAAAGGGCAAATCCATACTCCCGGCTCGCTCCGTTCTGCAAATCATCAGGGAGTTCTTTTCATGCTTAGTAGATAAGAAAGCAACTAAATTATTGGGGTGCTCTATAGGTGTTATTTTTACTTATTAATTTCTGTACTTTGGGTATCCGGCCTGTCGGGTCCCCGTCTCTTCATCTTGAAGAAAGAAACCTCCGTTTAGGGATCGGAGGTGAGAATTGTAATTGAGGTACACTACCCTCGTTTAAGTAGTGTGGTTAGTGGATTGATCACCTTGTGATCGAAAATCCTAAGTCAAGAGATTGGCTTAGGTGGTGGTTTTCACCCATCTTGGGTTTCCACCTAAAAATAATTGAGTATATTGTGTGATTGAATTTGTTGCATTACAATACAATATAATTTCACTATTCACCCCCCCCTCTAGTGCAATTTCACGTGGCACCCAGGTGTCTGGTGGAGCCAGGACTCTGGACAGGAGGGGCTTTCATGGTGGTTGGGGATGAAGCTGTAGGGAAGTGATTTGTTTCAGATGCCACCTTCGGGGGCACTTGGCGACGATGTGCTGTCGGCCGTTACTCTGTCTTGCTTGTGGAGGCTTTGGTCACAAGCGGGACTCCTGCCTGATGTCTCGCGGTGGTACGGGGGGTAGGTTGCGCAATGCACCTTTGTTTCCTAAGGGTGAGGCACAGCTGCCTCTTCCACCCCCCCCCCCCCCCACATAACTCTTGGGGGCCACACTATGGATGTGGAGGTTCCCCTGAATGAGGACGTTAAGGTGGCGGATATGGTCTTGCGTGGGGCCCTGATTGGGGAAGTGATGATGGGTACTCTTTCCCTGGAGAGAGTTCGACAACTGGTAAGCTCTCTTTCCTTATCGACTGATGCTTGGAAAATTGCGGCCATCTCTCAACTGCAGTTTGTGCTTTTTGATGTGGGTATGGTAGATGTCGAGATGTGTTATTTTTAGACCAGCAATTTGGGTGGATTGTCAGTGATCTAGCGGTTAGTATCCCCATTTGATAGTTCTTTGCCTCAGCGTCCCCCTCAAAGAGCTACTCCCAGGTCTGGTTCTCTTGAGATCAGAGGCCTGCCTCTACATCTGAGGTCTAAGATGATGGTGGAAAATATGGTCGCTAGGTTTGCATCTGTGGCCGAGGGTACTAATGTTGGTCTGACTGAAGGAGATGCCAGTGTTCTGAAAGTGAGGGCGAATGTCTCCAGGGCTGGATCTATTCCTGATAAACTGATTCTCAGGTGTGGGGGCAGCTCTTGGATGATCCTATTGAAATTTCATGTGGCAAACAGGGATGTGGAGGCGAGTCATCACCCCCCCTCTTATGCTGAGGTGCTACAAACCAGATCTCCTTCCTTACAACCAAACTGTGCTAGTCAGGAGCTGGTGGCAGAACATACTAAAAGTTTGGATTTGGTAGATGGGGTGGGGAGCTTCAGGGCTGAGGAGATGAGGACTGAAACTCTGGAGGGTGGGGGTGGAATACCTCTGATCCAAGATGAATCTGCAATGGTGGTTAAAAAAGGGGAGGAAGTTAATGTGATTAATGAAGCTGTGGCTGAGGACCTGAAAGCTCCTGATAGGGATCCTGTTGACTCTGATTTGGTAGATCCCTCTGTAAACTCCTTGGACTTGCAGTACTGCTCTCCTATGGCTGATGAATTGCAATTGAAGTCTAAAACTCCTTCTACCTATGGGCTTGGGAATCCTCCCTACAAACTGAGGCTAAGAAGACACACTCCACAAAAAGTTGATGAGTCTGTCATTGCAGCTGTGATGAAGGTTGGCAAAGCATCTGCTGCTAAGAAGGGGACAAATCTGACACCCAAATGAGGATTCTTACTTGGAATGTGCGTGGGCTGCACGATAGAAGTAGGACAGGGTCTTTGCTTAGATATCTACGAGAATGGGAGATTGATTGTGCCATGCTCCAAGAGACGCATATTGATAGTGAATCTGACAGGGCATGGGTGGAGATGAGAGCTAGTCTTGAAAATGACCTTGTGGTGATCAATTCCAATGGTAGATTAGGGGGAATTGCCATCTGGTGGAAGAAGCATGTGCTGCGTTTGGAGGAGGTCTCTTTGGCTAGGCACCTTTTGACTTGCAGGTTCAAAAGAGGCCAGGGGGACAGTGATCTCTTTGTGACAGGTGTGTATGGTCCTAGTGACCCTAGCAGGAGGCAGGAGCTGTGGGAGGATTGGAACCTGGCTGCAGATTTTGTGAATGGGGCAGTTTGGCTTGTTGGAGGAGACTTCAATTGTGTTTTGGTGGGGAGTGACAGACCTAATGGGGTGGTGGATAGCTCTGCCACTGGCTTCCAGTTGATGGTCCAGGATTTGGGCTTGTGTGAGTTTCCCTCCTCAGGCTCTGAATTCACTTGGAGGAATGGTAATGGGCTCATGTCCAAGATTGATAGGTTTTCTGGCAATGCTGGGCTGATGGATCTCTTCCAATTGTCCTTTGTTACGAACGCAGCTTCAAAACGTCTTTTAAGACATCTGGGAAGTGGCCCAGACGTCTGACCAGATGTCTAGAACCCCTTCCAGACGTCTGGGATTTGATTTTTGCGGCACGCGCGATTTCGTCTATGCGCCTGCACGCGCAGACCTGCATCACCGCACCTTCCTTCTTTTTCCTCTCTCCTCCTGCGGCCGCAGTCTGCGCTCTCTCTCTCTCTCCCTCTCCCCGCGTGGCTTTAAAAGGGCCTCGCCCTCCCCCTCACTCTCATCTCCTCTGCCCCCTTTTTCTTCCAGCTAGTGCGAGAGTGAGCGAGCGGTGGCGGCGGCAGCCGCGGCGAGTGCGGGAGGAGGTGTTACGCGAGGGAGGAGGCGCTCGGCCGTGAGGGTTCGACCTGCCGAGGCTGCTAGAGCCGGCCGGCGGGGGCGCAGCGGGTGCGGAGTGACGCGGGAGGTTTGCTGCAGCTCGAGCAGCAGGATGACGAGACGCGGCGTGATCGTGCGTCGTGGGCGGAGGGTGACTCGCGCTCTGATTCTGGGAGTTTTTCCATAATTAGACGTCTGGGTTTCCAACCTGACGACGGGGAAGACGTCTGGAGGACTGTCTAGACATCTGAAAGGTAAGTTATTTTCGTACTTCCTCCTTCTCTTTGATCGTCCGTACTGAGAGCGAGGAATGGGTACGCGCAGGTTCTCAGATTCGCCATCCAACGGGAATCAGACGTCTGACTGCAGTGCTAGATGACTAGAAGGACTTCCAGATGTCCGAGGTGACCATCGGACGTCTGGGAACTAGGCCAGACGCCCCCACAGGCTTCTGGACGTCTGAGAGACTATACAGAGCAAAGGTACCATCTGACCCTCATTTTAAGACGTCTGGAAGAGGTCCCAGACGTCTGATTTTGCACTGTTTCGTCATTTTCGACCCGTTTAGGGCCTGTTCGGAGTCCGTTTTCCCCGTTTCAAGTTGCGTTCTTTTCGGGATAAAATCCTCTACCCGTTTACAGTAATTATATACTGTTCTGAGAAACTCCTTGTGTTTGATCCTTGTGTTAGGACCCCGTTCCATTGCAGTCTCGGGGGTTGCGGAGGCGCGCGGGATTTCCGACCACGCCCCCATTACTTCCGTTGTAGCTGGTAGAGTGGCTTTTAGGTTTATTAGCATAATCTGTTAAATTATGGAACCATAAATTGAACCTAGGACATTGCATGAATCCTAGGAATGAGAAACTAGATCGAATGATAGATCCTAGGGTGTTGCATGAATCCTAAGGCTGGAAAACTAGATTGTATGATAGATCCTAGGGTATGGCATGAATCCTAGGATGGGAAAACTAGTGGAATATATGAATACTGCAGTCTTGAAAAAGTGGAAAGGAACAAATGGCTGCCTGTGAATTGATTTAACAACTGCCTGTTATGAATAAATAAACATAATTGAGAACATGGGTTGTATGAACGTGAAACTGGAAGGTGAAACCGGATTGTGCTGAATTAAAGGAGCTGGAACCCTACGAGGAATTAGGAGTAGAACTCCTGGAAAGAGGATGAAATGGAACTGAGAAAGAAAGACGTGGAAGTGTGCTGTCTCTTGGGTACGTAGTACCAAGGGAAGTACCTGTTACCTGTTTAGTGCAGAGCGGAGCCAGCCGCCCCAGGGACCCGGGGTTAGGTCTGGCCACTTTGTACCGACTTGCTGGCCCTCGTGTATGTAGTATCGAGGAGAGCTACTAGTGTAGGGAGAGCACTAGTTACCCTACGGGCTCCGGGGTTCTGTTAGCCTCCTACACCGACTTGTTAGGCCCATTAGGCAAACCAGGGTAGTCAGGCGAGGGTGCGCGGACTGTGGAGGGGCAAGGTCCCTGTTTGGTTACTGTGGAGGGGTTGGACCCCTGTTACTGAGAGGGCTCTGCCCTGTACTGGTTCCGTGCTGTGCTTTGGGCACACCCGTTAACGGAAACGACTGACCGCGTGCCAGTGCAGGTTAGCTACCTGTGCATTTATCGCGCGTGCCGTAGTCACCGTTACGTCTATCCGTGACCTTCGGGTGGTTGACTAAGAGTAGGATCACCACGGGGGACTTTCCCGTCCAGGAGAGCACCACGTGTTACTTCTACTTTTCGGAAAAGACTGCAATCAAGATCGTTCCCACGAGGAACATTCGAGATCAAGTGAAGGATCTGAGAAATAAATAAAATCGTGAGATAATAGAAGGATGCAAATAAAGAAAGTAACAAAATATAACAGCTGTTGTACACTCTACTGTTTCTTTAGTTTTAGTTGCCACTCTACTCAGCGTTTCGCTGACGTGTTACACTCGTTACTTTTCAGGACCAGGTGTTGAGCAGCCAGGGTCAGCGGCTGCAGAGGACGCTGGGCCGAGTAGGGTCCAGTAGAGTTACCATTGTTCTTTTGTACCCCTTTTGTTTCCACTGTAGTGAGTAGTTTTTGTTACTCTCTGTACTTTTCTTTACCCGCAGTTCTTGTTATGTTAAATGTTGTTCTGCTGTTGTGGTGGTACATGCTGTAGTAGTTCTTTTTCTTACAGCTGTATTTTGTTACTGCTAGTTATATTTCATGTTGAATGTGGTTTATTTTACTGCTCTTTTGGTTACTTCCTCGTTGGACGACTAGGTCTTGGGATTAGTCGAGTCGGTCCGGTTCTCGTGTCTCGTAGGGACTCGGGAATCGGGTCGTTACATCCTTTGTTTGTGGCCTTGAATGTCCCTTCTCTGGCCATACACCTTTGGTCTGGGACAATGGTGAATAGGTGTTGGCTGGATCCTATTTCAAGTTTAGGAAGTCATGGCTGAGGGAGCGAGGGTTCAGATATATGTTTGCTGGTTGGTGGAGGGCCCAGCAAGTTGAAGGCACGGCTACCTTCAGGTTGGCTTCCAAGATTGTGGCTTTGAAAGGAATGCTAAAGGAGTATGGTGATATTGTCTCTGTCCTCAGGCATCAGAAACGTCGAGAGGCCTTGATGAAGATTCAGGAACTGGAAGCCAAGGAAGCTGTGGCTTAGTTGTTTGAGTTGGACTTTGCTGACAGAAAGAGGTGGCTGAAGAAGACCTGAAACTGGAGATGGATTGGAGGGAACGATCAAGGCAGCTGTGGCTAAGTGAGGGGGATGCAAACACTAAATTCTTCCACTTGGCTACCAGTTCTAGGAGAAGAGTTAATCTGATCTCTTCAATTGTTAAAGAGGGGCAGAGAATTACCTCCATCTCTGATATCAGAGCTGAGGCTGTCAGGTATTTCAAGGAGTCTTCAAGAGCTGCAGGTAGGGGCTATTGGAGGATGGCAACTAGTGATCTCCCCAAAATTACAGAGGCTCTGGGGTCCAGCCTGATTGAACCTATGTCTGAAGCTGAAGTCTTGAAGGCCATTAAGGATCTCAATTGTGAAGGATCGCCAAGTCCTAATGGGATCCAAGTTCTCTTCTACAAAGAATTATGGGACATTGTGGGCACTAAGGTTATGGAAATGATCAGTGAGTTTGAGAATGGAAATTTTAGCTTTGAAAGAATAAATAGGTCCTACCTCTTTCTTTTGCGAAAGACTCCAGGTGCTGAATCTTTTCAGGAGTTTAGACCTATTGCCCTCTCTAACTCTTTGTACTTGGTGATTGGCAAGGTCCTGGCCAATAGATTGAGGCCTATTTTGCAAGATTTGATCCATCCTGCTCAATCAGCCTTCCTCCCTGGCTGATGAGAACCTCATCATGAGCCATAACTAGCTCATTTTAACCCAATACAAAGGATAAAAGCTCCTACATATCTCAAGGAAAGGCTTAACTCAGAGAATTCTGAGTTTGAGAAGAAAAGCAGTCATAAGGGGTAAAAGTGCAATTTTACCAGTATAATCTGCATACAGGGTAATTCTGGGCCCAAACACAGGTCAAAACAGCTTAACAAGAATAAAAGTGGGATGAGATGATCTAGCAAGGGCTACAGCACTTCCAAGGAACCAAATGATAATCTGTAACCCTAAAACGACCCACTTCAATTCACAAGGTTCGGGGCAAAGTAAAAATAGAATAAACCCTCTAAAATTCATAGAAAAATAATCTCTAGGGTTTAGAACCTTCAATTTGGCCTTTAGAACCCATTTTGACCTACATTGAGAACCATGCCCAATTAATAACTTAATTTGGGTCTTTACGCAAATTGACCGGTCAAACAAGGTTTAATATGAAAATGAAATTCACCATCAGATTCCTTAGGTCCTAATTAGTCATGTATAAAAACTTGAGCCTAAGAAGAAACCTCCTTGACCGACTTTACACTTTGGTCCTCATATATTTACTCTTTGGCCCTCAACTTTTGAACCCTCGCATTTTAGCCCCTAACTCTCCTTCGTTCTTTGCAATCAGGTCCCTCCTGCAAAACCCTGCCAGCACCATGCTCCGGCGACCTTGCGCGGAGCATGGCGCCGCGCAGGGTGAGGTAGGGGACCTGGCAAGTAAACCGGGGGTGCCCTGCGTCGTCAGCCGTCGCAGGAGCACCCCCATGGTCATTGTAGCCCCCCATACCGGCCGTGCGAACGCACGGACGGTATGGGTTCGTGTTCCGACCATTCTCCGGCGAGGGAGACACGTCGTCTCCCTCCGCCTTCCTCCCTGTTTCATCCCTATAAATACCCCCCGCTGCTCCACCGACCAAGGCAGCCTGGATCTGACGGAGAAAACCCCCAGCTTTCTTCTCTTCTTCCTCCGGCAGACGCTCACCAGCTCCGGCGGCTTCCTCCCCCTCCACCTCTTCGCTCTGCCGCAATACCAGCAGCAGAGACTTCCTCCCCTGTTCTTCCCGCGCCACGCCGCACCCAGCTGGCGCCTCTCCAGCCCTCTGCTCGCCGCCGCCCCTCTCCCTGAGCATCGTCTTCTCCGGCGACAGTCGACACGACTGTCGCCCTGTTCCTCCCCCTTCGTCCCTGCAAGTAAGTTAGACCCACTCCCCTTCTTCTCCTCTTTCTTTCCCCGCTTTCAATTTAGTCAATTAAACCCTCGATCGCTCCTGTTCACCCTCACCCTCTCCGCCTCCGACCACCCTCCGGCGAGCCGCGCCCATCACCTCAGAGACCCACACGGCTCGCCGACCACCGCAGAACATCCGCTTCCTCACCCTGATCCTCTTCCGCCCCTCCACTTCCCACCAAACACCCTCTGCAGATCCACCGAACACACCCACTTCTTCGCTCACAGTTTGACCTAGGACGACCTGTTGGCTCCATCACGCCCCCTGCAGACCCCCTGACCACCTTCGCCGTGCCACGGCGAAGGTCCCCCGCCTGTCTGATTTGGCCGAGAGGCCGTTCTTCTGTGACCAGGTGACTCGCCCACCGTCGCCATTACTGAGCAGGCAGAGCTCCTTCACCTGCAGCTGCAGGCACGCCTTCGCCCAGGTTCGACTCCCAGGTTGCGCAGGGAGTCTCCGCGAAACGTCCCAGGCTCACAGACGGGGCGAAAGCCGCGCGTGAAGACACGATCGCCCACTGCTCCCTCCGCGACGGGCGCTCAATTGGGGTGGGACATTTAGTCCCACCTCAGAACCTCTCGGAGGCGCGCGGACGCATAAAGGCAAAAAGTGCCTTATGCTGTCTGCCTCCTGACCACGGGGTGAGGTCCCTCTCACCCGACCCGGCCTCGTCCGTGACCACGCTCCGCGGACCTGGCCCGACCCGATTAGACTGACCTGCACTCCTCGCCCACCACGCACGCCGGTGGGCCTGGACCCGGGCCTGACCCGAACCCGATTACCCGGTAGCGCTCTGGGAGAGCTTCCGAAGAGTGATTTCAGAGAGAAAGAGAAACGCGGGGGAGGGGGGTAGAGTAGGTTTTGCCTCTTGACAAAAAAAAAAACTCTGAAGTGTGCAGGCAAAAGAAGAAGTGCAGGCGAAGAAGAAGCAGCTGCACTGTAGCAACTGCTCAGTTAAATCGTCGAAGCACCGGGTCAGACGACGGAAAGTCAGCAGCCAGAGCAACACAGAAGGCAGGCTGAAGAAGGAAGAGCAACGGCCGAAGCAGAAGAAGAAGAAGGAAGACTTAGTAGCTGAAGGCAGAAGCTCTGCAGCCATAAAAAAGAGAGGTCACCACGATTGCAGAAGAAGAAGAAGAGCATCACCACGATTGCAGAAGAAGAAGAAGAGAGGTCAAGGCAGAAAACCAAAGAAGAAGAAGAACAAGGAGCTCTGAAGAAAGAAAAACATCACCAACACAGGAACAGCAGGAAGAAGAAGAAGAGCATCACCATTGCAGAAGAAGATTATCACCGTATCAGAAACCAAGGAAGAAGAAGGAGATCTGAAGAAAGAGAAAGAAAGAAGAACATCACAACAACTTCTTTCCCTCTCTCTTTATTTTGTAAAAGAAACATGTATATCTCTAGAATACAACTTGCTCCCTGAGTTCGACCTCGGGAACTCTTTCATTTTTCCGAGTAAAAAAATTTTTATATGAAACGTTGGTAACAACCGGCTTTACTACAACGTTATAGCAAATACAAAACCGACGTCTTCATTTTGGCGCCGTTGCCGGGGAGCAACGGCTATTCTAGAGGTAAACATTCCTGTTTCTTTTAAGTTCTGATAATCTCCTCTCTTTTGTGCAGCTACAGGAACTCAAGAAGACAAGCAACCACACAACCACTCCGAAGACAGGTAAATCTTTTCTCTCACTATTAACCCCTACACTCTAAAGAGGAAGAAAAGAAAAGAACAAGCAATATAGGGCTAACCTGTCTTCCATACTTAGTAACCATAAAAAGTTGCATGTTTTCAACTCATCACTCCTGCACACTATTAAGGGTATTTAAGGGCTAACACATTCTTGCTTGAGCCCTAATTGCCCAACAAAGAGTTAAATGGACCAAGTAGAGCCAACATAAGGTCAAACATTAGGATTTCAGTAGAGACACACCCCTTAATCAAAAATTGAGGAAATCCAAAAGAGGTGTGCCCAAGCCATTGATTGAAAATAATTAACAAGAAAAATCCTAAACAATTGGCTCTCTCTAAACACTTGAACCCTAAAAGACAGGACCCAAAAAGCTCTCAAAGAAAACAAGAGGTAAAGTTGACCCCTTTGGGTTAACCAACCTTAAATTAGGTCACTCTTTGCACTTAAAAAGACTAAAGTTCAAGTGAAACCTTAAGCACCCTGATCTTAAAATTGGTAGACTTAAGAGGTCAAGATCCCCATTCTGGTCTACCTGGAACCGCAGTGACAAGAGAGGTCGGGTGGGGGAAACCCTGTAACCCGTGGGGACGCTCTACCGTGTAGGGGTCTTCGCGGGACTCTCCCTCTCTGGCTGCCCAGGTAATTCTCAGGTGGACGATCTTTCTGATCAAGGGGTCCATCTGCCCCGCACCTCTATAGTCACCCAACACATTTTTAGGTGTCTTGATTGGGTCCAGCACCTTCTAAACTTACCTCTCCCAACTGTGCATGTACGGAAGGAGGTCTCTAAGACCACCCTTAAGACCTCCATTAGAAATTCGCTCTCGTCAAGGCCAAGCCTCGACGCCCGTATTTGTGCAGCAACACCCTCACATTATTCTCTCTTCTGATTCAGAACCAAGTTCTTCTTCTTCCCCCATCATGGCTCAGCCAGTTGAGGAAGAAAATAATCTGGAACACCAGCTCCAGCGACTCAATGACCTCTTCCAAAACTTCGTGCACCCACCACAGCGTCCTATGATGCGGGACCACTACAATCCTGCTACGGTGGCCATTGAGCCTCGAGTTAGAATCCCGATTGGAGGACCTGATTCTGAACTAAAGCCCAACATGATTCACGCTATACCTAAATTCCATGGGCTTAATTCTGAAGATCCCTTCCAGCACATCAAACAGCTAAAGCATCTGGCCCACACTTTTGGATCAGATGCGCAAAATCGGGATATTCTTCTCATGAAGATGTTCTCCTTTTCTCTTATGGACAAGGCCGCCCATTGGTATCAAACTCAGACCCGGCCGATCAACACTTGGGAAGAACTTCAATCCGAGTTTTTGAAAAAGTTCTTTCCCGTTGGTCGGACCAACGCCTTGCACCATCAGATTACACACTTCACTCAACAATCAGGAGAACCTCTCCATGAGGCATGGGATCGTTTTCAGGATCTCATGAGAAAGTGCCCCCATCACGGAGTTCCTAAATGGGAACAAGTCCAATCTTTTTACCAGGGACTCCGTGAGGACATCCGCCTTTTCGTCAATGCAACCTGCGGAGGAAACATCATGGGTCAACATGAAGACACCGTATGGGAGATTCTCGAAAACATGTGCGAGAACTCCATCAACAATGACTCCATGGGATTATTCGACAGGACGAATACCCGCGCAGCGACGAATCTTAAGGGAGCACATGAGACGCAGGACCTGTCCGCATCAGTCGACCTGGAGTTAATGGCCAGTCGATTGGACAAGGTCTCAATTATTGAAAAGAAGGTGGATGAGCTGACTCAGCACTTGCAGCGAGCCACCTCTGCGCGTAACTCCTTTGCACAACCTCCTTCCACACAGGAGACTGTGCAAAACATCCTCCACCGATCCTCCCCTGGGATGGATCCATATCCATCCCCATCTGATTCTTGGACTGGAAGATCATCCGATCCTTTCTTCACCAGCCGGGGGAACTCCATTCCTCCTTTCCCTGATTCTCAGGAGGTTCCTCAGACCTGCGAGGACCTCAACGCCATCCAGAACGACCCATTCTCCAACACTTACAACCCTGGATGGCGAAACCATCCCAATTTTCAGTGGGCGGGAAATCCCCAAACCCAAAGACCACCTTTTCAGTCCCGCCCACAGCCCTCTCATCACTACCAGCCGCCTCAGCCTCGGCCCAACCCTACTTATCCATCAGGGCCAAATCAAGATCAAATGTCCTTAATCCTTCAGACTCTGGCTGACATTCAAAAATCGAATGCGGCCATTCAAAAACAGCACAAGGACGAGCTTACTGAAGTTAAAACTCAACTGGCCCAGTTGGCAAATTCTCGCCAGCCAGGCACACTCCCTTCCCAACCCCTTCCTAACCCAAATAACGTGCCAACCCAGAAGCGCGTTATGAATCCAAATTTAGGCCACGCTCAATGGGTTTATCAGGCCCCCACTGCTCCATCTCCAGACGAGATGGATGCCTCAACTTCGCGTGCGGGATTTCAGCAGCAGCCACCCCTCCTACCAAACCCAAACCAAAATCAGGCCGGATTAAATTCTGTAACAACACGTAGTGGTAAGACAACTCAGGACCCGCATTATCCAAACCACTCCCAGCCTGATAACCATGACCCTAGGATAGTTAGCCAAGGTACCGCTGTTCCAGACCCACAACCTGAACCTATCCTAGAGGAACCAACCAAGATCCCGTTCCCCGAGGCCCTGACCAAGGGAAAGAAGACCACCAAACCCGTGGCCCCTGAGGAGGACCTGGTCAAGCTCTTTGAGCAGGTCCACATAAACATCCCCTTGATGGATGCAATCCACCACGTACCAGCTTACGCACGATTTCTAAAGAATATATGTACACCCCAGCGTAAGCCGCGAACCAAGGGAGGGAGCCCAATTGTTCTGTCAGAGCAAGCCAGCTCTGTAATCCTTAGTAGACTCCCACCCAAGGCAAAAGATCCTGGAACTCCCCTGATCTCCTGTAAGATAGGTGGTACCCAATTTGATAGAGCATTGTTAGACTTAGGTGCATCTATAAATCTGATACCCACATCCTTACTTGACCATCTGGAAGAATCTGAGCTGAAACCAACCGAGGTGACATTACAATTAGCAGATCGATCTATAAAGTCACCAAAAGGGATTCTCGAGGATGTTATCGTGAGAGTGCGGGATTTCTATTTTCCAGTGGACTTTATAGTCTTAGACATGGATGCACCTGAGAACCCTAGGGATACACCAATCATTCTAGGGAGACCTTTCTTGGCTACTGCTAGAGCCAACATCAGCTGTGAGGAGGGCCAAATAGAGCTTAAGTTTGGAGATCAAACACTGAAAATTGATATATTTAAGGCCCAACAAGGAATTAATTGCGGCGTCATCGAGCAAATTTGTGACATCAAGACTTTGGTTGATGAATCACACCTCCAGAATGACTTGAGTATTCCTCATCAACCACAGAAGGATCTTGACCCGCAAACAGAGGAGTCAAATCCAGATGTGAACAACCCAGTAACTCCCACCCTTGAACCTCACATCTATACTGAACCACCCGCTGCTGCTGAAAACCCCATCCTCGAACTGAAACCCCTTCCTGCTCATTTGAAATACATCTTTTTGGGTTCTAATCAGACCCTTCCTGTGATCATCAATTCCAACCTCAGTCCTGAACAGGAATCCCGTCTGATTGTTGTCCTCCAGCAACATCGCAGAGCCATCGGATGGACCCTCGATGATTTGACTGGAATAAGTCCCTCTTATTGTACTCATCATATCTATTCAGAAGAGGGCACACGACCTTCTCGTGAAATGCAGAGACGCTTAAACCCCAATCTGCAGGAGGTCGTGAAAAAGGAGATCATCAAATGGTTAGATGCCGGAATCATCTACCCGATCTCCGATAGTCGTTGGGTGAGCCCAATTCAGGTCGTGCCTAAGAAGGCAGGACTCACCACTATAACGACTGAGACCGGAGAAATCATTCCTACCCGATTAGCCAACTCGTGGAGAGTCTGTATAGATTACCGTCGACTCAATTCCTCCACGAAGAAGGATCATTTCCCACTACCCTTCATTGATCAAATTCTCGAAAAACTAGCGGGAAATAGGTTCTTCTGCTTTCTTGACGGGTACTCCGGTTATAACCAGGTGGCAATCCATCCTGAGGACCAAGAAAAGACCACATTCACCTGCCCCTTCGGAACATACGCTTTCCGAAGGATGCCTTTCGGTCTTTGTAATGCACCCGCTACTTTTCAGCGATGCATGCTTGCCATATTCTCAGATATGGTAGGTGATTATCTGGAAGTCTTCATGGATGACTTTTCAGTTTTCGGAGCATCATTCGACGATTGCCTCCAACACTTGGTCCAGATACTCAGGCGGTGCATCGACGTGAATTTGGTTCTTTCCTGGGAAAAGAGCCATTTCATGGTGCCTGAGGGAATTGTCCTGGGACACTCAATTTCGGAGAAAGGTATCCAAGTGGATCGAGCTAAGGTTAATCTGATTTCTCACCTTCCTATGCCTAGCTCGATCAGGGACATCCGATCCTTTTTAGGGCATGTCGGTTTTTATCGACGATTTATCCCTGATTTTTCAAAAATCGCACGCCCCCTGACCACTCTTCTCTCCAAGGATGTTCCCTTCTAAATCTCCAAGGAATGCACTCAAGCATTTGAAATCCTGCGTGACCGAGTCACCCAAGCCCCGATCCTACAGTCCCCTGATTGGTCTCAACCCTTTGAGATCATGTGTGATGCATCCGACTTCGCTGTAGGAGCGGTTTTGGGGCAGAAAAATGACAAGAAACCTGTGGTCATTTACTACGCCAGCAAAACACTCGATGAGGCTCAGCGTAACTATACAGTTACTGAGAAAGAGCTGCTAGCTGTAGTATTTGCCCTAGAGAAGTTCAGATCGTACCTTCTGGGTTCCCATGTCATCATATACTCAGATCACACGGCTGTGAGGCATCTCCTTGCAAAGAAGGACGCGAAGCCTCGATTGATCCGATGGATCTTGCTGTTGCAAGAATTTGACCTCGAGATTCGCGATAAAGCGGGAAAACAAAACGTGGTAGCTGATCACTTGTCCCGTCTTCCTTCTGAAATGATAGACCCTTCCGGACCCATCACTGAGCATTTTCCCGATGAGCACCTGCTGACTATTGGTACTAGCCTTCCATGGTTTGCTAATATTGTAAATTACTTAGCATCTCATCAGACCCCGTCCGATTGGCCGAAGGCCAAGAAAGACAAATTACGCTCCGATGCCAAGTATTACATTTGGGAAGACCCGTACCTCTTCCGCATAGGTGCCGATCAGATCATCCGGAGATGTGTCCCGGAAGGGGAAGTCAACAATATCCTCTCTTTCTGCCATGACCAGGCATGCGGTGGCCATTTTGCCGGGCATAAAACCGCATCAAAAGTCCTCCAGTGCGGCTTTTACTGGCCCACACTGTTCAAAGACGCATACAGTCATTGCAAGGCATGCAGTCGTTGCCAGACTTTGGGCAACATGAGCCATCGCGACATGATGCCTATGCAACCGATTCTAGTATGCGAAATCTTTGATGTTTGGGGGATTGATTTTATGGACCCCTTTCCTGTTTCGGATGGTTTCGAATACATTCTGTTGGCTGTGGACTACGTGTCCAAATGGATCGAAGCCATACCGACCCGAACCTGTGATCACAAAATCGTTCTCAAATTCATTCATCAACACATTTTCTCAAGGTTCGGGATTCCTCGTGCAATAATCTCTGATGGGGGGACCCATTTCACAAATGCTCAGTTTAGGTCACTGATGACCAAATATGGGGTGTCTCACCGAATCTCTACTCCTTACCACCCCCAAACTAATGGTCTAGCTGAGCTGTCTAATCGGGAGATCAAGAAAATCCTGCAAGTCACTGTTCGACCTGACAGGAAGGACTGGTCGTCCCGACTTCCGGAAGCATTGTGGGCCTATAGGACCGCCCACAAGACCCAATTAGGCATGTCTCCCTTTAGACTGGTGTACGGAAAGGCATGCCACCTTCCCGTCGAACTGGAGCATAAAGCCTATTGGGCAGTACGGAACTGTAATCTAGATCTTTCTAAGGCTGGGACCCACAGAAAACTCCAAATCAGCGAGATCGATGAATTGCGCATAGACGCGTACGAGAACTCGCAAATCTACAAGGAGCAGGTTAAAGCCTTCCACGACAAACACATCTCAAGAAAGATCTTTCATCCTGGTCAAAAGGTCCTACTCTTTGATGCCCGACTCAAACTCTTCCCAGGAAAACTGAGATCTAAGTGGGTCGGACCATATTTGGTCCGACAAGTTTTTGGAAATGGAGCAATCGAAATCAGTCCACTCAGCCACGATTCTGAACCTTTCATCGTGAATGGTCAAAGACTCAAGCCGTTCATTGATGTAACTTCTACTGATTTGGCTGAGGCATCTTATATCCTCCTTTCCCCTTGAGCTTATTGCGCCCAGCCGATGGCGTAAAACTCAGCGCTTAACGGGAGGCAGCCCGTCATTCTCTTTGAAAACCTGAAACTTGTTCTGACACCTTTCAGCACTCGAAGTTCACCCTTGTAGACAGCCGACCCCAACTCAGATGTTTGCATCTGGGATTTAAAATCGTCCGCAAAAATTCAACCGACCCATTCACTCATCCAAATTTCTGTCTTAAGGAATGAACTAAGACCCCCTAGGTTACAATGAGGACATTGCAAATCTTAGGCATGGGGGGGTAGGAAAGTGCAAAAACGTGTAAGAAAAGGTTTCAAACAAAAAATTCACATATGTCAAAAAAAAAAAAAAAAAAAAAAAAAATCTTCGAAAAAGAATAAGAGGAGAAGAGGAGAAGGAAAATTTTGTGAAGGAGAAAAGAAACAAAATGAAAAAGGAGCACAAAATTATGAGAAAAAAAAAGTGATAGTCATTAGTAAGGAACTAAGGAATTAACCTAAGTTCTAGACCTCATTCAAGAAAATAACTGAAAAGTGCACAATAAGATTAGTAAGAATGCAAACCTTAGGCATTCTTGAATAGACTCTTAGTACTCATTAAGATCTGGACACTCCTCAAGAGGTTGAGGAAAATGAAAAGCTGAAGTATTAGGTCTAAGGCTTAGGAAGTATTCGGCCTCGTTAACTAATTTTTGGTTTACGGGACTCAGTAACCTAAGCACCCTAATCTCACACACAGCCTGGTTCAGTAAGCGTAAAAATCAGAATCACGCAGAAGCGTCGCAAAAATCTGAAAAGAACACCTAGAATAGGAATGGCCGATCAACACAAGTTGATTTGGACGAGTTCCCAGCGCGGAGAGGCGGGAAATCCCCTCGAAGATGCGTAACAAAATATCATCTCCTCGGTGCTTGTCTCTTAGGATATTTACATATCCTACGGGGGGCATGTAAGCACTCTGCTGGTTCAGATTCCATGGATGGCATTATCTCGAAGTGTCAATTGCCAGGGTCTGGATTCGGCCACGGAATACCATGGATGGGATTATCTTGAAATCTCAATAGCCAGGGTTCCGGGGGTTGCCATGGGCGGTGCTATCTCGAAGCATCGATCGCCAGGAACCCTTGAGGATTGATGATGGGAGCAAGGAATCTGATACAGACCGTGTTGAAAAGCCAATCCTAGGCTAGAACTAAAAAGAAAAAGAGAGAGAAAACTCTCCAAACAGAAAAAACTTTCTATCTCTCTCTTACAAAACGCACTGCGAACTGGGCCAGGGCTAAAATCATTTCAAGCACGGGTGCTTTAACCACGAAGTCCAATAAACCTTAGGTTAGTTCTTGCGCGCCTTAAAAACCTTTGCTAAAAGACTGAGGCTAAGGCTAGACAGATTTGGATCTTGATTGGTACTAGAGTACCTTTTAGGCCTATGGTCAGCATTCTAACCTAATCTATGCTCAAATAAAAAAGGCATTTATCTAAAACCATTAAAAACTTCATGGTCTAGAACAAGGGTTGAAACCTTAAGTTTTTGCTAAGGGACTAGCAAAAGCTAGGCATGGGGGTATGATGAGAACCTCATCATGAGCCATAACTAGCTCATTTTAACCCAATACAAAGGATAAAAGCTCCTACATATCTCAAGGAAAGGCTTAACTCAGAGAATTCTGAGTTTGAGAAGAAAACCAGTCATAAGGGGTAAAAGTGCAATTTTACCAGTATAATCTGCATACAGGGTAATTCTGGGCCCAAACACAGGTCAAAACAGCTTAATAAGAATAAAAGTGGGATGAGATGATCTAGCAAGGGCTACAGCACTTCCAAGGAACCAAATGATAATCTGTAACCCTAAAATGACCCACTTCAATTCACAAGGTTCGGGGCAAAGTAAAAATAGAATAAACCCTCTAAAATTCATAGAAAAATAATCTCTAGGGTTTAGAACCTTCAATTTGGCCTTTAGAACCCATTTTGACCTACATTGAGAACCATGCCCAATTAATAACTTAATTTGGGTCTTTACGCAAATTGACCGGTCAAACAAGGTTTAATATGAAAATGAAATTCACCATCAGATTCCTTAGGTCCTAATTAGTCATGTATAAAAACTTGAGCCTAAGAAGAAACCTCCTTGACCGACTTTACACTTTGGTCCTCATATATTTACTCTTTGGCCCTCAACTTTTGAACCCTCGCATTTTAGCCCCTAACTCTCCTTCGTTCTTTGCAATCAGGTCCCTCCTGCAAAACCCTGCCAGCACCATGCTCCGGCGACCTTGCGCGGAGCATGGCGCCGCGCAGGGTGAGGTAGGGGACCTGGCAAGTAAACCGGGGGTGCCCTGCGTCGTCAGCCGTCGCAGGAGCACCCCCATGGTCATTGTAGCCCCCCATACCGGCCGTGCGAACGCACGGACGGTATGGGTTCGTGTTCCGACCATTCTCCGGCGAGGGAGACACATCGTCTCCCTCCGCCTTCCTCCCTGTTTCATCCCTATAAATACCCCCCGCTGCTCCACCGACCAAGGCAGCCTGGATCTGACGGAGAAAACCCCCAGCTTTCTTCTCTTCTTCCTCCGGCAGACGCTCACCAGCTCCGGCGGCTTCCTCCCCCTCCACCTCTTCGCTCTGCCGCAATACCAGCAGCAGAGACTTCCTCCCCTGTTCTTCCCGCGCCACGCCGCACCCAGCTGGCGCCTCTCCAACCCTCTGCTCGCCGCCGCCCCTCTCCCTGAGCATCGTCTTCTCCGGCGACAGTCGACACGACTGTCGCCCTGTTCCTCCCCCTTCGTCCCTGCAAGTAAGTTAGACCTACTCCCCTTCTTCTCCTCTTTCTTTCCCCGCTTTCAATTTAGTCAATTAAACCCTCGATCGCTCCTGTTCACCCTCACCCTCTCCGCCTCCGACCACCCTCCGGCGAGCCGCGCCCATCACCTCAGAGACCCACACGGCTCGCCGACCACCGCAGAACATCCGCTTCCTCACCCTGATCCTCTTCCGCCCCTCCACTTCCCACCAAACACCCTCTGCAGATCCACCGAACACACCCACTTCTTCGCTCACAGTTTGACCTAGGACGACCTGTTGGCTCCATCACGCCCCCTGCAGACCCCCTGACCACCTTCGCCGTGCCACGGCGAAGGTCCCCCGCCTGTCTGATTTGGCCGAGAGGCCGTTCTTCTGTGACCAGGTGACTCGCCCGCCGTCGCCATTACTGAGCAGGCAGAGCTCCTTCACCTGCAGCTGCAGGCACGCCTTCGCCCAGGTTCGACTCCCAGGTTGCGCAGGGAGTCTCCGCGAAACGTCCCAGGCTCACAGACGGGGCGAAAGCCGCGCGTGAAGACACGATCGCCCACTGCTCCCTCCGCGACGGGCGCTCAATTGGGGTGGGACATTTAGTCCCACCTCGGAACCTCTCGGAGGCGCGCGGACGCATAAAGGCAAAAAGTGCCTTATGCTGTCTGCCTCCTGACCACGGGGTGAGGTCCCTCTCACCCGACCCGGCCTCGTCCGTGACCACGCTCCGCGGACCTGGCCCGACCCGATTAGACTGACCTGCACTCCTCGCCCACCACGCACGCCGGTGGGCCTGGACCCGGGCCTGACCCGAACCCGATTACCCGGTAGCGCTCTGGGAGAGCTTCCGAAGAGTGATTTCAGAGAGAAAGAGAAACGCGGGGGAGGGGGGTAGAGTAGGTTTTGCCTCTTGACAAAAAAAAAAACTCTGAAGTGTGCAGGCGAAAGAAGAAGTGCAGGCGAAGAAGAAGCAGCTGCACTGTAGCAACTGCTCAGTTAAGTCGTCGAAGCACCGGGTCAGACGACGGAAAGTCAGCAGCCAGAGCAACACAGAAGGCAGGCTGAAGAAGGAAGAGCAACGGCCGAAGCAGAAGAAGAAGAAGGAAGACTTAGTAGCTGAAGGCAGAAGCTCTGCAGCCATAAAAAAGAGAGGTCACCACGATTGCAGAAGAAGAAGAAGAGCATCACCACGATTGCAGAAGAAGAAGAAGAGAGGTTAAGGCAGAAAACCAAAGAAGAAGAAGAACAAGGAGCTCTGAAGAAAGAAAAACATCACCAACACAGGAACAGCAGGAAGAAGAAGAAGAGCATCACCATTGCAGAAGAAGATTATCACCGTATCAGAAACCAAGGAAGAAGAAGGAGATCTGAAGAAAGAGAAAGAAAGAAGAACATCACAACAACTTCTTTCCCTCTCTCTTTATTTTGTAAAAGAAACATGTATATCTCTAGAATACAACTTGCTCCCTGAGTTCGACCTCGGGAACTCTTTCATTTTTCCGAGTAAAAAAATTTTTATATGAAACGTTGGTAACAACCGGCTTTACTACAACGTTATAGCAAATACAAAACCGACGTCTTCACTGGCAGATCTCTACAAGAATCCTTTATCATGGTCCAAGAGATGATTTGTGGATGGCATAAGAGAAAATGCAAGGCTTTTCTTTGGAAGGTTGACTTCCGCAAAGCTTATGATTCCATCAGTTGGCCTTATCTTTGGGATGTGCTTAAAAGAAGGGGCTTTCCTTCTACTTGGATCCATTGGGTGAAAAGAGGTATCACCACTACCTCTTTCACCCCCTGATAAATGAAAAGCCTTGTGGGTCGTGGATTCAACCCCAATGTGGTATCAGGCAAGGATGTCCCCTGGCTCCCCTGATTTTCAACTTGGCAGTTGACAACTTGGCTTGGTATGCTTGTAAGCTTGCTGAAGCAGGTCTTATTGGAGGGTACTCTTTGTCGTGCAGGAGTAATCTGGCTCCCATTCTTCAGTATGCAGATGATACGATTTTCTTTGTAGAAGGGTCTATGGATGAGGCAATGGCTTTGCATCATATGATTAATATCTTTGGTGAGCTCTCTGGCTTGAGGTTGAATAGGGATAAATCTAGTTTGGTCTGCTTTGGTTTACCTGAGGAGGAGCAAGGAGCTTTAGCTGCTGTTTTGATGACTCCCCCCATCAGTCTTCCTATTAGATATTTGGGGCTGCCTTTGAGGTGCTCTAGAATGAAGAAGAGAGATTGGAGCTACCTCTTTGACAAGATTTCAGTGAAATTGGATGGATGGCATAGCAGTTTCCTCTCCAAAGGTGGAAGACTTATCTTGCTCAACTCTATGATCACCTCCATCCCTGTTTTCTACTTTTCCATATTTAAAGCACCTAACTCCATTTGGAAAAGGTTGGATGTGTTGAGAAAAAGGTTCTTTTGGAAGGGAGCTAAACATGAGGGAAGATTCTTGTAGCCACTCAAATGGGAGCAGATTTGCCTTCCAAAAGATAGGGGTGGACTTGGGATTAAGTCTCTGAAACACTTCAATGATGCTTTGCTACTTAAGTGGGCTGTTAAACTCTTGCAAGGAGACCTGAATCCGTGGACTGTCCTGATCAGAGATAGCTATGGTGCTTCCAACAGTGTGCTATCCAGACTTCAGCCCAGCAGTCCCTCTCCTTTCTGGAAATCAGTGACAAGAGCTTTGGTTATCACTTCCACCTGCTGCAGCTGGCTCTTGGGGATGGCAGGACCTTCAGCTTCTGGAAGGAGGGGTGGTTAAGGATGGGTGTCTTGAAGGAGCTCTATCCAAGGGCATTTGCTACAGCATCTGACAAAGAGGCCACTGTCAGCAGGGTCTGGTCTTGCAATAGCAACAGCTGGAATCTAATTGAGGAGGATTCCAGCAGGAGAGGTACCCAGCTGTGGGAAGAAAGGAAGAGGCTAATTTCAGACCTTGAGAGCCTTAGGCCTAGGCCTAGAGTGTAGGACAGGTACCTTTGGGAGGGGATTTATAATGTGCAAACTGGCTATAACAGAATTTTGAACCTTGAAAGTGGGTGGAGCTACGACTTCATTGAGAAGAAGATCTAGCTTCTAAAAATATCTCTTAAGGTACAGATATTTCTCTGGCTATGTAGGAGAGATGGATTGATCACAAGTGATCTGTGACATAGAAGGTTGGGAACTGACCACCATGTTTGTTTTTTCTGTGAGATGAATACTAACAATGTAAATCATCTCTTTTCTTCTTGCCTTGTCACTGATGCTATTTGGAGAAGGACATGTCAGGAGCCGCTACCAGATTAGGATTCTATTTGGCATGGGTTTGGTATGAGAGGGAAACCACATGTACACATGGCTGTCACTCTATGGTGTGTGTGGAAGGCAAGAAATGAGAGACTTTTTCAGGAGAGGCCGGTGTGCTGTGAAAGAATTATGAGAGTGCTGGTCCCTCATACATTTTTAGGGATCTCTTTTGTAATTTCTCTTACTTGTTTATATAATATACTGCTCCAGATTGCTATCATAAGATGATAGCTTTCCTTTCTGTTTCAAAAAAAAAGAATACATTGAATTGATGAAATTACATAGCAACGAGTGTCTGCAATGTTGGTCAAATCCTTCACTTTTGGAAAAACACCAAGATCTCATGGAGGAACAGGGAAAATTGCTGAATACGTTTATAAAACCATTGATCGAGAATGCCTGTACATCCCTTCAGAAGAAAATGAGACACCTTGGAACAACACTGGTGATCAACATGATTCCCCAAAATCGAGTTAGAAAATCAGAATTATTGTGGACCCTCAACCCAAATG
This sequence comes from Thalassia testudinum, assembly GCA_037157565.1. NCBI lineage: Eukaryota > Viridiplantae > Streptophyta > Magnoliopsida > Alismatales > Hydrocharitaceae > Thalassia > Thalassia testudinum. The sequence goes on along the minus strand of JAZHRO010000065.1, from coordinate 14,459,863 downwards.
GAAGTCAAATTAAATTATGTGTTGAATGATATACCCGATCTTAAGATGGGTTGAGAGGATCCGATTCCAAGTGTTCACGATTCGAACTAACCTTAGAAAACCATGAAGCTGGCTCACCAAGCCTTGAATTTCCCAACACCTGTGATGATGAGATTGAATCAGAACATCTCGAGGGTGTAAATTTTGCCCCTTATTCTGATAAGGTGATCCTCGAGAACAATTCTGACACCCCTATAGAGCCTAGCCTAGAGTTTAGTAACCCAATGCCTACATCTGACTTAGAATCTAGATCTAAGCCTAATTGGGATGATTATGAGGCCCCATGTGATGAGAGTCAGATTTTGAATTTGAATTATGATTTTGGGCTTGTATTTGATGAGCACACTTCTCCAGACTCCTCAAAGATACAAATTGATTTTTTGAAAGTCACGTCGATCCATGATACAGAAATCGAGGAGTTGGAAGAGTTGGGAATCGATTGGGTCTACCCTAGGAGCCAAGAACCTGAACCTATGCCTAATAAGGACACCCTTTTAAGCTCGGAATATGAAATTAGGTTAGATCCAAGTCAGGTTGTTGATTCTTTGCATCTTGATTCTCTTTGTGGTGGAACTTCCGATCCAGAATCAGATTCAGAAACTCACGCAAATTCTCCGACAATTTCGAATTTTACTCTGATTTTGGAGAGCCTTTGTTTCCTGATGACTACGAACCAATTTACGACCTCAGCATCCATTACCCGTTCTTCGACTCTAACTCTAAGGTCCCTGATGCTGAGATCATTGATTCAAAATCATGTTCCATTGAGATGAAATCTTTCCTTTTTGATCTACAGGAATAAAAAATAGTATGTAAGGAGAGTGTCTGTAATCTAGAATTCAAATCTTTTACTTACTCAGATTTTCATGATCTTATAAGCACCCTCATGGCATTTACCTTTGAGTTTGATGTGCCTCATGAAAACTCTCTAGATGAACCTACCTTTAAATCCTTTCTAAAGGAGCTCTCAACACACACTGATGGGAACATCATCATGAGCCATAACTAGCTCAATTTGATCTAATTAGGTCATTAAATGCTCCTACATAACCACCAGAGGATTGCAATTCGTCGCATTAGCATTCTGAGAGAAAAGAGAGAAACCAGCATTAAAACTGTAATTTTACCATCACAAGTTGAATGCAGTACAACCACGGATTTTTTCAGGGGTTAATTAAGGTCAAATGGTCCTAAAAGGCTAACAGTGTGTTAGAACAGACAGAAAAGGGTTTACTTTTTTTTAGAATTAAATGACTTCTAAAACCCTAAAAATTGACTCGCTTAATTAACTGAGGTTTTTGTCAGGATAAAATTCACTTAAACCCTCTAAAATTCATAGAAAAATATTCTCTAGGGTTTGGTACCTTCAAATTGACCATCAAAACTCATCTTGACCCAAAACAGAGTTTCAGACAGACATTTGCCCTAATTTGGGTTTTTGCATAAATTACCCAGTCAAACGTGATCAAAACCAAAATCCAACCTCATCATTAGATTTCTTAGGACTAAATTAGGCTTGTACCAAAATTTGGACCCATGTTGAGATTGTCTTGACCTAGTTTGCAACTTGGTCCTATCTGATTACATGTATGCTCTTAACTTTCAAAATATTTACAAAAAGACCCCTACCTTTTTCATCATTTTCACAAATAGGTCCCTTCCACCATTAATCCTATTCCTATAAGCTCTGACGACCTAAAATTGGCAAGATCTCCTTGATTCCTTGATGAATCCCTTTCAAATTTGAAAGGGAAGTTCGTCGAGGAATTCTCTTCCTTTTGAGCCAATTCCCATGCCCCAAAACCTTCCCAATCTCTCATGCGAATGCATGAGAGATTAGGGTATCAAAAAAGCCCAACTCCGGCTAAGCTTTCCAAGCTTGTGAAGACTGCTTTCCAAGCCCAAAACTCCCTCTAAAGGCCTATAAAAAGACCTCCAGATCAAACCGATCTTCCTACGCTTGAATTTGGCCAGAAAAACCTCCAATTCTTCTCTTCTTTTCTCGATCGAAGTGCTCCTCAACTTCCGGTAACCCTCCATGCCTTCTCTCTTCCTCCGTTCACAATGCCGGTGATGGAGCCTCATTCCTCTCATTCTTCTGCTCCTAGCCGTACCAGTAGGAGCCTCTTCGCCATCCTCGTCATCATTTCCTACCTACCGGAGCAGGCTCCTTCTCCAGCACCAGCCATACCACAACCGACGCCATCCCCTTTCCCCTTCGTTTTCTATTACTCTCAACCGACTCCTCAACTTCTCCTCATCACTCCAGCACATCCAACACACCGCTTCGACCTCACCAACACCCTCCGCGACTCCGTCTTCTACCTCTCCAGTAGACCTCCGACGAGCCCTAGCGGCCACCACAGACCACCTACTCCACTGCTTCCATGCTCCACACCTCTGCCTCATCACAATGATCAAAATCCCTCACTCGCTGAGAGCTATTGATCCCCCTACAGTGCCACCAAACATACCCACCTTCACCGTCATCTTTTACATCTGCCAGCACTCGTCAGTCACGTCCACCCCATGCCGACCCCCTTAGCAAGTTTACCGTGCTCCAGCGATCGTTCCTAAATATTTTGACATGGCCAAAAGGCCTTATTGCTATTTTCAGGTGTTCGCTCCTCCGCCGCCATTAACACAAGCTTCGAGCTTGCTTAAAGCTCGAAGCCCTCCCTCGCAACTGCAGCTCCAGGAGTTACCTCCAGGTGATGCAGCCACATTCAAGGACTGCTCTTGGATCGTCAATTGGAGCTGTTGACAACCCTTACACGAGAATTGGATGAAGACCTTCACAGCTGTGTACGCGAAGAAGGGGACTGAAGATAGTCCCACATCATGTGTTTTGGAATGAATACCCCCGCATAAGTTGAATTTGTGCCTGGGGCTTATCGCCTTAGACATAAGGGATGAGGTCCCTCACACCCCTCAAGTGCCTCATCCACGACACGCCCCCGTAGACCTAGTGCAAAGCTGATTACCCGTCGAAGCCTCACACTCGTCTACAAGCAACGCTCACAGCCCTGGACCCGAGTGCGCTCTAAGTCCGAAAACCCGATAACCCAGTACTATTGGAGGCTGTCGGAGAGCGTGACCCAGGGAGAGAAAGAGAGGATAGTGTGTGGGGGCAAGGGGGGGTTTTTCTCTGAGAAGGATTGGCTAACACTTAGCCAAAATTGAGGATCCTTCCCCCTTTATGTGAAGAAGAGAAGTAGAGTAGAGAAAGAAAGAAAAGAAAGGGAGAGCAGCAAAAGGAGAGAAAGAGAAGAAGAACCGTAGCAGAAGAAGAATAGAGAAAGGGGAAGAAGAAAGAAGAAGGAAAGCAAGAAAAAGAAGAAATCAGAGAGAAGCACTGTTCATCAAATATTTAAGACATGATTGAATAATCAGATGGCTGACTTGAGTTTATTTCATTCATAACCATTGAGCTTCATTTGATATTGTTGTAGGGAGTAGTTGGTGATTCAAATCACCATTTTACTCCATTCCTTTTGCAGTCTGATACTTGATTTTATTGCCACATTATTCTGAATCAATTTTTTATTATAATTTCTTATCTCTATTGTTTTAAATTGCAATTTTGAGAATTGAATCCCTACTTGCTCCCAGCGAACGACCTCGGACTTTTTCGAGTATAAATTTTATCTGTTGTTTACGAGATTTCAACTATGCTACAACACAATGATTTAAAACCTAATTTTGAGCGAGCAACATTTTGGCGCCATTGCTGGGGAGGAACGCACAATTCAGATCTCTTGATTGAAATATCAAACTTGTTACTAACTTGCTACATCTCTTTTGATTGTGATCTATTTCAGGGACTCATTAAAAGAAGATTAGCCTCACACCAGCCACTTCAGGGGCAGGTAAAACACAAATCCAAATTTCTTCTAATCCCCTAATTCTGAAAGGCTGAAAAAGAAAAAAATCAATTAGGGCTACTTACACTATATTCTTAGACTAATCATCAAGTTGCCTGGTTTGATAAATTCTATTTATACAGCACTTAAACCCTAAATTGTGCACCTACTTAAGATCTTAAGGTATCTAGAGCTATCACATTCTTGTTTTAGCCCTAGGTACCACATTTGGACAAATTAAATTGGACCAAATTAGAGCCAATTAAGGATTCCAATTTAGGGTTTTAGAGACACACTTGCTTAATCAAAAATTGATCTTTCCAAGCAATGTGTGTCTAAGCCTTGATTGAATTGATCTATAAAAACAAACCCTAAAATCAAGCTCTTAAATTCATTTGAACACTAAAAGAGGGACCTAAATTTCTCAAAGGACAATACAGGTGAAGTTGACCCACCTTGTTGGGTTAACCAATCTTCAAATTAGGTTACTTTGCACAAAAACACCTTAAAAGTTCAAGTGAAATTATAAAGCACCCTTGCTCTTAATTAAAACTAGTAGACTTAAGAGGTCAAGTCCCCATTCTGGTCTACCTGGATCAACAGTGATAAGAGAGGTCGGGTGGGGGAAGCCTTGTAACTTGTGGGGGCGCTCTACCATGTAGGGCTCATTGCAGGACTCTCCCTCTCTGGCTGTCCAGGTAATTCTTTGGTGGACGTCTTTCTGACTAAGGGGTATCATCCGCCCCAAACCTCTATAGCCATCCAAAAACTTTTTGGGTGTCTTGATTAGGTCAATCACATTCTACCTCTCATCTACTCCATCGGTGCATGTTCGGGAGGAGGTCTCTAAGACCATCGTTGAGGCCTCCATTAGCTACTCATTCCCATCGAGGCCAAGACTCGACGTCCTTGCTTGTGCAACAACCCAATCCGATCGATATCTCTTTTGATTCATCTAAACCTAATTCTCCTTCATCCATCATCATGGCACAACCAGCAGAAGAAAATAATCTTGAAAATCAGCTTCAGCACCTCAATGATCTATTCCAAGCCTTTGTGAACCCACCGCAGCGTCCTATGATGCGAGATCACTACAATCCCGCTGCGATGGCAATAGAACATCGAGTACAAATCCCTGGTAGAGGTCCTAATACTAAACTCAAGCCCAACATGATTCATGCCATTCCCAAATTCCATGGGCGTAATTCTGAAGATCCTTTCCAACATATCAAGCAACTCAAGCATTTGGCCCAGACCTTCGGGTCAGAAGCTCAAAATTGGGATGTTTTACTCATGAAAATATTCTCCTTCTCTCTCATGGATAAGGCTACTCACTGGTACCAAACCCAAATGCATCCAATCAACACTTGGGCAGAACTTCAATCCGAGTTTCTGAGAAAGTTCTTCCCTATTGGTCAAACAAATGCTTTACGGTACCAGATCACACATTTCACACAGCAAGCAGGAGAACTGCTTCACGACGCATGGGATCATTTTCTGGATCTCATGAGAAAGTGCCCCCACCACGGAGTTACTATATAGGAACAAGTTCAGTCTTTTTACCAGGGACTCCGTGAGGATATTTGATTATTCTTCAATGTGACTTGCGAAGGAAACATCATGGGTCAACACGAAGACACCATGTGGGAGATTCTCGAGAATATGTGTGAGAACTCCTACAATAATGAATCCATGGGCATGTTCGACCAAACGAATGCCCGTGCATTGATGAATCCAAAGGGAGCACATGAGACGCAGGGCCTATCCTCTTCCGTCGACTTGGAATTGATGACCAGTCATCTGGACAACGTCTCTATTATTGAGAAGGTGGATGAGCTAACTTGACACTTGCAGCGAGCCACCTCTGCGCAAAACCCTTTCATGCAACCGTCCTCTGGTAGGGAGGCTGTGCATAACATCTATCATCGATCTTCTCAGGGGATGAACTCGTATCCACCCCTGTCTGATTCTGGTTTCAGAGGGAACTCTAGACCCACCTATTCTTGTTGGGGGAACTTTGAACCCTTGTATTCTGACTTTTCTGAGAGTCCTCAGACTTGCGAAGACCTCAACACCATTCAGAATGATCCATTCTCAAACACCTACAACCCTGGATGGTGTAATCATCCTAATTTCACGTGGTCAGGAAATAATCAAAATCAGAGACCTCAATATCAGCCCCAACCACAAGCTCCTCATCCATATCAGCCGCCTCAGCCTGAGCCTAACCCAACTTATCAATCCGGGTTGACTTACGCAGATTAAATGACTCTTATCCTTCAAACTCTGGCTGACATTCAGAAAACGAATGCAGCTATGCAAAAGCAACACAAAGACGAGATCACAGAGGTTTGCAATCAACTCGCCCAGATGACAAATCCCTGCCAACCTGGTGCACTTCCTTTACAACATCTACCTAATCCAAATAACGTGCAGAACAAGAGGTGCATTATGAACCCAAATCAGGGCCAAGTTCACTTTGTTTATCAGGCCCCTTCTGCCCCATCACCTGACGGGATGGATGCTTCAACTTCATACTAGGGATTTCATTAGCAAACACCTATTTTTCCCAACCCAAACCAGAACTAGGTAGGATTAAATTCTGTTACTAACCGTAGTGGAAAAGCAACACATGACCCACCTTATCCAAGCCACTCCCAGCCTGGTAATACAAACCTTAACCCTAGATTGGTCATACAGGACACACCCATCCCAGATCAAGAGCCTGAGCCAATTCTAGAGGAACCATCTAAGGTTCCATTTCCCGAGGCCTTGACCAAGGGAAAAAGGACAGCCAAACCCATGGCACCTGAGGAGGACCTGGTTAAGCTCTTTGAGCAGGTCCATATAAACATCCCCTTGATAGATGCGATACACCACGTATTGGCTTATGCACGATTTCTGAAAGACATGTGTACGCCTAAATGTAAGCCACAAACCAAAGGTGGGAACCTGATCATACTGTCAGAGCAAGCCAGCTCTGTCATTTTGAGCAAACTCCTGCCTAAGGCAAAAGACCCAGGCACCCCTCTAATCTCCTGTGCAATCGGTGATATACAATTTAACCGAGCTTTATTGGACTTAGGAGCCTCCATAAATTTGATACCTACATCCCTACTAGGCTACTTCGAGGAATCTGAGCTTAAATCGACAGAAATGACTTTGCAGCTAGCCAACTGATTTATTAAGTCACCAAAAAAAATTCTCGAGGATGTCATAGTTAGGGTACATGATTTTTATTTTCCAGTGGATTTCATTGTCTTAGACATGGATGCTCTTGAGAATGTGAAGAATACACCAATCATACTAGGGAAACCCTTTCTGGCCATTGTTAAGGCCACTATTAATTGCGAGGAGGGCCAAATTGAATTAAAATTTAAGAGCAAGACACTAAAGATCAACATCTTTAAGACCCAACAAGGAATTAATTACGAAGTTATAGAACAAATTTGCGATATTCAGGCTATGGTTGACGACTTATGTATCGAGGAAAACCCGACTATTTTTTATCAACCATAAGAGGATCAAAAATCGCAATTAGAGGAGTCTAAACCCAATCTAGACACACCCATAGCTCCTTCGTTTGGTCCCGACATCCACCCTGAACCACCTGCTGCTGACAACCCAATAATGGAATTAAAGCCTCTTCCCGATCATCTCAAATACGTCATTTTGGGTTATAAATAGACATTTCCTGTGATTATCAACTCCCAACTCACACCTGATCAGGAAACACGCCTGATTTCTATTCTCCAGCAGCATCGGAGAGCCATTGGATGGACTCTCGACGATCTAACTGGTATCAGCCCTTCATACTACACACATCACATCTACATTGAAGAGGGCTCACGACCATCCTGTGAATTGCAGAGACGTTTAAATCCAAATCTACAGGATGTCATGAAAAAGGAGATCATCAAATGGTCAGATGCAGGGATCATCTACCTGATCTCCGACAGTCTGTGGGTGAGTCCAATCCAAGTTGTGCTCAAGAAGGCAGGGCTCACCATCATCACGGCTGAAATTGGAGAAACCATACCGATCCGTATAGAAAACTCATGGAGAGTCTACATTGATTACACAAGACTCAATTCCTCCACGAAGAAGGATCATTTCTCACTACCATTCATTGAACAGATCATCAGATGATGCATTCCAAAAGTAGAAATTCAGGACATTTTGTCCTTCTACCATGACTAGGCCTGCAGCGGACATTTTTCTGGACATAAAACCGCAGCAAAAGTCCCCCAGTGCTGCTTTTATTGGCCCACGATTTTCAAAGATGCATACGATCACTGTAAGGCATGCACTCATTGCCAGACCTTAGGCAACATGAGCCACCGCGATATGATGACTTTACAGTCGATTCTCGTATGCGAAATCTTCAACATCTGGGGGATTGATTTCATGGGACCCTTCTCTGTTTCAAACGGCTTTGAATACATTCTTCTCACTATTGACACATGTCCAAATGGATCGAAGCCATTCCAACCCAAACCAACGATCATAATGTGGTAATCAAATTCATTCATCAGAACATCTTTTCTCACTTCGAGATTCCACATGCCATTATCTCTTATGGAGGGACCCATTCCACAAATGCTCAGTTTAGATCACTGATGACCAAATACGAGGTGTCACACTTAATCTCTACTCCTTATCACCCCCAAACCAACAGTCTAGCTGAACTATCAAATCGGGAGATCAATAAAATCCTACAGGTCACTGTCCGACCTAATAGGAAAGATTCGTCATCCCGACTTCCAGAAGCCTTGTGTGCCTATATGACCACCCACAAAACCTAATTAGGCATATCTCCTTTCAGATTGGTGTACGATAAGGCATGTCACCTCCCTGTCGAGTTGGAGGACAAAGCCTATTGGGCTGTACGGAAGTGTAATCTAGATCTTTCTAAGGTAGGAACCCACAAAAAGCTTCAGATGAGTGAGATAGATGAATTACACAATGATGCATATGAGAACTCGCGAATATACAAAGAGAGGGTTAAGGCCTTTCACGACAAGCACATATCCAGAAAGATCTTGCATTCAGGTCAAAAAGTCCTACACTTTGATGCCAAACTCAAATTGTTTCCAGGAAAACTCAGATCAAAATGGATTGGACCATATCTTATCAGTCGAATCTTTGGAAATTGAGCCATTGAAATCAGCCAACCCATCCTTGAATCAGAACCCTTTGTCATGAATGGTCAGTGACTTAAACCGTTCATTGAACTCACCAATACGAACATGGCTGAGGTATCTTTTGATCTCCATTCGCCCTGAGCTCATTGCACCCAGCTGATGGTGATAAACTCAGCGCTTAACGGGAGGCAACCCGTCATTTTGAAAAAACGCGAAACCCTTCTTGACACACCATTTGCTGAATTCATATTGCACTTTAGGGTTCGTCCATTAGAATAGCCAACTCCACCTCTGGTACCCATACCCAAGCTTGAAATCATCTGCAAGAGTCACCCCGACCCATCCACACATCCAAAACCTATTCTAATGTACGATCTAAGCCGAACTCGAACCCACCTAATTTACAATGAGGACATTGTAAATCGTAGGCATGGGGGTATTAAAGTACAAAATGCTGTGAGAATCACTTCACAAGAAAGGGTTTCATCAAAAAAAAAAGCACATATTCTAAAAACAAAAAATTGAAAAAGAAAAAAAAGGAGAAGAGAGGAAATTTTGAGTGAATTGATTGCATATCATTTTTTAGGAGAGAAAGGGGAGGAGATAAAAATGTCAAAAAGGAGCACAATTTGAAAAGAAAAAAGAGAGTCATTAGTAAAAGATTAAGGAATTGACTTAGTTCTAGACCAAATCAAAAAGAAAGAAAATGAAAGACAAAAAGTACTAAGAGACAAAAAGAGATTAGTATGAACACTATTCTTAGTCCTCTTGGGTTGGAATTTTAGGCTTAAAAATTCAAGTATCCGTTAAGATCTGGATAGTCCTTAAGAGATTAGGGAAAATGCGAAACTTAAGTATTAGGTCTAAGGCTTAGGGATTATTCAACCTCAGTAACTGACCTCTGGTTTGCGTGACTCAATAATCTAAGCACCCCAATCCAGACACAGTCTGGTTCAATGCGCTTACTTATCACAATCACGCCAAGGCGTTAAATCTATTCTGAAAAAGTTACCTAGATTAGGAGCGACTGATCAACACAAGTTGATTTGGATGAGTTCCCATCGCAGAGAGGCGGGAAATTCCCCTCGAAGACGTGCAATGACATATCGTCTCCTTGGTGCTTGTCTCCTAGGATATCTAAATATCCTACTGGGAGCATATAAGCACCTTGTGCTGGTTCAGATGCCATGGGCGGCATTATCACGAAATATCGATTGCCAGGGTTAGGATTTAGCTATAGAACGCCATGGGCGGGATTACCTCGAAATCTTGAAAGCCAGGGTTCTGGGGGTTGCCATGGGCGGTGCTATCTTGAAGCATCAATTGCCAGGGACTCTACGAGGATTGATGGTGGGAACTAGGAATCCGATATAGACTGTGTTGTAAAGCTATTCCAAAGATAGAAATAAAAAGAAAAGAGAGAGAAAACTCCCCAAAAATAAAGAAAAAAAATCCTCTATCTCTCTCTTACAAAAACACACTGCAAACTGAACCTACGTTAAAATATATTACAAGCACGGGTGCTTTAATTACAGAGTTCAACGAACCATAGGTTAGTTCTTGTAGGCCTTAGAAACCTTCGCGATGGACTGAGGCTAGAGCAGGTCAGGTCCGGATCTTGGTTGGTACTTAAGTACCTCTAGGCCTACTATCAGCATTCTGACCTAATCTACAAAAGAAAGCACACATTAGAGTTATGAGCATAAAAAGACATGTGGTCGAGAATTTGAGTAAATCCCTTGAAATTTTGCTAAGGGATGGGGGTATGATGGGAACACCATCATGAGCCATGACTAGCTCAATTTGATCTGATTAGGTCATTAAATGCTCCTACATAACCACCAGAGGATTGTAATTCATTGCATTAGCATTTTGAGAGAAAAGAAACCAGGGTTAAAATTATAATTTTACCATCACAACTTGAATGCAGTACAACCACGGGCTTTCTCAGGCAATAATTAAGGGTCAAATAGTCCTAAAAGACTAACAAGTGGGTTAGAATAGACAGAAATGGGTTTCACGTGTTTTGAGAATTAAATGACTTCTGAAACCCTAAAAATAGACCCACTTAATTAACTGAGGTTCTGGTCAAGATAAAATTCACCTAAACCCACTAAAGTTCATATAAAATATTCTCTAGTGTTTGATACCTTCAAATTGACCATCAGAACCCGTATTGACCCAAAATAGAGTTTCAGACAGACATTTGCCCTAATTTAGGTTTTTGCATAAATTACCCAATCAAATGTGGTCAAAACCAAAATTCAACCTATCATTATATTTCTTAGGTCCAAATTAGGTTTGTACCAAAATTTGGACCCAAGCTAAGATTGTCTTGACCTAGTTTACAACTTGGTCCCATCTAATTACATTTATGCCCTTAACTTTCAAAATATTTACAAAATGACCCCTAACTTTGTCATCATTTTCACAAATAGGCCCCTACTACCATTAATCCTATTCCTACAAGCTCCAACAACCTAAAATTGGCAAGATCTCCTTAATTCCTTGATGAATCCCTTTCAAATTTGAAAGGGAAGTTCGTCGAGGAATTCTCTTCCTTTTGAGCCAATTCCCATGCCCTAAAACCTTCCCAATCTCTCATGCAAATGCATGAGAGATTAGGGCATCAAAAAAGCCCAACTCCGAAAAAGCTTTCCAAGCTTGGGAAGCCTGCCTCCCATGCCCAAAACTCCCTCTAAAGGCCTATAAAAAGACCTCCAAATCAAACCGATCTTCCCACGCTTGAATTCGGCCAGAAACACCTCCAATTCTTTCCTTCTTTTCTCTGTCGAAGTTCTCCTCGACGTCCGGTGACCCTCCCTGCTTTCTCTCTTCCTCCATTCATAATACCAGTGATGGAACCTCATTCCTCTCATTCTTCCTCTCCTGGCCGTACCAGCAGGAGCCTCTCCCCCATCCTTGTCGCCATTTCCTACCTACCGGAGCAGCCTCCTTCTCCAGCACAAGCCATACCTCAACCGGCGCACATCCCCTTTTCCCTTCGTCCGCTACTACTCTCAACCGACTCCTCAACTTCGCCTCATCACTCCAGCACATCCAACACACCGCTTTAACCTCGCCAACACCCTTCGCAACTCCATCTTCCACCTCTCTGGTAGATCTCCAGCGAGCCCTAGCGGCCACCACAGAATAGCTATGCCACCGCTTCCATGCTCCACACCTCCGCCTCATCGCAACAATCAAAAGCCCTCACTCACTGAGAGCTATTGATCCCCTTACAGTGCCACCAAACATACCCACCTTCACCATCATTTTCTGCGTTCGCCAGCACTCGTCACTCACTCCCACCCAACACTGACCCCTCAGCAAGTTCGCCGTGCTCTGGCGATCCTGAATATTTTGATGCAGCCAAAAGGCCTTACTGCTATTTTTAGGTGTTTGCTCCTCCGCCGCCATGAACGCAAGCTTCGAGCTTGCTTGAAGCCCCCCTCGCAACTACAGCTCCAAGAGTCACCTCCAGCTGACGTGGCTACATTCCAAGATAGCTCTTGGATCGTCAATTGGAGCCGTTGACCGCCCTTTGCACGAGAATTGAACGAAGGCTTTCACAACTATGTACACAAAGAAGGGGATTGAAGATAGTCCCACATCGTGCATTTTGGAACGACTGTGCCCACATAAGTTGAATTTGTGCCTGGGGCTTATCACCTCAGACACAAGGGGTGAGGTCCTTTACACCCCTCACGTGCCTATTTCGCGACATGCCCCCGCAGGCTTGGTACAAACCCGATTACTCGCCGAAGCCTCACACTCCTTGTCTACGACCCATGCTCATAGCCCTAGACCCGGGTGTGCTCTAGGTTTGAAAACCCGATAACCCAGTACTATTGGAGGTTGTGGGAGAGTGTGACCTAAGGAGAGAAATAGAGGATAATGAGCTGGGGCAAGGGGAGGTTTTGCTCTGAGAAGGATTGGCTGACACTTAGCCAAAATTGAGAATCCTTCCCCCTCTGCGTGAAGAAGAGAAGCAGAAGAAGAGCAAAGAAAGAAAGAAAAGGAAGGAAGAGCAGCAAAAGGAGAGAAAGAGAAGAAGAACTGTAGTAGAAAAAGAGTAGAGAAAGAGGAAGAAGAAAGAAGGAAAACAAGAAAAAGAAGAAACCAGAGAGAAGCACTGTTCATCAGATATTTAAGATGTCTAATTGAATAATTAGATAGTTGACTTGAGTTTATTTTATTCATAACTATTGAGCTTCTTTTGATATTATTTTAGGGAGTAATTGGTGATTCAAATCACCATTTTACTTCATTCTTTTTGCAACCTGATACTTGATTTTATTACATTATTCTGAATCAATTTCTGATTATAATTTCTTATCTCTATTATTTTAAATTGCAATTTTGAGAATTGAATCCCTACTTGCTCCCAGTGAACAACCTCGAACTTTTTCGAGTATAAATTTTATCTATTTTTTGCAAAATTTCAACTATACTACAGCGCAACAATTTAAAACCTGATTTCGAGCGAGCAACATAGATCTCATAAAAGCCACATTTTCTGATCCACATACATAGTTTTCCAAAACCCGTTCCCAACCTGATACAGTCACATATGATTCTCCTCCATCTACTGATCGGGTTTCAGACATTGATCAGACTAATAATCACGTCCTATCCTTCTCTGATCACACTTGTGGGGTTCCTACATCCTCTATAGCTCCATTTTCCTTTGAGGATCCCTACTCTGACCAGGCTGAATCGACTCAGCCAAACCTACAATTCGCACTACCATATCTTTCTGAGCCTCAAAGTATCTGGTGGGCTCCACGTCTTTTGATTCACATCTATCAACCCACCAGATTGATTGGGTTTAGGCTACATCATTAGTCTGTAGATCTGAACAAGCACCTGGTTGGACCAACCAGACTATTGATCAAGGTGCTTGTTCTACAAAACTCATTCGACTTGACTACTCCCTCCCTATGATCGTCTTCTTCTCGACTAAAGGCATCAAATTTATCACTTAACGGGAAACAATTCGTCATTCCAAAAACCTAAGACCCTTCTGATCATCTTTTGAGCTACACTCTTACTGTACTTAGAGTTCAGAGTTAGAACAACCGGCTCCACCTCTGGTACTTGTATTAAAGCTTGAAATTGTCTGCAATAGTCATCCTGACCTGTTCACCAACCCTTTGAACGTGTTCAAACCCTTGAACCAAGCTGATTTCATACCCTTCGGTTTACAATGAGGATATTGCAAAACTTAGGCATGGGGGGTGTTAAAGTGCAAACACATGGAAATTAAAGTTTCTGAGGGGTTCTCACAAAAAAATACATATTCAAAAAACCAAAAAAATGAAAGATTGAAAAAAGAATGAAAAAATGGAGAAAGGGGAGGAAAATTTTCAGAATTTTGATTGCATATCATTCATGAGGAGGAAAAGAGGAGAGAGTTTAAATATCAAAAAGGAGCAGCGTTTAAGAACAAAGTTGAGAATCATTAGTACTTGATTATGTTGATTACCTAAGTTCTAGACCTAATCAAAAGAAAAAATAAAGTCCTGAAAAAATAAAGAGGCAAAGAGATTAGTATGAGTGCTGACCTAAGGCCTTTTGAATCTATTCTAGGGTTTAAACACTCAAGTATTTGTTAAGATCCGAATTAATCCTCAAGAGGTTGAGGAAGGTGCAAGGTTAATGTATTAGGTCTAACGCTTAGGGATTATTCAGCCCCATTGCCTGCCTTTTGGTTTGTGGGACTTGGTAACCTAAGCACCCAAAATCACACACTTAGTCTGGTTCAGTGCACTTAATGAAGGAAAATCTGCCAAAAGTGTTCAGTTCTGTAAAGTCATCTCGAAGATCTTGCTTAGGAGCAGCTCTACAACACATGTTGATTGGACGAGTTCCTGAAGCGAAGAGGTGGGAAATTCCCCTCGAAGATGTGTAATAACATATCGTCTCCTCGGTGCTTGTCTCTTAGGATATCTAAATATCCTATCAAGGGCATGTAAACACCTTATGCTGGTTCAAGTGCCATAGGCAGGATTATCCCGAAATGTCGATTGCCAGGGCCTGAATTTAGCTACAGCATGCCATGGGCAGCACTATATCGAAGTGTCGAAAGCCAGGGTTCTGGGGGTTGCCATGGGCGGTGCTATCCCGAAGCATCGATTACCAGGGACCCCTCATGGATTGATGATGGTGACAAGGAATCCAATACAGACCATGTTTAGGGTCAATTAGAAGCTTAATCTAGGGAAATCTAAAAAAGAAAAGAGAGAAAACTCTCCAAATGAAAAATCTACTTCTATCCCTCTCTCTTACAAAAAAATTCACTGGCAAACTGAACCTAGACTTGTTACATTTAAGCACGGGTGCTTTAACCGCTAGGTTCAATGAACCTCTGGGTAGTTTTTGGGGCCCTTAGAAACCTTCGCGGCATATTGAGACTGAAGCTAGTCAGATCTGAATCTTGATTGGTACTTGAGTACCTCTAGGCCTACTTATTGAGATCGACTACGATTTGTATAAAAATATGTCATTATCGTAGTATTTGTCACAAATACTAACCATTGTCACATTAATTTTATTTAATTACAAAATTTTTACTGATTTATTCCAGGTCGTTCATTGGGAGGCAGTTATTATTATACATCACTCTCTAAGTCCAATATTATTCTTTAATTCCAAAAAGATTGGTTTTATGTACAATTATGAATGAATGAATTAATGAATGAAAGAATGAATTAATTTTATACACAAGAATGAATTATAAATGCTTGAAATAACTATTTACAATCAAGCATCAAACACTATAACTAAATACTATATTCTATCTATTTATAACTTATAGTAGTAATTATTACATATCTATACGATAATATGTTATAAAATATATCATACTAACTTAACTTAATATACTAACACCTATAGTAACATATATAATATGTACAACGACTTATATAAGCGTCATTAAACCTTAGGAAATATTATAAACATGTACTAAGGTTAAAATAAGGGTCTATAGTGACATTTATTATATCTATAGTAACGTATTTATCTATCAGTAAAGCTCATATGTTATTTATATGCAAATATGAGCTCAAACACTCTATATACTACGTATACATATTATATTATTATTTATTTACTTACAGATATATAGACCTATAACAGTGTACATATATACATATATACTATCTATGCATATACATATATATATATTATGCTTACATATATACATATGCACACACCACTCACATAGAGGCACAAGGCCTCTCTTGTTCAAGACTTAGCCTTTTTTAAGGTTCTTTCTTCCCTCCCCTTAGGTAATTAAGGCATGGTTACTGTTCATCCTTAACAAAAATTAGGGTTTTTAATTGGCGGGTAGCCCTTTTGAGGGAAACACAGCACACTTGAGGGGTAGGACCAGACCTCTACTAAGGTCACCCATAATTCATTATTAAGCCCTCTTAATTCCGATTTATGCTCGATAATGGGCCCATTCAAGCTCACAGACAGTGCCAGGCCCCCGACCTGCACCACATAGTATCAAGTCATTCTCTTTTCATGCTCAGAGGGGATAAGAGGAGATAGTTTTTGGGCGCCTGGTGCCCATAATGACTGAAGAGGGGTGGGGGGGCAAAATCAACTTAAGGCACTGTAGGAGCTCTTCCACGCCCGATGTGGCACTATCGTTAGTGCCCCACAGGTGATGCAGCTGCGTGGCTTGCATGTGTTGAATTCATGATTTTATTATAATTTAAAATTAAATTATATGGTATTAAAGCATTTACATAGGGTTATATAATTGTATAATTTATTTACAAAATTAATTACATTTACTATATAAATAAATTAGTCAAAGTTTACAATTTATACATACTGATTATTGGATTTATTTCTTAATTAACATATAAATTAGTTAATTAATAGTCTAATTGACCCTGTACATAGTTAGTATACATATTAAAGTATTTAATACACATTTTTATTGTATTTTACACAATTTATTTTAATTTATTTACATTTAAATAGGTGATTTCAGGGTGTCTTCAGATAATTTAAGTATAAATAGTATAATACATTATAAATATACTTAAATTAGTCTAATTTACTTAAAATAATTTAATACAAATATACAGTATAAATTATCTCAATTATAACTTAATTTACTAATTGATTTTAATTTAACTTAATAACTTAGCTAGTAACTTAATAAATTAATTACTTATTATATATACATAATTAAATTATGATACAGGGTTTATAATATACATAATACATATATAGATATGTATATATAGTATCATTAGTAAATACAGTTATTTACAAGGTTTTATATATTTACTTAAGTTATCGTGTATATAAGTTGGTATAAATAATAAATAATTATATGATTAAGTTATATACAGTTTAAATAATCTTAGATATTTAATTTATATTATACAATATATATAAGTTAGTTATACCTATTTATACACCTATTTCACAATATATATACATATAGCTTACAATATAGCTTATATTTACAAGTATATACATAATATAACGGTATTTTTGGATATTTTTAGAGTTTTTCTACTTTTGATGGTTTTTATATGTTTTATAGATGTAGGGGATGAGAGAGAGAGAGAGAGATGGGAGATAGAATGTATTTTTGGTATTTTTGTAGGTTAAGGTCTTTTATTAAGTTTTAAGGTAGATTGAATCGTTGGCTGGTATGTTCTACCAAGCTAGAGATTCAGAATGCCTTGAAACTTGGCATACACCTAAAAATATAGCTAATTCTACTCTATACACCTTTATTTTAATTTTTTGGAATTTTTATATCATTTTTATTTATTTACAAAGTTCATACAACCTAGGCCTAAAAAGGGTTTTCTAAAGTGAACTTAAGGCTTAGAATCCTAATCTAAAGGCTAGATAGGCAGTAAACTGCCTTTGATGTGCTCAATACAATTTAAGACATATGTTCCAGCCAATAAACATGATTTTCATTCATTTTTTCATTAAATTCCCAATGTGGACAGTTAGGCACAAAAGTAACTGACAAAGGATGATTAAAAACGCCATACAAGCTATTCAAATGCAATTAAAAGGCATAAAAGTACATGAATGATTGTTACAAATTATTGCACACATTAAAAACATGTCAGCCATTCAATTATCCTAATTCTAGCCTATTGTCCTATTCATCTCAAACCAGCAACAGCAGCAACAGATGCAGCAGTAGCTAAACACAGCGCAGCAGTGCTGCTACTGGAATTCAGTAGAGCAGCAGCAGCAACCAAGTTACTAAAAGTAGCTATGTTGATCTGTTGCAACAACTCCAGATGTCTTAAAAAAAATCCAATGGCTGCTGTTGCAGCCAATACTCAATTTCAACAGATCCATTGGAGGTTTTAGTACAAAAATCATTCAAGATCAGGCTTAGAAAGTCTGATCTTGAATCATTACTGTCCAGACCAAATTATCCCCTTCAGATCATTGAATTTAGCGTTAAGAAACCCATGGATATATAGTTGCTATTGCAGCACTTTACTATGTTGATTTGGGATTCACTAAACACTTTAAAATTTGATAACACATCAAATTCTATTTAAAAACAATTGGAAGCATTGAATCTTCATCAAAAATCTTTAAACAACAATCCTAGGCTCAAATTAGAGAAGACATACTGGTCTAAAACCTTCCTAATGCTATAGATAGCATGTAGGAAGATCTTAGAATAGTCCATTAAATTCAACCAATCATGAATCCCAATTCTCTAAACCTTAAGGAATATTGACAATTCCTTAGGTTAAAAATCAGAATTTTAAATTCAAATCATCATAAAAATCCTTGGTGGAGCCTCAAATCAATAAAATCCTTTTTATGTGTTAATTCCAAAGTGTTTAACCTAGTGTCCAGCTTAACTTAGGCAATTTAGCTATGATGAGTCGCAACTCATCATACCCCATGCTTAGGTTTTGCTAGTCCCTTAGCAAACAACTCATTAAAGTGCTTAGCTGTTTAAGTATTAGCAAGGTAAGTGTGATGAGATATCTATTTTTCTTCTTTTCTTTTTTTTTCAAAAAGTTAAATGTTTAGAGATGATCTTTAAGCTGAAAGATTTTTCTATAAACCAACTATGCTTATGCTTGGACATTGTGAGAACCTGTTGCATAGGAAGACTGACTAGAACTTAAGACTAATATGACATAGACCATCCCTCGACTAATAAGGACTCTTGATATTTAAACCTTGCAGTTGAATTCCAGGACTCAGGGGGTTTTACAAAGACTCAGATGCTAAGAGGTTATGGCTATGCTTAGTGATGGGTTAGGTCTAACTAGGTGAATTTTAAAACTTAATCCCGTGGTTTCACTTCTTTTTAAGTCCAAGTTGGTCTAGCTTCAGCTTATGTTTTTGGATTGACTCTCAAGAAACGAGGGATACTCAAACCCAACTCTTATTCAGTTTGTGGCTCAAAGAATTTTTTTTTGGTAGAATAGGGTATTTGTATTGAACCCTGAAAGCATTTTTGGTGGAATTTTGTATTTACAAGAGTTGGGGAACATACTTGACTTATTCCAAAGAATTTCTTTCTTTTTTTTTGAAAATAATTGTCAGTATCTCTCCAACAACTTTATTTGGTAGAGCACACTTATTTGGTGGGTGAGTTCTTTGGTGAAAAGAGCTTCTCCTAGACACAAGACTAAAGACTAGGACAAAGAGTCTACCTGCACGCACAAGTAAGGACTCCATCTTCCCTAATGAACACTAGGGTTGAATTTCAAATTCACAAGGTCTTTCCAAACAATGTGTCGTGTAAACCAAGGTTACCTAGACTCCTAAATCAAAGCAAACTATCGAATCCTGTACTGGTGACTCAGGTATAAGAGTACATCCTAAGTTAGGAGAGATCTTGGTCTATCTTGTCGAAGCTTAAAGCGTATTAAGCCAAAGCCTGAGCGAATCAAGCTATAGTGGCCCGGAAAGTCTAACCAACAAAGGTTGAATGTCCATAAACACTCATTCTATTTTTGTTTTCAGCTAGAAGATCATAATTAAACACTTGTATTTTCTTTTCATGTCTTTCCTCTCCATAGTTGGAGTTTTCCCTCAATCAATAAAGTTCAGGTCCCTTATTGTATTTTTGGAAGTTTTATTCTTTTTCACTCTTTTTATATTTTTGAGTTTAAATTTTTTTTTAATTTTTCAAAAATTTTCAATTTTTTGGTATTTTTGATAATACTATACTATATACACTAGGTGTGTGTCTACAATTGCACTTTAGTAAATGATTCACCATTTACACCCCCAATACTTAAATGATGCAATGTCCTCATTAAATGAATAGGGTGGATGCAAATGCATGCTCTGCTTTTCACTATCCTAGATTGGGTGATGGAAGGAAGTTGGAATGAGGAGATAAAATCTCTGTGTGGACGATTTCAAGTCAAATACAAGATCAGAGTGGAAAATCGGGCTGAGAAGTGATATGTATGACATATGTGACAATGAATGTATGCTTAAAATGCAAGGGTAAACACCTAATCAATAAAGGTGAAAATAAGAAAGATGAAAATAGCTATATACAAGGATAGGTTTGCTAAGTTTAACTCCTTCAGCTAGGCGTGAACCTAGTAGATAACTCAAAATGCAAGAGCAAAATGGTAGCGTTGACAAGTCTGAGATCATGTGGCTCAATAAAAGGTTTTAGTCTTTGTCCATTGATAGTGAAAGGTTCAGATTTGTCAATCTCAGTGATCTCAATGGCTCCATTATCAAAGATTCTCAAGATTTTGAAAGGTCTAGTCCACTTGGATCTTAGTTTCCCTAGGAAAAGTTTAAGTCTAGAATTAAATAAAAGGACTTTTTGACTAGGGTGAAATGACTTCCTATGAATGTGATGATCATGGAAGGCCTTTAATTTATCCTTATAAATCCTCGAGCTTTCATAAGATTCATTCCTTAATTCATCTAGCTTGAAAATTTGTAATCTTCTATGATCACTAGCCTTCTCTAAGTCCAGGTTACACTTTCTGATGGCCTAATAGGCTTTGTGCTCATGTTCTACTGGAAGATGATAGTGTTTCCCATACAAAGTCTAAAAGGAAACATGTCTAATGGGGTTTTATGAGCTGTCCTATACGCCCACAATGCATCAGAAAGGTAGGAAGGCTAATCCTTTCTATCAGGTTGGATGGTAGTCTGTAAAATCTTCTTGATCACCCGATTGGACAATTCAACTAATCCATTGGTTTGAGGGTGATATGGTGTAGCAATCCTATGAGTCACCCCATACTTTTGAAGTAGGGACAAAAAGTATGTGTTCCAAAAGTGAGACCCTCCATCACTAATGATGGCTTTTGGTACCCCGAATCTAGAAGATAAAGTCTTGAATAAATTGTCACAACTCTATGATCGTTAGTCCTCAAGGGGATGGCTTCAATCCATTTAGAAACATATTCAACTACCAACAAGATATACTCGAAGCCATGAGAATTTGGAGAAGGTCCCATGAAGTCAATGCCCCAAATGTCAAAGATTTCACACACTAAGATCAGATTCAAGGGCATCATGTCTCGACGGCCAATATTGCTGAGACTGATAGCATGGACATGCCCTACTATATTCATGTGCATCTTTGAAGACCGTGGGCCAGAAAAAATCGCTCTGCAAAATTTTTGCAGTAGTCTTTTTGCCAGAGAAATGATCGCCACAAGCCTAGTCATGACAGAATGACAAAATACTATCAATGTCCTTATCGAGACAAACTTCCTAAGGATCTGGTCTTTGCAGTGTTTGAAAAGCCATGGTTCTTCCCAGTAATAGTGCTTGGCCTCGGATCTAAGTCTATCTTTTCATGTCGAACTCAATCAGAGGGAATGATTTCAGAAGCCAGGTAGTTGACAATGTCAGCATACCAGGGAAAATAAGAATGGATGACCAGCAATTGCACATTAGGGAAGTGGTCTGAAATGGGTAGTGAAGGAGATAACGCTTCAGAAGGAAGGTGGGATAAGTGGTCAGCTGCCACATTTTACTTCCCTACCTTGTCATGAATCTCTAAATCAAATTCCTGCAACAATAGGATCCATCTAATCAGACGAGCGAGAAGATGTTGAACTACAGTGTGGTTAGTGTAGATTATAATGTGGGAACCTAAAAGATAGGGTATGAATTTTTCCAGTGCAAATACTACAGCTAGCAATTCCTTTTCTGTGACGATGTAATCCTCTGTGCTTCATCTAAGGTCTTGCTAGCGTAATAGATGACTGTAGGTTTCCCATCCAGTTTTTGACCAAGGACAGCCCCTACTGCATAATCAGAGGCATCACACATGATCTCAAAAGGGTGAGACTAATCCGAGGGTTGCAATATTGATGCCTTGGTAACCTGATCATGAAGTGTCATATAGGCACGAACACCATCGTCAGAGATTTGGAAGTCTACATCCTTAGAAAGGAGATTTGTGAGAGGTCGGGGTATCTTCGAGAAATCCGCTATAAAGAAGTGATAAAAACCAACATGCCCAAGAAAAGATCTAATTTGCTTAACTGACGAAGGTAGTGGTAGTTCGGAAATCAATTTTACCTTCACACGATCAACCTCTATTCCTCTCTTAGAAATAAGGTGACCTAAAACTAGTCCTTCTGGTACCATGAAATGTGATTTCTCCCAGGAAAGCACCAGATTCACATTTATGCATCTTTGCAAGACCTTAGTCAGGTGATCTAAGCATGCATCAAATGTGCCCTCGAAGACTGAGAAGTCATCCATGAAAACTTCCAAACAATCACCTACTAAATCAGAGAAGATTGCAAACATACACCGCTGAAATGTAGCGGGTGCGTTGCACAATCCAAATGGCATCCTACAGAATGCAAAGTTTTCGTAGGGACAGGTGAAGGTCATTTTCTCCTGGTTATCGAGATGAATTGCCACCTGATTATAACCTGAATAGCCATCCAAAAAGTAGAGAAATATATTCCCTTTCAATCTTTCTAGTATCTGATCAATGAAGGGTAATGGGAAATGATCTTTCTTTGTGGCTTGGTTGAATTTGCGGTAGTCAATGCATACTCGCCACGAACTCGCAATCTGTGTAGGGATAACTTCTCTAGATTTAGTGGTTATGATGGTAAGTTCGGCCTTCTTAGGCACAACTTGAACAGGACTTACCCATTGGCTATCTAATATGGGGAAAATGATTCCAAGGTCTAACCACTTGATCATCTCATTTTTTACCACCTCTTGGAGTGTAGGGTTTAGTCTACGCTGTGGCTGTCTAATAGGTCTAGATCCTTCTTCAGTGAAAATTCTATGTGTCCAGTAAGAAGGACTAATGCCAGTCAAGTCAGAGAGGCTCCATCCTATCGCCTATCTATGTGCTCTCAGGACAAATAAGAGTCGTGATTCTTGATCAGGAGAAAGTTGAGTGTTGACAAACATAGGATAAGTCTGATCAGGTCCCAAGAAGACATACTTTAAAGAGTCAAGAAGAGGTTTGAGTTCAACAGGAATAGGATCTGGTGAAGGAGCAGGTGTGGAGATCTCAGAAGATCCTAGAGACACTAAAGGAATTGGAGGTAAATTTTCAGTTTCTACTGCTGGTGTCTCATGGGAAGTCAAGTCAGTGTCCAAAGAATGTTGATGTTCTAAATTCAGTGAATCAATTAAAGTATCCTCAACCAACTTATCCAAAGAATCCAAGGAACAAATTTCCTCAATTAAACTACAGGATAGTCCCCTTTGGGCATGAAAAATATCAATCTTCATCTTTTGATCTCCAAATTTCAATTCTATTAGGCCCTACTTACAATTGATGTTTGCCTTGGCCATAGCCAAGAAAGCTCTCCCTAGTATGATAGGTGTGTTTTGTTTATCCTCAGGTACTTCAATGTCAAGGACTATGAAGTCTACAGGAAAGTAAAAATCCTTGACCCGCACTATAGCATCTTCCAACACTCCCTGAGGTGTCTTAACTGATCTGTCAGCTAATTGCAGGGACACCTCGGTTGGCTTCAGATTGCCAACCTTGAAATGTGTCAATAGGGAGGTTGGTATAAAATTGATGGAAGCACCTAGATCTAGTAGTGCTCTATTGAATGCTGTGTTACCTATCATGCAAGAGAGGAGAAGGGTGCCTAGGTCATTCATCTTAGTAGGGAGGGTGCTGGAAATGATGGAACTTGCTTATTCCGAGAGGATGATTGGACTACTCCTTTTCTGAATCCTCGCTTTATGATTAGGTGTACATAAGTCTTTTAAAAACTTAGCGTAAGAAGTATGTGGCGAATTGCATCCAACAAGGGGATGTTTATGTGGACTTGCTCAAAGAGCTTAAGCAAATCCTCCTCAGGTGCCACACAAGTTTTCTTCTTTCCTTTACCATTCTTTAAAGCCTCTGGAAATGGTACAGAAGTGGTGATAGGAGGGTAATTCCTAGGTTGAGAAGAAGCAGAAAGAGGTGAATCAGAAGGAGTGGAAGTAGAAGGTCTAGGAAAAGATGCAGAAGTAGGAAATGGTGGATCTACAGTGCTTCTACCACTCCTAGTGACTATGGCATTAAGTTCAGCTCTAGATGTAGATGGTAACTCAGAGTTTGGTAACAGAGGTGGTTGAGGTTGTGGATAAGAAGAATTTGGGTCAGTATGGAATTTAGTTTGTGCAAGGTTTGTGAAATAACATGTACCTGACCTTGCATTGATGATCTAGGTTGAACATACCCTTAGGCAGGTATGTTCCTAGGATTTGGATGTACTTGAGATGGGAGTGAATGTGGTTGATGAGATTCCATCAAGTACGATAGCTGGGCTCTCATCTTAGCTAGTGCCGTGTCCTGTCTTTGCTGCATAGCAAGGTTTTGTTGCTACATATCAGCAAGAGCTTTCATGATAGACCCCAACTGGTCATCTCGTGTAGGCCTAGATTGAGAGTATTGGGCGGGCTTGGATTCGGGTTGTTGGTAGGCATGTGGTGAATACCCGTGTGATTATGAAGGTGGTGCAGAAAGTTGCTGATAGGTAGATCTTTGTGAATTTTCCAACCACTAGAAATTTGGATGATTATGCCATCTAGGGTTATAGGTTTGTGTAAAAGGATCATGGTGAATGGAGTGGAGTTCCTCCGAAGCTCCGGAATGTGTAGGGAAGTCAGTGTAAGGAGGAACAAAGGTTCCTCCAATCGGTGAAGAATATGGAAATGAATAGTTTGGTAGTGCACATTGTGTCACAGCAAGGTTATTCACAGTTTCCCTCCCTGTGGGAAATTAGGAAGAAGTGTGTGGTGTAGGTGACTGAGAAGGAGATGATGAAGGTTTGGATAGGAATTTCCATACTTCATCTACTTTCTTCTCGATTAATCCCACCTTATCCAGCTGACTAGCCACTATCTTTAAGTCTCTGCTGCTGAATTGGGGTTCGTGTACCCCCGAGTGTGAGTGGGAATGAGAGACCTTTCTATTAAACATGCTCATTGAAGCATTGTTAATAGAATTTTACACCATGCCTTCGAAGAGCTTAAAGGCTGAGTCCTCGCCCCAACACAGGAAATTGCCTCCACAAGCATCATCTACAAAGTTCCTTGTGTAATCATGGAACCCATGATAGAATATTTGGACCTGTTGCCAGTATGGGACACCATGGTGGGGACACTTTCTTAGAAGCTTATGGAATCTCTCCCAAGCCTTGTGCATCTGTTTTCCTGAGTTTTGTGTGAAAGTGGTGATAGCTCCCCTTAGAGCGTTAGTACGGCCTACGGGAAAGTACTTCTTTAGGAACTCATGTTCCAAAGAAGCCCATGTGTCTATAGGTGTAGTCTGTGCTAAAGTTCTAAACCAGAAGGCGGCTTTGTCTTTCAATGAAAACGAGAACATTTTCATTAAAAGTGTGTGCTGATCATGGCCTTGCAGACCTAGAGTTTGATCAAGATTTTTCAGCTCCTCTAAATGCTGAAAAGGGTCCTCAAAAGCAAGTCCATGGAAGTGAAGAATAAGTGCGATTATGTTTAGCTTTAGTTTAGTAGCACGACCCTCATCGGGATAACGTACCACAGGCATATGTTGTGCAACGTAGGATTATAATAATCCCATAGTTGAGGTCTACAAGGTTGAGGTGGTGCTTGAGGGTTTCTAGGTTGAGGCTGAGGTTGGGGGTTTGCTAAAAGATTAACAGCTTATGCAAGCTGTTGCACCTGTTGTGTAAGGGTATTCATTTGAAGTTGTGTTTCAAACAGGTGTTGAAGATGAGGCATAGGTCCTCTCTCCGGTGGTGGTTGGTTGTGGAAGTTAGGATATGGGGGAGGTTGGAACCTATGGTTTGGTGGTGGTGGTGTGGAGGATGTGGAAAGTGATTTTGAGGAAGTTCTTCAAAATCCTCAAACTGTGCAGAGTCAACATAATCCTCAGGGTGAGTAGGGTGGTGGATGGGAGTTTGAGGCCTAAGAGGTATATGATCAGAAGTGGATGGCATAGAAGTGGAAGTAGAAGCTTGGGCATCAGCACCCAAGGGGTTTAATAACTCAGGGTGTTGGGATTGCCTACCTTCCATTGAGTTGGTTTTTGAAAACGAGCTTTAAAGCAGTCACAACTCAATAGAGGAATGCAATCTCAATCTCACAAAAGTCAGAAATCCCAAATCAATCTCAATCACCAAAAGACCAATCTAGCAGGCAAGCAAGATGAAATCAAATTTTTCCTAGAGGCCACTACGCAAAGATAATAGTATGCAAATAAATGTTTCAAACAATTGTACGCATCCTAAAGATAACCTAGCGGAGTGCAGACCTCTATAATCCATTGGGAGTCTGGATAAGATTAGGGTGCGAATTCAGATCCTGTGGGTGCTTAAAGAGATGAGATAGAAACCCATGTATGTGTATCTTATGTGATCATGCTGTCTACACGATAGCAATCAGCACATTAACGACAAAAATCAAATAGGGTTTCAAACAAATTTTTATGTCTCATTTTTAATTCGATTCAAGTGTTTAGAGAGTGTTTTCTGTTGGTGCTAGAGCACCACGATCATTTGTTTTGATGATAACAAAACACGTGTTATTTAACATTTGCAATTTGAGTCCTAGATTTCAGGTCAATTGCAAATGAGGACGTGTTTAGACGGAGTTCGAGCTCGCATCCAGGACGGATTGGAGGAGCTTGACGGAAAACAAAGGAGGTTCGCGTGGAGCGAAAGATTGGAGATGGAAGACAAGAAGAATAGGATAGATTCTTTTTTATCCTTTCATGTATCTCTTGTATTTATTTTCTTGCTCTTTATTTTCCTTAGACATTATGTTAAAGAGCCTCAAAGAACCCTAACAGTAGTCCTAGGAACACCTGCACAACCCTAGGATACTTAGGTTTTCTGTAGAACACTTAGAAAACCAATATAGGGTTAAAACAGAATTTACAGACGTCTAATTCACGAATCAGACGTCTGATAAAGAATTTTAAGACGTCTGACTGTTGTTTCAGACGTCTGATAACTGTTAGGCTGAACATAGTTAGTTCTGTCTGATGAAATCAGACGTCCATACCTTAGACCAGACGTCTTAGAAGACGTCTGATGACTTTGCCAGACGTCCAGTTAGTGGACCATTGGCTGGCTTAGAAAACACTCAAGATTATGACCGTTAGAGCCTTATCAGACGTCCATAGGACTTTCCAGACGTCTGATAAATGACCGTTTTGCCTCGGCTGACCCAAAATATCTTCTCAGAGATTTTCTAGCCGTTGCAACGTTTGGAAATCAATTCCCACAGTAAAAGTAGGTTTTCAGACGTCCAGACATATTACCAGACGTCCTGTATGTCGTCTGATGGACTTGCACAAAAACCCTGTTTAGATCTGATTCAAGTCAGGGAGAAACCCGCATAGAATCAGACGTCTGACCTTGGAATCAGACGTCTTAAAGTGGCCTTCCAGACGTCTGATGCCAGAGTTAGACGTCTGATAACCCTGTAAAATGCAATCATTATCCTGATTTCGGCCTGATTCTCTTGGACTTTGTTCCCAACGGCTATAGAACCTTTCCTAAGCCTTCTAAAGCCTTCCTAAGGCCTCTATAAATAGAGGGGAACCTTTGTAACACTTGGAGACATAAGAGACACACTTAGAAAAACAAGAGACACAAGATATACACTCTCACACTCCTTTGTGTCCAAAAAGGATCTTGCTCTCCAAGCTCAAGCTCCATCATCTTGAGAGCTAAATTCAGTTTGCGCGCCCGCTCTCCCGCCGTAGATAACGAGAGCGACGTAGCGCCATCGCGTGGCACACGCACCGCGTCATCGTCGACGCACTCCTTGCAAAGGGGAGTTTCCTATTTCCTATAGAAGCTAGGTTTAATTTTGTTGGCTCTATAGGACTGTTGTTTTA
Organism: Thalassia testudinum; assembly: GCA_037157565.1. Classification (NCBI taxonomy): domain Eukaryota; kingdom Viridiplantae; phylum Streptophyta; class Magnoliopsida; order Alismatales; family Hydrocharitaceae; genus Thalassia; species Thalassia testudinum. Next base: position 14,431,481 of record JAZHRO010000065.1, on the reverse strand, counting down.
TTTTATCTTTGTATTTTGGTTGGGTATTCGCTTTGCGAATTCCCGTCTCCTTCGTGGGACAAAATCCTTCTCGTGGAGAGAAGGGGTTGAGGAACGCTACCCTCGTACTTGTAGCGTGGTTGTATTGAGGTTGAATCACCCTCGTTCAAAGTGATTCGGTTAGTGGATTTGATCAACTAGGTTGATCGGAAAATCCTAACTCGAGAGGGTTAGGTGGTGGTTTTCACCCGGTTTGGGTTTCCACCTAAAAATACCTGTGTACATTGTGTGATTGCTTAATTTCTTGTGATATTGCTTTATATTTTTATTTCCGCAATTTATTACGTCACCCCTCCTGGTAGGGACGAATCTTACAATTGGTATCAGAGCAGGTCTCGCGAAATCGGCGTTACAAACCGGCGAGGATCTAAATATGGAGGGAAAAGCATTCGTGTGCACCGAAGGACACGACACCTCGCGACCACCATACTTTGCAGGTATAGATTTCATTTATTGGAAAAATCGTATGACTATGTGGTTGCAGGCCAACGACTTCCGGGTGTGGGAAAAATGTGAATCCGCATTTGTGATTCCCAAGAAACCTGCAAGAGGTTACTCAGAAGATCAGGTTCGAAATCTCTCACTCAACGCAAAGGCAATGAATGCCTTGTATTGCGCGTTGAGTCCGAAAGAATTCGAACGAATCCAAGAGTGCACCACCACTCACGAGATATGGAGGAGGTTGGAAGGCACTCATGAGGAGACGAGTTCGGAAGAAGATCTCGGAGAGAAGGAAACCACGTGCCTTGGTTTCATGGCAATCGGAGAAAGCGACATCGACAGCGAAAGCGACTCCGACAATGAGGTAAACCTGGATTTACAAGAAGCCTTTAATGAACTTTTTGAGATTAGTAAATCACTTAGGGTAGAAAATAAAAGCATTAAAAAGAACCTTAGTTTTCTTAGAAATGAAAATGATAGGTTAGAAAAACAACTCAAGGATATAGAGACTAGTCCTAAGGATAATAACCTGTTATTAGAAAATCAAGACCTCATCAATGAAAATAATAAATTGATTGAGGAAAATAATAGTCTAAAGTTAGAAATTTTTGATTTAAAGACTAAGATGCAAATTATAGAAAGAGAAATTGCATGTCTTAGGGAAAATTCTAACAAATTAATCAACAAAGTAGATAAGTTTTATAGCCCTAAGGTTGAGAAAGGATCTCCATCAAGGAGACCTTCTAACAAATCCGGATCCAAGCTCACTTGGATACCGAAGAAAAAATTAGAATCTTGTTTTGTAGGGTTCAGGGATGACTACAACATAAAGGACTGGACCTACAAGCTCAAGGCTGGTCAACTTAAGTTGGGAGAACCAATGAGTAGACCAAGGAGGAGAACAAGAAGACCGACAAGACGGCGAACAAACGACGGACCCGCCGCACGTCGACCACCAGATTGGAGACCGGCGCCGATGCCCGGGCCTCCAAGCTACGGATGGGAGCCCCATCCGATGTGGCATCCACCACCACCATTCGGGCCATTTTATTGGCCATGGTAGGTGAGGTAAAACCCTTTACCCTATCTTTTTATCAGTAGCATTTAGATAGGGGGAGTTAAAAATTTTATGAGCTAATTGTCAATTTTTAAGGGGGAGAAATAAGGTAGCTAAATTTCCTTTAGTAAGGGGGAGAAAAATAATAGCTATCTTGTTGTTACAAAAAGGAGAGAATATTACCTTTGTCAAAATAAACTCATAGAAGAGCATGTTTTAAGGGGGAGTTATAGGAAATGTAAAATCAATTAAACCTTTTTGATAATGTCAAAAAGGGGGAGGATTTTTATGCATTATTTACGGTTCTGTCATCATCAAAAAGGGGGAGATTGTTGGTGCTAGAGCACCACGATCATTTGTTTTGATGATAACAAAACACGTGTTATTTAACATTTGCAATTTGAGTCCTAGATTTCAGGTCAATTGCAAATGAGGACGTGTTTAGACGGAGTTCGAGCTCGCATCCAGGACGGATTGGAGGAGCTTGACGGAAAACAAAGGAGGTTCGCGTGGAGCGAAAGATTGGAGATGGAAGACAAGAAGAATAGGATAGATTCTTTTTTATCCTTTCATGTATCTCTTGTATTTATTTTCTTGCTCTTTATTTTCCTTAGACATTATGTTAAAGAGCCTCAAAGAACCCTAACAGTAGTCCTAGGAACACCTGCACAACCCTAGGATACTTAGGTTTTCTGTAGAACACTTAGAAAACCAATATAGGGTTAAAACAGAATTTACAGACGTCTAATTCACGAATCAGACGTCTGATAAAGAATTTTAAGACGTCTGACTGTCGTTTCAGACGTCTGATAACTGTTAGGCTGAACATAGTTAGTTCTGTCTGATGAAATCAGACGTCCATACCTTAGACCAGACGTCTTAGAAGACGTCTGATGACTTTGCCAGACGTCCAGTTAGTGGACCGTTGGCTGGCTTAGAAAACACTCAAGATTATGACCGTTAGAGCCTTATCAGACGTCCATAGGACTTTCCAGACGTCTGATAAATGACCGTTTTGCCTCGGCTGACCCAAAATATCTTCTCAGAGATTTTCTAGCCGTTGCAACGTTTGGAAATCAATTCCCACAGTAAAAGTAGGTTTTCAGACGTCCAGACATATTACCAGACGTCCTGTATGTCGTCTGATGGACTTGCACAAAAACCCTGTTTAGATCTGATTCAAGTCAGGGAGAAACCCGCATAGAATCAGACGTCTGACCTTGGAATCAGACGTCTTAAAGTGGCCTTCCAGACGTCTGATGCCAGAGTTAGACGTCTGATAACCCTGTAAAATGCAATCATTGTCCTGATTTCGGCCTGATTCTCTTGGACTTTGTTCCCAACGGCTATAGAACCTTTCCTAAGCCTTCTAAAGCCTTCCTAAGGCCTCTATAAATAGAGGGGAACCTTTGTAACACTTGGAGACATAAGAGACACACTTAGAAAAACAAGAGACACAAGATATACACTCTCACACTCCTTTGTGTCCAAAAAGGATCTTGCTCTCCAAGCTCAAGCTCCATCATCTTGAGAGCTAAATTCAGTTTGCGCGCCCGCTCTCCCGCCGTAGATAACGAGAGCGACGTAGTGCCATCGCGTGGCACACGCACCGCGTCATCGTCGACGCACTCCTTGCAAAGGGGAGTTTCCTATTTCCTATAGAAGCTAGGTTTAATTTTGTTGGCTCTATAGGACTGTTGTTTTATTTTATCTTTGTATTTTGGTTGGGTATTCGCTTTGCGAATTCCCGTCTCCTTCGTGGGACAAAATCCTTCTCGTGGAGAGAAGGGGTTGAGGAACGCTACCCTCGTACTTTTAGCGTGGTTGTATTGAGGTTGAATCACCCTCGTTCAAAGTGATTCGGTTAGTGGATTTGATCAACTAGGTTGATCGGAAAATCCTAACTCGAGAGGGTTAGGTGGTGGTTTTCACCCGGTTTGGGTTTCCACCTAAAAATACCTGTGTACATTGTGTGATTGCTTAATTTCTTGTGATATTGCTTTATATTTTTATTTCCGCAATTTATTACGTCACCCCTCCTGGTAGGGACGAATCTTACATTTTCTATGCTGCTTGTCGCACTTTTTAAGTCTTTTCAATGCAAGAGATGGTCTTTTTAGTTTTAAGTCAAATGCAAAGATGGCAGGAGTTAAGGAGGGATAGGGAATGCATACCCGACTTCAGCAATTCTACAATATGCAATTGACTTGGTATTAAAATCTAGCAGGAAATGTGCAATCCTAAGTATGGATGCTTAGAGATATGTTGCTGCTAGATAAGGGATGAGATCTTTTTTTTGAATTTTTGATTTTATAATTTTTTTGGATTTTTGTATAATGCAACAAACAAAAACAAAAGAAATAAAAATCGATACGGAAAACCCGTGAATGAAAAAATCGCGTCGATCAGAGTATAGAGAGATAAAGAGTCCAAAAGAGAGTCCAAATTATTACAAGATGCGTGAGAACAGGCTCTCAAAACTTATGCCTAACAAATTATACTAAGTAATATACCTAAATCTAAACTATAATATACTAATCTACTCTAATGTAGCACCATGGAAAAACTTTGCCAGGAAGTCGGGTCAGAATCACTACGGGCCCACCAGGAAGAAGATCTCCACCTGGAAGAAGACGCTACTGCTCAAGTGCTGCAAAAACAACAATTGATTAGTAAGAATCAAAGAATGCATACACAAAAAGAATTAATGAATGAAACAAAGGTATATACAACAAAAAATTATAAATAAAAGAATGTTTATATACACATAATGAATATGAATAATTGAATGCATTATATACAAAAGCAAAAATTAATTACAAATAAACGAACTAAAGAATAATTTTGGCGTATAGAGAGTTGCCTCCCTGGCAACGGCGCCAAAAATATGATTGAAATCGACTACGGTTCGTATAAAAATATGTCGTTATCATAGTATATGTCATAAATACTAACCGTTGTCATGTCAATTTTATTTAATTACAAAATTTTTACTGGTTTATTTTAGGTCATTCACTAGGAGACAGTTATTGATATACATCACTCTCTAAGTCCAATATTATTCTTTAATTCCAAAAAGATTGGTTCTATGCACAATTATGAATGAATGAATTAATGAATGAAAGAATGAATTAATTTTATACACAAGAATGAATTATAAATGCTTGAAAAACTATTTACAATCAAGCATCAAACACTATAACTAAATACTATATTCTATCTATTTGTAACTTATAAAAATAATTATTACATATCTATGCAATAATATGCTATAAAATATATCATACTAACTTAACATAATATACTAACACCTATAGTAACATATATAATATGTACAACGACTTATATAAGCATTGCTAAACCTTAAGAAAAATTATAAACATGAACTAAGGTCAAAATAAGGGTCAATAGTGACATTTATTATATCTACAGTGACGTATTTATCTGTCAGTAAAGCTCATATGTTATTTATATGCAAATATGAGCTCAAACACTATATACTACGTATACATATTATTATATTATTATTTATTTACTTACAGATATATACACATATAATAGTATACATATCTGCATATATACTCTCTATACATATACATATATATATTATACTTACATTTATACATATGCACACACAACTCACATAGAGGGACAAGGCCTCTCTTGTTCAAGACTTAGCCTTCTTTAAGGTTCTTTCTTCCCTCCCCTTAGGTGATTAAGGCACAGTTACTGTTCATCCTTAACAAAAATTAGGGTTTTTAATTGGCGGGCAACCCTTTCGAGGGAAACACAGCACACTCGAGGGGTAGCACAAGACCTCTACTAAGGCCAACCATAATTCATTATTAAGCCCTCTTAATTCCGATTTATGCTCATTAATGGGCCTATTCAAGCCCACGGACAGTGCCAGGCCCTGACCCGCACCGCATAGTATCATCAAGTCATTCACTTTTCATGCTCAGAGGGGATAAGAGGAGATAGTTTTCGGGCGCCCGGCTCCCGTGACGACTAAAGAGGGGGGGGGAAGCAAAATCAACTTAAGGCATTGCTGGAGCTCTTCCATGCCCGATGTGGCACTATCGTTAGCACCCCACAGGTGCTGCAGCTGTGTGGCTTGCATGTGTTGAATTCATGATTTTGGCCCTCGATTTGAGGGCCATAAATTATTATAATTTAATATTAAATTATATGGTATTAAAGAATTTACATAGGGCTACATAATTATATAATTTATTTACAAAATTAATTACATTTACAATATAAATTAATTAGTCAAAGCTTATAATTTATACATACTAATTATTGGGTTTATTTCTTAATTAACGTATAAATTGGTTAATTAATAGTCTAATTGATCCTGTACAGAGTTAGTATACATATCAAAGTATTTAATAAACATTTTTATTGTATTTTACACAATTTATGTTAATTTATTTACACTTAAATAGGTGATTTCAGGGTGTTTTGAGGTAATTTAAGTATAAGTAGTATAATACATTATAAATATACTTAAATTAGACTAATTTACTTAAAATACTACAATACAACTATACAGTATAAAGTATCTCAGTTATAACTTAATTTACTAATTTATTTTAATTTAACTTAATAACTTAGCTAGTAACTTAATAAATTAATTCTTTATTATATGTACATAATTAAATTATGATACAGGGTTTATAATATACACAATGCATATATAGATATGTATATATAGTATCATTAGTAAATACAGTTATTTACAAGGTTTTATATATTTACTTAAGTTATCGTGTATATAAGTTGGTATAAATAATAAATAGTTATATGATTAAGTTATATACAGTTTAAATAATCTTAAATATTTAATTTACATTATAAAATATATATATAAGTTAGTTATACCTATTATACACCTATTTTACAATATATATACATATAGCTTACTATATAGCTTATGTTTACAAGTATATACAAAATATACATGATATTTTTGGGTATTTTTAGGGTTTTTCTACTTTTTAATGTTTTTATATGTTTTAGAGACGTAGGGGTGAGAGAGAGAGAAAGTGATGAGAGATGGAATGTGTTTTTGGTATTTTTGTAGGTTAAGGTTTTTTATTAAGTTTTAAAGTAGACTGAACCGTTAGCTGTTATGTTCTACCAAGCTAAAGGTTTAGAATACCTTGAAACTTGGCATACACCAAAAAACATACCTAATCCTACTCTCTGCACCTTTTATTTTATTTTTTTGAAATTTTTATAGCATTTTTATTTATTTACAAAGTTCATACAACCTAGGCCTAAAAAGGATTTTCTAAAGTGAACTTAAGTCCTACAATCCTAATCTAAAGGCTAGATAGGCAGTAAACTGCCTCTAATGTGCTCAATACAATTTAAGACATATGTTCCAGCCAATAAACATGATTTTCATTTATTTTTTCCTTTAAATTCCCAATGTGGACAGTTAGGCACAAAAGTAGCTGACAAAGGATGATTAAATACACAATACAAGCTATTTAAATGCAATTAAAAGGCATAAAAGTACATGAATGCTTGTTACAAATTATTGCACACATTACAAACATGTCAGCCATTCAATTATCCTAATTCTAGCCTACTGTCCTATTCATATCAAACCAATAGCAGTAGCAATAGATGCAGCAACAGCTATACATAACAGCAGTAGTGCTGCTACTAGAATTCAATAGAGCAGCAGCAGCAACTAAGCACAACAACAACCAAGCTATTGAAAGTAGCTATGTTGATCTGTTGCAACAGCTCCAGACGTCTTAAAAGAAATCCAGTGGCTGCTGTTGCAGCCAATGCTCAATTTCAGCAGATCCATTGGAGGTTTCAGTACAAAAATCATTCAAGATCAGACTTGGAAAGTCAGATCTTGAATCATTACTGTCTAGACCAAATTCTCCCCTTTAGATCATTGAATTTAGCATTGAAAAACCCATGGATATGTAGCTGCTATTGCAGCACTTTACAGTGTTGATTTGGGATTCACCAAACACTTTCAAATCTGATAACACATCAAATTCTCTTTAAAAACAATTGGAAGCATTGAATCTCCATCAAAAATCTTCAAACAACAATCCTAGGCTCAAATCAGAGAAGACATACTGATCTAAAACCTTCCTAATGCTATAGACAGCATGTAGGAAGATCTTAGAATAGGCCATTAAATTCAACCAATCAAGAATCCCATTTCTCTAAACCTTAAGGAATATTGACAATTCCTTAGGTTAGAAATCAGAATCTCAAATTCAAATCAACATAAAAATCTTGGTAGAGCCTCAAATCAGTAAGATTGATTTTCCTTGGCTTTCCCACACATTCAAGATCATAGCATCCCAATTCTAGCCAAATTCAGACATGGCTCATCTAAGAAAAAATTCTTCAGCTATAACATCTTAGATTCACTAGCAAGGACTGATTTACTCAAAAACATATCGATTTACTTGATCAAAGATCCATTCAAAACCCAATCTAATCAAAATGTCGTGATCTTGCCTTGAAAACCAAACTGAAATCAGATTAAGCAAACCGATACCATTTTAAACTCAGATCAGGGGTCTTTGTGGATTTCTGAAATGAATAGGAGACCCCTAAATGGATTTGAGCGCAAACCCTCATCTCAAAGCTAGAGAGCAATGAGATGAGGATTTAACTCTTAATGGATGGGTGAATTGTGAAATGAAACATGAGAAAAGTCAGAACATGGACTTGTAAGGTGGTGTAGGAGAGATTAATGATCAAATGAGCGAGATGGATTCATCTCCTCTGATCTGAAATGATCAGAGAAGGTGGAGTGTGAATTCTACACTACCTTAATCTACTCCTAGCTAGCAATCAATCCAGCGAATTTCTTACATCTGTTCTACTTCTATTCTACTCTAAATTATACTAACTAAACTACGATTAACTAGGAAACAGGGAAATTCTATTCTAATCAGATGAATGGAACCTGTTGAGAAGATCTACAGTTGGTGGCTACGACAAAGAGGGGAGGATCTCCAGCGGATTGAAAGTCCACTAGTGGGACTCAGGATCGCCCTCAGGTGCTATGTGGTCCTTAGCTGTGAGGAGAGTCGGAGAAGATGAAGTTCCTATGCTTATGGAGCCAGAACAGGGTCAGCTGGCGAGGAGAAACTGGAGAGGACGAAGATATCACCTTGAGAAAGTAGGAGAGGAGGTCGATCCCCTGCGCACGAGGTAGGGGAGCTCCCTAAGTAGAACAATCAGTGAGTGTGCTCACCACGAGGTTGAAAATAGGTGCTTAGGTCACCTACGATCAAGATGAGTGGAGGGAAGCATGCGTGATCCTAAACCAAAAGTGGACCGTTGGATGAGATCTGGTGGAAAAGGTGACTACACGTGAGGATTCACGCTAAGGTTCGATTGAAGGATAGCCACAGATTAAGTGGTTCAAGAGAATGAACAACCACGATGGAGGGTGTTCTTTGTGGCTATAGTAGAACGCGAGCAGCAGGTGGCTCTGGGATCTAATGGTGTTTTTACGCAATAAGCCCCTATACGAAATGGTGGAAGAAGTGCAATCAAACCCATAAGTGATTAGGAATGGTTACAGAGCGGTCCTTATGAGCTTGCAAATAGGTCCTTATGTCCTAGAAATTGGTCCTTAGAGGTTTTCTAATGGATAAAATGTATTATATGAAGGACCTGAATGTAAATCTGTAATTGTAAGGCCTGAATGATGTCTAAATGCAACCAAATTTTTATTACAGCTCACTTGAACATATTAGAAGTTAATTTTACTTTTGATTTATAATTTTGAGCTCATTTGTGTGTTCAATTTGACATTGGCTCACCATTTCTTATTTGATAACAGAATATCTCAATAAATGACCTAATTATGCATTTTTAGCACAAAATTGATGTTTTAGGTCTTTTTTGTGCTTTCCCACACTTAAGCCTTTTTATGTGTAAATCTCATAATGTTTAACCTAGTTTCTACCTTAACTTAGGAGATTTAGCTATGATGAGTCTCAACTCATCACCTACTATTAGCATTCTGACCTAATTTCTAAATGAGTAAAACACAAGCAAGACTCTGAACTTCAAAGCATGGTTTAGAACTCTAATTCTTTTCATAAGATTTTGCTAAGGGACTAACAAAAGTTAGGCATAGGGGTATGATGATAATGTCATCATCAGCCATAACTAGCTTTAATTAGTCAGAATTAATTGACAAATGCTCCTACATAATCACCGAAGAGTCATAATTCACTACATATCCTTTCTGGGAAGAATACATTAAATCAGGGGTAAATCTACAGTTTTAACATCATATCCTAAATGCAGAAGAATCATGGGGTTTTCCAGGGGTTAAATAAAGGTCAAATGGTCAAAAATGTCTAATAAGAGGGTCTATGCAAACAAAAATGGGTTTTCACGCATTTCGAGAATTAATGGACACTCGAAACCCTAATTTTAGACCTACTTAAATAACTAAGGTTCTGGTCAGGATAAAATTCACCTAAACCTTCTAAAATTCATAGAAAAATATTATATATGATTTGGTATCCTTGATTTGACTATCTGAACCCATTTTGACCTAAAATAGAATCTCAGACAGAAAGTTACCCTAATTTGGGTTTCTGCTCAAATTGGCTAGTCAAACTTAGTCAAAACCAAAATTTTACATAACAATAGATTCTTTGGGTCCAAATTAGGTTTGTATCAAAATTTGGGTCCAATCAGAGATCATCTTGATCTAGTTTGTATTTTGGTTCAGTTTGATTCTTCTCTCAAATAACCCCTCAGCTTTCGAAATCTATTGCAAAGAATCCCCTAACTTTATCATCTTCTTCACCAATAGGTTCCTGCTGCCATTGCCATGTGAACACATCAAGCATCCAACTTTCAATCAAGGAGTTCTCCCTGATTTCTCTTCCAAAATTGGAAGGAGAACTCCTGAGATAATCCTTTTCCATCTGAGCCGCATCTTGGGCTCTGATTCTCACCCAAAAGTTGATGCGAACCACTTGAATTCATGGGTTTCCTATTTCGTGAAAGCTCCAAGCTTTCAAGCTTAGTTTCCAAGCTTGGAACAACTCCCTGAACCCTAAAAAAGGACCCACAATGCAAAGTCGTGCTCCTTACCTTGGTTTGGGCCAGAAATCTCCCTTCTTCCCTTCTCTCCAGTCGAACTCTCCACAAGCTTCGGCGACTCCCTCCATCTGACCTCTTCACCGTATGCAATGTACAATAGGCGGCGGTACCATCTTCCTCAAACTCCTCCATGTGTTGCAATGCCAGCTAGCATCTCCTATCTCCTCCTGTCGTCGTTGCTTCTCCCACCAGAGGCTTCACCTTCCACGGTGCCAGCCATACCATAACTGGCACCTTTCTCCCCTTTCGACCAGTTAGAGTAGGCTAGCTAGGTTTCTCTATCCCTCTATTATCTTTTCCCTCTCTTTATCCCTCAATTCAACCACCAACACCACCACACACCGTCATCTTCTCCATCTCCGGTCGCACCTTCGGCAGGGCTTCCCCGTTGCTCCACCTCACCACATGCCTTGTCAACACTTCCTGCACCTCTACCTCATCCACCCAAACCAAACCCCCATCCTTATTCACCGTTTCATCAACTCACGACCCCCACTGAACTCACCCACCTTTACGCTCCTCCTCCGACTCCGACAAACCGTCACATGCACTCATAAGCCACAAGACCACCACCACCACATTCGCCAACACCTGGCGAAGGTCCTGAGGTTATTTAATGTGGCCGTGAGGCCGTTCTTTTGATTTCAGGTACTCGCCATCCATCGCCGCCGCTGCCACTGTCTCTGACCTCGTTCCTAGTCCTCCAGTCACAATAGCATTCAATTTCATCTCTAAGACATGCGAAGCACCTCCAAGACTCTTCCCAGGCCATCAATTAGAGACCACGACCTCGTCTTCAACGTCAATTTGAGGCATTCCCTTCAGGACCTGCTACGATCGTTCGCAAAGAGAAGATGCAGTGGGTTTAGTCTCACATCGAGTGCAGAAGAGCGCATGAGCACACTTGAATTATTTTTGTGATCTATCCTTATCTCCCAAGAGCATGGGGGTCAGGTCCCCACTACCCTACTCATCTGAATACCTGCCTATGCCTCACGCCTTGCCTGCGGCCCATGCACGCAAGCCTGGACACTATGCATGACCCGATAACTTGATTGAGATCCGATTATACGCTGGGTCTAAGAGAGAATGAAAGGAGGAAATTGTGAGAGAGTGGGGGAGGGTTTTGCTCCTCTATGTATGCAGCTAACACTTAATCGCTGAAGGCCCCTTGTGCTTGTCAAGGAGGAAAAGAAGAAAGGGAAGGCCCTGAGAAGAAGAAGAGAAGGGGAGGGCTCATGTAGAAAGCAAAAGAAGAGAAGAAACAAAGAAGGCTTTGAAGAGCCTTGATCATTTAAGTCATCTGATCCACATGCCTAACATCTGATCACTGTAGCATTCAAGATACTATTGGGTTATTTGGTTTAATTGAGATGTCTGATATGCATGCTTGATTAGGGCTAATAATTGGTGATCAAAATCGCTATTCTTTTGTCTTAGATTTATTTTTATCATTGTAATCTCTTGAAATACTCATGCTTATAATTGAAATCAATTTGAGTAGATATTATTCATTGAATATCTTTTTTGTGCTTCGATTATGGTGCTCATTTATATGCAATTAAAGATTAACGCATGAATTCTACATTTTCTCCCTATGTTCGACCTCGAACTTCAATTTATATTTCGATTAATAAATTTTATCTGTTGATCGAGCTTATTTAGGAGGCTTTGCTACAATGAAATGACTTTAAAACTCCTATCCAGCCCATCAAACAGCCGTTGTTCATTGCCTCCATCCCTTCACCATTGATTGCCCTCCTCCGACCATGCTACTACTCCTAATCAATGCGGACTCCCCCAGGCAGCTTCCCCGACCTCCAATTGAGCAAAGCACCCAGCCGCAGCATCCTCAATCGCTCGAATTTCATCTGCAGCTACACAGCAGAGAAAGGCCTAAGAAAAAGTCCGACATCGTTGGTTTTCAGAGTAGACATAGCATTTAAATTTAATCATTGTAATTGCCTTGTCTCCTCTTCACTCTAGGGTGAGGTCCCTGCTCACTTCACTTACACATACCTCGCCTGTAGTCACGTGCATGCGAGCCTAGCCCCTATTCATGATTCGATAATCCATTTACCAGACTCTAAGAGGGAAAAAAGGAGAAAATATGAGGGAGGTTGGGGTATGTTTTGCCTTGAGTTTTGTGCTCTGTGCCTCGAGATGTGTGCCTATTCATGCTTGACACTTAGCGTCTCTAAGGTCTCTGCTCTATGCTTGGCACCCTTGTGCCTGTTCTAAGGTTTGGTGATACTTAAGGCATCTACCCCTTGTGGCCGACGTCTGATCTTTATTACTGTGGAACTATGTTGATAAGGATATTTGAATAAGTGGTTTTGACCACTGTAGCGATATTTGAGTTGGTTGATAAATTGGGATATGTGCTTAATGTGGGAGATTAAGTGGTGATTCGAATCATCATTTTTATAGCTCCTTATTTTCTTTTTATCCCTTTATTTTCTGAGATACAATTTGGGCTTTTATTGAATATCTTCTTAATATTGATATCTGAATTATTGTGCTCATCGTTATTAATTGCGATTAATGTTGTGAATTCCAATTTTCTTCCTGCGAACGACCTTGGACTCAATTATGTTTTTGAGCACTTATAAATTTAAATGTTGTTGCGATTTTTGTTGACTGTACTACAATGCACATTTCTTAAAACTCGACGAAAGCGATGCAACATTTTGGCACCGTTGCCAAGGAGAAATGCGCAATTCACCAAAAATCTTATCTTTCTTGACTGATTTGATTTCTAACTTGCCCTATTTGCTTTGCTTTGATTTTACGAGGTACATCATGAAGGGATCTTCTGTGCAATCAACCTCTCTAGGGGCAGGTAAAATTTCTCTTCTTCCCTAATCACCTCCCAATCTTGGGAAAGAGAAAAAGGAAACAAAATAAATTAGGATCAATTTGACTTACTTTCATAGTAATTATCATCTAAAGGAAAAATTTCTAATTTGCGAAAATTGATTGATAGTTGATTAAAGATTGAGACGATGTTGATTAAAGATCCCCATCTTGATTTCTTATATCTATTGGGGATTTACGCTTAAATTCTTGACATCTTGGACTATTCACAATCTTGTTTGAGTCCAAGGTGCCATATTTGAGATTAAATTGGACTTGAAAATAGAGCCAATTTGGGTTTCCACATTACGATTTTTAAGTGTTAGTACACATTTTCCTGCAATAAAGGAAATTGACTCCCCCGCATTTGTGTACCACCCAAGCCCTTGTTTGAACCAATCTATTCAAGTAAATGATGTAAACACATTTATTGAGGGTAAAATGCCTATTCATGCTTGTTCCTAGGCATAGATATGCATTTCATGTTAAAAATATTACATAGCATGCATCATTTTGCATTTAGAGTAGTTGTATATAATTTAGGTTAATTGCGTCCTTTTTGTAGTTAGAAGAGAAGGATATTTATTTCAGAGCATCAGATTGACGATTTGACTGTACGGATCTAATCTAGACGACAATCAGAGTCAACGCCTCTGAAACTGCTTTGATCGGAGTCTCATAACACCATATGCAGTCTAAGGAAGATCAACGGCCAAGGGACTAGGAGACATAATTCGGAGCTTCAAACGACAAATCTGACAACGTGGATGAATTCAGGTTGACGATCACAACCTAACGGTGCAAAAATCGACTCAATCCGACCTCTGTAGCAACCCCTACAACAAGAAGAAGATGGACAGCCCAGACTACGCCACGTGGCGCAGCCCAGGCTGCATAGCGTATTCACGTGCCACTACACATGCGTAGCAGCGCGATGCGCACTCGCACACGTAGGCATGCATGCGCACAGTGTAGTGCCAGCTCGTGGGTGCATGCGTGCAGCAAAGGCGGGGAGTGTAGCTATAACAGGGCATGAGCTGCCTACAACGACGCTTCCAGAGACGGCCTGGATGTCACTAATGGTCCCACACCTATTTTTGCCTCTTCTCCTTCTCTATAAAAGGACCTACACTGCCTCCCTTCCAAGCCATCTCTACCAAACTCCCAAGCTCTAGCAAGCCTACCAATGCTCCATTAGAACTTGTTCTCAAGCTCCCAAGGTGTCTATTAGTGTAGCGAACCTCTGCCCCACCAAATACTCCTCCAACCTCCCATCCCCATTCATAGGTTGCCTTGGAGCCATCCTCCTACCTCCATTCTGGTAGCAGATCATCTCCGTTTTCTCACCTCCATTCCGGAGCCTCACCGAAGCTTTCCTCAACCCGACGTCCTCCTACATCTCACCTCCGTCATCCCGCTCCTCACCTCCTTCGTCCGAGCTTCCGCCAGGCACCGTCGTCTCACCGAACAGCCGATTCAGAAGATTTCCTCTCACCCCCCTCTCTTTTTATGCTTTCGTAGATTATTGTAATAGACATTAATGCAATACATCACATTTGATTCCATCTCTATCTTGTGATTACTTGTCTTTTATTTCAAAAACGTAAAAAAAATAACAAAACCCTAAAATACCAAAAAGAAACAAATCAATGCGCATTTTTCACTTAAAGTAAATGTCACCTCCCTGTGTTCAACCTGAAACTCCCTTCTATTTTTGGTATAAATTTTATCTGCTCGACGTGTTTTGCAACTACGATGACGGGTTACTTGTAACCCCAATTTCTAACACGCGAAACACATATGACCATTTTGGTGCCGTTGCCGGGGAGGCAACGGAATTTACTTTATTGTTTATTACGTTTCTTTGCATTTACATAGCACTAACCCTACTTGTCTTTGATCTACTATCTTGGAGGTACCCTAGCGTGGAGATCCAAGTGCGGTAGACTGGAGTAAAGTGCAGGTAGAGTGTTTTGTAAGTGTCCCCCACACCAACCCCACCTTAGTTTTCATTCCATAACCTAATAACTCAAACCCAAATCAACTTAGGTGCTTTTTATAAACCCTAGGAGAGATTTGGTTGTTTGTTTGTCACCTCCACTCACCTCGCCATTCACATAAATAAAAATAAAAAATAAGAAAAAAGTGTTATCTGATTGTGGGATTTTCTGAAAGAGACACACCTTAACACCCACAACTCTCGACTTAAGGTGCACCACTCCACTTTGATTCTACCACTTAACCGAGATCTAACCTGTGGACATGGTACACTTCAACTCAAAACAAATAAGTGAGTAGAAATCTGATTAAGCTAAAACATTCTGTGCCTTAATCTGTGGTGTGAATAGACCAATTGATTGATTTGTTTGGGCTACACCACTTAAGATAAAAGCAATTCATCAAGTAGCTTGCCACTTAGGGTTGATTTTTAGGACTGAACCAGACACTCCACATTTTATTTCTGATTTTTAATGGAATATATCTATACCAGTGCTTTCAAAACTTGGAGTGTTCTACTGAACCTTGATTGAATATACCTACAGATTAAACCCTGAAAGCTACTAAACAAGGTTGAACCTTAAAAGACACATCATCAAATAACCTTGTTTGCAAACCCTAGTTGTTCACGCACACACATTTTAAATTGTTCATTAAGGGCACAACCCATCTAAAGGTCCCATCACATTCCTAAAGCACCATTGTCCCAAGACTAACTAAAATTGATTAGACATTGGCCCTAAGGACTGGTTTGCTCATCGGGATCCAGATTAGATTATTCACGATTAACTTGGTCATACTAGTCAATTTGATGTCTAGATAGGGGGGTTGCGTCAAACGACCATAGTTGGGGGATACACTAGGAACGAGAGGCGCAAGCTAAAGGAAGAACCTTCTCCCCAGTCCCTCCTAACTGGTTAGATTGCTTCGACATAAGTAGAGTAAATCATCCATAATCTTAGGATGGATTCTGAGAGTCTGTAGACCTTTAGGCTACCCAACCTAAGGATAGGCTTGTAGTTTTGTATTGTAGGGCTCCTTCTTTCTCTTCTGATTTAACTCCTTACTTCACCATGTACCCTTCCACATCTTACACACATTTCCAATCCTATCCTCCTACCACCACTTATCCCCAAGATGATTACTATCCCAACTTGACTTGTAATTACCCATCCACTAGCCGGGATGACTTTGATTGGGGATATGAATCTGGACCTCAGTGTCTAGGGTCTAACCCTGGACAACAAGACTATGATTACTATCCTTCCTAGAGCTACAATGATTATAGATCTCCACCCTTTGATGATCAACCTAACCATATCTACAACCATGAAGGATATGCTGATTATAACACTTACCCTCCCCAGAATTATGCTGAATATAGGTCACCACCATTCTTTGAACAACCCGAGATGACCTACTATCAGGGAGGAACCCGAGAACCTCAATATCTTGACTCCCCTAGAATGAACCCAAACCCACCCAACCCTGAACCGAACCAGTCAGTTCAGGAGAACTAGATCCAAGACAGGGTGTTGGGTAACTTGAGGAATACCATATAATCGTTAGAAGCTCAGCCAACACCATGCACTGAAGCATTGGAGCCTATGATAAAAATGATCAATGAGCTGAATAGCTCTTTATTGGATTTGCTCCGAAGTGTTAGGGATAGGGACCTAGGTGAGTTTCTTTTTGGGAAATTGTCGAGGTTAAGGATGAAATTTGTGGTTGCCCTAGTCAAATCTTGGGATGATTCTCAAGATGAACCCTCTTCAGGAGAGCCAATGTCTAAACCCGCTCAGGCATCTGTCAGAGGAGGATACATATTCTGAGATTGGAGATGACCAAGTTGGTCTAGAGCAACCCTTTGAGGATGAACTGAGTTTCTCACCCGAGATCCCTGAGACGGGGAGCGAGGAAAAATGTCTCTTTGAACCAGGAAATGACAACCAATTTTGAGACATATATAATTGAGGATCATGGATTCTTTGATTTTGAGGGTGAGGAATCTCTTAGTGAAGTCTCACTTGAGCATAAGGAAAATTATTTTAGTGAGACAAACGGGCATAAGGAATCTGATGAACCATTTGATAGCCCGTTCATTGAAGATTTTGATTCGGTTGGGGCTAACTTGGAGGATTTGAATCCTCATTTACTTGATGATTCAATCAGTGACCCCATTCCTCACCTGCACCCCAAAGAGCTGACTTCTGAGATCATTGTGCCCAAGTCAATCTTGATTCAGCCATGATTTCTGGACTTGGGTAAATCTTATGGGGTGAATGGTATGCTAGAGGTCTCGGAGCCTGAGCCCTTGATGTTGGAAGATAGAATAGTTGAAATGAAAATTTGGAAGGTTAATTTTGAGGGAAAAGAAAGTTTGGATATAAGGGTACCTATTGACCTAAAACCACCTATCTTCTATACGAACCCTTATGATATCTTTCATGTGCAAGCTAAGCCTGGAATAACTGATTATTTTTCTAAGCTAGATGTTAAGTGGACAACCGCACCTAATGAACCATCTTTACTCATTGTTTGACACTTTGGTCTTGGGTTGCACACCACTAAACCGTAGACCCAGCCTCGCAAGCTTAACAACCTTCGTTTCTGGATGATTTTCATCCAGAACCTGAGAACCACTCAACCCTGGGGCATAGGTCTGTACCAAAATCTGGTCCACGTCTGTGGATATCTTTTGCTGGCGGGTTTCAAGATCAATATTTTTATTTTGATTCTGACCCGCACTTGTGAATTCTCAATTTCTTCTTTGTATGTATGTTATGCCTAGTTGAAGGTATTAAACTTAGTGCATGTGTATACACTCCTCTCTACGGAGATGATCGGATTTTCATGACACTCAAGTGATATTCTATTTACTCCGCCCTTTTCATGTCTTTATTTTTACAATGAGGACATTGCATCATTTAGGCATGGGGGGGTGGATAATCAATTCCTAAAATCATTATGTTAACTCCGTAGAATTTCTTCTAGTTTCTTATAAAATTAAAAAAAAATTAAAAATTTGAAACAGATATAAAATGAAAGAAACTAGGAAAAGAGAACTTAGGCATTTCGAAGTTATTCACTTTAGGAAATGATACGAGAGGACCTAAACACTTAGACTCTTCAGGTCTTCGCGCATAATTAGCCCGGGTGTCCACTAGAATGTGGACTTAGTCTCGAGTCCTCGCCAATTCAATTTCATTTTTAATTTGGCTAATAAATTGGTATGATAAGTATGCGACTTATCAACCTGCCCTCTGATTTGGGGGGACTTTAAGCCTAAGCATCTACACACTATTCACATTGACTCACTTTCTGACGATTTTTACAAAAATTGGGTAGCTAATGGACCAACTTGGTTAGTATGGTTGGCAAGTTATTCGTGGTAATAGGTCATCAGCCGGTTGTCCAGAGCCCAGTTACAAGACCATTTTCGTTGTACTGCCTTTAGGTCAATCTTAGATCAAGGAAGCCACCTGCATAGAAAAAAAGGAAAAAAAAATAGAAAAAGGAAAAAATAAAAAAATAAATAAAATCACATTTCACCGCACGAGTATGGCTGGCAAGTTGTCGGTGGTGACAACTCATCGGCCGGTTGTCCAGAACCCAGCTAACAAAAAAAAAAATGCACAATAATTCCCAAAACACTTAGAGAAGAAGCGAGGGAGTAGAACAAATCAGGGAGATATATACTAGGTTCACCCTTGTGTTGACTCCATAAATAAAAGTAGGGAGAAAGCTACCGCTTGTAAAAATAAACCTTTAGGCAAGGTCACCTAGGGTCGTAGAAACTCTAAGTTCATCTCAACGATCGTTTTCTGAGTCTATCACTTTTTCACAAAGATGCTTAGTACTTAGAGTCCTTTTGTAGTCTTGGGTGGGTCAGGTAGCCGTAAAAAGTTATCCTGGAACTCTCAAACTCTAAAAGTACAAAAAAAATTAGAAAAGAACAAAAATAATAAAAAAAATGTATCTTCCCTTTTCAAATAAGGCGAGGACTTGGGCGGTCTACATTCTGGCAGGCACCTAGGTACAATTGAGTTTTCGTAGTTTAGGACCTTAGTTGAAATTTTCTATTGTTAATAAACGACTTAGGCCTAAGCGATCTAATCCTAATTCTACTTTTATACATAGCATATAGTTTAATTTTGCTAGGGACTAGCAAAAGATAGGCATTGGGGTATGATGTAAACACATTTATTGAGGGTAAAATGCCTATTCATGCATGTTCCTAGGCTTAGATTTGCATTTCATGTTATAAATATTGCATAGCATGCATCATTTTGCATTTAGAGTAGTTGTATATAATTTAGGTTAATTGCATCCTTTTTGTGGTTAGATGAGAAGGATATTTATTTCGGAGCATTAGATTGACGATCCGATCATACGGATCTAATCAAGATGACGATCAGAGTCCAACACCTCTGAAATCGCCTCAATCAGAGTCCCATAACACCATACGCAGTCCGAGGAAGATCAACAGCCAAAGGACTAGGACATATAATTTAGAGCTTCAAATGAAAAATCTAACCGCGCGGATGGATTTGAGTCAACGATCACAGCCTAACGGCGCAAAAATTGACTCAATCTGACCTCTGTAGTAGCCCTTACAATAAGAAGAAGATGGATGACCCAGACTATGCCACGTGGTGCAGCCCAGGCTGCCCAGTGCACGCACGCGCCACTGCATGCACGCAGCAGTGCGGTTGTGTGCTCGCGCGCATGCGCACAATGCAGCACCAGCTTGTGGGTGTGCCCACGCACGACAAAGGTGAGGAGTGCAACTACAGCGGGACATGAGCTGCCTACAACGACACTTCCAGCGATGGTCTGGATGTCGCTAATGGTCCCATACCTATTTTTGCCTCTTCTCCTCCACTATAAAAGGACCTACACCCCCTCCCTTCCAAGCCATCTCTACCTACTCTACTCCCACCTACTCCCAAGCTCTAGCAAGGCTACTAACACTCCATTAGAGCTTGTTCTCAAGCTCCCAAGGTGTCTATTAGAGTAGCGAACCTCTGCCCCACCAAATACTCCTCCAACCTCCCATCCCCATTCATAGGTTGCCTTGGAGCCATCCTCCCACCTCCATTCCGGTAGCAGATCATCTCCATCTTCTCACCTTCATTCCAGAGCCGCACCAAAGCTTTCCTCAACCTGTTGTCCTCCTCCATCTCACCTCCATCATCCCGCTCCTCACCTCCTTCGTCCGAGCTTCCGCCAGGTGCCGTCGTCTCGCTGAACAGTCGATTTAGGAGATTTCCTCTCACCCCCCTCTCTTTTTATGCTTTCGTAGATTATTGTAATAGACATTAATGCAATACATCACATTTGATTCCATCTCTATCTTGTGATTGCTTGTCTTTTATTTCAAAAACACAAAAAAATAACAAAGCCCTAAAATACCAAAAAGAAACAAATCAAAGCATAGTTTTCACTTAAAGTAAACGTCACCTCCCTGTGTTCGACCCGGGACTCCCTTGGAGTTTTGGAATAAATTTTATCTGATCGACATGTTTTGCAACTACAACGACAGGTTACTTGTAACCTCGATTTCTAACACGCAAAACAGGTGCAACCAGTAAACCCTAAAAATCAAGGCTCTAAATTCACTTGAACTTCAAAAGTTGGGACCTAATAACCTGAGTCAATTTAGGGTGATTTGGGTCTTGACCTAAACTTCATCCTCAACCTTTGAATAGGTTAGGTGAAGTTGGTCCACTTTGTGGGCCAACCAACCTACAAATTAGGTCAAAATTTGAATCAACTTCTTAATCAAGTGAAATTCAAGGAACAAATTAGGACTAAAATTGGTAGACTTAAGGTCTCAATTCGCACATTCCGGTCTACTTGGAACCATGGTGTCAAGTAAGGTCAAGTGGAGGAAACACTCTAAGCCGTGGGGACGCTCTACCATGTAGAGGTCTTCACGAGACTCTCCTTTCTTGGCTGCCTAAGTAATTCTCAGGTGTGTGGATTTCTAATCCAGAGGCATCATCCTCCTCGAAACAACCTTAGTCATCCAAAATATTTTTGGGTGCCTTGATTAGGTCTAATACACATCTAGTCCCTCATCTATTCTATAGTGCACATATGCAAGAAAGGTCCCTAGGTCAGACCTAGAGGCCTCCAATACAGTTGATCTTTTGTGGGAAATTAGATCTAATCTTATCAATTCAATCTGGACCTGAATTTGATTCTACATCCTGATCCACCACTTGATTTGAAAATGCAACCTAACAACATAGGAAGACTGTTTAGGAAACCTAAATCCTATATGAGAATCAAGGAAAAAATGATCAAGGCTACTCTTAGACATCATGATGAGTATTATAAAACCTCAGATACATCTAGGAACATTCAAGTTAATGTACTAGAAATAACCCTCATTATGAACCGTGCCAGAATGATATTTTGAAAAATGATACATCATTCAACCTCAGATGATCTTTTATCAAAATACAGTGAATTGTGGAGACTACATAATACTAAGCATATACAATGTCTGACAAATCCACCACTTTTGGGAAATACGCCAAGGTCTCATTGAGAAACATGGGTATATGCTAAATACGTTACACCAAGCCATTGATCAGAGATACCCATATCCAAATTCAGAAATTGATGAGACATCTTGGAGCAACATTGAGGATCAATATGATTTCCCAGAGCCCGGGTTCAAAAATAGAGGTTGTTGCGGACACCCAACCTAAATGTAATCCAATTTGAACTTTGTGCAAAATAACATATCTGATTAAAATGTGGGTTGGGTGGAACCAGTTGCAGGTGTTCTCGATTATGAACTGGCCATAAAGAGTCATGAAGCTGGTCCATCATGCCTTGATTTACTAAACACCTGTCATGAGCTTGAGTTAGAACCACTCGAGAGTGATTCTGACATCCCAATAGAATCATGCCTAGATTCTAGTGACCCAATTCCTACCCCTAACCTAGAACCTAGACCTGAGCCTACTTGGGATGATCATGGGGTCCAATGTGATGAGAATCGGATTTTATATCTAAATTATGATTTTGGGCTTGTATTTAATGATTATTCCTCTCCAGACTTAGAATAACGAATTGATTTTTTGGAAGTCACATCGATTTACGATACAAAAATAGAGTAGTTGGAAGAATTGGGATTTGATTGGATCTACTAATGAGTGTGTTTTCACGAAGAAAAGTTAGGGTTTTGAGAAACCCATCATCATAGTCGCAAAACTCGCTATCAAATAAAATTTTACCGAACCACGAAAGAGTCCTAGGTCATACACGGGGAGGCAAACATTTGGTTTTGAGAAATCCACATTTTGATTTTATTTCTTTTTGTTGTTTTCATCTTTTGTAATTTTTTTGTATTTTTATAAGGCAAGAGATCAGGTCGAAAAAATTTCTAACTAAGCTACTTGCAGAGAGAGAGAGAAACAATCACATATATATCTCAAATTGTTTGCTACAACTAAAAAAGCGGAAAACTACACTAGAAAGCAGTGAAAGATAGATAGAGGTGAGAAGAGTCCCCCTCGACGGTTGCTTGGAGGACAACTTGCTCTAACGTCACTTGGAGGAAGGTGGTGAGGAGCGGGACAAACAAGGATGGAGCCGGAGGATGGGATCAGACGACGTCGCGGCGAGAATCTTCTTCTAGAAGGTGGTGAGAGGACAACCACAGGATGCTCCACGAAGGGGGATGAGAGGCAGGAAAAATATTTAGTTTTCTAATCTAGAGGAGCATCCCAGGCCTAGGACAAGCTCTCTCTAGAGCCTTGGAGGTGGTGAGGGAAAGAAAGGAAGAGATGAAGGTGGATGGAGTGGTGTTGGTCCTTTTATAGTGGAAGGGGAGAGGGCAATTCATATATAGGGCATTTAGTGACATCAAAGACGTGCTTGATAGCGTGTCAGATTGGTCGTTAGTCAGAGCATGCAATCGTGCATGCATGCGCTAGTGTATCCATGCTCATTTGTTGCACTACGTAACTACATCTCGGCTGCTCAATCACGACCCAGTGATCGAATTTGGGCGTGCCTTGCCACTGGGCTGGATTTTAGGTGCTGGAGGAGTTGAACACCTGCCACGGCTTTGGAAGTGGCCTTTGCGATTGCTGCGCTGCATTGTCGAGCAGAGAGATTAGATGGCACGAGCTATCGACCATTGGATAGAGATCAACGGTTGAGTTTCAAAGTTGGTGAACTCTTCAAATGAAGGAGGCGACTTGCTATGATTATGGTTGTTGGATCTCGATCCAATGATCATGATTTGGCGTGGCTCTCCTTCAACTCATAAGACAGCAGATATTGGGCGGCCTAGATGGCGCCACATGGTGCCATCTCGACCGTCTATCTTCTTTCCTTTGTAGGTGGCACCACAGGCATCGAATTGGGTTGATTTCCGTGCCATTGGGCTACGATCGTCGATTCGGATCCATCCGTGCGGTCAGATTTGTCGTTTGAAGCTTTGAATTATGTCACCTAGTCCATTGGATGTTGATCTTCCTCGGACTGTATAAGGTGCTACGGGATTCTGATCACGATGATTTCGGAGGCATTGGACTCCAATCGTCATCCTAATCAGATTTGTATGGTCAGATTGTCAATTCGAGACCCCAAAGTAAATATCCTTCTCTCCTGGCCATAAAAGGACACGAATTAACCTAAACTTTATAAAAACTATTCTAAATGAAGAATAATGCATGCTATGTAATATTTTTTTTTTTGAAAAGATGAGGAGTGCTATCGATGAAGATAGCAGACCGAAAATAATTTATTCATGAGAAAAAAAGCATGAAGTTACATGAAGTGACACCACTCTCTAGCAAATCTCGAACACTCCCTTACAATACCCCCGACATTCAACACACCCCCATTAAACAGAATTTCATTACGAGCCCACCATACACCCCACATTACGCTCACCATCTTCACTTACTCCCCTAACTTCATCAGGGTGGACTGCCATAAATTGTCCCACATGGGTAGAGAAACTCCACATATGTTCCTCCATACACGGTCTGTCACCAAACATGAAGAAAAAAGGTGCATCCTATCATCTAAGGGAAATGTACACAAGAGGCAGTTTTGGAGAGGTGTCCTCATCCTTTTCGACCTAATTTCACTGGTGATAAGACCGTCCAACGGCAAAGCCAAAGGAACACTTTGATTTTTAAGGGTATCTTCAATGACCAAATCTTGATGCAATCCATCTCCTCCCTTGATTGGTCAGCAGCCAATGAGCTCAACAACTTTTTGTATGCCTTGGCCGAGGTGAACGGCCCATGTTTCCACCTAAACCCATCTGCCCTGTCCACCGGTTGAAAAGCCAGCAAGTCTACCAGTAGCCTCTCTTGTTCGACCTGCGTGCATCTGCCCTTGCGCAAACCAGCCCTTGCAATATTCCACCTTCCAGCTATAGAATCCCAGCAATCAGCAACAGGGATATTGCCGTTAGGAGCTGCAGCATATGCCCATGGAAAGGCCTTATTCAGCCTACCCAGGTTCGACCACTAATCTATCCTGAACTTGAACTACCTTCCGTCTCCCACAACTGGGTTGAATTCTGACATGTTGGCCTGCATCGCTTTCCAGACAGAGCACCAGAATGGGGAAGGACGACGAGGCTGGGTCACCCACAGCTGAACCTATGAACTACCGTGTGCCTGCATGACCAGCTGAGGCCAGACCTTCCCTTCAGCATTTGCCAACTCAACTGCCCATTTCAGCATAAGGGAATCATTGAATTCCTTGAGAGATCAGATTCCCATTCCACCCTTGGAGCAAGGCCTGCATAGGTGTTGCCACTTCACCAGGTGCAAAAATTTTCCTTCTACCTTTTCACCTTTCCAAAAGAACTATTTCCTCATGATATCTAACCTCTTCCAAACCGCCTTCGGAGATCTGAACATAGAGAAGAAGAAAATAGGGATAGGTGTGATAACCAAATTGAGGAGAATCAATCTCCCTCCCTTGGAGAAAAATCAGCTACTCCAGCCCTCTAATTTAGTTGAGACTTTCTCAAACAATATTTCCCAATCACTTTTCTTTGGTTTACCTTCTCTTAGTGGCAGCCCCAAGTATCTAATTAGCAACATAGCCAGTGGTGTATGCAGGATGGTTGAGATATCATCCCTCTCATGACTTGCCATACCGAAGCAAACCAAAGATGACTTCGCTCCCTTAAGTCTAACGCCCGAAATCTCTCCAAAAATGCTCACCAAAGTGGAGAGGGTCTCCGCCTCATCCCTTCCTCCTTCAACAAAAAAAAATCGTGTCACCGATGTATTGCAGAATTGGTGCCAAAGCTGTAGAGTTGGAAATGGAATATCCCCTCACCAAACCCTCACTGGACAACATACAAGTATATTGAGCCAGTGTGTCTACAACTAAGTTAAAGATAAGAGACGCTAAAGGGCACCCTTGTCGCACTCCACATCATGGCTGCAGCCAAACCCCGCATGGTCGCCCGTTAACCAAAGGTGAGAAGGATGAAGTGACAATGCATCTTTTCATGCATTGGGTCCAAAGCAGAGGAAAGCCTCGTCGCTTGAAGATCTCCCATAAGTAGGACCAAGAAACAGAGTCATATGCTCTACTAAAATCAACCTTCCACATATATGCTTTGCTTTTCCTTCTGTGCCATCTAGCCACCACTTCCTACGCCACAATGAAAGATTCTTGAAGTGACCTATTCTAGAGGAGTGTCGACTGCACAGAACTGATCAACTCAACTAATACCCCTCTCAGTTGGTTGCAAGAATTTTGCTAATTATTAGGTAGATTGAATTCAAAAGTGCTATAGGTCTAAAGTCCGACACCTTCTTAGCCCCACACATCTTTAGTAAAAGAAAAGGATATGACTTATTCAGTCGCTCCACGCCTGAATTTCCACATTGAAACTCTTGGATGACCTCCATAACATCCCCTTTGACAACTGGCCAAAACACTTTGTAAAAAAACACTTGAAACTCATCCGGGCCCGGAGAATCTTCAGCATTCAGTCCAGCCATTGCGTCAATCACCTCCTGTTCAGTAATGGTAGCAGTCAAAATTTTTGCTGCAGAATCATCTATCCGTGGCATACGTGAAGCTGGCATCCTCCATTCTCCCCTCCCCATTACCCTAGTAGTTTCCTTAAAGTATCTAACTACCTCCCTACGAATGTCTTCAGAGGAGGTTAGAATCTAATCGTCCTTCTTCAAGTAGGAGATGAGGTTCACCCTTCTCCTTGAGCTGACTGCCATGTGGAAGAATTTCGTATTCCCATCACCCTTCTTCAGCCACAGCTGCCTCAACTTCTCCCTCCAGTCCACCTCTCTCATCAAGTCCTCTACTTGAACCGCACCTCTCCATATCCTCCTTGATGCCAACTCCTCTTCAGCCAAGATCCCACTATCCATTTTTTCATCCCGGTCCTGCAGTGCTGCCAAAGCTTTAGTCCTCCGCTGACTTCTCACCACCTCAATGGTCTGCCTATATTCTTTCAGCACTAGCCACAGCTCTTTCAGTTTCCTCGCTAGCTGATAGGTTGCTGACCCCTCCACCTATTTTTGCTCCCACCACCGACTCACCATTTCTCTAAAACCCACTTCCTTAAGCCAAGACCTCTTGAATTTAAAATAAGCACCTGTGATAGAATCCTCCCCGCTATCCCATAACAAGGGAGTATGATCCGAGAAGGGTCTAGGCATTCCTGTCATAGCCGAGAGTTGGAATCTTGCCAATAGGTCTGCATTCCCAAAGATCCTATCTAGTTTTGAAACTAGCCCACTCCCATTCCTCCATGTAAACTCCACTCCAGATGAGGGGTACTCATTCAAACCCAGCTCAGAGACCACCAGTTGGAACCCAAGGGAAGCTCGATCAACTCTTCCATTACCTCTATCATTCTTCAATAACACACAGTTGAAATCTCCTCCCACAAGCCACGGTAAACCCTCAATACAGCCTGACATCTACCGCAGTTCAGTCCATAGATTACTCCTCAGATGATCTACACATGGACCATAGATATCGGAGATGACTAAGTCCTGACCGTCCCCGGCTGATAGAAATTTGCAAGACACCTGGAACTGACCCTTACAAACCTCTTCAAAACCAACCTAGTTGTCTTCCACCACACAGCTAGACCTCCAAATCTTCCCTGTGAATCCACAGCCCAGACCTCAGCTTGACCACCCTTGAGAAGTGATTTCCACAAAGAAGCTCCTCCGTCCTCAATGTGAGTTTCCTGTAGTAGAGCGCAATCCACCTCCCACTCCCGAAGATATCAAGCCAGTGAAGCTCGTCGCACCCTGTCGCGCAACCCACGCACATTCCAAGTCATAATCCTCATCCCTTGGTTTCTTTAGCCCCCTGTTGTTCCCCAACCCTTCTCTCTACACATAGAATGGATGCAATCCTCTCCTCTTTATGTTACTGACTACTAGCAGCTATTCTTCCTCGAAGCTTATAAGGGGAACGCATAGGCTTACCCTTTGATGATGAACCCATATCATAACTCGAGCCCTCAAGGGTCATAAAAGAGAAAGGATCTGAACTGTGTGTTGCAGTGAATCGTGTAACCTCCTACCCCTGCCGATCTGGATCCACCACTACAAGTTCCCTACTAAATTATGTCTCTTGCACCATGGCACTCACAATTGATGGTTGTTCCACCCCCTGCATCTCCTCCTCCTGCATTTCTGAAAAGTGTAGTTCCTTCCTCTTCTTCGGTTCCAACCGATATGATTCAACAGGCCTACAGCTATTGACAGCAATGTGCACTCTAGTCTCCACCCTGTGTGCCTTTTGTTGCTCCTACTGTGGTTCTTCAACATGAAGGTTAACCATCTTCAGAAGAAGGAGCCATGAGCTTCCCCCACACCTGGGTATAATTTTGTCTAGAATTGACCCCCCCCTCAGCACTGACACCTCCACCTTAACTGATCTCCCATCCCCTTAGTAGAGACACACCCTTGCATCCTCCGCCAAGGTGGCAAAGCCCGCCATCACCCCCGCCACCACCCCTCTGGTTCGGAGATGCAGAGGTAGCCCCCAAATCTCCATGGTGCCCCTTCTATTCTCTACCCTTTGCAGAGGACGGTCCTGCAAGGCCCCGTCAAAGGGGAACACCAGCCTCCACAGAACAGTCATCTCCTCGAAGATTGTTGTGCGAAAGTGAAGACCTTCGACATCACTCATACCCAGGTCGAAAAGCACAAAGCAGGTGGCACCCAGATGTGCCACATTCCAGCCCTGAGATGACAAGGATAGGGATCTTACCAGATTTTGTATCTGCTCATGGGATCTTACCAACATTCTTAGGGAGGCAACGGGCTTAATTAAATCACATTCATTCATTTGTTCACATTGATTCAAATTTTTTGAAACACATTTAACTTTGTATCTTGTTGTTCTGGTGCAAGTGAATACGTTCTGCGACACACATTCTATGACTTGCCATCACACCAACCATTGTGAAAGGTGTCTCTTGACATCACCAAAGGAGAAATTATTTGAGCCACCTTGCAAGGAACCAGATTGCCAGGAGAGGAAGGGCGAGGATGTGATGATCATCTCTACACATTTAGTCTCTGATTTGATTAGAGTAGGATTAAGACTTAAGACTTAATTTTCCTTGCCCATTTTGGTTTGAGACCCTTATTCTAGGGTATAGTTGAGGGGTTTGTTCCCCGACTTTCTTTTAGGCTTGTGTTGGGTAACTTTTCAGGAGCCTGTTCCCTTTTCTTTAGATCTAGGTTTTCTTTTGTGGATTGATTTTATTTTTCTTGATTGTGCATAAGTAAAAAAAAAAAAACCAAAAACACAAATTGCCTACCTTAAGATGACCATTTAGGTATGAATGATCAGCCTCTAGATTTATTTTTCTTGTGTTTGCGTGCATCTTGCATTGCTGATTGCTAGAGGAAAGGTGCGTCCTCTTTCTTTGCATTCTATATTGTTCATGCATGTGCATTTGGATTTAATTGCAAGACCACCTAATTGAATTGAAAAGATCTAACGAGTGGTCACATATTTTATTGAAAAAGGACTTTAAGTTAAGGAGGAACACTAAAAACCAAGGACTTGAATTGAGATATTGTGCTGCGGTTCAAAATTCAAAACTCAAAATTTTTACGGTGTACGCACACTTGTATCTCTTGCACCACGACACGCATCTAGATACTCCTAGGTCTTGGAACTACTAGGACAAGATCCCTCCTACCGTTGGATTCTGAAGTGTTCAAAACTTGAGATTGAAGGTTTTGTAGATCCAAAGAGGGGGATACGTTGCCACGGATTTTTGGGGGTAGTTAAGAAGCACCGTGAAAGCATAGGTTCAAAGGAAGGCTTAGGCCTACTTGCATACCTCGATCTTTCGTCTTTGGAGTTGCTCTACCATTTGAGATTTAGGGAAGAACACCTAAGCTCCAACTAAGTCTTTTTAGGCATTTCGTAGGTCGACAATAGGCTCGTAATTGATTGGGCAACTTGCTTTGTCACCTACAATTTGAATTAAAGTCAAAAGCCTAAATTTGTAAAGACCTATCAAGTCCTTTTGAATTGTGTTTGTAGTGCATGCCTGGTAGGCGATCTCTTAGGAGACAACTTGTATTTGATCATGAACCTGAAAGAATCTTAAGAAGGAATCTCCCAAGGGAAGTAATGGCTGGTCAAAGGAGCCTTAAGGAATATTTCATTCCGACCAATCAAACTGGCCCTGTACTACGTAGACCTGGAGGGGACAATCCTTATGAGATCAAAAGTAGTACAATATCCTTGCTGCCTTCCTTTTATGGTATTGCTAGGGAAGACCCTTACAGGCATATAAAGGAATTCACCAAGGTCTACTCCACGGTGAAGCTGTAGGGCGTTACTGATGACACCCAAATGCGGACCCTTGTTCCTTTCTCTCTCAAGGACAAAGCCAAGTATTGGTATCATACCCTAGATGATATTAACACTTGGGCTACCTTGAAGGAGTTTCTGAAAAAGTACTTCCCCATGAGCAAAACTAATCACTTTAGGAGGGAAATTATGAGTTTTGTTCAAAAGGATGGGGAAGCTTTCCATGATGCGTAGGAGCGCTTTAATGACCTGTTGAGACTTTGCCCACATCACCAGGTGCCCAAGTGGCAATTGGTTGAATGGTTCTACACCAAACTTAATGATTCGCACAGGCAGACTATGGATGGTGCCTGTGTAGGAACCTTTTTATCTAAGACTAAGGATGAAGATTGGAACCTTTTTGATACTTTGAGTGAGAATTCTATTCACTTGAATTCTGCCTACATGGATAGAAAACCCACTCTCATGCAAATAAAGTTGGAGGCAAATGAGGCAAGGGACACCCAGAATTTAGCTTATTAGATTCAATTGTTGAATCAAAATATGGAAACGCTTGTGTCGAGCCCGGGCCAATTCGCATCTAGCACCTCCACATCCCAAGATTCAGAATGCTCCATTTGCCAAGGCAATACACACGCCACTGTGGATTTCCACTTGGCCTCCCAATTCCCTAAGCTTGTATAGGCGAATCTGAATGCCGCTCAAGGGTTCTGTCCTAGACCTCGTAATGACCCTTTTTCCAACACTTATAATGAGGGATGGAGGAATCACCCAAACATTTCCTAGAGACAAGGGAATGTTTCAAATTCAGGGAATTATAAACCACAACCTTTTCAAAACCAACAAATGAACCAACCTCAATCCTTTGCCCAACCAAAGACCTCTGAGATGGATGAATTGAAGGCAATGTTGAGAACTATGCAAGAAAGTCAAAGTGCCATCATCCAATCTCATGACAAGGCTATACATGAAATGAAATCGCAAATAGGACACCTTGTTGAGGCTGTTAGACAGAGGGAAACTGGGAAGCTTCCCAGTGCTACTGAGGAGAATCCTAAAGGAAAAGGGATTATCTTTAGGGAGCATGCCTAGGCAGTGACTATTTTGAGGAGTGGGAAAGAAACTTCCAAACCTGATGCTCCTATAGTCTCACCTTCTGAAAAACCATCCACCCCGACTTTCACCCTCACCAAAGAAGACTTGCCTAACTCTCCTCCACTTGAAATCACCTCACCGGAAGAGGTTGCCCCTGTTCCATCCCTTACTCGACATGACAACCCTTCCACCCAGAGATCGAGAGTGCCCTTTCCAGAGCACTTATCCACCTCTGGGTAGACTTCTGCTGGCTCATCTAGAGATAAAGATAAGATGGATGAGATCATGGAAATTTTCAAGCAAGTGCAGATTAGCCTACCTTTGCTTGAGGCTATCAGGCAGATTCCGTCTTATGCCCACTTCTTAAAGGACCTGTGCACAAAAAAGCAGCAATCTAGGAAATAGGTCCAATCAAAAGCTGTCCTGCCTGATTCCGTTAGCTCAATAGTTCAACATGGCACAACCCCGAAACTTAAGGACCCAGGAGCCCCGTACATTTCGGTGGTCATTGGTGACTTACAGATAGATAAGGCTCTGCTTGATCTGGGTGCGGGGGTGAACATCCTTCCAAGCTACATGTATGAACAACTTGGGAGAGGCAATTTGAAGCCTAGCCTAGTAATCATTCAAGTTGCTGATCGATCACTCAAGACACCACAGGGAATTCTGGAAGATGTCCTTGTGAGAGTGGAGGATTTCTTCTTCCCCGTTGACTTCTTAGTTTTGGACACTGACCTTACCAACAAGCCAACCAAGCCCTCCATCATTTTGGGTAGCCCCTTCCATGCAACTTCGTATGCTTCAATCAATTGCAATACTTGGTCATTAAAAATGGGTTTTAGGAACAGGAAAATCTGGCTTAATGTGTTTGATGCTTATAAACAAGCCAAGCTTGAGGATTGTTCCCAAGTTGAGGTAATAGATGACCTGATTGAAGAGATAACCCTTGTAATGTTATATGATGACCCCCTTCAGCATGTCAAGCTAAATGAGCATTCACATCTCTTGGAGGAATGTGAAGGAGATATACTAGAACTTGAGGAGTTGTTGGGTGTTTCTGCTGGGTCTCTTTCCCCATCATCTCTGCCCAAGGTAGATCTGCTACCTGAGATGGGGACATCTATTATGAAACCCTCAACCATACAAGCCCCTGACCTTGAGTTGAAACCCCTCCTGAACACTATCAAGTATGTCTTCTTGGGTGCCAATGATATGCTCCCCGTTATCATTTCTGCTGTGCTATTTGAGGCACATGAGGGAGCCCTAATTGAATGCTTGTCTAGGCACAAGGAAGCTATTGCTTGGAGCATTGTTGACATTAAGGGTATAGACTCTATACTCTGCATGCACCACATTTATACTGATGATTCCATCAATCGATTTAGGGACATGCAGAGACGTCTTAACCCTAATATGAGGAGGTGGTTAAAAAGGAAATTCTGAAGTGGTTGGATGTTGGGATCATATATCCCATCGCAAATAGTAAATGGGTAAGTCCTATTCATGTGGTGCCAAAGAAGGAAGGCTTTACTGTGGAATTTAATGACCAAGGTGAACAAGTTGTAACTAGACCCTCAACTAGATGGAGGGTTTGTATTGATTACCGCAAGCTGAACATCGCTACCCAGAAGGATCACTTTCCCTTGCCTTTTATTGATCAAATTCTCGAGAAATTGGTGGGGAATAAGTACTATTGCTTTCTCGATGGATATTCTAGATACAATCAGGTTGCAGTCTTCCCTGATGACCAGGAGAAGATGACTTTCAGGAGTCCTTACAGTACCTTTACATTCAAGCGTATGCCATTTGGACTATGTAATGCACCTGCAACATTCCAGTAGTGTATGATGTCCATTTTCTCGGACATGATTGACGAGTGTGTTGAGGTGTTTATGGATGACTTCTCCATTTATGACTCATCTTTCGACCAGTGTCTCCTGCACCTAGAGAATGTGCTGAAGCGATGTAAAGAGACTGGTTTAGTCATTAGCTGGGAGAAAAGCCACTTCATGGTAAAGAAAGGAATTGTCCTAGGCATGTTGTGTCTGAGCAAGGCTTGGAAGTAGATAAAGCTAAGGTTGATTCTATTTCCAAACTTCCATTGCCCACAAATGTCAAACAGATTAGATCCTTTCTGGGCCATGCCAGCTTTTATAGGCGCGTTATTAAAAATTTCAGTAAAATTTCTAAGCCACTTTGTGACTTGTTGGCAAAGGAATCTTCAATTTTGATTCAAAGTGTGCTAAGGCCTTTCAAACTCTGAAGGAGGCCTTGATCTTTGTGCCTGTTCTCTAAGCTCTTGATTGGACACTCCCATTTGAGCTGATGTGTGGTACTTCGGATTATGCAATGGGAGCAGCCCTTGGACAAATGGTTGAGGGAAGACCTCATGTGCTACACTATGCCAGCAAGACTTTAACCGAACCATAGCAAAACTACACTGTCAGTGAAAAGGAATTACTTGTAGTTTTTGCTCTGGAGAAGTTCAGGTCTTATCTTCTTGGGTCTAAGGTGGTTATTTTCACTTATCATGCGGCAGTGAAACATCCCATTGCCAAGAAGGATTCTAAGCCACATCTGATTAGGTGGATCCTACTCTTTCAAGAATTTGATTTGGAGATGCGTGAAAAGAAAGGAGTAGAAAATGTTGTGGCTGACCACCTATCTCACCTTCCACTTAATGACTTTCCATCTGGAGACATCCGTGAGACATTTCTTGATGAAACCCTTATGGCGGTAACACCAACTTCACCTTGGTATGCTGATACCGTCAATTACTTGGTCATTGGAGAGACTCTTGGCTCTTAGGAGGAGCACAAAAAGGAAGAGATTCATTTCACAAGCTAGATACTTTCATTGGGAAGTGCCTGAATTATTTAGAATTGGACAAGACCAAGTACTGAGACGATGCGTGCCTGAAGAGGAGCAATAAAGTGTGCTGAGTTTTTTCCATGAGCTTCATTGTGGAGGACACTTTGGTGCTAAAAAAATTGCTTTTAAGATTCTCCAGTCCGATTTTTGGTGGCCTTTGTTATTTAAGGATTCTCATAATTTTGTTAAGGGCTATATTAGATGTCAACGGATTGGAACGTTTGGGAAGAGGAATGAGATGCCTCAACACCCTATTCAATCTGTTGAAATTTTTGTTGTTTGGGGAATTGACTTTATGGGCCCCTTCCCTTCGTCCCATGGTTATGAATATATCTTGGTGACAGTTGATTATGTCTCTAAATGGATAGAGGCCATTCCTACATGCACAAATGACCACTTTGTGGTCATGAAATTTGTGAAGGCCTATTGAACTCTCGAATTACTACGCTAACGTGTTTGGTTTTGGAAAACCTGTCGTTGTAGCTTGAAAGTGAGGAATTCGTGTTCAACAAATAAAATTTATACCGAAATTTGAATTCCGGGTCGAACACAGGGAGGCTACATCGATCTATATTCGCAATTATATTTTTTAGAATTTTTGAAAAGTGAGGCGATATAATTACAATGAAGCTATCAGACTAAAAGGAAGAAAGAGAGAGAGAGAGAGAGAGAGAGAGAGAAAGAGAACATGCATTCAATATTTCAAAATATTTATACAATCAAACCAAATAAAAATTACACTAAAAAGCGGGAAATCGGCTACACTAGAAAAGCTGTAAAGAAGAATGGGAGAGAGAAGTTATCCTCCTCGACGATTGCTTGGAGGACGAGCTGGACGGGAAGACGCCTGGATGAAGGAGGATGGAGTAGGATGAAGGAGGATGAAGCAGAAGAACGGGAATGGAGCATGCCGTCGTCGTCGCGGGATCCACTTCCGAAGGGGGACGAAAATTTGGACTTTATCTTGCGAGGAGCATCCCGGGTGTGGGACAAGCTTCTCTTGAGCTTTGGAGAGGTAGAGAAGAGAAGGAAGGGATGAGAATTTCGTATAGAGGGGGTCTCTTTTTATAGTTTCAAGGAGTGGGGGCAAATTGGTCATTACATCTTTAAAACATTAAATGAGGGGTCTTTAGTGACGAATAAAATCATCGTTAAAGCCTCAACATGGGTGTAGTGGGTGCTCCCCACGCACGCCTCCTCAGCTGCCCACTCTCAGCGCCCGCCCACGTTCATCCATCCACAGTCGTCCGATCATGAGATCGGACGGCTTAAGATGCGCCTGACCCGCTCACTGCGCGCCCGCCCAACGCGTACAATGGCATGTTCCCGCCTCGCGTGAAATAGCGCGTGGCCGCTTTTGGAAGATCTGAGCCACCCGATGATGATCCAACGCACTCCCGTGCCCTTCTCCCCTTCGCTGCGGCTCGAACCCGCGGCTGCAGCTCGCGATAGCACCTTCAACCGCTGCGCTACGGGGTGCGGATGGTCGAGCGGATGCTTTTAGGCACGGCTATCTACAGCCATTGGATCAAAATCCAACGGCGAAGAGAGAGCGGATGCAGAGACTTCAGTGATTGCATGTGGCCGTTTGGGTGATCGAGATGGCGCCACGTGGCACCATCTTGGCCGTCCATCTTCTGGGTGTTGTAGATGGTGCCACGGATGTCAGATTGACTCGATTTTTGCGTCGTTAGGCTGCAATCGTCGATCCGAATTCATCCGTGCAGTCGAATTTGTCATTTGAAGTGTATATTTACACCATCCTGGCCCTTGATCTTCTATGGTTCCCCAGTCACTATCTGATGCTACGAATGCCTGATTAGGGCGATCTTGGAGTCGTTGAACTCCAATCGTCGCCCTGATCACATCCATACGGTTGGATCTTCGATCCGAGGCCCTGATAAAAATGTTTGCCCTGTCCAAGCACATAAAAGGAGACAATTAACCTCCATTTTATTCAAACTACTCTAAATGCAAGATGATGCATGTTATGCAATATTTATAGCATGTAATGCAATCCTATGCTTAAGAACATGTATAAATAGACATCTTAAGTAGTGTAAATGTGTTTACATCATACCCCCATGCCTATCTTTTTCTAGTCCCTAGCAAAAACTATATGCTATTTATAAAAGAATTAGGTTGGATTCTTTGGGCCTGAGTTATTTTCAATCATTAAGAAATTGTCTACTTAGGATCTGAACTTTCAAAGACACAACAGTGCCCGAGTATCTGCCAAAATGCAGACCACCTCAAGCCCTCGCCTTATTCAAAGAAAAATATCTTTTTCTCTTTTTACTCTTTTCTACTTTTTTTGGATTTTCAAATTTTAGGGTTTAAGAGTGGCTTTCTACGGCCATTCAACTCACCCAAGATTTGATGAGAACCCTAAGTTTTAAGCATCTTATTGTCATTGTGATAGACTCGTTGACCGACAATTAAAATGGACTTCGGATTTCTACACCTCTAGGTGACCTAAAAAAGAATTCTGCCTAAAGGTGTATCTTTACAACCGGTAGCTTTCTCCCTACTTTTATTTTTTTACGAGGTCAACACAAGGGTGAATCCAGTGTATATCTCCCCGATTTATTCTACTTCTCCGCTTCTTCCTAAGTGTTTTGGGAATTTTATTTTTTAGTGCATTTACTGAGCTAGGTTCTGGACAACCGGTCAATGAGCTATTACCACCGACAACTTGCCAGCCATACTCGTGCGGCGAACTATGGCTTATTTCTTTTTTTTTCTTTTCTCCTTTTTTTTTTGATTTTTTTTTTCTTTTTTTTAAGTAGGTGGCTTCCCTGGTCTAAGATTTACCTAAGGGCAGGAAAAAGAGAAAGGTCCAGTGACTGAGCTCTGGACAACCTACCTATGGGCTGTTACCCACGATAACTTGCCAGCCATATCATTTTAGAAGGTTCATTAGCTACCCAATTTTCATTAGAATCACCGAACAACGAGTCAGTGCAAAGAAAGTGTGTAGATACTTAAAACTCAGAAATTCCCTCAAATCAGAGGGTGGGTTGATAAGTCGTGTACTTATCACCCAAACTTATTTATTCCAATTACGATAGAATTAAGATGGCGAGGACTCGAAATACAAATCCACATTTTAGTGGATACACGGGTTAATTAAGTCCAAAGGCCTGAAGGTTCTTTGTGTTCAGATCCTAATGTAAAATTTCTTAGGATTGAAAAGTCCTAATGTCCAGCTAATCCTTCCTAATTTTGATTTTTTTTCTTCTCTTTTTTTTTTGATAAACAATTTACATGAATTTCACAAAGATGACCAAATAATTAAAAATAAATCCACCCCCCCATGCCTAGCTGATGCAATGTCCTCATTGAAAAAGAGACATGAAAGAAAGGGTAGAATATGAAAGATGTCACCTGAATATGAAGCTCGTATCAGCCTTGTGTCATATGTGCAACTGCTGAGTTTTATGCCGTCAGCTAGGCGAAGTCCAGCCAAAGAAGTCACAGAATGGCTAGAGCAACAGAGTCTGAGACGGGTTCTGGAAGAATACGGTCAACAACAGGCTTCAGACGTTGACCATTGACTTTAAAGGTGTTACCCGTCTTTGGGTCAGAAATTTGAACGGCACCATTTGGAAAAATCTGATCAATTATGAATGGGCCATTCCATTTAGATCTAAGTTTGCCAGGAAAGAGCTTAAGTTTAGAATCAAATAACCAGACCTTCTGGTTTGGCTCAAAGCTCTTGCGAGAAATCAATTGATCATGTAGAGCTTTGGTCTGAGCCTTGTAGATCTTGGCATTCTCATAAGCATCATTTCTAAGCTCCTCCAACTTAGATAGTTGGAGTTTCCTGGTCTTCCCAGCTAGATTCAGATCTAAATTGCATTGTTTGATTGCCCAGAATGCCCTGTGTTCAATCTCTATGGGTAGATGGCATGCCTTTCCATATACCAAATGGAATGGAGACATGCTGATGGGCATTTTATACGCCTTACGGTAGGCCCAAAGAGCATCCTCAAGCTTTTGAGTCCAATCCTTTCGATCAGGCCTAACCATTTTTTGCAGAATGTTCTTGATCTCTCGATTGGAGATCTCGGCTTGTCCATTCGTCTGGGGATGGTAAGGTGTGGAAATTCGGTGATTAACCCCGTATTTGGCCAATAAATTCTGGAATTGGGCATTAGTAAAATGAGTGCCACCATCACTGATGATAGCCCTCGGAATCCCGAACCTACTGAAAATATTTTTCTTGACAAAATTGATGACCACCTTATGGTCATTGGTTCGGGTGGGAATTGCTTCAACCCATTTGGACACATAATCAACAGCAACAAGAATGTACTGATGTCCAAATGAAGGGATAAAGGGTCCCATGAAATCGATGCCCCAAACATCAAAAATTTCAACAGGAAGAATAGGGTTTAGGGGCATCATGTCTCTCTTAGTTATGCTCCCGAGTGCCTGACATTGAGAACATGACCTTGAGAAATCCTGGGCATCCTAGAATAAAGACGGCCAATAGAAGCCAGATTGCAAGATTTTTGCAGCCGTCTTTTTCCCGGAGAAATGTCCACCACACCCAGATGCATGGCAGAACTCGAGTATACTGTTGAATTCATTCTCCGGTATGCATTGGTGAATAACCTGATCAGAGCCGATATGATACAGTTCAGGGTCCTCCCAGAAGTAGTATTTGGCCTCAGATTTGAGTCTATCCCATTGTTGCTTGGTCTAATCCTGGGGGATTTGACCAACGGCCAAATAGTTAACAATGTCAGCAAACCATGGGGTGTGGAGACCTAAAACTGTAAGAATGGTTTCGTCCAGAAAAGTGTCAGCAATCGGAATGTCCGGACAAGAAGAATCACCTAGGAGTCTCGACAAATGATCCGCCACCACATTTTGTACCCCGATTTTATCCTTGATTTCAAGATCAAATTCTTGAAGAAGAAGAGTCCAACGAATAAGCTGGGGTTTAGCATCCTTTTTAGCCAAGGGATGTCTCAAGGCTGAGTGGTCGGTATAACTGATAACATGAGACCCTAAGAGATAAGCCCTGAATTTTTCCAAAGTAAATACTACAGCTAGTAATTCCTTTTCAGTAACAATGTAATTCCTCTAGGCTTCATCCAGAATTTTACTAGCATAGTAGATGACAGAGGGCTTTCGATCAATTTTCTGACCCAAGACAGCCTCGACCGCGTAATCAGAAGCGTCGGTCATGATCTCAAAAGGGGTTGTCCAAATTGGTGGTTGCAAAATTGGAGCACAAGTGACTGCTGTTGTCAGGAAATTAAATGCCTTTCGGCATGATTCATGAAAAACAAACGGCATTTCTTTGGCAAGAAGATTGCTCAAAGGACGAGCAACCTTTGAGAAATCCTTGATGAATCTTCGATAAAATCTCACATGGCCAAGGAATGATCTGATTTGTTTAACAGATGTGGGAGGAGGAAGTTTAGCGATAGCATCAACCTTAACTTTGTCCACTTCAATTCCCTGTTCAGAGATTACATGACCCAAAACGAAGGAGAACGAAGCAGGATGAAGGAGGACGAAGCAGGATTTCTACGCCTCTATGTGACCTCAAAAAGACTTCTGCCTAAAGGTGTATCTTTACAACCGATAGCTTTTTCCCTACTTTTATTTTTTACGGGGTCAACACAAGGGTGAATTCAGTGTATATCTCCCCGATTTATTCTACTTCTCCGCTTCTTCCTAAGTGTTTTGGAAATTTTTAGTGCATTTTCTGAGCTAGGTTCTGGACAATCGGTCGATGAGCTGTTACCACCGACAACTTGCCAGTCATACTCGTGTGGAGAAGTGTGGCTTATTTTTTTTTGTTCTTTTCTCCTTTTCTTTTCCATTTTCTTTTTTCTTTTTTCTTTTTTTTAAGTAGGTGGCTTCCCTGGTCTAAGATTTACCTAAAGGCAGGAAAAAGAGAAAGGTCCAGTGACTGGGCTCTGGACAACCTTCCTATGGGCTGTTACCCACGATAACTTGCCAGCCATATCACCCTAGAAGGTTCATTAGCTACCCAATTTCCGTTAAAATCGCCAAACAATGAGTCAATGCAAAGAAAGTGTGTAGATGCTTAAGACTCAAAATTCCCTCAAATCAGTGGGTGGGTTGATAAGTCGTGTACTTATCACCCAAACTTATTTATTCCAATTATAATAGAATTAAGATGGTGACGACTCGAAAGACAAATCCACATTTTAATGGATACATGGGCTGATTAAGTCCAAAGACCTGAAGGGTCTTTGTGTTCAAATCATAATGTAGTATTTCCTAAGATTGAAAATTTTCTTAAACCCAAATTCTCTTTCCTAATTTCGATTTTTTTTTTTAATAAAAGAAAACAAATCTACGGAGCTGACGAATGAATTCAGAGATAAATATCCACTCCCCCATGCCTATCTAATGCAATGTCCTCATTGTATTAAAAAGACATAAAATAGAGTGGAAAAGCGAAGAAAGCACCTGAATTGCGTGAATGTCAGGTCCGCTCCGAGATGAAAACTAAGAAAAACTGTATATGTGCTGAGTTTAGTGCCTTCAGCTAGGCACACAATACAAGGAAAGAAATGAAAAATTCGCAAGTGCAGGTCAGAATTAGAATAAACAGAAGAATCCTCCGTCCTGTCAACAGAGGTCCACAGATGTGGACCAGATTGTGGTGTAGACCCACACACCATAATCGAGAATATCTTAGGTTCTGGATAAAAATTACCCAAAACCTAAAATCAGAATGCAAGCAGGGTCGGGCCTGCGATTTATGAGGATGCAACCCAAGGCCAAAAAGTTGGGTTACAGAGAATTGAAGCTCAAAAGAATAATCATTGAATGTGTGCTTGAGTTTGACATCCTCGAAATAAATGTCGTAAGGGTTCTGATTTGATGGTTTCAGCTTAAAAGGAACCCTTCGACTCAATCTTCTATTTCCTCCAAAATTAACTTCCCAAATCAGAACTTCCCAGCTCCTATCCTCCTCATTCAGCATATCAAATTCCAGGACCTCTTGTATATTCATCACCCCGTCTGAAATCTCCAAGTCTAAATGATGTGGCAGAGTCAAAATTGACTTGGGTCTAATTATCTCAGAATTAGAATCACTAATAAGCTCAACAGGGTGTAACTGATAATCAGGGCATTGAATTGATTCCTCCAGAAAATGCGATTCTGGATCCGTAATGTGTGCCCTAATAAGATCAGTTTCCTCAGTTATTGGTCTATCAAATGATCTATCAGATTCCTCAGGCCCAATCGTATCACAGAAATCGTGTTCAGAAAACTCGCGTGAGACTTCGCAACTTGAATCTTCACCATCAGGATCCGTATCAATGTATGTCCCAAAATCATTTGTCACTTTCCGTTCCAAGGAGACATACGTTTCCTCGTAACCCGGCTTAGGAATCAATCAGATCATCCTTAATTGGTTATTTTAATTCAATCTGGTCAGCCTCGTAACATGTG
Organism: Thalassia testudinum; assembly: GCA_037157565.1. Classification (NCBI taxonomy): domain Eukaryota; kingdom Viridiplantae; phylum Streptophyta; class Magnoliopsida; order Alismatales; family Hydrocharitaceae; genus Thalassia; species Thalassia testudinum. Next base: position 14,389,720 of record JAZHRO010000065.1, on the reverse strand, counting down.
TCCCCCCCAACAGGTGCCTGAGCAGGTTCTGACATTGGCTCTCCTGAAGGGAGTTCATCCTGGGAATCATCCCATGACTGAATTAAAGCAACCACAAATCTCATCCTCAATTTCGCTAACTTCCCAAGTAGAAACTCACCTGGGTTCTTATCCTTAACATCCTGAAGCCAATCCAACAAAGACTTGTTTAAATCATCAATCATTTCAATCAGGGGTTCCAATCTCTCAATGCAAGGTATTGGCTGAACTTCTAAAGATTGAATGATATTCCTCAAGTTAACCAGAACCTTATCTTGAACCTGGTTAACCTGAACCAAATGAGTCGGTTCAGGGTTGGGCGGGTTTGGGCTCAATGCAGGGGAATTAATGAATTGAGATTCATTATACCCTTCCTGATAATAGGTCATTTCAGATTGTTGAAAAGATGGTGATGACCTAAAGGCAGTGAAATTAGAGGATGGGTAAGGATCTGTGTATCCTTCTTGATTGTAGATCGTATTAGGCTGTTCATGAAAGGAAGACGATCTATAATCGATGTAGCTCTGAGAAGGATAGAAATCAGAATGAAAGTGTTCAGGTTAGACCCTAAACACGAAGGTCTGGAATTGTATCCCCAATCCGAATGATCCCAACTAACTGATGGTTGATTACAATACGAGTTGGGATAATCGTGATGTTGAGGATAATTCACAACAGGAGGGAAAGAACGGGAATGCGTGAAATATGTGGAAGGATTCATGAGACACAGGAGGAAGAAAGGTGCCCTGCAATACAAACAATCAAACCTATCCTTAAATGGATTAGCCTACAGACCTACAGACTCTCAAAACCTGTCTTGAGATAAAGGAATGATTTGATCTACTGTTGTCTGTTCAATCCAACCAGTTAGGAGGGACTGGGGAGAAGGTTCTTCCTTCGACTTGCGCCTCCGGTTCCTAGTGTACCCCCCAGCAGCGATCGTTTGAATCTGCTCCCCTAGCTAGACAGTAGCCATCAAGAAAACAGAAGTACTTTTGCCCAGCTAATTTTTCCAAGATTTGATCGATGAAGGGTAAGGGTAAGGGAAAATAATCCTTTTTAGTAGCTGTGTTCAGCTTCCTTTAATCAATACAAACCCTCCAAGAGGAAGCTGAATGAGTTGTGACAGATTCTCCTATCTCGTTAGTCACAATGGTAATCCCAGCTTTCTTTGAAATAATTTGAAAGGGACTTACCCAAGGACTATCAGAGACTGGTTAAATAATTCCTACATCGAGCCACTTGATGATTTCCTTTTTTGACCACTTCTCACATATTTGGATTCAATCTCCTCTGCATCTGGCGAGAAGGGTGGGATCCATCTTCCAAAAATATTCTATGATTACAGTAAGATGGCTCGATCCCCCTGAGGTCATGAATGGTCCAACCAATTGCCTCCTTATGTTCCTTTAGGACCTTGATCAATTTAATCTCTTGCTCCTTTGTCAATTTAGCATTGATAACCACAGGGAGTGTATTCTGTGGTCCTAAAAATTGATATTTCAAATTCTCGGGCAATGGTTTCAATTCAAGCTAGGGTGGGTTGATGATTGATGGTAGGGTAGATGCTGAAGATTCAACAAGAGGAAGAGGTTGTGAGTGAACAAAATCAATAACCTCTTCCAAAGATGTCAGGTCAGCCATAGAGGGTTGCGGGTCAAATTCATCATCCAAAGAGGAACTTTCAATTGAAGAAGTTGTCAGACAAGTTTCAATATTATCATTATCCTCATCAAGTTCCTCAATAAATCCACAATCCTCAAATTTGTTGATCGCCTTAAAAATATCCAATTTCATTTGTTGGTCCCCAAAGGCGATTTCCATGCTACCGCTTTCACAATTAATGTTGGCCTTTGCGGTAGCCAAGAACGGACACCCCAGAATGATGGGCGTGTTCCTCAGATTATCAGGTACATCCATGTCAAGGACAAGGAAATCTACCGGAAAATAGAAATCCTTGACCTTAACTATAACATCTTCAATAATGCCTCGTGGGTTTGTGACCGAACGGTCCGTTAACTGTAGCATTACTGAAGTTGGTAGAAGTTCACCTAACCCAAACTTCTTGTAGAGAGAAGTCGGAATTAAGTTGATGGATGTACCCATATCCAAAAGTGCTCTATCAAATGTGTAATCTGTGATAACACAAGAAATCAAAGGAGCACCAGGATCTCTCTTTTTCTGAGGGAGGTAGTGCAGGATAATAGAACTAGCCTACTCAGAGAGTACCACCTTTCTCGGAACAGATTCTCTCAACTTACGCTTTTGTGTACATAATTCCTTTAAAAATCTTGCGTAAGCCGATATGTGCTTAATAGCATCAAGGAGCGGGATATTGATCTCAAAATTCTTAAATAAATTCAGAAGCTCCTCATTGCTATCAACAGACTTCTTCTTCTTTGATTTAGTTAAGGCTTCAGGAAAAGGAACATGAGTCAGATCTTTGGAATCAGGTTCCTGAGCCTTGATTTCTCCTCTAGAATTCTCCTTTCTCTCCTCAGGTTCTTCAGGATTCAAAAGATCAGATTAGTGTGGTTGTGGATCCTGAGTCTTCTTACCACTCCTCAAAGTGACAGAATTTGCAGAAGCATAAGAATTTGGGTCTTGGGGAGGGTTCGGAAAGATTGGAGGGGCTTGATTGACCATGAATTGTTGATTTGCAGAAGAAGAAGATGAGGAACCCTGCTCAACCACCTGAGCATGTGCTTGTGGGTCCCTCTGATTTTCGTACCCTTGGGCTTGATTGCCTGAATTCATAATATTGCGCAGGTTGGGTACGGGTTGGGATGGTAGAGATCTGGGTTGACGGGAGTTAGCAATAAGCCTGAATTGCAAGTTGTCTAGCGAGTTTTTCATTTGCTGCATGAGCTGGAGCATGAATCCTTGCATCTCTACCATTTGACGGTTCAAATCAGCCTGCCCTGCAGGTTGACGGGCATTCCAAGCTGGCTGATTGACCTGATTCAGAGGCAACTGAGTATATACTTTACCCTAACCCATTGGTCGTTGCGGAGCATAATTGCCGGGTCGGAATTGGGTCTGTTGCCCCGGATTTTTCCAAGAGAAGTTAGGGTGGTTTCTCCAACCTGGATTATAGGCATTCGAGTAGGGGTTGGATCTAACATTCTCTTGTACAGCGCAGACATCCTCATAAGGTGAGGATGGAGAGAAAGAAAGGGAAGGATCAGAAAAACTGGCATCAAAGGCCCCAGTTGGGAACCCCAACCCCGAAAGATGCTGACTCACAGGTTGAGCCGCATCGAGTTGATTCACGAACTCCCGTCCAGAAGGAGCTTGTGAGGAATGGAATCCCGAATTTTGGGATTGAGTGGATCGAGAGTTGTTCATAGAATTGCCAGCCATCCACTCTTCCATTCTTTTAGCAACCAAGTCCACCTTATCAAGTTTATTACAAACCAATTCCATGTCAAATGAATGAGAGTCATGGACTTCATTGACATTTGATCTGGGTTGCTGGGACCAGTTAAAAGTATCCATGGAGGCATGATTAATTGAATTCTCACTCATTTCCTCAAATAAATCATGTGCACTATCTGCATCTTTATTGAGGAAATTGCCTCTGCAAGAAGCATCCACATGATTTCTGAGTTGCTCAGTCAACCCATGATAGAAGATCTGCACGAGTTACCATTTCGACACCTCGAGGTGTGGACACATCTGCAATAAGTCTTGGAATTGCTCCCAGGCCACATGAAACTGCTCCCCCGGCCACTGAGTAAAGGTAGTGATTGCCCATCTCAAAGCATTGGTACGCCCGACTGGGAAGAATTTCTTCAGAAAGGCCGATTTCAACTCATTCTAACTTGTAATTGGTCTTCCTATTGTCCTATACCAATGTGCGGCCTTATCCCTAAGAGAGTGGGGGAAGAGCCTCATGATCATTTGCTCCTCGTTTACGTTTCGAGCCTTGGTGGTCTGGACCAAAGTGGTCAAGTCCTCCAAGTGCTAAAACGGATCTTCGGAGCCAAGCCCATGATAATGTTTAATCAGGCTTAACACCTGGGGCTTGATTTCTACATCACCGGCTGGAATCTGGACGCCGGGACATTCCCCGTAATTTGAAGGATCATAAAAATCCTTCAAGGGCTGAGCACCCTGCATTCTCTGGAACCATTCCTGCATTCTCTACATTTGTTCCAGCTGCCTTCGAAATTCTTCCCGTGGATTTCCAAGCAGAGGAGGCTGTTGTTCGGCCATGGGATCAAATTGACCCAAATCCAATTTGTGCCTCCTAGAATGTTCTAATGGTCCTTCCAATCGGGGATTCAATGACCATCTTCCCAGCATAAACTAGGAGAAGGTCAGAAGGACTGGGGATAAGGACCCTGCAGCACAACAAAACAAGGCTGTCCTTAAGTGAGGTAGCCTAAGGATCTACTGACTCCCAAAACCTGCCTTAAGACTGTAAATGATTTACTCTACTTGCATTTGTTTAATCCAACCAGTTAGAAGGAGGGACTGGGGAGAAGGTTCTTCCTTCGGCTTTCCCCTCCGGTTCCTAGTGTACCCCCATCCGCGGTCGTTTGACGCTACTCCCCTAGCTAGACATCAGATTAATCAGTACAAGTAAGTTAATCAAAAATAATCTCAAACTAGGTCCTGAAGAGCGAATCAAACCTTATGGCAAATGTCTACTCAATTTTATTAAGGCCTGGGATTGTGGTGCTTATGGAATTTGATGGGTCCTTAAAATGGGTTGTCCCTTAATGATTGATTGAGATTTATGTAAGTGTGTGCACAACCAGGGTTTTCAAGTAAGATTATTATGATGCGTGAATTTTAATGTTCAAATCTTGCTTAAGTAGCTTTTAGGGTTTCAAATTAGGTGAATTGCAATCAAGTTTCTATTCAAACCAAGTTGTAAAACATGGGTGAAGATTGTTTTCCTTTAAAATCAGAAAGAAATTGGAGTGCATGAAATATACCTAGATTGAAAACCGTAAGGAGGAGCTACTTGATGAGTTGGTTTTAAATAGAGTGATGTGGCCCAAACAACTCAAACAATTGGCCACAATTGCACCACTAAAGTAGGCACTCAAAGATGGTTAACCTAGAATGATTTCTACTCTGTTATGTGTTGCTTTGTGTGTACTGGTTCCACAGATCAAAACCTGGTTGAGTAAAGACAAATCAAGTTGATTAAGTGCCTTGAATGTGGGTGTGTGTTGTATGTTTGTTGAAAATTACCCCACAAGATTATCTTTTTGTTATTCTTTTAATGAATGAGGGTGGAATGAATGTGAGTGGAAATCCAAACAACCAAACTATTCCTAGGATTTATGCAAACACCTAGGTTAATTGGAATTTGGATTTAATGTGGCGAATGAAATCTATGGAGGGGGAAAGAATGGGGAGCACTTAAAGTTATTTTCAACTGCACTTTAGTCCAGTCTACTGCTTGTTGATTCCTTGATGGAGGTCTCTGCAAAACAATAGACACAAGAGAAAGTAAGTTAGAAAATAATAAAGTGCAAGAAATGCGAATAAAATATCGGAAATCATTGCCTCCCCAGCAATGGTGCCAAAATGTTGAACTCTCGAATTGCTACGCTAAAGTGTTTGGTTTTGGAAAACCTGTCGTTGTAGCTTGAAAGCGAAGAATTCGTGTTCAACAAATAAAATTTATACCGAAATTTGAATTATGGGTCGAACACAGGGAGGCTACGTCGATCTATATTCGCAATTATATTTTTTAGAATTTTTGAAAAGCGAGGCGATATAATTACAATGAAGCTATCCGACTAAAAGGAAGAAAGAGAGAGAGAGAGAGAGAAAGAGAAAGAGAACATGCATTCAATATTTCAAAATATTTATACAATCAAACAAAATAAAAATTACACTAAAAAGCGGGAAATCGGCTACACTAGAAAGCAGGAAAATTCTACACTAGAAAAGCTGTAAAGAAGAATGGGATAGAGAAGTTATCCTCCTCGACGATTGCTTGGAGGACGAGCCAGATGGGATGATGCCTGGATGAAGGAGGACGGAGCAAGACAAAGGAGGACTAAGCAAAAGAACGGGAATGGAGCAGCATGCCGTCGTCATCACGGGATCCACTTCGGAAGGGGGACGAAAATTTGGACTTTTATCTCGCGAGGAGCATCCCGGGTGTGGGACAAGCTTCTCTTGAGCTTTGGAGAGGTAGAGAAGAGAAGGAAGGGATGAGAATTTCATATGGAGGGGGTCTCCGTTTATAGTTGCAAGGAGTGGGGGCAAATTGGTCATTACATCTTTAAAACATTAAATGAGGGGTCTTTAGTGACGGATAAAACCGTCGCTAAAGCCCCAACGTGGGCGTGGTGGGCGCTCCCCACACGCGCCTCCTCAACTGCCCACTCTCAACACATGCCCACATTCATCCATCCACAGCCATCCGATCGCGAGATCGGACAACTTAAGATGCGCCTGACCCTCTCGCTGCGCGTCCGCCCAGTGCGTACGATGGCGCATTCCCGCCTCACGTGAAATAGCATGTGGCCGCTATTGGAATATCTGAGCCGCCTGATGACGATCCAATGCATGCCCACGCTCGCTCGCTCGTGCCATTCTCCCCTTCGCTGTGGCTCGAACCCACAGCTGCAGCTCGCGATAGTGCCTTCAACCGCTGCGCTACGGGGCGCGGATGGTGGAGCGGATGCTTTTAGGCGCGGTTGTCCACAGCCGTTGGATCGAGATCCAACGGTGGAGAGAGCAGATGCGGAGACTTCAGTAATTGCATGCGACCGTTTGGGCGGCCGAGATGGCGCCACATGGCTCCATCTTGGCCATCCATCTTCTGGGTGTTGTAGATGGTGCCACGGATGTCAGATTGACTTGATTTTTGCATCGTTAGGCTACCATCGTCGATCCGAATTCTTCCGTGCAGTCGGATTTGTCATTTGAAGTGCGAATTTACACCATCCTGGCCCTTGATCTTCTAGGGTTCCCCGGTCACTATTTGATGCTACGGATGCCTAATTAGGGCGATCTTGAAGTCGTTGAACTCCAATCGTCGCCCTGATCACATTCATACGGTTGGACCTTCGATCTGAGGCCCGATAAAAATGTTTGCCCTGTCCAAGCACATAAAAGGAGACAATTAACCTCCATTTTATTCAAACTACTCTACATGCAAGATGATGCATGTTATGCAATATTTATGGCATGTAATGCAATCCTATGCTTAAGAACATGCATAAATAGACATCTTAAGTAGTGTAAATGTGTTAACATCAAGGCCAATATCATATCTCGTTTTGGCTGCCCCAAGACCATTATAAGTGATGGGGGACCTCATTTCCGAAACCACCACTTCAATCGGCAACTCAGGAGTCTGGGAGTGACTCACAAGGTCGCTACCCCTTACCATCCTCAGACGAGTAGCCAGGTTGAAGTGTCGAATAGGGAGATGAAGAAAGCTTTAGAAAAGATTGTTAGACCTAATTGGAAGGGCTGGTCCCAAAAGCTCAATGATGCTTTGTGGGCGTATCAAACAGCCTATAAGACCCCTTTGGGTACATCTCCCTTTCGAATTATGTATGGGAAAGTGTGCCATTTCCCCGCTAAGCTGGAACATAAGGCCCTTTAGGCTATTCGAAGTGTCAACATGGATTTAACATGGTTTAGAAAAGGCGAGTAAGGCACAACTTTGGGATCAAGTGAGCTTGAGGAACTAAGGAATGATGCTTATGACACCTTTCAAGCTTATAAAGAGAGAACTAAGGTCTTGCATGATAAGTATATCCTTAGAAAGACCTTTGATCCCAACCAACATGCTTGGCTTTTCAATTCCAGACTTAAGCTTTTTCCAGGGAGATTAAAATCTCGTTGGGATGGGCCATAAATAATCACTAAAGTGTTTCCACGTGGAGTTGTGGAGATCAAGAGCCCTTCCTCTTCAACAACTCCCTTTATCGTCAACGGCCAATGGTTAAAACATACATTCCTTTGGATGGCCATCTGGTTGACGAGGTCACTCTTGAGGAGCCTTAGCTCCTATCATTCTCCGCCTCAGGTAATATCTTCCTTTAACTGTTTCGTTTCCAATGAGGACATTGTTTGAACCAGGTATAGGGGGATAGGACTTGAGGCATTTGTTTATAGCATGTCTACATTTTGCATTCATTCTTGCATATTGCATTCAAAAAAAAAAAAAAACATTTTGTATTATTGAGCTTAACTGGCTGGGCCCTGCATTCTTAAGCAGACCAGAACTTTAGGTTAGACTAAGTTGACTCTAGGTGTTGAACTTTAGAAGCTAAGTGAGCTACTAGATTTAGACCTTTAGGGTCCTTTGTGGACTTAACAACATAAGTAGGAGTTAAGTTGCGAACCATTCCTCAAGAGGTTGAGGAAGGAATTAAAGGCTGGGTAGTACCTAGTGTCTTTTTCTACCTTTTGATTTACAAGTCCTCGTAACCTAAGCATCCACATTTCACACACACTTGGTCTTGTGTAAATAGTGATCACCCTAATTCATTTCTTAAAGAAAAGTTGGTTCTCTTAGTTTTGACTTAGGAGAAGCTTGAAAACACAATTTGATTGGAAGAGTTCCTGCCGCAAGAGAAGTGGAGTACATACTCACCTTGAGGATGCGATGATAACATGTCACCTCCTTGGTGCTTGTCTCTTAGGATATCCATCCTACTGGGGGCATGTAAGCGCATTGTGAGGTTCAGGTACCATGGGTGGCCCTATCTCGAAGTGCCGATTGCCACAGGCCTGAATTCTCTTAAGAAATCCATGGGCGATACTATCTCGAAGTGTCGATTGCCAGGAGTTCTTGGGGTCACTATGGGCGGTGCTATCTCGAAGCATCGAAAGCCAGGCACCCTTCGAGGTTCGGTGATGGGAACAATGAATCCGACACAGACCATGTTGATGGTTGATCCAAGGTTAGACTTAGAGGAATCAAACAAAAATATATATATTACAAAAAAAAAATACTCGCTTTCTACGATGGCAATCATACCAACCTCAAATAACTTAGACCAATGCACATGCACGGATGCTTTAATCTCTAGGACAAATAAACCCTAGGGTAGAGTTAGAAGTCAGGGAAACTTGTGCCTGCAACTTGTCTTTATCCGACCTAGTCTGTAACTTAGAAACTACTTGGGAACCTTAGGTCTAAAGTCTGAACTTAACATGTTTCTAAAGGAAGATCGATTGGGTTGGCTAATATACTTGGAGTGCTAGGTTATTGCTTGGATTTTCTAGGGGCTAGCAAAAATTGGGCATGGGGGCATTTGATAAGCTCATATTTGTGAGCAAATTAAATGTCTAAATGCCTAAACATTAAGGTAACACATCCATTTATTTAGCATGCATTAGGATGTAAATAGATTAGTTTATATTTTTGACTTAATTACATAATTCATGCATTGCATTCATAATTAAAAGCATTTGGAATTGACTTAGAGTGACATGTAATTAGGCATTACATGCATTGCTTTAATTAACAGAGAACTTAAGGATTTGTACATAAATAATCCTAATATGTTATTTTATTAATCTTCTCCTTCCACAGGTAACCGCTCCACTTCCTCCTCCTGCACCCATTCAATCTTCATAGCTGCCAGCATTCACTCGACAGAAAGAGTGGATCTCCTCCCGCCTATTTGGATTTCAAATCCTTGTAGCCACAGCTACAAAGGAGGAACGGCTGCCATTCATAGGGGGCCTCCATCCTCACTCCTCACCGTGTAAAGAACTTGTTCTCATCCTCTCCACTACCACTGGCCTCAACCGTGGTGGAGCTTCACCACCGTGGGCATGTGGGGTGATAGCCTGCATCGCCATCGCAAAGCTCCATATTACAATCACCATATCACCTCCCCTGACGACCGCCACTGTGCACCTTCCCGCTCACTTAAGACATCCGGGAACTTTCTCGGACATCCAAAGTCCTTGCCTTTGTCCCGCGCATCACGCGCATCCCCAACGCACCCTTTGCTCCTCCCCACGTGACCGCTCGCCAGCTCCACCATGTGTAGGCATGCGCATGCCCTCACAGTGACGCTCCCTAGCCATTCCCACGCACACATTTCTTGCAGTAGCAGCACCATGCGCGCCCCCTCACTGCGCCTCCACCCGCCCAAGCAGCGTCCCACGCACACACACAACCGGCGCAACCAGCATGCCATCCGCGCACATCTTCAGCACGCACCGCCCTCCAGCTCCACTCCACACAAGCATGCATCACGCCCAGCGACCCTCCCTCGCCATCTTCATGCAGCCACCACCTACAGTGCTGCCATTTCCATGCCCAAACAGGGGGTGTGCTCTACGCACCCAGCACCCTCTCAACGCCGGCCAGCCACCTCGTGACTCGCCACCGCCACCGTTGCGAAGCCCTCGCTCCACTTCACCTCCAGTGAGCTCCTCGTGGCCGGACGATCCCTCCTTCATGTGTGAGAGACCACCAACTAAATCCCTTGTTTTAGCACACATTAGTATTTACATTTAAATGCCCTTGTCACGTTTTATTGATATTTTATTATTATGAACATTGCATTGAACTCCCTCTTGATTGTCATAAATATAATTTCAGCATGTGCTTTCATTAAAACACATATCTAATGTGGTATTTGACACAATATTTTTGGGAAATCAATAGTGAACATCTGTTTTTGGACCCATACGAGTTTTAAATAGACCATTGCTTCCCTGTGGATACAACCCGCTCCTAATTGAGTGGTTATTTTTATTGTTTTGATTAGTGATTTTCCACCACTGGCATACTAGAACATGACATTCTTCATGAGAAACAACGAAAGCGAAAACCAACTTATCAGGAGCCAGTCATGATCTCACCAATCAGGGTGCCCCTTATTACCATCTCCGCCGCCCTAACCTCCTCCGTATGAGGGTCTTCAACATCATACGCATGCCCTATACTCACCGACGATGGAGGTGGCACCGCCCCCTTCACTTCTCGACCCCTTTGTTGTTTGCCTTCTTGCTAGTCTTTCTTCCCCACCCTCATGCACGAATCTTTCTTATGGCCCCAGCCTCCACATGCCAAACACAACGTTGGAGATCTATAGACCACCGCCATGTGCCCCCTTCTTCTGCATCGGTAGCATACTAATCTGCATTCCCCCCTCTCCATCTCCTCCAGGAGTCGCTGACACTAAAAGCAGCACAATTGTTGTCCTAGCCAACCTCCATCCTTTCTCTTTGGCGCCACCTCCTAGACCTCCACACCCTCCATCCATCTTCATCCTCCCTAACCCTAGCTTCCATCACCCCCTAGCATGCTATGTAATATGTATAACATGGAATGCATGTCTAAGCTTAGGAACATGCATAAATAGGCATTTTATCCTAAATAAATGTGTCTACATCATGCCATCTTTTGATAGTCCCTAGCTAAATCAAACTAAATGCTATGTATAAAAATAGAATTAGGATCTGATTACTTAGGTAAGATTTGTTGATTACATTAGAAAATTTCAACTAAGGACCTAATTATAAAAACTCAATAGTGCCTGGGTGTTTGCCAAAATGCAGATCGCCCAAGTCCTTGCCTTATTTTGACAAGGAAAGATACATTTTCTTTTCTGTTTTTCTTCTTTTCTAATTTTTTTGGATTTTTTAGTTTAGGGTTTCGGGGTAGCTTTCTACGGCTACCCAACCCACCCAAGACTCGAAAATAACTTAAGTTCTAAGCATCTTTGTGAATGTGATAGACTCACTGAGCGGCCATTAAAATAGACTTCAGGTTTCTACGACCCTAGGTGATCTCAAGAGTTTTCTACCTAAAGGTTTATATTTCCGATCGGTAGCTTTCTCCCTACATTTTTTAATTTTTTTAAGGGGTCAACACAAAGGCAAACCTAGTGTATATCTCTCCAGTTTATTCTACTTCCCCGCTTCTTCCCTAAGTGCTTTTGGAATTATTTGTGTATTTTTGTGAGTCGGACTCTGGATAACCAGCCAAACGGCTGTTACCTATGGCAACTTGCCAACCATACTCGTGCGGTGATGTGTGGTTTACTTTCCTATTTTTATTTTTCTCCTTTTTCTATTTTTCTATTTTTTTCTTTTTATTTTTGAGTATCAATTTTTTCTTTTTCTAAGAAGGTGGCTTCCCTGATATAAGATTTACCTAAAAGCAGTAGAATGATTATGGTTATGTAGTTGGGCTTTGGACAGTCGGCCAATAGGTTGTTATTCACGAAAACTTGTCAGGTATACTGACTGCACATCAATCATACAACCTGAATTAAGCTAGATTTTAACATAACTTAGGAATAATGCATTCATAGCCATCGTAATCTGCACAATAGCTAGTTTATTAGTCATATAGATAATATTGTCATTTTATGTACTAAAATAGAGATGAAATAAATTGCAGATCATTCAAATCTATGGATGACAAATCATACTGTATAGATATGATCAGAACGACAGCAGGAGTACAATGCTTCCAAAATCGTCTTAATTAGACAACCAGAGCATCTTGTGCAGTCTAGAGAATAATAGGGGCCACAGAGTTAGAGGACAAATATCCAAGCCCTAGATGAAAGATCTGACCACACGGATGGATCTGGATCAATGATTGCAATCCAACGGCACAAAAATCAACCTGATCGGAGGTCTACATCACTAGATACAAAGAAGAGAAGATGGATGGCCATGATGGTGTCTTGTGGCACCATCACAGCCACCCCCTCATTGCCACCCCATCTAAGAAAGCTACCCTCGTGCGCTATGGGCTGTTGGATCTTCATGCAATGGCCACGAGCGTGTCGCGTTGCCCACTTCATCGTGCTTCATCAAGAAGGAGAAGATCTCGACCGTTGGATATTCATCCACTGACCAAGAATAAGTTGCCTTAAAATGAAAAAGCAACACAAACATGGCTTCAGTGTAAAGGTAAGCGCACCGGTCCACAAACGAAAGGTGTGAGTTCGAGGCTTGCTCAGCGTGAAATCAAGTAAGGCGGTGGGCAAGTGAGCTATTGGCGTCTGATGGAGGTCGGCGTACGCAGGCTAATGCGGGACCCCACACATTTTCTTATACGCGAAGGAAGTGTGGGCGATCTTTAAGCCGTCCGATCATGAGGATGAGGTGATCATTTTGAGCGAGTGGAGAGTGCGAGCGGGTGTTGACAAGGAGTGCACATAGCTGTCGGATCGTGATCAGACGCTCCAGAGGTGTGCCATGTGTCCCCACCAAGTTGAATCTGAGCGTTGAGGGCGCAAATAAGGTACTTTTGAGGCTATATTTGATCCGTTGATCTCCTAATCGATGGATCTGATCATAAGGGAGTTGTTACACAAGTTTAAGGGCCAAAATACCCTTTTTGCCCTCCATAAAAACTATAAAAGAAGGCCCAGGGCTCCCCAGTTGAAGAACAACTCCTGCTAGAACTCAGATACAACTCTCTCTCTAGACCAGGCTCTCCCTCTGCAACTCTTCTCCGACCTTCATCCCAACGCTCTAGATCTGAGGTGCTAACGCATCTCTCACAAGCATCCTACAAGTGGCGTCGTCTCTCTACCTCCTTCTATCTCTTTATCTGTCTCTCTCTATCTATCTATTTGTTTCCATTAGCATTCTCTATTGTGAAAACTCTATCTAATTGCAATAAAATTATGATATTCTTAATGCCTAATACCTCTTTATATATATATACATATATAAATGCCTGTTAGAAATAGTTTTATTGAAAAGCTTCTATTAAAATCGAGATTGCCTCCCTGCGAACGACCCGGTACTCACCGGTCATTCAAATTTATTTTTCGATGTGTTTTCACGCTATACTACAACTAAATAATCTTTTAAAAAGTAATTTACGCACTGAGCACATAATACCCTAGAAAGTTCATTAGCTACCTAATTTCCATAAAAACCACCGAAAAGTGAGTGCAAATAGTGTGTAGATGCTTAGACTTAAGGTCCCCTCAAATCAGAGGGTGAGTTGATAAGTCGTATACTTATCACCCCAATCTATTTAACAAATTGAAATAAAATTAACTTGGCGAGGACTCTAGACCAAGTTCACATTTTAGTGGACAGTCGGGCTGATTAAGCCCGAAGACCTGAAGAGTCTAGGTATTTAGATCCTAAAGTATCATTTCCTAAAGTTAACAACTCCTAATGCCTAAGTTCTCTTCTCCTAATTCTAATTTTTTTTAAAAAAAGTAAAAGAAATTCCACAGAGCTAACAAAATATTTTTAGGACTAAGTATCCACCCCCCCATGCCTAAATGATGCAATGTCCTCATTGTAGAAATAAAGACATGAAAAGGGTGGAATAAACATAATATCACCTGAATTTCGTGAAACTCTGGTCAGCTCTGCAGAGAAAATGGAATATCGACACGTGCTATGTTTATTGCCTTCAACTAGTCATATTATACAAATAAAGAAGAGGTTAAGAATTCACAGGTGTAGGTAAAAATAAAAATAAAAATATTGATCTCAGGACCTATCAGCAAGAGTTCACAAATGTGGACCAGATTATGGTGTAGACCCATGCCCCAGGATCGAGTGGTTCTAAGGTTTTGGATGAAAATCACCCAAAACCTAAGATTGTTGTGCTTACGGGGCCAGACCTATGGTTTGGTGGTGTGCAACCCAAGTCTGAAATGTCAGACAATGGGTAGATCTGATTTAATAGATTCATTGTCTACTTAGAGTTTAGCTCAGAAAGATAATCAATTATTCTATACTTGGGTTGCACGGCAAAGATATCATAAGGGTCCTGATAGAAGGCTGGTGGTTTTAGATCAATAGGAACCCTTAAATCAAAACTCATGTTTTCCCTGAAGTCAACTTCCTAGGTCTTTACTTCCAAATTCCTATCCTCCAACATCAAGTGTTTGGGTTCCGGGACCTCTAGCATATTGTTCACCCCATGTGATTCACCCAAGTTCAAAAATCATGGTTGAATCAGGATTGACTTAGGCACCATGATCTCAAGAGTATGATCATTCAGCTCTTTGGGTGTGGTTGAAGATTAGGGCTACAGATTGGATCATCTATTATATTAGGATCAGAATCCTCCATGTCAGCCCCAATCGGATCATAATCCTTAGTTATTGAGCTATCAAATAGTTCATCAGATTCCTCAGGCCCATCTCTCATTAAAACCATTTTCTTTGAGCTTAAGTGAGACCTCGCCTACAGATTCCTCACCCTCACAATCAAAGAATTCTTGATCCTCATTTATATATGTAAAAATCATATGATGTTCCTTGGTCTATAGAGACATATTTTTCCTTGCTCCCTAGCTCAAGGATCTCAGGTGAGAAAATCAATTTATCCTTAATGGGTTGCTTTAGACTAACCTAGTCATCCCCGATTTCATAAAAAATGTCCCCTCCAACAGGTGCCTGAGTGGGTTCTGACATTAGCTCTCTCGAAGGGGGTTCATCTTGAGAATCATCCCAAGATTGGTCTAAGGAAAGCATAAATCTCATCCTCAATCTTGACAACTTCCCAAGTAAAAACACACTCGGGCCCCTATCCTTAACATCTTGAAGCCAATCCAATAAAGAACTATTAAGTTCATCAATCATTTTGATCATAGGCTCCAATGCTTCAGTGCATGTGTTCCTTAAGTTAGCCAACACCCTGTCTTAGACCTAGTTCACCTGAACTAAATGGTTAGGTGGGTTTGAGTTAAAACTAGGGTAGTCAAGAAATTGAGGTTTATGGGTTCCTGTTTGATAGTAGGTCGTTTCGGGTTGTTCAAAGAGAGGTGGTGACCTATATTCAGTATAATCTTAGGGAGGGTAGGTGGTATAATCATCATATCCTTCTTGATTGTAGATCGGGTTAGGTTGATCATCAAAGGGTGGAGATCTATAACCATTGTAGGCATGAGAAGGATAATAATCATAGTCTTGTTGTCAAAGGTTAGGCCCTAGACACTAAGGTCCAGATTTATATCCCCAATCAAAGCTATCCCAGCTAGTGGATGGGTAGTCGTAAGTCAAGTTGAGATAGTAATCATCTTGAGGATAATTAGTGGTAGGAGGGTAGGATTGGAAATGTGTGTAGGATGTGGAATCATACATGGTGAATGATCGGGTGTTTTTCGCTTGGCAGAAATAATGTGTCATTGTAGTGAAATCACATGGTGGAAAAATCCCAAACAAAACTAATTATCAATAAAACTAACCATGATGGATTAGGTCGTATCCACAAGGAGGAACAATTGCAATAAATTCACGAGTGTAGAGTCATCATGTTTGGTGAAGTATTCGCGAAATCAATTTAATGAATATGCTGCTTTGAATGTCTCTTCCAATTTCATGAGAAGTTCAGGGCTATTTATATAAATTTCACATTAGAAATAAAGCTCCAAAAATATGTAGATGATGTATGCTTTGTGGCATGTCATATAATTTTTAGTTGCATGCAAATTTGAATCCACTTTCAATGTTAAATGAGGTGAATAACATAAGTCAAGCCAATTCAAGAAAACGTAAGTGTATCCTTGCAAATTCACTTCAATTTAATAATCCAAAAATCAAAAATCCATCTCTCTTCAATGGCATGTAATGTAAATAAAAATTAAACCCAAAACAGAGGAAATCTTCCTTTCGTGCGTGCGCGAAGAGGAGGCTGCGGTCAGGCGTGTGAAGCTCCGAGGAGGTTGAGCGTTCAGAAAGCTTCGTGATGGTGGTCGTGCCGTCGATGGAGATGGCCAGAGGTCACTGGAAGGCAAGGAAGAGCTCGCCGACGGTGGGTGTTGGTTGTGGGGTGCACTGACTACTGGTGGGCTTGGTGCAGGCATTGGGGAGTTCCTGAGGGTGAGGCGAGGTTAATGGCATTGACGAAACGAAGTTTGGTGGCCATACGAGGTGGTTGTACTTTGGGTGGTTTGGGTTCCTTCGATTGGTAGAGAGGAGGAAGAAGAAGAAGGAGAGGGACCGACTGGGCACATGCGGTTGGGAGCGCAAGGCCAGGTGCATGCACGCAAGGGCACGTGGCTGTTGCTAGGTGGCTGCACATGCGCAGGCTGGAGCGCAGGCATGCGGTTGCTACTGGTGCGCCTACACGCGTGAGTGAGGATGCACCGCTTGTGCGTAGGCAGTGCGTGACTTGCTAAAGGTGGAGCGGTTGCATGAGGCTCGCGGTTTGTGGATGGTGTGCGTCTCCGTAAGGGAGAGGGAAGGATAATGAAGGTGAGGACATCTGTGGTGGTCGGTTGTGCTTGGGGTGGGGGTGGATCGCAGTGGTGTTGGTGGGTCTCTAAGTGCACGATGGTGGGGGGAGGAAGATGATGTGGGTGGAGGCGACGGGTAGGCGCTGGTGGTGGTGGTGATGCTCTCTATCACAGAGCACCACCTGGGGGTAGGTGGCATCAACGAAGTTGGCTTTAATCCTCAGTGTTCTCTCCGACCACCATGTTTGCTTTCTCCACAGTGGTGAAGAATGGAAGAGACGATGGCCCCCAGCGTCCGTAGTTCTTCTCCTTTTATCTCTTGAACCCAACGTGCGGGCATCTTCTTTAACAGATCTTCCTCGACTTTCCCTCATTTGGTTTAAGCTGTGCGAGATCTCCTCCAACAACACTCCACGATGAGGTGTTGTTATTGATAGGTTGCGAGAGGCATGGCTCAGCTGCTAGTGAAGGAGATGGTGAAAGTTTGCACTCAATACCCTACATAAATATATATGTATCAAATTTTACCAAAGTATTCTCTAATTAATATAAACTAACACTTAACTCTAATTTCAATCTAATGAGGCATGTTTTACATGTACTTAGGCTAATTAGCACTCCACTAAAGTGGACTGATTAGTGAAGTAGGAGGGAAAATAGAACAGTGAAAGGTGCCCTACAATACAATCAATCAATCATGTCCTTAAATTGGGTAGCTTAAGGACCTATGCTTTAGAAATGAACTTTGACCACACAACAAATTTGGTGTTGTCCTTACTGCCGAAGGTGGTAAAGTTGGGTCGGCAAAGCAAGGGGAGCATGTCCCGAGGGCTGCTAATTATGCCAAACCCTTGCTTGCTCAAGTCATTTGACAATATGGCCCCCCAACTTAGTACCTTTTGAAGTAAGCAGATGTCACTAATTCGAAATGCATTCAAGAGAACACCATGAAACAGACTCAATGAATCCTAGGGCCAACGTCCACTCAATTTTCAGTAAGGCTTGGGATTATTGTACTCTTGGAATGTGACGAGCCCTTTAGATGGGTTGTGCCCTTAAAAATCAGTTAATATGTGTGCATGCACAACCAATGGTTTTCAAACAAGGTTTTGACGATGTGTCTTTTAGTGTTTGACCTTGTTTAGTAGCTTTTAGGGTTTAATCCTTAGGTTGGTTCAATCAAGGTTCAGTAGAACACTCCAAGTTTTGAAAACATGAGTGTAGATATATTCCTTTAAAAATCAGAAATAATGTGGAGTGCCTAGTTTAGCCCTAAAAATCAACCCTAAATGGCAAGCTACTTGATGAATCACTTCTAATTTAAGTGGTGCGGCCTAAATAGTTCAAGCAATTGACCTGCTGCACCACTTAGTTACGGCACACAATAATGTTTAACCTATTCAAATTTTCTACTCACTTATTTGCGTGTTGAGTTAAGGTGTACTGGATCCACAGATCAGATTCCGATTAAGTGGTAGAATCAATGTAGAGTGGTGTGCCTTAGGTCAGGAGTTGTGGGTGTTTAATGTGTGTAACTTTTAGTAAATCCCATAATTAGATAGTTTTTTTATATTTTTTAAATTTATGCGGGTGGGTGAGGTGAGTGGAGTGACAATCAAACAACCAAGATATAACCTAGGGTTTATGCAAGCACCTAAGTTGATTTGGGTTTGACTTATTAGTGTGGCAAAATGAAATCTAGGGTGGGGTGGTGGGGTATACTTACATAACCTTCTAACCGCACTTTACTCTGATCTATTCGCTTTGGCTCACCTCGGAAGGGTACCTGTAATCACAGAAAGAAAGGAGCAAAGTGAGCTAAAAAGTTAAGGCGGAAAAATGTGGAAAAAAACTAAAGAGCGTTGCCACCCCGGAAACGACGCCAAAATGATGAGCGTGTTTTCGCGAAGAAAAGTTAGGGTTTTGAGAAACCCGTTGTCGTAGTCGCAAAACTCGTTATCAAATAAAATTTTACCGAAACTTGAAAGGGAGTCCCATGTCGAACATGGGGAGGCAAATGTTTGGTTTTGAGAAGTCCGCGTTTCGATTTTATTTCCTTTTTTTGTTTTTATCTTTTGTAATTTTTTTGTATTTTAATAAGGCAAGAGATCAGGTCGAAATAATTTCTATCTAATCTACTTGCAGAGAGAGAGAGAAACAATCACATATATATCTCAAATAGTTTGCTACAATTAAGAAAGAGAAAAACTACACTAGAAAGCAGTAAAAGATAGATAGAGATGAGAAGAGTCCCCCTCAACAGTCACTTGGAGGATGACTCGCTCTAACGTCTCTTTGAGGAAGGTGGTGAGGAGCGGGATGAACAAGGACGTAGTCGGAGGATGGGACGGGATGGCGTCGCGGTAAGGATCTTCTTCCAGAAGGTGGTGAGAGGACGACCACGGGTTGCTCCACGAAGGGGGATGAGAGGTGGGAAAAATATTTGGTTTTCTACTCTAAAGGAGCATCCCGGGCTTGGGACAAGCTCTCTCTAGAGCCTTGGAGGTGGTGAGGGAAAGAAAGGAAGAGATGAAGAGGCATTGGTCCTTTTATAGTCGAAGGGGAGAGAATAATTCGTATATAGGGCATTTAGTGACATCAAAGGTGTCGTTGAAGCTCCTCCCTAAATATCGCTGAAGAGCCTGTTGGCGCTTGCGCACGTGCATGCTCCGCATGCAGCAGCTGGCGAGGCGAGGATGGTTGGCGGCCGTTGGATTGGAAGTGGACGGCTGAGATGGTGTGGGGATCATGCACTCAGATCGCATGCTTAATAGCATGTTAAATTGGTGTCGGTCAGAGCATGCGATTGCGGGTGCACACGCGGGTGTATCCGTGCTCATCTATTACGCCACGTGGTTACATCTTGGCTATTCGATCAAGATCGAGCAATCAAATTTGGGTGCACCTCACAGCTAGGCTAGATTTGAGGCGCTGAAGGAGTTGAACCCGTGCCATGGCTTTAAGAGTGGCCTTCGCGACCACTGCACTGCTCTGCTGGATTGTCAAACGGAGAGATCATATGGCACGAGCTCTCGACCATTGGATGGAGCTCCAACGGTCGAGATTCAAAGTTGGTAAACTCTTTAGATGAAGCGAGTGACGTGGTGTGATTACGGCTATTGGATCTTGATCCAACGGTCACGATTTGGCATGGCTCTCCTTCAGCTCATGAGGCGCGACCGATATTGGGCAACCTAGATGGCACCACCTAGTGCCATCTGGGTTGTCTAACTTCTTTCCTTTGTAGGTGGCACCACAGACATCAGATTGGGTCAATTTCCGCACCATTAGGCTGCAATCATTGATCCGAATCCATCTATGCGGTCAGATTTGTCATTTGAAGTTTCGAATTACATAACCTAGTCCCTTGGCTGTTGATCTTCCTCGGACTGCATAAGGTGCTACAGGATTATGATCAAGATAATTTCGAAGGCGTTGGGCTCCGATCATCATCCAAATTAGATCCATATAGTCAGATCATCAATCCGAGGCCCCAATATAAATCTTCTTCTCTCCTGGCCATAAAAGGACACGAATTAACCTAAACTTTATGCAAACTATTCTAAATGCAGAATGATGCATTCTATGTAATATTTATAACATGGAATGCATGTCTAAGCTTACGAACATGCATAAATGGCATTTTAGACTAAATAAATGTATCTACATCATCTACCCTAGGTGCCCAGAATCCCATCCTATGCCTAATAAGGACACCTGATGATAACATCATCATGAACCATAACTAGCTTTAGTTAGTCAGGATTAATTGACAAAAGCTCCCACATAATCGCCTAAAAGTCGTAATTCCCTACACATCTATTCTGAGAGGAATACATTAAATTAGGGTTAATTTGGCAGTTTTAACATCATATTATGAATGCAGAATAATCACGAGGCTTCCCAGGGGATAATCTAAGGTTTAATGAGCATTAAAGACTAATAAGAGGGTCCGCATAGACAGAAACAGGTTTTCAGGCACTTCAAGAACCAATACAGCACCTAAAACCCTAATTTCAGACCTGCTTAAATTACAGAGGTTATGGTCAGGATAAAATCCATCTAAACCTTCTAAAATTCATAGAAAAGTATTCCATGAGGTTTGGTATCCTTGAATTGACCTTTGGAACCTATCTTGACCTTAAACAATCACAAATGGAGTTCTACCCTAATTTAGGTTTTTACGTAAATTTCTCAATCAAAATTAGTCAAAACTGAAATCCAACTTCACCATCAGATTCCTTGGGTCTAAATTAGGTTTGTACCAAAATTTGGACTCGATCAGAGTTCATCTTGACCTAGTTTGCATTTTAGTTCAGTCAGACTCTTTCTCTCTTAAATAGCCCCTCAATCTTTCGAAATCCTTGCAGATTGGTAACTACCTTTGTTATCTTCTTCACGAAGAGGTCCCTGCTGCCATTGGAGGTCAACCAACCTTCAGACAGGTTTCACCAAGCCAAATCCAACATGAATCTTCATCAAATCCCACCAAAATTAGTAGGATTGATGTTCACACCATGAAGAATTGATTGGGACCAGTCTTGGATTCTAGATCTCATCTAATTGACCTAGCAAACCCATGAGATCAATGGGTGCTTCTTGATTCCTAAGCAAGTAAATTGGGTTTGTTTCCTATTTAGAACTTGCTCAAAAGCTCTATAAAAGCTTCCTCATTGCAAAGCCCAACTTCTTAGCTCGGTTCAGGCCACATCTTTTCAGAAATTCCCCTCTTCGACTGCCTCTGACCATAGCTCTGGCGAGTTCCCCCAATATCTGTCTTCGCCCTCTGCCACATACCATAAGCAAAGGGAAACATCTTTTCTCCTTTCTCTGCTCCTCGCAATACTAGCGAGAGCATCCTAAGCCCCCTCGTTTTCACCACCCCTTTCACCAAAGACTTCATCTTCTCCACATACCACCATCACACCTGCATGGGAATCTTCTTCCTCTTCGTCCTATAATTAGGTCAAACTTATCCCCCGTCTCCTTCTAAATCTCCATATCCCTTTCCTTTCCTAAATCGGCCACCAACTCACCCTCGACCCCTCTATCTTCTCCACATTCGGTGTGACCATCCGCACTACAGACCGCACCAAACACCCTCGCATCACTCCCAAAAGCTCCCCCACCTCACACCCACCAAATTGAGTGGATTACACCTACAAAACTCCACCCAAACTCCGTCTCCTTCGCACCACTTCCTTGACTACACCAGACCACCATACGTCTCCACATGCCACATGGGCTCTGCCACTACCATTTCCATCCTCCGGCATTGCTAATGGACCTACTGATCAGGGCCTAGAACCCATTCTTTGTGTTTTAGGTAGTCGCCGGGCCTCTGTCGCCACCCTCATCTTCTTTGACATCGGCTGCTGTTCTCCAACCGCCATCACCCTTGACACCACTCCCAGGTTGTGCGCAAGACTCCCAGGACACTTCCCAGGTCCTCCAACTAAAGACACGGCACTAGCAATACCTCAATTAGAGTGAAGTCCACCAGTAGCTGCACGTGAGGGACACCCCTTTACTTAGTCCTGTTGGTGCAAGGGCACCACGATCATTTATTTTGATGATAACAAAATACTTGTTATTTAACATTTGCTTTTGAGTCCAAGATTTCAAGACAATTGCAAATGGATACAAGTGTAAAGATGAAGTTCGAGCTCGCATCTACGGTGGATTGGAGGAGCTTGACGAAGGAGAAGAAGCTTCGCGAGGAGCGATAGCTTGAAGAAGGAATGAAGACAAGAATAGGATAGATTTCATTTTATCTTATTATATGTATCTTTCTTTTGTTGCTCCTTATTTATTCTTTCTTAGATTCTTGATAAAGAGCCTCAAAGTACCCTCATAGTAATCCTAGGAACACTTGCACTACCCTAGGATACTTAGGTTTTCCTTAGAGATCTTAGAAAACCTAAATAAGCTTCAGACAGCCATATCAGAAGTCTAATAGTGAACTTTAAGATGTCTGAATGTTGAATCAGATGTCCAATCATTTATGGCTGGTCTTAGAACCTTCTATCTGTTGATTTTAAACGACCAACCCTTAGTCTAGACGTCTGATGACTTGGCCAGACATCCAATTAGTGGAACATTGGCCTTCGCAATATGATCATTGAGTAATGACCTTTAGGCTTCTATCAGACGTCCGTAGAGGACATTAGACGTCTAATAAAGTGACGTTATGCTCGATTGAGCTGAAATCACTTTTGATAAGAGTTATAGCCATTAAGCACTCTTAGGAATCAGTTCCCACAGAGTTATTAGTTTCTAGACGTCTAGACCTAGTGCCAGACGTCTGATATGCCGTCTGACTGAATCACACTAGAACCCTGTTTAGGTCTGAACCAAGTCAGGAAGAAAACCCACCTAGAATTAGATGTCAGATTTAGCTTCCAAATGTCTTAAGAATGACTTCTAGATGTCTGATCTTTTTCCCAGACATTTGATGACCCTGTCAGAATCTTGAATGATTCTGATTGCGGCTTGATTTGCCTTGGGATGATCCCCAACGGATACCTAAGGCTTCCAAAGCCTTCCTAGGCCTTCCTAAGCCATCTATAAATAGGAGAGGCCCCTTGCCTTGTAGAAAAACACCAAGAAACTCATTTCCACATCATATAGTGTCAATTTGATCCTTAGAAGAGTTTAGCTCTAACAAGCTTCAGTTCCACATCTTGAGAGCTTTCTTCTCACAGCACACCCGCTCTCCTGCCATTGTTTCGAGAGCGTCATCTTGCATTGCGTGGTTCACGCACCCGCATCTTCACACCAACGCACTTCCACCTAAGGGAAGATCCTTCACCTATAGTAGCTAGTTTCATTTATATACTTTGTGGCTCTATAGGTTTGTGTTGTAATTTTATCTTTGTTATTGTGTTGGGCATTCGCCTTGCGAATTCCTGTATCCTTTGAGGGACAAAATACTTCTCGTGAAGAGGAGGGGTTTGAGGAATGCTACCCTCATACTTGTAGCGTGGTTGTATAGAGGTTGAACTACCCTCGTTAAAGTAGTTCGTTAGTGGATTTTGATCAAGTCGGTCGATCGAAAAATCCTAACTCAAGAAGGTTAGGTGGTGGTTTTCACCTGGTTTGGGTTTCCACCTAAAAATGCTTGTGCAATTGTGTGATTGTCCCTTTTTGTGAGATTGTTTACATATTTCCTCTCTCTATTTTATATTCCGCAAATCTCACCCCCTCTCGTAGGAACCTACAAGTCCCACATCGTTAGTTGAGGGACTCGCGACCAAATATAAATTGATTTCTCGTTCTTAGCTGTCTGCCCAAGAACATGGGGGTCGGGTCCCCATTCACCCACTCATTCGCTTACCTGCCTACACTCACACCTCGCCTGCGACACACACTTGCAGGTCTGGTCACTATTCTCGACCTGAATACTTGACCGATTTCTTGATTACTTCAAGTCTTTAAGAGAGGAGAAGGAGAGATTTCTAAGAGAGAGGGGGGAGGGCTTTGCTCCATGACCCTTTGCCTCACCCCTGTACTGAGAAAGAGAGCCTCTCAACACTTATCCTCTAAAGGGAAAGGCCATGCCTTATGCTGAAGAAGGGAAGGCTTTGAAGAAGAAGGCTTGAGAGGGAGGCCTTTTGAAGAAGAAAAAGAAGAGAAGTTTCTCTGAAGAGTCTTGTGCTTGTACTCACTTAAGTCGTCTAATGCTATAGTCCTGTCGCCTGATCTAAGTTGATTCTGAACACTGTTGAATTATTTAAATACTATAGTTAACATTGATGAAATTGATTGAGTATGAGATATATGCTTAATTACGATAAATAATTGGTAATTCAAATCACCATTATTTTATCTTTTCTATTCTTTTTATATCATCATCTTTTGAATTACAACCTGACAAGTTATTCACTAAATATCTATTTGATGATCTATTAATTGTTCTCATCTATTTTAAATGAAGATTAATGTGTGAGTTCCATATTTACACCCTGCGAACGACCTTGAACTCCCTTTAGATTCTGAGTTTATAAATTTAAATGATTTGTTATGAGATTTGGGAGTGTACTACAATGAACGCATCCTTAAAACTCCTATTTCGCCCATCAACAACACCTCTTTGAGCTTGGAATTTGAGACTAGGTTAGATCAAGGTGAGGTTGATAATGCCATGCATCATGATTTATCCTGTGGTGGAAATCTCGATCCTGAATCAGGTTCAGAAATTGACTCTCGCAAATTCTCCAATGATTTCGAATCATACTCTGATTTTGGAGAACCTTTGTTTCTAGATGACTATAAGCCAATATACAACCTCAGTATCCATGATCCGTTCCTTGATTCTGATTCTGAGGTCGGTGATTTGGAACTCAAAGTAGCCACACCTCACACAAAGCCTTTCAAAATCCGATCCCATCCCTGACTTGCCATTGGAATCAATTTCTACTCTGACTAACCTCTTTCTGATCTGGTTGCATATGATTCACCTTCATCTTTTAACCAAGAATCAGACACTGATCAGACCAAGAATCACGTCTTACCCTTCTCTGATCCCATCAGTAGGGTTCCTACATTTTCCACAGATGCATTACCATTTGAGGACCCCTGTGCTAACAAGGCTGAGCCGATTCAGCCAAACCCTAGATTCGTGTTTCCACATCTATTCGAGCCAAAAAGCATTTGGTGGGCTCCACACCTATTGATTCATATCCATCAACCTATCGACTGATTGGGTTTGGTATGCATCATCAGCCCATTGACCTAAACAAGCACCTGGTTGGACCAACTAGACTACTCATCAAGGTGCTTGTTCTACAAAATTCCTCCAATCTAACCACCCCTTCTCCTTGACCACCTTCTACTCGGCTGAAGGCATTGAATTTAGCTCTTAATGGGAGGCAACCCGTCATTCCAAAAACCCGAGACCCTTCTGATTATCCTTTTGAGTTGCACTCCTATTGCACTTTTGGGTTCAACTTTAGAATAGCCGACTTCACCTTTGGTACTTGAATTAAAGCTTGAAATCATCTGTAGCAATCATCCCGACCCATTCACCCACCCTTTGACCCTATTCTAAACCTAGAACCAAGCTAAATTTGTATCCACTGGGTTTACAATGAGGACATTGCAAAACTTAGGCATGGGGGGTGTTAAAGTGCAAAACAAATGGAAATTCAAGTCTCTGAGGGATTGTCACAAAAAATTACATATTAAAAAAAAATTAGAGAAAGGGGAGGAAAATTTTGAGAAATGATTGAAAATCTTTCTTAAGGAGGAAAAAAAAAGAGGAAATACAAATGTCAAAAGGAGCAAAAATTAGAAACAAAATTGATAGTCCTAGCATTTGATTATGGGATTTACTTAAGTTCTAGACCAAATCAAAACAATAATTAATTCTAGAAGTGCTAGAGATAAGGAGATTGGTAAAGTGTGCTGATCTTAGGCCTTTTGGGCTTATTGTAGGGTTTAAACACTCACGTACTTGTTAAGATCTGGATTAGTCCTCAAGAGGTTGAGGAAAGAGTAAGGTTGATTGTTGAAACACTGGAGGACTACGCTATCGGATTTGGTTTTGAAAACCTACCGTTGTAGTTTGAATAGCGAAGAACTCGGGTTCAACAAATAAAATTTATATCAGAATAGAAATCCCAGGCCGAACTCAGGGAGGCTACGTCATTCAAAATTCACAATTATATTCTTTTTGTGTTTTTGTTAAAAAGTGGAGTAATTCCTACTTTCTAGTTGTAATTACTTGATATTGCAAAAGGTTTGTACAACTAACAAAGCGAGAAATTACACTAGAAAGCAAGAAAACTATTAAAACTAGAAAGTAAGAAAATTCAACTCTAGAAAGCAAGAAAAAGGAATGGGAGAGAGAAGTTATCCTCCTCAACGATCGCTTGGAGGATGAGTCGGACGAGACAATGCCTGGAAGATGAGGAACGGAACAGGAAGAAGGAGTTCTAGGCAGGAAGAATGGGAATGAGGCAGCACATCGTTGTCGTTGCGGGATCTACTTCTGGAATGGGGGCGAAAATTTGATTTTATCTCTTAAGGAGCATCCCGGGTGTGGGACAAGCTTCTCTTGAGCTTTGAAGAGGGAGAGAAGAGAAGGAAGGGATGAGAAATTTGTATGGAGGGGGTCTCCTTTTATAGTTGCAAGGAGTGGGGGCATTTTGGTCATTACAATTTGAAAAGCAATAATTCAGGACCTTTAGTGACGGATAAATCCGTCACTAAAGGCTTGAACATGGCCTTCGTGTGTGCGTGCCGCGCGCCTCCTCGCCTCCGCGTCATGCAACGTACGCGCATGTACGCACACCTACAGCCATTCGATCAAGAGATCGAACGGTTTAAATAATCCCCCCTCGCGCTGCGTGCCCGCGTGTGAGCTCGCGTCCTCGCCGCGTGCCCGATCGCGTGTGGCACTATCTACTGCGTAGTGCCATTCGATCAAGATCGTGCGGCTACGCACGCCTGCGCGCCTGCTCGCCCCCGCTCCAATTTGAGGTGCCCGTGGCTCGAACGAGCGTCTCCACTTCTTGATAGAGCGCTCGACCAACATGCTGCAGGTGATTTTGTGTCGAGCGATTGTTTCGTGCGTGGGTGCCCTATAGCCATTGGATGAGCATCCAACGGCGGAGAAGCGTCGGTCAAATGAAGAGGAAAGGCTGAGGCGAGTGCTTGCGGCTGGTTGGGCGATTGAGATGGCGACACATGGCGCCATCTTTACTGTCCATCTTCTGTGTATTGTAGATGGTGCCACAGGTGTCGGATTGGGTCGATTTTTACGTCGTTAGGCTACGATTGTTGATCCAAATCCATTTATGTGGTCGGATTTGTTGTCTGAGGTGCGGATTAACACCATCTTGGCCCTTGATCTTTTGGGTTCCTCGATCTCTATCTGGTGCTACGGATATCCGATTAGGGCGATCTTGGAGTCGTTGAACTCCAATCATCGCCTTGATCAGATCCGTATGGTTGGATCTTCGATCCGAGGCCCCAATAAAAAGTCACCCTATCCCTGACCATAAAAAGTAGACAATTACTATACAATTTATACAACTTAATCTAAATGCAGGATTATGCATGTTATGCACTATTTACAATGTATGATGCTAATGTGACACTAAGATTATGCATTAATAGACATTTTAGGCTAATCAGATGTATGCACATCACACCCCCATGCCTATCTTTTTCTAGTCCCTAGCAAAAACTATATGCTATTTATAAAAGAATTAGGTTGGATTACTTGGGCATAAGTTATTTTCAACATTAAGAAATTCTTTTACTCAGGATTTGAACTTTCAAAGACACAACAACACCTGGGTATCTGCCAAAATGTAGATCGCCTCAAGCCCTAGCCTTGTTCAAAGAAAATTTTCTATTTCTCTTTTTCTTCTTTTCTAATTTTTTTTTTTGATTTTTTATTTTAGGGTTAAAGAGTGGCTTTCTATGGCCATTAAACCCACCCAAGATTTGATGAGAACCCTATGTTCTAAGCATCTTATTGTGAATGTGATAGACTCATTGATCGACAATTAGAACGGACTTCGGGTTTTTATGCCTCTAGGTGACCTTAAAAAGAGAGTTCTGCCTAAAGGTGCTTCTTTATGACCGGTAGCTTTCTCCCTACTTTTATTTTTATGGGGTCAACACAAGGGTGAATCCAGTGTATATATCCCCGATTTATTCTACTTCTCTGCTTGTTCCTAAGTGTTTTGGGAATTTTCAGTGCATTTCATGAGCTAGTTTCTAGACAATCGGTCGATAAGCTGTTACCACCAACTTGCCAGCCGTACTCGTGCGGCGAAGTGTGGTTTATTGCTTTTGTTTTCTTTTTCTTTTCTCCTTTTCTTTTTCTTTTTGACTTTCTCTTTTTTTTTTTAAAGTAGGTGGCTTCCCTAGTCTAAGATTTACCTAAAGGCAGCAAGAAGAGAATGGTCCAGTGACTGGACTCTGGACAACCTACCTATGGGTTGTTACCTACGGTAACTTGCGAGCCATATCACCTTAGAAGGTTCATTAGCTACCCAATTTCTGTTAAAACAGCCGATCAATAAGTCAGTGAAAAGATAGTGTGTAGATGCTTTAGACTTAAAGTTCCCTCAAATCAAAGGGTAGGTTGATAAGTCATGTACTTATCACCCAAACTTATTTAATCAAATTACAATGGAATTAAGATGGCGAGGACTCAAAAAATAAATCCACATTTTAGTGGATACACGGGCTGATTAAGCCCAAAGACCTGAAGGGTCTTTGTGTTCATATCCAAATGTAATATTTCCTAAGATTGGAAAGTCCTAATGTCCAAATATTCCTTCCTAATTCAATTTTTTTTTTAATGTATAAATAAGAAGTGAAATAGAATTTACAAGAATTTGACAAAGCTGACAAATGATTCAAAAATGAATCCACCCCCCATGCCTAGCTGATGCAATGTCCACATTGAGAAAAAGAGACATGAAAGGAAGGGTAGAGTATAGAAGATATCACCTGAATATGAAGCTCGGGTCAGCTCTGAGTCATATGTACAACTGTTGAATTTAATGCCGCCAGCAAGGCGAAGTCCAGCCAAAGAAGTCACAACATGGCTAGAGCAACCGTGTCTGGTCAATATCAGGCTTCAGACGTTGACCGTTGACTTTGAATGAATTACCCATCTTCGGGTCAGAGATCTAAACGGCTCCGTTTGGAAAAATCTGGTCGATAGTGAACGGATCGTTCCATTTCAACCTAAGTTTGTCGGGAAAGAGCTTAAGTCGAGAATTGAATAATCAGACCTTTTGGTTCGGCTCAAAGATCTTGTGGGAAATCAATTGATCATGTAGAGCTTTGGTCTGAGCCTTGTAGATCTTGGCATTCTCATCTGCATCATTTCTAAGCTCCTCCAACTCAGATAGTTGGAGTTTCCTAGTCTTCTCGGCTAAGGTCAGATCTAAATTGCACTGCTTGATTGCCCAGAATGCCCTATGTTCAATCTCTACAGGTAAATGGCATGCCTTTCCATACACCAGATGAAATGGAGATATGTTGATGGGCATTTTATACGCCGTACGATAAGCCCAAAGAGCGTCCTCAAGCTTTTGAGTCTAGTCTTTGCGATCAGGCCTAGCCATTTTCTGCAGAATATTCTTGATCTCTCGATTGGAGATCTCGGCCTGTCCATTTATCTGAGGATGATAAGGTGTGGATATTCGATGATTAACCTTGTATTTAACTAGCAAATTACGAAACTGGGCATTAGAAAAATGAGTGCCACCATCACTGATGATGATCCTCGGAATCCCAAACTTGCTGAAGATGTTTTTCTTGACAAAATTGATGACCACCTTATGGTCATTGGTTTGGGTGGAAATCGCCTCAATCCATTTGGGCACGTAATCAACAGTGACAAGAATGTACTAATGTCCAAATGAAAGGAGAAAGGGTCCCATGAAATCGATGCCTCAAACATCAAAGATTTCGATAGGAAGAATTGGGTTTAGGGGCATCATATCTCTCTTAGTTATGCTCATGAGTGCCTGACATCGGGAACACGACCTTGAGAAATCCTGGGCATCCTTGAATAAAGATGGCCAATAGAATCCAGATTGCAAAATTTTTGCAGTCGTCTTTTTCCCGGAGAAGTGTCCACCACACACAGATGCATGGCAGAACTTGAGTATACTGTTGAATTCGTTCTCCGGAACACATCGGCGAATAATCTGATCAGAGCCGATGTGGTACAGTTCAGGGTCCTCCCAGAAGTAGTATTTTGCCTCAAATTTGAGTTTATCCCACTGTTGCTTGGTCCAATCCTGGGGGATTTGACCAACAGCCAAATAATTAACAATGTCAGCAAACCACGAGGTTTGACACCTGAAACTGTAAGGATGGTTTCGTCCAGAAAAGTATCAGCAATCGGGATGTTTGGACGAGAAGAATCACTTAGAAGTCTCGACAAATGATCCACCACCACATTTTGTACCCCAGATTTATCCTTGATTTCAAGATCAAATTCTTGAAGCAGAAGAATCCAACGAATAAGCCGAGGTTTGGCATCCTTATTTGACAAGAGATGTCTCAAGGCCGAGTGCTCGGTATAAATAATGACATGAGACCCTAAGAGATAAGCCCTGAATTTTTCCAAAGCAAATACTACGGCTAGTAATTTCTTCTTAGTAACAGTGTAATTCCTTTGGGCTTCATCCAGTGTTTTACTAGCGTAGTAGATGACAGAGGGGTTCCTATCAACTTTCTGACCCAAAACAGCCTCGACCACGTAATCAGAAGCATCGATCATGATCTCAAAAGGGGCTGTCCAAATCGGTGGTTGCAACACTGAAGCATAAGTGACTGTTGTTTTAAGAAAATCAAATGCCTTACGACATGACTCGTCGAAAGCAAACGGTGTTTCTCTGTTGAGAAGATTGCTAAGAGGATGAGCAACTTTCGAAATGTCCTTGATGAATCTTTTGTAAAATCACACATGACCAAGAAATGATTGAATTTGTTTAATAGATGTGGGAGGAGGAAGTTTAGCAATAGCATCAATCTTAGCATTATCCACTTCAATTCCCCATTCAGAGATTACATGACCCAAGACGATGCCTTCTTGTGTCATGAAATGACTTTTCCCAGGTAAGGACCAATCTTGCTTTGCTGTATCGTTTAAGAATCATGTCTAGATTAGCTAGACAAGAGTCAAATGATTCTCCAAAAATAGAGAAATCATCCATGAAAACTTCCATAAACTCTCCCACCATGTCAAAGAATATGGCTAACATACACCTTTGAAAAATTGCAGGTGCATTGCATAAACCGAATGGCATCCTACGGAAAGCAAAGGTTTCGTAGGGACAAGTGAAAGTAGTTTTTTTCTGATCCTCGGGATGGATAGGAACTTGGTTATATCCCGAGTAGCCATCAAGAAAACAGAAGTACTTCTGCCCGTCTAATCTTTCCAAGATTTGATCAATGAAAGGCAGAGGGAAATGATCCTTTTTCATGGCCGTGTTCAACTTCCTGTAATCGATACAAACCCTCCAAGAGGAAGCTGAATGAGTTGTGATGGATTCTCCTCTCTCATTAGTCACAATGGTAATCCCAGCTTTCTTGGGAATAATCTGCATGGGACTTACCTAGGGATTATCAGAGATCGAATAAATGATTCCTGAATCGAGCCACTTAATAATCTCCTTCTTGACCACTTCTCGCATATTTGGATTTAATCTCCTCTGCATCTGGCGAGAAGGGTAGGATCCATCTTCCAAAAATACTCTATGATTGCAATAAGATGGCTTGATCCCCCTAAGGTCATGAACAGTCCAGCCATTGCCTCCTTGTGTTCCTTTAGGGCCTTAATCAATTTAATCTCTTGCTTCTTTGTTAATTTAGCACTGATAATCACAGGAAGCATCTTGTATGGTCCTAAAAATTGATATTTCAAATTCTTAGGCAATGGTTTTAGTTCAAGCTGGGGCAGGTTGATGATTGAAGGTAAGGAAGATGCTGACGACTCATTAAGAGGAAGAAGTTGAGAGTGAACAAAATCAATAACCTCTTCAGAAGATGGTGGGTCTGCCATAGAGGGTTGTGGGTCCAATTCATCATCAAAGAAGGAACTTTCAATTGTAAAAACCATCATATAAGCTTCAATGTTCACATTATCATCCTCAAGTTCCTCGATAAATCAACAATCCTCAAATTTATTAATCACCTTAAAAATATCCAATTTCATGTGTTGATCCCCAAAGGCGATTTCCATGCTATCACTTTCACAGTTAATATTGGTCTTAGCGGTAGCCAGGAACAGACGCCCCAGAATGATGGGCGTGTTCCTCAAATTTTCAGGTACATCCATGTCAAGGACAAAGAAATCTACAATAAAATAGAAATCCTTAACCTTAACAATAACATCTTCAATAACGCTTCGCGGATTTGTGACCGATCGGTCCGCTAACTGCAGCGTTACTGAAGTTGACCGAAGTTCACCTAATCCAAACTTCTCGTAAAGAGAAGTTAGAATTAGGTTGATGGATGCACCCAAATCTAGAAGTGCTCTATCAAAAGTGTAATCTCCGATGACACAAGAAATCAACGGAGCACCTGGATCTCTCTTTTTCTTAGGGTGGTGGTGCAGGATAACAGAACTACCCTGCTCGGAGAGTACCACCTTCATCGGAACAGATTCTCTCGACTTACGCTTTTGTGTACATAAATCCTTTAAAAATCTCGCATAAGCCAGTATATGCTTGATAATGTCGAGGAGCAGGATATTGATCTCAACATTCTTGAAAATATTTAGAAGCTCCTCATTATTATCAACAGACTTCTAACTTGATCTGATCAAGGCTTCAGGAAAAGGAACATGAGTCAGATCTTTGGAATCAGGTTCCTGAGCCTTGAATTCTTCTCCAGAATTCTCCTTCCTCTCCTCAGGTTCTTCAGGATTCGGTAAATCAGAACAATGTGGTTGTGGATCCTGAGTTTGCTTACCACTCCTCAAGGTAATAGAATTTACGAATGCATATGAGTTTGGGTCATGGGGAGGGTTAGGAAAGATTGGAGGGGCTTGATTAGCTAAGAATTGTTGATTTGTAGAAGAAGAAGAAGGAGGACCCTGCTCAACCACCTGAGCATGTGCGTGTGGGTCCCTCTGATTTCTGTACCCATGGCCTTGGTTCCCCAGATTCAGGATATTTTGCAGGTTGGGTATGGGTTGTGATGGTAGAGATCTAGGTTGACGAGAATTAGCTATGAGCCAAATTTACAAGTTGTCCAGTGATGTTTTCATTTGCTGTATGAGCTGGAGCATGGATCCTTGCATCTCTACCATTTTTCAGTTCAAATCAGCCTACCCTACAGGTTGATGGGCATTCCAAACTAGCTGATTGACCTAATTCGGTGGCAACTAAGTATAAACATGTCCCTGACCCATTGGTTGTTGTGGAGCATAGTTGCTAGGTCGGAATTGGGTCTGCTGCCCTGGGTTTTTCTAGGAGAAGTTAGGGTGGTTTCTCCAACCCGAATTATAAGCATAAGAGTAGGGGTTGGATCTAACAATCTCCTGTACAACACAAACATCCTCATAGGGTGATGATGGTGAGAAAGAAAGGGAAGGATCGGAAAAACTAGGATCAAAGGCCCCAGTTTGGAACCTGTGGGGTTTCGAATAATGTTGGCTCGCAGGTTGAGCCGTATCAAGTTGATTCACGAACTCCCATCTAGAAGGAGCTCATGACGAATGGAATCCGGAATTCTAGGATTGAGTGGATCGAGAGTTATTCAGTAAATTTCCAGCCATCCACTTCCATTCTCTTAGCAACCAAGTCCACCTTATCAAGTTTATTACAAATCAATTCCATATCGAATGAATGAGAGTCATGGACTTCACTAACATTCGATCTGGGCTGCTGGGACCAGTTAAAAGTATCCATGGAGGCATGATTGATTGAATTCTCGCTCATTTCCTCAAACAAATCGTGTGCGCTTTCTGTGTCTTTGTTGAGGAAATTGCCTCCGCAAAAAGCGTCCTTGTGATTTTTGAGTTGCTCAGTCAACCCGTGGTAGAAGATCTATACGAGTTTCCATTTCGGCACCTCATGGTGTGGACACCTCTGCAATAGATCCTAGAATTGCTCCCAGGCCACATGAAACTACTCCCCCGGCTACTGGGTAAAGGTAGTTATTGCCCATCTCAATGCATTGGTACATTCGACAGGGAAGAATTTCTTCAAAAAGGCTGATTTCAACTCATTCCAAGTTGCAATTGGTCTTCCTATAGTCCTGTACCAATGAGCGGCTTTATCCCTAAGAAAGTGGCAAAAGAGCCTCATGATCATTCGCTCCTCATTCACGTTTCGTGCCTTGGTGGTCTGGACCAAAGTGGTCAAGTCCTCCAAGTGCTGAAACGGGTCTTCAGAGCCAAGCCCATGGTAATGTTTGATCAAGCTTAACACCTGGGGCTTGATTTGTACGTCTCCGGCCGGAATCTGGATGCCGGGACGTTCCCTGTAATTTGAAGGATCATAAAAATCCTTCAAGGGCTAAGCGCTCTGCATTCTCTAGAACCATTCTTACATTCTTTGCATTTGTTCCAGTTGCCTTCGAAATTCCTCCTATGGATCCCAGGGCAGAGGAGGATGTTGATCAGCCATGGGATCAATTTGGCCAAAATCCAATCTACGCCTCCTAAAATACTCTAGTGGTCCTTCCAATCAGGGATTCAATGACCTTCTTCCCAGCATAAAATAGGAAAAGGTCGGAAGGACTGGGGATAAGGACCCTGCAGCACAACAAAACAAGCCTATCATTAAGTGAGGTAGCCTAAGGATCTACAGACTCCTAGAACCCACCTTAAGATTATAAACGATTTACTCTACTTGTGTCTGCTCAATCCAACCAGTTAGAAGGAAGGACTGGGGAGAAGGTTCTTCCTTCGGCTTGTGCCTCCGGTTCCTAGTGTACCCCCTAGCAGCAGTCGTTTGACGCTACTCCACTAGCTAGACATTAGATTAATCAGTACAAGTAGGTTAATCGCAAACAATCTCAGACTACGCCCCGAAGAGTGAATCAGTCCTTAAGGCTAACGTCTACTCGATTTTATTAAGGCCTGGGATTGTAGTGCTTATGGAATGTGATGGGCCTTTAAAATGGGTTGTGCCCTTAATGATTGATTGAGTATGTGTAAGTATGTGCACAGCGAGGATTTTCAAGCAAGATTATTGTGATGCATAGATTTTAATGTTCAAATCTTGCTTAAGTAGCTTTTAGGGTTTAGAATTAGGTTGATTTCAATCAAGTTTGAGGCAAACCAGGTTTTCAAGCACGGGTGAAGATTGTTTTCCTTTAAAACCAAAAATAAAGTGGAGTGCCTGGTATGAACCTAGATTGAAAACCCTAAGAGGAAGCTACTTGCTGAGTTGATTTTAAGTTGAGTGGTGTGACCCAAACAACTCAAACAATTGGCCACAACTACACCACTAGGTTAGGCACACAGAAATGATTAACCTAGAATGATTTCTACTCTTTTATGTGTTGATTTGTGTGTACCAGTTCCACATATCAGAATCCGGTTGAGTAGAAGAAAATCAAGTAGGTTAAGTGCCTCGAAAGTGGGTGTATGTTGTGTGTATGTTGAAAATTACCCCACAAAATTATCTTTTTGTTCTTTTGGCTTTTATATAAGTGAGGGTGAAATGAGTGTGAGTGGAAATCCAAACAACCAAACTAATCCTAGGATTTATGCAAACACCTAGGTTAATTGGAATTTGAATTTAATGTGACAAATGAAATCTATGGAGGGGGAAGAATGGGGAGCACTTACAGGCGTCTTCAACTGTATTTTACTCCGATCTACCGCTTGACGATTCTTTGATGGAGGTCTCTACAAAATAATAGACACAAGAGAAAGCAACTTACAAGGCAGTAAAGTGCGTGAAATGCAAAAAGAAGATCGAAAAATCGTTGCCTCCCCGGCAACGGTGCCAAAATGTTGAAACGTCGGAGGACTACACTATCGGATTTGGTTTTGAAAACCTTTCGTTGTAGTTTGAATAGTGAAGAACTCAAGTTCAACAAATAAAATTTATACCGGAATAGAAATCCCGGGTTGAACTCAGGGAGGCTACATCGATCAAAATTCGCAATTATATTCTTTTTGTGTTTTTGTTAAAAAGCAGAGTAATTACAATGAAATGAAGTACTATAGACAATAAGAGAAAGAGAGAGAGAAAGCATCCACTTGATATTGCAAAAGGTTTGTACAACTAAGAAATCGAGAAATTACACTATAAAGCAAGAAAACTATTACAACTAGAAAGTAGGAAAATTCTACTCTAAAAAGTAGGAAAAAGGAAAGGGAGAGAGAAGTTATCCTCCTCAACGATCGCTTGGAGGACGAGCCGGACAAGACAACGCCTGGAAGATGAGGAACGGAGCGGGAAGAAGGAGTTCGAGGCAGGAAGAACGGGAACGAGGCACCACGTTGTTGTCATCGCGGGATCCGCTTCCGAAATGGGGGCGAAAATTTGATTTTATCTCTTAAGGAGCATCCCGGGTGTGCGACAAGCTTCTCTTAAGATTTGGAGAAGGAGAGAAGAGAATGAAGGGATGAGAAATTCATATGGAGGGGGTCTCCTTTTATAGTTGCAAGGAGTGGGGGCATTTTGGTCATTACAATTTGAAAAATTAATTCAGGACCTTTAGTGACGGATAAATCCATCACTAAAGGCCTGAACGTGGACTTTGTGTGCGCCCACCGCGTGCCTTCTCGCCTTCACATCACGTAACGTACATGCACGTACGTGAGCTTACAGTTGTCCGATCAAGAGATCGGATGGCTTAAATGATACCTGCTCGCGTCACGCGCCCGCGTGTGATCTCGCATCCTCGCCGCACATCCGATTGCGCGTGGGCGCTATTAGCTATGCAGCGCCGTTTGATCAAGATCGTGCAGCTCCGCACGCCCGTGCGCCCACTCAACCCCACTCCAATTTGAGGCGCCCGCAGCTCGAACGGGCGTCTCCTCTTCTCAATAGAGCACTCGACCAACGCGCTACGGCCACTTTTGTGTTGGGCACTTGTTTCGTGCGCGCATGCCATGCATCCATTGGATGAGCTTCCAACGGCGGAGAAGCGTCGGTCAGATGAAGAGGAAAGGCTGAGGCAAGTGCTTGCGGCCGGTTGGACGGCAGAGATGGCGCCACATGGTGCCATCTTGGCCGTCCATCTTCTAAGTATTGTTGATGGTGCCACAGGTGTCGAATTGGATCGATTTT
The DNA here is from genome assembly GCA_037157565.1 of Thalassia testudinum. Taxonomy (NCBI): domain Eukaryota; kingdom Viridiplantae; phylum Streptophyta; class Magnoliopsida; order Alismatales; family Hydrocharitaceae; genus Thalassia; species Thalassia testudinum. Next base: position 14,351,836 of record JAZHRO010000065.1, on the reverse strand, counting down.
CACGCCGTTAGGCTGCGATCGTTGATCCGAACCCATCCGTGCAGTTGGATTTGTCATCTGAGGTGCAAATTAACACCATCTTGGCCCTTGATCTTTAGAGTTCCTCAATCTCTATCTGGTGCTACGGATATCCGATTAGGGTGATCATGGAGTCGTTGAACTCCAATTATTGCCCTAATCAGATCCGTACGGTTGGATCTTCAATCTGAGGCCCCGATGAAAGGTCACCCTATCCCTGATTATAAAAAGGAGATAATTACTGTACATTTTATACAACTTAATCTAAATGCAGGATTATGCATGTTATGCACTATTTACAATGTATGATGCTAATGTGACACTAAGAACATGCATTAATAGACATTTTAGGTTAATCAGATGTATGCACATCACTGATGTATTAAGTCAAGGCTTAGGGAGTATTCGGCCTTGTTGCTTGCCCTTTGGTTTGTGGGACTTGGTAACCTAAGCACCCAAAAGTCCACACACCAGTATGGTTCAATGCGCTTAACGAAGAAAAAACGCCAAAAGTGTTCTATTTTGAAAAGTGTATCAAAGATCTAGCTTAGGAGCAGCTTGAAGACACAAGTTGATTGGATGAGTTACCAGCGTAGAGAGGCGGAATGAAAAAGTACTCTCCTCGAAGATGCGTATTAACATATCACCTCCTCGGTGCTTGTCTCCTAGGATATCTAAATATCCTACCGGGAGCATGTAAGCACCTTGTGCTGGTTTAGATGCCATTGGCGAGATTATCCCGAATTGTTGATTGCCAAGGACAAAATTTAGCTACAAAACACTATGTGTGGCACTATCTCAAAGTGTCGAAAGCCAAGGTTTTTGGGGGTTGCCTTGGGCGGTGCTATCCTGAAGCATCAAAAGCCATGTACCCTTTGAGGATTGTTGATGGGGACAAAGAATTTGATACAGATCGTGTTTAGGGAAAATCAAAGGCTGGATTTAGGGAAATATAAAAAGAAAAGAGAGAAAACTCTCAAAATGAAAAATCCTTCTCTATCTCTCTTATCAAAATGCACCGGCAAACTGAACCTGGACTTGATACATTCTACACACAAGTGCTTTAACTGCTAGGATCAACGAACCTTTAGGTAGTTTTTGCAGGCCTCAGAAACCTTTGTGGCAAACCCAGGCTGAAGTTGGTCAGGTCCAGATCTTGGCTGGTACTTGAGTACCTCTAGGCCTATTATTGGTATTCTAATCTAATTTCTAGAGAAGTGGCATAAATTAGGCATCTGAACATCAAAAGCATGGCCTAGAGATCAAGTTCTTTCCATAGGATTATGCTAAGGACTAGTAAAAGTTAGGCATGGGGGTATGATGGTAACACCATCGTTAGCCATAACTAGCTTGAATTCGTCAGAATCAAGAGATAAATGCTCTTGAATGGACGCCTGAGGACAGTAATTCCACGCAGATCTATTTTGAGGAGAGAACAATAAAACATGGTTAAATTTGCAGTTTTAACATCACATAATAAATGCGAAGTAACCACGGGGTCACTTAGGGGTTAATCGAAGGTCAATTGAGCATTAAAAACTAAAAAGTGGGTCAACATTGACAGAAACAGCGTTTCACGCATTTCAAGAACCAAAATAGTACATAAAACCCTAATTTTAGCCCCACTTCAATTAAAGAGGTTCTGGTCAAGATAAAATTCATCTACACCTAAAATTCCTAGAAAAATATTCTAAAAGGTTTGGTACTTTTAGTTTGACCATCTGAACTATTTTGACCTAAAAGAGTTTTAGACGGGATTTTACCCTAATTTAAGCTTATGTGTAAATTTTCCAATCAAACATGGTTAAAACTTAAGCCCAAGTTCACCATTAGATTTCTTGAGTCCAAATTAGATTAATACCAAAATTTGGGTCCAATCAGAGTCCATCTTGACCCAGTTTGCAATTTAGTCCCTAAAACCTCTTTTTTCTACAATCAGACCCTTAGGTTTCAAATTATTGCAAATGGATCCTTACTTCTCATCATTTTATTTATTTTGGTCCCTGCCACCATTGGTGTGAACAGCACAACAACGAGATTCGAGGGAGATTTTCTCCCACAAATCAAGGCCAAACTTTTCCAAAATTGGAGAGAATGGTGGCAAGGATCTTCCCAATCGATTAGACCACATCTTGGACCCTGATTCCTTCCTAGAGCTTGAGCAAACTCTATGAATTTGGGATGTTTTTCTCCCAAAAACCTTGGTCAAATCAAGCCTCCTTCCTCATATAGAGCTCGATCTCAAGCACTATAAAGAGTACGCAAATTCCCACGGACCAAATTAGCTAGGTTTGAGGCCAAAAGACCTCATCTCTCATTCCTCCGACCTGCTCCGACCTCAGCTCTGATGAGCCCCTCAATCCTCCTTCGTTACCCCTTGCCATGTACGATAGGCAGAGGGAACATTTTCCTCGAAGTCTTCCACATCTAGTGCACATTAACTAGCACTGTCTACCCCTTCGTCGTCTCCGCTTCTCACCACCGGAGATTCACCTTCTCCGGCATCGGCCAATCACAACCAGTGCCAACTTCCCTCCCCTTCGACCATAATCTAGGTTCTTCCTTCCCTTCTCTAGTTAGGATTAAGACCCTTATCTCCCAAATTCAGCCGCTGTATCACTTTCTCCCCCTCTGTCTTCTCTGCCTCCGGCAAGGGCTTCGGTGAAGCCGTGCGCTCGCTACACTCCACCAAATTTCCTTCTTCCATGCCCGAAAGCTCCACCACATCACCCTCACCAAAACCCCTCATGAAATTTCACCTTCCATCCACTCATTTGCCCCTCCAAACAACCCACCCCCCATACGCCATTACCAATGTCAACTGACCTCTACACTTCGCAACACACCACAAGAACAGTGAAGCCGCTAAGCATTCTAATTAGGCCATCGCCAGATATCACTATGTCATTATTCATCACCACCATCCCTCTGCCGCTGATTGCCTTCCTTAGACCATGCCACTCTCCAAATCAATGCGGACTACCCCCAAGCAGCTTCCCCGACCTCCAATAAGCAAAGCACCCAGTTGCAACAGCCTCAATCACTCAGATTTCATCTGCAACTACGTAGTGGAGAAAGGCCAAAGAAAAAGTCCTACATCATGGGTTTTCAGAGTAGACACATCATTTAAATTGAATCGCTGCAGTTGCCTTGTCGCCTCTTCACATAGGGGTAAGGTTCCCACTCACTTCACTCACATACACCTCGCCTACAGTCACGTGCGTGCGGGCCTAGTCCCTGTTCATGATCTGATAACCCATTTACCCCATTCTGAGAGGCAAAAAAGGAGAAAATTGGAGGGGAGTAAGGGTACGTTTTGCCTCGAGTTTCGTGCCCTGTGCCTCGAGATGCATGCCTATTCATGCCTAACACTTAGCGTCTCTGAGGTCTCTCCTCTGTGCTTGGCATCGTTGTGCCTGTTCTAAGGTTTGGTGATACTTAAGGCGTCTGTCCCTTGTGGCCGACATCTGATCTTGATTACTATGGAAATATTAGTTCTGTACTGGCGGGGATATTTGAATAAGTGGTTTTGACCACTCTAGTGATATTTGAGTTAGTTGATAAATTGGGATATGTGCTTAATGTGGGTGATTAAGTGGTGATTCAAATCATCATTTTTATAGCTCTTTATGTTCTTTTTATCCCTTTATTTCCTGAGATACAATTTGGGCTATATTGAATATCTTCTGATTATTGATATTTGAATTATTGTGCTCATTGTTATTAATTGCGATTAGTATTTTGAATTCCAATTTGCTTCCTGCGAATGACCTCGGACTCAATTTTATTTTCGAGTACTTATAAATTTAAATGATGTTGTGATTTTCGTTGACTATATTACAATGCACATTTCTTAAAACTTGATGAAAGCGATGCAACACGGATGAATACGGGGAAGACGATGGCACAGCTCTTGTATTCGAAGCATGCATGGAGGAAGAGGTTAAAGGGGTTGCCGAGGCTAGAGATGGCGATGATCGTGGCAAAGAAGAAGGGAAAGGAACATGATCAAATTTGGACCAAGATCATTAGCGACACAAGGCGAAGCTTTATGATGGATTCTAGAAAAAATAGAGGTGAGAATTCAACCTTAACTAAGTTGATTTTTCCATGATTTGGTGAGGGCTCCAGCCGTGAATCGTGAGCTCCACAGCAGGAAAGAGTGGCTAGCGAGTATCGTGATCTATCGAGCAAAAGATCTAGGATCAATCCCAACAATTTTAGTGGAATTGATTGCCAAAAGCGGCCTCAAGCTTCTTCCCAAGCTCTGAAGGTTGAAGATGGCTGACATCATCATGACGTCAGCCAAGGACCATAATGAAAGAAATTTAGGCTCGAATGAAAGAAATTCAACACCTAAGGGTCAATATGCAAGGTAGGTGAAGATAGAGTCAAATGGTCTCAACATTTTTGGGTAACCTAATTTGAACCCAAGGAATCTAATGGTAACTTCAATTTTGGATTTTGATGAAGTTTGCTTGGTCAATTTGCATTTTAACCCAAAATATAATAAATATTCTCCTTGGTTTCTATTTCAAGTCAATTTGAGTTCTTTTTTGTAAAATTGATTGTTCTAAACCTTAGGAAATATTTTTCAATGATTTTTGAAATGTTTGGATTGCATTTATTTCCATGAGAATCTTTTGAATTAAAGTAAGGTTGAAATTAGGATTTTTAAATGTAAATAAGCTTGATATCTCTCAGAAACCCTAAATCAATCAGCACTGACCTACTTATTGAAAATTTGAGTGCAGTTGACCTTCAATTGAGTGTAGGTTTACCCTTTCATTAATCTACCCTTGTAGTTTGCTATTAAAATAACAAAATTAACCATTTTTTATTGCATTCCTCTTAATTCAACCATGATTGAATTATGCCCTTTTATAAAACAATTTGGTAAATTTAGCTTTGCAAATTACTCAAATTGAACTAGATATAGGGGATGATGGTGTTACCATCACAAACCTAAGTATGGTATGCCTAAGTAATGTTGCTGCTAGATAAATAGAGATAATAGATTTTTGGTTTTTTTATTTTGTAGATTTTTTTTTGGCCTTTTAATGCAAGAAATCAAAACAAAGCTAAGTGAAAAACCAAAACAAGAACAGAAAAGTGAGTAGAGAGAGTTTAAAGGTCCACAATCCTAATTATTACAGATGGATGTGTGAGAACAGGCTCTCACAACTTATGCCTATACAAATCTATAAACCTAAACCCACATCCTAATGTCTATACCAATCTAGGAAAGCAGGAAAAATAGCTCTAGGTCGTGGAAGCTCTAGAGTCGAAGTCGCAATGACTCCGCTGGGAAGTAGAACCACCAAGAAGTTGAGAACTCTTCCTCCAACCCCTCCTCCTTAAGTACTGTAAAAACAAAGATGATTATTAAGATAATTATATACAAATGAATCAAAGAATAGTATATACAAAAGAAATATGAAAAAAAGAATGCATATATACAAAGATAAGAAAAATATATACAAAGAAAGAATAAAAGAAAAATTTTGGCGTATAGGGAGTTGTCTCCCCGGCAATAACGCTAAAAAATGATTATAGCCAAAAATTCTCAATTTAGGTCCACATAGGCCCACTCATCCACACACACGCTTGTGTAGTGCACGTGCACCTGAAGGCATACACACGCCCAGCGGAACATGCAGTGAACGAGATTTCTTATGTCACACAAGAGACCCTGAAGGGCACGCGTCATAGTCACTCAGTGGTGTCGGTGGTGCAAAATGTTAAATACGGCTTTAGCAACCTTGCAACACCTAATGTGGCACTATGTGAGAGCACAGATTGGCGTTACGCTGCATTTGCTACGATGGGTTATTGCCAAGTTTAGGGTCATAATTAGTGGTTAATTAATGATCTAATTTTCAAATAAATTATACAATCTTTAAGTAAAAATATAGGGCTATCAATTGATATAGTTAGGTTAAGTTAATTATGTGTTTAAGTAAAAATACAATCTTAGGTATTTTACATGTCATAATTAATTATAAATTCTATTGTGCACTATAAATTAATGAATAAATTACTCAATTAAAGTCTAATTTAGTTAAATTAGGTATTTACATGATTAATTAATAATTTTAAATAATTTAAGTTGATTTGTTGATGTATTTACACGTATACTTTACTATGTACATGCTAAATAGATACTATGTATAAACTATTATACAATATATATGTACGGTTATAAATAAGATTAAATTAAGTTAAAATATAATTAGAAGAGTATAGTATAAATTAGCTCAATTTATTAATTAGTTAAATTACTAACTTTAATTTATGTTAACTTATTAATGTACACTACTAACTTAAATATATATATATATATATACATAGGTTAAGTAGACTAAAAGAGATAAAAATACTTAACATAGGATTTTAAGTTAGTTAGACATTTTATAACTTATTTACATATAAATTATAAATATATAATATATGTATACTTTATTTACATAAGTTACTGTATATTATTAACTTATGAATATATACATGTATTTACACTATGTACAAAGGGTATCTTTAGGATTTTTGTAGTTTTTCTAATTTTTATTTTGTTTTTGAGTTTTAAAAGGAGAAAGAAAAAGGATGGAAACAAAAAAAAGGAAAGAAAGATTCTTCTTGTATTTTTCTTTTTGAAATATTTATTTCTAAACATGAGAATCTAGAACTTCTACAAGTATGTTCTACGTACAAAAGAACTCAAAACCTAAATCTAAGGACTCATACACCTAAAACATACTTAAAACTCACTCAAGAAACATTTTTTATTTATTTACGGTATTTTTATTTTTTTCATGATATTTAGAGAGAAAAGCTGGAAAATGGCCATTTAAAGGTTTGAAATTGAAATCAGGCCTAGAAACTCCAGTAAAAACGTTGGAATTAAAGGATGTGACAAAGTAAACATCCAAATATAATCAAAGAAAAGATCCAACCATAAAAACATGAATTATCATTGAGTTAAATAAGATTACATTGTTTAGACAGTTGTAGGTGCTCAACTTGCTGACAAACAATGTAAATCAGTTCTTACATGCAATCAGATAAAATTAAAAATCAATTAAAATTTATACAAGCAGTTGAATGCTTGATCTAAAACCAAACTCCTTCAGAAACTCATTCCACTTCTATTTACATCAAAATTTGCTTCATATTTGAAATTATAAATCCATTCAAACTAAGGAGCAGCTACTACTATCCACAAGAGATAGATCCTTTTTAATGTGCTACTCATATTCAACAATCCATTCAAAATAATCTAACATGCATAATTAAAGCACATCTCTTCTAGGAAAAGCTAAGATCATCAAAATCCATTTGAAATCTAGATTAAAACCACATCAGAAACTCCATTCAGGTAGAACATCTGCAGTTGTTAGACCGACAAACCATTTCAAATCAAACTCCATGATTAAAACATTAAAGTAATTACTCAAACTTGCCACTTAAACACTGAAATCTTTTTCAAAACCTCACTCGAAGTATTATAACAATAATTGAATGCTTTACTCCCAAATTTAACCATCAGACCTGGGTGATGATTATCCACATCCCATATCTGATTTCGAGCATTAAAATACCACATTAAACCATTGCAAACACTCCTTTTGGGATCTGAGCCTACAGAAATCTGATCAAAGCTCAATAGAATCTAGAAACCCTATATTGATTCTTTCCTTTCACTATAGACAGTGTGAAGGAGGGGAATCAAATCAAGTCTTCAAATCACTTATAACCCATTCTCAGATCTCAAATAAGATCTCTTACACATCGCTCAAACCCTAATAGTTGGATTAAACACTTATGCAATAATTAAGCTATTGCCCCAAGTGGGCATTTGATCTTAGCTCGCTAAAGGTGATATGATCATCTAGAGATCCTGTACACCATTGATTGGTGTTCAGGAACTCTGCGCAACTCATAAGAACCAATTGATCATCACTAATGGTAACACCATCATCTGTCGTAACTAGCCTAATTTAGCCAAAATCCAAAGATAAAGGTCCTTAATAATCATCAGAAGGGTGTAATTCAGTTCTGACTTGAATTTGAGAAGAAAGGAAATTCCATTAATTTTGTTGTTTTAATGTGTAATCACCAATGTAGTTAATTAAGGGGTTAATCAGTGGCTAATATAAGGTCAAATGAACTTAAATTCCCAAGAAGTGGGCTTAAACTGACTGAATCAGGATTTTCTGAGAATTAAACATTAATTTAATAATAAAAATCCTAATTGCAGCCTTACTTCAATTAAACAGGTTCTGGTAGAAATAAATGTAATCTAAACCTCCTAAAAATCATTGAAAAATATTCTATGAGGCTTATGACACTCACTTTGACCAGATGAACCCATTTTGAACAAAAATAGAGACCTAAGGGGTAAATTACTTCATTATGGGCTATAGTCAAATTACCCATTCAAACTTCGTCAAAACCTAAATTTGAGGTCACAATTATACTTCTTCGATTCAAATTAGGTTAACCCTAAATTTTGAGCCCAATCAGAGTTGATCTTGACCTAATTTGCAGTTCATCCCATTTTCCCTTATTTATTACAAAACCACCCCTAGGTTTTGACTTTTCTTGCATTTACGCACCTTCCCTTCTCCTTCATCATTCCAAATATGGCAGCTACAGCAGCAACAAGCATCCAATACCGTTGAGATTTGATTCACTATTTGGTTGATCAAATCAAGACCAAATCCCACCAAATTTGGTGGGATTGATCTTGAGATCATTCTCAATCTAATGAACCTCCTCTCAAGATCCAATTTTGTCAAATTTGATGTTGGTTAGCTGAGAATTTTGTGGTCCATAGTTGCCAAAGTTTGTAAGCTAAACTTGTGAATTTTGGCTCATTTGACTTGGAATTCTCCTCTATATATAGCTCTTAGCATTCCCAAGTCCAAATGGTGATCAATTGGCTGGTTCTCCCTCGTCTACCTCCACGCTAGCAAAAATTGAAGCATCACCGAAGCTCGCCCTCCTCTTTCTTCACCCTCTGCCATGTATAATAGGTAGAGGGGTTTTCTTCCCCGTGCTTCCATGAAGCTTCCCACGAAGCTTGGGCCTCTAATTCATCTTCTTCGGCTCTGGTAACCCTCCTTTTTCCTCGCTGGCAGCCACACCGACGACCTTCCCCCTTCATCCTCTAGTCAAATTTCTTTAGGACTTCTTATCCTCTTATTCCTAATTAGGTTTAGGGAGCTTCATAGCTCTATTTATCAACTCCTCCTTCTTCGACCTCACCATCAACCATCACCACCACCTTCATCGTTTGTCCCCCTCTATGTTCCCCTTATCGAATTACCTTAAGTGAAAGCTTCTCCACACCTCCATAAAGCTTTTGCCTAAGGTGATGGCACCTCACAACGCTTCCAACACCACTCACCATAGCCATGAGAGAAGCTTCTTCGAAGCTTCTCCCACGCACACAACTGGTCACCTTCACTTTCAATCTCCTTAAGGCTATTATTCGGCGAGTAGCACTAGAGGTTCTCATGTGCTTAATTTGGGCCATGAGGCCGTATGTGTGTTTACATGTCTTCATTGGCTTCCTCGTCTTCTCCGACAAAATTGAGGGCATTCCGGTGAACCATCAATGAGGGTATCTTCCTCAATAGCTGCAGAATCCTCGTAGGACCTCATTTGGGCCATGAATCTCCAATCCCATGGCCAATCAAGCTTCAGTTGGCAGCAGCTCCTCCACAGTGTTGAAGATAAAGAAGACAAGGGACTTTAGTCCCACATCATGGATTTGAGGGGCTTGAAGAGGCAGATATAAGGAATTGCGTCCACATAAGCTTTGCTCAAGAACTAGCAGGTCGAGTCCCTATCTCACGTGCATGCACGCCCACACACACGTATGCTGGCCTAAGCCAGGCTTGAGTCATTTTTGGTTTAATTTGGCTAAGTTTGGACTAAATTTTGGCTTGGCTTTGAGAGGCTCCCTTTGGTTGAATTTCGTCTGAGTGTTGAAGGTTCTCTTTGGATTTAAGAGGTTCTCTAGTTGAAAAACCATTTTTTCTACCTCAACATTTTTCACGTATCATTTTGAGTTTGATAGTGTTATTCATTGATTAATATATTTCTTTTTATATCAAATTCTTGTGCCTCATTTCATATTCATTTGAGTGGTGGTTAATTGCGATTAATTTGCTCCCTAAGATGACCTCGGACTTACAAATTGGAGATTATAAATTGAAATGTTTCCATCACTTTAGTCACTATACTATGACATGTATTTTAAACCCAACTTTAGCATGTTAGCAATGGCCATGGCCTCCAATCCATGTATTGGAATATCCTTGGCCATGGCTACCATGCAAAGGCAGAAATTAGGAGCTAACATAAAAATTGGGAGTGAGCTAATTAGTCGATAAAAATCAAATCCAAATAGCTCAATCCCATTACATTGAATCCAATTAGACAAATATAGACTCAATTTGATTGATTAAAACCAATTCAAATAAAATTTGCTCCAGAAATTTTCCAATCAAAATCAAAAATCAAATTAGAATTAAACAATCAAATCAGTCCAATTCAAAACACTCAGAGGGTCTTTGTGTTCATATGACCGTAAAGACGTACCCTCTGATGATTTGGCACTCCATGAGATTTGATAGCTAGAAAGCTTCAGGTCTCATAGCTGCCTTGATGAATGGAATGATCTATGGATTAAAATAGTAAGGAAATAATGTGATGGTGATCATGAGGTGTAATGGGAGAATTACGATCCAATATTTGTGGGTGAGTTAGTCTCTCTTATCAGGATTGATCAAAGATGACAAATCGAGGGCATAAGGACATTAAAACTAGTCTACTCCTAATTCAGAGCAATCAAATAGTGAATTTGATCTAAACTACCTAATTAAACTACTCTACACTTAAAAAGCAGTAAATCTAACTATGAAAGCAATAAAATCCTAAGCTATCAGACGAAGGGGACTCCTTAGGATCCACTTGCCTTCGGCTAATGGTAATGAAATGGGAGGAACCTCCAGCGGACGAAAGTGATTCCCTGGAATCCACCCACCATCAGCTAGTGGCGAAGAAGGGGAAGAAGAAACCAATGCTGTCACCAACGGTCAAAGAAGGTGAAACAAGAGCTAGAGGGGTGGAAGAAGGGACCGTCTCAGGGGGAAGGGAGCTGTAGGGTCTCAAGACCTCTAGAAAGGTCCTTATATAGAGATAGGGAGCTCCAGATGACTGGGATCAGTGGGTGAGTGTATTGGGTATCAATGGTTGAACATTGGTTTGGACCAAGCACAAGGATTGAGATTGAAGGCAAACTATAGGATGTGATCTATGGTGTGGTGCGTAGCTGTAGGTACTAAGGATTGAAGGTTGGATGGAGATTGATTGCAGTGGATTCACATGCGGAAAGGTTCCGAGTTTGGAAAACTCATTGTCGTAGTTTGATTAACGAGAAAATCCATCGATTAGATAAAATTTATAACTGAAACTCGAAAGGTGAGTCCCAGGTCGAACACGGGGAGGCGAACATTTGGTTTTCAAAATTACGTGTTTCGCTTTTATTTATTTTTGTCATTTTTATCTTTTGTTATTTTTTTTGGTATTTTAATAGGGAAAGAGATCAGGTCGGTGAATTCTAATTAATCTACTTACAAAATAAAAAGAGAGAGACAAAGAAAGAGAGAGAAACAATCATGTATTTTTATAATCAAATATTTATTGCAACTAGGAAAGCGGCAAAACTATACTACGAAAGTAATAAAGATAGAGATAGGTGAGAGAAATCCCCCTCGATAGTCGCTTGGAGGACAACTCGCTCTGACGTCGCCTAAAGGAAGGTGGTGAGGAGCGGGATGAATGAGGACAGAGTTGGAGGACGGAGGGTGGGGCAAGATGGCGTCGCGACGAGGATCTTCTTCCCAGAGGGAGGTGAGAAGACGACCACGGGATGCTCCACAAAGGGGAATGAGAGGCAGGAACAAATGTTTGTTTTCTACTCTAGAGGAGCCTCCCAAGCTTGGGATATGCCCTCTCTAGAGCCTTGGAGGTGGTGAGAGGAAGAAAGGAAGAGATGAAGAAAAATGGGAGGGGTAGGGGACCTTTTATAGAAGAGGAAAGAATCAAACTCGTATATAGGACATTTAGTGATAGTAATAAATGTCGCTGAAGATCAGCCGCAAACGTTGCTGAAGATAGATAACGCACCCACCAATCCCCGCGTTGGCGCATGCAGAGCATGTGCGTCCGCTGTGTTACTGCGCATGCATGCCTCCACGTGCGCATCCGTGCTGCTGTGCACGTGCGGTGGCACGTGCGTGCGCATGGGTGACCTAGGTTGCGCCACATGGTGAGATCTGGGCCATCCATCTTCTTTCCATTGTAGGGGCTGCCACAAAGGAAGGATTGAGTCGATTTTCGCACCATTGGGCTGCGATCGTCAACCCGAATCCATCCACGTGGTCGGATTTTTCGTTTGAAGCTCCAAATTATGTCACCTAGTCCCTTGGCCGTTAATCTTCCTCGGACTGCATATGGTGCTACGGGACTCCGATCAAGGCGTTTCAGAGGCGTTGTACTCCGATTGTTGTCCCGATCAGATCCGTACAGTCGGATCATCAATTCGAGGCTCCGAAATAAATCTTCTCTCCTGACCACAAAATGTACGCAATTAACCTAAATATACATAGCTAATAAATGTAGAATGATGCATGCTATGCAATATTTATAATATGGAATGCAAATCTAAGGCTAGGAACATGCATAAATAGGCATTTTAACCTAAATGAATGTGTCTACATCAAAGATCCACCGTTGGATCTGTGCTAGGAAGAATGAACGGTCTTAGTTGCTTGTGTTCAATGAGAACCTAAGCTGAAGAACAACTTACACCATCAAGTGTGTTGGGAAATTTGCGCACAAGTCCCTCAGGAGAATTGGTAGAAAATTTGTGCTTAGACCCATAAGTGGTAAGAATTACAATAAGAGAGTCCTTGATAGCTTGCAGTTAAGTCCCTGATAATGATTGAGTGAAGAAAATGTAAAGGACTTGAAATGGGAGGGACCTATATGTAAATCACTAAATCCAAGGTTGTAATGAGGTTAGAATGCAATGTAACTTTTATGGCATATGATTTGAACATATTAGAATTTATTCCAACTATTGATTTATGAATTTGTGCTCAAATTGATGTTCAATTGACAATTGATTCAACCATTTGTATTCTAAGTACAGAATCTCTTAAAAGTGACCTAATTATGCATTTTTAATACAATTTTGATGTTTTAGGTAATTTTCCATTATTCTCACACTTAACCCTTTTCTTATGTTAATCGATAGTATTTTAACTTAGTTTCTAGCTTAACTTTGGCATCTTAGCTATGAGGAGCCACACCTCATCACTTGCCTTGGTGGAGGCCAATGGTTCATCATTACCATGATGCTCCACTTGACACTTAAGGGATCCAATCCAACTGGTTTGACTAGGTCAATTTGAGATGATTGATTGTGCAGCAATCATAGGACTTAAATGACCTAAATTAAATTAGAACTTAGCATAATTGTAGTATAATTCATGCATGAATAGAATACGTTACATATTTTTTTGCTTTATTTAGATATGCACAAAATAATGTTATAATGTACTGATTAGTGCATTATTTGGATTGTTGGTAATAAGAAGCTCAGGAGATGGTATAAAGCTGGACCTGAAGAAAGGAGGAAGCAAGAGCTGGAGCAGAAGCCCTGGAATAAAGAGGAAGAAATAATGTAGGGAGAGGTATACTACTCTACCAAGTAGGAGTTAAATTATGAAGAACATAGGACCCTTCCTAGCCTTTAGATAGCCTTAGAGACCCTCCTAAACCGTAGACACCCATAGTTTAGGTCACCTTAGCCTAGAATACCTCAAAACCCTCATTCCAGCTCATATCTGGATGTCCAGGTAGGTTGTTGTTTGTCCAAAACCCTTAGACACCACTCGCGGACTTAGAACCCAATTCTGCTAGAATATTGGACATCCAGACAAGGTGTCAGACATCTAATTTCTATAGAATTCCAGGATAGAACCTAAACTCCTCCCTGCCTCAACTTTAGACGTCCAAACCAGAGTTTTGGACTTTTTATTTTGAAGTATAAGTCATCTGATTGATAAATTAGATGTCTGGAACTGTTCTCGAATGGCTGTTTTTGAAATCAAGTTTGGATCTTGATTTCCTAAGCCCCTAAACCCAATTTACACCCTATGGAACCTAAATTAAGGTGCCTTAAGCCTAGTACACTACCCTAAGACCCTCCTAAAAACCTAATTAGGTTCTCACTAAACCCATTTGACTTGGATCTAAGTCAACCACACTTCACCTAGTCAATTGGACTCATAAAGTCTAATTGAGCTCAGGTCTCAACCAGCACAAGTCTAATTGGACTCAGTGAGAGTCCAATTGACTCAAGCTTGACCAAATTAGGTATTTTCTCTCCCAATTAGACACACTTCCACTCAATTAAACTTATACTAAGTTTAATTGCACTTTCACATTAATATTAGGGTTTATAACCCTAATTCTAGGAGCCTACCTAAACCCAATCACCTAGACCTATAGGACTCAACCTAGACCACCTAACCACACCCACCTAGTCACATACACATGTTGTATGGAAAATTAGGAGATTTAAGGATATGGTCATCGTAGCACACTCTTAAATCGCACAACAAACACTTAAATTTATAAACTCAGAATCTAATTGGAGTTCGAGGTCATTTGTAGGGAGTAATTATGAAATTCACGCCCTAATCTTAATTCAGAGTTAATGAACACAATAAATTGAGCATCAGATAGAAGATATTTAATGAATAAACTTGTCATATTAGCATTCAAACATAGATCAATGCATCTCATGAAATATCAGGGGCAAAGAGAATGGAAGAAATCTAAAAGTGTGATTTAGATCACCATTCAGATCCCACTAATTAAGCATATACCCCACACTCAAATTACTTAAATAATCCAATGGTAACTTCAATCAATAATCATATCAACTTAGGTACTTAAATGTTTCCACAGTAACCAGAATGCTTCAAACGACAGAACAAGGCATCAGACGCCTTGTCAGAAGAGGCACAACACCAACAGAGCATAAGGCTCTCACAATAGCGTCAGAGGTTCTAAGGCACGACACAACTCAAGGGCTTTTTCTTCTTCAAGCCTTTCTCAAGGCCTCGTCAAGATCCAACTCTCTCAGAGGCTAAGTGTAAAGCCTCTGTTAGTTCAACCATTCATACATAATATTTTGATGATTTTACAAAATGAAGAAAATGAAATAAAAAATTAAGCGTAGCATATTGTCTCTCTGTAATAACATATTTGTAGGATTTCATAAAGTTTTCTATGACGGGAGATTAAAAGCGTGAAGACCAGTAACATAAGTATTAGGTCTTAGGCTTTTTCATGTAAACTTTCAAAGGTTGTAATTTTCATTTTATTTGAGTCTAGAAATGTTGTAAAGAGCCCCCAAACATAACCTATAAATAGCTAACTTAGGCTCTCCACACTTAGGATAAATTAGAAACAAAAACCCAACACTTATACTCTTATCAGACGTCTAGAACAATGGTCAGGCGTCTGATTTTCCACTTTAAGACATCTAACAAGTGTCTCAGACATCAAATTTCCAAGAGTTCTGCCTTCAGTTTGTCTCCTCATAAACATCAGTCGAAGCACTTCACTATTAGACGTCGATAACCTTACACAGACGTCTGATTCTTTACCTAGACGTCCTCAGACTAACCGTTAGACTAAGCGTAGGCAAAAATGAATTTCCAGACATCTGGACACACTTCTAGATGTCTACCTTTGAATTGTTGGCCATGATTTTCTGTGCGTATCTCATTACGGCCACAAAATCTTTTAGCAGAAGAAGTAGGAAAGAGTTTTTTGGTTTTTAGATGTCTGGTGATTTCCTCAGACGTCCATAACGACGTCCGATCCTTTAAACCTAAAACCCTATTTGGATCTAACGAAGACAGGAACGAATCCACCCTTTATTAGATGTCCAATAACCTAATCAGACGTCTTATGTGAAAATATCAAACGTCCTTCTTTTGATCCAATGAAGTCAGTGTAGGATGGCCTACAGTATTAAGCGACCAGAAGTAAAATCAGACGTCCTATAAGACGTCTGATCCTAAAATTAGACGTCTGATATTGCTGTCAGACTCATCATTACCCTGATTTGTGGTGGATTTTGTCCTAATCTCTTGGGATTTGTCTCCAACGGCTAGAAGAGCTCTCCCAAGTGTTCTTGAAGGTTCCAAACTTGCCTATAAATAGACTACAACTCCTCTTACACAACACACACCTCTTGAGATATAATTCCATTAGAAAAATCACTTGCTCACTACTCTAAGCTCCATCTTGCCCTTGTGCTGTGCCAACACTCTGATCAAAGGGCAAATCCATACTCCCGGCTCACTCCGTTCTATAAATCCTCAGGGAGTTATTTTCATGCTTAGTAGATAAGAAAGTAATTAAAGCATTGGGGTGCTCTATAGGTTTTATTTCAATTCTTATTTTTGTACTTTGGGTATCCGGCCTGTCGGGTCCCCGTCTCTTCATTTTGAAGGGAGAAACCTCCGTTTAGAGATCAGAGGTGGGATTTGTAATTGAGGTACACTACCCTCGTTTAAGTAGTGCGATTAGTGGATTGATCACCTTGTGATCGAAAATCCTAAGTCAAGAGATTGGCTTAGGTGGTGGTTTTCACTCATCTTCGGTTTCCACCTAAAAATCTGGTGCCACCTTTTGTGATTGAATTTTTTGTATTACAATATTTTATAATTTCACTATTCACCCCCCTCTAGTGTAATTTCATTTGGTATCAGAGTAGGTTTTCCGCCTATAGGAGTAACATCCGCTGAAAGATCACATGGAGGGGAAGGTCATTTCCACAGGCATATTGGAGGGGCAATCCACCACTCGACCACCACTCTTTGAAGGAACAAACTACACTTACTGGAAGCTGAGAATGAAGATGTGGCTTCAAGCCAACAATTTCTCCATTTGGGAGAAATGTGAATCCGCATACATCATTCCCGAGAAACCAAAAATAGGATACACAGTGGAGCAAATTCATCACCTTGGACTGAATGCCAAGGCAATGAACTCACTCTACTGCGCACTCAGCTCAGAGGAATTCAACTGCATCAGCCAATGCAAAATCACCCACGAGATCTAGAGAGCCTTGGAGGTAACTCACGAAGGTACGTCTAAAGTTAAATCCTCAAAGATAAACTTGTTATCGCAGGAATTTGAAGCTTTCTCTATGAAGGAGAATGAAAGACTTGGGGACATGTATACCCAATTCACGTTAATCGTGAATAGCCTCAAGTCTTTAGGAAAGACATTTATAAAGGGGGAGCTTCAAGGGAAGCTCCTTCACTCCCTTGGACCTGAGTGGGAGCAAAAGGTAATGGCAATAGAAGAAGCCAACCAAGTAGAGGATCTAGACATGGAAAATCTACTTGGGAATCTCATGGCTTACGAATCAAAAATGGAGCAAAAGAAGAAATCAATCTCATCGGAGCCAAAGAAGAAGACCTTAGCCTTCGAAGCTACTTCGAATGATGAGGTAAGTACCGATGACGAAGAATTTGTTTTATTAGCTAAAAAATTTAAAAAGTTTCTCAGAAATAGAAGAGAGATCAAGGGAAGGAAAAGAGAGGAAGAACCTCTAATTTGCTATAATTGCAAAAAGAGCGGTCACATAAGGAAATATTGTCCCTTACTCAAAAGGGATGATGAGAAGAAACCCAAGAAGCCTTCCGACTACAAGAAGATCTCCAAACCGAAAGGATTCAAGAAGAAAGCATTTCAAGCAACGTGGGATGACTCCACCTCCGAAGAAGAAGAGGAGGAGGAAACAAATGAAGAAATGGCATGCTTGGGATTAATGGCAACAAATTATGGTTCTGAGTCTGAATCTAAGGAACCTGAGGTAAACTCCTACTCTTTAGATGAATTACAAGATGCCTTTGATTCACTATATGAAGATCTTAAGAAAACAAAAACCCAAAGCAAGGCTTTAAAAGAAGAAAACTTAGAAAATAAGAGATTAATCAATGATCTTGAAGAAAAGAATCTAATTCTTACAAAAGAAACCACTGCTTTAAATATGCAAATAAGAAATCTAATGATTGAGAGTCATTAGCAAATGATTTGTATATGGCAATGAGTGAACAAAAATTTCTAGATAGAGACGAATTACTCGACAAAATCCATGTGCTTGAAAAATCAAACTCCTTCAAAAAGGATGAAAATAGCTTACTTTGAGTAGAGATTAGGGCATTAGAAGATAAACTAGACATAATGAAAATAGAGATAAATCACCTCAAAGAAAAGTCAAATCAACTTCTTGAGGACCTAGCCAAATTTACAAAGGGGAAAGATAACTTGGACAAACTCATTGCCCATCAAAAACCTTCCTCAAGTAAATTTGGATTAGGCTTTTATGAACCTAGTCAAAGTGAGCCAAAAAAGGACCCTCCTCTAAAGGAAACCACTAACAAATACGGATCCACATTACAATGGATACCAAAAAGACAACTCTCACTTTGTTTTGTAGGGATGAAAGAACATCATAATGTCAAAAATTGGATATACAAAATGAAGGATGGACGACTCAAATTAGAAAGACCTATAGAAACACCAAGTCACCATCGAAGATCTTTTGTAGGAGGAAGAAGGTCTACAAGGAAGAAGACAAGGAGACCACTGCCACCAAGGAGGCCGATGGGTGATGGACTCCAGATGCTCCAAACATATGACGGGAGACAAGCGCCTATTTTTGGACCTCCAACCTACAGATGAAGGAACAGTTACATTTGGCAACAACCACAAGGGCCATATTATTGGCCTTGGTAAAATAGGTAACCCTCTCTCTCCCATCTCAAATGTTTCTCTAGTTAAAGGACTAAAACATAATCTTTTAAGTGTCATTCAAATATGTGATAAGGGCTTTAAAGTAGTGTTTACTTCTAAAATGTTTGAAATTATGCATGCACTAACCAATGAAATCCTTCTTAAGGGAACTAGATTCAAAGACATTTATGTCGTAGAATTTGATAAAAATGGCACTTATGAATGTCTTATAGCAAATGATGAGTTAAGTATATGGTATAGAAGACTAGGACATGTTCATATGAAGCTGGTTCAAAAACTAGCTAAACATGAACTAGTCCGAGGTCTTCCTAAAGGAAAATTTTTAAATGAGCCTATCTGTGATTCATGTAAATTAGGTAAGATTATAAAATCTAGTTTTAAAAGCAAACAAGTTATATCCACATCAAGACCTTTAGAACTACTTCACCTAGATCTGTTTGGACCTACAAAATATGAGAGCCTCAGTGGATGCAAATATTGCCTTGTAATTGTAGATGACTTTTCGAGGTTTTCATGGGTCTCCTTCTTGAGATCCAAAGGAGTGTTTTCCATCTTTTCTATTTTTTGTAGGAAAGTTCAAACTGAAAAAGGCTACCAAATCACTCGTATCCGTAGTGATCATGGGGGCGAGTTTGAAAATTCCTTGTTTGATGATTTTTGTCAAGAGCATGGTATTGCTCATGAGTTTTCGTTTCCTCGAATACCTCAACAAAATGGGGTGGTTGAGAGAAAGAACCGTACTCTTCAAGAGTGTGCTCGAACATTGCTCATAGACTCGGGGTTACTGAAGTACTTTTGGGCTGAGGCTATTAACACGGTTTGTTACATGTTAAATCGCACCTTAATTTGATCCAAATTGTGAAAAACTTGTTTTGAACTATACTATGAGAAAATACCCAAAATTAGTTATTTTAAAGTTTTTGGATGTCGATGTTTTATCTTGAATACCCACTCTAATTTAGATAAATTTGATGCCAAAGGTGAAGAAGCCATCTTTATTAGTTATTCCTCACGTAGTAAGGCATATCAGGTTTTTAACAAGACCACATTAATAGTGGAGGAAACCTCCATGTTTCCTTCGATGAATCTCCTCACTCCTCCATTGACCGAGTCAATATGGATGATGAAGATGATTTTACTATTGATGTGTCTAACATTCCAAACTCCAATATCCATAGTCTTCCAAAAAGATTGGATATATCAAAGGGATCATCCCGAAAGTCAAGTCATTGGAAGTATTTCTGATGGCGTTAAAACCCGATCTCGTTTTAGTTGCTCCTTTGGTCTCTCCACCTTTGTATCTCAAGTTGAACCCAAGAGTGTCGAGGAAGCGTGCTCCGAAGAACCTTGGATGATGGCCATGTAGGAGGAACTCAACCAATTCCAAAGGAATGAAGTTTGGGATCTAGTACCTAAGCCTGAAGGGCAAACGGTAATAGGTCTCAAATGGGTATTCCGAAACAAGTTGAATGAATCCGATATGGTTATCCGAAACAAGGCTCGGTTGGTAGCACAAGGGTACAACCAAGAACAAGGAATTGATTTTGATGAGACCTACGTTCCTGTAGCTCGACTCGAATCAATTCGCATGCTTCTTGCTTATGTCGCCTTTCTTGGCTTTAAACTCTTTCAAATGGACGTTAAGAGTGCGTTTCTTAACGGATTCATTAAGGAGGAAGTTTTTGTAAAACAACCTCCTGGTTTTGAGTCTCATGATAAGCCTCATTTTGTCTACAAATTAAACAAGGCACTATATAGTCTAAAGCAAGCTCCTAGAGCTTGGTATGAAAGGCTCAAAGACTACTTGTTAAATGCAAAATTCTCTATAGGGGAAGTTGATTCCACATTATTCATTAAAAGAAAAGGAAAAGACATTTTATTAGTTCAAATATATGTAGATGATATTATATTTGGTGCTACTAATGAATCTATGTGTAGAAAGTTTTCAGAAATTATGCAGGAAGAATTTGAAATGAGTTTGATGGGTGAACTCAAGTTTTTCTTGGGCTTGCAAATCACTCAGCTCGAAATTGGAACCTTTGTGTGTCAATCAAAATACACAAAGGAGATGCTGAAGAAATTTGAAATGGCCAAAAGTAAAGGGAAGAACACTCCTATGAGTGTCACAACTTCCCTGGACTTGGATGAATCAGGTACGCCCATAGATCAAAACCTCTATCATAGCATGATTGGATCTTTACTGTATTTAACTTCTAGTAGACCTGATATTTTGTTTAGTACCTGCTTATGCGCTAGGTTTCAATCAAACCCTAAACAATCACACCTAAATGCTGTAAAACAAACATTTAGATATCTAGTTGACACATCTGATTATGGCTTATTCTACCCTAAGAGTTCACAATTCAACTTAGTTACATATAGCGATGCGGACTATGCAGGTAGCCGCACCGATAGGAAGAGTACTAGTGGGACGTGCCAATTCTTGGGCGAATCACTAGTCTCTTGGTTCTCAAAGAAACAATCTAGTGTAACCCTATCAACTACGGAAGCTGAATACATAGCCGCCGCACTAGCATGTTCCCAAATGCTTTGGATGAAAAATACTTTGAAGGATTTTAACTTGATATTTAATAAGATAAAAATATTATGTGACAATACTAGTGCTATCAACCTCTCGAAAAATCCTGTACATCACTCTCGCACAAAACATATTGATGTTCGACATCACTTTTTGAGAGATAATGTACTTAAGGGAGAAATCGAGGTTGAATTTATTTGTACTAAACCTTTGAATTATGATCGCTTTAATTATATACATAGGAAACTAGGCATATGTAAGCTAAGTGATATTTGAAGAATTTAGTGATTCAATGGAACTTCCTTTGTCATGAGCATAGATGGATCCTTGTCTTTACTAAGTTAAAAGCCTTCATTCTCAGTTCAAACATCAAAATGCACAATCTG
This sequence comes from Thalassia testudinum, assembly GCA_037157565.1. Classification (NCBI taxonomy): domain Eukaryota; kingdom Viridiplantae; phylum Streptophyta; class Magnoliopsida; order Alismatales; family Hydrocharitaceae; genus Thalassia; species Thalassia testudinum. The sequence continues at coordinate 14,329,972 of JAZHRO010000065.1, read as the reverse complement.
TGCAATATCAGTCTTATTCATAAAAATTCATCGTCTAAAGATCTGGGACAGACGACAATTTTATCTAACGAAAGTGCTAACAAAAGAGCTATATCAGATGTTTGTCATCCTTCAAAGACATCAGGGGCGTCATCCAGATGTGTTGACAAACGTCTATCTATGAGTCAGAACATATACCATCAGTCGGAAGTCTGATTATTTGGTTAGACATCGCATAGGTCGTCTGACAGGAAAATTGGACGACCCTGTAACTTTAGGCTAAAATCCAGGAAGGTCTGTCTGCAGAAATCAGACGTCTAATTTTAGATTTAGACGTCTGTTGTGTCGTCTGAGACAGAAATTAGACGACAACCTGGAGAATAAATCATTTTCCAGGGAGGGATGCTTGCAGAAATCAGACGTCGAATTTTAAAATTAGTCGTCTGATGTATCGTTTGATGGATAAAACAGACGTCGCCATCAAAAGGGCTAAAATCCCTAAAGTCCAATCCCGACGTCTGACATCATCTCTAGATGTCTGATCAGGGAAAAATCTGCGAATTACGTCTGTTCTATAGATGGTTTAAAATGCAAATCTCCCCAACATTAGGGGGAGACTTGCTCCATGACCTTGGGATATAACATCCCCCTCGCAAGGTCCCACTCTCCTCTCTCAAATCCCTACCGCTCTCCCTCACACCCGACGGCCCACAGTTGTAGTTGTCAAAGCTCCTTTCGCCGCCAGACCACCGTCGCGCCTCCTCGATGACTGGTGGAGCTGCTGCTCCTCTGCGCGCGTCGTCCCTGCCTCTCGACTGCGCATTTGGAGGCCTTCCTCCTCCCGTGGGTATACCCTCTCAAATCTTAGGGCATCTCCATGCTCTTTTACCCACGACCTTGTTAGCCCTAGTAGCATCTTGTTCTCCTTCTTGATTCACTTGACCTACTTGCGCATTTCATGACATTATCAGCCCTAGAACCCTAACCCTCGGTCAAGCCAACCTTGTTATCCCTAGCTACATCTTCCATGGCAAGGGTATTACCTCACGAGATTCAAGTCGACATTTTAGTGGCTTGAATCCAAAAGTATATTGCCACAACTACATGGCAGGTTGTACTGCCTCAAGGCATACTGCCACATATTTTTTTCAATGATGATTGCATTGTTTGAATCTGTGTTGTTGAAATCTTTTGGGTGAATGTTGTTTGGTTGGTTGAATGTTTTTGTATGGATGTTTTTGCAGGTATTCTATCCTCAAAACACCACCCATTTCTTCCAAAACCTAACCACCCATTCCACCAAATATGCCTTCCCGTAGGAAGCAAGCTGAGGGTTCTTCCACTTCCTCTTCCACCTATTTGGCAGATCAGCTGCGGGGTGACATTGCTAGGCAGCGATTTCATCGCTTCGCGAATGCCAAAGTAAAATGCCCTCGTTTTATTGTTTGGAATGATTTTGCCCATTCAAACCTTCGGGAACACTTCCAAACTCTCCATCTCTTCCAATATTTTGACCATCAGTTCCACTCTGGCATTGGAACTCTTGGTATGTTCCCTAATCTTTGCCATCTCTTTTATGCCAACATCGTTGAGGACTACAGCAATGATGAACTTGAACTCCATACCCGCTTATTTGGTCGTGAAATCCACATCACATCCGAAACTATTTCCGACCTTCTAGCCATCCCCAATGAGGGAAATGACTTCAATGACATTATGAGGCAATACGATCTAGAAGTCATCAATCAAGAGTTAGTCCTCCATGAAAAATATGTTGAAAGTCTTGGCACCCTACCGTGCAAAAATCTCAAACCCCTTCCACGTCTACTCGCATTTTTGGGTGGGACCTCCTAAACAAATCAGGAGGTTTTGATTACATCTCGCACCAACACAAGGCGCTCCTTTTTGTGGCTGTCTGTCATATTCCTTTCAATTATTGCCACCTCATTGTTCGCGTCATGAATGAAGACCATGGGGCATCACTTCTGTTTGGGTCTATTCTATCCAAAATCTTTTCAACCCATCGGATTTCCATAACTGACCAGGTGATACGTGGGTTTCACTCAACTCAGTAATTAAGTTAATTTTACCTAATTAAGAGTAGAAGAAATCACTTAGGTTAACTCGAAGTTGTGTCGATTGTGTAGTATAGGGTCGAATTAACCTAACATTTTAGAAATTTTTACTGGTTGAGTCCAGGTCGTTCACTGGGAGGCATAATAATTTTCTCCAAATTCACCAATTTTCTTTTATCTCTTTAAGTTTAAGAGGTAAAACTAATTTAATTTTCAAAACATGAATTTTGTCAAAATATTTAAACCATAAAGAACATACAAAATTCCATATGCAAACATATTTACTCAAAATGTTGTACTTTATTAACAAGTAAACATGCTAGTTTTTCAATTTTATTTCATTCTAAGAAATTAAGGCAATTAAAACGTTATCCAATTAAAGCATGCCTTTTACAATTAAGAACAAAAAGTAATTATGCAAGAGAAAATTCATTTATTTTCATCTCTCTTCAGCCTCTAATCTTCTTTCTTTCTTTTCTTCTTTCTCTCTTTTATTTTCTTCTCTCGAGCTCTCTTTCTTCTTACCTTTCTTGTGTTGTTCCTGCCTTCGTATCCTCCTTCTCTTCTTCTTTTTCCCTTTAATCTTCTCCTGCCTTCTCTTCTTCCCTTAATTTTTTTTTCTCCTTTGTTCCTTAGTCTCTTTTCCTTAACACTTCTTAGCGCCTGTGCCTTCTCCTTTAGCACTTAGCATCCTTTAGCGACTTCTCTTTTCCTTAAGCTTCAACTGAACCAGGTTTTTTTAATTTTTTTAACCAAAAGTTTTTTTATTTGCGGCGAGGTCCTTTCGAGGATACACAACACCCTGAGACCAAGGTGGGACCAGACCCTACCTCGGTCCTCGCCTAATCTCAGTTAGGTTCGTTTCGGTTCATTTGTTAATCGGTTCAAAGTCTCGAGCCACATCGGCTTAACCCGGCCTCCCAGGCCACACTCGCCCTCCTAGGGCACAATCACATTTGCACGCCCCCAAGGGCACACACCCGCAGGCATAAGCCCGCACACACAGAACACACAATGCTCAGATCAGAAGGAATCGGAACCGGTGCGCCGAGCGCTGACGACTGCATAGCCAAGGGAACAAATTAGTTTTATACCCAGGCACGCGGTCATGAATAACCAAGGTGGGACAAACTTAACCCTTCCAGACCCAAATTCAAACGTTCATAACTTTCTACCCAGAGCTCCAAATTGAATGATTTCAAGTTTGTTGGAAATCTCTAACGGTAATCTACACAATTTTAAGGTCAATTTAATGTTTTAACGATGTTTTGCTCTTCAATTTAAGATATGAAATCGGGGGTTCCTACAGGTTTTAAAAAGCCTAGAAAGTGTCTCAAATCAGGAGAGTCCTCAGATGGACTTCTCTCATCTATTAAAAGGTATGTATATGTTATATAAACAATTCTACTTCTGTTAGGATAGGTTTTAAACTCTAAAGACCTTCAGAACCTGCAGAGAAGCTTTTCTCTTCTCTGAAAGCTTCAGAGATTGATTTTCAGATTTCAACAAATGCAACAGACACTTAAAAGTGTTCCTAATCTATTTAGATTAATTCTAAGGGTTATAATAGATCAATCTGGCCAGGTTTTAAGTTTGAATTTCATCAGAACAGTACTCCTGTTGGTTTGGGTTTGAAAGTAACCCAAATTGGCAGAAACTAAATCTCACTAAGTACATCATCTGAGCTTACTTTATTCTTTCTAAAAACATCAAACAGAATCTCAGAAACAGTTTCCACTCCTCAAAATCTCAATTCGAGCTCAGAACTCCATTATCAGACTCAGGTTTGACTATGGAAGCCCAAAAATTGACTTTCTATTCTAAGCTTCTTCCTAAGAAATTAAAGCCTCAATCAAAGTCTCCTCAACATCAGAAACTCATTCAGATCTTCAAATTTGTGTTCTATCCTTAATTCCTAGGGTTTTAGGCTTATCGCCTGAACTAAAATAGGTGTGTGTTCGACAGAATAAATGAAAGATTGCTACAATGTTTTAAAAGTTTAAATAGCTTCAGTGCATCGCATTGAAGCTTCTGAGCTCCTTAAATGCTTCTCAAATCCTTCCTAACAGACTTCTCCAACTCGCCGAAGTTGGGGAAGATGAAGTTCAAATCTATAGCTCCAGTGGTTAAATCCTCAAACAAATTTCTTTAGAACAGTTAGTAATCCTTATTAAACTATTCTGGAGCCACTTAGTATGTTTTAGGGGCTGCAACACAACTTTGGCTCGCCGGAGCTCGCCGGAGCTCTGGTGAGTCCAGAAAATATATATTGTATGTACAGATTAACAAAATTAACCATTTTTTATCCAAAAATGATCCTGAGGTTACAAGGAACCTTAGTTTCACATTTAATTTCTCATTTGTTCATTAAAATATAATATTTGACAGTAAGTTTGTTTCCTTAAAAATTTGAGTGGTTAAAGCTCAGGGCTTGATTTAACTACTCAATTGAGAGGTTAAATCAAGTCAACAGATGTTATTATTCATAAATATGTATTTAATTTATAGTTTGAACTGTTCCTGAGCCGCCATGGACAGCGAGCTCAGGAACTAAATTAAGATTTAGGCGTTTAATTATAGATGATAATAATAGGTATTATAATGTCGATTAGGGTTCTAAAGTGGTGATAGATTATGAAAGAACCCAGTGAAGGTGGAATTAAGTCAATTACTGTCACCATGGATAGTGTCAGTAATTAGTGAAGGTGAGATTTGAATTAGGCGTTTAGGTGATTTAATTAATGATTAAGTGAATTAGAAGTGAACATGGAAGATACAGGAAGGTGTACAGTGTTTTAAAAGACAAGATTGAAGTCTCTGGTGAGCTCAAGGAACTCGCCGGAGTTGGGGGAGATGAAACTAAAATCTGAAATTACTCTAACCTAACTAACTAAACTAACTAAGCTAGCCTACTCCTACTCCTACTCCTAGCCTACTGTTACATGGACGAAGGGGTCAATAGGATTCCGTCGAAGTCTCATGGCAGACGACAAAATCAGAGGGTTGAAGAAAGATCTCCGGCGAGTGGATTTGAGGTGGAGCGGAGGAATCCTAGGGTCGGCGCCTTTGTCAGAGGTGCGGAAGACCACGATGGATCTCCTCGACTACTTAAGATGGACGGAGGAAGTCGGAAGATGGAATGGGGAATCGCCGAAGGTTTGGAAGAATAGCCTATTAGGTCGGCTGCAATGTTAGAAGAGGGAAGGGAGCCAACTTGCCTAAAATCGGAGGTGTGAGGGGGTATTTATAGCAGTCTGCGGCGAAGAGAGAGGTGGGGTCTAGCCGAAGAAGAAGCTCGAGGAGCTTAACCTCTGTCGTCGTCTCCGACAACGGTGAGGTTATCTCCCACTAAAAAATAGGATTCTCGGTTAATCCAGACCTATGGATGAAGTGGAGGTGGTGAGTGCAAGCTGCAAGAGCTTGGGTAAAGAGGAATGATGTCGGTAGGGCGGTGATCGCACGGTGGGATGACTCTCTGCCGCCAGCTATTCGTTCGGCTGAAGAAGACGAAGAGGGACTTAGAAGTAATAAAACTTAAGGTCCTATGTGAGAAATAAGGACCCAACTGTAATGAATATTAAGGACTAAAATGTAAACCTAGGTTTTGAAGGTTTATTTTAATTTAAATCTTTTTCAACTTTTTATATATGTTATTAAATAAGGTAAATATTATGTTTACACCTTGAATTTATATTTTTGACCTTTTTAGATTAATTTATTAGATTAAGTAAAATTACTTAAGTTATTACATACTTAGGTATACATTATATTTAAGTTACTTATCTTATTAATTAGGGAAATGATTAATAGGATTTCAAGTCCAATTATTTTATAAATTATTAATAATGTTAATTGAATGATAAAATTCCATTTTTAACTTATTTTAAGGTCCTTAACTAAATATCCCTTATTCTATAATTAACCCTTATATATTCATAACCTTAGCTAATTAACTAGGAAGACTAGTTAATTAGGGGTAATTAGAGATTATGATGAGTGTCTCATCACCAGGCTGTTGACAAGAAGATTGAGCCTTACAACCGGGCCACAGCCGCCAAGATGCATATACGTAGGGAGCATCTTGAGCCCACCGATGAGCCCATTAAAGAAGAGCCCCTTCCACCCTTTCCAGACTTCCATGAACCACGGCCCCTTCAAATAGAAGCTCCCCGCTAGAGCTTTGATGAAGCATGCGATCCAGCCACAGATTCCCTCTCCTCTAGCATCTTCCTCCTGCTGCTTCGAACCGGCGAGATGTACACCTACATGGGAAGCATGTGCCGCAACATCGACGAACTTAGATCAGACATTCAAAACTTGCAGATGGGACACGGACCCACTCATCGCCGCCGTCGTCAAGATCAATAAGAATAGTTTAGTGCTTCTATTTTTCTCTTTCTTTTATTCCAAGTTTGTATTAAGGGGCCTTGATCCCGTACTTAATATTTTTGGGAACAAATAGCTAGTCCGTGCTTAAATATTTATATTCCTAATCAATTTTCTTTAATGCCTTGTCATCTTTTAAACATGCAATTTTATTCATGCACTCCACTTTGTAGATATCACTCTTGTAGTTTGGATTTCAACTCCCTTTAACAACCCTTCATGATGATATTCAAAAAGGGGGAGAAGAATGTAGGTAAGAACTTAGGGAATAATATAAAAACAAACTTCTTAAATAGATATAGACTACCAAGTACAACCTTTAGGGGGAGAAAATAGGAACCTACAGCTATATTCTGAAAATCATCAAAAAGGGGGAGATTGTTAGTTCAACCATTCATATATAATATTTTGATGATTTTACACAATGAAGAAAATAAAATAAAAAATTAAGCGTAGCATATTGTTTCTCTCTGTAATAACATATTTGCAGGATTTCATAAAGTTTTCCAAGACAGGAGATTAAAAGCATGAAGACAAGTAGCATAAGTATTAGGTCTTAGGCTTTTTCATGTAAACTTTAAAAGGTTGTAATTTTCATTTTATTTGAGTCTAGAAATGTTGTAAAGAGCCCCCAAACATAACCTATAAATAACTAACTTAGGCTCTCCACACTTAGGATAAATTAGAAACAAAAACCCAACACTTATACTCTTATCAGACGTCTAGAACAATGGTCAGGCGTCTGCTTTTCCACTTTAAGACGTCTGACAAGTGTCTCCGATGTCTAATTTCCAAGAGTTCTGCCTTCAGTTTGTCTCCTCATAAACATCAGTCGAAGCACTTCACTATCAGACGTCGATAACCTTACACAGACGTTTGATTCTTTACCTAAATGTCTGCAGACTAACTGTTAGACTAAGCATAGGCAAAAATGAATTTCCAGACGTCTGGACACACTTCCAGACATCTACCTTTGAACTGTTGGCCATGATTTTCTGTGCGTATCTCATTACGGCCACAAAATCTTTTGGCAGAAGAAGTAGGAAAGAGATTTTTGGTTTTCAGACGTCTGGTGATTTCCTCAGACGTCCATAATGATGCCTGATCCTTTAAACCTAGAACCTTGTTTGGATCTGACGAAAATAGGAACGAATCCACCCTTTATTAGACGTCCAATAACCTAATTAGACGTCTTATGTGAAAATATCAGATGTCCTTCTTTTGATCCAATGAAGTCAGTTTAGGATGGCCTACAGTATTAGACAACCAGAAGTAAAATCAGACGTCTTATAAGACATCTGATCCTAAAATTAGACATCTGATATTGTTGTCAGACTCATCATTACCCTGATTTGTGGTGGATTTCGTCCTAATCTCTTGGGATTTGTCTCCAACGGCTAGAAGAGCTCTCCCAAGTGTTCTTGAAGGTTCCAAACTTGCCTATAAATAGACTACAACTCCTATTAGGCAACACACACCTCTTGAGATACAATTCCATTAGAAAAATCACTTGCTCACTACTTTAAGCTCCATCTTGCCCTTGTGCTGTGCCAACACTTTGATAAAAGGGAAAATCCATACTCCCGGCTCACTCCGTTCTGTAAATCCTCAGGGAGTTCTTTTCATGCTTAGTAAATAAGAAAGTAATTAAAGTATTGGGGTTCTCTATAGGTTTTGTTTCAATTCTTATTTTTGTACTTTGGGTATCCGGCCTGTCGGGTCCCCGTCTCTTCATTTTGAAGGGAGAAACCTCCGTTTAGGGATCGGAGGTGGGATTTGTAATTGAGGTACACTACCCTCGTTTAAGTAGTGTGGTTAGTGGATTAATCACCTTGTGATCGAAAATCCTAAGTCAAGAGATTGGCTTAGGTGGTGGTTTTCACCCATCTTGGGTTTCCACCTAAAAATCTGGTGACACCTTTTGTGATTGAATTTTTTGTATTGCAATATTTTATAATTTCACTATTCACCCCCCCTCTACTGCAATTTCAGCCTCTTCCCTTCAACACACAAAGGAAACGACCTCTTAAGGCCATCTCTTCTTCAAACGCAGCACAAGAGCCAATTCTCTCAGAGGCTAAGTGTTAAAGCCTCTTCTTTAGTACGTGCCCCAAGGAACTTATCCACATAGCAAAACCCTTCCCCCTCCTCCTCACAGATCCTCCTCTTTCCACATCTTAGAGTAAGGTTATGGGTAATTGGGTATACGGGTCATGAATAGTACCGGGTTTGGACCAGGCCCACGTGCCGTTTGCATGGGCGAGGAGTGAAGGCTATGCGTGAGTAGGGGACCCAACCCCCTAGTGTTTTTGGGCGAATAGCATAGATCACAAATCCAACTTAAGCACCAATGCGAGCCCCTTAACTAATGATGTGGGACATTGTCTCTACCTTCCTTGCATGCGACTGCAGCTGTAAATCCTCTTCAATTGATGTTGCTGCAGCAACTGGTGTCTTCAATTGCGGCTGCGAGCATGCCTCTGGAGCAAATCCGTAGCACCTGGGTGTATCAACAAGGAAGAACATGGCTTGAAGACGTCGGACGAAGTTGGAGAAGGTGGTGGTGGCAACGGAGCACCGTTAGCAACCTGAAACAAAAAATAAGACCTCGTAGCCATGTCAAAATCGTTCAAGTGGGTCGCCTGAGTACGGTGAATGTGTTGGTGGTGGTTGCGTGCGGTGAGGAATTGTGTGGTGTTGGGGAAAAATCGAAGAGAGTATGCAGATGATGGGTTGGTCGATATGGTGTTTCAGTGGGTGTGTGCTGGAATTAAGTGACGAGTTTTGATCATGGACGTACAACGGAAGTTTTAGGGGTGGTTGTGTGGAGTTTGGTGCAGTGTGGAGTGCGGAAGGCCTCGTCGGAGGCTTGGCTAGAGCAAAGGAAGACTATGGCATTGAGGATGTATTGGTCGTCAAACCTAAGATCTAAAGGGAGGGAAATGAAGTAGAGAGAGGGAGGAAGCTAAGGGACCTAAACTAATGGAGGAAAAGGAAGAGATGGTGCCGGCGTTGATTGGCCGGCACCAGAGAAGGTGAAAGCTCCATTGAGGGAGGCAGTGAGGAAGAAAGGGAGAGGAAAGGGAGAGGCAGCTCCTGAGTTGGTCGTCGAGGCTGTCAAGGAGCAGATGAAGTCAGGGAAGATTGTGGTGTTCCCAATTCATCAGTTGGGAGGCCATATAAGGACAAGGGAGGAGGCTTGCTGGAGCAAGTCGGAGTGGGCAGAAAAGAGAAGACGAGGTATTTTAGCCCTAAACCTTGTTAAGGAACACTGTATCACTCAAAGGATCCTTTTAAAGGTCTTAGGGGGTATTCCAAACAGGGTATGAAGCTTGGCAAGCTCAAAAACTCAAGGAAGAAGATCCCTGAGATTGTGAGCATTCGCATGACCTTTCTGGAGCAAATCAAGGTCTAAGACCTAGTTTAATCAATAGAGGATCTCTCAATGATTTCTCCTTCCAATTTTGGAAGGATTTGGCTGAGTATTGAGCGAGAAAACCTTGCTCGAACCTTGGGGGAGGAGCTCTATTCACACTAATGGCAGCGAGGACCTCTTTGCAAAAATGAAGACAAGGTTGGGGGGCTAAACGCAAGGAATTTCCAAAGCTGGGGACATAGATGTGAAGAATAGAGTTTTAAGGGACTAAATTGCAAACTAGGTAAAGATGAATTCGGATTGGGCCCAAAATTTGGTGAAAACCTAATTTGGACCCAAGGAATACAATGATGAAGTTGGATTTCAATTTTGACCAAGTTTGACTGAGTAATTTGCATAGAAACCTAAATTAGGGTAGAAATCTATTTGTGACTCCATTCAAGGTCAAAATAAGTTCAGATGGTCAAATCAAGGATACCAAACCTCAAGGAGTATTTTTATATGAATTTTAGGATATTTAAATGAATCTTATTCTGAATAAAACCTTTTTAATTTAAGCAGGTCTGAAATTAGAGTTTTGGGTGCTGTAGTGGTTCTCGAAATGTGTGAAACCCCATTTCTATCTGCATGAACCCACTTATTAGTCTTTAATGCTCATTTGACCTTAAATTAACCCTTAGAAAATGTCGTGGTTACTCTGCATTCATGATGTGATGTTAAAACTACAAAATTAACCCTGATTTAATGTTCTTCTCTCGAAATGGAACTGAGTGGAATTATGACTCTCAGGTGACTATGTAGGAGCATTTGTCACTTAATTATGACTAATTAAAGCTAGTTATAGCTCATGATGGTGTTACCATCATACCTACATGCCTAACTTTTGCTAGTCCCTAAGAAAATCTTACTGAAAGAACTAGATCTTTAGACCATACTTTGAAGTTTAGATGCCTGATTTGTGCCTCTCTAGAACTTGGATCAGAATGTTAACAATAGGCCTAGAGGTACTCAAGTATCAATCAAGACCCAGACTTGACCAACTTCAGCCTGAGTCTGCAGCGAAGGTTTCTAAAGCCCGCAAAAAGCTGCCTAGAGGTTCGTTGACCTCAGCAGTTAAAGCACCCATGCATAAACGTAACATGTCCAAGTTCAGTTTGCCAGTGTATTTTTGTAAGAGAGAGATAGAAGGATTTTTCATTTAGAGAGTTTTCTCTCTTTTCCTTCTTAGATTTCCCTAGATCTAGCCTCAGATTGGCTCTAAACACGATCTGTATTGGGTTCCTTATCCCCACCATTAATCCTCAAAGGGTCCCTGGCTTTTAATGCTTTGGAATAGTACTACCCATGGCAATCCCTAGAACCCTGGCTTTCGACACTTAGAGGTTGTGCTACCCATGGCATTCTGTAGCTAAATTCAAGCCCTGGCAATTGACATTTCGGGATAATCCCGTCCATGGCACTTGAACTAGAACATGGTGCTTACATGCCCCCAGTAGGATATTTAGATTTCCTAGGAGACAAGCACCGAGGAGATGATATGTTATTACGCATCTTCAAGGGAAATTTCCCACCTCTCCGCACCAGGAACTCGTCCAATCAACTTGTGTTGTCGAGCCGCTCCTAAGCTAGATCTTCGAGATGATTTTGCATAACAGAACACTTTTGGCATGATTTCATTATTAAGTGCACTAAACCAGACCTAGTGTGTGATTTTGGGTACTTGGGTTACCAAGTCCCGCAAACTAAAGGGCAAGCAATGGGGTTGAATAATCTATAAGCCATAGACCTACTACATCAGCTTCGCACTTTCCTCAACCTCTTGAGGACTAATCCAAATCTTAATGACTACGTGAATGTTTAAGCCCTAAGACAAGCCCAAAAGGCCTAAGATCAGCATTCATACTAATGTCCTTGTCTCTATCATTTTAGGACTTTAATCTTTCTTTTGATTTGGTCTAGAACTTAAGTAGATTCCGTAATCAGTTGCTATGACTATCATTTTTATTTTTGATTTTGCTCCTTTTTGACATTCTATGTTTCCTCCTCTTTTCCTCCTCAAGAAAGATTTGCAATCATTTCTCAAAATTTCCTCCCCTTTCCCCAATCTTTTTCTTCTTTTTCATTTTTTTATTTTTTTGTCATTTTTTTAATATATATATTTTTGTGAGAACCCCTCAAAGGGTTGATATTCCATATGCTTGCACTTTAACACCCCCCCATACCTAAATTTTGCAATGCCCTCATTGTAAACTACGAGGGTACAAATTCGAATTAGTTTAAAGTTTAGAATAGGATCAAAAGGGTGGGTGAACCGGTTGGGATGACTATTGCGAATGATTTCAAGCTTTGATACAAATACCAAAGGTGGAGTTGGTTGTCCTAAAGTTGAACTCTTGAGTGCAGTAGGAGTGTAGCTCAAAAAGATGATCAGAAGGGTCTCGAGGTTTTTGGAATGACGGGTTATCACCCGTTAAGTGCTAAATTCAATGCCTTCAGCCGAGCAAAAGGTGGTCAAGGAGTACGGGTGGTCAAATCAAAGGAATTTTGTAAAATAGGCATCTTGATAAGTAGCCTCGTTAGTCCAACCAGGTGCATGGTCAGGTCAACAGGCTCATAATGCAGACCAAACCCAATCAGTCTGGTGGGTTGATGGATGTGAATTAGTAAGTGTGGAGCCCACCAGATACTTTGTGGCTCAAAGAGATGTAGAAATGAAAATCCAGGGTTTGGATGAATCCGCTCAACTTGATCAGAGTAGAGATCCTCAAAGGAAAATGGATTTGTAGAAGATATAGGAACCCTATTGATAGAATCAGAAAAGGATAAGAAGTGATTAACAGTCTGATCAATGTTTGATTCCTGATCAAAAGATGGAGGAGAATCATATGCGACGGATCAGAGAGATGTGAATTAGAGTAGAAGTTGATTTTAGTGGCGGGTCAGGGATGGAATCGGATTTTGGAAGGCTCTGTATGTGTATTGGAAGGTGTGGCTTCTTTAAGGTCCAAATCATTGGCCTCAGCATCAAAATCAAAGAACAGATCATGGATGCTAAGGTTGTAAACTGGCTCGTAATCGTCAAGAAATAAAGGTTCTCCGAAATCAAAGTATGATTCGAAATCATTGGAGAATATATGAAAATCAGTTTCTAAACCTAATTCCAGATGGGGATTTCCACCATAAAATGAATCATGATGCATAGAATCAACAACCTGACTTGGATCTAACCTAATCTCAATTTCTGGGGTCAAAGAGGTGTCCTTATTAGGCATAGGCTCGGGTTCTTGGCTCCTAGGATAGACTCAATCAAATCTCAACTCTTCCAACTCCTCTATTTCGGTATCATAAATCAGTATAAGCTCTAATAGATCAATTTTTATTTCTGAGGAGTTTGGAGAGGTGTAATCATCAAATATGGGCTCAAAATCATGATCTAGATCTTAAATCTGATTCCCATCACATTGGGCCTCATGATAATCCCAAATAGGCTTAAATCTAGATTTTAGGTCAGGGTTAGGAATCGGGTCACTAGAATCTGGACATGGTTCTATTGGGATGTCAGAATCACTCTCAAGGATTACCTTAACAGGATAAAGTTCAGGAATTACATCCTCGAGAGGTTCTGATTCAAGCTTACTATAGGTGTTTGGGAAATCAAGACATGATGGACCAACATCATGGCTCTCTAAGGCTGGTTCAGAATCGAGAACACCTGCAATTGGATCCTCCCAACCCACATCAAGATCAGGTATGTCCATCTGCACAAAGTTTGAATCTGGTTCCATTTGAGTTGGGGGTCCACAACAACCTTGATTTTCGAACCCAGGTTCTGGGAAATCATGTTGATCCTCAATGTTGTTCCAAGGTATCTCATCAGTTTCTGAGGGGATATATGGGTATCTTTGATTGATAGCTTCATACACCATATTCAATAATTTTCCACATTCCTCCATGAGGCCTTGGTGTTTTTCCAAAAGTGGGGGATTTGACCAACATTGTAGATACCTATTGCTATGTAATTTCCTCAATTCAATATATTCTAATAAGAGATCATCCCAGGTTGAACCATGTATCATTTGTGTTAATATCATTTCAACAAGGTTCATAATATGGGTTATTTTTGAAATATTAACCTGAATGTGCCTAGATGGTTCAGAGGTTTTGTAATATCCATCATGATGTCTAAGATCATCCTCAATCATCTTTACTCTCATGCTCATTTGGGATTCAGGTTTCCTAAAAATTCTTTCTAAATTGTCAGGTTACATTTTCAAATCAGGTGGTAGATCAAGATGTAGAATCAAATTCAAGTTCAGATTGAATCGATTAGATCATATCAGAAATCCCACAAAAGATCAACTCTAATGGAGGCCTCTAGGTCAACAACCTAGGGACCTTTCCTTTGTATGTGCTCTAAAGAATAGATGAGGGACTGGATATGAATTGGACCTAATCAAGGCACCCAAAGATTTTTAGATGACTAAGGCTGTTTCGAGGCGGATGATACCTCTAAATCAGAAATCCACACACCCGAGAAGTACTTGGGCAACCAGGAAGGGAGTCCCGCAAAGACCCCTACATAGTAGAGTATCCCCACAGGTTATAGGGTTTCCCCTACCTGACCTTGTCACTACGGTTCCAAGTAGACCGGAATGTATGAATTGAGACCTTAAGTCTACCAATTTTAGTCCTAATTTGTGCCTTGAGTTTCACTTGATTTAAAAGTTGATTTAATTTGTGACCTAATTGGAGGTTGGTTGACCTACAAAGTAGGTCAACTTCACCTGACCTATCCTAAAGGATTAAGGATGAAATCTGAGTCAAGACCCAACAATCACCCTGAATTGACTCTCGGGTTATTAGGTCCAAAGTTTTAGGATTCAAGTGAATTTAGAACTTGATTTTTAGGGTTTTCCTTGAATAGATCTTTTCAAATAAGGGCTTGGGTAGCACACAAATGTGGGAAGATCGATTTCCTTTAGTGCATGCAAGTGTGTACTAACACTTCAAAACCCTAAGTAGAAACCTTAATTGGTTCTATGTCCAAGTCCAATTTGATCTCAAAATGTAACACCATGGACTCAAACAAGAAAGTGAGTAGTCCAAGATGTATGTGATTTTAAGCATAAATCTCTAATAGATACAGGAAATCAGGATGGGGAATATCTAATCAAAACATCTCAATCTTCAATCAGATATTGAGTTAATTTTGCAAGTTAGGAAACTTTGCCTTTGAATGATAATTACTTAAGAAATAAGGCAAGTGAATTCTAATTCATTTGTTTCCTTTTCTCTTTCCCAAGATTAGGAGGTTGATTACGGAAGAAGAGAGAGTTTACCTACCCCTAGAGTGGTTGATTACGTAGAGGATCTCCTTGTGATGTACCTCTCAAAATCACAAATAAAGCAGATAGGGCAAGTTAGTGCTCAGATAAATCAAGAAAGATAAGACTAATGGTGCGCGTTACTCCCCGATAACGACACCAAAATGTTGTATGGAAAATTAGGAGATTTAGGTATATGGTTGTCGTAGCACGCTCCTAAATCATAGAACAAACACTTAAATTTATAAACTCATAATCTAATTGGAGTCTGAGGTCATTCGCAGGGAACAAATATGGAATTCACGCACTAATCTTAATTTTGAGTTAATGAACACAGTAAATTGTGCATCAGATAGAAGATATTCAATGAATAAACTGGTTAGATTAGCATTCAAACATAGATCAATGTATCTCATGAAATAGCAGGGGAAAAAAGAATGGAGGAAATCTAAAAGTGGTGATTTAGATCACCATTCAGATGCCTCTAATTATGCATACCCCACATTCAAATTACTTAAATAATCCAATAGTAACTTCAATCAATAATCCATATCAACTTAGGTACTTAAATGTTTCCATAGTAACCAGAATGCTTCAGACAACAGAACAAGGCATCAGACGCCTTATCAGAAAAGGCATAGCACCAACAGAGTACAAGGCTCTTGATAAGTCCACTTTTGTGGACTATTATTTAGCCTAAGTACTATTTAATTATTTGTTCTTAGTTGTTAATTAATTAAGAGTTATATGGAAATTCACCTTGGCCTGCATTTAATTTTATGCTTCAATTTTACATTTCATAGCATATGTTATGATAATATAATTTATTTGATGAATGCAGGCTAGGTACAAGAATCAGGCGCTCATGTTTATTTATATAAGACGTTTGGGACTTGGATTAGATGTCTGGAATTACTGTCACAAATTCGCGGCATTACATTTTTTTAAGACGTCTGATGCTCTAGTTAGATGTTTGAAGAAGAAACCGCCCGTGCTTATCTGCCGTTCCAACCACTCGTGATCATCGTGAGTAGTTGGAGATACTTGCAGCTGAAGGAAAAGGAGGAGAGTTTTGTTCAAAAAGAAGCCACGTCCACCAAGGTGAGAGGCTGATCTTCCTCCCCTGGCGGGGATCTTCTCCCTCTCACCACTATGGAATAAGCGCACCCTGTGTTTCAAGCTTGCACCATGGACCGAAGTTGCCCTCGACCTCCGCTCGACGAGGTGGTGCTCAGTGACAGAGAGCACCACCACCATCAGTCGCTCCCTCCATCGTTACCACCTTCATCTTCTCCGCTTTCTTCTTCAACCTCCTGCTACCACTCCTCCAGTCGAATCCATCAGCACCACCACTCCTCAACGCCACGATCAATGCACACACGCAGCCACCCCCTTGCGCAATGCCCACCAAGTAGCAGCATGAGCTTCATCCTCCCACGCCAGCCTGTCCACCGCATGCTCACGTGCCCTTTCAACCTCGCTAGTGCCTGTAGGCGCCGCACCCATCAGCCGTGCATGGCCACAGCGCAGACGCCGCGCCCTTGCAGCCACGCGCAGTGCACAACCACGTAGCGCACAACTGTGCAGCGCGCACAACGCGAGCACACAACCACGCCCGGCTGTGCTTAAGCCGAAACACGCAACATGCCTCACACCGCACTGTTCATCCTCTTCCCTGAAGGAACCTATCGTCGGCCGTCCACCTCCAAGTGCAGCCACCTCCATGCGCCATGATGCTTCACTCCAATAGCGCCATCGACTTCGCCTTGCCCTCACAAGGCTGCCCACGCCCACGGCAGACCTTCCCGCCATCCATACACACCCGCGCGCAAGCCGCCGCCAACAGCATCAAAAGCTCCAACCGGCCACCTCCGTCAACGCCACTACCACCAACGCAAAGCCCTCATCCTAGCCGATCTACTCCAAGCACCGCACCTTCTCCTCCACATGCGCATGAGGGGAACAAAATCCCCTGTTTTGCTACAGTAACACCTCAATTAGTATTTACGTTAAATGCCATTGCGAATGTTTCTATTCATTTATTTAAGGCATTACATTATTGAGGTGAATTTGCATAGCCCTCTTTCTACTTCATCTAAATTATTTGCATATGCATATCTCACATGAATGATTTAATGCATGTCATAAATATTATGGTAAATAAGTTATATTCTAAAAATCAGTATTTACAATGTTTACCAGTATCACGATCATTATTTTACATGATATTATATAGTGGTGATTTTGCATATGCACACCTGTATTCTTGATTAATTATTTGAAGCAAGAAATCATGTTGAAAACACGTGAACTAGTTAGTATGCATACACATTGAGATTCCCAAATAAACGAAGCACAACACACTAGTTTAAATAGGCTAATTCCTCCTTGTGAAGACAACCTAACTATTCGTGGTTAGATTCTGAAAATTAAAATGTTTTGAAAAGCGATTTTCGACCACACGATTAAATACAATGACACATCATTTTATGTTAAAGTTTTCAATGAAAATGAAGATCGTGCTTTCAAATGGCGCCATTGCCGGGTTGGAAACAAGCCTATTAATTTTTTCGGGAATTTTCGATTATTTTGATGCTATTTTAAAAAGCTTTTCTGACATTAGTTCTCTTTGGGTGCACAAATCGAACGATGAACGCGACGAGTGTGCATGGCGGAGATGATCTTTTTGGTGGACCTTGACGCCACCGAGGCCAGCAACAGGAACATGTGGGCCTTGATCCCACTCACATAGGCTTATGGAGGAGCCTATTTTTTATTTAGTCAGTAGATCTTAGTTTAGATTTAGTTTAGATAGATATTAGAATTTAATTACTGTCTTTTAGACCCTTGTCGGGTATTTTTAGGAACGTGTTCCCAGTGCTTCTTTATTTCTTATCGCTCTTGTATGCGGGAGCATATTTTTGGGAGTGTGTTCCCATTTATTTAGATTATAGGACTATTGGAATTGTTTAAACTGCATTTCAGTTAGTTAGTTAGATTAGGTCTGTTTGCTTATTATTATTATTAAAAAAAAAAAATCAAACTACCTGCTAGAAGCTGCATATCTATAGGACGACCATCTAGGACTGAATGAGCAGCATCTAGTTTATTTTTCCTACATTGCATACATTCTTGCACGAAGAAAGCTGGAGTAAGGTACGTCTTCTCTTGAGCATCAGTTACTTGTCATGGATATGCATTGAACCTAAATCTAAGACCACTAAAGTGGTTGAATCAAATTAATTCAGTGGTCACTTTAAAAATTGGGACTGCTAAGAGGTTGGACTTTAAAATCTGTGACTAAAAATTGTGTGCAAAAGGTTCTTATTTGCGAAATTTCAAAAATCAAAACACGATCGTATGTTTGCACACCTGAGACACTGTGCACCTCACACATAAGGTCACTAGATAAATTTCTACCTCCCCTCTTTTGCACCACAAGGGAAGTTAGTCAGAAATCAACAAGCCTATCCACCAAGTTACTTATGTTCCTCGTGTGTGGGCTCGATTCGAGACTTCCATCCCTTGCGAGTAGGTTATAGGCACCAGCGAAGGTTGGCCTAGAAAGCATAATTTCTTTTGCAAAACTTGTTTGGCCACCAACTGAACATTTAATTCTAAGACCTACAATCTACTAAAAACAGATCCTATTGAATTTACGTTTGCTTTGACAGTAGAACTCTCTAGGAAGTTTCTGCTTGTATTCTGAATTCTTCTAAATCCTAAGAGAGCTAAAACTGTTTTGCTTAAAGAAATGGATCACCCTTACTCCTATCATTTGGATTATTAGAGTCAATACTTCCCATCTTTTAATCAGAATCCCATGCCCCAAGCGTATCCATCCTTTGATGGGTACATTGACAATTCATGGGATCATTCTTATTCTTATCCTGGGAGTACTGGCTCGATAACTCCCACTTTTGAGCAGAGCCTAGGAGCGGGATTTTCCAACCCTAGAATCCCTACTTTTATGCAAACACCCAACCCTGCCACCCTTCATGATTTTCTGTATCGAGGTTGGACCGATACCCTAGGCAACCAGACCCTGAAATTGACTATCCTCCCCAACCTAATAATAGTAGCTTCTCCTCTTTTATGATAGAAATGCAAAAACAGCAAAAGAAAATGATGGAATCAATGGGAGAGATGTTGAGGAATAGTCAACAGTTAAATGAAGAAATAAGCCAACTTAGCTACACGCTTCCCAATAATTCTGATCCCTACCCATACGACCATGATCATGAAAATAATTCTGAGGAAACCATTGACAATAGGGATCCAGTTTTATGTAGCTATCACTTCGACTCTCCCAATGAGACACGGCCACTAGAGGAGAACGACCATAGTGATTATCCACCTGAGCTATATTGGAGTCAGAAGCAAGGGAAGATGGTGCCTCTTAAAGACCTTGACCCCAATGATAGTATTCTCCTTACCCCTACTAACCCGGGTCAAGGTTGTATTGTTCCTATCACTTCCCCTATTGATTATTTGGTGGAATCCCATTCTACCCTTAGTGAGCTTACTCCTGACCCTCCTCTTAGGGAATCAACACCTACCATTGAGCATCTTGAGGTTTTAAATGCACCCAATGAAGGTGACCCTAAGTGAATGGAGGATGAATTAGATCAATTTTGGTCTCAAGGATATGAAGAGTCTATTTCAGAGGATGAGGATGCCCCAATAGAGGAACTTGTACTGAAAATCTGGAGTGAATCATAGGGAAATTATTTATCATTTGAGGATTTACCTCCAAAGGATATAAATAATATGGTCAAATCCAGATTCCTCCCTTCTTTTAACAATCATTCGCCATCAAAATAGGAGTTGATATTAGAGGAGGACAAACAAAATAGTGAGAAACCTATGGGAGATCCTCGAGGACAAAACACGTCAATTGAGGATTTATACCTTGAGAAGAATAACGAATTCAATGATATAGGCTTGCTCCAAAATATTAAGACTGATCCTCCTTTAAGAATAATTAAGGATACTGATCCAACTCCTGTCTTCACTAATGAATCACATATATACCCCGACAAAAATTTGAGTGAACCAAATGAATTCGGGGATGAGCTTAATGATAATGATTTAGATATTTTGACCTTGCCATCAAAGAGTTGTAATTTGGAGTCTACCCTTGATTCAAGTATGACTCTGGTGGCCATAGCTGCGTTTCTTGCTTTTGGCGATGTTATAATGATTAATTTGTTATAGTATATTACAAAAAACGGTCACCAGTTTACAATTTATTACTCGAAATTAAAAGTTTTTCGAGGTCGAACTTAGGGAGCACACGTCATTCTAGCAACATAAAGGTTCACAATTTTGTTACAAAAAGAATAAGAGAGAGAGAGAGAGTGAGCAAAAGTTCTCTTTTTTGGCTTCTTCTTTTCTCTTCTTCTTCGCTTTGCTACGGCTGCCTCTTCTTTCTTCTTTTCTTGGCTGCGGCTACCTTTTCTTCTTTCTTCTTCTTTTCTTGGCTGCGGCTGCCTCTTCTTCTTTCTTTCTTCTTTCTTCTTTCTTCTTTCTTCTTTTCTTTTGCGTTTTCTTCTTTTCTTCAGCAGCTCCTTCCTTCTTCCTTCTTCTTTCCTTCTCTTCTTCTTTATTTTCTTCTTTCTCTTTTCTTCCTTGATCCGGACGTCTGATTCTTCGCATCGGACGCCTTATCGGCACTGTTGCTACAGTGCCTCCTTCTCTTCTTCTGTTGTGTTCTTTTCTTCTTCAGCTTCTTCCTCTTCTTTTCTTTGCTGTAGCTTCTCCTTCACCTTCTTCTTCTGCTGCGGGAGCTATGCAACTAAGTCCTCGCCGCCCGCTCTTCCTCTTCTTCTTCCTCACCTGTCCCCTGCACACACGCGACGCAAAACCGACCCCTACCCTTTCCCGCGTCTCTCTCTCTCTAAATCTCTCTTGTGTACACTCTCCCAGAGCTAGGTAATCTGGTCGGGTCACGTGCCCAAGTCCAGGCACACCGGTGTGGGTGTGGTGCGCGAGGAGTGCTTAAGAGTGGGGTAATCGGGTTGTGGGTTAGATCCGCGTGGGCAGTGCCGTGGATGAGACTCGGTGAATAGGTGAGGGACCTCACCCCAGTGTTATCAAAGGCAACGGGCCTATAGCACTTTTTCCTCTTATGTGTGGGCGCGCGCCCACACACTTTCGAGGTGGGACTAAAGTCCCACCTTCGTTCTCAGGTGCCTACGGGAGGAAGAGTTGTCCAATTGGGGCAGCAGTAGAGGCTTGCAACCCTAATTGGAGTCCTGAGTTCGTGTGCAAGCAGATCCCGTGCAACTTGGGACCTGCTACCTGAGACGAGGGGGCCTGGGTGAAGCTCCCAAGCAAGCTTCACTTGCTCGTCAATGGCGGCGATCACCTGGGCCCTGAAATCACCAAAACAGCCTCGGGCCACGTTAAAAAGCTCAGGGAGGTTCGCCCAGGTGTGGCGAGTGTGCCGCGGTGGTCGGCAAGATGCAAGAGTGCCTGTGGCCGTGTGCCTAGGGCACACTGCATACGTGAGAGTGGGTGTGTTCGGGGGGTGTTCTGGAGGTGTGGTGTGCTGAATAGAGAGTGGATTTTGTAGTTCTTCCCTACCAGGTGGGGGTGACGTAATAAATTGCGAAATTGAAAATAAACAATCTCACAAAAAATTCAATCACACAAGGTACACAATTATTTTTAGGTGGAAACCCAAATCGTGTGAAAACCACCACCTAACCCTCTCGAGTTAGGATTTTCCGATCAACCAAGTTGATCAAATCCACTAAACGAATCACTTAAACGAGGGTGATTCAACCTCAATTACAACCACGCTACAAGTGCGAGGGTAGCATTCCTCAACCACTTCTTTTCACGAGAAGGATTTTGCCCCACGAAGGAGACGGGAATTCGCAAAGCGAATACCCAACCAAATAACAAAGATAAAATAACAAATATAGTCCTATAGAGCCAACAAAGATTTAAACCTAGCTTCTATAGGAATTAGGAAACTCCCCTTTGCAAGAAGTGCGTCGAATCGATGACGCGGGTGCACAAGCCACGCGACGACACAACTTCGCTCTCGTGAACTACGGTGGGAGAGCGGGTGCGCGAAGGCTTGATGCTCTCAAGATGTAGAACTTGATCTTGCAGAGCAAGAGCTTTTCTTTAGGACACAAAAGAGTAGAAAGTATGTTTCTTGGGTGTGTCCTGTGTATCTAGGTGTGTGTTTTTGTGAAAGAGGTTCCTCTCTATTTATAGAGGCCTTAGGAAAGCTTTGGAAAGCTTCCATAGCCGTTGGGTGCAAAGCCCAAGAGAATCAGGCTGAAATCAGGAATAATGATTGCATTAACAGGGTTATCAGAAGTCTGATCCTGGCATCAGACGTCTGGAAAACAGTTTAAGACGTCTGAAAACAAGGTCATACATCTGATTTTAGGCGGGTTTCTTCCTGACTTGAATCAAATCTAAACAGGGTTCTAGTGCAAGTCCATCAGACGACATACAGGACGTCTAGAAACCTACTTTTTCGTGGGAATGGATTTCCAAGAGAGTGCAACGGCTAGGAAATCTCTGAGAAGAGATTTTGGGTCAGCCGAGGCAAAACGATCATTTATCAGATGTCTGGAAAGGCTTAAGGACGTCTGATAAGGCTCTAACGGTCATATCCTTCAGTGTTTGGCGTGCCAGCCAACGGTCCACTAATTGGACATCTGGCAAGTCCATCAGACGTCTTCTAAGATGTCTAGACTAAGGTCTGGATGTCTGATTTCATCAGACAGAGCTAAGTAAGTCCAGCCTAAATGTTATCAAACGTCTGAATCAACAGTCAGACATCTTAAAACACATTATCAAACGTCTGATGTTGGAATTAGATGTCTGAAAAAGCAGTTTAAACAATATATTGGTTTTCTAAGTTCTCTACAAAAAACCTAAGTATCCTAGGGTTGTGCAGGTGTTCCTAAGACTACTATTAGGGTACTTTGAGGCTCTTTAACATGATTTTCTAAGAAACAAAAAGAGCAAGGAAATAAAGACAAAAGTACATGAAAGAAATAAATAGAATTCTATCCTATTCTTCTTGTCCTTCCATCTTCAATCTATCTCTCCTCGCGAATCTTCTCTGTTCTCCATCAAGCTCCTCCAATCCATCCTGGATGCGAGCTCGAACTCCATCTAAACACGTCTCCATTTTGCAATTGACCTGAAATCTAAGATACCAAGTGCAAATGTTAAATGACACGTGTTTTGTTATCATCAAAACAAACGATCGTGGTGCTCTAGCACCAACAATCTCCCCCTTTTTGATGATGACAAAATCATAAATAATAATGCAAAAAAAATCATCTCCCTTTTTGACATTATCATAAAGGTTTGGTTGATTTTAAATTTCCTATAACTCCCCCTTAAAACATGCTCTTCTATGAATTTCTTTTAAAAGTAATGTCCTCCCCCTTTTTGTAACAACAAGATAGCTATTATTTTTCTCCCCCTTACTAAAGGAAATTTAGCTAACTTGCAACTCCCCCTTAAGAATTGACAATTAGCTCATATATTTTTTAACTCCCCCTATCTAAATGCTAATGATAAATGATAGGATAAAGAATTTTTACCTCACCTACCATGGCAAATAAAATGGCCCAAATGGTGGTGGTGGATGCCACATCGAATGGGGCTCCCATCTGTAGCTTGGAGGCCCAAGCATCAGCGCTGGTCCTTAATCTGGTGGTCAACGTGCGGCGGGTCCATCGTTTGTTCGCCGTCTCGTCAGTCTTCTTATTCTCCTCCTTGGTCTACTCCTTGGTTCTCCCAACTCGAGTTGACCAGCCTGGAGCTTGTAGGTCCAGTCCTTTGTATTGTAGTTATCCCTGAAACCTACAAAACAAGATTCCAATTCTTTCTTTGGTATCCAAGTGAGCTTGGATCCGGATCTGTTAGCGGGTCTCCTTGACAGAGATCCTTTCTCAACCTTAGGGCTATAAAAATTATCTACTTTGTTGATTAATTTGTTGGAGTTTTCCCTAAGACATGCAATTTCTTTTTCTATAATATGCATCTTAGTCTGTAAATCAAAAATTTCTAACTTTAAACTATCATTTTCTTCAATCAATTTAATATTTTCATTGATTAAATTTTTATTTTCTAATGACAGGTTATTATCCTTAGGACTAGTTTCTATGTCCTTGAGTTATTTTTCTAACCTATCATTTTCATTTTTAAGAAAGCTAAGGTTCTTTTTAATGCTTTTGTTTTCTATTCTTAATGATTTACTAATATCAAATAGTTCATTAAAAGCTTCTTGTAAATCGAAATTTACCTCGTTGTCTGAGTCGCTTCCGCTTTCTCTGTCGCTATCACTTTCTCTAGCCATGAAACCAAAGCAAGCGGTTTCCTCTTCTATGGACTTTTCTTCTTCTTCTTCCTCGGAGCTCGAATCGTCCCAAGTGGCTTGGAATGCCTTCTTCTTAGATTTCTTCTCCTTTTCCTTCTTCTTCTCCCTTTTGAGAAGAGGGCACTCTGGTCGCAGATGCCCTTTCTCGTTGCAGTGGTAGCAACGTCTAAGGCTCTCCTTCTCCTTCTTCAATTCCCTACACAACTTGGAAAACTTTTCAAGTAAAATTTTAAAGTCTTCGTCATTGGAACTTACCTCGCTATCCGACGCAGCTTTGAAGGCGAGAGTCTTCTTCGACTTAGGCTCCAGTGTATCATTCTTCTTCTGCTTCAAATTAGTCTCGTAGGCCATTAGATTGCCTAGGAGATCTTCCATGTTGAGCTCCTCCACTTCGTTTGCCTCCTCGATGGCAGTGACTTTCTGTTCCCACTCCGGTCCAAGGGAACGAAGAAGCTTCCCTTGAAGCTCCCCCTTGATGAAAGTCTTCCCTAAAGCTTTCAAATTATTTACTATGAGAGTGAACCTAGTGTTCATCTCACTTAAAGTTCGTTAGATTTCATTGAAAAAGCCTCAAACTCTTGTGAAAGTAAATTGAGTTTAGAAGTTTTTACCTTAGAGGTACCTTCATGAGTTACCTCGAGTGTGTGTCAAATCTTGTATGCGGTGGCGCATTGCGAGATTCTATTGAACTCCTCCGGGCTGAGCGCACAGTACAACGCGTTCATAGCTTTCGCGTTGAGTGAGACTTCTCGAATATGCTACTGTGAGTAGCCTGCTGCAGGTCTTTCTGGGACGTTGAAAGGGGTCTCGCAACGGTCCCATATTGTAAATTCAGTGGCTTGAAGCCATGTCTTCATCTGTAGCTTCCAATAGCTATAGTTGTTCCCATCGAAATAGGGTGGTTGGATGGTGGACTGCCCCTCGAAAATCCTACTCGCGGAACTACTCCCCTCTATAAGATCTTCGCCAGTGTGTAATGCCGATAACGCGAAACCTGCTCTGATACCAATTGTAGTTCTTCCCTACCAGGAGGGGGTGACGTAATAAATTGTGGAATTGAAAATAAACAATCTCACAAAAAATTCAATCACACAAGGTACACAATTATTTTTAGGTGGAAACCCAAACTGGGTGAAAACCACCACCTAACCCTCTCGAATTAGTATTTTCCGATCAACCAAGTTGATCAAATCCACTAAACGAATCACTTAAACGAGGGTGATTCAACCTCAATTACAACCACGCTACAAGTGCGAGGGTAGCGTTCCTCAACCCCTTCTCTTCACGAGAAGGATTTTGTCCCCTGAAGGAGACAGGAATTCGCAAAGCGAATGCCCAACCAAATAACAAAGATAAAATAACAAATATAGTCCTATAGAGCCAACAAAGATTTAAACCTAGCTTCTATAGGAATTAGGAAACTCCCCTTTGCATGGAGTGCGTTGAATCGATGACGCGGGTGCGTGAGCCACGCAATGACGCAACGTCGCTCTCGTGAACTACAACGGGAGAGCGGGTGCGCGAATGCTTGATGCTCTCAAGATGTAGAACTTGAGCTTGGAGAGCAAGAGCTTTTCTTTAGGACACAAAAGAGTAGAAATTATGTTGCTTGGGTGTGTCTTGTGTATCTATGTGTGTGTTTTTGTGCAAGAGGTTCCTCTCTATTTATAGAGGCCTTAGGAAAGCTTTGGAAGGATTTGGAAAGCTTCCATAGCCGTTGGGTGCAAAGCCCAAGAGAATCAGGTCGAAATCAGGAATAATGATTACACTGATAGGGTTATCAGACGTCTGATCTTGGCATCAGACGTCTGGAAGACCAGTTTAAGATGTCTGAAAACAAGGTCAGACGTCTAATTTAAGGCAGGTTTCTTCCTGACTAGAATCAGATCTAAACAGGGTTCTAGTGCAAGTCCATCAGACGACATACAGGATGTCTGGCACTATGTCTGGACGTCTGGAAACCTACTTTTTCGTGGGAATGGATTTCCAAGAGAGTGAAACGGCTAGAAAATCTCTGAGAAGAGATTTTGGGTCAACCGAGGCAAAACGGTCATTTATCAGACGTCTGGAAAGGCTTAAGGACGTCTGATAAGGCTCTAACGGTGATATCCTTCAGTGTTTGGTGTGCCAGCCAACGGTCCACTAATTGAACATCTGGCAAGTCCATCAGACATCTTCTAAGACGTCTAGACTAAGGTCTGGATGTCTGATTTCATCAGACAGAGCTAAGTAAGTCCAGCCTAATTGTTATCAGACGTCTGAATCAATAGTCAGACATCTTAAAATACATTATCAGACGTCTGATGTTGGAATTAGACGTCTGAAAAAGCAGTTTGAACCCTATATTGGTTTTCTAAGTTCTCTACAGAAAACCTAAGTATCCGAGGGTTTTGCAGTTATTCTTAGGACTACTGTTAGGGTACTTTGAGGCTCTTTAACATGATTTTCTAAGGAACAAAAAGAGCAAGGAAATAAAGACAAAAGTACATGAAAGAAATAAACAGAATTCTATCCTATTCTTCTTGTCCTTCCATCTTCAATCTATCGCTCCTCGCGAATCTTCTCTGTTCTCCATCAAACTCCTCCAATCCATCCTGGATGTAAGCTTGAACTCCATCTAAACATGTCTACATTTTGCAATTGACCTGAAATCTAAGACTCAAAGTGCAAATGTTAAATGACACGTGTTTTGTTATCATCAAAACAAACGATTGTGGTGCTCTAGCACCAACAGATTTGGTGTCAGTGAAGTGTCGTGATGCTTTAGGGGTAGTTAGCGAGGCGGATGGAGGGGTGAAGTGGCGAAAATGCCTCGTCGGAGGGCAGCCAGAGATGGAGAAGGTGGTGATGGACAGTGATGGTCGGTGGGTTGAAATAGCAAATTAAGAAGGGGGAAATAACAGAGTAAGGGGAAGAGTTTCACCTACTTTAACTGACGAAGGATGGGAGGAGGTGCTCGACGCATGCCTGCCGACGTCGGAGACGAAGGTGCCCAGAGGGGGGTAACGGCGACGAGGAGGGGGCCTGGAAGGCGCCAGCTGGTGCTGCCTGGTGCAGGAGGACGAGGCAGAGTGAACTCTATTGCAGGTATGGTAGCAGAGCAATGAAAGGATGAGGAAGGGCGATTGGAGCCTACGGGCATTTGACCGTAGGAGGAGGAGACGAAGTTGGGGGGAAATCCTCGACCAAATCAGGCTTAACCAAATCAGCAACCCCAACCGCTTCTTATAAAGGTGCTAGCGAGGAGAGGATCTCGAGGGGGCGACGTGGGGAGCTTGCCAGAGGATGGTCGGAAAGCAGAACCATTCCTCTCGTGTGTTCACACGAGAGGCATGGGTAGCTACAAGGCAATGGGGAGGGTCCCTGCGAAAGAGGATGATGTAGGGAACCCCCCTTTCATTCCTGAGAGCGACCCCCATACCCTGCGCGGTCCCATCCTCCACGTAAGGTCGCCGGAGGTATGGGCGCCTGCATGGGGTGGCAGAGGGGTCGTTCTGCAAAGAACGAAAGAGAAGATGGGGTGCTAAATGCAAGGGTTCAAAAAGATAAGGGGTAAAAAGTAATTCAAGAGGACCAATTTGTAAAGTAGGTTAAGATGGCCTTCCCTTAGGTCAAAATTTTGGTATAAACCTAATTTGGACCTAAGGAATCTAATGGTGAGGTTTGATTTTAGGTTTGACCATGTTTGATTGGTGAATTTGTACAAAAACCCAAATTAGGTCAAAAATTATGTATAGTTCTCAATTTAGGTCAAAATAGGTTCTACTGGCCAAATTGAAGGTTCTAAACCCTAGAGGATGTTTGTCCATGAATTTTAGAGGGTTTATTTGACTTTTATCTTGCCAGGAACTTTGTGAATTGAAGCGAGTTTGTTTTTAGGGTTATAGAATGTCATTTGATTCCTAGAAGTTGCTATAACCCTTTTCGGCTCAGGTTATCCAACTTTCTTTCTTATTAAGCCTATTTGGCCTGTATTCAGACCCTTAGACACCCCATTTGTGTATTTCGTTGGTAAAATTACAGTTTTATCCCTTATGAATTATTTTATTCTTAAATTTAGAATTCTCTGAGTTAGTCTTTTCCTTAGGCTTTGTAGGAGCTTTTGCATACTTATTTAGATAAAATTATACTAGTTAGGGTTCATGATGAGGCTCTCATCATACCCCCATGCCTAGCTTTTGCTAGTCTCTTAGCAAAATTTTAAGGTCTTAACCCTTGTTCTAGACCATGAATTTCTTATCAAGTTTAGATAAGTGCTTTTTCTCATGTATCCTTGATTAGGTCAGAATGCCAATCAAAGGCCTAAAAGGTACTCTAGTACCAACCAAGATCCAGATCTGTCTAGCTTTAACCTCAGTCTTTAGCAAAGGTTTTTAAGGCCTACAGGAACTAACCTAAGGTTTATTGGACTTCATGGTTAAAGCACCCGTGCTTGAGATAAGTTTAGCCTTGGTTCAGTTCGCAGTGTGTTTTGTAAGAGAGAGACAGAAGATTTATATGTTTGGAGAGTTTTCTCTCTCTTTTCTTTTTAATTCTAGGTTAGGATTGGCTTCACAACACGATCTATATCGGATTCCTTGTCCCCATCATCAATCCTCAAGGGTTCCTGGCAGTCGATGCTTCGAGATAGTACCGCCCATGGTAACCCCTAAAACCCTGGCTTTCGAGATTTCGAGATAATCCCATCCATGGTGTTCTGTGGCCAAATTTAGACCCTGGCAATTGACATTTCGTGATAATGCCATCCATGGAATCTGAACCGGCAGAGTGCTTACATGCCCCCAGTAGGATATGTACATATCCTAAGAGACAAGCACCGAGGAGATGATATGTTGTTACACATCTTCGAGGGGAATTTCCCACCTCTCCACGTCGGGAACTCATCGAAATCAACTTGTGTTGATCGACTACTCCTAATCTAGGGGATTTTTCAAAACATTTTGAAATGCTTCTGTGTGATTTTGATACTTATGCTTACTGAACCAGATTATGTGTGTGAATTTGGGTGCTTAGGTTACTGAGTCCCGTAAACCAAA
Source organism: Thalassia testudinum (assembly GCA_037157565.1). Classification (NCBI taxonomy): domain Eukaryota; kingdom Viridiplantae; phylum Streptophyta; class Magnoliopsida; order Alismatales; family Hydrocharitaceae; genus Thalassia; species Thalassia testudinum. The sequence continues at coordinate 14,300,432 of JAZHRO010000065.1, read as the reverse complement.
AGTCAGTTAATGAGACCGAATACTCCTTAAGCCTTGGACCTAATACTTTAGCTTTTCATTTTCCACAACCTATTGAGGAATATCTAGATCTTATTGAGTACTAAGAGTTTATCTAAGAATGCCTAAGATTTGCGTTCTTACTAATCTTGTTGTGCACTTTCCATTTTCTTTTCCTGAATGTGGTCTAGAACTTAGGTTAATTCCTTAATTTCTTACTAATGATTATCCCTTTTCTTTTTCATTTTGTGCTCCTTTTATCATTCAGCTATTTTTCTCCTCCTCCACAAGAATTCTTCCCTCCTTTCCCCCCCTTTTTTTTTACCAATTTTTATGTTGAAACCTTTTCTTATGAGTTTTTATTCATTTTGCACTTTCATAAACCCCCATGCCTAAGATTTGCAATGTCCTCATTGTAAATTAGGAGGGTTTTTTATTTAGCTTGGTTCATGCATTAGGATAGATATTTTGGTGAGTGGATGGGTTGGGGTGACTATTGCGAACGATTTCTAATCTCAAATGCGAGCACCCGAGGTGGAGTCGGATGTCCTAAAGGATTAACCTAAAGTGCAAAAAGGTGTCAGAAAAGGTTTCAGGTTTTTTAGAATGATGGGCTGCCTCCCGTTAAGCATTGAGTTTTACGCCATCAACTGGGCGCAATAAGCTCAGGGAGAATGGAGGATAAATAATGACTTAGCCAAATCTGTAGATGTTACATCAATGAACGGTTTGAGTCTTTGACCGTTCACGATGAAAGGTTCAGAATCATGGCTGAGAGGACTGATTTCGACGGCTCCATTTCCAAAAACCTATCGGACAAGATACGGTCCGACCCACTTGGATCGTAGTTTCCCAGGGAAGAGTTTGAGTCAGGCATCGAAGAGTAGGACCTTCTGACCAGGGTGGAAGATCTTTCTAGATATGTGCTTGTTATGGAAGGCTTTAACCTGCTCTTTGTAGATTCATGAGTTCTCATACTCATCAAGGCATAATTCATCGATCTCTCTTATCTGAAGCTTTCTGTGGGCTCAAGCCTTAGAAAGATCTAGGTTGCAGCTCCGTACTGCCCAATAGGCTTTGTGCTCCAGTTCGACTAGAAGGTGACACACCTTCCCGTACACCAGTCTGAAAGGAGACATGCCTAGTTGGGTCTTGTGGGTGGTCCTATAAGCCCACAAAGCTTCCGGAAGCCAAGACAACCAATCCTTCCTGTTAGGTCGAACAGTAACATGCAGGATTTTCTTGATCTCTCGATTTGATAGCTCAGCTAGACCATTAGTTTGGGGGTGGTAAGGAGTAGAGATTCTGTTAGACACCTCGTATTTGGTCATCAGTGACCTGAACTGAGCATTGGTGAAATGGGTCCCTCCTTCAGAGATGATAGCACGAGGAATTCCGAACGGTGAGAAGATATTCTGATGAATGAATCTGATGATGATCTTGTGATCACAAGTTCGGGTCGGAATGGCTTCGATCCATTTGGACACATAGTCCACAGCGAGCAAAATGTACTCAAAGCCTTCTGAAACAGGAAAGGGGCCCATAAAATCAATCCCCCAAATATCAAAGATCTCGCATACGAGAATCAGCTGCAAAGGCATCACGTCGCGGTGGTTCATGTTGCCCAGAGTTTGGCAACGACTACATGCCTTACAGTGTCAGTTTGCGTCTTTGAAGATAGTGGGCCAGTAAAAGCCACATTGGAGGATTTTTTATGCAATTTTGTGCCCAGAGAAATGGCCACCGCATGCCTGGTCATGGCAGAAGGAGAGAATGTCATTGACTTCGCCCTTTGGGACACATCTCCGGATGATTTGGTCAGCACTTATGCAGAAAAGGTACAGGTCTTCCCAGATGTTGTACTTGGCATCAGAGCGCAACTTGTCTTTCTTGGCCTTTGGCCAATCAGCGGGATCAAACGAGATGCCAGGTAGTTTACTATATCAGCAAACCGTGGAAGCCTAGTACCAATAGTCAATAGGTGCTCATCAGGAAAATGCTCCATGATGGGTCCAGAAGGGTCGATGATTTTAGAAGGAAGGTGAGACAAGTGGTCATTTACCACGTTGTGTCTTCCCACCTTGTCGCGAATCTCAAGGTTGAATTCTTACAACAGCAAGATCCATCGGATTAATCGAGTCTTCGCATTCTTCTTAGCAAGGAGATGCCTCACAGCAGTGTGGTCCGAGTAGATGATGACATGGGAACCCAGGAGATACGATCGGAATTTTTCTAGGGCAAATACTACAGCTAGCAGCTCTTTCTCTGTAACTGTGTAGTTACGCTGAGCCTCGTCAAGTGTCTTGCTAGCGTAGTAAATGACCATGGGTTTCCCATCAATCTTCTGTCCTAGAACCACTCCTACAGCGAAGTCAGATGCATCGCACATGATCTCAAAGGGCTGAGACCAATCAGGGGACTGTAGGATCGGGGCTTGGGTGACTCGGTCACGAAGGTTCTCAAAAGCTTGAGTGCATTCTTTGGAAATTTCAAAGGGTACATCCTTGGAGAGAAGAGTAGTCAGGGGGCGTGCGATTTTCGAGAAATCAGGAATGAAACGACGGTAAAAATTGATGTGCCCCAGAAAAGAACAGATGTCCCTGATCGAGCTAGGCATAGGAAGTCGAGAAATCAGATCAACCTTGGCTCGATCCACTTGGATGCCTTTCTCATAAATTAAATGACCTAGGACAATCCCCTCAGGCACCATAAAGTGGCTCTTTTCCCAGGAAAGAATTAGATTTACATCGATGCAACGCCTGAGTATATGAACCAAGTGCTGGAGGCAATCATCAAATGATGCCCCAAAAATTGAGAAGTCATCCATGAAGACTTCCAGAAAATCACCTACCATATCAGAGAATATGGCAAGCATGCACCGCTGAAAAGTCGCGGGTGCATTGCAGAGACCGAAAGGCATCCTTCGAAATGCGTACATCCCGAAGGGGCAGGTGAATGTGGTCTTCTCTTGGTCTTCAGGATGAATAGCCACCTGGTTATAACTGGAGTACCCGTCAAGAAAGCAGAAGAATCTATTTCCCACTAATTTTTCGAGAATTTGATCAATGAATGGTAGTGGGAAACGATCCTTCTTCATGGAGGAATTGAGTCTTCGGTAATCTACGCAGACTCTCCACAAGTTGGCTATACGGGTAGGTATGACTTCTCCGATTTCAGTCGTAATGGTGGTGAGCCTGCCTTTTTAGGCACAACCTGGATTGGGCTCGCCCAATGACTGTCGGAGATCAGGTAGATAATCCTTGCATCTAACCACTTAATGATCTCCTTTTTCACGACCTCCTGCAGACTGGGATTCAAACGTCTCTGCATTTCCTGAGAAGGTCGTGCTCCCTCTTAAGAATAAATATGGTGTGTGCAATAAGAGGGACTTATTCCAGTCAAGTCATCGAGAGTCCAACCAATGGCTCTGCGATGTTGCTGGAGCACAGTAATCAGACGGGATTCCTGATCAAGTGTGAGTCTGGAGTTTATAATCACAGGAAATGTCTGATTAGAACCCAAGAAGACATATTTCAAATGATCGGGAAGGGGTTTGAGTTCAAGAATGGGGTTATCAACAGCAGCGGGTGGTTCAGAGTGAGTGTGAGGTACAAGGATAGGAGTTATGGGTTTGTCTATCTCAATGTCTGCCTCCTCTAATTACTGTTCAAGATTCTCTTGTGGTTGATGAGGAATGATCATGTTGCCCTCAAGTTGTGGTTCATCAACCAGAGCTCTAACATCACAGATTTGTTCAATGACACTGCAATTGATCCCTTGTTGGGCTTTAAAGATATCAATTTTGAGAGTCTGATTCCCAAATTTCAGTTCTATTTGGCCCTCCTCACAACTTATGTTGGCCCTTGTAGTGGCCAAAAAAGGTCTCCCTAGAATGATTGGTGTATCCCTTAGGTTCTCAGGTGCATCCATATCTAAGACTATGAAGTCCACAGGGAAGTAAAAATCCCGCACCCTTACAATAACTTCCTCAAGAATCCCTTTTGGTGACTTGATAGATCGATCTGCTAACTGTAGTGTCACCTCAGTCGATTTCAGCTCAGATTCTTCTAGGTGGTTGAGTAAGGATGTGGGTATCAAGTTTATGGAAGCACCTAAGTCTAACAATGCTCTGTCGAACTGGGTTTCACCGATCTTGCATGAAATCAGGGGAGTGCCTGGGTCTTTTGCCTTTGATGGGAGTCTGCTCAGGATTACAGAGCTGTCTTGCTCTGACAGTACAATTGGACTCCCACTCTTGGTTCTTGGCTTACGCTGAGGTGTACACACGTTTTTCAAGAATCGTGCGTAAGTCGATACGTGGCGGATCACATCCATTAAGGGGATGTTTATTTAGACCAGTTCAAAGAGCTTGACCAGGTCCTCCTCAGGAGCCACGGATTTGGTTGTCTTGCTTCCCTTGGTCAAGGCCTCGGGAAATGGAACCTTGGTTGGTTCTTCTAGGATAGGTCCAAGTTTTGGATTTGGGACGGGGATAGGAACACCCTGGATAACTGTCCTAGAATTCAGGTCACTACCAGGCTTGGAGTGGTCTGGATAAGGTGGATCTTGGGTCGTTTTACCACTACAGGTTGTTACGAAGTTAAGTCCTGCCTGGTTCTGGTTGGGGGTTGCTAGAATGGGCTGCTGCTGTTGATAACCCGCATAAGAAGTTGAAGCTTCCATCCCATCAGGTGAAGGAATAGAAGGGGCCTGATAAACCATGTGTGCTTGGCCTGGGTTTGAGTTCATAATGTGCTGCTAGGTCTGCACACTATTAGGGTTGGGTAGAGGTTGAGAAGGAAGCATGCCTGGTTGGTGAGAATTCGCCAACTGGGCCAGTTGGTTTCGAACCTCTGGGATTTCGTCCTTGTGTTGCTTTTGAATAGTCGCATTCGTTCTCTGAATGTCAGCCAAAGTCTGGAGGATGAGAGACATTTGGTCATGGTTTGGCCCGGATGGATAAGTGGGGTTGGGCCGAGGCTGAGGCAGTTGGTAAGGACGAGGTACTGGTGGATGGGGCTAAAAGGGTGGTCTCAGATTCTGCGAATTCCCCGCCCACTGGAAGTTGGGATGGTTTCGCCATCCAAGATTGTAGGTATTGGAAAATGGGTCATTCTGGATGGCGTTGAGGTCCTCGTAGGTCTGTGGAGCCTCAGAAAAGTCAGAGAATGGGGGAGTAGAATTCCCCCAGCTAGAATAGAAAGGATCGGAGGTACCTCCGATCCGAGTCAGATGGGGGTGGATACGAGTCCACCCCAGGAGAAGGTCGATGGAAAATGTATTGCACAGTCTCCCATGTGGGAGGAGCTGTGCAAAGGAGTTTGCGTAGAGGTGGCTCGCTGCAGATGCTGAGTTAGCTCATCCACCTTCTTCTCAATAATAGAGACCTTGTCCAATCGACTGGCCATCAATTCCAGGTCAACTGATGTGAATAGGCCTTACGTTTCATGTGCTCCCCTAAGGTTCGTCGATGCGCGAGTATTCGTCCTGTCGAATAGTCCCATGGAGTCATTATTGATGGAGTTCTCGCACATATTCTCGAGAATCTCCCACACGGTGTCCTCATGTTGACCCATGATATTCCCTCCGCAAGTAGCATTGACGAATAGTCTAATATCCTCTCGGAGTCCCTGGTAAAAAGACTGGACTTGTTCCCATTTAGGAACTCCGTGATGGGGGCACTTCCTCATGAGATCCTGAAAATGATCCCATGCCTCATGAAGAGGTTCTCTCATCTGTTGCGTAAAGTGAGTAATCTGATGGAGTAAGGCATTGATCCGACCAACGGGGAAGAACTTTTTCAAGAACTCGGATGGAAGTTCCTCCCAAGTGTTGATCGGACGGGTCTGGGCCTGATACCAATGGGATGCCTTGTCCATAAGGGAGAAAGAAAACATCTTCATGAGTAAGATATCTCAATTATGCGCATCTGACCCGAAAGTCTGGGCCAGATGCTTTAGCTGTTTGATGTGCTGGAAGGGGTCTTCAGAATGAAGCCCATGGAATTTAGGTATGGCATGAATCATGTTAGGCTTTAGTTCAGAATCAGGTCCTCCAGTCGGGATTCTGACTCGAGGCTCAATTGCCACCGCAGCAGGATTATAGTGATCTCGCATCATGGGACGCTGCGGTGGATTCATGAAGTTCTAGAAGAGGTCATTGAGTCGCTGGAGCTGGTGCTCAAGATTATTCTCTTCCTCAACTGGCTGAGCCATTGTGGAAGAAGAAGGTGAATTGGGTTCAGAATCAGAGGAGAGGTCTATGTGAAGAGTTGGTTGTACAAACAAGGGTACCGAGGCTCGGCCTCAGGGAGAGTGAATTCTAGAGGAGGTTTCAAAGACCTCCTACCAAACATGCACCAATGGATTAGACGAGTTTAGCAGGTGCTGGACCCAATCAAGACACCCAAAATGTTGGGTGACTATAAAGGTTCGGGGTGAATAGACCCCTTAATCAGAAGGTCGTCCATCTGAGAATTACCTGGGCAGCCAGAGAGGGTGAGTCCCGCGATGACCCCTACACGGTAGAGCACCCCCACAGGTTACAGGGTTTCCCCCACCCGACCTCTCTTATCACTGAGATTCCAAGTAGACCAAAATGGGGACCTTGACCTCTTAAGTCTACCACTTTTAGTTAGGATCAAGGTGCTTAGGGTTTCACTTGAACTTTAACCTTTTGAGTGCAAAGAGTGACCTAAGTTAAAGGTTGGTTGATCCAAGGGATCAACTTCACCTATTACTTCCTTTGAGAGCTTATTAGGCCTTGTCTTTTAAGGTTCAAGTGTTTTAAGAGCTGAATTGCTTAGGGTTTCTCTTGATAGATGTTTTCAAGGAATGGCTTAGGCACACTTCTTTTGGGGATTCTCAATTCTTGATTAGAAAGTGTCTCTAAAACCCTAGCGTTGAGTCTTAAGTTGGCTCTAATTGGTCCAGTTAGTTGCCTCAAGATTGAGTAATTAGGACTCAAGCAAGAAGGTTTTAGCCCTAACTACCTTTAGTGGATGTACAGATAGAATGTGTTGAAATTTGAAAGCAGGCAACTTCTGTGATTTACTAGGTAAAAGACTACAGGTTATTCTTAATTTGCTTTTTTTCTTTTTCTTCCTCTTTAGAATTTAAGGGGCTTGAGAGGATAGAAAATTACCTGTCCCTTGGCGTGGTTGTCATGCGGCTGCTTGTTTCCTTCTTGTTTTCCTGTGCTTTTTCTTGATTTCCTGTGCCTACACAACAAAAGAGAAGAGCTTAAGTTAGTAGTAAATCAGAAATTGTGAATAAATACTTTCTAGAATGGCCGTTGCTCCCCGGCAACGGTGCCAAAAACTGGTGGCCGTAGCTGTGTTCTTGCTTTTGGCGGTGTTATAATGATTAATTCGTTATAGTATTTTACAAAAAACGGTCACCAGTTTACAATTTATTACTCGGAATTAAAAGTTTCTCGAGGTCGAACTTAGGGAGCACACGTCATTCTAACAACATAAAGGTTCACAATTCTGTTACAAAAAGAATAAGAGAGAGAGAGAGAGTGAGAAAAAGTTCTCTTTTTTTGCTTCTTCTCTCTTCTTCTCTTTGCTGCGGCTGCCTCTTCTTCTTTCTTCTTCTTTTCTTGGCTGCGGCTGCCTCTTCTTCTTTCTTTCTTCTTTCTTCTTTCTTCTTTTCTTCCGCATCTTCTCTTCTTCAGCAGCTCCTTCCATCTTCTTCTTCCTTCTTCTTTCCTTCACTTCTTCTCTGATTTTCTTCTTTCTCTTTTCTTCCTTAATCCGGATGTCTGATTCTTCACGTCGGGCGCCTGATCAGTGCTATTGCTACAGTGCCTCCTTCTCTTCTTCTGTTGTGTTCTTTTCTTCTTCTGTTTCTTCCTCTTCTTCTCTTTGCTGCGGCTTCTCCTTCACCTTCTTCTGCTGTGGGAGCTTTGCGACTAAGTCCTCGCCGCCTGCTCTTCCTCTTCTTCTTCCTCACCTGTCCCCTACACACACTCAATGCAAAACCTACCCCTACCCTTTCGCTCATCTCTCTCTCTCTGAATCTCTCTTGAGTATGCTCTCCCAGAGCCGGGTAATCGAGTCAGGTCACGTGCCCTGGTCCAGGCTCACTGGCGTGGGTGTGGTGCACGAGGAGTGCTTAAGAGTGGGGTAATCGGGTCGCGAGTCAGATCCGCGTGGGCAGTGCCGCAGACAAGACCCGGTCAATAGGTGAGGGACCTCACCCCAATGTTATCGGAGGCAATCGGCCTATAGCACTTTTTCCTCTTATGTGTGGGCATGTGCCCACACACTTTCGAGGTGGGACTAAAGTCCCACCTTCGTTCTCGGGTACCTGCAGGAGGAAGAGTTGTCCAATTGGGGCAGCAGTAGAGGCTTGCGACCCCAATTGGAGTCCTGAGTTCGTGCGCAAGCAGATCCCGTGTGACCTAGGACCTGCTACCTGAGACGAGGGGGCCTGGGTGAAGCTCCCAAGCAAGCTTCACTTGCTCGTCAATGGTGGCGATCACCTGGGCCCTGAAATCACCAAAACAGCCTCGCGGCCACGTTAAAAAGCTCAGGGAGGTTCGCCCAGGTGTGGCGAGTGTGCCGCGGTGGTCAGCGAGACGCAAGAGTGCCTGTGGCCGAGCACCTAGGGCACACTGCATGCGTGAGAGTGGGTGTGTTCGGGGGGTGTTCTGGAGGTGCGGTGTGCTGAATAGAGAGTGGATTTGGTGTCAGCAAGGTGTCGTGATGCTTAAGGGGTAGCTGGCGAGGCGGATGGAGGCATGGAGTGGCGAAAATGCCTCGCCAGAGGGCGGCCGGAGATGGAGAAGGTGGTGATGGACAGTGATGGTTGGTGGGTTGAAATAGCAAATTAAGAAGGGGGAAATAATAGAGAGAGTAAGGGGAAGAGTTTCACTTACTTTAACTGATGAAGGGAGGGAGGAGGCGCTCGACGCATGCCTGCCGACGTCGGAGATGAAGGTGCCCAGAGGGGGGTAACGGCGACGAGGAGGGGGTCTGGAAGGCGCCAGCTGGTGTGGCCTGGCGCGGGAGGATGAGGTAGAGTGAACTCTGCTGTAGGTATGGTAGCAGAGCGACGAAAGGAGGAGGAAGGGCAATTGGAGCCTGCGGGCATTTGACCGTTGGAGGAGGAGACGAAGTTGGGGGGAAATCCTCGACCAAATCAGGCTTAACCAAATCAGCAGCCCCAGCCGCTTGTAATAAATGTGCTGGCGAGGAGAGGATCTCAAGGGGGCGACATGGGGAGCTCGCCAGAGGATGGCCGGAAAGCAGACCCATTCCTCTCGTGCGTTCGCGCGAGAGGCATGGGCAACTGCAGGGCAATGGGGAGGGTCCCTGCGAAAGAGGACGACGTAGGGAACCCCCCTTTCGTTCCTGAGAGCGGCCCCCATACCCTACACGGCTCCATCCACCGCGCAAGGTCGCTGGAGGTATGGACGCTTGCGTAGGGTGGTAGAGGGGTCGTTCTGCAAAGAACGAAAGAGAAGGTGGGGGGCTAAATGCAAGGGTTCAAAAAGATAAGGGTCAAAAAGTAATTCAAGAGGACCAATTTGTAAAGTAGGTCAAGATGGCCTTCCCTTAGGTTTAAATTTTGGTATAAACCTAATTTGGACCTAAGAAATCTAATGGTGAGGTTTGATTTTAGGTTTGACCACGTTTGATTAGTCAATTTGCACAAAAACCTAAATTAGGTAAAAAATTGGGTATGATTCTCAATTTAGGTCAAAATAGGTTCTATTGGTCAAATTGAAGGTTCTAAACCCTAGCGGATGTTTTTCCATGAATTTTAGAGGGTTTATTTGACTTTTATTTTGTCAGGAACTTTGTGAATTGGAGCAGGTTTATTTTTAGGGTTATAGAATATCGTTTGATTCCTAGAAGTTGCTATAACCCTTTTCGGCTCAGGTTATCCTACTTTCTTTCTTATTAAGCCCATTTGACCTGTATCCAGACCCTTAGACACCCCATTTGTGTACTGCATTAGTAAAATTACAGTTTTACCCCTTATGAATTATTTTATTGTTAAATTTAGAATTGTCTGAGTTAGGCTTTTCCTTAGGTTTTGTAAGAGCTTTTGCATACTTATTTAGATCAAATTTTGCTAGTTAGGGTTCATGATAAGGCTCTCATCAAACTCCGATCATTAATGCTAGTCAAGGTAATGTGCAATTGTCTACAACTGGCAAGGAGTATACACAATATGAATCATTGTTGGAATTGGACCTGACACCGACTAAGCCCTCATTGGACTTAACCATTACCTTCCAACACTACAAACAACCCATATACTCCCTAACTGATCATTGGCTCAGATCTCTGCTCATGTACATTCTTTCTAGAGAACATATCAGGCTAGTACATCCTCGGGTAGAATGGCGAGTGTGGATTGATGCTTGTACTTTTAGTCTTGTCATTGAGCGGTTTCAAATTTTAATGTTTATATCTTTTAAAACCCATCTTATTTTGGAGGATCCTTGTTATCCTCCACTTATTCCGTTTCAGAAGGCCTCTTTTCATATTCCCTATCTTATTCCTAGACCTCCCCAGGTAGCCAACGAGGTTTTCTGCTTTCATACTTTCTGGCGAGCAATTGGGATTACGTTGCATCATTAGCTCGCCAACATCCATGGCTACCTGTTTTCTAGACCTGTGCTGTTACGCATATTTTTAGGGCCTAACCTTTTCTGTCTGGAACCAGACTTATAGGTTCCTTCTAAGTCTGGTTGCTGACAGAAAATGTAGCGCTTGTTTGGAGTCAACCCAGCGGTCTGAATAACACCGTCATCAGGAGATTTCTTTCCATTTTCCACCTATTTTAATTTTACAATGGGGACATTGTAGGATTTAGGCATGGGGGGTGCATTTTGCATCTTAGAAAGTATTCATGCATTTAGGTTAGCATATAAAAAAATAAAAATAAAAATAAAAAAATATAAAAATATAAAAAATTAAATAAATATAAAAAAATAAAAAAAAAATTCTCTTTTCTTGAGCTAAATGGGTTAGTCCCTAGCAAAATATCTTTGTCATTGGAGGTTTTTTTTCTTGAATTATTTCTTAAGTTTAGAATCCAGTACATTTATTTCATGTGCACATAGACTTGATAATGAATCTTTAAGGAAAACCAATAAGCATTTTTAGTCTACTGAACCCTTGGACAGTTAATAGGGAGTCAGGCATACTATCTTCTCATAGATCCACCCCATATTTGTGAGATGAAAGTAGAGAGATTACTGGTGCGCTATGTCTAGTGCAAGGACTCTTAAGTTTTGGACAATTAGATGATGATACTTCAGAGTTAGGCGTAGCTTTCACTCTCTGTTCCTGTGTGCGTACTTGGTGTGTTCCTGAGAGTCACCAAATAAGGCAGATACACAGAGATGGAGTCTTAATAAAGCTATGACTATGGTGGATGGTTACGACCATTCTTCATAGAGTCTTCGGTTGAAGGAGGGTAAAAGTGTCAAAGGTCAGAAATACGCCTATCCTATCCATTCCTTCCTGGTGCTGAGAATAGGCACTTCCACCAAATAAGCCACATAATATCCTCTTGACCATTATCATCCCTAATAATGCCTCGTAAATAAAAGTCTGTATTGTGTTGTGTTGATTAATAAAGAAAGAAAAAGAAAAAGAAAAAGAAAGAGAAGAAGAAACAAAAAGGAAAAAAAAAGTGAAAAAAAAAGAAAAAAGAAAAAAAAACAAGAAAAAAAGAGAGACAAAAGAAAAAGAAAAGAGTCTAGGGTTATCGTTGTAACATTATTTCTGAGGCAACAAAACACTTATCGCATTCCACCAAATATGACCCATACCTACCTTTCAGTATTTCTGATCGCCCGAATACTGGTTCAGGATTCTAACTTAGTTGTAGAATTATTAGGACTTTAATTGAAGTGTGGATGCCATGTGAGGCCACCAAACAGTGAGTACAATTACTAAATTTGGCGAGATTTGTGATCTCAGAAAGAAAAGAGTGAGCGCCTAGGAACATCAAGAGAGCACAGTTGTTTAGCCTCTCTCCGAGTTGACTTGTCTAATAATCTAGAGATCTAGAGTCTGTAGTACTAGATTACATTAGCACCAGATGAGTGTGTGCCACCAAATATAAATCCATTCAACTCGATATCTCCTACCTACGCCTAAAGTCGAAGTCAATTTACAGATTATTTTCTGCTTTATCCCCAAGAGAAGTAGTTGCCTATCCTAATAAAAATACTTACTAAGGGATAAGTACGAACTGCAAATGCAAATTGGCTTTTTTCACTTGGATTTGTTACCTAGGCTATTATCACTTCACATTTGTCTGGATCTCTAAAGTTTTGAAATAACAACAGAAGAAATCTTCTGATTACTTCTATTGTTTCTCATTTTTGCTTTGGACTAGCAAAACCTAGGCATGGGGGCATTTGATAAGTCCACTTTTGTGGACTATTATTTAGCTTAAGTACTATTTAATTATTTATTTTTAGTTGTTAATTAATTAGGAGTTATATGGCAATTCACCTTAGCCTGCATTTAATTTTATGCTTAAATTTTACATTTAATAGCATATGTTATGATAATATAATTTATTTGATGAATGTAGGCTAGGTACTAGAATCAGACACTCATTTTTACTTATATAAGACGTCTGGGACTTGGATTGGACATCTGGGACTTGGATTGGACGTCTGGAATTGCTGTCACAAATTTGCGGCATTACATTTTTTTAAGACGTCTGATGCTCTAGTTAGATGTCTGAAGAAGAAACCGCCCGTGCTTATCTGCCGTTCGAACAACTCGTGATCGTCGTGAGTACTTGGAGATACTTGCAGCCGAAGGACAAGGAGGAGAGTTTTGTTCAAAAAGAAGCCACGTCCACCGAAGTGAGAGGCTGATCTTCCTCCCATGGCGGGGATCTTCTCCCTCTCACCACTGTGGAACAAGCGCACCCTGTGTTTCAAGCTTGCACCATGGACCAAAGCTGCCCTCGACCTCCGCTTGACGAGGTGGTGCTCGGTGACAGAGAGCACTACCACCATCAGTCGCTCCCTCCACTGTTACCACCTTCATCTTCTCCTCTTTCTTCTTCAACCTCCTGCTACCGCTCCTCCAGTCAAATCCATCAGCACCACTCCTCAACGCCACGGTCAATGCACACACGCAGCCACCCCCTTACGCAATGCCCACCAAGCAGCAACATCAGCTTCATCCTCCCACGCCAGCCTGTCCACCGCGCGCGCGTGCACCCTTTCAACCTCGCCAGCGCTCGCAGGCACCGCACCCATCAGCCGAGCACGGCCACAGCGCAGGCGCCGCACCCTTGCAGCCACGTGCAGTGTGCAATCGCGCAGTGCACAATCGTGCAGCACACACATCGCGAGCACACAACCATGCCCGGCTGCGCTTAAGCCGCCACGCCCAGCGCGCCTCACACCACACTATTCATCTTCTTCCCTGAAGGAACCCATCGTCGACCGTCCACCTCCAAGTGCAACCACCTCCACGCGCCATGAAGCTTTGCTCCAACAGGGCCATCGACTTCGCCCTGCCCTCACAAGGCTGCCCACACCTGCGGCAGACCTTCCCGCCATCCATACACACCTACGCACAAGTCACCGCCGACAGCAACCAAAGCTTCGACTGGCCGCCACCAGCCACCTCCGTCGACGCCACGGCCACCAACGCGAAGCCCACATCCCAGCCGATCCACTCCAAGCACCGCGTTTCTAGCTGCGCCTTCTCCTCCGCATGCACACGAGGGGAACAAAATCCCCTGTTTTGCTATAGTAACACCTCAATTAGTATTTACGTTAAATGCCATTGCGGATGTTGCTATTCATTTATTTAAGGCATTACATTATTGAGGTGAATTTGCATAGCCCTCTTTCTACTTCATCTAAATTATTTGCATATGCATATCTCACATGAATGATTTAATGCATGTCATAGATATTATGGTAAATAAGTTATATTCTAGAAATCATTATTTATAGTGTTTACTAGTATCAAGATCATTATTTTACATGATATTATATAGTGGTGATTTTGCATATGCACACCTGTATTCTTGATTAATTATTTGAAGCAAGAAATCATGTTGAAAACACATGAACCAATTAGTATGCATACACATTGAGATTCCCAAATAAATGAAGCACAACGCACTAGTTTAATTAGGCTAATTCCTCCCTGTGGAGACGACCTAACTATTCATGGTTAGATTCTGAAAATTAAAATGTTTTGAAAAGCAATTTTCGACCACGCGATTAAATACAACGACACATCATTTTATGTTAAAGTTTTCAACGAAAACGAAGATCCTGCTTGTAGCTCTCACAAGAGACTTAGAGGTTCCAAGGCATGACACAACTCAAGGGCTTTTTCTTCTTCAAGCCTTCCTCAAGACCTCTTCAAGAGCCAACTCTCTCAGAGGCTAAGTGTAAAGCCTCTTCCCTTCAGCACACAAAGGCAACGACCTCTCAAGGACTTCTCTTCTTCAAATGTAGCACAAGAGCCAATTCTCTCAGAGGCTAAGTGTTAAAGCCTATTCTTCAGCATGCACCCCAAGGCATTTATCCACGTAGCAAAACCCTCCCCCTTCCTCCTCATAGATCTTCCTCTTTCCTCATCTCAAAGCTGGGTTATGGGTAATTCGGTATACGGGTCGTGAACAATACTGGGTTTGGACCAGGCCCGCATGCCATCTGCACGGTTGAGGAGTGAAGGCCATGTGTGAGCGGGGGGCCCTACCCCCTGGTCTTCTAAGGTGAATAGCACAGATCACAAATCCAACTTAAGTGCCTGCACAAGCCCTTCAACTAACGATGTGGGACTATTGTCCTGCCTTCCTTACACGCGACTGTAGCTGTGAATCCTCCTCAATTGATGTTGCTGCAGTAGCTGGTGTCTTCAATTGCGGCTGCGAGCATGCTCCTAGAGCAAATCCGCACCTGGGCGTATCAATAAGGAAGAACACGGCTTGAAGATGCTGAATGGAGTTGGAGAAGGTGGTGGCGGTGATGGAGCTCCGACGGCAACCTGAAACAGAGAATACGACCTCCCAGCCATGTCAAAATCATTTAGAACGGTCACCTGAGTACAACGAATGTGTTGGTGGTGGTTGCGTGCGGTGAGGAAGCATATGGAGTTGGGGCAAAATCAAGGAGGGTGTGCGGATGATGGGTTGGTCGATAGGGTGTTTCAATGGGTGTGGTGTGGAATTAAGTAAGGGGTTTTGATCGTGGAGGTATAGTGGAAGTTTTTGGGGTGGTCGCATGAAGTTTGGTGTAGTGTGGAGTGTGGAAGGCCTCACCAGAGGCTTGGCCGGAGCAGAGGAAGACGATGGCGTTGAGGATGTATTGGTGGTCGAACCTAAGATCTAAAGGGAGGGAAATGAAGTCTAGAGAGGGAGGAAGATAAGGGACCTAAATTAATGGAGGAAAAGGAAGAGATGGCACCAACTTTGATTGCCCAGTGCTGGAGAAGGTGAAAGCTCTATTGAGGGAGGCGACGAGGAAGAAAGGGAAAGGCAACTCCTGAGTTGGTCGTCAAGGAGCAGATGAAGTCAAGGAAGATTGTGGAATTCCCAATTTGGCCGTTCGGAGGCCATATGAAGACAAGGGAGGAGGCTCGTCGAAGCAAGTCGAAGTGAACCGGAGAGGAGAAGATGAGGTATTTTGGCCCTAAACCTTGCTAAGGAACACGATATCGCATGAGTGATCCTTTTAAAGGCTTTAGGGGGTATGAAGCTTGTCAAGCTCAAAAACTCGGGGAAAAAGATCCCTGAGATTGCGAGCGTGTGCATGAGCTTTCTAGAGCAAATCAAGGTCCAAGACCTAGTTCAATCGATAAAGGATCTCTCAAGGATTTTCCTTTCCCATTTTGGAAGGATTTGGCTGAGTATTGAGTGAGAAATCCTTGCTTGAATCTCAGCAGAGGAGCTCTGTTCACACTTTGGCGATAGGGACCTCTTTGCAAAAATGACAACAAGGTTAGGGGCTAAACGAAAGGAATTTCAAAAGCTAGAGACTTAGATGTGAAGAATAGAGTTTTAAGGGATTAGATTGCAAACTAGGTCAAGATGAATTCTAATTTGGCCCAAATTTTGGTACGAACCTAATTTGGACTCAAGGAATCTATGGTAAAGTTAGATTTTAGTTTTGACCAATTTTGACTAGGTAATTTGCGCAAAAATCCAAATTAGGGCAGAAATCTATCTATGACTCTATTCAAGGTCAAAATAGGTTCAGGTTGTCAAATCAATGAGACCAAACCTTAAGGAATATTTTTCTATGAATTTTAGGAGATTTAGATGACTTTTATTTTTACCAAAACCTCTATAATTTAAGTGGGTTTGAAATTAGGTTTTGGGTGTTGTATTAGTTCTCGAAATGTGTGAAATCTCGTTTCTATCTACATGGACCCACTTATTAGTCTTTATTGCTCATTTGACCTTAGATTAACCCCTAGCAAACCCCGTGGTTACTCTGAATTCATGATATGATGTTAAAACTACAGAATTATGCCTGATTTAATGTTCTTCTCTCAAAATGGATCTGAGGGGAATTATGACTCTCAAGCGACTATGTAGGAGTATTTGTCACTTGATTATGACTAATTAAAGCTAGTTATGGATCATGATGGCGTTACCATCAACAGACACCCACACACACACACACATAGCCACCCACTCTAAAGTCCTCGAGAGTCTTCACTAGATTGCGCCACTTTGGTTGCCAAAAATAGCAACCAAGTTGGTCCATTCTTAGATCGACAAATTGTGGATCTAAGAGGACTCACTCCTACCCATCTTGACACCAAGGGAGTAGGGAGCAAATAGGAATCCACACACTAATCTCGATAATGTAAATGAGCACCAGAAAATGAGCCAAAAAATGCTAAGCAATGAATATTAATTACTCAAAATTGATCATCAATGTAGAATATAAGTCTAACAAGAGTTTGGCATATCAAAAAGAAATTTAGAATAAAAATAGTGGTGATTTAGATCACTAATTACTTAATCTAGATAATCATATAATAGTTAAGCAGGAATACCGAATAAACCAACAATATCTAGGACCACTTAAGTAATTAAATAAATGAACAGTACCTGGAACGTCTGATTTAACAATCAGACGGATTAAGTGCTTCCTCTTCTTCTCAACCCTTTTTCTTCTTCTTCAGCTATGCCTTCTCACTTCTTCTTTACGACGAGCAAGTTCTTCTTTTCCTTCTGTCTTCAGCCTCTTCTCCCTTCTTCTAAGTAGGCCTCTTTCTTTCCTCCTCTTCTGCGAAGGCATCCTTCTCTTCTTTCTTTCTTCACACACAGAGGGAAACCATCTCAGAATTAGCTTATGTGTCTCATAAGGCAAAACCCTCCCCTACCCCGTGCTCTCTTCCTTTCTCTCTCTAGGTTTCGCCCTCCCAGGGCCATGCACATCAGGTTATTGGGTAATCGGAGGATCCGCATACCCAGGTCCAAGGCCACTGACGTGGTGTAGTGACCAAGGAGTGAGGCTTAGGTGGGTTGGGTGAGTGAAGGTGTAATGGGACCTCACCCCGTGGTTGGAGGCGATAAGCCCCAACCACAAAAATAATGTATGCACTTGTATGATCTCGCGAGTTTACGATGTGGGACTAAAGCCCCATACCATCTTCTCTGTTCACAGTAGCAGCTATCTTCAGCCAAATCATGTGAGGGAGGCAGTCAATGCCCCAATTGCTGGTCCACTTGCATTCCTAGAGTGAATCCACTTTGGCTAGAACAAGTACCTGGGGCAATGCCTTCAAGAACTTGCTCCAAAACTTGTTGGAGAAGCTCGTTAATGGCAGCCAGAGGAGGAACCCTGCAAACAAGTAAAATGGCCTTACAGCCACATTAAAAACACCTAAGATGATCACCAAAGCACGACGAATGCTTTTCCAGTGATTTTGTGATGTATGGACGTTTGTGGTGACCGACGGAGGTCAGCGAAGGTGGACGGTGATGGGTTTGTTTGGTGGCGTGAGCGGGTGTATGAAAAAGCAAATGGAGAGAGGGGTTTTGAAGAGTGGAGCACGGCAGAGCTAATGGAGGTGATAGCGGCACACATCGTGTGGTGGAGCAGTAGTCAGGTGTTGCTGGAGCTTCGTTGGAGCGGAAGATGACGGAGGGGAAGATGTATGGTTGGCGGTTGTTTTGAGAGATAGAAAGAGGGAAAAAGGAGGGAAGTATAGGAAGCTAAAGAACCTAGTTTAGAGACAAAAGGGGGAGATATTCCCATACTGGACGTGGGGAGGATGAACCTCTGAAGGGAGAGATGGCGAGGAAGAAAGGGCTAGGGCACCTCTGATGTGATCGTCGAGAGGCAGAGGAAGTCGGGGAGGAAGAAGACGCTCCAAAGTTGACCGTTGGGAGGTCGTGGGACAACGGTGGAGGAGCTTTCCAGAGATAGGTCAGAGGAGGCCAGAGGTAGGGTTAGGAAAAGGGTTTTGTGGCCAAGTCCTAGCTCCAAAACATGGCCGTGCCTTGGGGATCCTTTTATAGGGTTCATGAAGGTTTTCGAGCTTGGAAGTCGAGCTTCCAAGCTAGGAAATGTCACCAGAGATGGAAGTTTTAAGGTATCCTAATCTCTCATGAGTTCGCATGAGAGATTGGGAAAGGTTTAGGGCACATGGATGGATTCAATGGGAAGAGGACTCCTCAAAGAATCTCCCTTCCAATTTTGGAAGGGATTGATTGAGCAGAGAAGGAGTTCTCTTCAATCAAAGGTTGCCGAAGTTTTAGGAATAGGATTCATGGTGGTAGGGACCTTTCTGCGAAGAAGATAAATAAGTTGGGGGCCTATTTGCAAGAGAATTCAAATTTTAAGGGTCTGAATGAGATAGAAAGAGTTTGATTGGAATAAAATGTAAACTTGGTCAAGATGATCTCAGATTGGGTCTAAATTTTGGTACAAATCTTATTTGTACCCAAGAAATCCAACGGTGAAGTTATATTTAAGTTTTAACCTCGTTTGATAGGGTAATTTATGCAAAAACCTAAATTAGGGCAAATGTCAGTCTAAGACTCTATTTTGGGTCAAGATGGGTTATGATGGTCAAATTGAATGTACCAAACCCTAGAGAATATTTTTCTATGAATTTTAGAGGGTCTAGATGAATTTTATCCTGACCAGAACCTCAATAGAATAAGCGGATCTATTTTTAGGGTTTTAGAAGTCATTTAATTCTCAAAACACGTGAACACCCTTTTCTATCTGTATGAACCCACTTGTTGGATATTTAAAATCCTTTGACCCTTAATTACCCCCTCGGAAAACTCTGGTTGTACTGCATTCATGATATGATGGTAAAATTGTAGTTTTAACCCTATTTTCTTATCTTTCTCTTAGAATGGATTTGTAGTGAATTAGGGTCCTCTGGCGGTTATGTAGGAGCATTTATTCCTTGATAATGACTAAATTGAGTTAGTTATGGCTCATGATGGTGTTCCCATCACTAGATAGATGTTCTTCGCAGTTATTTTCTACATTAATTTTCTACGTAGTAGTGTAGTAATCCTCTGCTTGAATGATGCATGCATAATCTTTCTTAGATCCACACATGCATCCTTTCTTTGTTAGCTAGAAATTGTTGCTTTAATCTTTCATGTACAAGATTTCCTCTACCTGTGATTATAATTATGACATATTTTCAAGAAATGAAATCACCATGTGCTTTATCTATATCATGATCAACAATTGCCTGATTTAATTTCTTATTATATTGCAACAAAATGTCAGTTCTTGAAGATATCAATGACCTCGAGGTTGACATGTTTTTCATTAATAGCCATTGCAAAGTTAGAATGGTGTGCACTAGCACTCACACATTCACACTTATTGTTTATCTAATACATGCACATGTAGTTCGAGTAAACAACGTTACAGGCAAAACTTACATTCACAGGCTTGAAACCAACATATTATTTTAAGCAAGTAAAAAGAATCAAGAATCAATCTCAAATGCCTCCCTAAGATCGATTGGGACTGACCATCTTGATACATTAATTTTTGTTGAATCGGATTTCACAACTATACTACGATGCTATCTTGATCAAAAATGCAATTTACGATCACAATATTGATTCAATTTAATCCTACTAAATTACTAATCTCAACCTAGTCTAGATTCAAATCACATTCTAATCTTTCCTATATATCGTATTTGAGATCACGTCTCCATGTATCCAAGCACATACATAGACATTCAATCCACAAAAAGTACATTGGTTGTAAAAGAGCTCCCAAAATGTAGGGATTACATGAAAATAACTCAACCCGCTCACCAACACTCCATTTTGCATGCCACAATGATCATATTCTTGTTTCACAACATAAAACCATCATACATTGTAGAAAAATTGGCATACTTAGAGATGC
Source organism: Thalassia testudinum (assembly GCA_037157565.1). Classification (NCBI taxonomy): domain Eukaryota; kingdom Viridiplantae; phylum Streptophyta; class Magnoliopsida; order Alismatales; family Hydrocharitaceae; genus Thalassia; species Thalassia testudinum. The sequence goes on along the minus strand of JAZHRO010000065.1, from coordinate 14,280,065 downwards.
CCATCACATCATATTTTGAGGGGATGTGAGTGCTCAATTCTCCTATGATTACTACTGAATCATGTTTTGTGAGCATGGTCAATTACTACTTGTAAAACCATAATTTAAGATCCAATTTAGAATGAATGCAACTATCCTATTATTTTGAAAACATTAATTCTAGAAAAATAACCCCATTATAAGTCTAAAATACATTTTTCAAAATAATTTTTAATTTTTTTGAAATTTTGAAAATTTCCATGCACCTAACTTTAGGAGGATCATATCCACATATCAAATGCATAGGCACATAAACCAAAGCAAAAAACCAAACAAAATCACTGAAAAACAAAGGGATATTCCTTAATACCTGTGTTAGGTTTTCCATTAAAGGTTAGATCGAATCCAATTAAATTGTGGGCAATAAATGCATTTAGAATCAGGGTTGCAATGCTCTCTAGACATCTGATAGCCCTTATCTAGGACATCTGGTAAAAAATCCCAAAAACATATTTCACAAATTAGATATCTAACATTGTGATCTAATGTTTGATTTCACCAAATCTGACATTTGGCAATCACATCAGACATCCAATTTCCTGGAACATGCTCGTGCAACAGAATAATTCATGTTGCAATATCAAACGTGTAATCTCAACATCATATGTCTTGTTTTGCATTAGCAAATGTATGATACTGCTATTAGACGCTTTATATCTTGATATATCTCTCTGGTTGTCAAGCATCCAATGTTAGATGTCTAGAGTTCCTATAGGCCATTTAATCTAATGATCATATGCCCTATATACAACCCCTCCGACATCTGACATCACTATTAAACATCCATTAGGCTATCAGACCAAGTTTCAAGTTCTGATAATCTGAGTTTTAATCGACTAAATGCATTTAGAACCTAAATGCGTGTGTTTTCTTGCAAAAACTTGAATCAACCTAGGCTCTAATACCATTGTTGGGATGGAGATAGAATAGTTTGATCCCCGATGGTATCACGGAAGCATGGCAAGCAATTGTTTAAAAGTTTCTTCAAATCAATAATTATATTGATGCCTAGAAATCTGAATAACAAAAATCAAGAAATAATAACGACTAGTGTAACTAGAATCACATGCAAAGATCTAGCATCTCCTTGTTTTGGGTTCCCCATGAATAGCGAGGTATACCTATAGGGCGATGTAGCAAACCACTCAAGTGTTGTGTGATGAACATAGGAATTATTAGTTAAATCATGCCTAATTTATGTTAGTTTTGTAGCAACTATTGCATATTTGTATTATAAATAGGGCATTTTAGGTATCACGGCATCTTAGGACTATTATAGTTCAGTTTGAGGCCTGATAATGCATTTAGGAGCTAAGTTATATACCAAGTATTAATGTGTCCATCTTGTTTGCAGGTGTGGCTAAAGGAGCTTAGATAATTCCTTACAAGGAGGGAGTGAAGACAGAAGCTAAAAGCCTCCTACAAAGTGACACATGGTGCCACCCAAACCCTAACCCATAAACCCTAATCCTATTTCCACACTCTACCCAACCCTAACCCTAGCCTCCTAACCAATAGTCCATGCTACCTATTCCTAAACCCAAACCCTATGCTACCAACTATGTACGCCACCTAAGGCATAAGTCTTAATTGTTTTTTTAGAGGGGCCGTGGAGGTGGATGTTGTTGTTGGTGGTGGTTAATGTGGTCACTAGGGGAGCCATTTTTTTTGTGGTTGCGTGATTGTTGTGATGTGGTTAGGTTGGGGATGGGTGTGGTGCTACGCCACCCCTCATCCTTCCACCTCATCAATCCCTGTGCCATCTTCTCCTCCACTCACACCATGACACATAAGCTTGCCACGTCACCAAAGCCTCCACACCACCACCACAACAAATCGTAGCCCATCCCTCCTCCATGCCATCTACCCTAAATCTCACCATGGTCGCCCACAATCCTAACTCTTCATTACCACCATCCATGGCTCCTCTTCTCCTCCAATCTGTCCACACCAACTCCCTCCAATCACATAATGCCACCTCATTCTCTCCACCTCATCAACCCAATTATATGATGACACCTCACCCTTGCCAAAGCACTACATGCCACACCATCCCTCCCCATCCCCTCTATATAACCCCCCCTCCACGCCATTCTTACTCCACCATCTCCCATCCCTCTCCCTCTCTCTACCTCTAAGAGCAGCTCCCTAATGGGAACACCATCACGAGCCCTAACTAGCTCATTTTGACCCAAAGAAGATAACAAAAACTCCTACATAACCAACTGGAGGTCCTAATTCAATGAATAACCATTCTAAGAGAAAAGTAAGAAATAAGGGGTAAAACTGCAATTTTACCATTGCAGCATAACAACGGGTTTTCTCATGAGTTAAACACAGGTCAAATGGTCTTAACAAGATAAAAAGTGGGTTGGTTCAAATAGAAAAGAGTTAATGTGAATTCTGGGAATTAAATGACTTTTTGTAACCCTAAAATAGACCCACTTGATTTAAAAAGGTTTTGGTCAAAAAAAAATTCACATAAACCCTCTAAAAATCATAGAAAAATATTCTCTACGATTTAGAACCTTCAATTTGGCCCTTGGAACCTATTTTGACCTAGAATGGGGTTACAGACAAATATTTACCCTAAACTGGGTTTTTACATAAAGTACCAATCAAACGTGGTCAAACCCAAAATTCAACTTCACCATTGGATTCGTTAGGTCCAAATTATGTTTGTACCAAAATTTAGACCTACGAGGAATTCATCTTGACCCACTTTGTAAATAGGTCCAACCCAATTACATTTCTACCCCTATCTTTTGAAAACCTCTGCAGAAGTCCCCTAGCTTCTTCTTCATTCTTTGCAATTAGGTCCCTCCATCATTATAGCGGAGGGAATCCTACTCCAATGAGATTGCAAGGGCAAGTTCTCCCTGATTCCTCAGAGAATCCCCTTCAAAATTGAAAGGGAGATTCTCTGAGAAATCTCCTTTAATGTGAACCTAATTTGAGGCCCTGTTTGGTATCCAATCTCTCATGTGAATGCATGAGAGATTCGGGTCTCTTTCAAGTTGCCATCTCCGGGGAACCTCCCTTACTTGGAAGCTTGGCTTCCAAGCACAAATCCATCCTCAGAGGCTTATTTAAGCAAACCCAAATCACCCCGCATCTCCCAAGCTTAAAATTGATCGAGAAAACCCCTCAAATTCATCTCTCTTCCTCTGGCCAGTTAGCTCATCAAGATCCGAAGACTTCCCCCACTCTCCCTCGTTGCCTAGCCACAATACCGGTGGTAGGTTCCTCTTCCTCCCTCTCGTCCACATCGTGCCGCACCCGCCGACGCCTCTGCATCCCCTTCATCCTCGCCAACTTCCTTCTCTGAGCACTTTCGTCTCCGGCGTTGGCGATACGAGCTGGCCGCCATCCCTGCCTCCCCCTTCATCTCTTCACTTCCAAATAATTCCTCTTACCCTCTACTCTATTTTCCCCTTTATTATTCCCTTGAACGACCACTGCCGCACTCCACACCATCATCCCCTTCACCTCTGGCCACTACTCCGGTGAGTTTGCCCCACCTCCACAGACCATCTCCCTCCTAGCCAACCAGTCCATAAGCTTTGCCCCAACTCACTGAATGTAACCCCTCATCCATACACTCCGCCACTCACCCACAAGTGCCCCCGAACACACCCACACACACGGCCACAGGGTGCCCTAAGCACGCGCACTCAGGCAGTCCCACTCCACGCCGACCATCGCAGCACACTTGTCGTGCCTCGGTGATGCCTCCTGAACATTCTAACATGGCAGCAAGGTCGTTTGCGTGATTGCAGGTCTAGGGGGTCACCACCATTAACGAACAGCAAGGAGCTCACTTGCAAGCTTCTCCAGGTCCGCCCGCTCCAGGCTTGTGTCCCAGGCTACGCGGGCACACTCGTGAACAACTCCAGGCATCTAATTTGTGCTAAAGGTCGAAGCAACAGCTGCAATCGAACAAAGTTTCCCTGCCGCAGGCACGCGAGGAGGGTGGGCAGATAGTCCCATCTCGGAACTGGACGAAACGTCGCTCCTGCATAAATTATTTTTCTACATTAAGCTCTTCGCCTCCTACTCACGGGGTGAGGTCCCCTCTCACCCGACCTGACGCCTTGTCCGCGACCACCCCCCGCAAACCTGGTGATCGGACCCAACCCAGCATACCTCGCTTACCACTGCACGCCGGTGGGCCTGGTCCTGGGCGCGTACCCGACCCGATTACCTGAGAAAATGGCTTTGGGAAAGCGAACCTAAGAGGGAAAGAGAAGAGAGCATGCACGGGTAGGGGTAGGTTTTACTCTACCAAGGAAGAAGGAGGAGGCCGAAGAGGAAGCTAAGGAAGGAGAAGAAGCTGAAGGAAGAAGAAGACTAAAGCCCAAGATAGAGAAGAAGGCAGAGGAAGAGAAAGGCTAAGGTAAGGAATCAGAAGAAGAGAAAAAAAGAAGAAGAAAGAAAGCAGCTGCCAGAGACAGAGAAGAAGGAGAAGAAAGAAGATCAAGCACTGTAGCATCCACATATTTAAGGCATCTGATTTACAAATCAGACGTCCAATTTTGTGCTTATTTACAAATATTGTATTCTATGCTTACATTTATCATTTTGCACTATAACTTTGACTTTTATTGCATATTATATTCAAATTCTCAAGTTGTGATCTTGATTTCTAAACCCTAATTTGCTCCCTGTGTTCGATGACGAGTCAATTATTCGCTTTTAAAGTCATTTGTAGTTTTATGTGGTGGAAAAATCGACTAATCAATAATTAAAATAACCACTCGCAGAAGAGCGGGTCGTGTCCACAGGGAGGCGATGACGTATTTAAACTCGCACCAGTTAAAAACATATGTTCACAGTTAGTTTCGACGAGAATCGATCCAAATCTGCCTTCAGATTAAGATAGTATCAAGAGAACATGCTGAAATGGCAATTTTGAACAACTAAAGGATATTTCTTGCAATGTAGATTTAATAAAATATCAATAAAAGTTGGCAATGGTAGAGAATGTAAATATTAATAGGCCTTTTACTGTAGCAAAATAGGGGATCTTCTTCCCCTTGGCTGTGTGCGAGGAGGAAGGAACGACCAGAGGCGTGAAGCTCGGAGGAAGTTCTTTAGACCGAGGGGTTCGTAGCGGTGGTGGCGACAAGTTGCGAGGTGGCCGGAGCTGACCGGACAGAGCTCCGGTGAAGGTGGGTTTCAACGGTGGCTGCACCTGCTGGAGGAGGCGCGGATGGGCACGCGCGGAGGCTGCTGCAGGTGGTGCGCACGAAGGCTGCTGTTGCACGTAATGAGGCCGCACACACTACTAGAGGCACGTTGGCCGCAGGTGCTGGAGCTGTGCGGGTGACGGAGGCGCTGAAGGGGTGTGCCCACTACGGGTAGGCGGAAGATGTTGCTGCAGGCGATGAGGCGGGTGCGCTAAGGGCTGAAGGTAGTGAGGCACAGTAAGGGCATGCAGCATGGATATTGCAAGAGTTGCGGTGCGTTGAGGCTGCAAGGCTTGTACAGCTGGAGGGGGTGGGCGTGAAGTGAGCAGTCGGTCCTGCTGCTGTGTGCGCGAGTGGTGCGCTGGAGGCAGTGCGTACATGCGCAAGTGAGGAGTTGGTGGCCGGTGCTGCAGGGTGCGTGTGTGGGTGGTGCGGGCGTGAAGTCGGTTGCTGCTGCAGAAGGTGCGGCGCGTCTAGGTTGCAAGGAAGTCACGCGCAGGCTGGGGATGGCGCTGGAGGCTGGAAGAGATAAAGAGGCATGAAGTGGAGGTTGTTGGTGATGACAGCGAGGGTGGTGATGTTGATTCTGGTGAGACACAGTGATGCAGATGAGCTCCAGATGGCGGTGTGGCCTGTCACGTCACATGCCCAAGGTGGTGGAGGCTCGTCACTGCGGTTGAGGCCAGCGGTGGTGGAATGGATGAGAGATGAACTCTCTGCATAGTGTGGATTGTTGGGATGGTGGCCTCCACAGCTCGATAGCCTCCCTCCTCCTTTTGTAGCCACCTGCATAGATTTGAATGGAGAGGCGGGAGTAGATCGACATTCTCCGCTTGTCCTTGACTGTAGGCTTCAGTGCGGCAGCTGGTGGCGTTGGAGTGGCAACCGAAGGAAATGTAGCAGTTGCTGAAAGAAGAAGAATAAAAAAATAATGTTAAAATATTATGATTATTTATATACAAACCCTCAACTTTTATGTTAACTTAAATTAATGTATGCAATTCACCTAATTGGTTAACTAATTAAATGAATGCAATTCTAAGTTAATTCTAAATGCATTTAAATATGAATTCAATGCATGAACTATGTAATTAAATTAGAAATATGAATTAATCTATTTACATCCTAATTTATGCTAAATAAATGTTAGAATTAACTTGATGTCTAGGCACTTAATTACTTAAATAGCCCACAAATATGAGCTAATCATTAGACCTCGAACTTAAACTTCGAGTAATAAATTGTATTTGTTTTGAATGCTTTTTCAACTATACTACAACGTGACTTTTCTAAAACTCGATCAAGCGCTCCTAACACTCCCTCTCTATCTTCCTCTCCTTATTCCTAAAAAAACCTAATTCCACCTCCATGTCTCTCCTTCATCCACACCATCTCCATCTCTCTACCCTTAGAAACCCTAGGTAGCCATCCCTTCCCTTCTCCTTAACCCTAGTCTCCATGTCCTCTACTTCTCCATCTCCAATTCTTCTCCAAGCAAGCTACTTCCGATGGTCGATGGCGATGCTCTCCACCTCCGCCACACTTCGTCCTTGTTCTTCACTCTACATATTCTACTCCTTGTTCTCTTATATTTGCATTTTGATGTTATTTGTAGTTAATGAATTAGTGCATGTTCTACTCTCTTTCATTTGATGTCAATGAGCCAGTTCATGTTTGCTATCAATAAAAATACGCATTTTATGTTTTCCTTCTGTTTCAGTTAATGGCTCAAAGCATGTTAGTGTCATTTATGTGATTCTCCTTTGCTTTAATTATTAGCTTTACATTCTGAAATTTTACATCTGTTTCCGTGCATCATAAAATTCCAAAAAAATTATATTTTGTTTTTACATATTTGTTTTGATTCTTATCCAAATTTAATACAAAAAATTGCTCTATACAAAAATTAAAAAATTATTTAAGTTCAGATCCTAACATTATCACAATCCAGTCCTTGCATTTTATTTTTGATTTTAGTATTTAAGGTATAGACAATATTTTTGTATGAAATTTTCTAGGAACATTTTTTAGATAGTAAAATAGATTCAATAATTTTATTAGGATTTGTTCATCTTCAAAAAATTATTTATTCACAAATGACATGTAGATCCTAATTCTGTTGTTTAGTCCCTATCTTGAGTTCCCCTAGACTTCTTCCCCATTTAAAATACCAAAAAAAAACTAAAAAATCTAAAATACCAAAAATATAGTGGTTAGGTCTACTTAGGAAGCAATTGGATCATATTCCTCCCTATAAGATAACTCGAACTCCTATCCCTCACTCAAATCTTTATGAGTTCAAAAAATATAAATTTAAAATGATCATGATTTTCACACTAAGATATCACTTAATAGATTTCGCACATCAGTTTTTGGAGTAGTTGCCGGGGAGGCAAAGCATTTGTAGTTGCTTTCTATTGCATGTCATTAGTTGCATTCCTTTTGCATATTAGATTGCTAATTTATTTGCATCATCTTGTTTTAGCGTCTTGCAGGAGAACACTGAAGCCCTGGACCAATCCAGACAAGTCCAAGATTTTGCATCTTTAGTTCACATCATCTAAAAAAACAAATAAAAAGTTTGCATATATAGTTAGTTAATTTTAGTTTATTTATCTTTGCATTAAAACAACTAAAAAATTATCTCTCGCCTTAAAATTTGCACTTTATTAGAAACTATCTTGTGATAAGGCATTCATTCTAGGGTTAATACTACCTCTAGTGGATTCAAATCTTTTGTGATTAATTTTCTTGAAATCGTCACACATATTTTGCATTGGACTTTAATTATTTAAAGGAAATTACATTACCAACAATAACTTCTTTTGAAACACTAAAAGAGGCAAGTGTAACCATTAAAACTCATTAACAAGAGGTGAAACCCTAAAAGCTTTCAAATCTCAAATTAAAGGCCTTAATTACTTGTGTGCTACACCGCACTTCACATTTGAATCAATCTTTAAGGGAAACCACCTCCCTAATGCCCATCGTCTCCCAAGCACAAAATCCCAAGCCTAAAATTAAGTAGACGTGCACCTAAGATTGGATAATCTTGAGCCTTGAGGGTTCGAATTGGGTTGTTAAGTGGTTTGCCTTGATTCTTTTAATTAAATTCAGTGTCTAGGTTGTAGGTCCAAAAGTCAAACAACTTAAGCAGGTAAGAGGTACCCAATTAGAAACTTAGCGAAAGCTTTAGAAACACTCGCTTTACCCCATCTATATTTAATCTGGCTGGATTGATTTGAGGAAAAGGGGTGAAATTGCTTGCAATTCGGGTTGTGTTTTAAGACTTTAGGTCCATTAGGGTTTAACATTTTAAGGCTACGTTTGTGTGCTTGTTTGTGTAGTTAGGGCACCACTTCTCTCACATGTTCCTTTCTCATCTCTATTCATCTTCCTTAGTGCATGCAAGTTAGGAGATCACTGCAAAAACATTTAGAAGGCCCTTTGTATAAAAACCCTAAGAAAAAGCTTAATCCACTTGTGCCTATTAAAATGGTTGAAGACCAACCTAACTAGCTTGAATTATTCCAACAAATGATTCGATTCCAATTAGCCTAACTACAAATGCAAGAATTTATTGTGACACAAATGAGAGGCAAAACCAAGAGCAACCCAAGCCCTCAAGGGTTTTCCATAATCCCTCAAATTACACTGTCAAACCCTTTATTAGAATTCCTGAAGTGGATGTCAACTTTGAGATTAAATCCTCCACCATAACTCTACTGCCATACATCTATGGGCACAATTTCAAGGATCCCTTACAACACCTTAATGAATTCATAGCCTTTAGTGAAACCATAAGGATCCAATCATAAGTCGTCACATCCTAGGAATGAAATCGTTTCCGTTCTCCTTAAAGGAAAAAGCTAGCCATTGGTATGGAACTATAGGGAAACCCATTGCCTCTTGGGAAGGTATGAGAAGTGCATTTTTGAATAAAATTTTCCCTATAGGAAGAACTAATGCCTTAAGGAGAGCAATAATGATTTTCATACAACTTGGGGAACAATAACATGAAGCTTGGGAGAGATTTATCGATTTGACTAGAAAATGTCCACACGATGAGATACCCAAATGACACCTACTGCAGATTTTTTATCATGGATTAAGGAATTTTGTGGGTGCCTCTTTCAGAGGCAATTTTCTAAATAAAGATGTAAATAGTGCATTTGAACTTTTTGCATATACGAGTGAAAATTCTTTGAACCATACCTCCATGAACACCTTGTTAGGTCCACTCAACCTAAGAGCAAAATATATGAAGTTCAAGCCAACTCGAGTAAGGTTGATATAGACCTAATCTATCAAAAGCTGGGTAAGGTTGACCTGATCTCAAAGAAGTTAGAGAAGCTTATGACCTAATCCAAGACTCCCTTAGGATCCAACCTACATACACCTACACTTAACTAGGGAACACCTCTATACCCCTCTTCTTCTACTCAAACTCCCACAGGGAGGGAATTTGTTCACAATCTTAACTTGGCTCGACTTATGAGCCTAATTTCTCCAAAACCACTTCGCACATTCCAATTAGGGATCTTTGACCCTTCTTTTTCTTCTTTCACCTCTGTCTCATTCTCTAGCTACGACGTCTAGACTATCCAAGGTAGCACCAGAAATAACCCATACTCTAACAAGTATAATCTACTTAAAGAAATCATCCTAACTTCTCTTGAAAAAGCCAAGGGCAAGAAAACCACCAGATGACTCAACCTAGATCTTACCCTGTGAACCAAAATTTACATGGAATCCTTAATCAAAGTCAGCCCTACCTGTCCCTACCCATAAACTAGAATAACTAGGCTAATCTGGTTATGCAAAATCAGAATAACCTAATGGTGGAAATACAACCTTCTATGTAGGCTTTTATGTTGCAGAGTTTTCAACAAATCAGCACACAACTGCAACATTCTTTTAATGACATAAAAAATCACCTAGGGTCAGGAAATGACAATAGACAATGTTGAAGCTACGAGTTACTACGCTAACGTATTTGGTTTTGAAAAACCTATCATCGTAGTTTGAAATCGAAGAACTCGTATTCAACAAATAAAATTTGTACCGGAATAGAAATCCCGAGTCAAACTCAGGGAGGCTGACGTTTGATTAAAGCTATGCGTTTGTTTTATTTGTCACGAAGCAGATTAATTGATTAGAAACTATTTATCTATTTGCAATAAATAGAAGAGAGAGAGAGAGAGAATATTACAAGCAAAAACCAAAGAGAGACATAGAATGAACATGGAATTCATTATCAAAGAGATTGTTCGTTACACTACTCATTACGACTAGAAAGCAGAAAATAATTACACTAGAAAGTAATAAGTCTACTCTAGAAAGCATTAAAAAGAATGGAGAGAGAATTATCCTCCTCCACGGTCGCTTGGAGGACGAGCCGGACGGGACGACGCTTGGAAGACGGGGAACGAAGCAGGACGAAGGAGGATGAAGCGGGAAGAACGGGAATGGGGCAGCACATCGTCGTTGTCGCGGGATCCACTTCCGAAATGGGGATGCAAATTTGACTTTATCTTTTTAGAAGCATCTCGGGTGTGGGACAAGCTTCTCTTGAGTTTTGGAGAGGGAGAGAAGAGAAAGAAGGGATGAAATTTTCGTATGGAGGGGGTTTTCTTTTATAGTTGCAAGGAGTGAGGGTAATTTGGTCTTTTTAATTTGAAAAACATTAATTCAGGACCTTTAGTGACGGATAAAACCATCACTAAAGGTCCAAACATGGCCTTCGTGGGCGGCGCTCGCACGGCCGCTCGCCCCCCACGTGTGAAACGCGCATTCACATTCTTGAATTCTTGGTCGTTCGATCGTGAGATCGAACGGCTGAGATGCGTCCTCATCACGCCGCCTCATCACGCACTCACCGCGTGCAATCTTACGTTACGTGCGAGTGTGCAATAGGCATGAGCACTATTGAGCACCCGCAGCCACTCGATCGCAATCGAGCAGTCGTTACGCCTGCTTGTCCGTGCCTTAGATCCTGCTCCACAAGACTCAAACGCCCGCCTCTGCATCGAGTAAGCACATTCAACCAATGTGCACAAGCGTGTTTGTGTCACGCTTACGTTTTGTGTGAGTGCATCCACAACCGTTGGATGTGCATCCAATGGTGGAGAAGCGGTGCTCAGATTGAAGAAGAGATGGAGCGACGGGTGCAGCGATCGGTTGGGCGACTGAGATGGCGCCACAAGGCACCATCTTGGCCGTCCATCTTCTAGATGATGTAGATGGTGCCACGGTTGTTGAATTGAGTCAATTTTCACATCGTTAGACTGCGATCATCGATCCAAATCCATCCATGCAATCGGATTTGTCGTCTAAAGTGTGGATTCACAACATCTTGGCCCTTGATCTTCTAGGGTTCCTCGGTCTCTATCGAATGCTACAGATGTCTGATTAAAGCGATCTTAGAGTCGTTGAACTCCAATTGTCACCCTAATCAAATCTGTATGGTTGGATCTTCGATCCGAGGCCCTGATAAAAATTTTGCCTTATCCCTGAACATAAAAGGAGACAATTAAACTTCATTTTATTCAAACTAATCTAAATGCAAGATGGTGCATGCTATGCAATATTTATAGTATGTAATGCAATTCTATGCTTAAGAACATGTATAAATAGACATCTTATGTAGTGTAAACATGTTTACATCACACCCCCATGCCTATCTTTTGCTAGTCCCTAGCAAAAACTATATGCTATTTATAGAAGAATTAGGTTGGATTATTTGGGCATGAGTCATTTTCAATCATTAAGAAAATGTTTACTTAAGATCTAAACTTTGAAAGACACAACAGTGCTCGAGTATCTGCCAAAATGCAGACCACTTCAAGCCCTCGCCTTATTCAAAGAAAATTTTCTTTTTCTCTTTTTTCTTCTTTTCTATTTTTTTTTAATTTTCGAGTTTTAGGGTTTAAGAGTGGCTTTTGACGGCATTCAACTCACCCAAGATTTGATGAGAATCCTAAGTTCTAAGCATCTTATTGTGAATGTGATAGACTCGTTGATCGGCAGTTAAAACAGACTTCGGATTACTACGCCTATAAGTGACCTTAAAAAGAGAATTCTACCTAAAGGTGTATCTTTACTACCGGTAGCTTTCTCCCTACTTTTATTTTTATGGGGTCAACACAAGGGTGAATCCAATATATATCTCCCCGATTTATTCTACTTCTCCGCTACCTCCTAAGTGTTTTGGAAATTTTCAGTGCATTTATTGAGCTGGGTTCTAGACAACTGGTCGATGAGCTGTTAGCACCGACAACTTGCCAGCCATACTCGTGTGGTGAAGTGTGGTTTATTTCTTTTATTTCTTTTCTTTTCTCCTTTTCTTTTTCTCTTTTCTTTTTTTTTTTTACTTTCTTTTTCTCTTTTTTTTTTAAGTAGGTGGCTTCCTTGATCTAAGATTTACCTAAAAGCAACAAAAAGAGAATGGTTCAGTGACTGGGCTCTGGACAACCTACCTATGGGCTATTACCCATGATAACTTGCCAGCCATATCACCCTAGAAGGTTCATTAGCTACCCAATTTCTGTTAGAACCGCCGATTAACAAGTCAGTGATAAGATAGTGTGTAGATGCTTTAGACTTAAAGTTCCCTCAAATCAGAGGGCGGGTTGATAAGTCGTGTACTTATCACCCAAACTTATTTACTCGAATTAAAATAGAATTCAGGTTGGCGAGGACTCGAAAAATAAATCCACATTTTAATGGATACACAGGCTGATTAAGTCTGAAGACCTGAAAGGTCTTTGTGTTCAGATCCTAATGTAATATTTCCTAAGATTGAAAATTTTCTTAAACCAAAGTTCTCTTTCCTAATTCCAATTTTTTTTAATATAAATAAAATAAAATAAATCTATGGAGCTAACGAATAAATTCAGAGATGAATATCCACCCCCCCATGCCTATCTAATGCAATGTCCTCATTGTATTAAAAATACATAAAACAAAGTGGAATAGAGTAGAAAGCAACTGAATTGCGTGAATGTTGGGTTTGCTCCGAGATAAACAAAAACTGTATATGTGTTGAATTTAGTGCCTTCAGCTAGGCACACTATACAAAGAAGAAAAATAAAGAATTCACAAGTACAGATTAGAATCAGAATAAAAAGAAGAAATCTCTGACCTGCCAGCAGATGTCCATAGATGTGGACCAGATTGTGGTGCAGACCCATACCCCATAATCGAGAATATCTAAGGTTCTGGATAAAAATTACCCAAAACCTAAAATCAGTATGCAAGTGGGGTCGGGCCTACGATTTATGAGGATGCAACCCAAGACCAAAGATTCAGGTTACAGAGAATTCGATATCGAAAGTATAATCAATGAATGTATGCTTCGGTTGAACATCCTCAGAACAAATGTCATAAGGGTTTTGGTTTGATGGTTTCAGATGAATTGGAACCCTTAGACTCGGTCTTCTATTTCCTCCGGAATTTGCTTCCCAAATTAAAATTTCCCAGCTCCTATCCTCCTCATTCAGAATGTCAAATTCTGGGACCTCCTGCATATTAATCATCCCGTCTGATATTTCCAAGTCTAAAAGATGTGGCTGAATCAGAATTAACTTGGGTCTAGTTATCTCAAAAACAGAATCATCGATAAGCTCAATGGGGTGTAACTGACAATCAGGGCATTGGATTGAATCCTCCAGAAAATGCGATTCTAGATCTGTAATGTGAGCCCCAATAAGATCAGTTTCCTCAGTTATTGGGCTATCAAATGATCTATCAAATTCCTCAGGCCCAATCGTCTCACAGAAATCGTGTTCTGTAAACTCGTGTGAGACTTCGCAACTTGAATCTTCACCCTCAGAATCAAAGAAATCCAAATCCATATTAATGTATGTCCCAAAATCATCTGTCATTTTCTGGTCCAAGATGATGCATGCTATGTAATATTTATAGTATGTAATGTAATTCTATGCTTAAGAACATGCATAAATGGACATCTTATGTGGTGTAAACATGTTTACATCAGATAAGTAGGAGCCCTATCAACCCAACCTATCCCAAACCCTAGAAATGTGCAGAACTGATCAAATATCCCTTCAGGGCTTAACCAAAATAGAAAACCACAATAGAACCAAGCACATATGCTAAATCAAGCACCTCTAGGCTTTAATCTGAACCCAAATCCACACCAAGATCCACTAGTCCTACCAAACCCATCTGAGGCCATGAACCCACACTTGAATGCCAATGCTAGCTTATTCACCCTGAGGATCAAGACAACTACCCAGGATCCTATCTAGCCTACGAACCTGACCTGTAAGGATTTTGGTGAGCCTGACCAATCTAATAAGCATGAAGAAGAAGATGAGGTTGAGGCTCAAGAACCAGTTATTCAAGACACATCCCTTTTCTTGAGGCCTTAGAAAAACCTAAGAAAAAGAAGAACCTGACCAGCAATGTGGAGTTGATTTATTTAAAAAAGTGCAGATTAATATCATACTCCTCGATGCTATTAAACACAACCCAGCCTACACTAAATTCCTTAAAGATCTCTATACCCAGAAGCGTAAGGCTAAAATCAAGACTTCTAGAAAGGTAGTGTTATTTGAGCAAGCCAATTTTTTTATTCTGAAAAGCCTACCTGGTAAAAAGAAAGATCCATAAGCCCCTCGACTTTTTTGTGTTATAGATGACATTACTCTTGATAGGGGCCTTATTGACCTAGGTGCTTTCACAAATCTGATTACAACTACTCTAAATAAAATATTCAAACTTGGTAATTTAAAACCCACTTCTGTCACCCTTCAATTAGCTAACAAATCAATTACCCCCCAAGGAGATTAGAAGATGTGATTGTCAAGGTGAAGGACTTTTACTTTCCCAATGACTTCTTAGTCCTTGACATGGAAATACCTGAAAGATTGAGTAACACTCCCATCATGTTAAGATGGCCTTTTCTGGCCACTACCAAGGCCCACATTAATTGCAAAACCAACAACATGGAAACTGCCTTTAGGAACCAAAAGATGCAATTAAGACAACTAAGAATTTTGATGATGATTATGGGTCGAGTAAGGAGCTGGAAAAGATTGAAGATTTAGTTAAGGAAAGTATGGCCATAAATTTAATAGAATACCCCTTGGTAGCCTGCTTGAATCAACCTCAAAAGGACTTAGATGAATACCCACAACTTCAGAATGTTAATGATCTACTAAATATCTCTCCTAACACCAAACTTCCCTAGACTTATCAGGTGGAGAGATTTCCTAAACCTTCCACTACACCCCTTCCACCTTCTATCCAAGTATCTCCTCATTTACAACTGAAACCATTGCCTAACAATCTCAAGTATGTCTTTCTAGGATCGGATCAAACCATTCCTTTGATTATTAGCGCCCAAGAGCAATAACGCTAACTAATCAAGGTCATAGGAGAGAATAAGAGGGCAATTGGTTAGACCATAGCTGGCCATAAGGGAATTAGCCCCTCTTACTACACCCATCAAATCTATCTTGAAGAGGGAGCAAGACATTCTCGCAAGCTTCATAGAAGACTAACCCAAATATGCAAGAAGTTGTCAAGAAAGAAATTATTAAGTGGCTTGACATAGGCATAATTAACCCCATATTTGACAACTTGTGGGTTAAACCTATGCAGATAGTGCCTAAGAAAGTTGGGTTAATAGTTATCTCTAATGAGCATGGGGAGACTATAACAACAAGGATAACTTCTACTTGTGGAGTCTAATCAATTATAAGAAGCTAAATTTAGCCACTAAGAAGGATCACTTCTCTCTACCATTCATTGACCAAATCAAGAAAGGTTACCTAGACAATATACTTTTGTTTCTTGGATGGTTATTTAGGATATAACCAAGTTACCATAAGTCCTGAAGACCAAGAAAAGACCACCTTTACTTGTCCCTAAAGAACCTTCTCATTCCGTAGGATTCCTATTGGACTTTGCAATCTACAACTTTACAAAGGTGTATGCTAGCAATTTTCTCAGACATGGTAGGGGACTTCATGGAAGTTTTTATGGATGATTTTTTAGTCTCCAGAGATTCCATTGACTCATATTTAACCAATCTTAAGAAAATCTTTAAAATGTGTATTGTTGGGAACTTGGTCCTTAGTCAGGAAAAGAGTAACTTTATGGTCCAAGAATGAATTGTATTAAAATATGTGGTCTCTAATCAAGGAATCGAAAGTGGATAAGGCTAAGGTAGATTTAATTGCTAAACTCCCACCACCCACGTCTGACGCAAGTAAGATCCGTCTAGGGACACATGAGTTTCTACAGAAGGGTTATTAAAGATTTTTCTAGGATTGCTAGGCCTTTATGTAACTTGTTATCCAAATATCACACTTTTGACTTTGATGATTCTTATCTAAAGGCCTTTGATTCACTAAAGGAGTCTGTGACCTAAGCCCCAATCCTACAACCTCTAAAATGGATTGAACCATTTGAAATTATGTGTGTCGCCTTTGATTTTTCCATTGATGTTGTGTTGGGTCAAAAAATTGAAAGAAAACCTATTGCAATTTACTATGCTAGCAGGACTTTGGATGACACACAAAAGAATTACCCAACCATTGAGAAGGAGCTTCTACTTGTAGTCTTTACTTCAGAAAAATGTCGAGCTTACCTTCTAGGATCCTAAGTCATAGTCTACACTGACCACTCCACTCTGAGGCATCTCTTAGCTAAGAAAGATGCTAAACCAAGATTGCTTAGGTGGATCCTCTTGCTCCAAGAGTTTAATCAAGAAATCAAGGATAAAGCTAGAAGTCAGAACATAGTGGTCGACCATCTTTCTAGGATCCTAGTCGAAGACCCTCATTCGACCTTACCAATTGCTGATTCATTTCCAGATGAGAGTATCTTAACCATTTCAAGAGAGAAAATCCCCTTGTTTTCCAACATAGTATATTACTTAGCCATAAGACGAACCCCTGATGGTTGGTCCAAGCAAAAGAAAGATAAATTCTACTCTAAGGTTAAGCATTATTTTTGGGAAATACCTTGAACTCTTTAGAATTCGTGCTAATCAAATTATCCATAGGTGTGTACCTGAAAATGATATCCATGGCATTTTGACTTTCTGCCACACTTCAGCTTGTGGGGGACATTTCTCAAGGAAGAAAATGGCTGCTAAAGTACTGTAGAGTGGATTTTATTAGTTATCCACCTTTAAAGATGTGCACCTATTCTCTAAGTGATGTATTCATTGTCAATTTGTTGGAAACATGACTAAGAGGAATATGATGCCTTAAACCCCATCCTGATTGTTGAAAATTTTATTGTTTGGGATATTAATTTTATGACACTCTTCACCTCTTCCTTTGGACACCAATACATTCTTGTAGGCATCAATTATGTGTCAAAATGGATTGAAGCCACTCTGACTCAAGCCAATGAACACAAAGTGGTTATGGAATTTATCAAGAAAAATATTTTTAAGAGATTTTGAATTCCGAGAACATTGATTAGTGATGGGGGTAACTATTTCACAAATATTTGCTTCAGAAAGCTTTTAGCAAAATACGAGATCACGCACCAAATTCCACACCTTACCATCTGTAAACGAATGGTCAAGTTGAGATTTCAAAAAGGGAGATTAAGAACATAGTGCAAGAAATGGTTATGCCAAATAGAAAAGACTAGGCAAACTAAGGATAGAAAAGAAGGGGGTGAATTATGTAATCTAAAGAATTATCAAAATTTGCAATTTTAAAATATCAGAGTTGCAAACCACAAATTGAACATAGTATTTAAAAAGGAAACCCAAAATCTAGGAAAAACCTCTACCTAGTCTTCCAACAAGGATTTTCCACTTGCCTTCAGCAAGTAAATTCACTATACTATCACTTCATAGCTGAGGGTGGTAATCCTTAAATTACAACAGCCACTTTATGGTTCAACCTGCAAAAAAGTAATTTTGTTCTTTACAAAGAAGAATAAGAATACCATAAATAGATACCCAACAACAACAATAATCAAGAGATTAAAGTGTTTACAAAAATCCTAAAGAGCCAAAAGTGTGATGTTGACGTTAAAAATAAGCCCAATACTAATCAAAATTTACTCCACAATAATCTTTCCTTAGATATAAGATTTTGCATATGAAAATGAGAATAATAAATTTTTCTTTTGAAATAATCTTGCAAGCTAGAAAAAACTTTTTAGGAATACTTTGAAAAATGGACAGTAAGTGTAGATTCAAAATCCCGTGTTTACTCTAATAAAACTTCAAAAAAAAATTATTTATAATAAGCGTATGAAAGCAAGAAGTAACTATTCAAAAATCAATGATCGATAATCAATGATTCCTTTCAAAAATAACCTTGATGCATGAAGGAAGTGGAAGAATGCCTTGAGAATGAATGCACTTGAGAAGGAAGGATTGAGAGCTTTTGTATGTATGAAGCATTTTTGCCGTGGAAGAGTTTTTTGTAGAATGATGGAAAGTTGATGTAATAATGTAGTGTGTTATTAAATGAGAGGAATACAAAAGTATATATAGAAGTTAGTGGAGGTGCCCTTTCACAAGTTTCGGACGTTAGAGTACAACGTTGAAGTGATTTTTCAAAATAATAACCATACATCAAATTTAGAGTAGAAAAAGTGTCTAGGAAATTAGCGGTGTAGTATAATATAGTTCAAAATAATTATGCAACTAATTTTTCGTAAAGGCTGGCAACTGGCAAGAGGTTATTAATTTTAAATTTAATGAGCATGTCCAGTTATATCACGTGGAAAATGAGGAAAAACTTATGTGAATAAGCATGTGTTCATCAAATATTTTCTAGAAATCATGCAATGTTAATGCGAAGTAAAATATACGTTGCCTGTAAAGTCAACAAGTCAAAATGGGTAAATAATTTGTTAATTAAATATAAAATAAAATGAACTACAAAAATAGTGTGATTTATTAAACATTTAATTAATGAATATTGAGTGATGTGCGTAATTGTTTATAACTCTTTAACAAGTAATCTAATAATAATAAAAAGAAAGTCATGTCTTGAGAATATCTTGATACAATATTCATCACTTGTGTTCCATAATAACC
This sequence comes from Thalassia testudinum, assembly GCA_037157565.1. Classification (NCBI taxonomy): domain Eukaryota; kingdom Viridiplantae; phylum Streptophyta; class Magnoliopsida; order Alismatales; family Hydrocharitaceae; genus Thalassia; species Thalassia testudinum. The sequence continues at coordinate 14,260,790 of JAZHRO010000065.1, read as the reverse complement.
TGCAAAATTGAAATATAATACAAAAAAATACCAAAATAGAGTTAGTGTAGTACTAAAGTGCTAAGACAAATAAACTCGATGATGTACTCTAGGCCTCCTATACAACTTATAATACTACCATAGGGCATATTAGGCTATCAAAGAATGTAATTACAATCTGAACAAAGCAGGTGAGAATCGAAAGCTTCAATTGACTGAGTTGGAGGAAATTCATAATGATAAATATGAAAATGCCTGGATTTATAAAGAGAGAACCAAAGCTTTTCGTGATACACACATACGTCGGAAAAGCTTAGAACCTAATCAAAGAGTGTGGCTTTTCGATGCACAATTACGATTATTCCCAGGAATGCTTAGAGATATGGAATGACCCTTGCACTATTGCACACATATTTACACACAGAGCCGTTGAGATTACTGACCCTAAGGCAGGACAGACCTTCATTGTGAATTGTTAAAGGATAAAAACCTATATAGATAATATTGCACCTGAAACTATCCTTGAAAATGTAGCCCTCCTGGACTCTTAACTGAAAGCCCTATCTAGCTGTCGACGTTAAATTCAGCACTTGTTGGGAGGCAACCCAACGTTGATTTCACTAATTATTTTTCTTTGATGTCATATTAGATTAGAGTAGGCTAAGACAGAGTCATGTACAAAGTAATCAAGATTGGACGAGCTCATTGACACCAAGTTGTATTACTCCTTTCTCCCATCGCCTCATTCAATTATATACTACTTCATGCATACATTATGGACAATGTTTGAGATACACACGGGGGGAGGCTTAAATTTTATCAATTTTGGCCATATCTATTATTTATGTCAGTTTTTCATATTTCCGAAAAGAGAGAAATATATATATAATCGGCGTTTTTATGGTCTTGAGCTAGGATAGGAAGACAATGCTTAGGCAATCAAGAATTACTAGCCTTAGGAAAAGTATGATTAAGGTCTTTTCACCTAGACACTTCAGGTTGTTTTTGATTTAATCAACTTAGGTATTTACTAAGATGTGAACTTGTTTTCCAAGTCCTTGAGAAATCCTGTTACCTAAGATATTAAGCCAATAGGGTGTGAGTACAAAAATGCACATTGCAACTCATTTTGCAATGCATGGTCAAGAATTAACCAGTTGAAAATGAAAATCAATCGGCTGAAAATGAGAATCAATTGATTGAAAATGAAAATCAAGCTGACCAAAACACAGGTTGGAAATGGTTTTCAATCAATTGAAAATCAAAACACACCAGTTGAAAATGAAAATACACCAGTGTGTTTTGCATCTTCATCAGTGAAAATGATTTTTCACTTGGAACGTGATTTTTCACCTATGAGAAGTGGTTTTTCACTTGTGAAATGGTTTTTCATTGGTGAAAAGAACCAAAATACATCAATTGAAACCACAACTCTCATCCGTGTGTTACAAAATGTCAATACTAGAAAAATGACATTCACCGTCGGTTAGTTGCTATCGATTTATAAAGCGACGGTGATATTATTTTTGTCGTCGCTTATTTTATTAACCGACGGTGAATACCTCTTCAAAACTTGGCTGCAACCCTTGATGAGGGGAAGAACAGTTGTTGCCTGAGGGGAAAGTTCATATGGATAATTGCCGTCATTTTCTATAATAAGCAATAGGGAATAGACATCATCGCCAACCCAAATTAATTTGGACGCGCATTCAAAAAGTGGGTTCGACGTTTGTCATCACTTTCTAATTCAAGTGACCGCAAAAGTCCATCATCTACATCTGCGCGTAGGTGCCCCTCTTCTCCCCCATCACTATATTTCTCCAAAACCCTCCTCGTGCCATTGGAGCTCTCGTTGCCGCCCCTCCTCCTCCTTCTTAGGTAACTCTCCTCCTGCTCCTCCTCCTCGTCTTCATCCTCCTCTTGCTCCTCACATATCGTTGCTCCTCCTTGTCGCTCATCCTCACCTCTTGCCCTTCCTCCTCCTACCCAGCGACCTCATTGTCCTCCTCCTCCTCGACACCCTTCTCCTCCTCCTTCTCCGACGATCTCCTCCTCCTCCTCACCGTCCCCATGCTCCTCCTCCTCCTACCCCTCCTTCCACCCCACTCCTCCTCCCCGACCCCCTCCTGCCACCCTCCTCCCTGACCTCCTCGTGCCACCCACCTCCTCCCCAACCTCCTCCTACCACCTGCTTCCTTGATGTAAACACATTTACACTACTTAAAATGTCTATTTATGCATGTTCTTAAGCATAGGATTGCATTTCATGATATAAATATTGCATAACATGCATCATCTTGCATTTAGAGTAGTTTGAATAAAATGGAGGTTAATTGTCTCCTTTTATGTGCTTGGACAGGGCAAACATTTTATCGGGGCCTTGGATCAAAGATCCAACCATATGGATGTGATCAGGGCGACGATTGGAGTTCAACGACTCCAAGATCGCCCTAATCAGGCATCCGTAGCATCAGATAGTGACCTGGGAACCCTAGAAGATCAAGGACCAGGATGGTGTAAATCCGCACTTCAGATGATAAATCCGACCGTACGGATGAATTTGGATCGACGATCGCAGCCCAACGACACAAAAATCTAGTCAATCCGACATCCGTGGCACCATCTACAACTTCCAGAAGAAGGACGGCCAGGATAGTGCCACGTGGCGCCATCTTAGCCGCCCAAACGGCCGCTTGCATCTTCTGAAGGCCCCGCGCCCGATCACTCTCTGCTGTTGGATCTTAATCCAACGGCTGTGGTCGCTCGTGCTTAAAAGCATCCGCTCGACCATCCGCGCCCCATAGCGCAGTGGTCCAGCACGCTTTCTCGAGCGGCAGGCGTGGGATCGAGCTGCGGCGAGGGGCTGGAAGGCGCGGGCGATTGGGCGCGGGTGGAGCATCAAATAGAGATCGGACGGCCGTGCGAGCCCGATAGCATCCACGCGCAATTGAACGTGCGGCGCGGATGCGCGATCGCACGCGGGCGGGTGCGCAACGCAGCGGGCGGAGATGCATCTTAAGCCGTCCGATCTCGCGATCGGACGGCTGAAAATCGACGAACGTGCGCAAGCCATTGAGTGCGCGAGCAGGCGAGGAGGTGCGCGCGAGCCGCCCACGACGCCCACGTTGGGGGCTTTAGTGACGGATTTATTCGTCACTAAAGACCCCTCTTTTATTATTTTGAAGTTGTAATGTCCATTTTGCCCCCACTCCTTGCAACTATAAATGGAGACCCCCTCCATACGAAATTCTCATCCCTTCCTTCTCCTCTCTACCCCTCCAAAGCTCAAGAGAAGCTTGTCCCACACCCGGGATGCTCCTCGCGAGATAAAGTCTAAATTTTCGTTCCCCTTCGGAAGTGGATCCCGCGACGACGACGGCGTGCTGCTTCGTTCCCGTTCTTCTGCTTCGTCCTCCTTCATCCTACTTCGTTCTCCTTCATCTAGACGTCGTCCTGTCCGGCTCGTCCTCCAAGCAACCGTCGAGGAGGATTTCTCTCTCCCTATTCTTTTTACTGCTTTCTAGTGTAGTTTTACTCGTCCTCCAAGCAATCGTCGAGGAGGATATTTCTCCCTCCATTCTTTTAATGTTTTCTAGAGTAAATTTATCACTTTCTAGAGTAATTATTTTATGGTTTCTAGTTGTAATGAACAATCTCCTCAATGAAAAATTCCTTGTTTATTCTACATCTCATTTTGATTTCTCTGTGTATTATTCTCTTTCTCTCTTACTCTCTCCCTCTCTTCTATTTATTGTAAATAATTAGATAGTTTTAAATTAAATTATTCTGTGACAAATAAAAAGAAACGTGTAGTTTTTAAATCAAACGTCCACCTCCCTGTGTTCGACCCGGAATTTTAATTTCGATATAAATTTTATTTGTTGAACACAAATTCTTCGCTTTCGAAGTACAACGATAGGTTTTCCAAAATCGAACACGTTAGCGTAGCAATTCGTATACGTTCAACATTTTTGTGCCGTTGCCGGGGAGGCAACGATCTTTGATTTCTCTTCGCGTTTTGTAACTTACAAATCATTTACTTCACTTTTCTCCTTTCTTATTGTAATTGCAGGTACTCTTTTGAGACGAGCAAAAGCGGTAGATTGGAGTAAAGTGCTGTGGAAGGTTTTGTAAGTTATCCCCCATTCTTTCCCCCTCCATAGATTTCATTCGCCACATTGAATCCAAATTCCAATTAACCTAGGTGTTTGCATAAATCCTAGGAATAGTTTGGTTGTTTGAATTCTCACTCACATTCATTCCACCTTCATTTATATAAAAAAAAAAACACAAAAAGATAATTTTGTGGGGCAATTTTCAACTAACACACAACGTACACCCACATTCAAAGGCACTTAACCAAATTGATTTGTTTCTACTCAACCGAGTTCTGATCTGTGGGACCGGTACACACAAAGCAACACATAAAAGAGTAGAAATCATTCTAGGTTAACCATATTTGTGTGCCTAATTAAGTGGTGCATCAGGCCAATTGTTTGAGTTGTTTGGGCCGCACCATTTCAAATAAAATAAACTCATCAAGTAGCTGCCAATTAGATTCAACTCTTAGGGATTTACCAGGCACTCCACATTCTTTTTAAGCTTTAAAGGAAAATATCTTCACCCGTGCTTGGAAAACCTAGTGTGCCAACGAAACCTATTTGAAAATACCTAAAGTTGAATCCTAAAAGCTACTAAGCAAGATTTGAACCTTAAAATTCACCACATCAAAAATAATCTGGCTTGAAAATCACTAGTTGTGCACGCACACACAAATCATTCAATCATTAAGGGCACAACCCATTTAAAGGGCCCATCATATTCCAAAGCACATTCAAACCTAGCCCTAAATAAAACAGAGTAGACGTTGGCCTTAAGGATTGGACTCGCTCTTCAGAACTCAGAACGAGATTATTTTCGATTAGTCTATTTCTACTGTTCAATCTGATGTCTAGCTAGGGGAGCAGAGTCAAACGATCGCGGCTGGGGGGTACACTAGGAACCGGAGGTGCAAGCCAAAGGAAGAACCTTCTCCCCAGTCCCTCCTTCTAACTGGTTGGATTGAACAGACAGAAGTAGATCAAATCATTTCTTTATCTCAAGGCAGGTTTTGGGAGTCTGTAGGTCTGTAGGCTAACCCATTTAAGGACAGGCTTGATTGTTTGTATTGCAGGGTACCTTTCTTCCTCCCGTGTCTCATGAATCCTTCCACATATTTCACGCCTTCCCGCTCTTTCCCTCCTGTTGTGAATTATCCTCAACATGACGATTATCCCAACTCGTATTGTAATCAACCATCAGTCAGTTGGGATAATTCAGATTGGGGATACAATTCCGGACCCCTGTGTTTAGGGTATAACCCTAAACACTTTGATTCTGATTTCTATCCTTCTCAGAGCTACATCGATTATAGATCGTCTTCCTTTCATGCACAACCTAATACGATCTGCAATCAAGAAGGATACACCAATCCTTACCCATCCTCTGATTTCACTGCCTTTAGGTCATCACCATCTTTTCAACAATCTGAAATGACCTATTATTAGGAAGGGTATAACGAATCTCAATTCGTTAATTCCCCTGCATTAAGCCCAAACCCGCCCAACCCCGAACCAACTCATTTGGTTCAGGTTAACCAGGTTCAAGATAAGATTCTGGCTAACTTGAGGAATATCAATCTTTAGAAGTTCAGCCAATACCTTGCATTGAGAGATTGGAGCCCCTGATTGAAATGATTGATGATTTAAACAAGTCTTTGTTGGATTGGCTCCAGGATGTTAAGGATAAGAACCCGGGTGAGTTTCTACTTGGGAAATTAGCGAAATTGAGGATGAGATTCGTGGTTGCTTTGATTCAATCTTGGAATAATTCCCTGGATGAACCCTCTTCAGGAAAGCCAATGATAGAACCTGCTCAGGCACCTGTTGCGGGGGACACGTGTTACGAGGCTGACCAGATTGAATTAAAATAACCAATTAAGGATGATCTGATTTCTTCACCTGAGATCCCTAAGCCAGGTTACGAGGAGACGTATGTCTCCTTGGAACAGAAAGTGACAAATGATTTTGGGACATACATTGATACGGATCCTGATGGTGAAGATTCAAGTTGCGAAGTCTCACGCAAGTTTTCTAAACACGATTTCTATGAGACGATTGGGCCGGAGGAATCTGATAGATCATTTGATAGCGCAATAACTGAGGAAACTGATCTTATTAAGACACACATTTCGGATCCAGAATCGCATTTTCTGGAGGAATTAATTCAATGTCCTGATTATCAGTTACACCCTGTTGAGCTTATTGATGATTCTAATTCTGAGATAATTAGACCCAAGTCAATTTTGATTCTGCCACATCATTTAGACTTGGAGATTTCAGACGGGGTGATGAATATGCAAGAGGTCCTGGAATTTGATATGCTGAATGAGGAGGATAGGAGCTGGGAAGTTCTGATTTGGGAAGTTAATTTTGGAGGAAATAGAAGATTGAGTCGAAGGGTTCCTTTTAAGCTGAAACCATCAAATCAGAACCCTTACAACATTTTTTTCGAGGATGTTCAACTCAAGCACACATTCAATGATTATCCTTTTGAGCTTCAATTCTCTGTAACCTGACTTTTTGGTCTTGGATTGCATCCTCATAAATCGTAGGCCCGACCCCGCTTGCATTCTGATTTTAGGTTTTGGGTAATTTTTATCCAGAACCTAAGATATTCTTGATTATGGGGTGTGGGTCTGCACCACAATCTGGTCCACATCTGTGGACCTCTATTGACAGGTCAGAGGATTCTTCTGTTTATTCTAATTCTGACCTGCACTTGTGAATTCTTCATTTCTTTTCCTTGTATAGTGTGCCTAGCTGAAGGCACTAAACTCAGCACATATACAGTTCTTTTTAATTTTTCATCTCGGAGCGGACCTGACATTCACGCAATTCAGGTGCTTTCTTCTATTTTCCACTCTGTTTTATGTCTTTTTAATACAATGAGGACATTGCATTAGATAGGCATGGGGGGTGGATATTTATCCCTGAATTCATTCGTCATATCAGTAGATTTATTTTATTTTGATTAAAAAAAAAATCGAAATTAGGAAAGAGAATTTGGGTTTAAGAAAATTTTCAATCTTAGGAAAAGCTACATTAAGATCTGAACACAATGACCCTCAGGCCTTTGAACTTAATCAGCCCATGTATCCACTAAAATGTGGATTTGTTTTTCGAGTTCTCGCCAACTTGAATTTTATTTTAATTAGAGTAAATAAAGTTTGGGTGATAAGTATACGACTTATCAACCCGCCCTCTGATTTGAGGGAATTTTGAGTCTTAAGCATCTACACACTTTCTTTGCACTGACTCGTTGTTCGGCGATTCTAACAGAAATTGGGTAGCTAATGAACCTTCTAGGGTGATATGGCTGGCAAGTTATCGTGGGTAACAGCCCATAGGTAGGTTGTCCAGAGTCCAGTCACTGGACCTTTCTCTTTTTGCTGCCTTTAGGTAAATCTTAGACCAGGGAAGCCACCTACTTAAAAAAAAAAAAAGAAAAAAGAACAAAAAGAAATAAGCCACACTTCGTCGCACGAGTATGGCTGGCAAGTTATCGGTGGTAACAACTCATCGACCGATTATCCAGAACCCAGCTCAGAAAATGCACTAAAAATTCCCAAAACACTTAGGAAGAAGCGGAGAAGTAGAATAAACCGGGGAGATATACACTGGATTCACACTTGTGTTGACCCCGTAAAAAAATTAAAAGTAGGGAGAAAGCTACCGGTTGTAAAGATACACTTTTAGGCAGAATTCTTTTTGAGGTCACCTAGAGGCGTAGAAATCCGAAGTCCATTCTAATTGTCGATCAACGAGTCTATCACAATCACAATAAGATGCTTAAAGCTTAGTGTTCTCATCAAATTTTGGGTGAGTTGAATGGCCGTAGAAAGCCACTCTTAAACCCGAAAATTTGAAAATCCAAAAAATTAGAAAAAAGAAAAAGAGAAAAAGAAAATTTTCTTTTAATAAGGCAAGGGCTTGAGGCGGTCTGCATTTTGGCTGATATCTGGGCACTGTTGTGTCATTGAAAGTTCAGTTCCTAAGTAGACAATTTCTTAATGATTGAAAAATAACTCAAGTCCAAATAATCCAACCTAATTCTTTTATAAATAGCATATAGTTTTTGCTAGGGATTAGCAAAAGATAGGCATGGGGGTATGATGTAAACACATTTACACTACTTAAAATGTCTATTTATGCATATTCCTAAGCATAGGATTACATTTCATGATATAAATATTGCATAACATGCATCATCTTGCATTTAGAGTAGTTTGAATAAAATGGAGGTTAATTATCTCCTTTTATGTGCTTGGATAGGGCAAACATTTTATCGGAGCCTCGGATCAAAGATCCAACCGTATGGATGTGATCAGAGCGACGATTGGAGTTCAACAACTCCAAGATCACCCTAATCAGGCATCCGCAGCATCAGATAGTGACCCGGGAACCCTAGAAGATTGAGGGCCAGGATGGTGTAAATTCGCACTTCAGATGATAAATCCGACTGCATGGATGAATTCGGATCGACGATCGCAGCCCAACGACACAAAAATCGAGTCAATCCGACATCCGTGGCACCATCTACAACTTCCAAAAGATGGACGACCAAGATAGTGCCACGTGGTGCCATCTCAGCTGCCCAAACGGCCGCTTGCATCATGCGAAGGCCCCGTGCCCGATCGCTCTCCGCCGTTGGATCTTAATCCAACGGTTGTGGTCTCTCACGCTTAAAAGCATCCGCTCGACCATCCACGCCCCATAGCGCAGTGGTCGAGCGCGCTTTCGCGAGCGGCAGGCGCGAGATCGAGCCGCGGCGAGGGGCTGGAAGGCGCGGGCGATTGGGCGCCGGTGGAGCGTCAAATGCAGATCGGACTTCCACACGCACCCGATAGCGTCCACATGCAATTGAACGCGCGGCGCGGACACACGATCGCACGCAGGCGGGCGCGCAACGCAACGGGCGGAGACGCATCTTAAGCCGTCCGACCTCGCGATCGGACGGCTGAAAATCGACGAACGTGCGCAAGCTGTTGAGCGCGCGAGCATGAGAGGAGGTGCACGCGAGCCGCCCATGACACCCACATTGGGGGCTTTAGTGACGGATTTATTCGTCACTAAAGACCCCTCTTTTATTATTTTGAAGTTGTAATGTCCATTTTGCCCCCAGTCCTTGCAACTATAAAAGGAGACCCCCTCCATATGAAATTCTCATCCCTTCCTTCTCCTCTCTACCCCTCCAAAGCTCAAGAGAAGCTTGTCCCACACACGGGATGCTCCTCGCGAGATAAAGTCTAAATTTTCGTTCCCCTTCGGAAGTGGATCCTGCGATGACGACGGCGTGCTGCTTCGTTCCCGTTCTTTTGCTTCGTCCTCCTTCATCCTACTTCGTTCTCCTTCATCTAGACGTCGTCCTGTCTAGCTCGTCCTCCAAGCAACCATCGAGGAGGATTTCTCTCTCCCTATTCTTTTTACTGCTTTCTAGTGTTGTTTTACTCGTCCTCCAAGCAATCGTCGAGGAGGATATTTCTCCCTCCATTCTTTTAATGCTTTCTAGAGTAAATTTATCGCTTTCTAGAGTAATTGTTTTATGGTTTCTAGTTGTAATGAACAATCTCCTCAATGAAAATTTCCTTGTTTATTTTACATCTCATTTTGATATCTCTGTGTATTATTCTCTTTCTCTCTTACTCTCTCCCTCTCTTCTATTTATTGTAAATAATTAGATAGTTTTAAATTGAATTATTCTGTGACAAATAAAAAGAAACGCGTAGTTTTTAAATCAAACGTCCACCTCCCTGTGTTTGACCCGGAATTTTAATTTCGGTATAAATTTTATTTGTTGAACACGAATTCTTCGCTTTCGAACTACAACGATAGGTTTTCCAAAACCGAACACATTAGCGTAGCGATTCGTATACGTTCAACACTCCTCCTCCCCGGCCACCCTCCTCCTCCCCCCCTACCACCCTCCTCCTCCTCCCTTCCTCCCTACCTCCTCCTCCCAGCCTCCTACTCCTCATCTTCCTCTGCACCTCCTCCTTCGATAATCTGCCCCTCTTCCCTTCCTCCTCTTCCTTATCTGTTCCCTCTCCTCCTCCTTCTCTTCCCAATTGCCACCCTCCCCATCATCCTCTCCCTAATCCCTCTCCTCCTCTTCCCAACTACCACCCTCCGCATCATCCCCTCCCTCCTGCCATCTCCATATCTTCTTCCTTAATTTTCTTCTCATACATTTTAAATTAAGTACTTAAGTTATTAAATCCATAATAAGAAAGTACTTAATTAATTTTTTGTTATTGAAATTGCAGGTAGTTGACGACGATCACTCTTGGATGCTTCAGACATATAATTTTAATTTTTTAAAGTTATTTTCGTGATATTTTAGGATCATGTTAGATGTGGGGTGTGCCCACATATTGTCTTTTATGTGTTGTTGTTAAATTGATGGTGGGGCGTGCCCACTTTTATTTGTGTTTTGAATGAAAATTTAGGATTTTCATAGATGTGGGTGTGCCCACATATTGTCTTTTATGTGTTTTGATATCCATTTATGCATGTTATTTGTTGCATTTTTACAATGGGGTGTGCCCACTTTTATTAGGTGGTGTGATGTTTCTAAATGCACTTTTTTGTGAGAAATGAAATATTTAAGGAGAAACTCTATCAACATTTTTTAAAATTCATTAATGTTCAATATATTGGTTGGTTGCTGTTTTATTAGGTTATGGTCAGGTTTTGTTATGATTTGGGTAGGATGATGCCTAGGATTGGGATGGAGTTGCATGATGGCTATGAGGTTGCATGGGGTTTAGCTTAAGGTTGGGGTTTGGGTTGGATGATGTTTGGTTTGTGTCGGATTGGTTTTAATATATGTCGTTTAGGTTTGGTTTTAGGTTGTGTATAGGATGCATGGGCTAGGTTTAGGGTCGTTGGGTTGGGCTAAGGTTTAGGATTTGACTTGGGATAGGGTTTGGATGGTTGGTTTGGGCTAGGGTTTAGGGTTTGGGATTTGACTTGGGCTAGGGATTGGACGGATGATTTGGGTTAAGGTTTAGGGTTTAGGATTTAACTTGGGCTATGGTTTGGATGTTTGGTTTGGGTTAGGGTTTAGGATTTGGGTTGTACTAGGTTTAATTTAGTGTGGTTGCATTGTGTTAGGGTCTAGGAGTATGGTTGGGTTGGTTATGGTTTTAGTTATTTAATTTTTTTTGTAATTAAAGTAATATTTATTATAATTGTTAGATACCCACACTTGCATAAGTTTAGATGCATGTGAGGTTAAGCACCAGGTATTCTAACCCTTAGCCATTTGAATGATAATTTTAGAATGAAGGTTTGCTCTAGAAATTTGGTTTGAAACTAAAGAAATTTGGTTTGAAACTAAAATAGGAGGGAAACACATACACTTGTGCATTGGTGTCTCAACAGTTTTGAAACAGATTGTGGGTTTGGTTTTTTTTTCTAATCTTTGTTGATTAACGGCATGATTTGGAACCAAGTTATCTAAAGTAGAAGGTAAATCACTCAACTAATAGATCATTCAAGTATGGGGTACTCTTCAACTTGGTTATCCATGATAAATCATTCTTAAATTATCCTTTTGTCTTCCATTTAAGCATGGTCTTCATGGTCCGACTCCCAAGTTGTAGGTCTAGAAATGAAGGGAACAACTTGCAACCTAATTACAAGTATGATTCTTACGAAGAAAAATTGACCAGAGCCCTTCTTTATTGAGCTCTATCGAGTTTGTGGATAGGGGAAAGGTTCGCTCGAAAGAACAAATAATCACACATAGGATAAGGATTTGGTGATGTGATTTCACCTAGAATGATGAACATTTGGGGAGGATATATATGATCACCTGTAAATCTTTACTAAGTCCTTGGAATGAGAATATATTTGTTATTAACATTTAAGATTATAATTTGTTATTTAATTAATTTTTCTTTTAAAATTACGGGTTATCAATGTCAGGTACACTCGGAAGCTTAAGTAGTTAGAGGTATATATACATTCAATCTTTTTAATTTAATTGAATGATATTTTAGTTTTTTTTAATTTCTTTGATGTTCAAATTAGTTATTGTTTAGATACACACACATGCTAAAGAAGATATATACATGCGAGGCCAAACATTAGATATCTTAACCCCTAGGGTAAAAGTCCTCTGAGTCAAATTATGTCCAAATTACTCACCCATCGAGACTTACGATCATATTATACGAACAATGCAGGAAGTGTATATATACCTCACTTACATGCATGATATGTTGTCTTTATAGCATGGCATATGACTCGATTGACTTTAGTTCGGTGAAATACCAAACTAAAGAAGGTCCTTAAAGATTTGATCACAACTTAGTTTTGCTCGTTACATGTAACCTCCTATGCGGTGAAATTTCGGTTGCTTCTTCCTGCTCTTCTCTGGTATACCAATAATCTTATCTAGTTTCCTATAGTACCCTTAATTGGGCATTAAAAGAAATCTAGCTAAGGTTAATATTGGGCGGTATACTGGAGAAGTGCTGAGAGATGCTGCCAAAATTTCGCCACGCTAAGGTTACATGTAACAAGCAAACCTATGTTGTGATCAAATCTTTGAGGACTGGCTATAAAGTGAAAATCTTAACCAAGATACACATTATTCAGTCATTTTCCTTTCTAATAAGTAATTTGTTTACATTAAATTTTAGGTTATAATAAATAAATATTAGATTAGATTGTGGGGTTGAGATTACACCAGATATAAGGATGGAGTAATTTCATTCCTGGATTGGGCCTTTAATGATGATAGGAAAATATTTAAGTGAGGAGATCAACTTGACAATATCTTCTGTCCATGCAAAAGATGTTTGAATGGTTCTTTGCATGATTATAATGCTATACTCAAGAACTTGATTTGAAATGGGTGGCAGGAGCATTACACCACTTGGGGAGCTCATGGAGAGGAGTTAATTGAGAAAGTCATAAACAATGAGAACACTATTGACGAAGAGATCGACGAGGAAATTGCTTATAGTGGGGATGAAGAAATACAAGAAATGTTGAACGAGATGAGAGCAGAAGAAGATATAAATACATATAAGGAAGATCTGTTTAGTTGTGATCCATTCTATGATGCTGTTAAGGCGACTGAGGATCCTATTGCTCCTAGTGTTACGAAAATGTCAAAGTTGTCATTTTTATTGAAGATGTTTCAACTGAAGGTTATGAACAAAGCTAGTGCTAAATTCATGTAAAAAATACTTTAGTTTATTGCTAAGCTATTGAATAACCCTAATGGTTTCCCGACTTCATGGTACAAGACAAGGAAACAAATTTGTAAGCTTGGTTTGGACTGTCAAAGATCAATGCATGTTCGAATGACCACATTCTTTCCATAAATTAATTCGCAAACTTAAGTAACTGTCCTGAATATAGACATCAAAGATATAAGAAAAGTAAAAATGAAAGTAAGAGGAAACAACCTCAGAAGGTTCTTCGTTATTTCCCATTGACACCTAGTCTTCCATGCCTTTTTATATCAACTAAAACTGCACAGTGGATGACATGGCACCAGGATTGTAAATCTCAAGATGGAAGAATATATCATCCTACTGATTCAGAGGAGTGGAAGAGATTTGACGAAAGAAATAATTCGTTCGCTTAAGAAGTAAGGAACATGCGGTTGGATCTTGCAAGTGATGGATTCAATCCATTTATGTGTATGTACCCGTCGTACTCTATATGGCTAGTAGTAATGGTCACTTATAACTTACCTCCCTGATTGTGTATGAGATCTTCACTCATGATGCTAACCCAATTAATCTCCGATCCAAAACAACCAGGAAATGCAATAGATGTTTTTCTCTTGCCATGAATCGATGAACTAAACTAGTTGTGGTACACTGGCATGAAGGCATATGATGCAAAAAAGAAAGAATTTTACAATATGCATGTAGCATTGTTGTGGACCATAAATGACTTCCCGACGTACGCAAATTTGTCAAGTTGGAGCACTAAAGGAAAGCTTGCTTGTCCAGTTTGTAGGGAAGACACTTATTACCTACGACTACTGGAAAGTAAGAAATTCTATTACTTAGGACATCGTAGATTTCTACCTTTTAAACATAGATGGCAGGACTTGTCGAAATTCAAAGAAAAACCAAAGAATAAACTTAGTACAAATTCTATCAGGTTGCTGGGTTAGGTTATAATGAAGAGATTACAAGAAATTGGTGAGATACGGTTGGGTTGACCATTCAAACAAGACAGATGACCTTGAGGAATTCTGGCTTTCGAGAAAAAAGCATTTTCTTTATGAAGCTTCCATACTAGAAATATCTTATAATATTTCATAATTTAGATGTTATGCACATCAAAAATAATGTGATAGATAACATCTTAGGCGTATTAAATCTGACCGATGATCCAAAGGACACAGTGAAAACAAGAAAAGACATGAAGAGTTTGGGGATACATCAAGAGCTGCATATTCATAAGGATGATGCCTACTTCCTACCTACTATTTATAGCTTAAATCAGGCTAAAAGAGTAGACTATTCTCATTCTTAATTGAAATTCCGGTGCCAAATGGGTTTCCGTCGTAGCTTTCTCGTTGTGTGAATGAAGTTCAGAAGAAGATATCTGGTTTGAAAAGTCATGACTCCCACGTTTATATACAAGTATTGTTTCCACTGACGATATGGGGGATACTACCTGAGCCAGCTGCTGATTCATTCACAGAGATGAATAGATTTTTCAAAGCTATTTGTTTGAAGACACTACAAAATGATATGTTGGATCATTGGGATAAACAAATAGTTATTACTCTCTACAAGATAAAATAAATTCTTCCTCCATCCTTCTTCAATGTAATGATTCATCACACGTTACATCTTGCAAATGAAGCAAAAATCGGTGGACCTATAGAATTCAGATGAATGTATCCTGTGGAGCGATTTTTGAAAAAGCTTAAAGATTATGTTTTGAATAAAGCAAAGCTGGAAGGTTCAACTGTAGAAGGTTATCTCATGGAGGAGTGTATAAATTTTACCTCCATGTACATGAATGAAACAGACAACCGCTTTAATAAACTTCCAAAGAACTATGAGAGGAAATACAATGACAATGATGAAGAATATTTATCAATTTTTTATATTAAAGGAAGGTCAATTCTTCATACAAAGTACAGGGCAATTTCAGAAAATGACAGATGTTTAGCACATCTATATATTTTAAAATAAATTCCTGAAATTGATCCATTCTGCGATGAATTCTCAAGGACATCCAAATTTTTCTTAGATTTGTTTAAAGAGGATAACGACTTACAATGGATACTAGATTTTGATGTAATTGCCGATACATCATTACATTATGTATATTACCACTCTAGGTTTATAATAAATGGGTTCAGATTCAGAATAAAAGAAATTGATGATAGAAAGGTTACACATAAGGCCAGAGTTGTTAATTCCAATCTTTCCATCGATCTAGATGGATACTATGGTGAAATTGAAGAAATTTTGGAGATCGGCTTTAGATATGATCATAGAGTTATCCTATTTAAATGTCATTGGTTTGATATTTTTAAAGAGGGCACTGGTTTCAAAATTAATAAGAAACATAATTTCCTAACTGTAAATCGTAATCGTCAGATTCTTCAGTCAGATGAACTATTCACATTGGCATGTCAAGTAGCAGAAGTTTTCTATGTCCCTGATAATTACCAAAAGGGATGGGTTATACCAATAAGAACAGTACCGCGTAATCATTTTGACACACAGTTTGAGGCATACTAAGAATTAACGGAAGAAAGTCATATATATTCAAATATAGTAGATGTGGACATCTACGGTTAGTAACAATTTATTTGCTTTGTTTCATTTCTATTTAAATCAAATTCATATTCAAATTAAAGAAACCCACTTGTGTTGCATGTTTAGCTGTTTTACTTAAAGGTATAATTTTAATGTCTTCAATTTAATTGGATGAAATTATAGGTTTTTGCTAGATGTTGGGTGTGCCCACATATTATTTTTTATTTCATTGAATAGATGTAGGGTGTATCCACTTGTGTTGTATGTTTAACTATTTTATTTGGATGGATGTGGTGTGTACCCAGTTATTTGCTTTATATTTCGTTAATTTAAATGGATATGGGGTGTACCCACTTATGTGCTATACAGGTTTATACAAAAACTTCATATTTTAAAAGGAAACTCTGCCAAAATTTTTTAAATGACATTGCCACATTACCTAGCCATGCATTTAATAATATCACTCTCACAATCCTAGGCACACCCACTTTAGGAAACCACCACTCTAGCCACTTGCATTTGCTGAGTTGTAAATATGCAAGTCCTTGTGCTTTGAGTTGCAATTTCTTTTAATGTGCAGTGTGCCCACTTTCATTTTAATATACAGATTTATATAGAAACCTCCAAATTTAAGGGGAAACTCTGTCGACATTTTTAAATATTTTTTTAATGTTTGCCAAACTTTTTTCATTAATGATTTTCAACTGTATTGATTATTGCATTTTTTTCCTTGTTATAGATGTTGTTTAAGAAAAAATCGAAAAGAAAGGGTCCCCATGAGACACAACCATCCACCCAACCGATTCGTCTCCTCAGGCTCAACCACCCCCCGACAGTAGGCTCAGCCACCCCCCGACACCAGGCTCCCCCCAATCACGTTTTGTACAACCTAGGGAAATGACGCATTTACTACATGCGAGGGGGGAGGGAAGGGGAAGGAGATTGCTCATACCTTATTAGAGGGAGTAGAGGATGATCCAGATTATGGAGCATCAGATGAGGAGGAGGGGGAAGAGGAGGGGGAGGAGGCGAGAGAGGAGGAGGGGCAGGAGGTAGAGGATGAGATGGTGGGAATACGTCCCTAGTTCATGTGGACCTCTTAGTAGTGGGCACAAGTTTTGGTAAGAACTCATATACCTTTAAGGAGTAAATTACTTATATATTTTAAAGTTTATTATAACTTCAGAAATATATAATGAATATGATTAATGTTTATGCAGGTAAACTAAGAAGAAGACATTGGAAGACAAAGAATCTTTACCTCCAACGTGTCCCCGAGGGTTTGAGAATAACAATCAAGCTTAGAACCACAGGCGAAGAATTACTTGAGCTTCATCAGCCGAGTGGGCACAATGGTTAAGTTCATTGTGCCCATTTGCTACTTCAACTGGAGGAAGGTGCCCACAAAGCTAAAGAGATAGCTCCTCCGACAGTTGGAGGTAATGTCATTTGTCAAAGTTATTTTTTTTATAACTTTATGTTAAAGTTATTATCAAGTAAGATTGACATTTTTTTAAAATAAATGTAGTCAAGTTACGATTGGAGTGACAACCCCAATGCTTCTCGATATAGCCTTAAGCACACCACTAAAATCCATAGAGATCAGAGGATGGAGACCAAGAGAAATGTAATAATTTTCAAACATTTACATTTTTATTAGGTACATAATTTCATATATTATTTCTAACAATTTATATTTGATATTTAGTTTTTCTTGAACTGTAGTTCACCTGAGGAGGCCATGGAGAATTATCCTCCTGATGTCATGCCTCAAGATTGGAAGAAGGTATGTGAGCATTGGCTGGATCCCAAGATAGAGGTCAGTAAATGATTAAAAATGATTCTATTAATTTCATATATCTTAAATTCATAAAAATATTATTGTGTATATCTACAAGAGTTAGCAAGAAAAAATAAGGCCAATAGGGCCAAAGCTCCACCACAAACCCATTGTTTGGGTTGAAGGAGCATCGAGACAGTCAGGAGCCATTACGTAAGTATTGAAACTACTTTGCAGTTGAATATTACTTAATTTTTAAGTTATCTTAATATAATTGTATCATTTTTATATTTTCAGTTCGTTACACATGATGGAATGGAAATGAATATGATGGATATCTACGAGGTCACTCACGGTAAGGCTGTAGTTGAGGGTGCTCATAAGTGAATTCATGAGTAATACCAAGAGAGATGTAAGTTTCCTAAACACAAAAAATTTATAACTTTGTATATATATTATAATAATATTTTTTAATACATTTAGGAGCAAATAGTACACTTAGTACATCCCCCACCGATGAGACCTCCAACAGCATCCAGTAGCCTCTGGATCGAGAGGAATCATTTAGGAGAGTGATGCCACTGGACCACGGTGGCTTCATTCATAATGTGGGGAGGGCACACACATTGTCCAGCTAGTATGGGAGAAAAGGTGTCATCTCATCTAGTGTCATCAATCAGCTGCGTCAAAAGATTGACACACTACAGAGACGAGAGGAGAGGCAAAAGAGACAGGCAGAAAGGGATAAAAGATGTATGTCATGGATGAGAAGCTTCAAACCCTTCTATCCATTCTTCTCAATAAGGGACAATCAGAGCATCCATCTTCATCAGATCCCAACATCTACAGATGAGACGACAATGACGACATGGGCGGTGAAGGTGGAGCTAGTGGCATTGAGGCAGCACCATTTTGATTTTTATCCATTTTCTTTGTTATGCTTTTCATTTTACCCTTTTTATGTAAATATTTCATTTTCAAACTTTTTATGTACTAGACTTTATATTTATGAAATATAAACTTCTCTTTATTTTCATTGGTTATTTTTGTATAAAAGTAACTCTTTTAAGTAGGTTTAGTAGGTAGTTCCCATCATTTTGAAATTAAAAAAAAAAACCATACATTTGTCATCGCTGATTTGAATAAGCGACGGTATAGATACGACAGTAAAAATATTTTTGCCGTCACTTATCATGATAAGCGACAACATATAAGGTTTTAGAGAACCACACCTCCTCTTTTATGTAGTCACTTATTAGAACAAGTGATGACAAAAACATTTTTGCCGTCGCATCTATATTGTTGCTTATTCATATAAGCGAAAGCAAAAAACATGAGGAGGGCTTCTCTAAAGCCTTATATGCCGTCGCTTATAAGGACAAGGGACGGCAAAAATAATTTTGCCGTCGCTTGCATAAGTGATGGTCTATTTATATAAGCGACGATGAAACTTAAGAAAGGGCACGTAAAGGTGAGAAAAAGTGACGCATAAGTGCTATCGGTTATTTTCTAACTGATGGTAAATACAATTGTCGTCAATTTTAAAACAACATCGAAATATCCAATCTATCTGGTGGTCAAACAATATTTTGACGTTAGATGTGACGTCTAACCAACTGGAAAATGAACCAACGATGCTATTAACGACGTCGCTTAAGGGCATCGGTTATATGGGCTTTTCCATCGATTTCCAACCAACGGTAAAGGTTGAGTATGTTGTAGTGTGTGTTACAAAGTGCATTTGTTTACTTTTCCTCTAAGTATATCACTTACTAGTTCTTGATCAAACCTACACATCTCACATTTTTCACTCATACACTGATTATCTTGTCGGCAATTAAAGATAGAAAGCTAAGTTTTCTATAAGGTGTGAGATACGAGGGTCTAATTTAATTATCGGACTTAATCTCATAAACCCTCGTGGAGTATGGCTATCATGTTACATTGGACATGCTCCCCAAATGTAGGGTGTTCAAATCCTAGCTTTGCACTCTACTCTTCTTCAAATTCTTGTTTAGGAGATGTCCATTAACCATATTTAGAAGGGCCACCTACTCTAGAAAAATGAATGGAAAAAGTAAAAAAAAAAAAAGAGATTGAAACAAAGAAATAAAATAGTAGGAGGAAGAAAACTAAATATAAAAAATCAATAGGAAAAAAATAGAGTGAGTTAGGTAGTGAGAAATAATAAAAGCATGCCAAATGAAATAGTTGGGGAGATATACATTGATTACGCTCTTGTGTTGACCTTGGGATAGAAAAAAGAGGGAGAAAGCTACCAATCTATAGTAAGGCTAATCCGAAGACAAGGTTTGAGTGAAGTGAAGGGTAGTCTCATGTTTCAAGGAAAACTCTATCTTCTAGAGTGAGTTACCCAGTTGTTAAGTCAACATTGCGAGCATAGATGCATAAAATTTCAGTTTCTATTCAAACCTTGGGTGGATTGACGAACTATAAAAACTTGCTCTTGAGGCCCAAAACTGTGCCTAATAGAGTTTTGATAAGATTAGGAGATTTGCATTTTGGTCAATACTTTAGTGTTATTGAGTTTCTGTAGCTAAGGTCTTATGTATATTTTAATGTGATTGGCGAGGAATGACACCTCCTCATTAATATCGTAACATGTTGATGTCGAAATCCATCACAGTTTAGAAAAATGTATCATAGTATAATGATGAAAATTGAATTACATTTAAATTTGTAATTGCTCGAAAAAATTCTGAGTTCCGAGGTCATTTGCAGGGAGCAAATATTGCAATTCAATCAACCAATCATAACAATCACAAATAATGATATGCAATGAATAATCCTCTCAAAAATATATTTAATAAGTAATCAAATTATATTTCAAGAGTCAATGATAAAAAAAAAGAAGCCTAAAAATGGTGGTTGAAACCACCAATTAAGCCCAACACTTAGCTCAAATCCCAATCAAATCTCAAGTATTCAACCAAATCAGAATCTCAATCTCCCACAAGTCAGAAGTCGAGGCCAAGGCCTCAGACACCTTAAACTTCAAGCCAAACAACCTCTAAAATTTGCTTAACTGTAGGCACGAATCCTAAGGAAGCACAGTGCAAAACCCCCTCCTTCCCTTAGAAGTTCCCCCCTCTCTCTCTCTTCAGAATCAGGTATTCAAGTAAACAGGTAAATGGATTCAAGGACTAGGCCCGCATGCGTAGGTGATGATAACATCATCATGAGTCAACTAGCTTTAATTAATCATAATCAAGTGACAAATTAATCGACTCTCTGTGACATGTGTCAAACAATCACAATAAAGTGCTATTGTCGTGTTTTTATCCCCGGCAACGGCGTCAAAAATATGATCGTCGACTACCGGTTTGTACTAGAAAGGGTTTCAAAACGTTGTTGTTGTAGTACATGTCACAAATACAAACCGTCATCGCGTCAATTTTATTTATATAGTTAATTTTTACTAGTTTATTCCAGGTCGTTCATTGAGAGGCAGTTATTGATATACATCACTCTCTAACTCCAATAATATTCTATAATTCCAAAAAAAAGATTGATTTTATGTACAATAATGAATGAATGAATTAAATAATCAAAGAATGAAATAATTATATACAAAAGAATGAATTAGAAATAATTATAATGCTTGAAAATAATTATATACAAACAAGCATCAAAAATCATAAATAAATACTCTATATTATCTATTTACAACTTATAATAATAATACTTAGATATAGGTACAAGAATAAGTATTAATATATACTATACTAACTTAACTTACTAATATCTATAGTAACATATAATATATCTACAGTGACATATAAAAGTGTCGCTAAAATCTTAGAAAATCATACACATAAACTAAGGTAAAAGCTATTATCTATACTAACATATAATGTTATGTACAGTGACGTTTATATCTGTCACTAAACCTATAACTGATTTATATACATATATAATTCAAACAATACTACTCTACTTTTATACATTCTATGTATACTATTTACCTTATATATCTTATTTACATATATACATATATTTACTTTATACTTATACATATATACACTTACACAACACACACAGGCACGCACTCTACATCAAGACACAAGGAGACAAGCTCCAACGCTTAGGCTCTAACACACTAACAAACAGGGTGACACTTAGCCAAATTCCAAGCCTCTTCTCTTTTATTCTTCCATAGACCAGTTCATTAGCCAATTCAAACTGGCTCTTAACCCTAAAAAATGATTTAATTGGCAGGCAGCCTTTTCGAGGGATACACAGCACTCGTACAGGTGGGACCAGACTTCTACTAAGGCCACCCTAATCCTTGATTAAGTGCATTTTAACCGATTTATGGCTCATTAATGGGCCTAATTAGACCCATGCACAGTGCACAGCTCCTAGCCATGCACCACACCCAATTTCCATGCCAATGCTCATTCATTCATATGCTCAAAGAGGGGAACAAGTAATACATGTGTGATCGGGTGCCCGGTGCTCGTGACGACTAAAGCATCCAGTAGAGGAATTCAATTTCTATTGCTACAGGAGATCATCAAGCCATGATGTGGCACTAATTCTATCACCCACAGGCACTGTAACTACGCGCAGTTGGCTGTGTTGAATTACTGATTTTGGCCCTCTATTTGAGGGCTATAATTTATTATAAATTATAAATAAATTATGGGGTTTTAAAGCACTTACATTAGGCTACATAATTATTTAATTATTTTAAAAAAATAATTATATTTACTATATAAATAAATTAGCTAAAGTTTATACTTTATACACATTGATATTTGGGTTAATTTCTTAATTAATGTTTAAATTAGCTAATTAATGGTCTAATTGACCCTATACAGAGTTAGTATACATATTAACGTATTTATTACAGATTTTATGATATTTTCCAAGGTTTATTTTAATTTATATACATTAAATATCTGATTTCATTGTGTTATACATATAAATTATATATAAATAATATAATACAATATAAATATAGGTAACCTAGTTTAAATTACTTAAAATAATATTATACAAACATACAGTATAAATTAGTTCATTAATAACTTAATTTACTAATTTATTTTAATTTAAGTTAGTAACTTATTTAATAACTTAATAAATTAATTATTTATTGTATATATATAATTAGATTATATTACAGGTGTCTTGGTGTACATTATATATACATAATTATATATTTACAGTATCATTAATAAATAAGGTTATTTATAGGGGTTTATTAATTTATATAGTTTAGGGTACATATAAGCTACTTTGAATTAATAGATAATGATATAAATAAGTTATATACAATTTAATTTATCTTAAATACATAATTTATAATATAGAATACATATATAAGTTATATATACAGGTTATATACATATTATACAATATGTATATATATATATAGCTAGGATCTAGTTTATATATATAAGTATTTACTCAATATACATGGTATTTTTGGTCATTTTTAGGTATTTTATGATTTTTATGTGTTTTATATGTTTTATAGAGATAGGAGGTGAGAGAGAAAGAGAGAGATGAGAGATAAGAAGTATTTTTGGTATTTTTGGATGTTGAGTTCTTTTATTAAGTTCCAATATATACTGAACTGTCAGCTAGTATATTTTACCAAATCGGAGGTTCAGATGACTTTCAAACTTTTTATACACTTAAAACTATATATAATCCTACTCGCTACACATTTATTTTAATTTTTTGAATTTTTTATAGGGTTTTTATTTATTTACAAGTCAAACACTTTTTCAGCCTTCAAAGGATTTTTCAAGTGGAATCTAAGGCCTTAAATGCTATCCTACAGGTTTGCATAGCCAATTGAACACTTACACAACTTCAATACATTGCAAGAAAGATATTGAGATATTTAAATCTGATTTTTCAGTTAATTTCATCCAAATGTACATATAGGATAGTTGAACTCCATAAAGATTGCTGACAATGCATTTCAAAGCCCATGACAAGCAATAAAAATTGAATCTCAACTCATTTCAAGTATAGGAATGCTTGTTCATTTCTAATTTCAGATATATACACATCATCTCTTCTAATACTTCAAATTCCAGCTCAAGTCCTATTGTTTCAGCCCAAAAATCCAACTGCTACAATAGCAACAGCAGCTGCAGTCACTGATTTGAAGCAATAGCATTTTTTATCTTAGCAGCTGGATGAGCTACAAAGATCGGGCAGTAATCTCCAAAGTCCATACGTAAAATTCCAGATGTCTTAACATATTAAAGGGCTATCGTTCAGCCATTTCTTAATTCCATCAGCTTTGATTGACAAATTCAATATGTGATTCATCTAAGATCAAACTTTCTCAAGTCTAATTTTGGATCAAAAACCTCCATATTAAGGAGTCATTTGCATTTAATTTAGGGTTGGGAAACTCATGGAATGTAGCTGCTATGCAGCACTTTATTGTATTAATTTGGGATTCGAAAATCACAACAGTAAACATTTTTAAAAAATCTGACAATGCTTGGAAGTCACTTTGCAATCAAATTGGGGTGTTAAACTTTATATTAAAAAAAATCCTCAAACCATATTCTTCATTCCAAATCAGAGAAAACCATTGATCTAACACCTTCCTAATACTATGGACAACATGAAGGAAGTGTTAGATCAGTCCATTAAATCCATCTTCAATCCCAAATCTCTAAAACCTTATGGAATATTGAAAATTCCTTAGGTTAAAATTAGAGTCTCACACAAAGCAAAACATAAATACCCAGTAGAACCTCAAATCAATTAAGGTTGGTTTTTCTTGGCTATACCCACATTTAAGACCATGAAATCCCCAATTCATGCCAAATTCAGACATGGCTCATCTGAGGAAAGATTTAACATCTTAAATTCACTGCCATGAACTGAATTACCCAAAAACATATCAATTCACTTGAACAAAACCATTCAAAACTCAATTGATTCAAAATCTTGCGATCTTGCATTGAAATCCAAATTAAAAATAGATCAAGCAAATTGATTCTTTTTAAATCAGATCAGGGATCTTTGTGGAAAATCTGAGATGAATGGGAGACCCCTGGATGGATTTTAGTGCAAATCCTCATCTCAAAGCTAGCGAGCAATTAGATGAGAATTTGACTCTGATGGAGGGGTGACTTGCGAAATTAAATGCAAGGAAATTCATAACATGAAATTGTGATGTGAGGGGGAAGATCAATGATCAGATGGACGAAATGGATTCATCTCCTCTTATCTAAATTGATTAGAGAAGGTGGGAGTGTGAATTCTACACTACACTAATCTACTCCAAACTAATGATCAAACCAATGATTTCTCTATCTAATCTACTCTAAATTACACTAACTAAACTACAATTAACTAGAAAGTAGTAAAATTATACTAATTCTACTCCTAGAAAGCATATAAAATCCTAATCTAAAGGAGGAATGGGATGCCTGGGCTGCAACTAGTCACTGCAGTGACAAAGGGGGTTGAGGAAGATCTTTAGCGAGGAATGGGATCCCTGGGCTGCAATTGGTCACTGCAACGATGAATTGGAGGAGGGAAGCTACTTATGTCATAAGCAGACGATGAATGGGGGAGGAAACTAGAGACTAGACGAAGGGATCACACAAGGAGGAGGGAGCGATCCTTTGCGTGTGAGCTCTAGGAGGTGCTTAAGTAGCAATCAAGAGTGATTCCACTCACCGCAAGATGAAAATAGGTGATTAGGGCATGGGTGGCCACGATGAGAGGAGAGGAGGGCGGGAAGAGCCAATCTAAAGGATGGCCATTGGATGAGATCTGGAGGTAGAGGTGAAGCTATGCGCAAATTCGTGTGAAGCTTTGATTGAGGAGCAACCGCAGATCATGTGGATCAAGGCGTTTATAGCGAGGATCAGCTATGTTCTTCGTGTGAACAGTGCAACAAGAGGTGCATCGTTGGCTCAGGTGTCTATTAGTGTAATTACAGACAAAGCCCCTCAAGTGAAACGGTGTAAACATTGCAGGGGGACCCTTAAGTGGGTAGGAATGCTATCAGAGCAGTCCCTAAGTGTTACAAACAGTCCTTGTGACCTACAAATAGGTCCCTGGCAAGTTTTCTAATGAATGAAAGGTTATATATGAAGGACCTAAATGTGAATCTCTAAATTTAAGGTCCTAATGATATCCAAATGCTACCAAGTTTTTATTGAAGCTTAATTGAACATATTAGAAGTTAATTTCATTTTTGATTTAAAGTTTTGAGGTCATTTGTGTGTTCAATTTGTAATTGGATCACCAATTTGTATTTATTAATAGAATTCTCAATAAATGACCTAATTTTGCATTTTTAACATAGATTTGCTGTTTTAGGTCTTTTCTGTTAATTCTCACACTTAACCCTTTCTTTATGTTAATTTGATAATGTTTAACCTAGTTTCTAGCTTAACATAGGCATTTTAGCTCTGATGAGCCATACCTCATCACAAATGCTCCTACATAGTCGCCTGAATGTCACAACTCCATGCATATCCATTCTGAGAAGTGAACATTAAATCAGGGTTAATTCTGCAGTTTTAACATTACATTATGAAAGCAGAGTAACCACGGGGTTTGTTAGGGGTTAATCTAAGGTCTAAGAAGCATTAAATTCTAATAAAAGGGTCCACATAGATAGAAATAGGATTTCATGCATTTCGAGAATCAACTCATAACTTAAAACCCTAATTTCAGATCCGCTTAAATAACAGAGGTTCTGGTCAGGATAAAATTCATCTAAACCTTCTAAAATTCATATAAAAATATTTATTGAGATTTGTATCCTTGATTTGACCATTGGAACCTATTTTAACCTTTAACAAAGTCACAGATAGAGTTCTACCGTAATTTGGGTTTCTGTGTAAACTATCCAGTCAAACTTGGTCAAAACTCAAATTTGACTTTACTACTAGATTCCTTGGGTCTAAATTAGGTTTGTACCAAAATTTGGACCCAATCAGAGTCCATCATGACCTAGTTTGCATTCTAGTCCTTTTAAACTATGTTCCTCACATCCAGGCCCTTAGCTTTCAAATAATTACAAATAGCCCCCCAACTTTATTGTATTCTTCACAAAAGGGACCCTACTGCCATTGCAGGTGCGAACCTAAAAGAACTGACCATCAATCAAGGATACCTCCTTGATTTCTCGACTAATCCCTTCCAAAATTGGAAGGGATGATCTTCAGGAAGTTCCCAATCACCTGAATCACATCTGGGACCCCGATTTGATCCACAAAGCTCGTGTGAACTCCTCAAGATCAAGGATATTCTTCCCTAAATTTTTGATCTCCTCAAGCCAATTTCCTTGCCTAGAGTTTGCCCAGGAGCTTTATATAAGCTCTAATATCTTCCACCATCTAGAACTAGCTCAGTTTTGGCCACAATTCTTCATCAATTCTCCCTCTCCGACCACCTCCACAATAGCTCCAATGACTACTCTTTCTCTAGGATCTTCACTTGCTGCCACATACCATGGATAGTAGGTTCTTCTTCCTCACCTTCCTCCGCTCCTCGCCAGCCACAGCAGGAGCACCAAGATCCTCTTTATCATCGTTGCTCCACCACTAGAGGACTTCTCTTCTCCGGCATCGGCCAATCACAGCCGGCGCCCTCCTAGTCCTTTCTTCCCTTAGTTTAGGTTGCAACCTATCCCTCTTCTCCTCCTAAATCTTCCTATCCCATTCCCTTTCTGTTTCAACCGCTAATTCGCCCTCCACCACTCCATCTTCCACAGCTCCGGTTGAGCTACGGCAAGGTCTCCATGCCACCATAGACCTCCAGTCAACCTGCTACCGATCCCATAAGCTCCGCCATCCCACGCCCAACAAAACCCCTCAAGAAATTGAGGGGATTGTCCATCCAAATAGCCTGCCAAACACGATCTCCACTGCACGTCTTCCCCGACTTCGTCAGACGTCCACATGCACTTAAATGCCATGCAACCACCGCCAACACATTTTCCATCCTACAGTGAAGCTCTTGGACCTTCTAATTAGGGCTTTTGAGCTCATGTTCTCTATTTCAGGTCTTGTCGAACATGGTGACGGAGAGCCATTTTCGCGCATTTGAAAGTCGTCGAAAGTCGTAGTATAGTCGCGCAAAAACCACTCGTCAAAGATATTTGTTATAACGAAACTCTCGTAGATCTTTATTCTTTTTAGAACTTGAGTCCCGGTCG
This sequence comes from Thalassia testudinum, assembly GCA_037157565.1. Classification (NCBI taxonomy): domain Eukaryota; kingdom Viridiplantae; phylum Streptophyta; class Magnoliopsida; order Alismatales; family Hydrocharitaceae; genus Thalassia; species Thalassia testudinum. Next base: position 14,232,998 of record JAZHRO010000065.1, on the reverse strand, counting down.
TTCGTCTCTTGGAGGTGTAAAAATGAATCGAGATTTGGATCGACTTTTATAACCTAAATCTAACCTAAGCTACTATTTTTGTCTTTTTGTGTTTTTGATTTCTTTTTTATTTCGAAAAGCGAATTGAAACCAAGATCTAGATAAACTAGCAAAAACCTAAGTGACTATGTGCATCTAAATGAGGCCATGGTGGCCGTGCATGGTGTGAACAAACCAAAGTGTCATATAAGCAAGCAAACATGAGGACAATCAATCACAAAAACATTATCTATGCATAGAAATTTATCACAAATCATCTACACTAGAAAGCATATAAATAGAAGAAAATCCCTCATGCCGAAAAGTTGCCACTAGGGCCATCGGCCTTATGTGAGGGTGTAGGCTAGACCTTGGGTATGCAAACCCGTCTACACGCCTACCAAAAGAGATGGCTGGCCACAAGAGGCTATGGGTGAGCCTTCATGGCCGTCCAAGAAGAAGAAGATGAGGGCTAGTGCACCCAAGTGGAGAGAGGAGGGTGTTGCTCCCTTTCTCTACCAATGGTCGTCCTTGAAGCTTTGGAGAGAAGCTTCTCTAGCTAGCTGTCCATGGAGCCTTGGAGGAGGATGAGGAGGACGGCCTTCAAGTTTTGGAGGGTGGAAGAAAGTTTAGAGTGGAGAGTATGGATGGGAGAATGTATGGAGAGAGGGTGGATGGTGGTTTTCAGATCCACCAAATGTGGATCTAAAAATTGAGTGGCTCTTGGTTGCTATTTTTGGAAACCAAGGCAACCACACATGGTAGAGAGTTCTAGAGAACTCTAGGCTAGATATTTTCGTGTGGATGGTGTGTGTGGGTGTGTGTGGGTCGAAACTTAGGTGGCTAGGTTGATTAGGTTGGGTTCTAGTGGGTTTAGGTCAAGGTAGGTCTCAAATTAGGGTTATAAACCCTAATTCACTAAGGTAAAGTGCAATTAAACTTAATACAAGTTTAATTGGGTGTGTGGAAACTTAATTGAGAGTAAAACAACTCAATTAAGTCAGGTCTCGGTCAATTGGACTCTCACTGAGTCCAATTGGACAGTGTGTGCTGAGATCAAGGCTCAATTGGACTCAATGAGTCCAATTGAATAGGCTGATGGAATTGACTAAGATCCAAGTCAATTAGGTTTAGTGAGGACCTAATTAGGTCATTAGGGAGGTCTATAGGTGATGTAATAGGGTTAGGGCACCTTAATTTAGGTTCCCATGGGGTTGGAATTGGGTTTAGGGACCTAGAGATCCAAGATCAAGGCTTAAATCTCAAAACAGGAATTGGAGAGCAGTATCAGACGTCTAATTATAGAATCCGACATCTTATACTCAAAAATCAGAAGTCCAGACTTGTTTTCTGGATGTCCAATCAGAGTCAGGAAGGATTTCGGGTTCTGTTTTGGGTATTCTGCAGAAATTAGACGTCTGACAAAGTGTCTGGACATCCAATAACACTTCAGAAGTGGGTTTGAAGTGTGCGGGAGTTGGCTAAGGGTCCTGGACATCTTAAAACTTATCTGGACATCCAGAGAAGGGTTGGAACTAGGGTTTTAGGGCTTCCTAGGGTGTTGTGACCTAATCTAAGGGTGGCTAAGGCTTGCGGAAGTCTCTAGGCTATCCTAGGGCTAGGATGGACCTAAGCTCTTCACATTTTACTGCTTTATTTCTACTTAATAGAATAGAAAACCTTTAACGCCCTTACATTATTATTCCTACATCTAAACTAGGTCTTCTGCTCCAGCTCTGCCATAACTCCCATTATTTCAGATCCAGCTTCAGATCCTGCTCCAGATCCAGCTCCAGATCTGCTTATTGCCTGCAATCGACATAATACACTTAATCAGCACATTATAGCATTATTTTATGCATAGCTAAAGGAAAGCAGTAAAGATGCAGATAATGCGTATGCATGCATGAATAACCCTAACTTATGCTAAGTCTTAGCTTAATTTAGGTCAATTAAGACCTATGATTGCTGCGCAATCACGTGGCCATCGCCTTCGTCTTCCCCGACCACGTCCGCTCATCTCCAACTGCTAGATGACTAATTGAAGCGTGCAATCAACGCAGCTACAGATCTTGTAGGTTCCAAAGCCTTGAACTGAGACTTGAATCCCACCAGCAGCTACAACCGAGTGAGGCTTCCTTTGCTACTATACACAAAGGGAGGCAGGGACAATAGTCCCACCTTGTATACTGACGGGCACGCAAAGGAATTTCTACCTAGGCCTGTTCGCCCAAGCACACCGGGGATCGAGTCCCTACTCATGTGCCTCATCGCACCTCCTGCCTCGCCCACGAAACACGCACGTAGGTCTGGCCACTTCCTAGGATCTGATAACTCGATACGAAACCCGATTAACCTTGGGTTTGAGAGAGAAAAAAGAGGAGAGAAGATATCTGTGAGAGGAGGGGGTGGGTTTTGCTCTAAGTGCCTTAGGGCCCATGCAGAAGGAAGAGGCCTTGACACTTAACCTCTGAGAGTTGCCTCTGTGTGCTGAAGAAGGAAGGCTCTTATGAGAGAAGCCTTTGTCTTGTGAAGGCCTTAAGAAGGGTTGGCACCCTTGTGTGCCTTCTGTGAGGCTCTTCCATGTTGTGAAGTTAAATCGACTGATTTACATAGGTGACAACTGATTGAGGTTGATTCTGCTGATACTGTCGGATTATTTTAAGTACCTAAGTTAGAGTGGATTGCTGATTGAAGGCACTGTTTAGTTATTTGAATAAATTGAATATGAGATGCATGCTTAATTAGATGATCTAAATGGTGATCTACATCACCACTTTTTAGGTTTTCTCTATTCTTTTTGTCTCATGATCTTTTGATTTACATATGAATATCAATCTGACAAGTTGTATTCATTGCATATCTTTTATTGTGCTCAATTTATTATGTTTATCTATTCTGAATGAAGATTAATATGTGAATTCCACATTTTCTCAATGTGAATGACCATGAACTCCAATTAGAATTTGAATTTATAAATTTCAATGTCTTGCACGATTTAGTAGTGTACTACAATAAACGCATATTTAAAATCTCCTATTTTTCCCCGAACAGTGGGGCACGAGCGAGGAGTGTGTGTGGTGAGAGGGACCTCACCCCGTGTATCTGAACTGAATAGCTAACAGACCACAAGCGTTAAATACGCAAATAAATTTTAGAAAAGCCTGATGTGGGACTATCAGCTAAAGCCTTCTTTCACGTGTTGTAGCTAAAGCTCTTCTTCGATTGCTGCTGCTGCTAAGCTTCTTTCTTCAATTAAAGCTGCAACTGAGTTCATGAGATGGTTCTGCAGTGATGGGAGGTGGAGATGAGGTCGATGGTGGCCTATTCGACCACGAGATGCATAAAAGATTAAGTCTTATCATTGTAGTGCGAATCGCGGTAAAATAAATAATATTTATAAAGTTCGGTGAATACTAAGTCGTTCACAGGGCGGCAAACACGATTTCTATGCTAAAGCTATTAAGAAATTCATTCTAAACAAATATGTATATATTTATATATGTATATATGTAGGCATCAGATATCCAGATAATCAAAATTTTATAAGGAAACAGTTTTTCACTATAATAGCAATAATTATACTAAAGAAATATAGAAAGATAGAGAGAAAGAGAGGGAGAGCAGATGATGATGACGCTACTTGTGCGATTCTTGTGGGAAGTGTGGTAGCACTTCAGATCCAGAGCAGAGGGATGAATGCCAGAGAGGAGTTGCAGAGAGGGAGAGAGGCTGGAGTTGTATCTAGTGGGAGTCTACTGGAAGAGATGATCAACAAGGGGGCTCTGGTCTTCTTTTATAGCTTTGATAAGGGTAAAAGAGGGCATTTTAGCCCTCCAACTCATGTAACAACCTTAGGTTGATTAGATCCGTCGATCGAGAGATCAACAGCTCAAATAGCACCTAAAAATAGCCTCCAACACTCCTTATACGCTCGGATTCACTCTGGTGGTTCCACATTAGCAGCTTGTGAGCTAGCCAATCATGATCTGTTGCTTGCCCACTTCTCCTCGCATGCGCTCAATTCAAAACGTGCGCGCTTGATTTTATCCGTCCAATCTCTCGATCGGACGGCTTAAAATCTCGTCAGCACCACCTTTGTGCGGCGCGTTCGATTCCACGTAATCCGCAATCCGCAAAAGCCTCTGATCGTGCAACGCATTCACATCTGCACCACTAATTGAAGATCCCATGGTCGGATTTCACCCGTGCCTTATCGCTTTCCTAATTTGTGCATAGTGCGGCTCGATTCCATGTCGCTCACTACTATTGGAGTGCTCTAGCCAATGCGCTAAGGCATGTTTTGCATCACGTTTTGGTTTTAGGCAACTCCACTCTCAACCATTGGATGGAGATCCAACGGTTGAGATCTTCTTTTGGCTGATGAGGCATGGGGCCGAGGGCAACGTGAGTGCATGGTGCCCGTTGGATGATGATCCAATGGCCCACAATGCATGAGAAGGGCTTCTTTAGAGATTGGGGGTGCGACGAGGGGCAGCTGTGATAGTGCCACGTGGCACCATCATGATCGTCCATCTTCTCTTCTTTGTAACAGGTGATGTAGACCTCTGATTGGGTTGATTCTTGAGCCGTTGGACTGCGATCATTGATCTGGAGCTATCCGTGCAGTCAGATCTTTCATCAGAGGCTTGGATCTCTGTCGTCTTGCTCCATGGCCTCTGTTCTTCTATGGATTATATGTGATGCTACAATTGTCTGATCAAGACGATTTTGGAAGTGTTGGACTCCCATCGTTGTCCTGATCAGATTGGTGTGGTCTAATCTATCATTTGCAGCCTCGAATCATCTGCAATTAATTTCATCTCTCTTTTAATGCATAAAATGACAATATTATTTATGCAACTAACAAGCTAACTATTGTACAAATTACGACACTTATGCATGCATTGTTCCTAAGTTATGCTAGAATCTAACTTAATTTAGGTGATTTAGATTGCATGATTATTATCTAATCATGGACAGATGGCGGCAGAGCACGATGACAATAACGACGGCAACGGTGACAACCTGAAACAAGAAGCACAGGCTCTAGGCCCTAATTAGGGCATTCATGAGTATCGCCGTGAGGTGAGGAGCGCGTTGGTGGGCTACGTTTAATGGATGGAGGTCAATGGTGATCGGACAACATCGAAGAGGATGGTGGAATGATGGGTCATCCGGCAGAATGATGAAGAGGCCAATCACCTCAATAATCAGAGGGTTTTTGCTCTTTGAAGTGTGGGTAAGGTAGCGGTGGCTGTGGCGTGTTGTTTGAGTGCGTGTAGTGCCGACGCGAGCTCACTGGAGCTCTCACCAAACTTGGGGAAGACAAAGTGGGAGAGGGTGGTTCTGTGGTTGAAACTAGGTCTAACGGGTGCAAGAAGTTACTAGAGATAGAGAGGATAGGAGAGAGATGGGATTCTAGATGAGTGGAGGTGAGGAGTGCCCGACGTTGACCTACCGAATGCGAAGAAGACAAGATACTCCAGTGAGGGGGAGTGGCAACGACGAGGGCGGAGGGAGCTCCTGCTGTGGCTGGGGAGGAGCGGAAGAGAGAGAGGGAGGATCATCCAAGCTGGCAAGTGGACGGCCGGAGGAAGGACGTCGAGTGGGGTTGTCGGAGCCTAGCCAAAGAGCAACTGGAGGAGGAGCAAGAAGGTGATTTTCGGCCTATTCTTGGCTGAGTAAGTTGGGGAATTGATGTAGAGCTTTAATAGAGGTTCTTGAGGCCTTCAATTGCTCAAATTTCGCAAGATTCCTCATGGATTTGGCAACTTGAAAATCCCACAAATCTCGACTTCGCCTGAGCATTCCCCTTCGAGTTAGGACTTGAGATTCATTTCATATCGAAGAGTATCTCTTCCTGACCAATCCCTCCAAATTTAGAGGGATTTGGTCTTGACTGAAAGGAGAAATCCACGGTCAAAGGTTGAGTATGGGTTTGACCTCCTTGTTGCATCATATTTAGCATATCCCCACATTTCTCAATGACATCCTAGTACATTTCCCAAAGTGGTGGATTTGTCAAACATTGTATATACTCGGTGTTATGTAATCCCCACAATTCATTGTACTTTGATAAAAAAAGCATCCCAGGTTGAACTACATATCATTTGTGTTATCATCATCTTGGCATGGTCCATAATGAGGTTTTTTGTTTTTGGTACATTAACTGAATGCTACTAAAAGGATCTGAGGTTCTGAAATATTCTTCACTATGTCTAAGCGCAGTCTCGATCATTTTCTCTTTTATGCTCATACGGGACTCAGGTTTATTGAACATCTTTCCTATGTTGTCAGGTTGCATCTCCAAATTAGGTGGTGGATCAGGAAGAAGAATCAAATTCAGGTCCAGATTAATTTGATTAGATCAAATCAGATTTCACCTGCAACATCAACTCTACTGGAGGCCTTTAGGTCAAACCTAGGGACCTCTAACTGTGTTTCTGTACTAAAGAATAGATGAGGGACTAGATGTGTATTTGGACCCAATCAAGGCATCCAAAAATTTTGGATGACTAAGGTTGTTTGAGGCAAATGGACCTATTGATCAAAAATCCACACACCTAAGAATTACTTGGGCAGCTAAGAAGGGAGAGTCCCACAAAGACCCCTACATGGTAGAGCGCCCCACGGGTTACAGGGTTTCCTTCACCCAACCTTCGTTGTCACCACAATTCCAAGTAGATCGGAATGTATGAATTGAGACCTAATCTACCAATTTTAGCCCTAATTGTGCCTTGAATTTCACTTGATTTAGAAGTTATTTTAAATTGTGACCTAATTTGTAGGTTAATTGATTCACAAAGTGAACCAACTTCACCTAACTTGTCCTAAGGTTGAGGATGAAATTTGGGTTAGAGCACCCAAATCACCTTGAATTGGTTCTCCACAAGTTATTAGCTCGCAAATTTTAAGGTTCAAGTGAATTTAGAGCCTTGATTTTAGGGTTCACTTGATTAGATCAGTTCAAACAAGGGCTTGGGTAGCACACAAATGCGGGAAGATCAATTCCTTAATTGCCAGCAAGTGTGTACCAACACTTCAAAACCCTAATATTTAACCCTAATTGGCTCTAATTCCAAGTCCAATTTGAATCCAAATATGTCACCTTGGACTCAAACAAAAAAGTGAGTAGTCCAACATGTTGAGAAATTTAGTGTGAATCCCTAATAGGAACAGAAAATAAGGATGGGAAACCTCTAGTCAAATCACATCAACTTCAATCTGGTTTCAATCAATTTCACAAATTAGGAAACTCTTTGCCTTTAAATGATAATTACTACGAAAATAAGGCAAGTGAATCCTAATTGATCTGTTTCCTTTTTATCTTCCCAAGATTAAGAGATGATTAGGGAAGAAAAGGAATTTTACCTGCCCTGGTGTGGCTGATTGCACGGAAGATCAACTCACAATAGCAAAGAAAAGTAGATAGGAAAAGTTAGAAATCAACTCAATAATGATATGGCTAGTGGTGAATTGCGCATTGCTCCCCGACAACGGTACCAAAATGTTGAAGTGAAAATCATTGTGGTTTAGAAAAACACATCGTAGTATAGTGACAAAAATCGAATCAACATTTAAATTTGTAAAGCTCGAAAAACCGTGAGTTCCGAGGTCATTTGCAGGGAGCAAAATTGGAATTCAATCCACTAATCGAATAATATAAATATGAGCACAACAAGCATAAGAGAGATATATGCAATGAATAATTAATCAATTAAAAATGTATACAATAAAAATCCAAAGTGTATCTCCAATTCAATAGACAAAAAATATAATAAAGAGCCTAAAAAGTTGTGGTTGAGACCATCATTTAATCATTTAGCACTTGGCTTAATTCCCAACTTAAGTTCAAATCAACTTCTCAAAGGGCATCAGATGCCTCAAACAGTAGCCTTAATTAACTATTTAATTCAAGCCCAACACATGGCCTTAAGCCTTTAGCCCCAAACACATTCACAAATTTGCCTAAGTGTCTAGGCACAATTCCTAAGAGCAAAAGCCCCTCCACTCTCTTAGAAATCCACTCCTCTCTCTCAAACCAAGCCTAGATCACTATCGAGACCCAAATCTGATCGCTTCAGACCGGCCTAGTGAAAACCAATTAGATTCAGAGTAGGGGGACCGATCCAGCTCGCATGGAGTGGGTGATCGGGCTAGCATGCATATGCTTGTGAGGAGGGACTCGACTCCTCGTGACTAGGGCAACCAGGTAACACACGTTATTCAATAAGTATCAAAAATAAAAGTAAATGGCCATGATGTGGCACTATCTTCTAAAGCTTTCTTGTGTGTGCTATAGCTGTTGTTGTTGGATTGCCCAATCAAGGGCCTGGATGGCTTCTTTGTTGCAACTTGCAACTATTGCAGGTGGTGATGAGGTTGTTGATGGACGGAGCATAGCAAGCAGACATGACATATGGCAGAGCGACGACGAACCTGTAAATGAAGAACACGGGCCAAAAAGCCCCAATTAAAGGGTTCAAAAGCACCGTCGTGAGGTGGTGAAGGTGGCAGCGGTGTTATTTTTATGATTAGAGGTGTGTGGAAGTTAGTCGACGTCGGAGGTGGTGGCAGATGATGGGTCTATTCGGGGAAGCGTTCAAATGGGTGAAAGTCCCAATAGGGTTGGGGCTTGTGCTTAGTAGGAGGGGAGGAAGGTTTTGTTGGTCGTGGTGCTAAGTTTGGTGGTGTGGAGCACGGTGGCGGCCTTGCCGAATGCGGAGAAGAAAGAGAGGGACTACAGGAGTTTGAGGCCGAAACGAAGTCCTAAGGGTCTAAAACTAACCTAGAGAAGAAGCAGAAGAGAGAGACCTGCTTAATTGGATGAAAGGAGGACAATTCCTTGCCAACGTGGCTTGCCAGAGCCGAGGGAGATGAACTCTTCGATGAGGGAGAATGATGATGATGATCGAGATAGAAGGTCCTAGCTACATGCACTAGAAGCGAACGAGAGAGAGAAGGATATTGGGCTGTCCAATTTGATTATTGGACGGTCGGAGGATGGAGGTCGAGGAGGTCGCTGGAGTGCAAGTTGGAGACAACTGGAGGAAGAGGGGAAGAGGGTGGCTGATTCTTGGCTAAAGTATCCGTGGAAATGTCCCAGGGTTTATATAGAACCTATTCCTCACCTTAATGAACCAATTTAAGCAAGTTTTGACTTGCTTCTAAGTCATTTTTGAAGCTTGAGAAGCTTGACTCCACCGGTGATGATGGCAACCTTGATTGAGCTCCTGAAGTAGATCAATGGAAAAAGGATCTTCTGATTTTCAATCCCACCAAGTTTGGTGGGATTTATCTAAGATTTGAACTCCCAAATCTCATATTCAAAGTCAATGGTGTTGGGTGCTTTAGGAATCATGATGTCAATGGAGGCAGGGGCCTATGTGAGAAAGTGACGAGAAGTTAGGGGTCTTTTGGTAAGGAAAGTTGAAACCTAGGGGTCTAGATGTGAAAAATAAAGATTTTAAGAGAAGAAATGCAAACTAGCTCAAGATGGACTCTAATTGAACCTAAATTTTGGTGTTAATCTAATTTAGACCCAAGGAATCTAGTTGTGAACTTGGATTTGAGTTTTGACCACATTTGACTAGGTAAATTGCACAGGAGCCCAAATAAGGGTAAATTCCTGTCTAAATCTCTGTTTTTAGTCAAAATGGGTTCAGATGGTAAAAGTGAATGTACCAAACCTCTTAGAATATTTTTTAATGATTTTTAAGAGATTTATTTTGAATTTATCTCTATCAAAACCCTTTCAATTTAAGTACGACTGATAATTAGGGTTTTCAATACTATTTTCATCCTAGAAATGCGTAAAACCCTGATTTAGTTAATGTGAACCCACTTATTGGTCTTTTGAGTTCATTTGACCTTGAATTAACCCCTAATTGACCCCTTAGTTAATCTACATTTATCATGCGATGGTAAAATAATAAAATTAACCATGTTTTCTTGTCTTCTCAAATCAGTGTAGTACAGAATCATGATCCTCAAACAATCATTTAGGAGCATTTAATACTTGAATTTGACTAATTTGAGTTAGTTATGATGAATGATGGGGTTACCATCACATCTCCCTCCTCTATATACCGACTCATCATACGAAGGATCCCTATGGCACTCTCCCCCCACCGATACGCTTCTATGGCTGATAGTCGACCTTCTTTAGATGGAGCGACAGGAGTCTCAAGAACGAGGTGTTTTTCGAGAATCAAGTTGCCTCCAATGGTTTCCACCTACAAGCAACTTTGCATTACAACTTGAACTACACCAAAATAAAAGTAAAGAGATTTATGAATTTTGTAATACTTGCCATGTGAAGGTAGTACCGGTAGATGTTTTCCAGCACCATGGGGCCCGAAGGAGACATGCCCCACTCAATGGCACGATACAATAACAATCATACCCTCACCTTGGTGCAAGCAACGATACTGGCAGATAGCTTCGGCAAAAATTTTGGAGGCGACCATGTTACCTCCCCAGCCTCCTCCGATTGTCTCTCCAGTAAGTCCTCCTTTACTATAGTTGAGGACCAAGTTCCCTTCAACCATAGTTACCTTCTCCTACCAGGCAAAGGCACAACCTCCCTCCCCGGTTAGCTACCTAAAATGACCCTTTCTGAACCTCTAATTAAACCTCGGGGGTTGCTAGGAAATTTTTGGGACCCCGAGGAAAATTTTCATAAATTTCCCACTTAAGGGCCCCTTTACAATTTTTTCAAATCCCCAAGGGGTTTTATCACAACTTTTGCATGCCTATTAATGTACCTTGAGATCCCCAAAAATTTTCTGAGCTCCGAGTGGTTGTTCGTAAATTTCTAAGTAATAAATAATCCACATAAGGACCCAAGCACAACTTTTTCTTTTCATGTTTAGCAATTTGTGAATTTTTTGCACCCCTAGCTTTCATCAAATAAGGGCTTCCTTCCAAAGATTAAAATGTGGGGTGCAAACTTACAATATTTCCCCTACCCCACCACCTTAAAACACTAAACCTCACCCTATAAGTCCCCTTCACCTCTTGCCCCGTGCCCGGCCACACCGCAGCCTCATGTTTTCGTTCCTCGAGCAACGCGTCATGCAAAAGTTGTCAGAGAGAGGGGGAGAGATAAAGAGTGTTACGACCTGATTCCCGAATCCCTACGAGACACGAGAATCGGACCGACTCGACTGATCCCAAGACCCAGTTGTCCAACGAAAAAGTAACCAAAAGAGCAGCAAAATAACCCACATTCACAATGTATATAACTAGCAGTAACAAAATACAACAGTAAAGAAATGAACTACTACAGTATACACCACCACAATAGTAAAGAAATAAACAGGTACATAAACATGATGCTTACAATAAAATAGTACAGAGGTAACAGAAACTACTCACTACAATAGAAGGAAAGGTACAGTGGGTACTACACAAGTAAAAATTACTAGGCTCTACTAGGCCCAGCACCCTCTACAGCCGCCGGCTCTGGCTGCTCAACACTTGGTCCTGAAAAGGTGACAAAGGTGACATGTCAGCGAAACGCTGAGTAGAGTGGCAACCAAAAAGAAAACAGTAAGGTGGACAGTAGCTGTTATATTTTTAATCTCTTTCTTTATTTTCCGAGTACTCGTTATTGAGTTATTCCTCAGATCTTTCTCTTGATCTCGAATGTTCCTCGTGGGAAAGATCTTGATTGCAGTCTTTTCCGAAAAGTAGAAGTAACACATGTGCTCTCCTGGCCGGGAGAGTCCCCCGTGGTGGTCCTACCCTCAGTCAACCACCCCAAGGTCACTGACAGACGTAACGGTGACTACGGCACGCGCGATAAATGCACGGGTAGCTACCCCGCACTGGCAAGCGGTCAGTTGTTTCCATTAACGGGTGCACCCCAAAGCATAGCACGGAACCAATATAGGGCAGAGCCCTCTCAGTAACAGGGGTCCAGCCCCTCCACAGTAACCAAACAGGGGTCTTGCCCCTCCACAGTCCGCGCACCCTCGCCTGACTACCCTGGTTTGCCTAGTGGGCTAACAAGTCGGTGTAGGAGGGCTAGCAGAACCCCGGGGCCCGTGGGGTACTAGTGCTCTCCCTACACTAGTAGCTCTCCTCGGTACTGTGTACACGAGGGCCAAAAGTCGGTACAAAGTGGCCAGACCTAACCCTGGGTCCCTGGGGTGGCTAGCTCCACTTTGCACTAAATCGGGGGATAGTCGCTCTCCTTGGTACTCCATACTCAAGGGCTAGCTCACTTCCCCAATTCTATTCCATTCACTTCTCAAGAGCTCTACTCCTAATTCTCCGTAGGGTTCATGCTCATTTTTTTCTTTAACTCAGCCAATTTAGGTTTCATCATTTCAGCTTTATATTCATATAGCCCATGTTCTCAACAGTAATTATCCATTCATAAACAGGCAACTGTTAACCAATTACAGGCAGTTATCGTTTTCCGTTCTACTTTTCCAAGACTGTAATATATATTCAATCTAGTTTTCCAGTCCTAGGATTCATGCCATATCCTAGGATCTATCATTCAATCTAGTTTTTCAGTCCTAGGATTCATGCAATACCCTAGGATCTATCATTCAATCTAGTTTTTCAGTCCTAGGATTCATGCAATACCTTAGAATCTAAGTGCATAATAATTAAAGGGGCCACTCTACCCGCAAAATCGGGAGTACTGGGGGCGCGATCAGCAAGCCTGCGCACCTCTGCAACCCCTAGAGCTGCAATGGAACGGGGTCCTAGCACAAGGATCAATTACAAGGAGCTACTCAGAACAGGATACAAATATTGTAAACAGGTAGAGGAACTAAATCTGAGAAGAATGAAACTTGAAATGCGGAAAACGGACTTCGAACGGACCCTAAACAGGTCAAAAACAAGTTTGCCCAAAATCAGACGTCTGGAACATCTTCCAGATGTCTTAAACGATGGCTCAGGTCATACCTTGATCCTGCGCTATCCTTCAAACGTCCAGAATCCCATTGAACTGTCTGGACTTAGTTTCCAAACGTCCGACTGTCACTCTGGACGTCTGGAGACCCTCTTCGCTGTCTAGTGCTATGCCCAGACGTCTGATCTGTGTGGGAGGGCGTGCCCTTGCGCCTTCCCGAACGAGACCTGCACGCACACGCGATCGTCCTCAACACGAAATGAGGCAAAACTCCTTGGCGGGACGGCTGCATGGCCGTACACGGGAATATAGGAAGGATGGAAAAATATTATACCTTTCAGACGTCTGGACCTTCCTCCAGACGTCTCCAGCATCGTCTGGACGTATGCCCAGATGTCTGATTCTGGGAAATTTTCCCAGAATCAGGACCTCCTTGCCCTCCACCTGCAGCGCACGGCTGTGCCTCGCCGCGCTCGCCTGCTGCCTGAGTTGCAGCAGCTCCTTTCCAACACCACACTTCCGCTGCGCACTCGCTGGTTGGCCCTGGCTGCTCCGGCGAGCTCGCACCCTCGCGATCTAGCTCTCTCCCTCTCACAGCAGCCTCTCCTCCCCATGCACTTACAGTAGCAGCTACTGCTGCCCTCACCCACTCACTCTCTCACTGACAGGAAGAAGAAGAAGAAGAGGGTGGTGGAGTGAGGGTGAGAGAGAGGAGAGGGGGTATTTGAAGGCTGCCGTGGGGAGAGAGAGAGAAAAAGGTGGCTGCGCCTGTAGGGAGGAAGGAAAGAGAAGAAGGAGGGCGGTGGTTCAATCTGCACTCGCATGCGCGCAGACGCAAACCCGTATGCCGAAAAATTAAATTCCAGACGTCTGGGAAGGCTTCCAGACATCTGACCAGACGTCTAGACCAATTCCCAGACGTCTTAAATGACGTTTGATGCCAGGGTCATAACAAAGAGAGATAGTGGGGATTGTGGGAAGTCGCGCATGCCTCTCCCCTTTGATTTTTCTTTGTAGGCGTATGCTAGAGAAGGAAAGGCAGGAGGAGAGGAGCTCTCGATCACAAGTGCGCATGTGTGTGAGGGTGGGAAAATTGGATAGTCACGGGTGCCACACACAATCAGACGAAGGTGGAGCCACGTAAAGTACAAAATTTGCGATGATCCACGTGCGTGAATCCATGCACGGCACATGGTGGGTGTAGAGGTGGCTTGTGTCAATTCACATGACTAAGGGGACATTTTCAAGCCGGCTCAGGGTCTGAATGAAGTTGGATTTTCATATAAAAGGTACCATTGGAAAGCTAACAAAATTTCATATGTTTTGGTACCATTTTTGGAATTGATAGCACACATTTAACTGACTAAAAATTTATTTAAGTCTCTAATGCCTCGTTAACCCCCTTGGATGACATAGAATTATTACCTGAGGGTGGCACAAACCCCAAGAGAAGGCGTGCAGCATCTGTCGATGCACAGGTAGGCCGCCACACCCCTTTTTCCTTCTAGGGAATCAAGGTAGAGTGGTTTTCCCTCAACCCTCTTTAATTTAGCATTTAAATGCCTTAGAATATTAACTTGTCCCAAGTGATTAAATTTTCGATATGAGTACTTGCACAACCTAGGCTCCTGTATGAAGAAAATAAAATATATATTTGCGAAGAATAAGTATCATTTAATTATGACTTGGATTGAATAATATCACAGCCACAATTTAGCTTCATTAATGGACATAATAAACTATGTTGGAATGCAATTATTAGCAACAACTTAGGGTAAACTTGAATACTAGGGTAAAACTAGATGCTTACTTGTAATGTGAGAAACACTGAGGTTGATGATGCTCAAACTCATTAGCAACCAATTAGAAATCTATGCGAACCCTAAGGTGAACCAGAGATGTCACTCAGGTAAGTACATGCATGGGAACGCTAATGGGATGGGGCCGGTGATTGGCCATGTTGAGGTTGGTTACGGAGCTTGGTTGGCTCTCGAGTACAATCATATCGAGGAAAGCTAACCACCCCATTGTGCAGAGAGAGCTGACCTCTCCAGATAGGGACCTGAGGAAGGAACGGCCTTCCTGCGCAAACTCCTATTGGGCCCACGAGGGGCCAACTAGGATGGATGGGTGAGGGTATGCAGTGTTATGGAGGTGGTGGTTCTTGTACTATTTTCTACATGTACCCATTAGTGGAAGTGACTAACCGCATGCCAGCACAGGGTAGCGACTTGTGTGTTTATCGCGCATGTCACAATCACCACTACACCGCGGCCATGACCCTGGGGTGGTAGACTAGGTGGCAGGGCGGGCGCGAGACGTTATCCTGACCAAGAGAATGTCCTGTGGTTGCCCTGCGACCCAGAATACTACAATGAAATCATCCAATTAGGAGACATGTGAACTAACAAGAGGGGAGGACCATGATAGTGAGTTGAGGAAGATAAATGAATGCAATAATGAGCCACCAACCAAATCCAAAATAATAGGGAAGTGGGAAATTTATAGGATGCTATCTAACATGATTAAGTCTTGAACAAGCCGCCACTTACACTTTCATTTTTTTTGTGACACGTTCCTTTCCTCCTTGCCACTCTGCTCAGCTTTGCTAATGCCTATGTGCTCAGGTTGGGGAAAGGAGTAGCCGGTTCCACAAGCTGTCGGAGGTGATGGTGCTAGACCTAGCCACACCCAACTGTAGCTTTAGTTGTTGCTTCCTTTTGCTGTAGAAGGTTCTTTTCTTTGGGACTACATTAGCTTTCTTTCCTCATTGTACCGATGTT
This sequence comes from Thalassia testudinum, assembly GCA_037157565.1. Lineage (NCBI taxonomy): Eukaryota > Viridiplantae > Streptophyta > Magnoliopsida > Alismatales > Hydrocharitaceae > Thalassia > Thalassia testudinum. The sequence goes on along the minus strand of JAZHRO010000065.1, from coordinate 14,217,320 downwards.
AGTTAGTGTGATGTCTGTGATGTGAACTATGTTTTTCTCTTGATGCACTGTTGGTAGCTTAGTTGTTGTCTACTTCTATCTTTTTCTTCTTTGTTATGGTGCATGTGTGGAAATGTTGCTACACTTTAGTTTATTGCTTGATGGACGACCAGATCTTAGGTTTATGATGTGGTTCGGCTTGGTCCCCATGCAGGTCCTAGTTGAGTTGTAACACTACCTCCAACTTCTGAGAGCATAGCCAGTATCTCAAAGGACCCTGCAATGTCTGTAAGTCAATGACATGGCCTTCTAAGGGGTACCTCCTCCTCTTCCTCCTCCTCCTCGATGCTCTTAAGGATGGTTCCTAGGGTCGAACCAGTAGTTTGGCCAATCATCCCGAACCCTCCACAAGAGGCAAGATCAACCAGGATTCGAGTCCCAACTAAGGACTGCTTGAAAAAACCACTACTAGGTGGAACATCTTCAATAGATGCTTTGCAAGGAAAAAAAGGTTGGATAAAGATACTCCCTGTTGCTCTAGAGATTGTCCTACCCGGCAAAGCAGAAACCGGCAACACCTCAACATTTGGACTAGCAATAAATTGAGGAGAAGGGTGTCGAGGTAGCTTATCAACCTCACCAACCCTCTGACACTCCGATGGCTCAGACAGGGGTGGGGTAGAACCGAAAGCAGGCGACCTCCTCTTTTCACCCTCCCTAGGATCATTCCTGATCCTAATAGGGGATGTTGTGAGGTGTGATCTAGTCATGACATCCCTCTCCTTGCTCCGTGAGTCTCCCTCCAAGGGGCCATTACCTGGGCCCTCGCCCTCTTGATGGTTCTGGCTGTGTGAAGGTCTAGAAAGCTGAACAAATGCAAACACAATGTTACTTCACATTCCCAAGAGTGCGAGTTATACAGAATGATAATATCTGGCCCCACAACTTACTTGGAGAAGGGTACACATCCCCTACCCATGATAAAACCCTCCATAGCTCCAGCTTCCTGAGGTCCACGTGGGAAATAGGCCCAAACTCCACTATTTCCTATGCATTCTTCTCATTTGTCAGATGGGGTTCTTGGGTAGCAGGTGGCTGATCCTTTTCCAAGGACCCTTGCTAAGAGTTTCAACTCCTCTCCATTATACAAAACAAAAAATTGACAATCCTGCCCCTTTAAAGTGTCATGCAGGTGGGTAATCCTATACCTCGTCCAATGATTATAGAAGGTATAGGTGCCAAATAGCAGTTTATCCTTCACCTCAAGGGGCATCAACCCCTAAAGGAGACGGAAAAGACTAAGTCGGGGAACAATCCTCAAATGAAAGCAAATAGCAACAAAGGTGTTCACAAGTGGCCAACAGTCCACACTCAACTACGAAGGTGACATCCAATAAAAAGATAGAAAATCAATAATAAAAGGGTTCAAGGGAACCCTAAAGCCATGCTCAATGGCGTACTTACAAATGATAAAGGAGTCATTCGAACATAGAGGGCAAAGTCAAGTATGACGACCCGCTAATTGGAAAGGAGCTTACCTAAGGTCATGTGTATCTAGAAAAGACCTAAGCATAAACCTACTCATAATCTTAGAAGGAGAGGTATAAAGGCATAAGGTATCTACGGAAAGACCGCCAATAGAGGAAGAATACTGACCTTTCCCTTCAATCCCTAACATGATGTCACAACAGAGGGTAGGCAATAGGCCTCGCATGATGGGACATACAAACACTTGTTGGCAGGTCTTGAGGATATTTACTGCAGTGGAGGCGAGCATATTTACTCTTACCTACCCCATCACCTATTTATAACCAAGGAAAGATGATTTGCATAGAGAGAATCGCGCCAAATCGAGATACCAAATCACTTCGATTTAGCAAGCATTAATGCTCTGCTAGCTAAGGTAATTATTATTGAATGTTGAATCACCTTCAATGTAGCTAGTAATAAATGCCCTTGTAATTTTTGCATGCTTTTGTGTTATCCAAATCATAGATGTCGTGTCAATCCAAAATAAACCCGTAGTGGGTTCTAGACTAAACGCAGCTTATGCAGGATAATGGTCTTATCCCCATTTAATGTGTGCGACCTCTTTTCGAAGCTCAAAGAAAAACTTGCCTTGTCCTATGCTACTGTGTCGTTGCGAGACCTGATGCATGATTTTCACCAATGATGGCATGACATCATCATCATCTCTTTCACCCTAGCAAGCACCTCCGAGGTAGTGACTAGCCATCACTCACCTCAAAGCGACCATTCTTAATCATCATCTAAATACACCTAAGTACAATAGAATGAAACTGTATGATTCCAGGCAGTGATATGCCTAAAAGAATCTCAATTTCCAGGCAACGATATGCTTGAAGGAATCTTAACTTCCAAGTGGTGATATGCCTAATTACATACTCATACTCTCCTCTTCCTCGTTGAAAGCAATTGTCCAATTCATGTTGATGAAAGGACTGCTTGCTAGGGTCAACATCAAGAAAGACAAAAACTTAACCAAAATACTTTCTTAGTTAGCACACTAATTAACGAATCTGGGGGCAACCAGCGAAGGAGATAAAATCCTCAATTAAGCCCATTAAGCCTACCAAGCTCAAAATAACAAAGGCACCTTAGATGGGCCTAATAATCAACCCAACATGGCCTTTGGTCAGGTAGAAACCCAACTACGAAAATAAACAGGAAAGGTTTGCCGAGAAGATCTTGACCCATTTCACTTAATCAAGCAAGCAGACAAAAGGTCGAGTCACCTAAAGTTATCCGCCAAAAGCTACAAGCTAGGGCAATTGGTATGACCAACAATAACAATGGACATGCTCAAGCGAGAAGACCGCCAACGACAATCGACTTGCTTAGGCGGTTGCCTTAGCCACCTATGAGTGTGACTGTCTGGTAGATTGATGTCCATTACGAGATAGCCATTGTGATTAGCAAACTAATGGTCGAGTTTCAATATATAACGCCCACAATCCAAGGATCTCGGAGGCACTAAGTTCCGGACATTACAACTGCGATATTTAAAATAAACAATGTTCCCCTTCATGTGGAGTGTATCTCTTTTTCACGAGAGTTGTTTTGTAATACACCACAATTATATTGAAAACTCTGAGAATCATTATACTCTCCCTGTACATATACCTTTTAAGTGAAATTGGATAACTAATTTCCATTGTTCTATTGTGAATTGCCTTATTATCCTATGGTCGGACTTTCTCGAAGACCCATATAAAAAGGCCCCGATTACTTTCCTTGATTGACCAAACTTCTCCTTCGTTGACCAACATAGTAAAAATTATCTCTTTCTTCATTGGAATGGCTCCTCTTTTTATCATATGATTATATACTCTTCCTCTAACTTCCTTCTATTCTTGAAATTATTTATCAACATATTATTAACTATAATATTTGAGGTTGGTTAAATTATGGGTATTACAGCTAGACAAGTCAAGCCAAGTACAAGCTTGGTTGGAGTCAACTTATTTGCCTTAGTAGACAAGAATATTCTTTTAGGAGGAATTTTTTGGAAAAATGAGTAAACAAGATTCTTTATGTTGATTGAGAGAAGTGATTTTTTTGTATTAGAGAAAAATAATTATGAATAATTTGACACATCAAATAATCAAATCAAATACTCTTTTAGAAATCAAATATCATCTTATATCTTTTTTCTCAAATTTTCTCAATCAACGAGTTTCATAAAGTTATAACGTCAACCCAAAAAAGGAGTGCCTAAAAATCAACAAATTAATTTCGTATCAAAGTAAAAGCTTATGTCCAAATGTGCTTTATCATTCTCTTCCACCCTGAAATAATTACAAGTTCTTTTGGGAAGGATAATTAAATAGATTGTTTTGATATACTTAGGCGAACACCCATGAAAAGGAATGTGCGTCAATGCTATTCCTCTAGCTGAACTTTGATGTTGTTAGAGTTGAGTAGTGAAAAAACTATATATATATATATATATATATATATATATATATAGGAGAAGTATCATTAAATATTATATTAATAAATTAATAAATAAATTTTTTTATCACTGTACGATTTATTACACGATTAATGACATCATTTACATTATAAGTTGATGGATTTGCATAATAGGCTTTAAATCATAACAAGTTGATGGAAAGGATTATGATTGCATATCCGAGATTTAATTAATAAATCAAGATTTTAGGAATCATTCGTATTATGTGTATACATGTTAGTTTACATTAGTCTTGCATAACATTGATTTTAAGAACGTTTATTACAATCTTTTATCAATATTGAACATTTTATATTTTCCTTTTTACCAATGTGTTCCATTAAATGTCAATAAAAAAAATTTGTTTCTGACATTGAACATAATACAAATACCAAAGTCGTTACCAAAAATCAAATTATAACACATATGCAGTTACAACACATATGTAATTAAATACATATTATGCCATTTTACAAACCTATACCACATAGTTACAACACAGATGCAGTTAAGTTACAATGTTTTCACAATTATAATAGGCATGCCATGTTGTTTTTAATTTCAAATCAGTGCATTTTGTGTGCCTCATCTATTTATATTAAATACAATCATGCTTGTTTTGCATGGTTGTTTAATTGTTTGGAATTATATATTATTTTATATGGTAAAAGATGTCATATTTAGTGGATTGGAAAATCACCATATAAATAAGTGGTATTTATGCATATCGTGAGATCGTGATCTAATGGTTACAATTATGAACTTATTTATTAATTTGTGAGTACTGTGTTCAATGGATAGGCCCATATATATATGTATATATATATATAAGATTTAATATGATTTTAAGGAGTGAGAGAGAGTTGTACTTTATCTATTTTATATTTATAACTAAAAAGTAACTATAAAAGTAGATCACTTGTTAGAACCAGATCCCCCTACACTTTTTAGGTATACTTATCATGTCCCTTGCATCGCCCTTTTATCACTCATTACTTTACCTCAGTGGAGCAATATGGGATTCTAATAAGTTGATCTAGCTCAGAGTTTGAGGTTCTCTGTTACCCCTCATTTAAGGTAAAATAAGAAAGAAATAAGTTGAGAAGGGTATTTATTTAAAAGGGTGAGATAAATAGTTTTTTTTTTTTGGAAAACCAGGAGCAAAATTTTATTCATCCCTCGTTTCAAGGAGATGCAAAAAGGAAAGCAGGGGAACTAAACTAAAACCTACCTCTTACAACAAAAAAGGGGATCACGACTCATAGCCTAGTACAATGAAGACACAAAAGCAACCAAAAACCAAAGCAAGCACAGCAGCCTAGAACGAGATCAACTCGTCACATATGGGAATTGAATCTGGTCTAGTTTCAGCATACCTCGACATCTAGGGGGTAGGAGGGAATCCTTAACAACCACATGCCAAGGACCTTCGACAGAAGGAGAAAGCTTGTAAGCCAACGAATTCGCAGCAGGATGAATATAGTTCATGGGAATGGCACAACCGCTGTAATCCTGAATGTCCCAAAGCTAGAGGCAAATATACCAAGGGGCCACAATTTTACCATTCCACCAATGATAAAGGAGAGTAGAACCCACCTCGAACGTTGTCTCCGAAATTTGGCCCGAGCCGTGATTGATGAAATGATCAATGGCAAGGAGGATGCCTTGCTCTAGGTGAGGGGTATCAACTCTAGCCGAGGCCCCTTTGACGAATGATCCCTGAGAGTTTCTAAACACTAAAGCATTCGACCACAGTTATATAAAAATCGTCGTTGTTATAGTATATGTCACAAATATAAACCATTACCGCGTCAATTTTATTTAATTACATAATTTTTACTGGTTTATTCCAGGTCGTTCACTGGGAGCCAGTTATTGATATACATCACTCTCTAAGTCCAATATTATTCTTTAATTCCAAAAAATTCAATTTTATGTACAATCATAAATGAATGAATTAATGAATGAAAGAAATAAACTAATTTATGTACAAAAGAATGTATTAAAATGCTTGCAAACACAAATATACAAACAAGCATCAAACACTATAAATATATACTATATACTATCTATTTATAACTTATAATACTAATACTTACATATATATACAATAATAAGTAATTATATATGCTATACTAACTTAACTTAATATATTAACATATACAATAACATATAAATATGTACAGTGACAAATAAAAACTTCACTAAACCTAGAAAAACTTTGTATAGAATCTAAGATAAAAACTAGGGTCTATAGTAACACTTATTCTATCTACAATGGTGGATAATTCTATCAGTAAAGCTGTACTGTTATTTATATACATATATAGCTCAAACAGTACATATACTACATGTACTTAATATACATATACTTTACAGTATACTTATATATATATACTATACATATACACGTACATCTTTTTCTTTCTTCTGCTTTCTCTTCCTACTCATGGCTCTCTTAATCTCTCTTTCAATTTTAAGACTTAGCCGTTCATTCTCTCTTCTTAATCCCCTTGTTAGGCCTTAATTCAAAAATTAGTTTATTAATTGGCAGGCAGCCTTTTCAAAGGATACACAGCACCCTCTCAGGTGGGACCAGACCTCTACTAAGAGCTGCCCTAATTCATTGATTAGGCCTCTTAATCTCGATTTAGGCTTGTTAATGGAATCGTTCAAGCCCTCGCACAGTGCATGGCTCCCAACCACACACAGCACATTGTTCTCACATTTCATCGCACAGACTAAAGTCAATGCCATACATGCTCAAGGGATAAGAGGGGATTGGTAATTCGTGCCCAACACTTGACGACTGGCCTATCAGAATCACAAAATCAATTTATGTGGCAGCGACAGCTCCTCGTCTACTGATATGGCACTATCCTGGTAGCTCATAGCTACTGCAATTCTAGCCTGTAGCGTGTTTGATTGGGTATATTTGGCCCTCGATTTGAGGGCCATAATTTATTATAAATTAAAAATAAATTATGTGATATTAAAGTATTTACATAGTACCATATAATTGTACAATTAATTTACAAAATTAATTACGTTTATTATATAAATAAATTAGGTAAAGTTCACAGTTTATTCATACTTTCAATTGAGTTTATTTCTTAATTACATGTTAAATTAGTTAATTAAAGGTCTATTTGACCTATTACAATGCTAATATACATATTAAAGTATTTAATACATATTTTTATTGTATTTTACAACATTTAATTGGATTTATTTACATTTAAATATCTATTTTCCGGTTATTGTACATGTAAATTAAGTATAAATAGTGTAATACGATATAAATATATTTAAATTAGTTTAAATTACTTAAGATATTATAATACGAATGTACAGTATAACTTATCTCAGGTATAACTTAATATACAGTATAACTTAATTACATTTATATACAAAGTTTTATAAATTTATTTAAGTTATAGTACTTGTAAGTTAATATAAATAATAAATAGTTATATAATTAAGTTATATACAGTTTATATACTTTTAAATATGTAATTTACATTATACAACATATATATAAGTTATTTACACCTATTATGCATCTATTTTATATTATATACATATATACTTACTGTATAGCTTATATTTACATGTATGTGCATAATATACAAGGTATTTTTGAGTATTTTTGGAGTTTTTCTACTTTTTATAGTTTTTATATATTTTGTAGAGGTAGGGGATGAGATAGAAAGAGATAGATGAGAAGAATAGATTGTTTTTGGTATTTTTTTGTTAAGGGGTTTTTATTAAGTTTTAAGGTAGACTGAACCATCGGTTGATATGTTCTACTAAGTCAGGGGTTCAGAATACCATGAACTTGATATATACTTAAAAATATGCCTAATCTTCACTAAGATAGGTTTATTTTATTTTTTTTGGATTTTTTATATCATTTTTATTTATTTACAAGTTGAGCACAATCTAGTTCTAAGAAGGGTTTTCAATGAGAACCTAAAGCACTTGAGTCCTAATCTAAAGGACAGATAGGCAGTGGACTGCCTCCAATAAGCCATAAGCATGCTCTAAAGGGTTTGCAATCATAAAACATGCGATTCATTTTATTTTACATTTCTTTTCAATAGTTGGACAGTTAGAATACATAGTTAGCTGACAGCAAGTAATTCAAGCTGATTTACAAGCATTCAAATGAGATTTACAAGCATAAAAGTACATGAAAGCTTGTACATATGCTATATAGAAGTGAAAACAAGTCAGCTAATTTAAAATAATAAAACCTAAGCTACTGTCCACTACAAAATTAGGCCAAAGTAGCTACAGCAGCAACAAGAATAGTCAAGCAGCAACTTCAGACTGCAGCAGTAGCTCAGGGAATTGCTCCAGACGTCTTAAAACCATTCAAATGGCTGCTGCAATGCTTCTAAACACCAAGCAACAAATATAAATGAGGAGTTCAGTTAGAGAAATGCTTCCCAACAGCTCTGAAATGGGGATTTCAGTAGCTGCTAAATTGACCAAATCTAATCCATCATCTTTGTCTTAGACAACAAAGATAATGGAATTAGATTGGAATTTAATCCAATGAAAATGTTGCTACTATGCAGCATTTTACTATGTTAAGTTTGCGATTCAAAACTCACACTAAACACTTCAGAAAAGCTAATGAAACCTTGAGTTCTCATCTAAAAATCACTTTAAAACACAGAATCCTCACTCAAGAAAACTTTAAACCTTGGTCCTCAATTCAAATCAAAGAAATCACTTATTTGATCTCTCCCTTATGCTATAGACAGCATGAAGAAAGGGATCACATCAGTCCATTAAACTACAAACTTGAATCCCAAATGTTTGAAACCTTAAGGGATATTGAAAATCCCTTAGGTAAGAAATCAAAAGTTCAAACACTAATATCCACATAAAAATATTAGGTAGAGCCTCGAATCAACAAAGTCAATTCTGCTTGACTCTACCTTACATTGAAAAACCATCAACATCCAAGCTTATAACAACATCATCCATGGCTCATCTAAGGAAAGGTTCATCATTAAAATTATCTTAGATTCATAGCCATGGGCTGGTGTTGCTCAAAAATAGATCGATTCACTTGATCAAAATCCATTCAAAACACAATTTGATCAAAATCTTGTAATCTTGCTTTGAAAATCAAATAGAAATCAGATCAAGCAAACCGATTCCATTTTACATCAAGATCAGGGGTCTTTGTGGAAAATCTGAGATGGATGAGAGACCCCTAGATGGTTTTTGAGCGCAAATCCTCATCTCAAAGCTTGAGAGCAATGAGATGAGTGTTTGACTCTAATGAATGGGTGAATTGCGGATTAAAAACTAAGGAAAATCAGAATGCGAAGTGAAAACATGAGGAGGGGGAGTCAATGATCATTGAATGGGTGAAGTCATCTCCTCTGATCTGAAGTGATCAGAGGAGGTGAAATGCATGGATTCTACTCTAATCTACTCCTAATTTACTCTAACGGTCATGCAACAACAGATCAGAGCTAATCTACATCTAAATTCTACTGCTAAGCTACTCTAATTAACATTACAGCTTATCTAGAAAGTAATAAATCCTAATCTAAATGGAAGAATGGGACCTGTTGGGAAGATCTACAGCTGGTGGCTGCAGCAATGAAGGAGGGAGGATCTCTAATGGATAGAAAGTCAACTAGTGGACTCAAGGTCGCCCTCAGGTGCTATGTGGTCCTTAGTAGCGAGGAGAGTCGAAGAAGATGAAGTTCCTTTGCTCATGGTGCCAGAACAGGGTCAGGTGGAGAGGAGAAACTAGAGAGGACGAAGGGATCACCTCAAGAAAGTAGGAGAGAAGGTCGACTGCTCGCACGCGCAGCTGTGGAGGTGTTTAAGTAGAGTGAGAGAGTGCATCAGATCACCTCGCGGTGAAATTAGGCTATTAGGGCATGGGCGGTGGGGATTTAAAGAGAAAGCGCGTGCGAGCTTAAATCAAATTGCGGCCATTAGATGGGATATGGGTGAGGAGGTGATCGCGCATGTCGATTCACGCAAAGCTTCCAATCAAATTGAGCCATCAGATCGTGGGAACAAAGATTGGACAGCTGGGATTGATAGAGTTCTTCACGATGCTACAGTGTTTCGCACGGCTGCAAGTGGTTTGGGTTCTTTTGGTGAAATTGCACTAGAAGCCCATACACGGAGGGGTAGAAAAACTGCTAAGAGGCCCATTAATGGTAAGGAAAGCTATCAGAGTAGTCCTTAGAATGTTGCAAATAGGTCCCTGTGGGTATCAAATGGGTCCTTGGAGGTTTTCTAATGAACAAAATATGATGTATGAAGGACCTAGATGTGAATCCTTAATTGCAAAGCCCTAGTGATGTCCAAATGCACCCAAGTTTTTTTTGAAGCTCAATTGAACATATTAGAAGTTAATTTTACTTTTGATTTGGAATTTTGAGCTCATTTATGTGTTTAATTTGCACTTGAATCACCATTTAACCTTCTTTAATAGAAATATCTCATTTAATGACCTAATTATGCATTTTTAGCACATAATTGATGTTTTAGGTCTTTTTCTCTATTTTGCACACTTAACCCTTTTGTGTGTTAATTTGATAGTGTTTAACCTAGTTTCTAGCTTAACTTAGGCAATTTAGCTATGATGAGTAGCAACTCATCAAGCACCCAGGCTATAGATGACGAGTCGACTTTCCACTTTGCGTTATAGTATTTAAGTGGTGGAAAAATCGACTAATCAAAAATAAAAATAAAAATCCATTATGGTTGAATATGTGGGCTGCAAGGCCAATGGGGATCTTTCTAATGAGGAATGAGAGTTTTGTCTTGGAATGTGCGTAGGCTACGCAACAAACAAAGAAGGGCTTCATTGTGTAGATATTCTCCGAGTGGGAGATAGACTGTGCCCTTGTACAAGAGACTCACTTGGAGAGGGAGAATGGTCAAGAATGGGATTGTTTTAAGCAGTTTGGCCGCAGTGATACTGCGGCTAAGGGTGCTACTGGTCGGTCTGGTGGACTGGCTTTTTGGTGGAGAAAATCTGCCATTTCAGTAACTGAGATTATTCGTGATAGGTTCTTAATTTCTTGTAGATGTCAATCTCCCCAAGGTGATATGGAATGGTTTATATCATGTATTTATGGTCCTTGTGTGGCAACAGACAGAGTTGGCTTGTGGGAGGAACTCTATGCAATGCATCAAAGAGTGCAAGCGACCCCATGGTTGTTAAGGGGTGATTTCAATTGTTATCTTTCTGGTGATGATAACCCAGATGGGAGAGTGGACAGTTCTATAGCTAGCTTTCAATTGGATATGCAGAACATGGGCTTGACTGAATATCCCATCAGTGGTGTGGAATATACTTGGAGGAATGGCAGTGGACAGATTTCCAAATTGGACAAATTCTTTGGCAGTCCAAGTTTGTTAGAGAGATATCAGTTATCTGCTGTTTTGAGCCTTGATAGGCCATTCTCTGACCACACGCCTTTGGTTTGGGACAGTGGGGTGAATGCAGACATGGGATCATACTTCAAACTCAAGAGATCTTGGTTTAGGGAAGAAGGCCTTGTGCAAATGGTTTCTCAGTGGTGGCAAAGCAAGGATGTTCAAGGCACTGCCACACAACAGTTTGCTGCAAAATTGGTTGGTCTGCGTGAAATGTTGAAAGAATATGGGCAAGCTGTGAATCTGATCAGAGACCAGAAGAGGAGGGAAGCCTTGACAATCATCAGGGATTTGGATCTGAAAGAGTGCAGGCTGGATTTGGACCAACAGGAGCAGCAGCTGAGGCAGCAGATGCAAGCAATTGTGGGGGATGAAGACCTGAAATTAGAAATGGATTGGCGTGAAAAATCCAGACAGCTTTGGCTTAAAGAGGGTGATACGAACACAAAATTTTTCCATCTTGCGGCCAGTGCTAGAAGGAGATTCAACCTTATTTCATCTATTAAAGTTGAAGAAAGAAATATTACCTCGGTTAAGGAGATCAGATCTGAAGCAAGTAAATTTTTTAAAGAAACTTCCAAGGCAGCTCCAAGAGGTTCTTGGAGGATGGCAACAATGGATTTCCAGTGTGTAACTAATGAACAGAGTGACATGCTTGTGACTCCTATGTCTGAACAGGAAGTGCTAAAGGCTATAAAAGAGTTAAATAATGAAGGGGCTCCAGGTCCAGATGGATTTCAGGTGTTTTTCTACAGAGAGCTATGGAATGTTGTTAAGGTGGATGTGTTAAAGGTTATCCATGAGTTTGAATTTGGCAACTCCGGATTTGAGAGGCTGAACAAATCCTATCTATTTTTGTTACCTAAGAAATCAAGTGCGGAAAGTTTTTCTGATTACAGACCCATTGCGTTATCTAATTCCATCTACCTTATTATTAGTAAGGTTATTGCTGACAGACTGCGGGAGGTTCTAAAGGACTTGATAATTCCTGTTCAGTCAGCTTTTCTTCCTGGGAGATTGTTATAAGAGTCATTCATTGTGGCGTAGGAAATTGTGATGGGTTGGCAAAGGAGAAAATCCAAGTCTTTCTTATGGAAAATAGATTTTTCCAAAGCCTATGATTCTGTCTCCTGGCCATACTTGTGGGAGATTCTTAGAAGGAGGAAATTTCCACCCTTATTGATTCAATGGGTGAAGAGATGCATTACGACAGCCTCTTTTTCCCCATTGATAAATGGTAAACCGTGTCGTTCTTAGATTCAGCCCCAATGTGGAGTTAGGCAAGGTTGCCCTATTGCCCCTCTGATTTTTAACCTTACGGTGGATACTTTGGCTAGATTTGCCTGCAAATTGGCTGTGGATGGTTTTATAAGGGGGTATTCAATGTCTAATCATAGGGCCTATACTTCAGTACGCTGATGATACTATTTTTCTTGTGGAAGGGGGGAAGAGAGAAGCACAGGCTCTGTTACATATGGTAAAAGTGTTTGGAGAAGTTTCTGGTCTAAAATTGAATGGAAGTAAATCCTCCCTGGTTTATTTTAGGATGAATAATGGTTTATAGAATGAGATCTCCACCATTCTTGGTACACCTGTGGTTCCACTGTCGATTAAATATCTGGGTCTGCCTTTGAAATGTTCTAAGATGAAGAAAGCAGATTGGTCTTTCCTCTTCGAAAAGGTAGCTACAAAATTGGAGGGCTGGAGCAGTAGATACCTATCAAAACGGGGGAGGTATATATTACTGAATTCTGTTATCACATCGATTCCTATTTTCTTTCTCTGTCCTTAGAGCTCCAAATTCTATTTGGAAAAAGCTGGAGGTGATGCGGAAAAGATTCTTTTGGAAAGGGGCCTCTCATCAAGGGGCTTTCTTTCAACCCTTAAAGTGGGAATCAATTTGCAAACCAAAGAAGCTGGGAGGCATGGGTGTTAGATCCCTTAAATAATTCAATGAAGCTTTACTATTGAAATGGGCTGTTCAATTGCTGCAGGGGGAAAAAAAAATATGGACAGAAATTATCCAGGATAGTTATGGGAGTACCAATGATGAGAAAAATCATCTTAACCCACGTAAACCATCCCCCTTTTGGTTTTCTGTGGTGCGAGCCTTAAAGGAAAATTGGAATTTTTTCAAATCTGTTTTACGTGATGGAAAAAGCTTCAAGTTTTGGCTAGAAAATTGGGTACACAGAGGGATGTTTAAAGATAGGTTCCCCCTTGCTTATGCTGCGATTGCAAATAAAAATGCGGTGGTAGCTGATTATTGGGATGCTGATTCGGAGCAATGGTTGTTAAATAATGGTGGGAGGAATAATCATGAAACAAGAACTCGAGTAGAGAATGAACGTCTCATGCAAGAGCTTGCTGCTTTCACACCCATGCCTCATGAATATGACACATACAAATGGGAAGGTAATTTCTCTACTGCGGCTGCTTATGACAGATTGATAATGTCCTCCAGGATGGCGGAAGATGAAGAAATGGGGAAAAAGCTATGGAAGTTAAAAATACCACTAAAGTTACAAATTTTCTTATGGCTTTGCAGGAGGGATGGATTGAGTACTGGAGATCTGAGGCACAGAAGGATGGGGACCCCCACCAAGTTTTGTTATTTATGTGGGCTACAAAATGATTCTAGCGTTCATATCTTCTCTTCGTGTGCGATCACCGATTATGTTTGGAGGAGAGTATGCAATGAGTCCTTACCAACTTGGGAAAATTTGTGGAGCTGTCTTGTGGATGGGAATAAGTCTTATAAACATATGGTGGCTGTGTTATGGGCTGTATGGAGGGTTAGAAATGAGTGTGTTTGTTAGGAGACCCCAGTTCATGTGCAAAATATTGAAAATCTTTGCTGGAGTCTCATACAGTATTGGGGGTCGAACTTGTAAATATTTTTTATTATCAATAATAGCTCTCCTGGTTTGCTATCGGTGATTCGATAGCATTCCTTTCTTTCTCAACAAAAAAAAAAACCATTCATAGAAGAGCGGATCGTGTCCATAAGGAGGCAGTTATGCAATAAACTCCAGATTATTTCGTATTCTTTTGGTTAAGTGCAAAATCCCCAGTCAAATCCGACACAAAATGCAATGGAAGGAAGATTCATAATAACTCAAAAATATAAGGGTATATGTGCAATTTTCTCTCACTAAAATCTTCGATAAATATATGATGATTTTATGTAATTTTCAATTGATATATACTATAGAAAATTGGTGCACATGTTAATCCCAAATCAATCACGAAATAGGTGAATAACAATAATTTGCAATTATCAGAAAGTACGAGTGTGCATTCGCAATTTTGCCATAATAAAATATTAATAAATCAAAAATTAGGTGTTGGCAATGGTAGCAAATGTAATAACTAATTGCAAGGAAAATAGAGCTTTCACTCTCTCTCCTCCTCGCGTGAGAGATGAAGCACTGGCGATGGAGCTACTATGGAGGAAGATTGACCGGCGCATGGAGATCACGATGGCGATGGCAGAACGGAGAGAGGTGGCCGGCGGCGGCCAACGGGCGGAGGAGGACCGTCGGCCTATTGGAGAAGAAGGTAGAGCAGCTACTGCAAGGCGGCCTGTTGGTGGGTGGCTGCACGTTGGTGCGCGCCTGTGTGCGTCTGTAGCAATCTGGTGGTGAGGGCACGGATCTGGTAGGGCAGTGGGGATGGCGCGAGTACTTGCAGCGTTGGAGGGGAGCGCTGGTGTGCGCTTGCAGTAAGGGCACACAAGGAGGATGCGCTGAAGGGAGGCGAACCTGCAGGTGCTCGAAGTTGCGGGCGCGCTGTGAGGCAGAGCTAGCGCCTGCAGGTCCGGCTAGAGGGGGGTGAGCGGTGCACCTGCGGTGCTTGAGAGGGGCACGCAAGGAGGTGCGCTCTGCACATAGCGCCTGCGGGCGCAGCTGGAGGGAGCACTGGGTGGTGCTGGAGTGGGTGCAGGCCTAACGCAGAGACTTGGCTGGAGGTGTGATGGTGTGGTGGACGGTGTTTGCAGGCAGCAGAGAGGTGCTGTGCTGGTGTAGGCTTGGTGCGTTGGAGGAAGGAGCGTGCCTGCAGCCACGCAAGGTGGAGAAAGAGTGGGCACAGGGGGAAGATGAAGAATCTGGTCCACAGTGCATGCTGGGAAGCAGTTCCCCGCAAGGGGGAAGATGCCGATGCCCTTCTCCTTTCTCTGCGTGCTTTTTAACTCCTCTCTCTCCCCGTGTGTGCCAATCAAGGGATTTTCAAATCCCTTTTCTATTTTTGGCCAGCGGGCATTGAGGGGAGAGTTATGGCTGGCCGGAGGAAAGGGAAAAGATGCCGCCAGTTGTTGGGGAAATTTTCTCCCCAACCCTTGCTCTTTCTAAATATAATACCTGCACATAAAAACAACAAAATCATTACATATTAAGTTATAGAATGTTATAAACTTAAATCATGATGCATACAAATATTCTACAACTTAATTGTAGTTATTAACACACCTAAACGATACGATTAAAGTTACTTAGGCTTAATATTAGTCCATTAAAATGGACTCATCAAATACCCCCATGCCTAAGATTTCCTAGTCCCTAGCAAAAATAAAAAGTAATAGAAGTAATCAGAAGATTTCTTCTTTTCTTATTTCAAAACATTAGAGATCAAAACAAATGTGACGTGATAATAGCCTAAGTAACGGATCCAAGTGAAAAAGCCAATTCGCATTGGGAGTTCGTACTTCACCGTTGGTAAATATTGCGTCGGGATAGGCAACTACTTCCCTCGGGGATAAAGCAGACGATAATCTGTAATTTAACCCCGGCGTTTGGCTTAGGTAGGACATATCAAGTTGAATGGATTAATATTTGGTGGCACACACTCATCTGGTGCTACATATAGTCTAGTACCGCAGACTCTAGATCTCTAGACTATTAGACAAGTCAACTATGAGAGAGGCTACATAATTGTGCTCTCTTAATGTTCCTGGGCACTCCCTCTTTTCTTTCTTTCTGAGATCACGAATCTCGCCAGATTTAGAAATTGTACTCACTATTTGGTGTCCTCACATGGCATCCACACTTTAATTAAAGTCCTAATAACTCTACAACTAAGTTAGAGTCCTCAACCAGTATTCAGGCGATCAGAAATACTAGAAGGTTGGTATGGGTCATATTTGGTGGAACGCGATAGGTGTTCTGTTGCCTCAGAAACAGTGTTACATCATAAACTTGGACTTTTTTTTTGTAATATAACTATTTCTTCTTTTTGTTCTTTCTGTTTCTTCTTCTTTTTTTCTTCTTCTTCTTTTCTCTCTTCCCCCCTTTTTTTTTTAATTTCTTCTTGTTTTTGTTTCTTTTTCAATCAACACAACACGATACAGACTTTTATTTACGAGGCATTATTAGGGATGATGATGGTCAAGAGGAAGTTGTGTGGCTTATTTGGTGGAAGTGCCTATTCTTGGCACCGGGAAGGAATGGATAGGACAGGTGTATTTCTGACCTTTGACACTATTACCCTCCTTCAGCCGAGGACCCTATGAAGGACGGTCGTAACCATCCATCATAGTTATAGCTTTACTAAGACTCAATTTCTATGTATCTGCCTTATTTGGTGACTCTCAGGAATTCACTCAAAGTAAGTACACAGGAATAGAGAGTGAAAACTATGCCTAACTCTGAAGTATCATCATCTAATTATCCAAAACTTAAGAGTCCTTGTACTAGACTTAGCGCACCAGTAATCTCTCTACTTTCTTCTCACAAATATGAGGTGGATCTACTGGAAGATAGTATGCCTGACTCCTTATGAACTATCCAAGGGTTCAGTGGACTACAAATGCTTATTGGTTTTCCTCAAGGATCCATTACCAAGTCTACGTGCACATGAAATAAATGTACTGGATTCTAAACTTAAGAAATAATTCCGAAAGAAAAACCTCCAATAACCAAGGTATTTTGCTAAGGCTAACCCATTCAGCTCAAGAAAAGAGGATTTTTTTTTTATATATGCTAACCTAAGTGTATGAATACTTCCTAAAATGCAAATGCACTCCCCCATGCCTAAATCCTACAATGTCCCCCTTGTAAAATTAAAACAGGAGGAGAAAGGAAAGAAATCACCTGAAGACGGTATTATTTTGACCGCTGGGTTGCCTCCCAACAAGCGCTGCATTTTCTGTCAGCAGCCAGGCTAAGAAGGAACCTATAAGTCTGGTTCCAAACAGAAAAGGTTAGGCCCTAAGAATATGTGTAACAGCACAGGCCTAGAAAACAGGTAACCACGGATGTTGGCGAGCTGATGATGCAATGTAATTCCAAATGCTCACCAAAAAATCTCGTTGGCTACCTTGGGAGGTCTAGGAATAATAAACGGAATATGAAAAGGGACCTCCCGAAATGGAATAAGTGGAGGATAACAAGGATCCTCCAGAGCAGGATGAGTTTTAAAAGATATACACATAATTAGTTCAAACCCTTAAATGGAGAGAGTAAAAGTACAAGCATCAATCCACACTCGCCATTCTACTCTAGGATGTAGTGGCCTGATATATTCTCCAGAAAGAATGTACATGAGCAGAGATCTAAGCCAAGGATCGGTTAGGGAGTATAAGGGTTGTTTGTAGTGTTGGAAGGTAATGGTTAAGTCCAATGAGGGCTTAGTTGGTGTTAGGTCCAAGTCCAACAATGATTCAGATTGTGTACACTCCCTAACAGTTGTAGACAACTTCATGTTACCCTGCCTAGCATTAATGATCGGAGTCATAATTGAATCAAGGGTAGACTCCAAATTACAACTCTTTGATGGCAGGGTCAAAATGTAAGAATCATTATCATTCAGCTCATCCCCAAATTCATTTGGTTCACTCAAATATTTGTTGGGGTGTATATGTGATTCATTAGGAGTTGGATCAGTATCCTCAATTATTTCTAAAGGAAGATCAGTCTTAATATTTTGGAGGAAGCCTATATCATTGAATTCGTTATTATTCTCGAGGTATAAATCCTCAATTGACGTGTTTTGTCCTCGAGAGTCTCCCATAAACTTCTCAATATTTTGTTTGTCCTCCTCTAATATCAACTCCTATTTTGATGGAGGATGACTCTCAAAAGAAAGGAGGAATCTGGATTTAATCATATTATTTCTATCCTCTGGAGATAAATCCTCAAATGATAAATAATTCTCCTGTGATTCACTCCAGATTTTCAGTCCAGGTTCCTTTGTTGGGGCATCCTCATCCTCTGAAATGGACACTTCATATCCCTAAGACTAAAATTGATCATCCTCTATTCCCTTAGGGTACCTTCATTGGGTGCATTTAAATCCTCAGGATACTGAATGATAGGTGTTGATTCCCTAAGTAGAGGGTCAGGAGTAGGCTCACTAAGGGTAGAATGGGATTCCACCAAATAATCAATAGGGGAAGTGATAGGAATAATACAACCTTGACCCGGGTTGGTAGGGGTAAGGAGAATACTATCATTGGGGTCAAGGTCCTCAAGAGGTAGCATCTTCCCTTGCTTTTGACTGCAATATAATTCAGGTGGATAATCACTACGATTGTTGTCCTCTGGTGGCTATGTCTCATTGGGAGAGTCTAAGTGATAGCTACATAAAATTGGATCCCTATTGTCATTAGGTTCCTCAGAATTATTTTCATGATCATGGTTTATTGGGTAGGGATCAGGATTATTGGGAAGCGTGTAGCTAAGTTGTCTTATTTCTTCATTTAACTGTTGCCTATTCCTCAACATCTCTCCCATTGATTCCATTATTTTCTTTTGCTATTTTTGCATTTCTATCATAAAAGAGGAGAGACTACTATTATCAGGTTGGGGAGGATAGTCAATTTCAGGCTCTGGTTGCCTAGGGGTATCGGTCCAACCTCGATACGGAAAATCATGAAGGGTGGGAGGGTTGGGTGTTTGCATGGAAGTAGGGATTTCAGAATTGGAAAATCCCACTCCTAGGCTCTGCACAAAAGTGGGAGTTATCAAGCCAGTACTCCCAGGATAAGAATGAGAATGATCCCATGAATTGTCAATGTACC
This sequence comes from Thalassia testudinum, assembly GCA_037157565.1. Taxonomy (NCBI): domain Eukaryota; kingdom Viridiplantae; phylum Streptophyta; class Magnoliopsida; order Alismatales; family Hydrocharitaceae; genus Thalassia; species Thalassia testudinum. Next base: position 14,197,920 of record JAZHRO010000065.1, on the reverse strand, counting down.
CATCAAAGGATGGATACTCTCGGGGCATGGGATCCTGATTAAAAGATGGGAAGTATTGACTTTGATAATCTGAATGATAGGAGTAAGAGTAATCCATTTCTTTAAGCAAAACAATTTTAACCCTCTTAGGATTTAGCAAAATTCAGAATATAAGCAAAAAACTTCCTAGAGAGTTCTATTGTCAAAGCAAACGCAAATTCAAAGGGATCTGTTTTCAGTAGATTGTAGGTCTTAGAGTTATATATTTAGTTGGTGGCCAAACAAGTTCAAAAAAAATTACGCTTCCTAGGCCAACCTTCGCTGCTACCTATAACCTACTCACAAGGGATGGAAGTCTCAAATCGAGCCCACACACGAGGAACCGAAGTAACTTGGTGGATAGGCTTGCTGATTTCCGACTAACTTCCCTTGTGGTGCAAAAGAGGAGTGGTAGAAATTTATCTAGTGACCTTATGTGTGAGGTGCACAGTGTGTCAAGTGTGCAAGCATACGATAGTGTTTTGATTTTTTGAAATTCCACAAACATGATCCTTTTGCACACAATTTTCAGTCACAGATTTTAAGGATCAACCTCTTAGCAGTCCCAATTTTTAAAGTAACCACTGAATTAATTTGATTCAAGAATTTTAGTGGTCTTAGATTTAAGTTCAATGCAAATGCATGACAGGTAATTGATGCTCAAGGAAAGACGTACCTTACTCCAGCTTTCTTCGTGCAATGCATGACTACAATGCAATAAAAATAAACTAGATGCTGCTCATTAAATCCTAGATGGTCGTCCTATAGATATGCAGCTTCTAGCATGCAGTTCGAATTTTTTTTTTTAATAATAATAACAAATAGACCTAATCTAACTAACTAACCGAAATGTAGTTCAAAACAGTTCAAATAATCCTATAATCTAAATAAATGGGAACACACTCCCAAAAATACGCTCCCGCATACAAGAGCGATAAAAAATAAAGTGGCACTGGGGACACGTTCCAAAAAATACTAAAGGTCCAGAAGACAGAATTTAAATTCTAATGTCTATCTAACTAAATCTAACTAAGACCTACTGACTAAATCAGAGATAAGCTTCTCTGTAAGCCTATGTGCATGGGATCAAGGCCCACGTGTTCTTGTTTCCGTCCTCCAGGTGGCGTCAAGGTCCATCAAAAAGATCGTCTCCACCATGTGCGTCATTCAGGTTCAATGTCGTTGCTCTGCTGTGCCTCGTCTCCTCGACAGATTCCTCACACAGTAAAAAAAATTGATTAGATAAATTTTCAACTCAGAATATTCAAAAAAATAAAATAATAACATGAATCTATTGCATCTGTTGCCTCCCCGGCAACGACGCCAATTTGACGAGTCGACTTTCCGCTTTGTGTTGTAGTATTTAAGTGGTGGAAAAATCGACTAATCAAAAATAAAAATAACCACTCATAGAAGAGCGGGTCGTGTCCACAGGGAGGCAATTATGTAATAAACTCTCGATTATTTCATATTCTTTTGGTTAAGTGCAAAATCCCCAGTCAAATCCGACACAAAATGCGATGGAAGGAAGATTCATAATAACACAAAAATATAAGGGTATATGTGCAATTTTCTCTCACTAAAATCTTCAATAAATATATGATGATTTTATGTAATTTTCAATTGACATATACTAAAGAAAATTGGTGCACATGTTAATCCCAAAATCAATCATGAAATAGGTGAATAACAATAACTTGCAATTATCAGAAAGTAAGAGTGTGCATTCGCAATTTTGCCACAATAAAATATTAATAAATAAAAAATTAGGTGTTGGCAATGGCAGCAAATGTAATAACTAATTGCAAGGAAAACAACGCTTTCACTCTCTTTCCTCCTCGGGTGAGAGATGAAGCACCGGCGATGGAGCTACTATGGAGGAAGATTGATCGACGCGTGGAGATCACGATGGCGGTGGCAGAACGGTGAGAGGTGGCCGACGGCGGCCGACGGGCGGAGGAGGACCGCCGGCCTGTTGGAGAAGAAGGCAGAGCAGCTGCTACATGGTGGCCTGTTGGCGGGTGGTTGCGCGCTAGTGCCCGCCTGTGCGCATCTACAGCGGTCTGGTGGCGAGGGCACGGATCTGGCAGGGTAGTAGGGATGGCGCGAGCCCCTGCAACGTTGGAGGGGAGTGTTGGTGCGCGCTTATGCAGTGCCTGCGGGGACGATGGATGCACGCCTGCAATAAGGATGCACGAGGATGCGCTGAAGGGAGGCGGACCTGCAGGTGCTGGAAGGTGCGGGAGCGTGGTGAGGCAGAGCTAGCGCCTGTAGGTCCAGTTGGAGGGGGTGAGCGGTGCGCCTGCAGTGCTTGAGAGGGGCGCGCAAGGAGGCGCGCTTTACACGCAGCGCCTGCAGGCGCGGCTGGAGGGAGCACTGGGTGGTGCTGGAGCAGGTGTAGGCCTGGCGCAGAGACTCGGCTGGAGGTGTGATGGCATGGTGGGTGGTGTTTGCAGGCTGCGGAGAGGCGCTGTGCAGGTGTAGGCCTGGTGCGCTGGAGGAAGGCACGTGCCTGCAGGCACGCAAGGCGGAGGAGCAGGCACAGGGGGAAGATGAAGAATCTGGTCCACAGTACACGCTGGGAAGTAGTTCCTCGCAAGGGGGAAGATGCCGATGCCCTTCTCCTTTCTCCGCGTGCTTTTTAACTCCTCTCTCTCCCCGCATGCGCCAATCAAGGGATTTTCAAATCCCTTTTCTATTTTTGGCCGGCGGGCGTTGAGGGGAGAGTTACGGCTAGTTGGAGGAAAGGGAAAAGATGCCGTCGGTTGTTGGGAAAATTTGCTCCCCAACCCTTGCTCTTTCTAAATATAATACCTGCACATGAAAACAACAAAATCATTACATATTAAGTTATAGAATGTTATAAACTTAAATCGTGATGCATACAAATATTCTACAACTTAATTACAGTTATTAACACACCTAAACGGCACGATTAAAGTTACTTAGGCTTAATATTAGTCCATTAAAATGGACTCATCAATAGACTTGAAAGGGAAGCTACCTAGGCTATAGGACAGCCAAGATAGTTGAAAGGGAAGCTACCCAGTTGAAAGCCAGTAATGAAGAGGATCTTGGAAAGTCTGCCAAGGGAAAAGTGCTTACTGACAAAGCAGAAGCTCTTATGGGTGTTCAGCTGTTGGCCAAAACTAGTCTCAAAACCATGGATGAAGGACATGAGGGTATTGACATTATTCACAAAGCCATTAAGGAAAAGGATAATGTCGTCCGCATAGAGAAGAACAAGGGGCATAGAGACACCACGTTTGATTGCAAAAGTGGAAATCTGGCCCAAAAGAGTCATCTCTTTGATTCCCCACACGAAGGGTTCCATGAAGATATCAAAAAGGTTGGGAGAAATCGGATCTCCTTGTCTTAGCCCACAGGAGACCTTGAAGAAGGGCGTAGAGCTACCATCAACCAGAATAGACGATCGAACATGCTCCACAAAACCCTTGATAAGGTCAATGATGTTGGAAGAGAAGCCAAACTTGAGCATAATTTTATAAAGAGCCAGCTGGTCAACTCTATCGTAAGCTTTTTGGAGGTCTATCTGGACGATAACATTAGAACCAAAAGTTTTGCGATTTAGCCTCTATGAGAGCTCATAAGTAGTAGAGATGTTATCAAAAATAGATCTCTCCTTAATAAAACCAGCCTATTTGGGGGAGATGATTTTTGGGAGAAGGGAGGAGAGACAGCTAGCCAAGATGCCAGATGCAATTTTATAGATCACGTTACAAAGGCTGATGGGATGAAAATCCGAAAGGTCCTCTACGGAGGGTTTCTTGGGGATAAGGGAAATGAAAGTAGCATTGAAAGATAGAGGGGCCAAATGGGTAGAAAAGAAATGGGAAATGGAACTGACCACATCTTTTTTGACAATATCCCAACAGTGGCGAAAGAATTCAACATTAAACTTGTCTGGGCCATGGGAGCTATTGGAATGCATAGAGTTGAGGGAATCATGAATCTCAAACTCCAAAGGAATGGTGGTGAGCATCCTTGAGTCCTCGGGCAAGATGAGGGGGGGGGATGCATTTAAGAAACTATCAATGTTCCCGACGCCATCAAAGGAGAGAAGACTTTTGAAGAAGTTGATAGATTTGGTAGTTGCAGTATCCCAAGAGTTGTTGCCAATGGTGGAGGTCAAGGAATTCCTATTGCGTTTAGCAAATCTATTCTTGATGGTGGTGAAGAAGAAAGAGTTGTTCCCTTCCCCAGGATTTAGCCAAGAAATTTTCGCTTTTTGAGCGAGGAAATCATCATATTTTTTGAGGGCATCCTCTAGTTGGATGCAAACATCCGCGAGCTCAAAAGAGGTTGATCATCCCAATAGGCAATCAACCTAGCTTCCAGATTATTATGTGGTGGTCGGACCTGGTTAGGTTGCTAATATGGTGATTTTATCGTTGAAGTGTGTATAGTGGTTAACCTAAATCAGACCTAACCATCTCTTTACAAATTTATTTTTTTTTTACCTGGCCTACTTGATTTTATCTTGGTCACTTTTAGGCCCAGGGTCGAACTTAGGGAAGTGGGGTTACAAGTCAAGTGTCTACGCCTTTCCTACAACGAATCTCTTCCGTTCGTTTATTGTGTTTTTGGTGTTTTTCTATTTAGATTTTTTTATAATAATCTTGGTCCTTGAGGCACACCCTCAAAATTAGGTTATTGGCTTTGAGCCAAATCAGGGTTCCAAAGCGGGTCTTGCTATTCGCAAGACAGAGTACCTACAAGTCAAAGATTATCTTTTCTCTTTTATATATTTTTTAATCTTTTTACTAACAGGAAAGTGAAACAGAAGCAAAGTAAATATAGTATATATATATAGGTATATATTATATATGTATAAAGGGGTGGGGGTGGAGGCGGAGATGGAGTGTAGCATGGTGTCGAGTCAATTGTCGTCTAGAAAGATGCAACTGACAGGATGAGGTGCCGCGTGGAGTGTAAGGTGGATGGCGGAAGATGTATGCAACCACACTTTTTGTACACATGTATCGGGGAATATCAGCAACTGGTACAGATATTGGGGAATATCAGCAATGCGTGTGCGACCACGTATGGTAAGTAATGTGAAAATATATGTATGTATATATGTAAATATATCTATATGTATATATATATATGGTTATAAATATATAGGTATATATATGTAGTTATATATGTATATATATATGTGTATATATATATGTATATATATATAAGTATATAGATGTATATATGTATATATATATATGTATGTATATAGACTAATACATAGTTATATAAGTACTAATATATGTATAGATATATGTATATGTATATATATATGTATATAGGTATATGTCTATATATCAATATATATATGTATACATATATATATATGTATATAATAGTGTATAGGTGTGTGTGTGTGTGTGTATGAAAGTGTGAGTGTAAGTGTGTAAGTGTCGGTAAAGAGAGTGAGAGTGTTGTGTGAGAGAGAGAGAGAGAGAGCGCTGCTGGAGGTGAGGGCTGGAGGGTTAAGGCACCTGCAGCACTCAGGGCGTCGTCTGGTGGCTTCACGTGCGTGCGCAGGCGTGTATGCGCGCGAGGACGTGCACGCTGGGGGGAGATGGGCGCGGAGAGGACTGCAGCGCCCAGCGCTGAGCGAAGGGTTGGAGCGGGCGCTGGCAGGCATACGCGATGAAGGAAGCAGGCGAAGGCAGGTGCTGAGAGAGTCGGGCACACGCAAACGCACGGGCGGGCGCTGGAGCGGGACGTGGGGCGAGACGTGCACGCGGGCGAACAGCGGTTGCGACACGCTGGGTGACCGGTTAAGTGAGAAACTCACCAATCACCCCACTGTAGCCACAGTGTTTCGTAAAAACACGTGAACAGTGGCTACAGTGGTCGGGCGAGACGTGCAACCGCCTTCGTCCGGTGCTGTGAGTGCGGACGACTTGGCGTGCGAGCAGAAGAGTGGCTCCGACTGCTGGCTTGCGGGTGTGACGTAGAGATAGAGCGCACCGAGAGGGCTGCTGGCGTGCGCGGTGGAGGGCGAGGGCGACCTACTGCTTGCGTGGTGCTCGCGGGTGTTGGCTGGGGTGCGCGGTGAAGCTTGGCCGGCCGCTGCAGGGGCACGCGGTGGCCGGTTGCGGGTGGACAGGCGAGTGCACTGCGAAGGAGCGGGAGGCGAGGGTGCCTGCAGGCGCGCGCGGAAGGCCTACGTGCGCTGCTGCTGTGGGGCTTGGCCAGCTGCTGCAGGGCGTGCGGTGGCCGGTTGAGCTTCACAGCTTGAAGCTTTGCTGGTAATGGCGGAAGGGCTTCAAACGGAAAAGCAAGGAAAGAGCCACCACGCCCACCGGCTCTTTGGTGAGCTGGGTGGTGGTGGACTCACGATGGTGGTTGCGCACCACCGTGAGGTGCTCCTGTCTGCCAGGTGTCTCCTCAAAGAAGGAGATCCTACATATGGAGGGAGAGGGAGGAGATGGCGGCTTGGAGAAGAAGCTGTGTTGGGTCTTTTTTCATGGAGGACCAGGCAGCTTTTGCAAAGAAGGAGCCACCCTGCTTTTATAGAAGAAGAAAGCATGCACAGCCATGGCCTGGCTATGCGTGGCTCTGCATGGGGCTCGGTAGGGAGTGACTGTGCAGGTCATGGTGAGCAGGATATGGCGTGAGGAAGAGGCCTCCATGCATTGCAGCTGCAAGAAGACGTCAAATAAAAATAGAATTAAAAATAAAAAGATGGTGAATTTTGCAAAGATGCACTTGAGGAAAAATGTTAATTGCAAGGTCATTTATTTCACTCTCCTCCCCTCTCAATTAAATGCATGCATGCATGTATTTTTACAAATGCGACTATGAAACCCTAATATGCACTGGTAATACTAAGAAATAGCACAAGACGACACAGTTGCAGGTGTATTTTTGCGGTGCAATCATACCCCCATGCCTATCTTTTGCTAGTCCCTAGCAAAACAGTATTTAGAAATGATCTTAAGCTGAAGATTTTCTTCTGAGGTGATATAGGTGTGTTATTGTTGGATATTGTGAGAACCAATTGTAGAGAAGACTACCAGTACTTTAAGTCTCAGATGACAGATCATCTCTCGACTAACCAGGACTCTTGATATTTAAACCTTAAGTACGATTTCCAGGATCCAAGAGGTTTTTGCCGTACTCGAGAGCTCAAGAGATTATGGCTTGTGCTTAGTGAAGGATCAAGACTGACCAGATGAACATTAAGACTCAAGCCCAGGGTTTCACGAATTTTTAAGTACAGGTCCGTCCCAGTTTCAGCTCATGTCTTCGGATTGACCCTTAAAAAGATGACGGAAAACTCAACTCCCATTTCCTGATACTTGTGGCTCAAAGAAAACAGGGTATTTGCCCTGAAGAACTTTCTTATAGGAAGATTTTACAGACATTTGTGAGATATAATGACTTATTTGCGTCTTTTTTTTTCTTTTTTTTTTTGAAACACATGTCAGTATATCTCTTACAACATTATTTGGAGGCGCACACTTTTCTTTTTGGTGGGAGAGTTCTTTTTTGGTGGAAAGAGTCACTCCTAAACACAAGACTAAAGCCTAGGATAAAAAGTCTACCTATGCGCACAGGTAAGGACTCCACCTTCCCTAATGAACACTAGGGTTGGATCTTATGTTCACCTGGTCTTTCTTGATATGTGTAGTGTGAACCAAGTTTACTTAGGCTCTTGAGTAGAAGCAAACCAACGGGTCCTGTACTGGTGTCTTAGGTACAAGAATACGTTCTTAGTTAGGAGAGATTCCGATCTATCTTGTCAATGCTCAAGTGAATTAAGCTGAGCCTGAGCGAATCAAGCTTCTGTGCCCTGGAAAGTCTTCAAAACAATGGTTGAATATCCATAAACACTTATTGTATTTTTGTTTTAGCTTTTAGATCATTACTAAACACCATTTTCATTATATATATATATATATAGAAACTGCATGATACCCTAAAATACCCAGATCCTAAGGATGCCTATCCACCCCCCCATGCCAAACGATGCTATGTCTTCATATGAATGCAGGGTAAGGTAGAGGAAGGATGAAAGATCGGGTAACAAGAGCTGAGGTGCAAGGTATACAGCAAGGTGGTAGGGTGGGTGGATGGTGGGTGGTGAAGTGAAAAGTGAAGTGAAAAGTGATGGTGGATGGTGAGTGTTGTTGGGGTGCCTCCCGACGAGCGCTGAATTTAACGTCCCCAGCTGGACTCAGAATGAGGCAAAGAATTAGTTACCCTCCTGCAGGGCAACGGTTTCTCCAACGGGGGCAGGTTCATGAGTCAAATAGGGTTTCAAACGCTATCTGTTGACCGTAAATTTATGCCCAGATTTGGGATCTTCGATCTCGACGGCCCCGTTGGGGAATGGTCTTGAGACCAAGAAAGGACCAGTCCATTTGGACTTCAATTTCCCAGGAAAGAATTTGAGTCGGGCTTTATAGAGCCAAACTTGCTGAGATGGATCAAATTCTTTCCGCCGAATACGGCTGCCGTGAAAAGCCTTAGTGCGTTCTTTGAAAGTTAAAGCAGAATCAAAGGCTTCACGACGGAGCTCTTCCAGCTCCTGGAGTTGGAGTTTCCTTTCTTGACCACACAGGTCTGGGTCGAGGTTACATTGGCGAACCGCCCAATAAGCGCGGTGCTCCAACTCCACGGGCAAATGACAAGGCTTCCCGTAAATGATTCTATAAGGAGACATACCAAGGGGAGCCTTGAAGGACGTCCGATACGCCCAAAGTGCATCAATCAGTTTGTCGGACCAATCCTTACGGTCAGGCCGAACCATTTTCTAGAGAATCTGCTTGATTTGCCGGTTCGACACCTGATGGTGAGGGGATGGTGACTAGGTTTTTGTTGTAGAAATTTCGTTGTAGTACAGCTAGTTATTGCCATCATTACATATATAATCTTTTTACTCGGAAATAAAAGAGTTCCCGAGGTCGAACTCAGGGAGCAAGTCGTATTCTAGAAGTATAAATTCTTATTACAAAAATAAAGAGAGAGAGAGAGAGAGATGAAAATTTGGCTTCTCCTTTTTCTCTTCTCTCTTCCTCTTCGTCTTCTCTTCTCTTCCTCTCGTGCTCTTCTTCTTCTTATGTTCTTCAGATCTTCCCCTCGTGCTCTTCTTCTTCTGTCTTCTGTTCTTCCTTGTTTTCTTTCTTTCTTTTTCTTCAGATCTTCTTCTTCTTCTTTTTCTTCTTTCTTGTCTGTCCTCTTCTTTGCCGCGGTCCTGCTTCTTCTTTTCTTCTTCTTCCTTGCCTTTCAGACGTCGTCTGAATTTGCAATCAGACGACTTAAACCGCTACTGCTACAGTGTCTTCCTCAGCTTCCTTCTTCTTCTGCTTTGTGTTCTCTTCTTCTTCCTTTTTCCTTTCTTGTCTTTCCTCTTCTTTGCCGCGGTCCTGCTTCTTCTTTTCTTCTTCTTCCTTGCCTTTCAGACGTCGTCTGAATTTGCAATCAGACGACTTAAACCGCTGCAGCTACAGTGTCTTCCTCAGCTTCCTTCTTCTTCTGCTTTGTGTTCTCTTCTTCTTCTTCTTCTTTTTCTTCCGCAGTCCTTCTTCTTCTTCACCTGTGCCTGCACACTTCACGGTTTACACGTCAGAGGGTAAAACCTACTCTACCCTCCCCCACCGCGTCTCTCTCTCTTAGAATTCACTCTTCGGAAGGCTCTCCCAGAGCAACCGGGTAATTGGGTACGCGGGTCGCGCCCGGGTCCAGGCCCACCGGTGTGCGGTGGTGGGCGAGGAGTGCAGGTCGAGCTAATCGGGTCGGGCCAGGTCCGCGGGGCGTGAGCGCGGACGAGGCCGGGTAATCGGGCGGGTGAAGGGGACCTCACCCCGTGTGCTGAGGTGATAAGCCTACAACACTTTTTCAATTTATATCGGCGTGCCGCTTCAGAGCCTTCCGAGGTGGGACTAAATGTCCCACCCCAATTTGGCGCCTGCAGCTGAGAAAGCTGCAGGCAGTTGCGGCTTTTGCGGAGCTTTTTCCCCAGCTGCGAGCCTGGGCAGGTGCGCGAGGGCTGCCTTGCGTCCTGGGGAGTCTGACCTGGGCGAAGCGAGGCTGCAGCTGCAGGCGGAAGCAGCTCCTTCTGCACAGCAATGGCGGCAGAGGACGGGTGACCTGTTCACAGCAAAACGGCATATCATCCTAATCAGAAGGTGCCGGGAGCTTGCCACAGTGCGGCGAAGCTCGTGCGGGTGGTGGCGAGGCGTGGGGCGGAGTGCAAGGGCTGCCCTAGGTCGGACTGTGGCTGGGGGAATGGGTTTGTTCGGGGGGTCTGCAGGTGGCGAGTGGTGGGAAATGGAGGGGCAGAGGTTGATCAGGGTGAGGAGGCGGAGGTTCTGTGAGGGTCGGCGAGTCGTGTGGGGTGGTGGAATGACGGGAGCGAGTCGCCGGAGGATGGCTGAGGCGGAGAAGGTGAGGGTGATTGGTCGGAATCGAGGGCGACAATAAAGGTTTAAAGTAAGGAAAAGGAAGAGGGGAGGAAGAGGAGAAGTTATACCTACTTAGTAGGATGAGGAGGGGCCGGAGCAGGCGACAGTCGTATCGACTGTCGCCGGAGAAGAAGCTGCCCAGGGGAAGGAGCGACGGCGAGGAGAGGGCCGGAGAAGCGCGCGCTGGGTGCGGCGTGGCGCGGGAAGAGCGAGGGAAGGCAACCCTGCTGCTGGTAGTGCGGTAGGGCGACGAGGAGGAGGAGGAGGAGAAGCCGCCGGAGCAAGGGGGCGTCTGTCGGAGTGGGAAGAGAGGAAGTGAGGGGGTATCTCCGTCAGATCCAAGCTGGGAAGAACGGCGGAGCGACGGGGGTATTTATAGGGGCAGAACCAGAGAGGAGGGCGGAGGGAGACGACGTGTCTCCCTCGCCGGAGGACACCGGAGGAAGGATACCCATACCGTCCGTGCGTTCGCACGGCCGGTATGGGTGGTTGCAGCCATCAGGGGGGTGTTCCTGCGGTGGCTGACGACGTAGGGCACCCCCATTTGACCTAGCAGGCTCCCTCCCTCACCCTGCGCGGCGCCAAGCGCCGCGCAAGGTCGCCGGAGCATGGTGCTGGTCAGGTTTTGCAGGAGGGACCTGAACGCAAAGAACGAAGGAGAGTTAGGGGCCAAAATGTGAGGGTTCAAGAGTTGAGGGCCAAAAAGTAAATATATGAGGACCAAAGTGTAAAGTTGGTCAAGAAGGTTTCTTCTTAGGCTCAAGTTTTTATACATCACTAATTAGGACCTAAGGAATCTGATGGTGAATTTTATTTCTAGATTAAACCTTGTTTGACCGGTTAATTTATGCAAAAACCCAAATTAAGTTGTTAATTGGGCATGGTTCTCAATGTAGGTCAAAATGGGTTCCTAAGGCCAGATTGAAGGTTCTAAACCCTAGAGATTATTTTTCTATGAATTTTAGAGGGTTTATTCTATTTTTAATTTGCCTCGAACCTCGTGAATTGAAGTGGGTTTGTTTTAGGGTTACAGATTATCATTTAGTTCCTTGGAATTGCTGTAGCCCTTATTGGATCAGCTCATCCCACTTTCCTTCTTATTAGGTTGTTTTGATCCATGTTTGGACCCTGAGTTACCCTATTTTCAGATTGGATTGGTGAAATTACATTTTTACCCCTCAGTTTCTGTTTTCTTTGCAAACTCAGAATCTCTCTGAGCCAAGCCTTTCTAAGGTTATGTAGGAGCTTTTTCCTGCAAATCAGGGTTAAATGGTGCTAGTTTAGGGCTCATGATGAGGTTCTCATCAACACCTCTGCATGGCCATTCGTCTGAGGATGATATGGGGATGCGATACGATAGTGGACTTCGTATTTCCTCAGAAGTGCCCAAAAAGAAGCATGGGTAAAGTGGCTTCCTCCATCCGAAATAATGGCTCGAGGGATCCCAAAGCGCGAAAAGATGTGGTCTTTGACAAAGCGAGTGGATATAATATGGTCAGCACGGCGTGCGGGAATAGCCTCGATCCATTTTGAAACATAGTCAACGGCCACGAGGATGAATTCGAAGCCGTTGGAAGGAGGAAAGGGACCCATGAAATCAATTCCCCAAATGTCAAAGATTTCTGCAGCTAGGATGGGTTGCAAGGGCATCATGTCATGACGTGACATTGACCCTAACGACTGGCACCTAGTGCAATGCTTGGCATAATTGTGTGCATCCTGGTGACAGGAGGGCCAAAAGAAACCGCACTGCAACACCTTGGCTGCAGTTTTCCTCCCAGAGAATTGGCCTCCGCAGGCCTGATTGTGGCAGAAGGATAGCACACTAGGGAGCTCGCTGTCAGGAATACAGCGACGGATGATTTGATCAGCACCTATCCGATAAATAAGTGGATGATCCCAGAAATAATACTTTGCTTCTACCATGAGACGCTCGCACTGGTTTTTAGGCCAGCCACGTGGAAGGGATCCAGAAGAAAGGTAATTGGCAATGTCGGCATACCACGGTCCGCTTGCCACATTTATTGCCAATAGGTGCTCATCAGGAAAAATTTCATTGATCGACAGAGTAAGTCCAATATGGTCAGGGTCCAGTCTGGAAAGGTGATCAGCCACAACATTCTAGGCTCCGGCCTTATCGCGAATCTCAATGTCAAATTCCTGGAGAGAAGGATCCAACGAATCAGTCTAGGCTTGGCATCCTTCTTATGCATGAGATGGCGAATGGCCGCATGATCAGTGAAAACAATAACGTGAGATCCCAGAAGGTAAGAGCGGAATTTCTCCAGCCCAAAGACGACCGGCAGTAGTTCTTTTTCAGTGGTAGTATAATTACGCTGGGCCTCGTCCAACATCTTACTGGCGTAGTACACCACGAAGGCGTGTCTATCGCATCTTTGTCCTAGGATGGCTCCGACTGCAACGTCGGAAGCGTCACACATGAGTTCAAAGTCGAGGGACCAATCAGGCAGCTGGAGAACAGGGGCCTTGGTGATAGTATTACGTAGCTGAGTGAATGCTTGTATGCAGTCGGGGCCCATATCGAAGGGTACGTCAGTTGATAGGAGATGAGTTAAGGGTCAAGAAATCTTAGAGAAATCTTTGATGAATCTCCTATAGAAACCGACGTGTCCTGGAAGGAGCGAATTTGTTTGATAGAGCCAGGCACAAGTAAATCAGCAATGACATCGAGCTTAGCTCTGTCAACCTCGATACCCCTATCGAAGATGATATGTCCGAGAACAATTCCCTCGTGCACCATAAAGTGACTTTTTTCCCAGGAAAGCACGAGGTTTACATCAATACATCTCCTAAGGATACGAGTCAGGTTGGCAAGACATTCGTCGAAAGATGGTCCAAAGACCGAAAAGTCATCCATGAAGACCTTGAGAAAGTCACCCACCATGTCATGGAATATCGCCAGCATACATCTTTGGAAAGTTGCTGGTGCGTTGCAAAGTCCGAACAACATCCTTCTAAATGTGAAGGTGCCGAAAGGGCAGGTAAAAGTGGTTTTCTCTTGGCCCCGGGGGTCAATTGCCACCTGGTTATATCCTGAGAATCCATCCAGGAAACAGAAAAATTTATTTTTCGCTAACCGCTCCAGGATTTGGTCAATGAAAGGTAGCGGAAAGTGATCTTTCTTGGTTGCAGCATTGAGTTTCCTATAATCTACACACACTCTCCAAGATGTAGGAGTGCGTGTAGGGATGAATTCGCCCCTGTCATTGACATGGATGGTGAGTCCTGCCTTTTTGGGCACAACGTGAATCGGACTCACCCAGGGGCTATCGCTGATTGGGTAGATTATACCCGCATCCAGCCACTTAATGGTTTCTTTCTTAACGACCTCCCGCATGTTAGGGTTGAGACGTCGCTGCATCTCGCGGGAAGGTCGAGCCTCCTCCTCTGTATATATACGATTAGTGCAGTAGGAGGGGCTAATGCCTGATAAGTCTAGTAAGGACCATCCAATAGCTACCTTGTGTTCTATGAGGACCTTAGTTAGTTTGCACTCTTGCTCCCTGGTCAATTTTGAACTGATGATTACTGGGAGAGTTTCATTTGGCCCTAGGAAAACATACTTGAGTGTACTAGGCAGCTCTTTCAGCTCGGGAGTGGATGGTGAAAGATCTGGCATTTCTTGGGACGAGAGTGTCCCAGGCGGGTTGGAGAACAAGTCAAGAGGAAGAAATTGGCCTCCAGATTGGCCAAGAAGAGGGGCTTCTTGGATAAATGGATCCAAAAAGGAATAGCCCCAGTGAGAAGTATATGGGCTCAAGGTCCTAGTGTGGATTTGCAAATCTTCCTGATTTGGTTGGAAAGAAAGGGCAATCCAGTCTTCAAGAGTGTGGATCGGCGGTGAGTAGCCCGGATATGACTCAGACCACGAGGTATGGGAAGCGGAGAAAACCTCGTTAGAAGTCTGGCCAGGAGAAGGTATGGGACAAGGGAGGGATGGGGGAACATCACAATATGTGTTGGTCAGGCAGTCATCAGTGTTTATAGGTAATCCGCTGTAGTCCGAATAGGTCCCAATTAGACCGATACACGCGCTGACGGCTATGTCCTCGTCAAACGTGTCATCCTCGATGTAATTGCAAGCAAAGTTCTTGGCTGCCTTGAAGATGTTAAGCTTGAGCTTTTCAGATCCAATGGCAATCTCAATACAGCCCGACTCGCAGTCAATATGGGTGCGGGCTGTGGCCAAGAAAGGTCGACCAAGGATGATCGGACAATTAGAAAGTGAGATAGGAACTTCCATATCTAAAACAAGAAAGTCAACAGGAAAACAGAGACTGTTGACCCTAACCACCACGTCTTCCACCACACCCTTTGGGGTTTTGACAGAATGATCTGCCAATTGTAACGTGACAGGGGTGGGTTTCAGATTTCCCAAGGAAAATTTTTCGAGCATCATGGTTTGTATAAGATTTATGGAAGATCCTAGATCAAGCAGGGCACGGTTAAAATTGCAGCCTTGGATGCTACAGGAAATGAGCGGTGTGCCTGGATCTTTCTGCTTCAGTGGTAGGTTTGATAGTATAGCACAACTCGCATGAGGCGAGAGAACCACCGAATTCTTGGTTTTCTTTGACTGTCGCCTGGGTGTTGTGTAGTCTTTGAAAAATAGGACGACAGTAGGTATGTGGTCGATAGCCTCGAGCAGGGGTACCTTGATTTCTACATCACTGAACAAATTACGCAGGTTATCAAAGGCCTGCGTAACTTTCTTTTTGCCTTTTGGCTCCCTCAGTAGAGCCTCAGGGAATGGGACTAATTCTGGCACCAATTTAAGTGTATCATCCTCTCGCGAATGCGGTGCGCATCCCGAATGAGAGGGCGATGAAGAAGACGGGCCAGGATCAGGTCGAGGCAGATCGACGGTCTGCTTACCGCTCCTCGTAGTGATAGCATTAGACGATGTGGGTCCAGTGGGATCATACGGCGGAGGAGGTTCGCAATAGGGACATAAGAGTGCGGTGCTGTAGCGAGATTAGCCTGAAATCCCAGTGGAATGCTCGGAGCTTGTAGAATTTGATTAACCTGCCCTTGGAAAGGTCATACCTGAGGTTGAGGACCATGGGGTATGAAGTTTCGCGGGTTTGGAACAGGTTGGGCAGGAAGAGTGCCCTGAGATCGAGTCGCCATGTGTAGTTGACTGATCTCAACATTCTGCTGCTCCAATTGGTGCTGAAGAGAGGTCATGTTCTCTTCATGGCGCTTTGACATTTCCGTCATCAGTCGCATCAATTTGTCAAGAGGACTTGATGTGTGTTCTGTTTGCGGTTGTTGAACGTTCGAATTGCTACACTAACGTGTTCGGTTTTGGAAAACCGGTCATTGTAGTTTGAAAGCGAAGAATTCGTGTTCAACAAATAAAATTTATACCGAAATGAAAATTCCGGGTCGAACACAGGGAGGCAGACGTTTGATTTAAAAACTACGTATTTCTTTTTATTTGTCACGAAGTAACTCAATTTAAAACTATCTAATTAGTTACAATAAATAGAAGAGAGAGAGAGGGTAAGAGAGAGAGAGAGATATTACACATAGAAATCAAAATGAGATGTAGAATAAACAGAGAATTTATCATTAGGGGGATTTGTTCATTACAACTAGAAAGCATAAAACAATTGCACTAGAAAGCGATAAATTTACTCTAGAAAACATTAAAAGAATGGAGGGAGAAATGTCCTCCTCGACGATTGCTTGGAGGACGAGCAAAACTACACTAGAAAGCAGTAAATCTATATTAGAAAGTAGTAAAAAGAGTAGGGAGAGAGAAATCCTCCTCGACAGTTGCATGGAGGACGAGCCGGACGGGATGATGCCTGGACGAAGGAGAACGAAGCAGGATGAAGGAGGACGAAGCAGAAGAACGGGAACAGAGCAGCACGCCGTCATCGTCGTGGGATCCACTTCCGAAGGGGGACGAAAATTTGGACTTTATCTCGCAAGAAGCATCCCGAGTGTGGGACAAGCTTGTCTCAGCTTTGGAGGGGTAGAGAAGAGAAGGAAGGGATGAGAATTTCGTATGGAGGGGGTCTCCTTTTATAGTTGCAAGGAGTGGGGGCAAAATGGTCATTACATCTTCAAAATAATAAATGAGGGGTCTTTAGTGACGGATAAATCCGTCACTAAAGCCCCAACGTGGGCGAAGCTCCCGTGCCCACGCGCACTTCCTCAGCTGCCCGCTTCCTCAACGCCACCGCACGTTCAATGATTCTCAGCCGTCCGATCGCGAGATCAGACGGCTTAAGACACATCTCTGCCTGCTGCTACGCCCGCCTGGCGCGTGCGATCGTGCGTGACAACGCGCGTTCAATAGCGTGTTATCTTGATTGAGTGCTGATGGCCATCCGATCGCGATCCAACGCCTGCCATCTTCTAGGGTTCCCCGGTCACTATCTGATGCTACGGATGTCTGATTAGGGCGATCTTGGAGTCGTTGAACTCCAATCGTCGCCCTGATCACATCCATACGGTTGGATCTTTGATCCGAGGCCCCGATAAAATGTTTTCCCTGTCCAAGCACATAAAAGGAGATAATTAACCTCCATTTTATTCAAACTACTCTAAATGCAAGATGATGCATGTTATGCAATATTTATATCATGAAATGCAATCCTATGCTTAAGAACATGCATAAATAGACATTTTAAGTAGTGTAAATGTGTTTACATCATACCCCCATGCTTATCTTTTGCTAGTCCCTAGCAAAAACTATATGCTATTTATAAAAGAATTAGGTTGGATTATTTGGACTTGAGTTATTTTCAATCATTAAGAAATTGTCTACTTAGGAACTGAACTTTCAAAGACACAACAGTGCCCGGGTATCAGCCAAAATGCAGACCGCCTCAAGCCCTCGCCTTATTCAAAGAAAAATTTCTTTTTCTCTTTTTACTCTTTTCTAATTTTTTTGGATTTTCAAATTTTAGGGTTTAAGAGTGGCTTTCTACGGCCATTCAACTCACACAAGATTTGATGACAACCCTAAGTTTTAAGCATCTTATTGTGATTGTGATGGACTCGTTGACCGGCAATTAAAACGGATCTCGGATTTCTACGCCTCTAGGTGACCTAACCAGAATTCTACCTAAAAGTGTATCTTTACAACCAGTAACTTTCTCCCTACTTTTTTTTTTTTTTACGGGGTCAACACAAGGGTAAATCCAGTATATATCTCCCCGATTTATTCTACTTCTCCGCTTCTTCCTAAGTGTTTTGGGAATTTTTAGTGCATTTACTGAGCTAGGTTCTGAACAACCGATTGATGAGCTGTTACCACCGACAACTTGCCAGCCATACTCGTGCAGCGAAATGTGGCTTATTTCTTTTTTTCTTTTCTCCTTTTCTTTTTGATTTTTTTTTTTTTTAAGTAGGTGGCTTCCTAGGTCTAAGATTTACCTAAAGGCAGCAAAAAGAGAAAGATCTAGTGACTGGGCTCTGGACAACCTACCTATGGGTTGTTACCCACGATAACTTGCCAACCATATCACCCTAGAAGGTTCATTAGCTACCCAATTTCCGTTAAAAACGTCGAACAACGAGTCAGTGCAAAGAAAGTGTGTAAATGCTTAAGACTCAAAATTCCCTCAAATCAGAGGGCAGGTTGATAACTCGTGTACTTATCACCCAAAATTTATTTACTCCAATTAAAATAAAATTCAAGTTGGCGAGAACTCGAAAAACAAATCTACATTTTAATGGATTCACGGGCTGATTAAGTCCAAAGACCTGAAGGGTCTTTGTGTTCAGATCTTAATGTAGTATTTCCTAAGATTGAAAATCTTCATAAACCCAAATTCTCTTTCCTAATTTTGAATTTTTTTTATATAAAAGAAAATAAAACAAATCTACGGAGCTGACGAATGAATTTAGAGATGAATATCCACCCCCCCATGCCTATCTAATGCAATGTCCTCATTATATTAGAAAGACATAAAACAGAGTGGAAAAGCGAAGAAAGCACCTGAATTGCCTGAATGTCAGGTCGGCTTTGAGATGAAAATTAAAAAGAACTATATATGTGCTGAGTTTAGTGCCTTCAGCTAGGCACACTATACAAAGAAAAGAAATGAAGAATTCACAAGTGCAGGTCAGAATTAAAATAAACAAAAGAATCTTCTGACCTATCAACAGAGGTTCACAGATGTGGACCAAATTGTGGTGCAGACCCATTCCCCATAATCGAGAATATCTTAGGTTCTGGATAAAAATTACCCAGAACCTAAAATCAGAATGCAAGAGGGGTCGGGCCTGCGATTTATGAGGATGCAACCCAAGACCAAAAAGTCGGGTTACAGAGAATTGAAGCTCAAAAGGATAATCGTTGAATGTGTGCTTGAGTTGAACATCCTCGAAACAAATGTCGTAAGGGTTCTGATTTGATGGTTTCAGCTTAAAAGGAACCCTTCGACTCAATCTTCCATTTCCTCCAAAATTAACTTCCCAAATCAGAACTTCCCAGCTCCTAGCCTCCTCATTCTGAATGTTAAATTCCGAGACCTCTTGCATGTTAATCACCCCGTCTGAAATCTCCGAGTCTAAATGATGTGGCAAAATCAGAATTGACTTGGGTCTAATTATCTCAAAAACAGAATTATCGATAAGCTCAACGGGTGTAACTGATAATCAGGGCATTGAATTGATTCATCCAGAAAATGTAATCCTGGATCTGTAATGTGTGCCCTAAGATCAGTTTCCTCAGTTATTGGGCTTCAAATGATCTATCAGGCCCAATCGTCTCACAGAAATTGTGTTCAGAAAACTCGTGTGAGACTTTGCAACTTGAATCTTCACCATCAAAGAAATCAGGATCCGTATCAATGTATGTCCCAAAATCATTTGTCACTTTCTGTTCCAAGGAGACATACGTTTCCTCGTAACCCGGCTCAGGGATCTCAGGTGAAGAAATCAGATCATCCTTAATTGGTTGCTTTAATTCAATCTGGTCAGCCTCGTAACACGTGTCCCCCCTAACAGGTGCCTGAGCGGGTTCTGTCATTAGCTTTCCTGAAGAGGGTTCATCCTGGGAATCATTCCAAGATTGAATCAAAGCAACCACGAATCTCATCCTCAATTTTGCTAATTTCCCAAGTAGAAACCTGGGTTCTTATCCTTAACGTCCTGGAGCCAATCTAACAAAGACTTATTCAAATCATCAATCATTTTAATCAGTGGCTCCAATCTCTCAATGCAAGGTATTGGCTAAACTTCTAAAGATTGTATGATATTCCTCAAGTTAGCTAGAACCATATCTTGAACCTGGTTAACCTGAACCAAATGATTTGGTTCAGGGTTGGGCAGGTTTGGGCTCAACGCAGGGGAATTAACGAATTGAGATTCGTTAGACCCTTCCTGAAAATAGGTCATTTCAGATTGTTCAAAAGATGGTGATGACCTAAAGGCAGTGAAATCAGAGGATGGGTAAGGATCTGTATATCCTTCTTGATTGTAGATCGTATTAGGTTGTGCATGAAAGGAAGACGATCTATAATCGATGTAGCTCTGAGAAGGATAGAAATCAGAATTTGTTCAGGGTTAGACCCTAAACACGGGGGTCCGGAATTGTATCCCCAATCTGAATTATCCCAACTAACTGATGGTTGATTACAATACGAGTTGGGATAATCGTCATGTTGAGGATAATTCACAACAGGAGGGAAAGAGCGGGAATGCATGAAATATGTGGAAGGATTCATGAGACACGGGAGGAAGAAAGGCGCCCTGCAATACAAACAATCAAACCTGTCCTTAAATGGGTTAGCCTAAAGACCTACAGACTCTCAAAACCCGTCTTGAGATAAAGGAATGATTTGATCTACTTCCATCTGCTCAATCCAACCAGCTAGAAGGAGGGACTGGGGAGAAGGTTCTTCCTTCGGCTTGCGCCTCCGGTTCCTAGTGTACCCCCCAGCCGCGATCGTTTGACTCTGCTCCCCTAGCTAGACATCAGATTGAATAGTAGAAATAGACTAATCGAAAATAATCTCGTTCTGGGTTCTGAAGAGCGAGCTCAATCCTTAAGGCCAACGTCTACTCTATTTTATTTAGGGCTAGGTTTGAATGTGCTTTTGAATGTGATGAGCCCTTTAAATGGGTTGTGCCCTTAATGATTGATTGATTTGTGTGTGCGTGCACAACCAATGGTTTTCAAGCAAGATTATTTTTGATGTGGTGAATTTTAAGGTGCAAATCTTGCTTAGTAGCTTTTAGGATTCAACTTTAGGTGTTTTCAAACAAGTTTCGTTGGCACACCAGGTTTTGCAAATACAGGTGAAGATGTTTTCCTTTAAAGTTTTAAAAAGAATGTGGAGTGCCTGGTAAATCCCTAAGAGTTGAACCTAATTGGCAGCTACTTGATGAGTTGATTTTATTTGAAGTGGTGCGGCCCAATCAACTCAAACAATTGGCCTGATGCACCACTTAATTAGGCACACAAATGATTACCTAATCTGATTTCTACTCAATTATGTGTTTGAATGTGTGTACCGGTTCTTGAGGTCGGTTTATCGATTGAGTTTGAAAATCAGATGAGGTTGTGTACCTCTTTGAGATTTTTTTTTAATTTTTCTTTTTTTAATGTGGGGGTTGGGGTAAGTATGGGTGTCAAACAACAAACAATCTAACCTTAGAGTTTATAAAAACACCTAGCTTGATTGATGTTTGAATTATTATGTTGTGGAATGAAATCTAATGGGTGGGGGGTGGGGGATAACTCACAGAACCTTCCACAGCACTTTACTCCGATCTACCGCTTTTGCCTATCTCGAAAGAGTACCTGCAATTACAATAAGAAGGAGAAAAAGTGAGGTAAATGATTTGTAAGTTACAAAACGCGAAGAGAAATCAAAGATCGTTGCCTCCCCGGCAATGGCGACAAAATGTTGAATGTGCGAATTGCTCCCCAGCAATGGTGCCAAAATGTTGAACGTTCGAATTGCTACGCTAACGTGTTCGATTTTGGAAAACCAATCGTTGTAGTTTGAAAGCGAAGAATTCATGTTCAACAAATAAAATTTATACCGAAATGAAAATTCCGGGTTGAACACAGGGAGGCAGACGTTTGATTTAAAAACTACACGTTTCTTTTTATTTGTCACGAAGTAATTCAATTTAAAACTATCTAATTAGTTACAATAAATAGAAGAGAGAGAGGGTAAGAGAGAGAGAGAATATTACACATAGAAATCAAAATGAGATGTAGAATAAACAGATAATTTATCATTAGGGGGATTTGTTCATTACAACTAGAAAGCATAAAATAATTGCACTAGAAAGCGATAAATTTACTCTAGAAAGCATTAAAAGAATGGAGGGAGAAATGTCCTCCTCGATGATTGCTTGGAGGATGAGCAAAATTACACTAGAAAGCAGTAAATCTATATTAGAAAGCAGTAAAAAGAATAGGGAGAAAGAAATCCTCCTCGACGGTTGCTTGGAGGACGAGCCGGATGGGACGACACCTGGACGAAGGAGAATGAAGCAGGACGAAGGAGGACGAAGCAGAAGAATGGGAACAGAGTAGCACGCCATCATCGTCGCAGGATCCACTTCCGAAGGGGGACGAAAATTTGGACTTTATCTCACAAGAAGCATCCCAGGTGTGGGACAAGCTACTCTTGAGCTTTGGAGGGGTAGAGAAGAGAAGGAAGGGATAAGAATTTCGTATGGAGGGGGTCTCCTTTTATAGTTTCAAGGAGTGGGGGCAAAATGGTCATTACATCTTCAAAATAATAAATAAGGAGTCTTTAGTGACGGATAAATCCGTCACTAAAGCCCCAACGTGGGCGTAGCTCCCGTGCCCACGTGCACCTCCTCAGTTGCCCGCTTCCTCAAAGCCATCGCACGTTCATTGATTCTCAGCCGTCCGATCGCGAGATCGGACGGCTTAAGACGCATCTCTGCCTGCTGCTGCGCCCGCTTGGCACGTGCGATCGCGCATGACGACGCGCGTTCAATAGCGCGTGATCTCGATTGAGCGCTGACGGCCATCCAATCGCGATCCAATGCCCGCCATCGCTCGCACGCCTGTGCCTTCCTCACCTTCACTGCGACTCGAACCCACGCCCGCAGCTCGCGTAAGCGCACTCGACCGCTGCGCTACGAGACGCGGATGGTCGAGCGGACGCTTTTAAGCGCGGCTGACCACAGCCGTTGGATCGAGATCCAACGGCGGAGAGAGAGCGGGTGCGGGGCCTTCAAGGATTCATGTGGCCGTTTGGGCGACCGGGATGGTGCCACGTGGCGCCATCTTGGCCGTCCATCTTCTGGAAGTTGTAGATGGTTCCAAGGATGTCGGATTGACTTGATTTTTGCGTCGTTGTCCTACAATCGTTGATCTGAATTCATCTGTGCGGTCAAATTTGTCATTTGAAGAGTGGATTTACACCATCATGGTCCTTGATCTTCTAGGGTTCCCCAGTCACTATCTGATGCTACGGATGTCTGATTAGGGCGATCTTGGAGTCGTTGAACTCCAATCGTTGCCCTGATCACATCCATATGATTGGATCTTTGATCTGAGGCCCCGATAAAATGTTTGCCCTGTCCAAGCACATAAAAGGAGACAATTAACCTCCATTTTATTCAAACTACTCTAAATGCAAGATAATGCATGTTATGCAATATTTATATCATGAAATGAAATCCTATGCTTAAGAACATGCATAAATCGACATTTTAAGTAGTGTAAATGTGTTTACATTAGCGGTATGCAAGGGCCTGATGGCGGATTCGCCATAGGAATAGACTGGGCCCTTGGGATGACGGGTACGAACGGTCGCATTGGTCCACCCGCGGGGTTTTGGCGTTGCAGGTTGTTGGACAATGTGAAGTTTGGATGATTATGCCACCCTGGGTTATAAGTGGCAGAGAACGGGTTGTTCCCTCGGGCACAAGCGTCTTCTATGGCAGAAGATGTGTCTGCATGTAGATATGCTTCCGAGCACACGGAGGCTTGGTCCTCTGTGTCGAAATACTAGCTCGCAGAAGCCAGATCCACATGACTTACCGAGTCGCTCAGCGTGACACTCAGTAATGAAGGTCTTACAGGGTTTCTTGGGATAAGCCTGGTACTGGAAGAATTTGGATTGTAACGAAGTGGTGAAGTGGGGGTGTTTGCCATAGAACGGGCGAGGTTGGCCTGAAGCTTGTCCAGCTTCTTGTGCACGACGGAGACTTCATCCAGTTTTTGTGCAATAAGGCTAAGATCAGTGTATGAATGGGAGGGTCCTGTGTCTACTTTGTGGACATTTCGGGGCAGGCTGGTATGAATAAAGGCGACAATGGAGGCATTGTTCATTGAGTTTTCGCTCATATTTTCAAATAATTCGAATGCTCCATTCTCATCTTTATTCATAAAATTCCCTCCACAGGAAGCGTCTGCAATCTGCTTCAGAGTGTCATTTAGCCCATAGTAGAAGATCTGTGCTATATGCCACTTAGGCAGACCGTGGTGCGGACACTTCCTGAGGAGGTCGTTATACCTCTCCCATGCCTCATGAAATCGTTCGCCGTTTTGTTGCATAAAAGAGGTGATAGCACGGCGAAGCGCATTGGTTCACCCAATTGGGAAGAACTTCTTGAGAAACGCTATTCGCATCTCTTCCCAAGAGTGGATGGTTCTCCCAAGGGTGCATAACCACTGCGACGCTTTATCCCGCAATGAAAATGAGAACATTTTCATGAGGACTATAGGTAACCCGATATTTCTAGGTTTAACAGTTTTAGCCAATGGGGTTAGGTCTTCCAAGTGGAGAAAAGGATCTTCGCTTGCAAGACCATGGAAATGAAAATTAATTAGGCCAATTATGTTAGGTTTCAGTTCAAAGTCGTCCCCGCCCATGGGGACCCGAATTTGTCCTATGGTCTCCGTAGCAGCGGGATACTGATAGGAGCTAAGAGACCTAGGCTCCTCCCGTTCGGGAGGGTTCTACATTTCCTCCAATGTTTCCCAAATGGCTTCAATTTTCTCATTATACATTTCCATTTGGGCTTGGAGGCTAGTTATGGGATCTAAGGCTCCACCACCTGGTGGGTTCTGAGGGCGGTTTCCTCCCTCGCAATTTGGGGGTGGGCGTGCAACCATGTTTGTGGAGGAGGAGGACGATTTGGCTTCTTTTCTAAAATTAACAGGCAATTCACACAGTTTAGGGTTTTGTGACCTCCTCCCAAACATGCACTACCATAGGAAGAATTGGGGAGATGCGAAGGGAAAAGAGATGAGAGAAGTGATGCTGCAAAGGTACACTTGATGACAAATCAATTCAATCCAATTCCTAACCTCTACAGTGTGCCCTTAGACCTAAAGATCTAAGTTACCTGCTATCACGGACTACGGAACTGAATGCGAGCATCGCAAAACCACTGGGCCAAATTGAAAGGCCGTTTGCCCTAGTCTTAGACACCCGATAGCACACGGGAACCCTCACCAGCACGTAGACGCTACACACAGGTAGTTAGACCTCCAATCTTTAATAAGGGTCAAGTTACTACCAATTTTAGTTAGAGGCTAAGGGTCAAGTGCTTTTGGAATGTGAAGGGCGTTGTTTATAGGTAATGCCCAAGTAATTGATTTTTCAAGTGTGTAAAACAAGCATGTAACGGGGAAATCTCCCCGAATTGAAGTTTTTAATTGGTGAATGGTTTTTAGAGTTTAGCCTTAAGTAGCATGAATTTTAAGATTTTGCTTAAATACCAAATCAACCAATCTTCGGGTTTTGAGAGAATACAAGTTTTTTTCTTTTCTTCTAAGCCCAGCAAACCCTTCTTCAATGTCAGTTAGTTAATGCATGCTAAAATGCAATGGGCTTCCCTAATTGGAGATTTCTGTGTGTGGATGCACGAATCAGTTTTAGATTAGTGTGAAAGGGAGCCAAAACATTTCAATTCAAGTTCTCCCAATCACCAAAAAGATGTCCACACAAGGCTCAACTAAAAGATAAAGAAAATCAAATTGTTGGGGCTGAAGTATTTGGGATCGAATCTTAGGCAAGTTGAAAAGTCATGGTGGGGTTGGAATCAACTCAATTCCAAGTCTCCCCACTAAAAAGGTGATCCCGAATTGCAGGTAAATGAGGCAAAGAGGGGTGCAATCAATCTTTTTATGTTTGCCTCAAAGAATACTTCACACGGCGAGAAATTCAAGAATCAAGATTCTTGGATTTTTGCTATGCGAAGTAAGGTGAGAAATCCCGGGGCGATGGAAGTAAGGGAAAACAATCAAACAAGTGAATTTTAATCCACTTGCCCCAAGAGATCCCAAGAAGTTTTTCTAGTTTTTTAGTTTTTAGTTTTTTTTTTATTAAGGTGACTAGTTAACCTAAGTTGCTAAGAAAAGAAGACCTACTTGTTCGACAACGTGTGCAAAGCTCCAATGCGGTGTCGGCGTCTTCATGCTCTCGTCCCTACCTTGGATCTGCCCACGTTTCTGACTTTGTTTGCCTGCCTTCTCCTTGCAATAGGTTTACCTGCACACCAAAAACAGAGACACCCGTGAAGAGAGAAGAGAAAAATGAAAGAAATGGAATAGAAACTTACTTGAAGGCGCACTTCCCCGGCAACGGCGCCAGAAAAGGATGGTGGTCAGACCAAGTTAGGTTATTAATATGGTGATTTTATCATTGAAGTGTGTATAGTGGTTAACCTAAATCGGACCTAACCATCTCTTTACAAATTTTTTTTTTACCTGGCCTACTTGATTTTATCTTGGTCACTTTTAGGCCCAGGGTCGAACTCAGGGAAGTGGGGTTACAAGTCAAGTTTCTACGCCTTTCCTACAATGAATCTCTTCCATTCATTTATTGTGTTTTTGGTGCTTTTCTATTTAGATTTTTTTCTGATAATCTTGGTCTTTGAGGCACACCCTCAAAATTAGGTTATTGGCTTTGAGCCAAATCAGGGTTCCAAAATGGGTCTTGCTATTCGCAAGACAGAGTACCTGCAAGTCAAAGATTATCTTTTCTTTTTTATATATTTTTTTATCTTTTTACTAACAGGAAAGTGAAACAGAAACAAAGTAAATATAGTATATATATATAGGTATATATTATATATGTATAAAGGGGTGGGGGTGGAGGCAGAGATGGAGTGTAGCACGGTGTCTTGTTGGTCATCGTCTAGAAAGACGCAACCGACAGGACGAGATGCCGCGTGGAGTGTAAGGTGGGTGGCGGAAGATGTGTGCGACCACGCTTTTTGTATGCGTGTATCGAGGAATATCAGCAACTGGTGCAGATATTCCCGCGATACCACATATGGTAAGTAATGTGAAAATATATATATGTATATATGTAAAAATATCTATATGTATATATATATATATATGGTTATAAATATATAGGTATATCTATGTAGTTATATATGTATATATATATATATGTATATATAAGTATATGTATAGATAGATATATGTATAGATCTATATATATATCTATATGTATAAGTATGTATATATAACTATATAGATGTAAATATATATATATATAGTAATATATGTATATAGATATATGTAGATAGATATGTGTATATATATATATATATATATGTATGTATGTATGTATTTATAGTTCTATAGATAGATATGTATATATGTATATATATATATGTATGTATGTATAAGTATATGTTTATATATATGTATGTATATAGACTAATACATAGTTATATAAGTACTAATATATGTACAGATATATGTATATATATATATGTATATAAGTATATGTGAATATATCAATATATATATGTATACATATATATATGTATATAATAGTGTATAGGTGTGTGTGTGTATGAAAGTGTGAGTGTAAGTGTGAAAGTGTCGGTAAAGAGAGTGAGAGAGTGTTGTGAGAGAGAGAGAGAGAGAGCGCTGCTGGAGGTGAGGGTTGGAGGGTTAAGGCGTCTGCAGCACTCAGGGCGTCATCTGGTGGCTTCACGCGCGTGCGCAGGCGCGTATGCGAACGAGGACGTGCGCGCTAGGGGGAGATGGGCGCGGAGAGGACCGCAGTGCCTAGCGTTGTGCGAAGGGCTGGAGCGGGCGCTGGTAGCCATACTCGGTGAAGGAAGCGGGCAAAGCCAGGCGCTGGGAGAGGCGGGCGCACGCAGACGCGTGGGCGGGCGCTGGAGTGGGACGCGGGGAGAGACGTGTGCACGGGCGAACAGTGGTTGCGGAGCGCCAGGTGACCAGTTAAGTGAGAACCTCACCGGTCACCCCACTGTAGCCACAGTGTTCCGCAGAAACGCGTGAACAGTGGCTACAGTGGCCGGGCGAGCCGCGCAACCTCCTGCGTCCGGTGCTATGAGTGCGGACGGCTCGGCGCGCGCGTGGAAGAGTGGCTCCGGCTGCTGGCTTACGGGCGGGACATCGCGATAGAGCGCGCGGAGAGGGCTGCTGGTGTGCGCGGTGGAGGGCGAGGGTGACCTGCTGCTTACGTGGTGCTCGCAGGTGTTGGCTGGGGTGCATGGTGAAGCTTGGTCGGCCGCTGTAGGGGTGCGCGGTGGCAGATTGGGGGTGGACAGGTGAGTACAGTGCGAAGGAGCGAGAGGCGAGGGCACCTGCAGGCGCGCACAGAAGGCCTGCATGCGCTGCTGCTGCTGTAGGGCTTGGCCGGCTGCTGTAGGGCGTGCGATGGCCGGTTGAGCTTCACAGCTTGAAGCTTTGCTGGTAATGGCGAAAGGGCTTCAAATGGAAAAACAAGGAAAGAGCCACCACGCCCACCGGCTCTTTGGTGAGCTGGGCGGTGGTGGACTCACGATGGTGGTTGTGCACCACCGTGAGGTGCCCCTGTCTGCCGGGTGTCTCCTCAAAGAAGGAGGTCCTGCGTATGGAGGGAGAGGGAGGAGATGGCGGCCTAGAGAAGAAGCTGTGTTGGGTCCTTTTTCGTGGAGGACCAGGCTGCTTTTGCAAAGAAGGAGCCGCCCTACTTTTATAGAAGAAGAAAGCATGCACAGCCATGCCCTGGCTGTGCATGGCTCTGCATGGGGCTCAGTAGGGAGTGGCTGTGCAGGTCATGGTGAGCAAGATATGGCTTGAGGAAGAGGCCTCCATGCATTGCAGCCGAGGGAAGAAGTCAAATAAAAATAGAATTTAAAATAAAAAGATGGTGAATTTTGCAAAGATGCACTTGAGGAAAAATGTTAATTGCAAGGCAATTTATTTCACTCTCCTCCCCTCTCAATTAAATGCATGCATGCATGTATTTTTACAAATGCGACTATGGAACCCTAATATGCACTGGTAATGCTAGGAAATAGCACAAGACGGCACAATTGCAGGTGTATTTTTGTGGTGCAATCATTATGATGTCTCCAGATCTTTAACCAACCTACAGATATCGCCAAAATACCATTTATTCCAGGATTGAAGGGCTCTTTTGAGATTGTTCATCTTAAAGTAGAGATTGTCAAGGGGGCCATGGGTGGGATCTGAGTAGTGTTGGTTCCAAACCGCAGTGACCACTTGAAATGACCCTTTCCTAAGGTCGTTTGGCATTTCCAGAATTCATAGGGGTTTTTGTGCAGTTTTTAACCCCCTAGGTTTTTGTTGTGGGGTTTTGAGGGGGAGAGGAAAATTGAAGGGGAATCCTCGCAATTTCCCCACTACCACTCCCCTACTCACGCACACCCTCTCCTCCCCCTCACCCCTCACGCACGCCTCACCATCCTCCCTGTGACACCCTCACCTCCCCCATACCTTCCCCCACGCCTCCTCCATCCATATAAACCCCCCTCCTCCATTTCATTCCCACACCACCACAGCTGAGCGGGAGCAAGGGAGAGAGCAGAGAGCAAAGGAGGTAGGAGGGCCTGGGAGGGAGTCGGAGGCAGAGCACTGTAAGGAGAGACGGGGCACTACTGTAGCCGTTGCAGTTTCTGGGGCGAGAAAGGGCTCGAAAACAGTTCTACGAAATCATTTTTCCATAGAATCAGACATTCGGAGTGACCTCTAGACATAGGATCGGATGTCCGAAGGTAAGATCAGATGTCCAATAGCATGTATTTTTGCTTATGTTTCCTACCAAAGTTCTGACCGTGCGCACGTGTATGTCAAAGGATTGGGAAGCACGCTGGTGCGAGGACTGAGGCAGTTTTAGACATCTGGAAGTGTCTCTAAACATCTGAAGCCACCCTCAGATGTCTGCATGGAGTTACAGACGTCCGGAAAAGGTGCCCCAAGCAAGGTGAGTCCCTAAGATCGTTTAAGACATCTGGGACTCTTCTCAGACGTCTGATTTTGATCAGGGTTGGTGTTTCTGGGCCCATTCAGGGTCCAAACAGAGTCTGTTTTCCGCAAACAAAATGTTGTTAGTTTCAATTCAAGTTTCTCTACATAGTGATACATTGTCTATGCCATTTTGAGCTCATTTGACCTATCAATCTATGTCATAGGTCTCCAGTCCATGGAGTATACGAGATCTGTGGAGACATCGGGAGGTATCGTACGAGCCCCCATTCCACCCAGTTACCCTGGTAGAGTGGTTCTCACATTAATATCGGGATTAATAATTAATTGCATGCGTAGAATTAATTGAACCTAGGTTGTGCAATGAACCCTAGGATTGAAAGAAATAAATGCATGCTACTCTAGAATATATTTGATCGAACCCTAGGATTGTGAAATAAACACTAGGGCTGAAAGAAATGCATGTATAGTTAATGAATGATCAAGTTACCGTGAAGCTTCCTGAAAGGAAATAAATCATGAGCTGCCTGTACTACCTGTAATGAACAACGTCATAAATGGAAATGCAAGCTTATACTAAATAATAGATGGTGGAATTTGAATTGCATGTTCTATGTATAATGAACCAGATATGGAAATAAGAAAGTCCATGTATGAACCCTATGGGGAATTTAGAAAAAAACTAGGAATACAGTAGTATGTAAAACCTGATAGTTTTTGGGAACATGTCGCCTACAGGCGGCTGTTCGGATATGCTTAAGGGAAGTGAGTTGGCCCTCATGTACGTGGTACCGAGGAAAGCAACTATCCCTTTAGAGTAGAGGGGAGCTTGCCGCCCCTTGAGTTGAGACTTGGGGTGGGTTTGGCCATTCTACGTCGACTCCTGTTTGACCCTTGCATACGTGGTACCAGGGTGAGCTACATAATGTAGGGGGGAGCTAGCTACCCCATGGGACCCGGGGTTAGGCATAGCCTCCCTACACCGACTCTTGTTAGCCCGTTGGGAAAACTAGGATAGTCGGACGAGGGTACGCGGATTGTGAAGGGCGAGACCCCTGTTCTTGAGGGGCGAGAGCCCTATTCTGAGAGGGCAAGGCCCTGTGCTGTTCCATGCTTTACATTTGGGCGTACCCGTTAGCAAAAACAACTGACCGTGTACCAGTGTAGGGTAGCTACCTGTGCACTTATCACATGTGCTGTAATCATCGCTACGTCGCGACCATGACCTCAGGGTAGTAGATCGGGTATAGGACTACCATGGGGGGCTGTCCCAGCCAGGAGAGTGCCACGTGTACATCCTTCATCGCGGGAAAATCGCAAGCAAGATCATTCCCTTAGGGAACAAGAAGATTGAGAAATGTCATGGAACCTGATTAGAATACTCGAATCAGAAAAATGAAATTTGGAAACGGATGATAATCAGTAAATCATTAAATGCATGTTTAGCTAGCTACCTATTTCAATTATATGATTTAACCACCACTCTACTCAGCATTAGCTAACCACAGATTTTATAACCTTGTTCAGGTCAGGGATTCGAGCAGCCAAAGCCACTGGCTGCTAACGGCGTTGGGCCCAGTCGAGCCCAACTGTAGTTTTCTTCTATTTCTTTTACAAAGAGTTTTGTGATAGTGAGTACCTATAGCTCATAGTTATATTCAGTTATATTTGTGTCAGCTTCTGTTGTGATGGCTATGCTTGTAATTATACTTTCCGTTGTATAATGTGAGATACTAATGGGTTGCTGTTTCCTTTCCTTTATTATCAGTCATATATTTTCTACTTAGTTACATTACTCGTGTGGTTATGGAATGAATATGGTATTTGGTTGTTTATAGTTGAACGACTAGGTCTTGGGGTTCATCGAGGTGAGCCATTCTTAGGTTCTGTTGGGAGCCAAGAGCGGGTCGTGACAAGATGGTAATAGAGCAAGGTCGTCCCGAGAAATGAACCAAATGATCTAAAAGTAGCCACACTTGTACATGTAGCTAGGATAGCAATCACAACGTATTATCTTGATTGTCACTTCCGAATCTTATTTCTCTCTGTGATCACCTGTCCCTGACAGTTCGGTCTTTTTCTTTTACTCTCCGTGTAGGAGATGCCTCATCTAGGAGCCCTTGAGGCAGGCCACAGACGTGGTCGTGGCCGTGGGCGTGATCGTAGGAGCGGACGTACTGGACCTGAGGCACCAATCGACCCACCCCTCCTTTCGGGCATCCAAGCTTAGGATCTTGCCTAGCTGATCCGGGATATAGTATGGGATGAGCTCTAGCAGCCTCCTTCTCAGCCACCTCTCCCAGGGGATACAGAGGAGGAGTTATTCGTTAGGCAGGTGATGAGAACCTCATCATGAGCCATAACTAGCTCATTTTGACCTAATACAAAGGATAAAAGCTCCTATATAACTCAAGGAAAGGCTTAACTCAGAGAATTCTGAGTTTAAGGAGAAAACAAGTCATAAGGGGTAAAAATGCAATTTTACCAGTATAATCTGCATACAGGGTAATTCAGGGTCCAAACATAGGTAAAGCAACCTAATAAGAATAAAAGTGGGATAAGATGATCTGGCAAGGGCTACAGCAATTCCAAGGAACTAAATGATAATCTGTAACCCTAAAACAAACCCACTTCAATTCACGAGGTTCAAGGCAAAGCAAAAATGGAATAAACCCTCTAAAATTCATAGAAAAATAATCTCTAGGGTTTAGAACCTTCAATTTGACCTTAGGAACCCATCTTGACCTACATTGAGAACCATACCCAATTAATAACTTAATTTGGGTTTTTACGTAAATTGACCAGTCAAACAAGGTTTAATCTAGAAATAAAATTCACCATCAGATTCCTTAGGTCCTAATTAGTCATGTATAAAAACTTGAGCCTAAGAAGAAACCTTCTTGACCAACTTTACACTTTGGTCCTCATATATTTACTTTTTGGCCCTCAACTTTTGAACCCTCACATTTTGGCCCCTAACTCTCCTTCATTCTTTACGTTCAGGTCCTCCCTGCAAAACCTGCCAGCACCATGCTCCGGCGACCTTGCGCGGAGCATGGCGCCGCACAGGGTGAGGGGGATGGTCTGGCAAGTAAACCGAGGGTGCCCTGCGTCGTCAACCGTCGCAGGGACACCCCCCTGGTCGCTGTAACCCACCATACCAGCCGTGCGAACGCACGGACGGTATGGGTTTCCATCTCCGGCGTCCTCCGGCGAGGGAGACACGTCGTCGCCCTCCGCCTTCCTCTCTGATTCGGTCCCTATAAATACCCCCGTCGCTCCACCGTTCTTCCCAGCTCGGTCCTGACGGAGAAAGACCCCCACTTCCTCTCTTCCCACTCCGACAGGAAGCCCTCTAGCTCCGGTGGCCTCCCCTCTTCCTCCTCGTCGCTCTGCCGCACTACCAGCTGCAGGGTTGCTCTCCCTCGCTCTTCCCGCGCCACGCCGCACCCAGCTGGCGCCTCTCCGGCCCTCTGCTCGCCGCCGCCCCTTCCCCCGGGCATCTTCTTCTCCGGCGACAGTCGATACGACTGTCGCCCGCTCCGGCCCCTCCTCGTCCTGCTAAGTAGGTAGAACTCCTCCTCTTCCTCCCCTCTTCCTTTTCCTCACTTTAAACATCTACTGTCGCCCTCGATTCCGACCAATCACCCTCACCTTCTCCGCCTCCGGCCATCCTCCGGCGAGCCGCTCCCATCACTCCAGCATCCCACACGGCTCGCCGACCTGCACATAATCTCCGCCTCCTCACCCTGATCCATTTCCGCCCCTCCACTTCCCCCAAATCACCCTCTGCAACTCCACCGAACAAACCCATCTCCCGACCCACAGTCCGACCTAGGGCAGCCCTTAGGCTCCGCCCCGCCGCCTGCACACCCCCCGACCACCTTCGCCGTGCCACGGCGAAGGTCCTCCGCGTCTCTGATTGGGCCGAGAGGCCATTTTTCTGTGGGCAGGTACCTGCGCTCGTCACCGCCATTGTTGAAGCAAAGCAGCTTCTTCACCTGCTGCCCCAGGTGCGCCACGCCCAGGTTACGCTCCCAGACAGCGCGAGGCGCCTTCGCAAAGTACCAGGCTGCAGTCGAGTCGAAGCTCTCGCGCGAAGCCCCCGCGCTTCGCCTCGACGGCCGCTGCTTCCTCCGCGCAGGCACCGAAATTGGGGTGGGACATTTAGTCCCACCTCGTAACCTTTCAAAGGAGAGCGCCCGCATAAAGGCAAAAAGTGCCTTATGCTCGTTGCCTCCTGAGCACGAGGTGAGGTCCCTCTCACTCACTCGCTCTCTCGACCCGGTCTCGTCCGCGACCACGCCCCGCGGTCCTGGCCCGACCCGACTTAGACTGACCTGCACTCCTCGCCCACCACGCACGCCGGTGGGCCTGGACCCGGGCGCGACCCGTACCCGGCTACCCGGCAGCTCTGGGAGAGCTATCCTATGAGCGGATTCTGTGAGAGAGAGACGCGGGGCAGGGTAGAGATAGGTTTTGCCCCTCTCTGATCAAGCTGTGTAAGTGTGCAGGCACAGGTGAAGAAGAACCGTGGAAGAAGACGAAGGCTGAAGGAAGGAGGATCACCGAGCGGCACTGCAGCAGCGGCGGTTTAAGTCGTCTGATTGGAAAATCAGACGACGTCCTGAAGGCAAAGAAGGAGAAGGAAGGCGAGGCAGAGGAGAACACAGAGAGACAAGCAGAAAGAGCTGAAAGAAGAAGGAGAACGCAGAGAGGCCAAGACAAGAACTGAAAGAAGAAGAGCACGAGAAGAAGGTCTGAAGAAAGGAAAAGAAGAAAGGAAAAGAAGAAAGAAAGAAGAAGAAGAGCAGGACCGCAAGGGAGAAGAAAAAGAAAGAGACGAGCAGAAACAAGAACTGAAAGAAGAAGAAAAGCATCACTACTGCTACAGATAAAGCAGAAGAGCCAAGCAGAAGAAGATAGGCAAAGAGAAAAGAAGAGAAGAAGAAAGAAGCCAACAAATTCTCTCTCTCTCTCTCTTTATTTTTTTGTACAAGAAACTTGTATCTCTAGAATACAACTTGCTCCCTGAGTTCAACCTCGAGAACTCTTTTATTTCCGAGTAACAAATTGTATTAAACTGGTAATCACCTCTCTATACTATACTACGACGAAATAATAAAACTATAGAGGAAGGAATCCCACCAGTTTTTGGCGCCGTTGCCCGGGAGCAACGGCTATTCTAGAGGTAAACATTCCTGTTTCTTTTTAATTTCTGATAATCTCCTCTCTTTTGTGCAGCTACAGGAAATCAAGAAGACAAGCAACCGCACGACAACCACTCCAAGGACAGGTATTTGTTTTTTTTTTCTTTTTTTTCTTTTTTTTCCTCTCGTTATTTAACCCCTAAACTCTAAAAAGGAAGAAAAGAAAAGAACAAGCAATATAGGACTAACCTGTCTTCCATACTTAGTAACCATAAAAAGTTGCATGTTTTCAACTCATTACTCCTGCACACTATTAAGGGTATTTAAGGGCTAACACATTCTTGCTTGAGCCCTAATTACCCAACAAAGAGCTAACTGGACCAAGTAAAGCCAACCTAGGATCCAACACTAGGGATTTAGAGACACACTCCTTAAGCAAGAATTGTGAAAACCAAATGAAGTGTGCCTAAGCCCTTGTCTGAAAATACCTATCCAAAGAAAACCTAAAACAATTGGCTCTCTAAACACTTGAACCCTAAAAAAACAAGACCTAAAAGCTCTCAAAGGAAACAAGAGGTAAAGTTGACCCCTTGGGTCAACCAACCTTAAATTAGGTCACTCTTTGCACTTAAAAGACTAGAGTTCAAGTGAAACCTTAAGCACCTTGATCTTAAAGTAAAAATTGGTAGACTTAAGAGGTCAAGATCCCCATTCTGGTCTACCTGGAACCGTAGTGACAAGAGAGGTCTGGTGGGGGAAACCCTATAACCCGTGGGGACGCTCTACCGTGTAGGGGTCTTCGCGGGACTCTCCCTCTCTGGCTGCCCAGGTAATTCTCAGGTGGACGATCTTTCTGATCAAGGGGTCCATCTGCCCCGCACCTCTATAGTCACCCAACACATTTGTGGGTGTCTTGATTGGGTCCAGCACCTTCTAAACTTACCTCTTCCAACAGTGCATGTACGGAAGGAGGTCCTTAAGACCACCCTTAAGAACTCCTTTAGAAATTCGCTCTCATCAAGGCCAAGCCTCGACGCCCGTGTTTGTGCAGCAACACCCTCACATTATTCTCTCTTCTAATTCAGAACCAAGTTCTTCTTCTTCCCCCATCATGGCTCAGCCAGTTGAGGAAGAAAATAATCTGGAGCACCAGCTCCAGCGACTCAATGACCTCTTCCAAAACTTCGTGCACCCACCACAGCGTCCTATGATGTGGGACCACTACAATCCTGCTGCGGTGGCCATTGAGCCTCGAGTCTGAATCCTGACTGGAGGACCTGATTCTGAATTAAAGCCCAACATGATTCATGCCATACCTAAATTCCATGGGCTTAATTCTGAAGATCCCTTCCAGCACATCAAACAGCTAAAGCATCTGGCCCACACCTTTGGATCAGATGCGCAAAATCGGGATATTCTTCTCATGAAGATGTTCTCCTTTACTCTTATGGACAAGGCCGCCCATTGGTATCAAACTCAGACCCGGCCGATCAACACTTGGGAAGAACTTCAATCCGAGTTTTTGAAAAAGTTTTTTCCCGTTGGTCGGACCAACGCCTTGCGCCATCAGATTACACACTTCACTCAACAATCAGGAGAACCTCTCCATGAGGCATGGGATCGTTTTCAGGATCTCATGAGAAAGTGCCCCCATCACGGAGTTCCTAAATGGGAACAAGTCCAATCTTTTTACCAGGGACTCCGTGAGGACATCCGCCTTTTCGTCAATGCAACTTGCGGAGGAAACATCATGGGTCAACATGAAGACACCGTATGGGAGATTCTCGAAAACATGTGCGAGAACTCCATCAACAATGACTCCATGGGATTATTCGACAGGACGAATACCCGCGCAGTGACGAATCTTAAGGGAGCACATGAGGCGCAGGGCCTGTCCGCATCAGTCGACCTGGAATTAATGGCCAGTCGATTGGACAAGGTCTCAATCATTGAGAAGAAGGTGGATGAGCTGACTCAGCACTTGCAGCGAGCCACCTCCGCGCGTAACTCCTTTGCACAACCTCCTTCCACACAGGAGACTGTGCAAAACATCCTTCACCGATCCTCCCCTAGGATGGATCCATATCCATCCCCATCTGATTCTCGGATCGGAGGATCATCCGATCCTTTCTACACCAGCCCGGGGAACTCCATTCCCCCTTTCCCTGATTCTCAAGAGGTTCCTCAGACTTGCGAGGACCTCAACACCATCCAGAACGACCCATTCTCCAACACTTACAACCCTGGATGGCGAAACCATCCCAATTTTCAGTGGGCGGGAAATTCCCAAACCCAAAGACCACCTTTTCAGTCCCGCCCACAGCCCTCTCGTCATTACCAGCCGCCTCAGCCTCGGCCCAACCCTACTTATCCATCAGGGCCAAATCAGGATCAAATGTCCCTAATCCTTCAGACTCTGGCTGACATTCAAAGAACGAATGAGGCTATTCAAAAACAGCACAAGGACGAACTTACAGAGGTTAAAACTCAACTGGCCCAGTTGGCAAATTCTCGCCAGCCAGGCACACTCCCTTCCCAACCTCTTCCTAACCTGAATAACGTGCCAACCCAGAAGCGCGTTATGAATCCAAATTTAGGCCACGCACAATGGATTTATCAGGCCCCTACTGCTCCATCTCCAAACGAGATGGAAGCTTCAACTTCTTATGCGGGATTTCAGCAGCAGCCACCCCTCTTACCAAACCCAAACCAAAATCAGGCCGGATTAAATTCTGTAACAACACGTAGTGGTAAAACAACTCAAGACCCGCATTATCCAAACCACTCCAAGCCTGATAACCATGACCCTAGGATAGTTATCCAAGATACCACTGTCCCGGATCCACAACCTGGACCTATCCTAGAAGAACCAACCAAGATCCCGTTTCCCGAGGCCTTGACCAAGGGAAAGAAGACCACCAAACCCGTGGCCCCTGAGGAGGACCTGGTCAAGCTCTTTGAGCAGGTCCACATAAACATCCCCTTGATGGATGCAATCCGCCACGTACCAGCTTACGCACGATTTCTAAAGAATATATGTACACCCCAGCGTAAGCCGCGAACCAAGGGAGGGAGCCCAATTGTTCTGTCAGAGCAAGCCAGCTCTGTAATCCTCAGTAGACTCCCACCCAAGGCAAAAGATCCTGGTACTCCCCTGATTTCCTGCAAGATAGGTGGTACCCAATTTGATAGAGCATTGTTAGACTTGGGTGCATCAATAAACCTGATACCCACATCCTTACTTGACCATCTAGAAGAATCTGAGCTAAAACCAACCAAGGTGACATTACAATTAGCAGATCGATCTATAAAGTCACCAAAAGGGATTCTCGAGGATGTTATCGTAAGAGTGCGGGATTTCTATTTCCCAGTGGACTTTATAGTCCTAGATATGGACGCACCTGAGAACCCTAGGGATACACCAATCATTCTAGGGAGACCTTTCTTGGCTACTGCTAGAGCCAACATCAGCTGTGAGAAGGGCCAAATAGAGCTTAAGTTTGGAGATCAAACACTGAAAATTGATATATTTAAGGCCCAACAAGGAATTAATTGCGGCGTCATCGAACAAATTTGTGACATCAGGACTTTGGTTGATGAATCACACTTCCAGAATGACTCAATTATGCCTCATCAACCACAGAAGGATCTTGACCCGCAAACAGAGGAGTCGAATCCAGATATGAATAACCCAGTAACTCCCACCCTTGAACCTCACATCTATACTGAACCACCCGCTGCTGCTGATAACCCCATCCTCGAACTGAAACCCCTTCCTGCTCACTTGAAATACATCTTTTTGGGTTCTAATCAGACCCTTCCTGTGATTATCAATTCCAACCTCAGCCCTGAACAGGAATCCCGTCTGATTGTTGTCCTCCAGCAACATCGCAGAGCCATCGGGTGGACTCTCGATGATTTGACTGGAATAAGTCCCTCTTATTGTACTCATCATATCTGTTCAGAAGAGGGCACACGACCTTCTCGTGAAATGCAGAGACGCTTAAACCCCAATCTGCAGGAGGTCGTGAAAAAGGAGATCATCAAGTGGTTAGATGCCGGAATCATCTACCCGATCTCCGATAGTCGTTGGGTGAGCCCAATTCAGGTCGTGCCCAAGAAGGCAGGACTCACCACTATAACGACTGAGACCGGAGAAATCATTCCTACCCGATTAGCCAACTCGTGGAGAGTCTGTATAGATTACCGCCGACTCAATTCCTCCACAAAGAAGGATCATTTCCCACTACCCTTCATTGATCAAATTCTCGAAAAACTTGCGGGAAATAGGTTCTTCTGCTTTCTTGACGGGTACTCCGGTTATAACCAGGTGGCAATCCATCCTGAGGACCAAGAAAAGACCACGTTCACCTGCCCCTTCGGAACATACGCTTTCCGAAGGATGCCTTTCGGTCTTTGCAATGCACCCGCTACTTTTCAGCGATGCATGCTTGCCATATTCTCAGATATGGTAGGTGATTATCTGGAAGTCTTCATGGATGACTTTTCAGTTTTCGGAGCATCATTCGACGATTGCCTCCAACACTTGGTCCAGATACTCAGGCGGTGCATCGATGTGAATTTGGTTCTTTCCTGGGAAAAGAGCCATTTCATGGTGCCTGAGGGAATTGTCCTGGGACACTCAATTTCGGAAAAAGGTATCCAAGTGGATCGAGCTAAGGTTGATCTGATTTCTCACCTTCCTATGCCTAGCTCGATCAGGGACATCCGTTCCTTTTTAGGGCATGTCGGTTTTTATCGACAATTTATCCCTGATTTTTCAAAAATCGCGCGCCCCCTGACCACTCTTCTCTCCAAGGATGTTCCTTTCGAAATTTCCAAGGAATGCACTCAAGCATTTGAAATCCTGCGTGATCGAGTCACCCAAGCCCCGATCCTACAGTCCCCTGATTGGTCTCAACCCTTTGAGATCATGTGCGATGCATCCGACTTCGCTGTAGGAGCGGTTTTGGGGCAGAAAATTGACGGGAAACCTGTGGTCATTTACTACGCCAGCAAAACACTCGATGAGGCTCAGCGTAACTATACGATTACTGAGAAAGAGCTGCTAGCTGTAGTATTTGCCCTAGAAAAATTCAGATCGTACCTTCTGGGTTCCCGTGTCATCATATACTCGGATCACACAGCTGTGAGGCATCTCCTTGCAAAGAAGGATGCGAAACCTCGATTAATCCGATGGATCTTGCTGTTACAAGAATTTGACCTTGAGATTCGCGACAAAGCGGGAAAGCAAAATGTGGTAGCTGATCACTTGTCCCGTCTTCCTTCTGAAATAATTGACCCTTCCGGACCCATCACTGAGCATTTTCCCGATGAGCACCTGCTGACTATTGGTACTAGCCTTCCATGGTTTGCTAATGTAGTAAATTACTTGGCATCTCATCAGATCCCGTCCGATTGGCCGAAGGCCAAGAAGGACAAATTACGCTCCGATGCCAAGTATTACATTTGGGAAGACCCGTACCTCTTCCGCATAGGTGCCGATCAGATCATCCGGAGATGTGTCCCGGAAGAGGAATTCAACAATATCCTCTCTTTCTGCCATGACCAGGCATGCGGTGGCCATTTCGCCGGGCATAAAACCGCATCAAAAGTCCTCCAGTGCGGCTTTTACTGGCCCACACTGTTCAAAGATGCATACAATCACTGCAAGGCATGCAGTCGTTGCCAGACTTTGGGCAACATGAGCCATCGCGACATGATGCCTATGCAACCGATTCTAGTATGCGAAATCTTTGATGTTTGGGGGATTGATTTTATGGGCCCCTTTCCTGTTTCGGATGGTTTCGAATACATTATGTTGGCTGTGGACTACGTGTCCAAATGGATCGAAGCCATACCGACCCGAACCTGTGATCACAAAATCGTTCTCAAATTCATTCATCAAAACATTTTCTCAAGGTTCGGGATTCCTCGTGCAATAATCTCTGATGGGGGGACCCATTTCACAAATGCTCAGTTTAGGTCACTGATGACCAAATACGGGGTGTCTCACCGAATCTCTACTCCTTACCACCCCCAAACTAATGGTCTAGCTGAGCTGTCTAATCGGGAGATCAAGAAAATCCTGCAAGTCACTGTTCGACCTGACAGGAAGGACTGGTCGTCCCGACTTCCGGAAGCATTGTGGGCCTATAGGACCGCCCACAAGACCCAATTGGGCATGTCTCCCTTTAGACTGGTGTACGGAAAGGCATGCCACCTTCCCGTAGAACTAGAGCATAAAGCCTATTGGGCAGTACGGAACTGTAATCTAGATCTTTCCAAGGCTGGGACCCACAGAAAACTCCAAATCAGCGAGATCGATGAATTACGCCTAGACGCGTACGAGAACTCGCAAATCTACAAGGAGCGGGTTAAAGCCTTCCACGACAAACACATCTCGAGAAAGATCTTTCATCCTGGTCAGAAGGTTCTACTCTTTGATGCCCGACTAAAACTCTTCCCAGGAAAACTGAGATCCAAGTGGGTCGGACCATATTTAGTCCGACAGGTTTTTGGAAATGGAGCAATCGAAATCAGTCCACTCAGCCACGATTCTAAACCTTTCATCATGAACGGTCAGAGACTCAAGCCGTTCATTGATGTAACTTCTACTGATTTGGCTGAAGCATCTTATATCCTCCATTCCCCTTGAGCTTATTGCGCCCAGCCGATGGCGTAAAACTCAACGCTTAACGGGAGGCAACACGTCATTTTCCTAAAAATCCAAAACTTTTTCTGACACCTTTTTGCACTTAAGGTTCACCCTTGTAGACAGCCGACCCCACCTCAGATGCTTGCATCTGGGATTAGAAATCGTCCGCAAAAATTCAACCCGACCCATTCACGCATCCAAATTTCTGTCTTAAGGAATGAACTAAGCTAAATAAAAACCCCCTAGGTTACAATGAGGACATTGCAAATCTTAGGCATGGGGGGGTATGTAAGTGCAAAACTTGTAAGAAAAGGTTT
Organism: Thalassia testudinum; assembly: GCA_037157565.1. Lineage (NCBI taxonomy): Eukaryota > Viridiplantae > Streptophyta > Magnoliopsida > Alismatales > Hydrocharitaceae > Thalassia > Thalassia testudinum. The sequence continues at coordinate 14,156,152 of JAZHRO010000065.1, read as the reverse complement.
CAAACAAAAAATTCACATATGCCAAAAACACCATAAAAATTAAAAAAAATTTCGAAAAATAATAAGAGGAAAAGAGGAGAAGGAAATTTTGTGAAGAAAAAAAAACAAAAAACAAAAGGAAAAAAGGAGCACAAAATTATGAGAAAAAAGTGATAGTCATTAGTAAGGAACTAAGGAATTAACCTAAGTTCTAGACCTCATTCAAGAAAATAACTAAAAGTGCATAATGAGACTAGTAAGAACGCAAACCTTAGGCATTCTTGGATAGACTCTTAGTACCCATTAAGATCTGGACACTCCTCAAGAGGTTGAGGAAAATGAAAAGCTGAAGTATTAGGTCTAAGGCTTAGGGAGTATTTGGCCTCGTTAACTAATTTCTGGTTTATGGGACTCAGTAACCTAAGCACCCTAACCTCACACACAGCCTGGTTCAGTAAGCGTAAAAATCAGAATCACGCAGAAGCGTCGCAAAATTCTGAAAAGAACACCTAGAATAGGAGCGGCCGATCAACACAAGTTGATTTGGACGAGTTCCCAGTGCGGAGAGATGGGAAATCCCCTCGAAGATGCGTAACAAAATATCATCTCCTCGGTGCTTGTCTCTTAGGATAATTACATATCCTACTGGGGGCATGTAAGCACTCTGCTGGTTCAGATTCCATGGATGGCATTATCTCGAAGTGTCAATTGCCAGGGTCTGAATTCAGCCACGGAACACCACGGATGGGATTATCTCGAAATCTCAATAGCCAGGGTTCCGGGGGTTGCCATGGGCAGTGCTATCTAAAAGCATCGATCGCCAGGAACCCTTGAGGATTGATGATAGGAGCAAGGAATCTGATACAGACCGTGTTGAAAAGCCAATCCTAGGCTAGAACTAAAAAAAGAGAGAGAAAACTCTCCAAACAAAATAACTTTCTATCTCTCTCTTACAAAACGCACTGCGAACTGAGCCAGGGCTAAAATCATTTCAAGCACGGGTGCTTTAACCACAAAGTCCAATAAACCTTAGGTTAGTTCTTGTGGGCCTTAAAAACCTTTGCTAAGGACTGAGGCTAAGGCTAGACAGATTTGGATCTTGATTGATACTAGAGTACCTTTTAGGCCTATGGTCAGCATTCTAACCTAATCTGAGCTCAAATGAAAAGGCACTTATCTAAAGCTATTAAGAACTTCATGGTCTAGAACAAGGGTTGAAACCTTAAGTTTTTGCTAAGGGACTAGCAAAAGCTAGGCATGGGGGTATGATGAGAACCTCATCATGAGCCATAACTAGCTCATTTTGACCTAATACAAAGGATAAAAGCTCCTATATAACTCAAGGAAAGGCTTAACTCAGAGAATTCTGAGTTTAAGGAGAAAACAAGTTATAAGGGGTAAAAATGCAATTTTACCAGTATAATCTGCATACAGGGTAATTCAGGGTCCAAACATAGGTCAAAGCAACCTAATAAGAATAAAAGTGGGATAAGATGATCTGGCAAGGGCTACAGCAATTCCAAGGAACTAAATGATAATCTGTAACCCTAAAACAAACCCACTTCAATTCACGAGGTTCAAGGCAAAACAAAAATGGAATAAACCCTCTAAAATTCATAGAAAAATAATCTCTAGGGTTTAGAACCTTCAATTTGACCTTAGGAACCCATCTTGACCTACATTGAGAACCATACCCAATTAATAACTTAATTTGGGTTTTTGCGTAAATTGACCAGTCAAACAAGGTTTAATCTAGAAATAAAATTCACCATCAGATTCCTTAGGTCCTAATTAGTCATGTATAAAAACTTGAGCCTAAGAAGAAACCTTCTTGACCAACTTCACACTTTGGTCCTCATATATTTACTTTTTGGCCCTCAACTTTTGAACCCTCGCATTTTGGCCCCTAACTCTCCTTCGTTCTTTGCGTTCAGGTCCTTCCTGCAAAACCTACCAGCACCATGCTCCGGCGACCTTGCGTGGAGCATGGTGCCGCGCAGGGTGAGGGGGAGGGTCTGGCAAGTAAACCGGGGGTGCCTTGCGTCGTCAACCGTCACAGGGACACCCCCCTGGTCGCTATAACCCACCATACTGGCCGTGCGAACGCACGGACGGTATGGGTTTCCATCTCCGGCATCCTCCGGCGAGGGAGACACGTCGTCTCCCTCCGCCTTCCTCTCTGATTCGGTCCCTATAAATACCCTCGTCGCTCCACCGTTCTTCCCAGCTCGGTCCTGATGGAGAAAGACCCCCACTTCCTCTCTTCCCACTCCGACAGGAAGCCCTCCAGCTCCGACGGCCTCCCCTCTTCCTCCTCGTCGCTCTGCCGCACTACCAGCTGCAGGGTTGCTCTCCCTCTCTCTTCCCGCGCCACGCCGCACCCAGCTGGCGCCTCTCCGGCCCTCTGCTCGCCGCCGCCCCTTCCCCCAGGCATCTTCTTCTCCGGCGACAGTCGATACGACTGTCGCCCGCTCCGGCCCCTCCTCGTCCTGCTAAGTAGGTAGAACTCCTCCTCTTCCTCCCCTCTTCCTTTTCCTCACTTTAAACATCTACTGTCGCCCTCGATTCCGACCAATCACCCTCACCTTCTCCGCCTCCGGCCATCCTCCGGCGAGCCGCTCCCATCACTCCAGCATCCCACACGGCCCGCCGACCTGCACATAATCTCCGCCTCCTCACCCTGATCCATTTCCGCCCCTCCACTTCCCCCAAATCACCCTCTGCAACTCCACCGAACAAACCCATCTCCCGACCCACAGTCCGACCTAGGGCCGCCCTTAGGCTCCGCCCCGCCGCCTGCACACCCCCCGACCACCTTCGCCGTGCCACGGCGAAGGTCCTCCGCGTCTCTGATTGGGCCGAGAGGCCGTTTTTCTGTAGGCAGGTACCTGCGCTCGTCACCGCCATTGTTGAAGAGAAGCAGCTTCTTCACCTGCTGCCCCAGGTGCGCCATGCCCAGGTTACGCTCCCAGACAGCGCGAGGCGCCTTCGCGAAGTACCAGGCTGCAGTCGAGTCGAAGCTCTCGCGCGAAGCCCCCGCGCTTCGCCTCGACGGCCGCTGCTTCCTCTGCGCAGGCACCGAAATTGGGGTGGGACATTTAGTCCCACCTCGTAACCTTTCAAAGGAGAGCGCCCGCATAAAGGCAAAAAGTGCCTTATGCTCGTTGCCTCCTGAGCACGGGGTGAGGTCCCTCTCACTCACTCGCTCTCTCGACCCGGTCTCGTCCGCGACCACGCCCCGCGGACCTGGCCCGACCCGACTTAGACTGACCTGCACTCCTCGCCCACCACGCACGCCGGTGGGCCTGGACCCGGGCGCGACCCGTACCCGGCTACCCGGCAGCTCTGGGAGAGCTATCCTATGAGCGGATTCTGTGAGAGAGAGACGCGGGGGAGGGTAGAGATAGGTTTTGCCCCTCTCTGATCAAGCTGTGTAAGTGTGCAGGCACACGTGAAGAAGAACCGTGGAAGAAGACGAAGGCTGAAGGAAGGAGGATCACCGAGCGGCACTGTAGCAGCGGCGGTTTAAGTCATCTGATTGGAAAATCAGACGACGTCCTGAAGGCAAAGAAGGAGAAGGAAGGCGAGGCAGAGGAGAACACAGAGAGACAAGCAGAAAGAGCTGAAAGAAGAAGGAGAACGCAGAGAGGCCAAGACAAGAACTGAAAGAAGAAGAGCACGAGAAGAAGAAGGTCTGAAGAAAGGAAAAGAAGAAAGGAAAAGAAGAAAGAAAGAAGAAGAAGAAGAAGAACAGGACCGCAAGGGAGAAGAAAAAGAAAGAGACGAGCAGAAACAAGAACTGAAAGAAGAAGGAAAGCATCACTACTGCTGCAGATAAAGCAGAAGAGCCAAGCAGAAGAAGATAGGCAAAGAGAAAAGAAGAGAAGAAGAAAGAAGCCAACAAATTCTCTCTCTCTCTCTCTCTCTTTATTTTTTTGTACAAGAAACTTGTATCTCTAGAATACAACTTGCTCCCTGAGTTCGACCTCGAGAACTCTTTTATTTCCGAGTAACAAATTGTATTAAACTGGTAATCACCTCTCTATACTATACTACGACGAAATAATAAAACTATAGAGGAAGGAATCCCACCAGCAGGCGAGCCGCCACAGCATTGGGTAGGCTGGAGGGGGAAGGGGTGATCCTCCACCACCCCCACAGAAAGAGCGATCTTCGTTTTCGTTGAAAACTTTAACATAAAATGATGTGCTGTTGTATTTAATTGCGTGGTAGAAAATTGCTTTTCAAAACATTTAAATTTTCAAAATTAACCACGAAGAGTTAGGTCATCTCCACAAGGAGGAATTAGCCTAAAAAGAATGAGTAATAATGCATAAAGGAATTGGGAATATTAATAGAGATGCATGCTAACTAGTGCTCTCATTTCCAGCACAAATTCTCAATATAGATAATTAATCAAGAAGATGAGGGTGCACATGCAAAATTACCATAATATAATATTCTAAATAATGACCTTGGTAATAGCAAACAATGTTAATATTAATCTCCTAACTAATTACACTATAATCAATATCTCATATTGTATGTCATTCAGAAGGAGAAATCAATTATATGTAATTTCAAATTAAGCAAGGGGTATCCATGCAAATTGTGTAGCAATATATTAATTCAGAAAATAAATGAACAGTAACTTTGACAATGGCATTTTCAGTAATTTTTAATGGTGGAGGAAACAGAGCATTTGCTCTCTCTCCTCCTCGCGAGAGAGAGCACCGGCGGGGCTGTCACGAGCAAGGGATGTTGGCGAGGATGATGGCTATCCGATGGAGGCGGCGGCGTCGACGGAGATGGCCGGAGGCGGCCAACCAGTGGAGGAGATGAGGACCGGAGGAGGCTGCTACCGCCGCTGCCACGCTTGCTGTAGATGGCTAAGGCGCGCAGCGCCTTTAGGCGCGGCTAATGGGAGGCGAATGGGCGTACTCCTGCAGCAGGAAGGAGGGCGCGCCTGCGGGTTGAGGCGCGGTGCAGTGCCTGCAGCAGGAAGGAGGGTGTGCCTGCGGAGCGGCGCTGGAGGGTGAGGCTGAAGCGCGCGGTTGGGAGCCTGCCGACAGGCATGCACAAGGTGGTGCGGGTGGGTGCGCGCTGCAATGAAGGCGTGTGTGCCTGCAGGTGGGCACGCACTGCAGATGGCACGGCCTAAAGTGGAGTGCGAGCGGATACCTGCAGGCGCTTGCAGAGGTGCGGGTGCTGCGGTAGGCATGCGGTGCGGTGCAAGAGCGGGAAAGAGGAGGCGCTGGAAGGGAGATGGGTGCTTGAGATGGTGCTGGCTTGGTGCGGCGCGGCTGTAGGCGCGTGCAAGGTGAGGCGATGCCTTTGGGTGCGTGGGGAGGAGGCTTTGGCAGTGGCGTTGGAGAGTTGGAGCGACTGAAACAGGGAGAGGTGAGGATGCGAGTGGTTCTTGCACCTGCAGGAGGGGTTTGGCACACTTGGTGCTGAAGATGGGCGCCTGGTGGTGAAGGAGCAGGCATGGGCACAGTGCATGCGGTGGAGTTTTTCCCTTCCAAGGGGAAGATAGATCCAATTCTTCTCTCAACCTCCTCTCTTTAACTCCTCTCTCTCCCCGCGTGCGCCAATCAAGGGATTTTCAAATCCCTTCTCTAATTTTGGCAGGGGAGACATTCTTCAGGCCGGCGGCTGTTGAGGGTGGCCAATAGAAAGGGAAAAGAGCAGCTGCCGGTCATTTGAAAGGGTAATTTACCCATTCCTCCTCATTCTTTTGCCACTTATTTTTCCTGCACATAAAAAGCACATATTAAGTTATAGAATAGATGTAAACCTAAATCATGATGCATGCAAACATTCTATAACTTAATATAGTTATTAACAAACCTAAAAGATATAATTAAAGCTACTTAGGCGTAATATTAGTCCATTAAAATGGACTCATCACCCACCTCCTTCAGACACTTTGGGGCACGAGTCATCCTTGCCTAGAGGCTCACCCGTTCTCCCGTTGTGGCTCCACCATGAGCTTTTCGGCCAATTTCGGAAGCTGAAGCCCCCTCCTTCAAGGGGGATGAGAGCCCGTCTAAGGTAGAGGACTAGCTAGAGCAGATGGAGAAGATCTTCGACACACTCCATCCTCCTGCAGAGTGCCGCGTGGCCTTCTCGACGTACCAGCTGGAGAGTGTTTGCACCTCAAAACACGCCTGTAATAACGCCTTCTTGTGCTATTTTCTAGCATTAACATTGCATAATAGGATCCTGTAATCGCATTTGTAAAAACACTTGCATGCATGCATTTAATCAAGAGAGGAAGAGGAGTGAAACAATCGCCTACATAGTTACATTTTTTTTCAAGTGCCTCCTTGCAAAATCACCCTCTTTTTATTTTTCCTCTTGATTTCTTCTTTTCTCTCCTTCCCGCGGCTGCGTCCTTCCCGCGGCTGCACTCTTCCCGCAGCTGCATGCAGCAGCCACGTAGCACCTCTTCCCGTCACGTCTCCCTGCCAACGCCGCTCCCTATAACTGCAACTCGCACGCCCTCTCCCTGCTGCAGCCAACACGCCCCTCTCCCCTCCTCTATAAGTAGCTGCAGCTTCACTCGGCGAGCAGCGGCTGCAGCTGCTGAAAAAACCCGCAGCCATCTTCTCCACCGCTTTCCCCTCCCATACGTCGGCCCTCCGTCGAGGAGGCACCCGGCGAGCAGGAGAACCCACTGTGGTGCACACCACCACAGTGGGAGCACCACCGCCCAGCTCTTCGACGAGCCGGTGGGCGTGGTGCATTCCCCCGCTTCGTTTTTTCTCTTTAACGCCATTGCCGCCGCTCCAAGCTTCGAAGCTTGAAGCCATGGCAGCAGCAGCCCAGCAGCAGCAGCAGCAAGTCCTCCCGCCCCTCCGCGACCGTCCCCGCAGTCGCTCACCGCCTCCGCGCGCGTCTGCAGGGCATTCCTTCCTCCGTCTCCGTTCTGTCCGGCTCGCAATTGCACCCGTAGCCCGCCGCCGCGCGCACTGCAGCGGCCGGCTATGGCCTCATGCTGACCCCTGCCCCCCTCCGCGACCACCTGCAGACCTCCTCCACGCTCGCTCCTCCGCGCCATCGCCCGCTCGTCGACTTCGCGCAGGCCTGCAGAACCCTGCGCGAAGGCGCGCCCGCACCCGCCGTCTTCAGACGTCCGCCTCCGCCTTCAGACGACGCGGCATCAGACGTCCGCCGCCGCGAGCAGACGACTTAACTCGCTGCCATTGTCCGCGCTCTCGATCTCTCCAGCCCGCTCTCTCTCTCTCTGCTGATCTCTCTCTCCCGCTCTCTCTCTTTCACGTATTCTCTCTCTTTTGCACTCACTCACAGACACACACTACACCAACACACACACATCTTCACCGACACACACACACACCCACACACACACTTACACTATACGTATAGCTATATATAGTAACATATATATACTTATATACATCTATATATAATATATACATACATATATATATATATATATATATACACTTATATACATAGTAATATCTATAGTTATGTATACATACATATATATATAATATATATACATATATATATAATATATATATATATATATATATATATATCTACTTATATATATCTATATACTTATACATATACTTATATATATATACATATATACTTATATACATATATATATATATACATATCTAGATACATATATACTTATATACATATATATATATATACATCTATATAGTATTATATATATATACTTATATACATATATACATAGCTATATACATATATACATACATATATATATATATATATACATATACACCTATATATATATATATATAATACATATATATCTATATATATCTATACATATATACTTATACATTTATATACATATAGATATATTTACTTATATACATACATATGTACATATATTTTCACGTTATTTACTATACGCTGTATCACGGGGATATCTGCACCAGTTGCTGATATTCCCTGATACACGCGTACAAAAAAAGCGTGGTCCCATACATCATCCATCCTCCATCCACACTCCACGCGGCACATAGTCGTGTTGGTTGCGTCTCTCTAGAAGTCAACTGACTCGACATAGTGCTACACTCCATCGTCACCTCCACCCCCACCCCTTTATATATATACTACATATAAATATATATCTATAGCTACTATATTTACTTTCTATCTGTTAGCTTCCTTCTTAGTAAAAAGATAAAAAAAGGTATAAAAGTGAAAAGATAATCTTTGATTTGCAGGTACCCCCGTCTAGCGAGTAGCAAGACTTGTTTTGGGACTCTGTTTGGCTAAAAGCCAAGGACACAATTTTGAGGGTGTGCCTCAAGAACAAGGATTACCATAAAAAACCTAAATAAGAAAAAACACCAAAAACACAATAAACGAACGGAAGAGACGCGTTTTAAGGAAAACGTAGAAACTCGACTTTAACCCCACTTCCCTGAGTTCGACCCTGGGCCTAAAAGTGACAAGATAAAATCAATTAGGCCAGGTTAAAAATTTTGTAAAGAGATGGTTAGGTCTGAATTAGGTTAACCACTATACATATTTCAACGATAAAAACATCATATTAACAACCTATCCAGGCCGACCCATCAGAGAGTGCAGCCCACAGGTGGTAGAGGGCGGTTAGAGGACAGGAGGAGGGAGAGCCGACGTGGGACCGATTTGTGGTGCTCTTCTGCAAGTAGTACTTCCCATAGACCTGGCAGGATCAGAGGAGGTAGGAGTTCCACACTCTCCACTAGGGGGCGATGACTGTTAGCACGTATCGTACATATTTCCTAGAGCTATCACGCTTCACCCCAACAGGTGCATCTACCGAGGAGGAGTGCCTGTGGAGTTCATTGAGGACCTTCGACCTACTATCTGGGGGTATGTGAAACCCCTGAAGCTGCCTACCTTCTCCAGCGTGATCGAGGCAGCTATGACTTACGATAAGACCAATCTATCCATGCGAGACGTCGATGGGGGAGGGTGGAAGAGGCCCTACCAGTAGGAGGACTCACAGGGCCGCTGGGAGACGAGTCACCCAGCACCTGCAGGGGAGTCATCCCATTCTGTGGGTCTACCAGGGACCTTTGGGGGCCCCAGACAGGGACTAGCTGACTGTAGCAGACCCCCGCCTAGTTACCAACAGAGATAGTAGACAGAGGGAGGAGGTCGTGTACCTCTCTACTACCAATGTGGCCAGCCGGGCCACATATGGAGGGACTACCCATCCAGGGCCAGAGCACAGCAGACGTTCCCAGCACCGAGGAAGGGAGGTCGATCTGACCGCCGTGGTTACCAAACCCGAGGAGGACAGCAGTCATGAGGAGGATATCGGCCAGCTGCTTCTCACCTGGCCCAGAGCATGTCAACTTCTTCTACACCGAGGGCTTAGGGGCATATTAATGCCCTAACTCACAGAGATGCTAGAGCTTTAGGCTCCATAGTGGCAGGTATGGTTATAGTTTCCGACAAGCTCATTTACGTGCTTTTCGATTCTGGTGCCACGCACTCGTTCGCCTCTACGAGTTTTGTCGTTAGCCTGGGATCTGGCAGTGTACTATTAAAGGAGCCATTCCTGTTTAGAGTCCCAGGTGGACAAGTATTTGTCGCTGAGGGGATTTTTCTGATTATGAGGTCGCTATAGGGGGACACAGTCTTCCGATTAACCTGATCGTGATCCCAATGGAGGATTTCGATGTGATCCTAGGGATGAACTGGCTGGTTGTTTATCATGCCCCAGTAGACTGCTTTGGGAGGAAAATTGTCTTCTCCATACCAGAGTTTCCTCCTTTCAAGTTCCACGGCCAACTAGTAGACGGAGGATTTAGGTGCATCTCCGTACTACGAGCAGCGAAACTATTAAGCCAGGGGTGTGAGGGCTTAGCCCCGTGGCCGACTTGCAGAATATCCCAGTGGTCCGTGAGTACCCCGAGTTCTTTCCAGAGGAGCTGCCAAGACTGCCACCTGAGCGTGAGATCGAGTTTGAGATCTCACTGGTACCGGGGACCAGCCCCATCTCTACTGCACCATACAGGATGGCCCCACTTGCACTGTGAGAGCTCAAGTCTCAGTTACAGAATCTATTGAAGAAGGGCTTCATGAGGCCTAGTGCATCCCCATGGGGAGCCCCTGTCCTGTTTGTAAAGAAGAAGGGCTGTAACCTTCAGTTGTACGTCGACTACAGACAGCTGAACTGAGTCACCGTCAAAAACAAGTACCCATTGCCTCGCATCGATGATCTCTTCAATCAGCTGAGAGAAGCCACAGTATTTTCCAAGACAAATCTGAGGTCGGGCTATCATCAGTTGAGGATCAGGGAAACCGACATCTCAAAGATAACTTTCTGCACCTGGTATGGTCACTACGAGTTCTTGGTCATGTCGTTTGGACTGACCAATGCCCCTGCCGCCTTCATGAACCTAATGAACCGCGTCTTTCGACCGTACCTAGATCAGTTCATGGTGGTATTCATTGACAATGTACTCATTTACTCCTGGGATCAGACACAGCATAGACAGCATCTTCGCATGGTCCTAAACACTTTGAGACAGCATAGGTTATACGCCAAGTACAGCAAGTTTTAGTTCTGGTTGAGACAGGTTACCTTTTTGGGCCATGTGATCTCCGAAGATGGGCTAGCTGTGGATCCAGCCAAGGTTGAGGTCGTACTCAAGTGGGAGAGGCTGCATACAGTGACAGAGATACGTAGTTTTCTAGGCTTGGCAGGGTACTAAAGGCCTTTATCCGAGGTTTCTCGCAGATTGCACGTCTTATGACCCAGTTGACCCGGAAGGACGTACCCTTCACCTGGATAGAAAAGTGTGAATCATGCTTTTAGGAGCTGAAGGAGCGGTTGAACTCAGCTCCTGTACTCACCATCCCAGATAGCGGTGGTGAATTCGTGGTCTACACCGACTCCTCATTGCAAGGATTGGGGGGCGTGCTCATGCAGCAGGGCCACGTTGTCACTTACACTTCGTGGCAACTAAAGCTCTATGAGCATAACTACCCTACCCATGACTTGGAGTTGGCAGTAATTGTCTTCGCGCTAAAGACATGGAGGCACTACCTATACAGAGAGACGTTCGAGATCTTCACTGATCATAAGAGCGTCAGATATTTATTCGACCAGAAGGAGCTCAACATGAGATAGAGACATTGGTTGGAGCTCCTGAAGGACTACAACTGCACCATCTCCTACCATCTAGGGAAGGCCAATGTGGTGGCTGATGCCTTGAGCCGTAAGGCGTCCACCCACTTGGCTAGTCTACAAGCACAAAGTTGGAGACTCATGGATGAGGTAGGTAGTTGGTGACCCCAGGAATCACGGGGATACTACGGGGCAGTGACAGTGGCGAGGCAGGCACAACCAGAGCTGATAGATCATATCGTTACTAGATAGATGATGGATCCATACCTACAGACACTGCGAGACTGGGTATTGGCAGGGAACCCAGGAGAGTTCTCGTTCACTGACGGGGTCCTACGTATGAAGGGACACTTGTGTGTTCCTAGAGACAAGGAGCTGTTGAGAGAGCTCCTAACTGAGGCACATGGGTCCAAATTCATCATACATCCTGGGAACACAAAGATGTACCATGACCTACGACGCAATTTTCGGTGGAGGGGCATGAAGCGGGATGTTGGTAGATTTGTTCAGTAGTGTCTGGTATGCCAGCAGGTAAAGGCCAAGCACCAAAGTCCTGCAGGGTCTTTGCAGCCACTTCTTGTGCCAAAGTGAAAGTGGGAGAGTGTCACTATGGACCTGGTAGTGGGATTACTTGTGACACAACGAGGACATGATGCAATCTGGGTGATAGTGGATAGATTGACGAAGATGGCACAGTTTCTGTCGATCCGAGTCACTTTCAGACCAGCATAGTTGGCAGAGTGCTACATCTGAGATGTATTTCACAGAGTCCCTCGCAAGATTATTTCAGATAGACACTCGTTTCACTTCCCAGTTCTGGGTAGAGTTTCAGCGGCCTTTAGGGACTCGTCTGAGGTTCAATACAGCTTATCACCCCCAAATCAACAGATAGTCGAAGTGCTCCATTCGGACCCTTGAGGACCTCCTACGTGCTTGTGTGCTGGACTAGAGAGGCTCCTAGGAGGAGCATTTTCCCCTAGCAGAGTTTGCATACAACAACAACTACCACTCAAGCATCGGCATGGCACTGTATGAGGCACTGTACGGGAGGAGGTGTACTGCTCCCTTGAGTTGGGTTGAGGTGGGGACCAAGTGGGAGGTTGGTCCCAAGTTGATACACCAAAGTTAGGAGGTGATCGAGTAGATCCACAGACGACTTTGTACTATCAGGAGTAGGCAAAAGAGCAACGCTGATTTGAAGCGTAGAGAAGTACAGTTCGAGGTTAGGGATCACGTCTTCCTCTATGTTCTCCCATGAAGGGCTTGCAGGGGTTTGGGGTGAGAAGGAAGCTTGCGTCGAGATTCATGGGGCCTTTTGAGGTCTTGGAGCAGGTAGGATTCGTTGCTTACCGGCTTGCCCTTCCTCCCTAGCTCTCTGGAGTACACGACGTGTTTCATGTGTCCAACCTTAGGAAATACATCGCCGATCCTATCCACGTTCTAAGCCACGAGAGCATTGAGGTGGGGGATGACTTGACCTATCTTGAGAGGCCAGTACAGATACTAGATAGAGTCATTTGGAGACTGAGGTGAAAGGAAGGACCCCTGGTGAAAGTCCTATGGAGAAGCCAGCAGTACGAGGAGGCCACAGGAGCCTGAGGCGGCTATGCGAGCACAGTACCCAGAGCTTTTTGAGGGTACGTCGCTTCTAACCTACTTTGATCCTCTTTAAGTTTGTTGTGCATAGTTACTTTATTTTCTCACCCTAGTCAACTCAAGTTTCAGGGACAAAACTTCCTTTAAGTTTGTTATGCTGAAATGACCCTTTCCTAGGGTCGTTTGGCATTTTCAAAATTCATAGGGGTTTTTGTGAAATTTTTAACCCTGTAGGTTTTTGTTGTGGCGTTTATGAGGGGAGAGGAAAATTGCAAGGGCATCACCGCAATTTCCTCACCACCACTCCCCTACCCATGCACACCCTCTCCTCCCCCCTCACCCCTCACACACGTTGCACCATCCCCCCTACGACACCCTCACCTCCCCCATACCTTCCCCACGCCTCCTCCATCCGTATAAACCACCCCTCCATTTCGTTCCCACACCACCGCAGCTGAGCGTGAGCGAGGGAGAGAGTAGAGAGCAGAGGAGATAGGAGGGCCTAGGAGAGAATCGGAGGGTGGAGCACTGTGAGGAGAGATAGGGCGGTGCTGCAGGTGTTGCAGTTTCTGCGGCGAAAAAGGACTCGAAAATGGTTCTGCAGAATCATTTTTCCGCAGAATCAGACATCCGGAGTGACCTCCAGACGCCGGGTCCGACATCCGAAGGTAAGATCAGACATCCGATAGTGCGTATTTTGTTTACTTTTCCTGTCAAAGTTCTGACCATGTGCACATGTATGTCAGTGAATTGGGAAGCACACTGGTGCGAGGATCGAGGTAGTTTCAGACATTCAGAAGTGTCTGCAGACGTTTGAAGCCACCCTCAGACATCTGCACAGAGTTCCAGACATCCGGAAAAGGTGCCCCAAGCAAGGTGAGTCCCTGAGATCCCTCCCAGACGTCTAATTTTGATCAGGGTTGGTATTTTTGGGCCCTTTCAGGGTCCAAATGGAGTCCGTTTTCCGTAAACGAAACATTGTTAGTTTTAGTTCAAGTTTCTCTATGTAGCGATACATTGTCTATACCATTTTGAGCTCATTTGACCTATCAATCTATGTCATAGTTCTCCATTCCATCGAGTATACGGGATCTGTGGAGATATCGAGAGCTACCGTACGAGCCCCCATTCCACCCGGTTACCCTGGTAGAGTGGTTTTCACATTAATCTCGAGATTAATAATTAATTGCATGTGTAGAATTACTTGAACCTAGGTTGTGCAATGAACCCTAGGACTGAAACAAATAAATGCATGCTACTCTAGAATATATCCAATCTAACCCTAGGATTGCGAAATGAACACTAGGGCTGGAAGAAATGCATGTATAGTTAATGAATGATCAAGTTACCGTGAAGCTTCCTGAAAAGAAATAAACCATGAGCTACCTGTACTACCTGTAATGAACAACGACATAAATGGAAATGCATGCTTGTACTAAATAATAGATGGTGGAATTTGAATTGCATGTTCTATGTATAACGAACTAGATATGGAAATAAGAAAGTCCATGTATGAACCCTACGGGGAATTTAGAAAGAAACCAAGAGTACAGTAGTACAGAAAACCTGATGATTTTGGGAACACGTCGCCTACGGGCGGCTATTCGGACATGCTTAAGGGAAGTGAGCTGGCTCTCGTGTACGTGATACCGAGGAGAGCAACTATCCCTTTAGAGTAGAGGGGAGCTTGCCACCCCTTGGGTTGAGACCCGAGGTGGGTTTGGCCACTATATGTCAACTCCTGTTTGTCCCTCGCATACGTGGTACCAAGGTGAGCTACTTAATGTAAGGGAGGAGCTAGCCGCCCCATGGGACCGGTGTTAGGTAAAACCACCCTACATCGACTCTTGTTAACCCGTTGGGCAAACTGGGATAGTCAGACAAGGGTACGTGGACTGTGAGGGGCGAGACCTCTGTTCTTGAGGGGCGAGACCCCTGTTCTGAGAGGGCAAGGCCGTGCGCTATTCCGTACTGTACATTTGGGCGTATCCGTTAGCGGAAATGACTGATTGCATGCCAGTGCAGGGTAACTACCTGTGCGCTTATCATGAGTGCCATAGTCATCCCTACGTTGCGACCGTAACCTCGAGGTAGTAGACCAGGTGCAGGACTACCACGGGGGACTCTCCCAGCCAGGAGGGTGCCACGTGTACATCCTACATCTCAGGAAGACCGCAAGCAGGATCGTTCACTTAGGGAACAAGAAGATTGAGAAATGTCTTGGAACCTGATTAGAATACTCGAATCAGAAAAATGAAATTTGGAAATGGATGATAATCAGTAAATCGTTAAATGCATGTTTAACTAGCTGCCTGTTTAAATTATATGATTTAACCACTACTCTACTCAGCATTAGCTGACCATAGATTTTATAACCTTGTTTAGGTCAGGGATTCGAACAGCCAGAGCCACTAGCTGCTGTGGGTACTGGGCCCAGTTGAGCCCAGCTGTAGTTTTCTTCTGTTTCTTTTATAAATAGCTTTGTGATAGTGAGTACCTGTATATCATAGTTATATTCAGTTATATTTGTGCCATTTTATGTTGTGATGGCTATGTTTGTAATTATACTTTCCGTTGTATAATGTGAGATAGTAGTGGGTTGCTATTTTCTTTCCTTTATTATCAGTCATATATTTTCTGCTTAGTTACATTACTCGTGTGATTGTGGAATGAATATGGTATTTGGTTGTTTCTCGCTGGATGACTGGATCCTGGGGTTCGTCGAAGCGAGCCGTTCTCGAGTCCTGTAAGGAGCCGGGAGCAGGTCGTGACACCACTTTACTGAAAGATTGAGCTCTAAGCCACATGTTTTGAAATCTAAATGGACGAGGCCTGCAAGGTTTAGGGGTACACAAAGAGATGTGCATGGGAGCATGGTCGGAGTTATATCTAGCAAGGTAGGAGGCTTCAGGGGCAAGGGACATGGCAGACTCCGAGGAAAAGAGCGATCCAACTTCTGGTAGATCCTAGCACTACCCTATCTCCCATTGCACTAAGAGAATTGGTTTCCTGTCATGGGAATTTCCAGCAAACCATGGGCATCCTTCCAAGCGAGGAAGTCCATCGATTGCGAAGGTTGGAAAGGCGCACCCCCACTTTTCTCAAAGGCCCTAAGGATACAGTTAAAATCTCCACCAATGATCCAAGGGATATTTAGAGAAAGGTTTATGTCAGACAGGTGCTGCCATAAGGGCAGGCGTGAATCAACAGAGCACGCCGCATAGACACCCGAGATGAGGCAGGAAGCGGTAGGAGAAGAACATTTGATAGTGACCACTTGAGACGTTGTCCTAAAGACAGAAACGTTGATTGTGGACTTAGAAAAGCACCAAATTTGGGGAGCATCAGGAGAGATGTGCATATGGTGGTAACCAATCATGTCCATAAAGGCCCCAGCTAAGGAAGTGTCAGTAAAAGGCTCAAAAAGGAAGATAAAATCAAAGTAATGCTCATGAATCAGAAACCTAAGGCAGTTGGACGTGGGTAGATTAAGGATCCCATGACAACTCCAAAAGAGTCCAATCATTGGAAATGGATTTTGGCAAGCGATTTGCTACAACTTCGAGTCATCCTACTGTTACCCTTAGATGGGGTGCCCCCACGAACTCCTCTAGACCTAACAGCAGAGTGTGCCTCATATGCATCCCTACCATCTATGGAGGTAACCAAAGCAAGATCATCGCAAGAGGACTGGAGACAAGAATCAAATCTAGAAGTAGGTGAATCATCATTGCTCACTAGAGGAGAGTCCTCAGTATGTCCGAGTTCCGAAATCTGGGGAAGGTCAGGATAAGGGTGATCGGGCGAAGGCAGGGGTAGGTAAATGCCCCACAAAAGAGGACCATCCCTACGAAGAAGAAAATTGGTAGTTGGCTTGGGAAAGTTGAGTTTGCAGGCATTCTTTTTTAGACATATCAAGTTCACTTTGGTGAATAAATCAAGATGAATTAGCACATATCTCAATGGAAACCACATCCGAAGATGACCTTTCATGGTAGGGAGTATTAAAAACATGCATATAATGGATACGGTAAGAATGCAAATCAAGGGAAAACTCGTGCATTTTGAGGTTATCAAACAGAACTGAAGACGTGCTTGTATCGATGCTGGTAATAAGTTCAAAAAAGCGAGGCAAAGAAAAGGATTTTGTTGAAAAAATGTTGGATTGGATGGCCCGACAATCATTTGGAAAAAGCTCTTCTTTAGCATGCAGTTCAACATTAAAGGCAATCTTAGGAGGAGAGGAATAAACATGCTGGGGCTGGGGTGAGATAAATAGTATAATAGAAATGAGTGATATCATATTAGTGGATAATTTTTTAATATTATAATATGAATGTAAATAAGTTGATGTGATATAAGAAATATATTTTAATAGATATATTATATTAAAATATATATATTTTAATATATATTGATATTAATTAGTATAATATAATGAAATAATTTAACATTTGTATTAATTAATAGAGTAGGATAAATTGTATCCATTCCCCTTAAAATTTATTCCTTAGGATCTCCTTTGATAAGGAAAATAAATTTGTAGAAGAAGTAAAAAAATAGAGAATAAGTGAAATAAATTATGGAATAAGTAAATTAATTTATTTAAATATTTTAATTATATAAAATTATTTCATATAAAAGATAGAAATAATTTTATCATAAATTAAATCTACTTAATCTAATATAAATAAAATAACATATTAAATAATTAACCTACAAATCCACTTGATCCATCAAACAAACATCCCTTTCCCGTCATCTACTCCCCGAACAAAATATGAGAAAAGACGTACGTCCTATACGGCGGTGCTCATTGTGCCATAATTTTAATTTGCACACGTAGATTTTTGTTTTTAATCACTATAAATAAAATAATACCCTTACGTCACCCGGATAAATGCCTTTCGATGTTCCTTACGCAACGGTATAAATTAAATGAAATTTGGTACTTTCTTGTTCAGAGTGTGGTTCTTGAATTGACTACGAATTGAAGTTGAAACGATAGGTATACGCAATAAAAAACTCACTTTATCAGTAAATGGGAATATGAACACCTCTGCACGTAATTAATTTTTACCCCAGTCAAAACTCCTTCCGCGGCAGAATGACATGGGCAACAGCTCACATGGTAAAGGATTACCATCGTCGCAACAGAAAAAGGAATTAACAACATTGTAACGAAGAACTAAAAATGGGGCAAAAAAATGGGTTACTAATTATAACTGCTGGGTTCGGACTCATTCCAAGAGTTACCCATCACAAAGTGATATCCTAAATCTATCATTAAGTCGTTTCTGAAAGCTTAAGAGAACCCAAAATTTATCATTAAGTTCTTTCTGAAAAGCGTTCCCTTAGGACACTTTTAGTGACAAATGCTTGGTGTTAGGGCTTGAGGCATTATGAGGAGTAGCATGTGATAAGTTTATATTTATGGGTTAATTAGTTACTTAATTATTTAGACATTAGATTAATATTTATGAGCTAATCAGTTACTTAATTGCATAGACATTAGATAAATATTGACATATAAATATTATATAATAAGATGTAAATAGATTAGTCTAATTTTTCACTTATTTGTATATTTCATGTATTTCATTCATGTCTAAATACATTTATAATTAACTTAGAATTACATGCATTTAATTAATTATCCAATTGAATGCATTACATGCATCATTTTGGTTTAACATAGAAGTCAAAGATTTATGCATAATTAACCCACCATTTCTTTTTCATTTTATTTATTCTCTTCTTTGTTAACGGCAGAAGGGATCGGCTGGCAACTATTGAAGGACTGGAAGAAGCGGATTTCCATCACTCCTCTATTTGAATTGCAGACGGCTACAAGAGAGAAGGAGCAGTTGCCATGCTCAAGCAGACTCCGCCCCGACTCCACCACCGTGAAGAGCTTCGAGCTCACCTCCATCATAACCACCGTGCATCTCCAAGGTCGAGCATCGCCACACCGTGGGCTAGCGGGGTGACAGACCGCCACGCCAATCTGACGAGCTCAGCCATCACCATGCGCTTGCGTCTCCGATGACCACGCAACCAACACCATGCAACCACCAGATCACCTTCCCTAACCACGCACCACCAACACCTCCATCTTCTTCCTTTTCCTCTGTTTCTCTTCCACCAACAAACCCAACATCTTCAAACAGATCCACTAGCAGCTACCTCCTTCACCGCCTACCTGACCACCCCACGCATGCCACGCCTCTCCGCACAGCCTCCGCCCGCAATGCACAACCATCTCCTTGCACGGACGTAGAAGAACCAGCGCCGCCTGCACACACCTCCAGCTCATGCAGCAGCTGCAGCTACAGCAACGCACACGGCCTGGGCTGCCCCTCGCCTCCAGCGCATGCATCCTCGCTACACCTCCTCGCCACCAGCACATCGCCACGCCACTCCTCCACTCACGTGTGTGATCCTCCAGCAACATCGCACCCCCTCATCTCCATTCCACACCCGCAGTAGCAAGCCACACCCACAGCAACAAGCATCACCTCCAACAGCCTCCCACGCTGTGTGCACGCAGCAGCAACCATCTCCACACGCGCGCGTGCCCTTGCGCCCTCCTCGCCTCCAGCCGCATGCCGACCTACTCTCCAACAGCAACAGCAGCCACCGCCACCCACCACCTTCATTTGCTCCAGCTGCCGCCTCCGCCCACCCTTGGGCACGAGACCACCACCATTGGAAGGGCTCGGCTCACTCCACCTTCAGCGAGCTCCTCCCCTACAGCCATCCCTTCCTCCGCACACACGCCCAAGGGAAAGCTTTCCCTTGTTTTGGGTCCCATTTGTTATTACATTTCATGTCATTGTTGATTTTTATTAATAGTTTATTGTAGTGCACATTACAGCAAAGCCCATTCCCTTTTGCATTATTATTATTACAGGTATCATGTCATTGATTAGCCTAGTCTAAGGGGATTTCAATTTGATTTTTAGGGAAATTAATCGTGAACATCTGTTTTTGACATGTGCGAGTTTCAATAGGCCATTGCCTCTCTGTGGACACGACCCGCTCTTCTCGAGTGGTTTAATTCTAATTCGATCTTTGATTAGTCGATTTTCCACCACTTAGAACTATAAATGACAAATCATTTTAATTATCATCTTATTAAGCAAAAATTGACTTGTCAAATGGTGCCGTTGCCGAGGAGCCAACATGCTTAATAAAATCTTATTCATTCATCTGTTCACATTGATTTAAATTTTGGAAGCATATTTAACTCTAGATCTTTTTGTTCTGGTGCGAGTGTCAACATTCTGCAACACACATTCTACGACTCACCATCACACCAGCCATCGTGAGAGGTGACCCCTGACATCACCAGAGGAGAAATTGTTCGAGCCACCTTTCAAGGAACCAGATTGCCAGGGAAGGAAAGATGAGGACGTGGCAATCATCTCCGCACATTTAGTCTTTGATTTGATTAGAGTAGGATTTAGTCTTTAGACTTAATTTTCCTTTCACATTTGGTTTGAGACCCTTGTTCTGGGGTACATTTTCGGGGTTTGTTCCCCGACCTTCTTTTAGGTCCCTGCGTGAGTAATTTTTCGGGAGCATGTTCCCTTTTCTTTAGATCTAGGTTTTCTTTTGTGGGTTGTTTATCTTTTATTTGTTTGTGCATAAGTAGTTAAAAAATAAAAAAGAAACATGAGCTGCCTACCTTAGGACGACCATTTAGGAGTAAATGAGCAGCCTCTAGATTTATTTTACTTGCATTTGCATGCATCCCATTGAAGATTGCTAAAAGCAAGGTACACATCCTCTTCCTTTGCATCCATATGTTGATCATGCATTTGCATCTGAATGTAATTGCAAGACCATCTATTTTTATTTGGAACAATATAACAAGTGGTCACCTTTAAATTCGGAAAAGGACTTAACTAAAGGAGGGACATTAAAATCAAGGACTTGAATTGATAATCTTGTGTGCATTTCAAAAATTCAAAAACATTTTTTCGGTGTATGCACACTTTGCTATTTTGTTGCACCAAAGCACGCATATAGACACTTTTAGGTCTTGGAACTACTAGGATAAGAGTCGTCCTACCGTTGGATTCTGAAGTGTTCAAAACTTGAGATCAAAGGTTTTATAACTCTAAAGAGGGAGATACCTTGTCACGGATTTTTTGAGGGTAGTTAAGAAGCACCACGAAAGCAAAGCTTTAAAGGAAGGCTTAGGCCTATTTGCATCCCTTGATCTTCCATCTTTGGAGTTGCTTTACCATTTGAGCTTTAGGGAAGAGCACCTAAGCTCCAACTAGGTATTTTTAGGCATTTCGTAGGTCGACAATAGGCATGTAATTGATTGGGCAACTTGCTTTGTCACCTACAATCTGAATTAGAGTCAAAAGCCTAAACCTGTAAAGACCTAACAAGTCCTTTTGAATTGTGTTTGTAGTGCATGCTTGGCAGGTGATCTCTTAGGAGACAACTTGTGTTTGATCCTGAACCTGAAAGAACCTCCCAAGGGAAGAAATGGCTGGTCAAAGGAGCCTTAAGGAATATTTCATTCTGACCAATAAAACTGGCCCTACACTACGTAGACCTAGAGGGGACAATCCTTATGAGATCAAAAGCGGTACCATATCCTTGCTGCCCTCCTTTTATTGTACTGCTAGGGAAGACCCTTACAGGCATATAGAGGAATTCATTGAGGTCTATTCCACGGTGAAGCTGCAGGGCATTACTGATGACGCCTAAATGCAGACCCTCCTTCCTTTCCATGGTGAAGCATGCACATTGCACCATATACACATATATGTGGACGAATACACATGCGTTGCACAAGATCAAAGTTTTGGTGTGACTTAACTATCCATAAACCCTTCAATCTACAGGTGGATCTCATTCAATCCTCTTCTTGCCCTCCATCCATATCATCCACCACACTTTCTTGAAAAGCCCACGTCATTTGTCTGCCACCCTCCCATGCATCAGCCACTGGCTCTGCATTCAATTAGTTGCCCAAGATCATCTTTTTTTCAAACATAGATAATTAGAAGCTTATACCAATATATAGTATTTCCTACGTGTGCATCTAAATCCCTCCTATAAGATACAGGAGTACTATAACAAAATGTACAAAAGGTAATGAATACATAACGATGACTACCAACATTTGTCATTATATTTAAATATAATAATGATTTTAGTTATTCGTTACGATTTCTTTTAAAAATAATAACAATTTTAATTATTCGTTACGCTTTTTTTTAAAAATAACAACGAATGTTTTATTCGTCGTTACCTATTTGTCAACAACGAATAAAATCGTCGCGAACTATTTCAATGTAGATAGATAATGGAGGACTTTTTTATGATTTTCCAAAAACACTCCTAATAACAATTCCACTAACCCCACCCCCCCCCCCCCCCACCACCACCACCTCCTCCTCCCCACACTGGCAGAGGTGACGATCCCCTAAACCCTAAACTGCTTCCTTGAACCTCGACCTTTCCCCTCACTAATCCTCTCACCAATTCCCCAACCTCGATCCAATGAGCTCCCTCACGTTGATCCCTCAACCGCTGCCACCAATTCCTCATCACACCATTGCCGTCACCACATCGCCTCCACCGCCATCGCCCCATCCTCAATGCGTCGCCACAATCACGATCACTCCATTGCCGCTCCAGGCTATACCTTAGCTAAGGTGAGTAACTTGATCCACAACTGCTAACCTGCATCCTCGATGCGCCTCCATCGGCACCGCCTCCAAGAAATCGCTAATCCCTTTGCGTCGTCTAATCTTTCTATGTTGCAACTGGAGGTCAATGTGAGGTGATTAGATAAGGAGGTGGGGGTGGAGGTGGAGGGGGAGGGGGAGGAGGTGGTGGGGAGCAAGAGGAGGGGTGGAGGAGGGCAGTGGTGGTTGGGGAGGAGAAGGGAGGGAGGGGAGGGGATGGCTAGCAGTGGTGGTGGTCAATGAGGACTTGATGGTAGTGGGAGGGAGTTGGATGGGAGGTGGAGCCCCTTCCAAGAGGCTAGTTCGGTGTGAGGCCTTTGTGGAAGCATGGTTTGGTCGTGCGGGATTGGAGATGTAGACTAGGTGCTTGATGGCATGCCTTGCTAGTTTTGGTGATTTCTTTTTTTGATGTGAGGAGATGATTGTGTTGGTAATTTGATGTTGCATTAAGGAACAAGTGCTCTGTTGCTTGTTTGTGTGCTGCCACTGAGGAGGAGAATGTGGAGAAGGTGCTGGATGAGGATCGACCGAGCTTGATGGTAGATGGAGGTTATGCAACATTGCATGAGATAGATGGGCTTGCGGTGCTGCTTAAGTTACAAGGTGCTTGCGAGTCATGCCTGAGTTCCACATTGACCCTAAAGATGGGGATAGAGACTAGGCTCAAGGATAAGATCCCCGAGATAATGAAAGTCTCCTTCGTAGTGGCCATGATAGGTAAGATGGCCCTACAAACTTCCTTCTGGCATACACTCATACAAGGGCTAGACTAGGGTATTTTGTATGTGTTTTTAATCCATTACGTGCAATCTTGGTTGTATTATTTCTAATTACATTTTATTAAAAGATTATTATTCAAGAGGATTTATATATATGGATAACCTATCATCTTTTCATTATGGCTTTTGTATGTAACTTGAAAAGCTTATTGCTCAACAACATTTAATAAGGAATAAGCATAACAAAATCAAAGTCTATATATAAACTAAAATAAATTGCTCAATTGACAGTTGTTGATGCCTCATCAAAATCCCATTTTCTCGAACAAAACCTACATTTTCTTCAATTGTCCATGCCTCCTTTTTTAAGCCCCAATGATATAGGATGTATTACATTTGGAGGTAGAGATGATCAGATTGGCCACTGGGGTCCAATGTAGTTGTGGCAGCTTATGGGATGGTAATGATAAGGATTTGGCTAGTGGTGTTCATAGGATGAAGGTTTGGGACTACAAATTGGTAAAGATAAATACTAAACAAGGCATGCCTATTTCATGTATAATTGAGTATGAAATTTTTGTCTAGAATGAGGCATTTAAATGGATGATTGGATGCTTGATCTGATAGTTTGCAATATATTTCTTGATGCCTTTCTATATGTCTTTGCTTTCAAGGGTTATGTTTTTTATGAAGTGCCATTCTCGTGTGTTGAATAGACTAACTTCAAATGATCCTCGAGCTATTGGTCACATCTTAAAATCTATTGTGATACATGTTCATTTAGAAGAAAACACTTCAGTGTTATACTGTGTTGCCACTTCACAATTCTTTTGGAATTATATGTATTATTTAAAAGATTACTCAAAATGCCAATTGTTATCAAACATTGTAGTTTTGATTCATACGTTTCCCCTTAGCCTGAATGTAAATATTAGATTTTGACATGCTACAAATTTGCAAATTGTTGCTAACTTAACTATAAGTAATCAACATCTTTTGAACACAGTGTAGCTTCTTCATAACAATCATCGGGCAACATGACACATGTAAACATGGTCAAAAGAAGAGTAATTTCTAGGGTAATTGGAGAATAGGGGGGTACATCGGGTGCATATGGCAGTGTATAGCCTTATAGTTAGCTTATGTTTATATTTTAGACATGATTATTCATGGAATAGATTAATATTTACTTTACAGAAATCTAGATGTCGAAAGTAATGCATTCATGTAGAAAAATGTCTAGGTGTGATGTCCTTCTAGTTTTTTGATTTATAATAGGGAATTTTAATCTTTATTTTCTAATTTTTTGTAATTAACCTAGTTTTATCTCAGTGTGAGATTGTAGAACTGGGTTTATAACTCCAAGTTTTTTAGTTGCATACTTTTGGAATTACTCGTGAGCATGTTGCCATTCTGGTTTGGTTTGTTGTGATATTATAAGGTATCACTATGACGATGAACAATATCTTGATGAAGCATTGAAGAGAATATTTCAATATGGACAGGTATTATAACTATACTAAGTATATAGCTTGGAATGGATTCCTGCCTTCTTGCACACATGCATGTGCCTATCTACATATGTACACATATATATGCATTTATTTGTGTTTTCAATTTAGATATAAAATTTACAAATTTATAATATCTATGCATAAATACCATTAATGGATTCCTATGCATATGCTTGTGCATACATTTATGCGAATCTTACATAGCTAATCAAATCAAGTCTCCTTTTCTACTTATGCAACCAAATTAATCCTATGTTGCGAGAAGGAGAAACTTGCAATGGTTTGGCTTGGTTTTCTTTTGTTTTTCCTATGGAAAAAGGTAGGAACACATCATGTTGGTAATCATCTTAAATCTTTACCAATCAGTCAAATAATATACATGTATGCCCCTGGCATCCTACTTTTCCATAAATGTGAAATTGTCGCTAGCTAGTGCTATTCAAATAACATTTTTCCCCTACAAAATGACATTGTTTTCCTTTGAAAATAAAAATCATGTTTTCTATACAACTAAGTGGACATCAATAAAGACTATCACAAAGTAAATATTATCAGTAAGCATGTCTTATGTCTTGACCTGGAAAGCTCCTAGAAGCTTATTGATGACCTCATGACTAGCCAACCGTACTGGTGGTTTGATGATACACCTAATGTAAATTCTAGTTATAGGCCTGCACCCCTAGGAAAATGCTTAAGTTAATGGGGTAAACACATTCCCAACATTAAACATTCATCCTAATCTCAATCTACTTCCCTTTAGCAACTGTAAGGACTTGAACCTTATTGAGGAAAGTCTGCCCTTAGAACTTTTGGGTTTTGGGCTCAATCAAATTCATACATGAAGCAACGCACAACAAAAAGTTTAACCATAGCTAAAAGGTAGCAATCTACTCAGTACTTAGGACTAAATTTAGGTTTATTACAAATTCCCCACTTTAAATCCTGATGCGATGTTCGTTTCACTCGTATGATCAGTCTAGTGTATCATACAGACTCATAGGTATCTACAGCTGAAGGGTTAACATATATCTTTGAGTTTGAGTAGGCTTCAGTGAAATTAAGATTGAGGAGGTATTATTATGGAATCATGATGACTAAAGATATATAAATGGCACTGGCAATGCAACGAAATGTACAAACTAGTTAAGGGGGGATTTGGATTAGTCAAGTACCACAGGGGGCTATTTATTCAAGGAAGGAATAGTCCAATATTGTCTCTTGTTGACAAGTCTTCTCTTCCTCCTTACTCCCTTTTGGTAGGTTTCTCTTTTGTTGACGATTAGTTAGGAAAGATGTAGGACTTTAAATAGGTCCTTTACGGTAACTATTTGATGTTTGATTTAGGCCCATAAATTTTTCTATTATTATACCTTTTCTTTTGTTCCCTATTGCTTGAAGGGAGAAGCCTTCTATACTCTGCAATCTTTTGCATGGAAAAATGTTGTGACATTTTTGATGGTGCAAGTTGCATGTGATATCTATGTATATGTATATAAATATATGTATATGTGTGTGTCTATATATGTTTACTTTTAGATATGTCATGAAAGTAAATATATTGATATGCATATAACTCAGGCTGACCTTCATTGTGAGGATGAGAGAATCGTGGAACTATACACCATGCTTTCGAGGTTTTCAAGGTAAAGGTTGTTGCATAGATATATCAAGATTTCTTATTTTTCATATTGCCTTGTGTATTTGTCCAGAATGGTAAATTCCTTTATCTCCTTGAAAGTTTGGGCTTCATATCATACTTAATCATCAAGATTACATGGAAATCATACTTAACAAGGGGATGATTTGACAAAGGTCAGTCTTGTTGTTTTCCTTCTTATTACTTACGCATAGAGTAATAAATAATCTTCCTCAAAAAACTAAAGAGTAAGAAATAATTTCTTTATGGTTGAAATGTAACATGGGGTGTACTCGCTATTATGTATTTTCATGCTTAAGTGGAATGAGTGGGGTGTACCCACCTTGCTTTTACTTTATATTTGTGCTCAGGTTCCTCTTGCTGGTATAGAAATTTGGAATAAGTAAGAAAAATAGGAGAAATTTTGTCAAAGTTTTCCCAAAATTTTACACCTTTTTATAGGAACAATTTTCCTTAGGCTTGAACCCAAGTGATTTTCATATTGTATATGCTTACAGATGAAGTA
The DNA here is from genome assembly GCA_037157565.1 of Thalassia testudinum. Lineage (NCBI taxonomy): Eukaryota > Viridiplantae > Streptophyta > Magnoliopsida > Alismatales > Hydrocharitaceae > Thalassia > Thalassia testudinum. Next base: position 14,129,323 of record JAZHRO010000065.1, on the reverse strand, counting down.
TTAGTTCTAATAGGATGTTGCATGCATTGCAAATATATTATCATTTGAAAAATTAGTTTTTTGCCTTGATCATGGTTGACTTGTAAGTAACTACCATTACATCTTCCTAAATTTCAAGTGAGATTATGGAATCAAATTCTACTATAAATAGTTTTTTCCTTTGAAATAGTGTTAAAGTGTCACATCCCTACTATGATCTGTTACTTTTCATGCTGGAGTTGACTTTTTATAATTTGCAAACCCAACTAGCAAAAGTGTGCTCACAATTAGGTCTTTGTACATTTGATGGCACTACAAGTGTTAGGTTGGCTCTCATCTCTTTTCTCAATTGTGATATATGAACTGATCTCTCATCTATTCATTATGATATCTTATAAATGAGGAAAATAATGTAGTCAATATTTTATACTTTTATTTGTAGTAAAGTATTTTGTACCAAGTGATTTTCTTGTCAATGATCTTAATACGTTTCCGATTTGTCAAAGAAGCCATCAACCAGCAACATAAAAAAGCTATCGATTTGAAATATAAACTTAATATGGGAAAAGATAGAAAGAGAATAGATAAGAATGTTCAATCCTTTGATGTTTTCATGTATTTATAAACTTCCTTCTTGATGACATTTACTTGCTTCCTTTTTTGTTAAAGCTTCCACACATGAAATCGTCAAACCCAATGACAAGATACTATGGGATGAAGCGTGGATAGGTTGCAATGATCATTCATGGATAGGTTGCAATCTAACATCTAAATGTTGAGTGCAATTGTGATCTAGCTTGTGTTTTTCTTGGTTTTGGACTATAGCTTCTTTTTTTTTTAACAAAACGGGAGTTAACTTTTATTCATCCCCGACTCCCTGGAGGCAAAAGAAAGAGACAGGGGGACTAGACCAAAACCTGCCCTTACAAGAAAAAGCAAAATAGACCACGACTCATGACCTTACAGCAAATCCAAACAAAAAGAACAGCCAAGACCCCCTTAAATCACAACATAAGGAAACAGTAGCTTGTCCAAAATGATAATGCCCCGTGTACAGCAAGGAAGGTTAGAATACTGATAAATGCGATAGGACATGACATCCATATGCGCCAGATGGAATGATAGCTTATTCGCCTCAGCACATATGAAATTAAGAGAATTAATATGATGGCTAAACTACTGAAGCTTGAAATAATCCTTCTGAATGTTCCATGGAACAGGGATCTTCCCATTCCACCAGTTATATAACAAGGAAGAATCTGTATCAATATGAAGAGTACAATCACTAGGCAAAAGACTAATGGCATGGATGACAGCATCGATAATAGCCTTCTCTTTGATACCCGTATCAATTCTGCGAGATGCACCAGTAACGAAATCTCCTCTGGAATCACGAGCAGCCCATCCAACCTTAAAAAAGAGCCATTAGGGATCACAGCGACATTGATTTTAAACCCATCACTTGGGCGAACCCAAGTAACAGTGAAAACCTTTGGTTTAAAAGTATGGAGCCACATGTGCATAGAAAAATTGGCCCAGTTGTGGTCCAACACTATATCAAATTTGTTCCAAGAGATATCATCATGTCTAAGCTTATTCTGAAACCACCAAACATTGAACCAAATGAACGTAATCAAACCTTTGCGACAACCATAGTCAGCCTTGCGGTTAGGGGAGTTCATAATCTAAATGAAGGAGGCTGGATTAATGGGATCAAGAAGACTTTTCCAAAACACCCTGTTGGAGACCTGCCTAACAAGATCACTTTGCATGAAAACATGAACAATTGACTCCTACTAGGGAGAATTATGACAACACAAACATTTAGAGGCCAAAGGGATGCCAAGCTTACTAATGTTATCATCAGTAGGAATCTTGGAATGAAGGATCCCCCATGCGAGAAGACCCAAACGAAGAGGAACCTTAAGTTTTCAATGCCCCTTAGCAGCTCTATCAATAGGCAAAGATCTAAGGTGGGAAGCATAAGCAGAGGCAACGGTAAAGCACCTTGCAGAAGTAAGAGTCCAAATAGGTAGATCCTTATCACCATCCAAGTGGGTTAGAAGGACCTAACTCTTCAAATTCTGAGAAATATATGAAAGTACAGGGTGATCTTGACCGTTACAAAGAACATCCTTGACTTGAATAGGAGGGGGAGAAGTAGAATCAGGGAGATAAGTTCTCAGAGCCATATCTACGATCCAGGTGTCAACCCAAAAGTCCATAGCCCCTTCATGAATTTCCCAATGAATAAAGTACTTCATTGCCTTATACGACTCCCTCATCTTCTTAATCCTTGAAGAGATAGTAGTAGAACTGGAAAAGGAATTGCCATAAAGACATCTCATAAGGCTAGAGTAAGGAGAGTCCTAAAAGAAAATATTCCATATTCTTTTCATTTTGAGGGCCTCAACAAAAAGGTCAAGCTTAAGAATCCCAAGGCCCCCATTGACCAATGGTTTGGAAATATTCTTCCAAGAGATCCAATGGTGTTTCTTCTCTGAAGAAGAATATCCCCACAAAAATTAGCAAAGATAGATTCGAGTTTATTGATAATAGCCATGGGAACCTCCATAATGGAAAGAGTGTAGATGGGGATGGAGTAGAGGACGTGCTTGATCAGCAACAGGCAAGAAGCTGAAGAGAGAAGGCTAGTTTTCCACCCCCAACATCTTGGATTGAATCTTCTCAATGATATGATAGAAATAGGACGTTTTCATGCGCCCCGGATAGATGGGACAACCCAAATATGTAAACAGAAATGATCCTTGTTGGAAGACCAAGATTTGGAGAATATAGGACATCCTATCAGGGGGAAAATGTTTGCCCATATAGCAAAAGATTTTAGTCAGGTTAATTCACTGCCCAGTCGAGTCTTGGAAATCTCGAAGGAAATCAGCAAGGTTGGAAATGGTATGGAAACCCCCATTCAGAAAAAGCACCACATCATCCGCATAAAGAAGAGCAAGTGGAGCATTAACACCATGCTTAATAGAGTAAGGAAGGATCTTTTCCTGATGGGCCAACTCTTTAAGCTCACGAATAAATGGCTCCATAAAAAGGCCAAAAAGATACGGAGATAAAGGATCACCTTGCCTAAGACCATGACAAGGGTTGAAAAAGTTGGAGGAGATACCATCAATAAGGATAGAAGATCCTTGGTGCTCCACGAAGGCAGAAATCAGAGAAATCGCAGAGGAGGAGAATCCAAATTTGGACAAAATACGATACAGGATCTCCCACTCCACTATCATATGCCTTTTGGAGATCAAGCTGAATGATTTTGTTAAAGCCAAACACTTTACGATCAATGCACTGTGCAAGCTCAAAAGTAGTAGCCGCATGATCAATAACAGAACGACCTTTAACGAAACCAGCCTACTCTACAAAAATCAGCTTAGGCATAATTTTAGACATTCTATTCGTAAGGACAGTTGAGGAAATCTTGTAGGAAACATCACAAAGGCCTATCGGCTGATAATCCATTAGATTCGTAGCATCTGATTTCTTGGGAATCAAGAAGATAAAAGTATTGTTAAAAGATCATCGACCTTTATGCGTGGTGAAGAAATAATCAATGGTAGAAGTGAGGTCTCTTTTGATAAGATCCCAGAAGGCCATAAAAAATTTGACATTAAAACCATCCAGACCTGGAGTGTGGTTTCTGGGCATCTAGGAGAGGGTAGTAAGAATCTCCTCCTGAGTAGGGGAAGCAAGCAACATGGAAGAATCCCCTTGGTTGAGGATAGACGGAATAGACTCTAGAAAAGGGGAGAAGTTGCAGGGCAAATCAAAGGATAAGAGACTCTTATAAAAGTCAACAGTGATATTCGTAGCCTCCTTCCAAGACCCATTACAAACAACATCAGTAAGCTTGCCTCTATTACGTTTAGCAAAATGTCTTTTAATGATCGAGTGAAAAAATTTAGAATTAGATTCACCATTATTAAGCCAGTCTATTTTAGCCTTTTGAAGGAGAAAATCATGATACTTAGCTTGGGCATCTTCCAACTGATTGTGCACATCCGTGAGCTCAGCTGCAACATCGTCATCCCAATGGGATGCAAGTTTCCCATCGAGCTCATCATAGCAAGCCTCAAGATATGGAATATTCACAGTATCCTCGATATCCTAGATATTCCCTAAAATCATCTTATTCCACAGTCTCAGTGTCCTCTTGAGAATAGCAAGTTTGGAATAAAAGGCAGTAATAGGGTCATGGGAAGGATCACAGTACGCTTGAAGCCACGTAGTCTCAACAAGGTTACGAAAAGAGGCATCCTTAATCCACATATTTTGAAACTGAAAAGGATGAGGTTGGTAAGGCCTACACTCATTTGAAATCAAAGTCATGGGCGCACGGTCAGAGGAGCATGTGGAAAGGTAGCAACCAGAATAAAAATTTGCAAAGGCCGTAGGGTTCAACAGGATGCGGTCCAATTTTTGATAAATATGCTGGTTCCCCTGCCTCCCATTACACCAAGATAGTTGGGAACCCAAAAGAGGCATTGCCATAAGGCCTAAATTATGAATGATCATTCTAAAGGGAACAACTTGAGAATCCACAAAAGGAACACTCTCAGTTTTCTCGGAAGCACGAATGATACAATTAAAGTCACCACCAATGATCCATGGAGAGGGGGAGATCTGAGAAACATTGGACAAATAATTCCAAAGATGCACTCTAACGTTAGCATCAGTCGACACATACACTGTAGTAAACTTGAGAGTATGACTAGCAAAAGAGCCAACCACTGTGACTGCCTGGGGCATGGTCGAAAAAGTTGAAATAGAAATGAGATCTTTCCATTGGCACCAAATCTCAGGAGTGTTCGTGGAGGGGAAAGCATGAGAGAAAGCTATGGAGTCCTTAATAGAATCCACATCAAAAGGAGTAGCAAAAGGTTCCATCAGAAAAATAAGATTAATCCTATGATCTTGAATAATCAGCTTAAGGTGATTCATAGTGAGGTCATTCAAGATTCCCCGAAAATTCCAAAATAAGCAATTCATAATGAGAGGGTTTTACAAAGAGACTTGGCGTGACTTACGATTATCCTACCTGAGTCCTCCAACAGATGACCACCACGGGCTCCTCTAGCCTTAAGAGGAGAGTGTGCCTCATATGCCAAATCCTGGAGGAGCAAGGGTTCCATGTAATAAAACATCAACCCACCTAGAGGCTCTGGTGAGAGCCTCATCATGAGCCATAACTAGATCATTTTGACCTAAGAAAGAGAATAAAAGCTCCTACATAGCCTAGAGAAGGGCTTAATTGAAGGAATAAGTGTTCTAAGAAGAAAACATGAAATAAAGGTTAAAATTGCAATTTTACCATTGCAATACATAAACAGGATTTCTTAGAGGCAAAACATAGGTCAAATGGTCTGAATAAGATAAAAAGTGGGTTGGTTCAATCAGAAATGGGTTCATATGTAATCCAGGAATTAAATGACACTCTGTAATGCTAAAATAGACCCGCTTAATTCAGCAAGGTTCTGGTCAGGATAAAAATCAAGTACACCCTCTAAAATTCATGGAAATATATCCCCTAGGGTTTATAATATTCAATTTGGCCTTTGGAACCTATTTTGACCTAGATTGGGGTCCTAGCTCATCAATTGACCTAATTTGGATTTTTATGCAAAATGTCCAGTCAAACGTGGTCAAACCTAAAATCCAACTTCACCATTGGATTCCTTAGGTCCAAATTAGGTTTGTACCAAAATTTGGACCTAAGGGGAGGTCATCTTGACCTATTTTGCAAACTAGTACACCCAATTACATCTTGGCTCCTATCTTTTGAAAACCATTACATAAACCCCCCTAACTTCCTCACCACTCTTACAATCAGGTCCCTCCACCATTAATGGGGAGAAATCCTACTCCAGCGAGGAATGGAGGGGGAATACTCCCTGATTCCTCAGAGATCTCCTCCCAGATTTGGAAGGGAGATTCTCCGAGGAATTCCCTTCCATCTGAGCGTGATCCTACTCTCTGATTTACACCCAATCTCTCGTGCGAACACACGAGAGATTTGGGTCTCTTAACTGATTCCATCTCCGATGAGGATTCCCGTGCTTGGAACTTGTCTTCCAAGCACAGGAACCCCTGCCAATGCCTATAAATTGACCCTCAACTCTGGCCGCACCTCTTTAGCTCGACTTGGCCGGAATTCCATCTCAAATTCTTCTTCTCCTCTGTCCAAGTGCTCCAGCGAGCTCCGGCGAGCCTCCCTCCTCTTTCTCGTCGCTCTGCCACAATACCAGTGGTAGAGCTATCTTCCCCATCCTCCTCCGCGTCACGCAACACCCGCGCGAGCATCCCTAGCCCCATCATCGCCGTCGTCTTCCTCCACTGGATGCCTTCTTCTCCAGCGACAGTAGGTACTGCCAGCCGCCCTTTCTCCCCCTTCATCCACTTAATTAGGTTAGAAGTACTCATCTCTTTCCCCTCTTCAATTCCCCTCAACCTATTTCACAAAACACCCCTCGACAGCCACGGTCCACCGCCATCTTCCCCATCTTCGACCACCCTCCGGCGAGATGCATCCGTCACTCCGCACCCCCACACGTCTCGCCACCCACCTCACAACCTTCGCCACACTCCATTGAACATCATCCACCCACTCACACATCATCTACACCACCACAAACGCCCCCCGACCTAACCCATCAATCTGGCCATAGAGCGACCTAGTTACGCACGCCTAGGCCACCCTACGACCTGCCACCTACAGCCTCACCTTTGCCATGACACGGCGAAGGTCCTCCTACGGTCTGATAGAGCTGCAAGGCCCTTTTTGTGTCATGCAGGGTCTGAGCACCAGCCGCCATTAGCGATGGCTCGAGGAGGTCGAAAGCTTGCTCCAGGCTAAAGCGCTTCAGGGTCCCAAGTCCAGCAGGTTCGGGGAAGTCTCGCGCAGTCAGCTATCCCAGCAATTGGTGCTGCGAGGCCTGCAGCTGCAGCAACTGGACGGAAGATCTCCTGCGGGTACACGAGAAAAAGAGATGGAACATTAGCCCAACCTCGGTAAGCCGTAAGCTATTTGAGTGCTTTAAGTTGATTTTGTGCTATTGTCTGGTCGCCTCCAATTCACTGGGGTGAGGTCCCTTACCTATACACACCACGTTCGTGATTTCATCCCATGGACCTGGTAACCCAACCCGACTATCCTTCTGAGCACTCCTCGTGCACCACACCCACGCCGGTGTGCCTGGACCCAAGCACGCAACCTGACCCGATTATCCGGCTCTGAGAGAGCATACTAAAGAGTGATATACAATGAGAGAGAGACGCGGGTGTGGGTAGAGGGGTAGGTTTTGCTCTCTTTGGTTTGTGCAGGGAAGGAGAAGGAGAAGTGAAGCTGACACTTAGTCGCAGCGGAAAAAGAGAAGGAAAGGTAGAAGGAAGAGGCGAAGCCAAAGAGAAGAGGAAGTCAGAGAGCTAAGAAGAAGAAAGAAAGAAAGGGAAAGAGAAGCAGAAATAGAAGAAGAGAAGTTAAGCCAATGAAAGAAGAAGAAGAAGACCCACAGGGAAAAAGAAGGAGAAAGACACTGAAGAAGAGAGGCATGGTAGAAGATAGAGGAAAATAAGAAGAAAGAAGAAAGGCAAGAGAACTGCAAGGAAAAAAGAAGCACACGGCCAAAGAAGAATAGAAGAATATCAGAGAAAGAAAGTCAGAAGAAGAAGAGAAAGCAGACAAGAGAAGGAAGAAACATCTTTTTAAGACATCTGATCTCATGATCAGACATCCAATTTCTTTATTTTTGCCACAATTAACTTTTAAACTCATGCATATATATTCTGAATTAAGTTTTGAGTAGTTAAGTATTCAATTATATTATTGAGATTAGTGAATAAATTCCAATTGCTCCCTGTGTTCGACCTCGGATACTTATGTTTTTCGAGTAATAAATTTTTATTTTTTGACAACGCTTGGTCACCTATACTACGACGCAACTAACTGTTAAAACACGATCAAGCGCGTGAACATTTTGGCGTCGTTGCTGGGGAGCAACGCACAATTTATCACTAGTCTCTGCATTCTTTTGATCATATTGTACACTAACTTGCCCTACTTTACTTTGTTATGATCTTGCAGGTATTTCACGAGAAGATCCCTCCCGCAAGTCAACTACTCCAGGGCAGGTAATTTCTTTTCTTCCTTAAAACCATCCCCAAATCCTTGAAAGACAAAAGGAAGCAATTAATTTAGGAATCAATTGCCTTCTTTCTATAGTAATCACCATCTTTAAGGCAAACATTTCCTGATTTTGCGAAAATTTTTCAAATCTTCTTAAAGTTGGAGCGATTGTTTTTTAGATTCTATCCCACAAAATTCATGTGCCTAATAGAAATCACGCCTAATCTTTGCAGACAACACACTTCTTGCTTTTGAGTCCAAAGAGAATTTTTTGTGAAAAAGAGGATTGGAAATAGAACCAAATTAGGGTTTCTACAGTAGGGCCTTGGAGTGCTAGTCACACATGCCTGTATAAAAGGAAATGAACCCTCCCGCATCAGTGTGCTACCCAAGCCCTTGATTGAAGAGATCTAAACAAGACAAACCCTAAAAGTTGAGCTCTAACAGCACTTGAATCTTAAAATCTTGGACCTAATAAACTGGGAGTCAAATCAGGGTGATCTCTAGGTCCCAAGCCTAAAATCATTCTGCCATCTTTAGGACAGGTCAGGTGAAGTTGACCCCTTAGGTCAACCAACCTCCAAATTAGGTCACAACATCAAAACATCTAAAGTTCAAGTAAGAACCCTAAAGCACCTTTGAAATAAAAGTGGTAGACCTAAGAGGTCAAGGTCCCCATTTTGGTCTACCTGGAATCTCAGTGATAAGAGAGGTCAGGTGGGGGAAACCCTATAACCCGTGGAGATGCTCTACCGTGTAGGGGTCTTTGCGGGACTCACCCTCTCTGGTTGCCTAGGTAATTCTCAAGTGGATGATCTTCTGATTCAGGGGTATCATCCGCCCTGAACCTCCATAGTCATCCAAACGTCTTTGGGTGCCTTTATTGGGTCAAAAACATCTCCAGTCCCTCATCTTTTCTCGTTAGAGCACACACATACATTTTCAATGGGACTCTTTATTCAGATTTAATCGCTTCATAACTTGATTCTACATCTTGATTCAAACTCTGATTCTACATCTTGAGTCCGCCACCTGATTCAAATATGCAGCCAAACCACCTAGGACTACCATTCAAGAAACCTGAATATCGGAGATCCATGAGAGATAGGATGATTGAGGATGCCCTAAAATTCTATGAAAAAGAAGAAACCTCAACACCAGTAGAAAACATTCAGGTTGATGTCCCAACAACCACAACCTTTATCACAGGATACATTGAGATACTATTGGCAGAAGCCACAAAAGGATCAACCTGAGACTTGCTCATCACAGGATACATTGAGATAGAAAAATTGCACAATCTTGAATACCTTCAATGTATGACAAATCCTCAACTTTGGAAGCAACACCAAGATGATCTTGAAAAATGGGAAGAGATAATGAGATTAGTAAAACAAATTATCGACCAGAAGTACCCGTATATACCACAAACAAAGGATGAACCATCTTGGGACAACATCGAGGATCAATCTGATCTCGGGTTTGAGGCACAAAATGGTTGTGGACTCCCAACCCAGATTGAGTACAATGTGCCTGATATTGAAGAAGGTTGGGAAACTCCAACTGCAGGAAAACACCATGTTGAGCCCACTCTAGACCATGAATCACCAGGCTTAGAATCCCAAAACTCCTGCAATAATGAGAGTAGAACTGAACCTCTCAAGGGTGTAAATTCCACCCCTTATTCTGATAAGGTGACCCTTGAAGGTTATTCAGACCCAGATTCTAGTGATTCAACCCACATCCTAAGCCTAGAATCTAGATCTGAAACCTACTGGGAAGATCTCGAGGCCCCATATGAGGAAGATCAATTTTCAATGAAGAATATGAGTTTGGGCCTCTTTTTGATGAATATTCCTTGCCAACATCCTTAGAGGAACTAATCGATTTTTCGGAAGTCATGCCAATTTACGATATAGAAATAGAGGAGTTGGACGAGTGGGGTTTCAATTGGGTCAGCCCTACCAGCTTAGAACCTGAGTTTCTACCAGATAAGGACACCTTTTTAAGCTCAGAATTAACATCTAGGCTAACCCCAGTCAGGCTGCTGAATCTATAGCATATGATTTATTCTATGGTGGAACCCACGATCTTGAATCTCATTCATATTTTGATTTTCGTAAAATCTCTGACGATTTCGAATCTAACCATAATATCGGAGAAAATTTGCTTCCTGATTATAACAAGCCAATTGAAACCACCTCCTCCACATATACTGAACCAATCAAAACCCGTTCTCTACCCTGACCGCAACCGGACTCAATTTCTATTCTGATTCACCTCTCACTGAGCCGTTTGCAGATGATTCAACTCCACATCTATATCGGGTGTCGGATATCGATCAGACTGAAAAATAGGAGCCATCATTCTCTGATCACCTCTATAGGGTTTCCACACCATACACTGATTATTTTTCGGAACCCTACTCTGACCAGGTTGATTCGACTCAGCCCGAACTCAAGTTTTCACTTCCATATCCATCCAAGTAACATTGCATATGGTGGGTTTCTCATCTATTGATCTACATCTATCAACCCACCAGAATTATTGGGTTTGGGCTACATCATCAGCCCACTGATCTTAATAAGCACCGATTAGACCAACCAGGCTCTTAATCAAGGTGCTTGTTTTACAAAACTCCGTTGATTTGACCACTCCCTCTCCACCCCATGTTCCGCTCAGCTGAAGGCATTGAATTTAGCACTTAACGGGAGGAAACCCGTCATTCCAGAAATAGAGACTATCTGATTATCCATCTGTACTCCACGTCCATTGCACCTTGAGTTCAGCCTTAGACAGTTGATCCCACCTCTGGTACACGTACCAGAGCTTGAAATTGTCCGCATCAGTCACTTTCGACCTGTTCACCCACCCGATATATCCTGTTCTAAGTTCCTGACCTCAACACTATTTCACACCCTCTGTTTACAATGAGGACATTGTAAAACTTAGGCATGGGGGGATGATAAAGTGCATACATACAAAACTAAGAAAAGGTCAGAAGGATTCTCACAAAAAAAATTCACATATGTCAAAAACACAAAAAAATTGAAAAATTATGAAAAAGAACAAAAAAAAATGGAGGGAGGAAATTTTGTGAGCCACATAGTTATAAGGAGGAGAAAAAGAGCAAAACTGACAAAAAGGAGCACAAAATGAAAAAGAAAAAGAGATAGTCATTAGTAAGAGATTAAGGGATTAACTAAAGTTCTAGACCAGATCAAGAAAAGAGAAAAGAAAAGTGCTAAGGAGACATAAAAAGATATTAGCAGGAACACTAATCTTAGGCCTCTTGGGCTAAATTCTTTAGCTTAAAAATTCACGTATCCGCTAAGATCTGGATAATCCTCAAGAGGTTGGGGAAAATGCGAAGCTTAAGTATTAGGTCTAAGGCTTAGAAAGTATTCGGCCTCGTTAACTGACCTTCGGTTTGCGGGATTCGATAACCTAAGCACCCCAATTCACGCACAGTCTGGTTCAGTTCGCATAAATATCAAAACCACACAAAAAGCATTTTAATGTTTTGAAAAAGTCACCTAGATTAGGAGAGGCCGATCAACACAAGTTGATTTGGATGAGTTCCCGACGTGGAGAGGCAGGAAATTCCCCTCGAAGATGCATAACAACATATCATCTCCTCGGTGCTTGTCTCTTAGGATATTTAAATATCCAACCAGGGGCATGTAAGCACTCCGCTGGTTCAGATACCATGGGCGGCATTATCACGAAATGTCGATTGCCAGGGTCTGAATTCGGCCACAGAACGCCATGGGCAGGATTATCTCGAAATCTCAAAAGCCAGGGTTCTAGGGGTTTCCATGGGTGGTGCTATCTCGAAGCATCGATTGCCAGGGACCCTTGAGGATTGATGATGAGGACGAGGAATCCGATACATACTGTGTTGAGAAGCCAATCCGAAGCTAGAAATAAAAAGAAAAGAAAGAGAAAACTCTCCAAACAAATAAATCTTCTGTCTCTCTCTTACAAAAAAAAAATGCACTGCAAACTGAACCTAGGCTAAAAAAATGTCTCAAGTACAGGTGCTTTAACCGTGGAATCCAACCCTAAGATAGTTTCTGGGGGCCTTAAAAACCTTTGCGGAAGACTGAGGCAAAAGCAGGTTAGGTCTGGATTTTGGTTGGTACTTGAGTACCTCTAGGCCTTTTGTTGGCATTCTAACCTAATCACAAGAAAAAAAGAAAAGCACTTATCATAACTGATGATAGACACTCAAGGTTTAAAACAAGAGTTAAAACCTTGAAATTTTGCTAAGGGACTAGCAAAAGCTAGGCATGGGGGTATGATGAGAGCCTCATCATGAGCCATAACTAGCTCATTTTGACCTAAGAAAGAGAATAAAAGCTCCTACATAACCTAGAGAAGGGCTTAATTGAAGGAATAAGTGTTCTGAGAAGAAAACATGAAATAAAGGTTAAAACTGCAATTTTACCATTGCAGTACATAAACTGGATTTCTCAGAGGCAAAACATAGGTCAAATGGTCTGAATAAGATAAAAAGTGGGTTGGTTCAATCAGAAATGGGTTCATATGTAATCCAGGAATTAAATGACACTCTGTAACGCTAAAATAGACCCGCTTAATTCAACAAGGTTCTGGTCAGGATAAAAATCAAGTACACCCTCTAAAATTCATGGAAATATATCCCATAGGGTTTAGAACATTCAATTTATCCTTTGGAACCTATTTTGACCTAGATTGGGGTCCTAGCTCATCAATTGACCTAATTTAGATTTTTATGCAAAATGTCCAGTCAAACATGGTCAAACCTAAAATTCAACTTCATCATTGGATTCCTTAGGTCCAAATTAGGTTTGTACCAAAATTTGGACCTAAGGGGAGGTCATCTTGACCTACTTTGCAAATTAGTACACCCAATTACATCTTAACACCTATCTTTTGAAAACCATTGCATAAACCCCCCTAACTTCCTCGCCATTCTTACAATCAGGTCCCTCCACCATTAATGGGGAGAAATCCTACTTCGGCGAGGAATGGAGGGGGAATACTCCCTGATTCCTTAGAGATCTCCTCCCAGATTTGAAAGGGAGATTCTCTGAGGAATTCCCTTCCATCTGAGCGTGATCCTACTCTCTGATTTGCACCCAATCTCTCGTGCGAACACATGAGAGATTTGGGTCTCTTAACTGATTCCATCTCCGACGAGGATTCCCGTGCTTGGAACTTGTCTTCCAAGCACAGGACCCCCTACCAATGCCTATAAATTGACCCTCAACTCCGGCCACACCTCTTTAGCTCAACTTGGCCGATATTCCATCTCAAATTCTTCTTCTTCTCCTCCGGCCAAGTGCTCCAGTGAGCTCCGACGAGCCTCCCTCCTCTTTCTTGTCGCTCTACCACAATACCAGTGGCAGAGCTGTCCTCCCCATCCTACACGTCATGCAACACCCGCACGAGTGTCCTAGCCCCATCGTCGCCGCCGTCTTCCTCCACTGGACGCCTTCTTCTCCGGCGACAGCAGGTACTGCTAGTCGCCCTTTCTCCCCCTTCGTCCACCTCATTAGGTTAGAAGTACTCGTCCCTTTCCCCTCTTCAATTCCCCTCAACCTATTTCACAAAACACCCCTCGACTGCCACAGTCCACCGCCATCTTCCCCATCTCTGGCCACCCTCCGGCGAGATGCATCCGTCACTCCGCACCCCCACACGTCTCACCACCCACCTCACAACCTTCACCACACTCCACTGAACATCATCCACCTACTCACACATCGCCTACACCACCACAAATGCCCCCTGACCTAACCCATCAATCCGGCCACAGAGCGACCTAGGCACGCACACCTCGGTCGCCCTTGGCCTGCCACCTAATGCCTCACCTTCGCCGTGACACGGCGAAGGTCCTCTTGTGGTCTGATAGAGCCACAAGGACCTTTTTGTGTCATGCAGGGTCTGAGCACCAGCCGCCATTAGCGACGGCTCGAGGAGGTCGAAAGCTTCCTCCAGGCTGAAGCGCTTCAGGGTCCTAGGTCCAGCAGGTTCGAGGAAGTCTCGCGCAGTCAGCTGTCCCAGCAATTGGCGCTGCGAGGCCTGCAGCTACAGCAATTGGACGGAAGATCTCCTGCAGGAGCGCGAGCAAAAGTAGTGGAACATTAGTCCCACCTCGGTAAGCCGTAAGCTATTTGAGTGCTTTAAGTTGATTTTGTGCTATTGTCTGGTCACCTCCAATTCAATGGGGTGAGGTCCCTCACCTATACACACCACGTCCGTGATTTCATCCCGCGGATCTGGAAACCCGACCTGACTATCCTCCTGAGCACTCCTCACGCACCACACCCACGCCAGTGCGCCTGGTGATTGCACCTCAAAATATGCCTACAATAATGCCTTCTTATGTTATTTCCTAGCATTAACTATGCACATTAGGATTCCGTAGTTGCATTTGTAAAAATACATGCATTCATGCATTTAATTAAGAGAGGAGAAATGAATAAGTGGCCCTGCATTTTACATTTCCTCAAGTGTATCCTTGCAAAATCCACATCTTTTTATTTTTTTCCCACTTGATTTTTATTTTCCTACTGCTGCTGCATTTTTTCTCCTCGCGCCGCTGCTGCAGCAACCCGTCCCTGCAGCGCCCTCTCCCTGCACCTGCCATTCCCTGCAGCCGTATGCAAGGCCATGCCTTCTTCTTCTATATAAGGCCACGTCTTCTTCTCTTCAGAGGGGGCTGGCTGTAGCAAGAAAGAAACACCACCAGCAGGCCACCACCTTCCTCTCCTCCCTCTCCCCTCCATACGTCGGTCCTCCTCCAAGGAGAAACCCAGCAGGCAGGAGGTCACTGTGGTGCACACCACCACAGTGAGACCACCACCGCCCAGCTCTTCAAAGAGCCAGTGGGCGTGGTGGCTCTTCTCTTTTTTCATTTTTTCCATTCCCGCACTTCCCTCCATGGCTGCCGCTTCAAGGTCTGAAGCTTGAAGCAGCAGCAGCAGCCAAGCGGCGGTAACAGCAGGAGTAGCAGCCGCCCCCGTAGCCTCCGCGAGCAACTGTAGGCGCTCAGCTCCTCCGCGCGCGCTTGCAAGACCTTCCCCGCGTCCGTTCCTCCGCTCTATCGCCTGCAACCGGCCGCTGTGCACCTCTGCAGCGGTAAGCCAAGCATCTCCTACCTCCCTGCCAGCCCCTGCCGCCCTCCGCGCCAGCCCTCCGCGCCAACCTGCAGACTCCCCGCCTCCCTCTCTGAGCGCTCTATCGCGAGCCTCCGCGCTCGCAGCCGGTGATGCAGACACCTCTCCTCCTCTACGCGAAGACGCTCCCGCACCCGCGACCTCCAGACGACGGCCGCCATCTACAGACGACTTATCGTCACTCTAGGAGCTGAGGCTGCGTCCCCTATCCCGCTCTCTCCTGCTCTCTCCTGCGTTCTCTCTCTCTCTCTCTCACTCACTCACAGCACACATTACACCGACGCGCACACACACCTTCACCAACACTTACACACACCCACACACACATAAACACTAGTATAAACTTATATATATACGTATACTTATATATAGTAACATATATATACATATATATATACATACATATATCTATATATATATATATATACTTATATTTATATACATAGTAGTATCTATATACTTATGTATTAGTATACATACATACATATATATATATACCTACATATATACATATATATATCTATATAACTCTGTACATATATCTACATATCTAGATACATATACCCAGTTACATATATTATTATTATACATATATATATATACATTATATAGTATTATATATGCATACATATATATATATTTATATTTATATACATATACATATATACATGTATAGCTATATACATATATACATACATATATATATATTTTCACATTATTTACCATACGCTTTATCGCGGGAATATCTCCACCAGTTGCTGATATTCCCCGATACACGCGTACAAAAAGAGTGGACACATACACCTTCCACCATCCATCCACACTCCACGCGGCACCCAGTCCGGTTGGTTGCATCTCTCTAGACGACGACCAACTTGACATCGTGCTACACTCCATCGCCGCCTCCACCCCCACCCCTTTATATATATAATATCTACATATATATATACATACTATATTTACTTTATTTCTGTTCGCTTTTCTGTTAGTAAAAAGATAAAAAATATATAAAAGAGAAAAGATAATTTTTGACTTGTATGTACCCCGTCTTGTGAATAGCAAGACTCGTTTTGGAACTCTGTTTTGGCTAAAAGCCAAGGACACAATTTTGAGGGTGTGCCTCAAGGACAAGGATTACCAAAAAAAAATCTAAATAAGGAAAATACCAAAAACACAATAAACGAACGGAAGAGACTCGTTGTAGGAAAAGCGTAGAAACTCGACTTGAACCCCACTTCCCTGAGTTCAACCCTCGGCCTAAAAGTGACAAGATAAAATCAAGTAGGCCAGGTTAAAAATTTTGTAAAGAGATGGTTAGGTCCGAATTAGGTTAACCACTATACACATTTCAATGATAAAATCATCATATTAACAACCTATTTGGTCCGACCAATCATCTTTTCTGGCACCGTTGCCGAGGAAGTGTGCCTTCAAGTAAGTTTCTATTCAATTCCTTTCAATTTTTCTCTTCTCGCTTCACGGGTATTTTTTTTGTTTTTGGTGTGCAGGTGAACCTGGTGTAAGGAGAAGGAAGGCAGACAAAGTCGAAGACGTGGGCAGATCCGAGGCGGGAACAAGAGCGTGAAGATGCCGACACCGCATTGGAGCTTCGCACACGTTGCAGAACAAGTAGGTTTTCTTTTCTTAGCAAACTAGGGTTAACTTGCCACTTTAAAAGAAAAAAATTAAAATCTAAAAAAATTAGAAAAACTTCTTGGGATCTCTTGGGGCAAGTGGATTAAAATTCACTTATCTGATTGATTGTCTTCACTCCCACCGGCCCGGGATTTCCCGCTCTACTTCGCATAGCGAAAATTCGAGAATCTTGATTCTTGAATTTCCCGCCGTGTGAAGTATTCTTTGAGGCAAATACAAAAAGATTGATTGCATCCCTCTTTTGCCTCACTTATCTTTAATTCAGGATCATATTTTTGGTGGGGAGACTTGGAATTGAGTTAATTCCAACCCCACCACGACTTTTCAACTTGCCTAAGATTCGATCCCGAACATTTCAACACCAACAATTTTAGTTTTCTTTATCTGTTTGTTGAGCCTTGTGTGTGGACATTTTCTGGTGATTGGGAGCACTTGAATTAAAGTGCTTTGGCTCCCTTTCACACTGATATAAAACTGACTCGTGCATCCACACATAGAAATCTCCATTTAGGGTAGCCCATTGCATTTTAGCATGCATTAACTAATTGATATTGAAGAAGGATTTGTTGGGCTTAGAAAGAAAACTTGTATTCTCACAAAAACCTGGAGATTGGTTGAATTGGTAATTTAGTAAAATTCTAAAATCCATATTACTTAAGGCTGAACTCTAAAAATCATTCACCAATTAAGAACTTCAATTCGGGGAGATTTCCCTGTTGCATGCTTGTTTTACACACTCTGAAAATCAATCACTTGGGCATTACCCATAAACAATGCCCTTCACATTCCAAAAGCACTTGACCCTAAGCCTCTAACTAAAACTGGTAGTAACTTGACCCTTCTTAAGAATTGGAGGTCTAACTACCTGCGTGTAGCGGCTACGTGCTGGTGAGAGTTCCCGCGTGCTATCGGGTGTCTAAGACTGGGGCAAACGACCTTTCAATCTGGCCCGGTGGTTCCACAGTGCTCGCATTCGATTCCGTAGTTTGTGATAGTAGGTAACTTAGATCTTTAGGTCTAAGGGCACATTGTAGAGGTTAGGAACTTGACTGTATTAATCTGTAATCAAGTGTACCTTTGCGGTGTCATTGCTCTCGTCTCTTTTCCCTTCTCATCTCCCCAAATCTTCCTGCGGTAGTGCATGTTTGGGAGGAGGTCACAAAACCCTACACTGTTTGAATTGACTGATAAATCTAGAAAAGAAGCCGAATCATCCTCCTCCTCCACAAACATGGCTGCACGCCCACCCCCAAATCCCGAGGGAGGAAACCGCCCTCAGAACCCACCAGGTGGTGGAGTCTTAGATCCCATAACCTGCCTCCAAGTTGAAATGGAGATGTATAATGAGCAAATCAAAGCCATTTGGGAAACATTGGAGGAAATGCAGAACCCTCCCGAATGGGAGGAGCCTAGGTCTCTTAGCTCATATCAGAATCCCGCTGCTACAGATACCATAGGTCAAATTCGGGTCCCCATGGGCGGGGACGACTTTGAATTAAAACCGAACATAATTGGCTTAATCAATTTTCACTTTCATGGTCTTGCAAGTGAAGACCCATTTCTCTCCTAGGAAGACCTAACCCGACTTGCTGAAACTGTTAAACCAAGAAATGTTGGGTTACCTATTGTCCTCATGAAGATGTTCCCATTTTCATTGCAGGATAAAGCGTCGCAATGGTTACGCATCCTTGGGAGAACCATCCACTCTTGGGAAGAGATGCGAACAACATTTCTCAAGAAGTTCTTCCCAATCGGGCGAACCAATGCGCTTCGCCGTGCTATCACTTCATTTACGCAACAAAACGGCGAACAATTTCATGAGGCATGGGACAGGTATAACGACCTCCTCAGGAAGTGTCCACACCACGGTCTGCCTAAGTGGCATATAGCCTAGATTTTCTACTATGGGCTAAATGAGACTTTGAAACAGATTGCAGACGCTTCCTGTGGAGGGAACTTCATGAATAAAGATGAGAATGGAGCATTTGAACTGTTTGAAAATATGAGTGAAAACTCGATAAACAATGCCTCCATTGTCGCCTTTAATCGTACCAGCCAGCCCTGAAATGTCCACGAAGTTGACACGGGACCCTCCCATTCATCCACTAATCTAAGCCTTATTGCACAAAAACTGGATGAAGCCTCCGTCGTGCACAAGAAGCTGGACGAGTTTCTAGCCAACCCCGCCCGATCTTTGGCAAACACCACCTCTTCACCACTTCGTCACAATCCAAATTCTTGTAACACCAGGCTTATCCCGAGAAACCCCGTTAGACCTTCCTTACCGAGCGTCGTGCCAAGCGACTCGGTAAGTCATGTGGAACTGGCTTCTGCAAGCCAGTATTTCGACACGGAGGACCAAGCCTCCGTGTGCTAGGATGCATACTTACATGCGGACACATCTTCTGGCATAGAAGACGCTTACGCCCTGGGGGACAACCCGTTCTCTACCACTTATAACCCAGGGTGGCGTAATCATCCAAATTTCGCATGGTCCAACTCGCAGTGCCAAAATCTCATGGGTGGACCCATGCGACCGTCCGCACCCGTCATCCCAAGGGCCCAGTCTAATCCTATGGCGAATCCGGCATCAGGCCCTTACGCACCGCAAACCGAACACGCATCAAGTCCTCTTGATAAATTGATGCGAATGATGATGGATATGTCAAAGCGTCATGAAGAGAACATGACCTCTCTTCAGTACCAATTGGCGCAGCAGAATGCTGAGATCAGTCAACTACGCATGGCGACTCGATTTCAGGGCACTCTTCCCGCCCAACCTGTTCCCAACCTACGAAACTTTGTAACCCATGGTCCGCAACCACAGGTACAACCTTCTCAAGGACAGGTTCATCAAAATCTGCAAGCTCCGAGCATCCCATCAGGATTTAAGGTAAATCCCGCTGCAGCACCGCACTCTTATGTCTCCATTGCGAACCTTCCTCCGCCGTATGATCCCACGGGACCCGCATCGTCGAATGTTATCACTACGAGGAGTGGTAAGCAGACTGTCGATCCGCCTCAACCTGATCCTGGCCCATCTTCTTCTTCATTGCCCTCTCATTCGGGACACACACCGCAGTCGCGAGAGGACGATGCACCAAAATTGTTGCCAGAATCAGTCCCATTCCCTGAGGCTCTACTGAGGGAGCCAAAAGGCAAAAAGAAAAATACGTAGGCCTTTGATAACCTGCGTAATTTGTTCAGGGATGTAGAAATCAAAGTACCCCTGCTTGAGGCTATCGACCACATATCAACTGTCGCTCGATTTTTCAAGGATTACACAACACCCAGGCGACAGTCAAAGAAAACTAAGAATCCGATGGTTCTTTCGCCTCATGTGAGTTGTGCTATACTGTCAAACCTACCACCGAAGCAGAAAGATTCGGGCACACCACTCATTTCCTGTAGCATTCAAGGCTGCAATTTTAATTGTGCCCTGCTTGATCTAGGATCTTCCATAAATCTCATACCGACCATCATGCTCGAAAAATTTTCCTTGGAAAATCTGAAACCCACCCCTGTCACGTTACAGTTGGCAGATCGTTCTGTCAAAATCCCGAAGGGTGTGGTGGAAGACGTGGTGGTTAGGGTCGACAGTCTCTGTTTTCCTATTGACTTTCTTGTTTTAGATATGGAAGTTCCTAGTTCACTTTCTGATTGTCCTATCATCCTCGGTCAACCTTTCTTGGCCACAGCCCGTGCCCTTATTGACTGCGAGTCGGGCTGTATTGAGATTGCCGTTGGATCTGAAAAGATCAAGCTTAACATCTTCAAGGCAGCCAAGAACTTTGATTGCGATTGCATCGACGATGACACGTCTGACGAGGACATGACCGTCAGTGCGTGTATCGGATTATTTGGGACCTATTCAGACTACAGCGAATTACCTGACGACTGCCTGACCAACACAAATTATGATGTTCCCCAATTCCTCCCTATTCCCGTACCTTCTCCTGACCAGACTTCTGACAAGGTTTTCTCCGCTTTCCATACCTCGTGGTCTGAGTCATCTCCGGGCTACTCACCACCGGTCCACACTCTTGAAGATCGGATTGCCCTTTCTTTCCTGCCAAATCAGGCAGATTTGCAACTCCACACTGGGACCTTGAGCCCATATCCTATTCACTGGGGCTATTCCCTTTTGGATCCATCTATCCAAAGAGCCCCTCTTCTTGGCCAATCTAAGGGCCAACTTCTTCTTCCTAATCTGTTTTCTGATCCTCCTGGGACACTCTCGTCCCAAGAAATGCCAAATCTCTCACCATCCACCATCACTTTTCACTCCACTATCACACTCTTCACTTCACCACCCACCATCCACCCACCCTACCACCCTGCTCTATACCCTGACCCTCAGCTCTCCTTACCCGATCTTTCGTCCTTTCTCTGCCTTTCCCTGCATGCATATGAGGACATAGCATTGTTTGGCATGGGGGTGTGGATAGGCATCCATAGGATCTGGGTATTTTATGGTATCATACAGTTTCCACCCATTTATAAATATGCAAGAAAAAGAAAAAAGAAGAAAATATATATATATATAATAATAATAAATGGTGTTTAGTAATGATCTGAAAGCTGAAACAAAAATACAATAAGTGCTTATGGATATTCAACCTCTGTTTTGAAGACTTTCCAGGCCGCAGAAGCTTGATTCGCTTAGGCTCAGCTTAATTCACTTAAGCATTGACAAGATAGATCAGAATCTCTCCTAACTAAGGGCGTATTCTTGTACCTGAGACACCAGTACAGGATCCGTTGGTTTGCTTTTTCTTGAGAGCTTAAGTAAACTTGGTTTACACTACACATATCAGGAAAGACCAGGTGAACATAAGATCCAACCCTAGTGTTCATTAGGGAAGGTGGAGTCCTTACCTGTGCGTGCAGGTAGACTTTTTATCCCAGGCTTTAGTCTTGTGTTTAGGAGCGACTCTTTCCACCAAAAAGAAACTCTCCCACAAAAAAAAAAAAGTGTGCTCCTTCAAAAAAATGTTGTAAGAGATATACTGACACGTGTTTCAAAAAAAAAATGTTGGTAAAGAGTCAGTATATTTCACAAATGTCTGTAAAATCTTCGCCCTACAAGAAGTTCTTCAGGGTAGGTTACAAATACCTTGTTTTCCTTTGAGCCACAAAAAAAAAAAAAAATCAGAAAATGGGAGTTGAGTTTTTCGTCATCTTCTTAAGAGTCAATTCGAAAACACGAGCTGAAACTGGGACCAACCTTTACTTAAAGATTTGTGAAACCCTGGGCTTGAGTCTCAATGTTCATCTGGTCAGTCTTGATCCTTCACTATGCACAAACCATAACCTCTCGAGCTCTCGAGTATGGCAAAAACCTCCTGGGTCCTGGAAATCGTACTTAAGGTTTAAATATCAAGAGTCCTGGTTAGTCGAGAGATAATCTTTGTCATGTGAGACTTAAAGTACTAGTAGTCTTCTCTACAATTGGTTCTCACAATATCCGACAATAAACACACCTATATTACCTCTGAAGAAAATCTTCAGCTTAAGATCATTTCTAAATACTGTTTTGCTAGGGACTAGCAAAAGATAGGCATGGGGGTACGATTGCACCTCAAAATATGCCTGCAATAATGCCTTCTTATGCTATTTCCTAGCATTAACTATGCACATTAGGATTCCGTAGTTGCATTTGTAAAAATACATGCATTCATGCATTTAATTAAGAGAGGAGGAAAAATGAATAAGTGGCCTTGCATTTTACATTTTCCTCAAGTGTATCCTTGCAAAATCCACATCTTTTTATTTTTTTCCCTCTTGATTTTTATTTTCCTACGGCTGCTGCATTTTTTCTCCTCGCGCCGCTGCTGCAGCAACCCGTCCCTGCAGCGCCCTCTCCCTGCACCTGCCATTCCCTGCAGCCATATGCAAGGCCATGCCTTCTTCTTCTATATAAGGCCACGTCTTCTTCTCTTCAGAGGGGGCTGGCTGCAGTAAGAAAGAAACACCACCAGCAGGCCACCACCTTCCTCTCCTCCCTCTCCCCTCCATACGCCGGTCCTCCTCCGAGGAGAAACCCGGCGGGCAGGAGCTCACTGTGGTGCACACCACCACAGTGAGACCACCACCGCCCAGCTCTTCAAAGAGCCAGTGGGCGTGGTGGCTCTTCTCTTTTTTCGTTTTTCCATTCCTGCACTTCCCGCCATGGCTGTCGCTTCAAGGTCAGAAGCTTGAAGCAGCAGCAGCCAAGCGGCGGTAACAGCAGTAGCAGCAGCCGCCCCCGCAGCCTCCGCGAGCAACTGTAGGCGCTCAGCTCCTCCGTGCGCGCTTGCAGGACCTTCCCCGCGTCCGTTCCTCCACTCTATCGCCTGCCTCCGCGCCTGCAACAGGCCGCTGTGCACCTCTGCAGCGGCAAACCAAGCATCTCCTGCCTCCCTGCCAGCCCCTGCCGCCCTCCGCGCCTGCCTGCAGACTCCCCGCCTCCCTCTCTGAGCATGCTGTCGCGAGCCTCCGCCCTCGCAGCCGGCGATGCAGACACCTCTCCTCCTCTGCGCGAAGACGCGCCCGCACCTGCGACCTCCAGACGACGGCCGCCATCTATAGATGGCTTATCGTCACTCCAGGAGCTACGGCTGCGTCCCCTATCCCGCTCTCTCCCGCTCTCTCCTGCGTTCTCTCTCTCTCTCTCTCTCACTCACTCACAGCACACATTACACCGACGCACACACACACCTTCACCAACACTTACACACACCCACACACACATAAACACTAGTATAAACTTATATATATACGTATACTTATATATAGTAACATATATATACATATATATATATACATACATATATCTATATATATATATACTTATATTTATATACATAGTAGTATCTATATACTTATGTATTAGTATACATATATACATATATATATATATATATATATATATATATATATATATATATATATATATATATATACTTATACATATACTTATATATATATACCTACATATATACATATATATATCTATATAACTATGTACATATATCTACATATCTAGATACATATACCCATTTACATATATTATTATTATACATATATATACATATATATATATATACATTATATAGTATTATTTATACATACATATATATATATTTATATTTATATACATATACATATATACATATATAGCTATATACATATATACATACATATATATATATATTTTCACATTATTTACCATACGCTGTATCGCGGGAATATCTCCACCAGTTGATGATATTCCCCGATACACGCGTACAAAAAGCGTGGACACATACACCTTCCACCATCCATCCACACTCCACGCGGCACCCAGTCCGGTTGGTTGCATCTCTCTAGACGACGACCAACTTGACATCGTGCTACACTCCATCGCCGCCTCCACCCCCACCCCTTTATATATATAATATCTACATATATATATACATACTATATTTACTTTATTTCTATTCGCTTTTCTATTAGTAAAAAGATAAAAAATATATAAAAGAGAAAAGATAATTTTTGACTTGCAGGTACCCCGTCTTGCGAATAGCAAGACTCATTTTGGAACTCTGTTTTGGCTAAAAGCCAAGGACACAATTTTGAGGGTGTGCCTCAAGGACAAGGATTACCAAAAAAAAATCTAAATAAGAAAAATACCAAAAACACAATAAACGAACGGAAGAGACTCATTGTAGGAAAAGCATAGAAACTCGACTTGAACCCCACTTCCCTGAGTTCTACCCTGGGACTAAAAGTAACAAGATAAAATCAAGTAGGCCATGTTTAAAATTTTTTAAAGAGATGGTTAGGTCCGAATTAGGTTAACTACTATACACATTTCAACGATAAAATCATCATATTAACAACCTATTCGGTCCGACCAATCACCTGGACCCGGGCACGCGACCCCACCCGATTATCCAGCTCTAGGAGAGCGTACTGAAGAGTAATATACAGTGAGAGAGAGACACGGGTGTGGGTAGAGGAGTAGGTTTTGCTCTCTTCGGTTTGTGCAGGGAAGGAGAAGGAGAAGTGAAGCTGACACTTAGTCGCAGCGGAAAAAGAGAAGGAAAGGCAGAAGGAAGAGGCGAAGCCAAAGAGAAGAGGAAGTCAGAGAGCTAAGAAGAAGAAAGAAAGAAAGGGAAAGACAAGCAGAAATAGAAGAAGAAGAGAAGCTGAGCCAATGAAAGAAGAAGAAGAAGACCCGCAGGGAAAGAGAAGGAGAAAGACACTGAAGAAGAGAGGCAAGGTAGAAGACAGAGGAAAATAAGAAAGAAGAAAGGCAAGAGAACTGCAAGGAAAAAAGAAGCACACGGCCAAAGAAGAACAGAAGAATATTAGAGAAAGAAAGTCAGAAGAAGAAGAGAAAGCAGACAAGAGAAGGAAGAAACATCTTTTTAAGACGTCTGATCTCATGATCAGACGTCCAATTTCTTTATTTTTGCCATAATTAACTTTTAAACATGCATATATATTCTGAATTAAGTTTTGAGTAGTTAAGTGTTCAATTACATTATTGAGATTAGTGAATAAATTCCAATTGCTCCCTGTGTTCGACCTCGGATACTTATGTTTTTCGAGTAATAAATTTTTATTTGTTGACAATACTTGGTCACCTATACTATGACGCAACTAACTATTAAAACACGATCAAGCGCGTGAATAGGCTCCACATCCGAGCAAATATCAAGGGAGTTTACATCACTACTTGTGCACAAAGCAGTCCCCCCATCCATCAACTCCCCGAGGGGAAAGAGATCAGGATCCGAGTCAAAATTCTGCAGATGGGATGGGATAGGAAGATAAACGCCCCAAGATAGATTAGGAACCCCATTAGTAATGCCATTTTTAGCTAGGGTTAATTCAGTATGAGTACTGTCAATTTTATCAACATTGGGATCTTTCAAAAGCGTCGGCAAATAATTATTTATTTCATTTTTAGAATCGAGGAGGTCAGGCATCGACTTTAATCCACGTAGTTTCAAAGAACAAGGTTTAACCAACTAATTAGGGATCTTATGGAAAAATACATCCTCTTTATGGAAATCCAACGGGTTCAGAATGTCATTTTTCAGAGATAAATCGGTGGAAATTGTGGATTCTACAACGGAGGGGTGAGATTTGCATGATACAAAAAATAATGCGGAAAATATAATACCAATCACACATTAAGAAACAATCACAAGTACACAATGATTTTTAGGTGGAAACCCAAACCCAGGTAAAAACCACCACCTAAACCTCTCAATTTAGGATTTCCTCATCGACAGAGTCGATCAAATCCACTATCAAGTAACTTAAACAAGGGTAACATAAACTCTTACAACAACACTATTTTGTACGAGAGTAGTGTACCTCAAATCCCTCCTCTTCACGAGGAGTATTTTGTCCCGCAAAGGAGACAAGAATTCGCAAAACGAATATCCAACCAAAAATAAAGAAAAATAACAAGAATCCTATAGAGTCACAAAGTATAAATATTAAACTAGCTCCTATAGGCAAAAGGACTTCCCTTAGATGGAAGTGCAAAGATGTGATCTTGGCAGAGTAATAATGCTCTTGGATTTGTTGAATGGGACTTGGAGAGCAAGATCACTTCTCTTCTTGATGATTTCTTCTCTATGACACAAAAGAGTGTGGAAGTAGTGTTACTTGGTGTATCTTGGCTTAGGAAGGGTGTTCCTCTATTTATAGAGGTCCTAAGAAGGGTTTAGAAGCCTCTTCTAGCCATTGGAAGGCTTCTCTAGTCATTGGAAATTATCCCAAGGCAAATTAGGTCGGAATCAGGGCTATTTATGATTTTGATAGGGTTATCAGATGTCTGGATATATTATCAGACGCTTGGGTCATCGTCTGATTTTATGGTTGAACATTTGATCTAAAAGGGTGGATCTACTGGACAGTGTTAGATCAGAATGGTCATCTAAAGATGACTTTTAAGACGTCTAGACTTAAGGTCAGACATCTAATTCTACACCAATTTCCTTCATGTTTTTGTCTAGACCTAAATAGGGTTCTAGGATAAGTTAATCAGTGTGACTCTACAATTATTAGTGCTAATATCATCAATTAGAGTCAATTTCGAGGGTACTTGTGCGATAATGTCATATTATAGTGGGATTGGAAGCATTGCATGCATATTGCATGATCTGTATATTTAAATTGCTTAAAATCAATGTTTAATGACCTTGTATACAAGACCATATTGAAATAGGTCTCAGATGAGCAATCAAACCGTACAGATGGATCCGGATCGACGAACGAAGTCCAAGGACTCAAAATCACCTTGATCCGACTTCCGTAGCTCTCACAGCAAGTCTGAGGAAGATTAATGGCTAGGGGGCAATGCAACATCCTTATGGGCTTCAAATGAAAAATCTGACCGTACGGATCGATCCGGAGTGATAATCGCAGTCTGGAAAAATGAGAATCATCTCGGTCCGATCACCGTGGCATCCTCTACAATAGAAAGAAGGTGAATGACCTAGATGGCGCCACGTGGTGCCATCTAGGCCGCCCAACACCAGCCAGCAGCCCCACCACCGGCTCCTCTTCATCCACATCATCCATTTTTAGCCGTTAGATCTTGATCCAACGGCTAAGAAGCACTCTCCACCGCACGCCCTTGGCTTCTCCTCATGACAAACTTGGCGGCTTGGTGCATTGGTCTTGAGGCGCTGATGTGCATACATCTAAATAGCCAAAAATGTCTATTAATGCATGTTCTTAGTATCATATTAGCATCATGCATTGTAAATATTGCATAACATGCATCATCATGCATTTAGGTCAAATTATACAAATTGTATAGTAATTTCTTCTTTTTGGTGGCCAAGGACAAGCGACTTTTAATCAGGGACCTTGAATCAAAGATCCAACTGTACAGATCTGATCAGGGCGACGATCAAAGTTCAACGACTCTAAAATCACCCTGATCGAACTTCCGTAGCATCAAATATAATCCGAGGAAGGTCAGAGATGAAGGGCCAAGATGGTGTAAATCCGCACTTCAGATGAAAAATCCAACCACAAGGATGGGTTTGGATCGACGATTGCAGCCCAACGACGTGAAAATCAATCCAATCCAACATCTGTGGCACCATCTACAACTCAGAGAAGATGGACGGCCATGATGGCACCACGTGGTGCCATCACAGCTACCCAAATTGGCCGCAGCACCTCTTCTCAACCTCTGAAGGCATGGGCGAGGCAAGATCTAGGTCATTGGATCTTAATCCAACGGCCATGGGCGTGTGCGCTTAAAAGATAAGCGCAACAAAGCTACAGCCGTAACGCAGCGGTCGAGCACCTCTTCACGAGCAAGAGGCGCAGGTTCGATCCTCGCTGCGCCTCAAATCAAGGTGCGGGTGTGGGAGTGGCTAAATCAAGCCATTAGATGGTGAGCGAACGGAGCAGATGCAGGCGACGTGGTGCGCCCAGATGCGAGGAGTGAAAATGCACCATCAAACGCTCTCTTGTGAAGGCGAGTGAGCGTGCGTCTTGAGTCGTTGATCTTCGATCCAACGGTGATGAAGAAGGTCGCGTCGCCTCTAAACAGGCGTTGGAGGAGATCAGGCATGGCACATCTTAAGCAGTCCGATCACTGAGAATCTGAGGACATGCGCGTTCATTGAGGCACGAGGAGAAGAGGCGTGGCGTGCACTGCAACTACGCCCACACTCAGGGGCTTTAGTGACACTTAATTACATCACTAAAGGCCCTTGCATTAATGTTTTTAACATAAAATGACCTTTTTGCCCCCAACCTCTACACCTATAAAAAGGCCTATGCCCCCCACATTTCAATCATCCCTTCCTTTACCTCTCTCCCTCTCCAAAGCTCTAGAGAAGCTTGTCCTAAACCGGGGATGCTCCTCTAGAGCCAAAATCAAAGTTTTCTTCCCCCGTTCCAGAAGTGGATCCCGCAACAACGACGACGCCCTGCCTCACCCTGGTTCTTCCTGCTCAGTTCTTTGTCTTCTATCTTCGTCCTCTATCTTCCAAGCATCGCCCCATCTGGCTCATCCTCCAACCAACCGTCGAGGAGGATAACATCTCTCTCCCTTCTTTATTACTTTCTAGAATAGAATTTCCTACTTTCTAACTGTAATTATTTCCTACTTTCTAGTTATAAAAATAATATTCAGTTGCAAAGTGATTGTTCTCTCTCTCTCTTAGTGTTAATATCAAATTCATTGTGATTATCTCTCTTTTAAAACAAAAATACCAAAAAAAATATAATCACGAATTTTAGATCAACGTAGCCTCCCTGTGTTCGACTCGGAATTTCTTTACGAATTTTGGTAAAAATTTATTTGTTGACGGATTTCTTTGCAAATCATACTACGATGACGAGTTTTTCAAAATCCAATCCTTTTTGTGTAGAACATCTGACTCAACACTTTGGCACCGTTGCCGGGGAGGCAACGATTCTCGATTTTCTTTCCACATTTCGCGCACTTTATTGTTTTCTAACTTGCTTTTATTTTTCTTCTATTATTTTGTAGGTACCTCAACAGGGAATCTTCAAGCGGTATAAAGGAGTAAAGTGCAGTTGAAGACAACTGTAAGTGCTCCCCATTCTTCCCCCCCAATAGATTTCATTCCACAATCTTAATTCAAACCCCAATTAACCTAGGTGTTCGCATAAACCCTAGGATTAGTTTGGATGCTTTGATTTCCACCTCCATTCATCTCATCTTCGTAAAAAAAAAAAAAAAAGGATACTTCTTTTGGGATTAATCAATATACACACTACGTACACTCACATTCAAGGCACATAACCTAACTTGATTTTTATCTACTCAATTGAGATTCCGACCTGTGGAACCAGTACATGTAAATCAACACATAAGAGAATAGAAATCAGTCTAGGTTAATCATCTTGTGTGCCTAACTCAGTGGTGCATTTCGGCCAACTGTTTGAGTTGTTTGGGCCGCACCACTTCATTTTAAAATCAACTCATCAAGTAGCTTCCCCTTAGGGTTTACAATTTAGGTCAATACCAGGCACTCCACTTTACTTTTTGATCTCAAAAGGAAAAGATCTTCACCCATGTTTGAACATCTGGTTTGCCTCTGAAACTTGATTGAACTCACCTAATTCTAAACCTTAAAAGCTACTAAAGAAAGATTTGAACATTAAAAACCACTCATTAAAATAATTTTGCTTGAAAACCCTGGTTGTGCATGCACTCACACATATTCAATCAATCATTAAGGGCACAACCCATTTTAAGGGCCCACCACATTCCATAAGCACTACAATCCTAAGCCTAAGTAAAATCAAGTAGACGTTGGCCTTAAGGACTGATTCACTTTTTGGGGCCTAGACTGAGATTGTTTACAATTAACCTACTTGTACTAGTCAATCTGATGTCTAGCTAGGGGAGTAGAATCAAACGATCGCGGCTGGGGGGTACACTAGGAACCGAAGGCGCAAGCCAAAGGAAGAATCTTCTCCCCAGTCCCTCCTTCTAACTGGTTGGATTGACTGAATATAAGTAGAGTAAATCATCTATAATCTTAAGACAGATTCTGAGAGTCTGTAGATTCTTAGGCTACCCAACTTAAGGATAGGCTTGTTTTATTGTGCTACAGGGTTCTTATCCCCAGTCCTTCCACCCTCTTTCTAGTTTATTCTTGGAAGGAGGTCATTGAATCCCCGATTGAAAGGACCATTAGATCATTCTAGGAGGCGTAGATTGAATTTTGGCCAAATTGATCCCATGGCCGATCAACAACCTCCTCTGCCTCAGAATCAATAGGAGATGTTTCAAGGGTAGCTGGAACAAATGCAGAGAATGCAAGAATGGTTCCAAAGAATGCAGGGCGCTTAGCCCTTGAAGGATTTTTATGATCATTCAAATTACGGGGAATGT
Source organism: Thalassia testudinum (assembly GCA_037157565.1). Taxonomy (NCBI): domain Eukaryota; kingdom Viridiplantae; phylum Streptophyta; class Magnoliopsida; order Alismatales; family Hydrocharitaceae; genus Thalassia; species Thalassia testudinum. The sequence continues at coordinate 14,098,500 of JAZHRO010000065.1, read as the reverse complement.
CCCAGTGTCCAGATTCCTACCGAAGACGTAGAAATCAAGCCCCAAGTGTTAAGCCTTCCATGGGCTTGGCTCTAAAGACTCATTTCAGCATTTGGAGGACTTGACCACTTTGGTCCAGACCACCAAAGCATGAAATGTGAATGAAGAGCAGATGATCATGAGGCTCTTTCCCCACTATCTTAGGGATAAAGCCGCTCCTTGGTACAGGACCGTAGGAAGGCTGATCGCAACATGGAACGATTTGAAATTGGCTTTCCTGAAGAAATTCTTCCCTATCGGACGTACTAATGCTATGAGACGGGCAATTACTATCTTTTCCCAGCGGCCGGGGGAGGAGTTTCATGTTGCCTGGGAGTGGTTCCAGGACTTATTGTGAAAGTGTCCACACCATGAGGTGCCAAAATGGCAGCTCGTGCAGATCTTTTACCATAGGTTGACTGAGCAACTCAGAAATCACATGGACGCTTCTTGCGGAGGCAATTTCCTCAACAAAGACGCAGATGACGCACATGATTTGTTTCAGGAAATGAGTGAAAATTCAATCAATTATGCCTCCATGGATACTTTTAACTAGTCCCAACAACCCAGATTGAATGCTAATGAGGTCCACAACTCTCATTCATTCAATATGGAACTAATTTGTAATAAACTAGATAAGGTGGACTTGGTTACCAAAAGGATGGAGTGGATGGTGGAAAACTCTACAGACAATTCTCTATCCACTCAATCCCAGAATTTGGGATTCCATTCTTCGCAAGCTCCTTCTAGACGGGAGTTCGTGAATCAACTGGATGCAGCTCAACCTGTGAGCCAGCACTATTCAAAACCCCACGGGTTCCCAACTGGGGCCTTTGATCCCAGTTTCTCCGATCCCTCCCTTTCTTTCTCTCTATCCTCACCCTATGAGGATGTCTACACTGTACAGGATATCGTTAAGTCCAACCCTTACTCCAATGCTTATAATCCTGGTTGGAGGAACCACCCTAACTTCTCCTGGAAAAACCCAGGGCAGCAGACCCAATTCCGACCCAGCAACTATGCTCCGCAAAGACCAATGAGTCAGGGTCATGTTTACACTCAGCTACCCCCAAATCAGGTCAATCAGCCTGCTTGGAATGCTCATCAACCTGTAGGGCAAGTTAATTTGAACCGTCAAATGATAGAGATGCAAGGATCTATGCTCCAGCTCATGTAGCAAATGAAAACCTCGCTGGACAACTTGCAAACCAGGTTCATTGCTAATTCCTGACAACCCGGATCTCTGCCATCTCAACCTATATCTAACCTACGTAATATACAGAATCCGAGCAATCAAGCCCAAGGGTACAGGAATCAGAGGGACCCACATGCATATGCTCAGGTGGTTGAGCAGGGCCCTTCCTTTTCTACTTCTTCATCAAATCTGAGGTTTCTAGCTAATGAAGCCCCTCTAATCTTCCTTAACCCTCCCCAAGACCGAAACCCATATGCATCTACTAACTCTGTTATCTTGAGGAGTGGAAGGCAGACCCAGGACCCAAAACTACCTTATTCTGATTTACTAAATCCTGGAGAACCTGAGAAGAGAAAGAACTCTGAGGAAGAAATCAAGGCTCAGGAGCCTGATTCCAAAGGTCTAACTCATGTTCCTTTTCCTGAGGCCTTGATTAAACCTGGGAAGGAGAAGCATGTTGATAGTAACGAGGAGCTCTTGAATATATTCAAGAATGTCGAAATCAATATCTCGTTCCTCGACGCTATCAAACACATACTGGCTTACGCTAAATTTTTAAAGGATTTATGCACATAGAAGCGTAAGTCGAGGGAATCTGTTCCAAGGAAGGTGATACTCTCTGAGCAGGCTAGTTCTGTTATCCTGCATCACCTTCCTTCGAAAAAGAGAGATCCAGGTACCCCTTTGATTTCTTTTGTCATCGAAGATTACACCTTTGATAGGGCACTTCTGGATCTAGGTGCATCCATTAACCTAATTCCGACTTCTCTTTACGAGAAGTTTGGATTAGGTGAACTTCGACTGACCTCAGTAACACTGCAGTTAGCAGATCGTTCGATCACAAATCCGAGAAGCGTTATTGAGGATGTTATTATCAAGGTTAAGGACTTCTATTTTCCTATAGATTTCCTTTTCCTTGACATGGATGTACCTAAGAATTTAACGAACACGCCCATCATTTAGGGCATCCGTTCTTGGCTACCGCTAAGGCCAATATCAACTGTGAGAGCGGTAGCATGGAAATCGCCTCTGGGGATCACATATTGAAATTGGATATTTTTAAGGTGATTAACAAATTTAAGGATTGTGGATTTATAGAGGAACTTGAGGAAGATAACTTGAATATTGAAACACGTATGGCGGTTTCTGCAATTGAAATTCCTCCTGTCTTGATGGATCTGACCCGCAACCCTCTGTGGCAAACCTGCCACATTCTGAAGAGGTTATTGATTTTGTTCACTTTCAACCTCTTCCTCTTGATGAATCTTGATCAACATCATCCTTACCTTCCATTATAAACCCACCCCAGCTCAAACTGAAACCATTGCCTGAGAGTTTGGAATATCAATTTTTTGGACCTCAAAAGACGCTCCCTGTGATTATTATGCTAGATTAACTAAGGAGCAGGAGATTAAATTGATTTGAATACAAGGAGGCAATTGGTTGGACCATTCATGTCCTTAAGGGGATCAAGCCATCTTACTGCAATCACAGAATATTCTTGGAAGATGGATCCCACCCTTCTCGCCAAATGTAGAGGAGATTAAACCCTAATATGTGAGAAGTGGTCAAGAAGGAAATAATTAAGTGGCATGATGTAGGAATCATTTATCCGATCTCAGATAGTCCTTGGGTAAGTCTTGTGCAAATTGTTCCCAAGAAAGCCAGGATTACCGTTGTGATTAATGAGAAAGGAGAATCTGTCACAACTCGTTCAGCTTCCTCTTGGAGGGTCTGTATCGATTACAGGAAGCTGAACATAGCCATGAAAAAAGATCATTTCCCTTTGCCATTCATTGATCAAATCCTTAAAAGACTAGCCGGGCAAAAGTACTTCTATTTCCTAAACAGTTACTCGGTATACAATCAAGTCCCTATCCATCCCGAGGATTAGGAAAAAATAACTTTTACCTGTCCCTACGGAACCTTTGCTTTCCATAGAATGCCATTCAGCTTATGCAATGCACCTGCGACTTTTCAAAGGTGTATGCTAGCCGTATTCTCTAACATGGTGGGAGAGTTTATGGAAGTCTTCATAGATGATTTCTCTATTTTCAGAGAATCATTTGATTCTTGCCTGGCTAATCTTGAAATGATCCTTAAAAGATGCATCAAAACAAGATTGGTCCTTAGCTGGGAAAAGAGTCATTTCATGACACAAGAAGGCATCGTCTTGGGTCATGTAATCTCTAAACGGGGAATTGAAGTTGACAAAGCTAAGGTTGATGCTATCTCTAAACTTCCTCCTCCCACATTTGTCAAACAAATCTGATCGTTTCTTAGTCATGTGGGATTCTATAGAAGGTTCGTCAAGGACTTCTCTAAGGTTGCTCGCCCTCTGAGCAACCTTCTTTCCAAAGATACGCCATTTGATTTCAACGAATCATGCCGTAAGGCATTTGATTTTCTTAAAATGGCAGTCACTTGTGCTCCGATGTTGCAACCACTCATTTGGACAGCCCCATTTGAGATCATGACCGATGCTTCTGATTATGCGGTCGAGGCTGTTTTGGGTCAAAAGATTGACAGGAAGCCCTCTGTCATCTACTATGCTAGCAAAACTCTAGATGAGGCCCAGAGGAATTACACTATTACTGAAAAGGAATTGCTAGCTGTAGCATTTGCTTTGGAGAAATTCAGGCTTATCTCTTAGGGTCTCACGTCATAATTTCAACCGACCACTCGGCCTTGAGACATCTCTTGGCCAAAAAGGAAGCCAAACCCCGGCTTATCTGATAGATTCTTCTGCTACAAGAATTCAATCTTGAAATCAAAGATAAATCTGGGGCACAAAATGTGGTGGCAAATCATCTTTCGAGACTTCTAAGTGATTCTTCTCATCTGGATATTCTGATTGCTGATACTTTTCCGGACGAAACTATTCTTACAATATTAGGTGTTCAAACCCCGTGGTTTGCAGACATTGTAAATTATTTGGCCGTTGGTCAAATCCCCCAGGATTGGACCAAGAAACAACGAGATAGACTCAAATCTGAGGCCAAATATTACTTCTAGGAGGACCCTGAACTATACCGCATCAGCTCTAATCAGATTATTCACCGATGTGTTCTGGAGAATGAATTCCAAAGTATCTCAAGTTCTGCCATGCATCTGCGTGTGGTGGACATTTCTTCTGGAAAAAGATGGCTACAAAAATTTTGAGGTCGTGTTCCTGATGCCAGGCACTTGAGTGCATAACTAAGAGAGATATGATACCTCTAAACCTAATTCTTCCCGTCAAAATCTTCGATGTTTGGGGCATCGACTTCATGGGACCCTTCCTCCTTTCATTTGGACACTAGTACATTCTCATCGCTGTTGATTACGTGTCCAAGTCGATTGAGGCTATCCCCACTCAGACCAATGACTACAAGGTGGTCATCGATTTTGTTAAGAAGAACATATTCAGTCGGTTCGGGATTTCGATAGCCATCATTAGCGATGGTGGTACTCATTTTACTAATGCCTAGTTTCGTAGTTTACTGGCAAAATATGGGGTAAATCATAGAATCTCCACGCCTTACCACCCTCAAACGAATGGATAGGCCGAGATCTCCAATCGAGAGATCAAGAATATTATGTAGAAAACGGTTAGACCTGATCATAAAGATTGGACTCACAAGCTTGAGGATGCTCTTAGGGCCTATCGTATGGCATACAAAATGCCTATCGGCATGTCATCGTTTCATCTGGTATATGGAAAGGCATGCCATTTACCCATAGAGATTGAACATATGGCATTTTGGGCAATCAAGAAATGTAATTTGGATTTGAGTTTAACCGGAAAGACCAAGAAACTAGAAATGATGCATACAAGAATGCCAAGTTCTATAAAGCTCGGACCAAAGCTCTTCATGACCAATTGATATCCCGCAAGAGCTTTGAGCTAAACCAAAAGGTCTGGCTCTTTGATTCTCGACTTAAGCTCTTTCCCGGCAAACTTAGGTCAAAATGGAATGACCCGTTCATTGTTGATCAGATATTTCCAAACAAAGATGTTCAGGTCTCTGACCCAAAGACGGGTAATTCTTTTAAAGTCAATGGTCAACGTCTGAAGCCTTTTGTTGATCGTATTGTTCCAGAACACGTCTCAGATACGGTTGCTCTACTCATATCATGATTTCTTTGGTGAACTTCGCCTAGCTGATGGCATTAAACTCAGCATATGTACAGTCTGACTCAGAGCTAACCTGAGCATCATATTCAGGTGATATCTTCTACATTCTACCTTTCCTTTCATGACTTTTATTTTCAATGAGGACATTGCATCAGCTAGGCATGGGGGGGTGGATTCATTTCTGAATCATTTTGTCAGCTCTGTGGAATTCTTGTAAATTCTAATTTTTTCTATTCTTTATTAAAAAAATTTGAAAAAAAAATTCAATTAGGAAAGAACAATTAGGCATTAGGATTTTTCAACCTTAGGGAATAATATAGTAGGATCTAAACACTTAGACCCTTCAGCTCTTCGAGCTTAATCAGCCCAGGTGTCCACTAAAATGTGGATTTGCTTATCGAGTCCTCGCCATTCTAAATTTACTTCAAATTGGTTAAATAAGTTGGGGTGATTAAGGGGATTAAGGGCTGGTTAAATCAGAGGGCTGGTTGATTTGAGGGGATTTTAAGTCTAAGCATCTACACACTATTTGCACTGACTCGCTTTTCAACAATTTTTACAGAAATTAGGTAGCTAATGAACCTTCTAGGGTGGTATGGCTGGCAAGTTATCGTGGGTAACAACCCACAGGTAGGTTGTCCAGAGCCCAGTCACACGACCATTCTTTTCCTGCTGCCTTTAGATAAATCCTAGATCAGGAAATCCACCTACTTAAAAAAAAAGGGAGAAAAGAAAAGAAAAAGAAATAAACCACACTTCACCGCATAAGTATGGCTAGCAAGTTATCGTGGGTAACAGCCCATTGGTAGGTTGTCCAGAACCCAGCTCAAGAAATGCATGTAAAATTCCACAACACTTAGGAGAAAAGGAGAAGTAGAATAAGCCGAGGAGATATACGCCAGGTTCGCCCTTGTGTTGATCCCATAAAAATAAAAGTAGGGGGCAAGCTACCGGTCAAATAGATACACCTTCAGGTAGAATTTCTTTTCAAGGTCACCTAGGGGCGTAGAAACCCGAAGTCCGTTCTAATCGTCGATTAGTGAGTCTATCACATTTCACAAAAAGATGTTTAGAACTTAGGGTTCTCTTCGAGTCTTGGGTGGGTTGAGTGGCCGTAGAAAGCTGCTCTAAAACCTTAAACTCAAAAATCCCAAAAAAAATTAGAAAAGAAGAAAAAAAAGAAAAAGATCCTCCTTTGAATAAGGTGAGGGCTTGAGGCGATTTGCATTTTGCCAGACATTCAGGACCTGTTGTGTCTTTGTACTTTAGGTTCTTAGAAAAAATCTCCTAGTGTTGAAGAATAACTTTTACCAAAGAAATGCAACCTAATTCTTTTATAAATAACATATACTTTTTGCTAGGGACTAGCAAAAGATAAGCATGGGGGTGTGATGTGCATACATCTGAACAGCCAAAAATGTCTTTTAATGCATGTTCTTAGTATCATATTAGCGTCGTGCATTGTAAATATTGCAAACATGCATCAACATGCATTTAGGTTATATTGTACAAATTGTATAGTAATTTCCTCTTTTTGGTGGCTAGGGACAGGCGACTTTTAATCAGGGACCTCGGATCGAAGATCCAACCGTACGGATCTGATCAGGGTGACAATCGGAGTTCAACAACTCCAAAATCGCCCCGATCGGACTTCTGTCCACGCATCGAGCAGGTTAGGCATCAACTTCGATCCATGCAGTTTCAAAGAACATGGTTTAACCAACTGATTAGGGAGCTTATAGAAAAGTACATCCTCTTTACGGAAATCCAAACGAGTTCAGAAAGTCAATGATTGCGCAGCAATCATAGGTCTTAATTAACCTAGATTAGGCTAGAACTTAGCATAAGTTAAGGTAATTCATGCATGCATAAGCATTATCTGCATCTTTACTGCTTTACTTTAGCTTTGCATAAAATAATGTTATAATTGCTGATTAAGTGCATTATGTCGATTACATGCAATAAGCTGATTTGTAGTAGGATCTGGAGCTGGATCTGAAATAATGAGAGTTGCAGCAGAGCTGGAGCAGAAGGCTTAGATTAGATGTAGGAATAATGATGTAAGGGAGTTAAAGGTTTGTTATTCTATTAAGTGGGAAAAAAGTAGTAAAATGTGAAGAGCTTAAGTCCATCCTAGCCCTAGGATAGCCTAGAGAATTCCCCAAGCCTTAGCCACCCTTAGATTAGGTCACTGTTGAACGATTTTTTTACGAACCTACGCTAACGTGTTTGGTTTTGGAAAACCCGTCGTTGTAGTTCGAAAGCGAAGGATTCGTGTTCAACAAATAAAATTTATACCGAAATAAGAATTCCGGGTCGAACACAGGGAGGCGAACGTTTGATTTAAAAACTCCACGTTTCTTTTTATTTTGTCACCAAGAAATTCAATTTAAACTATCTAAGTATCTACAACAAATAAAAGAGAGAGAGGGAGTAAGAGAGAGAGAAGGAATACTATACATGGAAATCAAAATGAGATGTAGAATAGATAAGGAATTTATCATAAAAGAGTTCTTTCATTACAACTAGAAAACATAAAACAATTACTCTAGAAAGCATTAAAAGAATGGAGGGAGAAATGTCCTCCTCGACGATCGCTCGGAGGACGAATAGACTACTCTAGAAAGCAGTAAATCTATACTAGAAAGCAGTAAAAAGAATAGGGAGAGAGAAATCCTCCTCGACGGTCGCTTGGAGGACGAGCCGGACGGGATGACGCCTGGACGAAGGAGAACGAAGCGGGACGAAGGAGGACGAAGCAGAAGAACGGGAACGAAGCAGCACGCCGTCGTCGTCGCGGGATCCACTTCCGAAGGGGGACGAAAATTTGGACTTTATCTCGCGAGAAGCATCCCGGGTGTGGGACAAGCTTCTCTTGAGCTTTGGAGAGGTAGAGAGGAGAAGGAAGGGATGCAAATTTCGTATGGAGGGGGTCTCCTTTTATAGTTGCAAGGAGTGGGGGCAAAATGGACATTACATCTTCAAAATAATAAATAAGGGGTCTTTAGTGACGGATAAAACCGTCGCTAAAGCCCCGCCGTCGCCGTCGCCGCCGCGCCCACGCGCGCCCGCTCGGCTGGCTTGCGCGCGTAACGCATACGCACGTCCGCGTCGTCTCAGCCGTCCGATCGCGAGATCGGACGGCTTAGATCGCGTCCGCGCCCGCTACGTAGCGCGCCGCCCGCGTGTGATCGCGCACCCACCAGAGCGTCCAATTGCGCGTCGGCGCTATCGGGCGCGCGCAGCCGTTGGATCTTCATCTGACGCTCGTGCGCGCCCGCTCGCCCGTGCCTTCGACCCCCTCACCGCGGCTCGAACCCGCGACCTCCGCTTCGCCCGCAGCTGCGTCACCGCTGCGCTACGCGGGCGAAATGGTCGCGCGGATGTTTTTAAACGCGAGCGCCCGCAGCCGTTGGATCGAGATCCAACGGCGGAGAGGAGACGGTGTGCGGTCTTCACAGGACTCCTGCGGCCGATTGGGCGACTGGGATGGCGCCACGTGGCGCCATCTTGGCCGTCCATCTTCTGGAAGTTGTAGATGGTGCCACGGATGTCGGATTGACTTGATTTTTGTGTCGTTCGGCTGCGATCGTCGATCCGAATTCATCCGTGTGGTCGGATTTTCCATCTGAAGTGCGGATTTACACCATCCTGGCCCTTGATCTTCTAGGGTTCCCCGGTCTCTATCTGATGCTACGGATGCCTGATTAGGGCGATCTTGGAGTCGTTGAACTCCAATCGTCGCCCTGATCATATCCATACGGTTGGATCTTTGATCCGAGGCCCCGATAAAATATTTGCCCTATCCAAGCACATAAAAAGAGACAATTAACCTCCATTTTATTCAAACTACTCTAAATGCAAGATGATGCATGTAATGCAATATTTATATAATGAAATGCAATCCTATGCTTAAGAACATGCATAAATAGACATTTTAAGTAGTGTAAATGTGTTTACATCATACCCCCATGCCTATCTTTTGCTAGTCCCTAGCAAAAACTATATGCTATTTATAAAAGAATTAGGTTAGATTATTTGGACCTGAGTTATTTTCAATCATTAAGAAATTATCTACTTAAGAACTGAACTTTCAAAGACACAACAGTGCCCGGGTATCAGCCAAAATGCAGACCGCCTCAAGCCTCGCCTTATTCAAAGAAAAATTTCTTTTTCTGTTTTTACTCTCTTTTTTTTTTTTTAGATTTTCAAATTTTAGGGTTTAAGAGTGGCTTTCTACGGCCATTCAACTCACCCAAGATTTTATGAGAACCCTAAGTTTTAAGCATGTTATTGTGATTGTGATAGACTCGTTGACCGGCAATTAAAACGGACTTCGGATTTCTACGCCTCTAGGTGACCTCAAAAAGAATTCTGCCTAAAGGTGTATCTTTACAACCGGTAGCTTTCTCCCTACTTTTATTTTTTTAACGGGGTCAACACAAGGGTGAATCCAGTGTATATCTCCCCGGTTTATTCTACTTCTCCGCTTCTTCCTAAGTGTTTTGGGAATTTTTAGTGCATTTTCTGAGCTGGGTTCTGGACAACCGGTCGATGAGCTGTTACCACCGACAACTTGCCAGCCATACTCGTGCGGCGAAGTGTGGCTTATTTCTTTTTGTTCTTTTCTCCTTTTTGATTTTTTTTTTTTTTTTTTTAAGTAGGTGGCTTCCCTGGTCTAAGATTTACCTAAAGGCAGCAAAAAGAGAAAGGTCCAGCGACTGGGCTCTGGACAACCTACCTATGGGCTGTTACCCACGATAACTTGCCAGCCATATCACCCTAGAAGGTTCATTAGCTACCTAATTTCCGTTAAAATCGCCAAACAACGAGTCAGTGCAAAGAAAGTGTGTAGATGCTTAAAACTCAAAATTCCCTTAAATCAGAGGGCGGGTTGACAAGTCGTGTACTTATCACCCAAACTTATTTATTCCAATTATAATAAAATTCAGGTTGGCGAGAACTCGAAAAACAAATCCACATTTTAGTGGATACATAGGCTGATTAAGTCCAAAGACCTGAAGGGTCTTTTTGTTCAGAATATAGTATTTCTTAAGATCGAAAATTTTCTTAAACCCAAATTCTCTTTCCTAATTTTGATTTTTTTTTTTTTTATATATAAAATAAAACAAATCTACGGAGCTGACGAATGAATTCAAAGATAAATATCCATCCCCCCATGCCTATCTAATGCAATGTCCTCATTGTATTAAAAAGACATAAAATAGAGAGGAAAAGCGTAGAAAGCACCTGAATTGCGTGGATATCGGGTCCGCTCCGAGATGAAAATGAAAAAGAACTGTATATGTGCTGAGTTTAGTGCCTTCAGCTAGGCACACTATACAAAGAAAAGAAATGAAGAATTCACATGTGCAGGTCAGAATTAGAATGAACAGAAGAATCCTCTGACCTGTCAGCAAAGGTCCACAGATGTGGACCAGATTGTGGTGCAGACCCACACCCCATAATCGAGAATATCTTAGGTTCTGGATAAAAATTACCCAAAACCTAAAATCAGAATGCAAGCGGGGTCGGGCCTGCGATTTGTGAGGATGCAACCCAAGGCCAAAATGTCGGGTTACAGAGAATTGAAGCTCAAAAGGATAATCGTTAAATGTGTGCTTGAGTTTGACATCCTCGAAACAAATGTCGTAAGGGTTCTGATTTGATGGTTTCAGTTTAAAAGGAACCCTTCGACTCAATCTTCCATTTCCTCCAAAATTGACTTCACAAATCAGAATTTCCCAGCTCCTATCCTCCTCATTCGGCATATCAAATTCCATGACCTCTTGTATATTCATCACCCCGTCTGAAATCTCCAAGTCTAGATGATGTGGCAAAATCAAAATTGACTTGGGTCTAATTATCTCAGAATTAGAATCATCAATAAGCTCAACAGGGTGTAACTGATAATCAGGGCATTGAATTAATTCCTCCAGAAAATGCGATTCTGGATCCGTATCGTGTGCCCTAATAAGATCAGTTTCCTCAGTTATTGGGCTATCAAATGATCTATCAGATTCCTCAGGCCCAATCGTCTCACAAAAATCGTGATCTGAAAACTCGTGTGAGACTTCGCAACTTGAATCTTCACCATCAGGATCCGTATCAATGTATGTCCCAAAATCATTTGTCACTTTGCGTTCCAAGGAGACATACGTTTCCTCGTAACCCTGCTCAGGGATTTCAGGTGAAGAAATCAAATCATCCTTAATTGGTTGTTTTAATTCAATCTGGTCAGCTTCGTAACACGTGTCCCCCCCAACAGGTGCCTGAGCGGGTTCTGTCATTGGCTTTCCTGAAGAGAGTTCATCCTGGGAATTATTCCAAGATTGAATCAAAGCAACCACGAATCTCATCCTCAATTTTGCTAATTTCCCAAGTAGAAACTCACCCGGGTTCTTATCCTTAACATCCTGGAGCCAATCCAACAAAGACTTGTTTAAATCATCAATCATTTCAATCAGGGGCTCCAATCTCTCAATGCAAGGTATTGGCTGAACTTCTAAAGATTGAATGATATTCCTCAAGTTAGCCAGAACCCTATCTTGAACCTGATTAACCTGAATCAAATGAGTTGGTTCAGGGTTGGGCGGGTTTGACATCAATGTAGAGGAATTAACGAATTGAGATTCGTTATACCCATCCTGATAATAGGTCATTTCAGATTGTTCAAAAGATGGAGATGACCTAAAGGCAGTGAAATCAGAGGATGGGTAAGGATCAGTGTATCCTTCTTGATTGTAGATCGCATTAGGTTGTTCATGAAAGGAGGATGATCTATAATCGATGCAACTCTGAGAAGGATAGAATTGAGAATCAAAGTGTTCAGGGTTAGACCCTAAACACGGGGGTCCGGAATTGTATCCCCAATCCGAATTATCCCAACTAACTGATGGTCGATTACAATACGAGTTGGGATAATCGTCATGTTGAGGATAATTTACAACAGGAGGGAAAGAGCGGGAATGCGTGAAATATGTGGAAGGATTCATGAGACACGGGAGGAAGAAAGATGCCCTGCAATACAAACAATCAAACCTGTCCTTAAATGGGTTAGCCTAAAGACCTACAGACTCTCAAAACCCGTCTTGAGATAAAAGAACGATTTGATCTACTTCCGTCTGTTCAATCCAACCAGTTAGAAGGATGGACTGGGGAGAAGGTTCTTCCTTCGGCTTGCACCTCCGGTTCCTAGTGTACCCCCCAGCCGCGATCGTTTGACTCTACTCCCCTAGCTAGACATCAGATTGAACAGTAGAAATAGACTAATCAAAAATAATCTAGTTCTGAGTTCTGAAAAGCGAGTTCAATCCTTAAGGCCAACGTCTACTCTGTTTTATTTAAGGCTAGGTTTGAATGTGCTTTGGAATGTGATGGGCCCTTTAAATGGGTTGTGCCCTTAATGATTGATTGATTTGTGTGTGCGTGCACAACCAGTGATTTTCAAGCAAGATTATTTTTGATGTGGTGAATTTTAAGGTTCAAATCTTGCTTAGTAGCTTTTAGGATTCAACTTTAGGTGTTTTCAAACAGGTTTCGTTGGCACACCAGGTTTTGCAAGCACAGGTGAAAATGTTTTCCTTTAAAGTTTAAAAAGAATGTGGAGTGCCTGGTAAATCCCTAAGAGTTGAACCTAATTGGCAGCTACTTGATGAGTTGATTTTATTTGAAGTGGTGCGGCCCAATCAACTCAAACAATTGGCCTCAAATGCACCACTAAGTTAGGCACACAAAGATGGTTAACTTAGAATGATTTCTACTCTTTTATGTGTTGCTTTATGTGTACTGGTCCCACAGATCAGAACCCAGTTGAGTAGAAACAAATCAATTTGGTTAAGTGCCTTTAAATGTGGGTGTACATTGTGTATTTGTTGAAAATTATCCCACAAAATTATCTTTTTACTTTTTTTTTATATAAATGAAGGTGGAATGAATGTGAGTGAGAATCCAAACAACCAAACTATTCCTAGGATTTATGCAAACACCTAGGTTAATTGGAATTTGGATTCAATGTGGCGAATGAAATCTATGGAGGGGGAAAGAATGGGTGATAACTTACAAAACCCTTCACAGCACTTTACTCCAATCTACCGCTTTTGCTTGCCTCAAAAGGGTACCTGCAATTACAATAAGAAAGGAGAAAAGTGAGGTAAATGATTTGTAAGTTACAAAACGTGAAGAGAAATCAAAGATCGTTGCCTCCCCGGCAACGGCGCCAAAATGTTGAACGATTTTTTTACGAACCTACGCTAACGTGTTTGGTTTTGGAAAACCCGTCGTTGTAGTTCGAAAGCGAAGGATTCGTGTTCAACAAATAAAATTTATACCGAAATAAGAATTCCGGGTCGAACACAGGGAGGCGAACGTTTGATTTAAAAACTCCGCGTTTCTTTTTATTTTGTCACCAAGAAATTCAATTTAAACTATCTAAGTATCTACAACAAATAAAAGAGAGAGAGGGAGTAAGAGAGAGAGAAGGAATACTATACATGGAAATCAAAATGAGATGTAGAATAGACAAGGAATTTATCATAAAAGAGTTCTTTCATTACAACTAGAAAACATAAAACAATTACTCTAGAAAGCATTAAAAGAATGGAGGGAGAAATGTCCTCCTCGACGATCGCTCGGAGGACGAATAGACTACTCTAGAAAGCAGTAAATCTATACTAGAAAGCAGTAAAAAGAATAGGGAGAGAGAAATCCTCCTCGACGGTCGCTTGGAGGACGAGCCGGACGGGACGACGCCTGGACGAAGGAGAACGAAGCGGGACGAAGGAGGACGAAGCAGAAGAACGGGAACGAAGCAGCACGCCGTCGTCGTCGCGGGATCCACTTCCGAAGGGGGACGAAAATTTGGACTTTATCTCGCGAGAAGCATCCCGGGTGTGGGACAAGCTTCTCTTGAGCTTTGGAGAGGTAGAGAGGAGAAGGAAGGGATGCAAATTTCGTATGGAGGGGGTCTCCTTTTATAGTTGCAAGGAGTGGGGGCAAAATGGACATTACATCTTCAAAATAATAAATAAGGGGTCTTTAGTGACGGATAAAACCGTCGCTAAAGCCCCGCCATCGCCGTCGCCGCCGCGCCCACGCGCGCCCGCTCGGCTGGCTTGCGCGCGTAACGCATACGCACGTCCGCGTCGTCTCAGCCGTCCGATCGCGAGATCGGACGGCTTAGATCGGGTCCGCGCCCGCTGCGTAGCGCACCGCCCGCGTGTGATCGCGCGCCCACCAGAGCGTCCAATTGCGCGTCGGCGCTATCGGGCGCGCGCGGCCGTTGGATCTTCATCTGACGCTCGTGCGCGCCCGCTCGCCCGCACCTTCGACCCCCTCACCGCGGCTCGAACCCGTGACCTCCGCTTCGCCCGCAGCTGCGTCGCCGCTGCGCTACGCGGGCGAAATGGTCGCGCGGACGTTTTTAAACGCGAGCGCCCGCAGCCGTTGGATCGAGATCCAACGGCGGAGAGGAGACGGTGCGCGGTCTTCACAGGACTCCTGCGGCCGATTGGGCGGCTGGGATGGCGCCACGTGGCACCATCTTGGCCGTCCATCTTCTGGAAGTTGTAGATGGTGCCACGGATGTCGGATTGACTTGATTTTTATGTCGTTCGGCTGCGATCGTCGATCCGAATTCATCCGTGTGGTCGGATTTTCCATCTGAAGTGCAGATTTACACCATCCTGGCCCTTGATCTTCTAGGGTTCCCCGGTCTATATCTGATGCTACGGATGCCTGATTAGGGCGATCTTGGAGTCGTTGAACTCCAATCGTCGCCCTGATCATATCCATACGGTTGCATCTTTGATCCGAGGCCCCGATAAAATATTTGCCCTATCCAAGCACATAAAAAGAGACAATTAACCTCCATTTTATTCAAACTACTCTAAATGCAAGATGATGCATGTAATGCAATATTTATATCATGAAATGCAATCCTATGCTTAAGAACATGCATAAATAGACATTTTAAGTAGTGTAAATGTGTTTACATCAGTCACAGCACCATAGAAAGCCCTAAAACCCTAGTTCCAACCCTTATCTGGACATCCAGATAAGTTATAGGACGTCTAGGACCCTTAGCCATCTCCCGCACACCTCAAACCCACTTTTGTAGTGTTATTGGACATCCAAACACTTTGTCAGACGTCTAATTTCTGCAGAATACCCAAAACAGAACCTAGATTTCCCCCTGACTCAGATTGGACATCCAGAGCTGAAGTCTGGACTTCTGATTTTTTAGTATAAGTCGTCTGATCACACTTTTGGACGTTTGGTACTGATCTCCAGTCCCTATTTTGAGATACAAGCCTTGATCTTGGATCACTAGCTCCCTATACCTAATCCCAACCTCATAGGAACCTAAATTAAGGTGTCCTAACCCTAGTACATCACCTCTAGACCTACTTATCCTCACAAAACCCAATTGACTTAGATCAAAGTCAATTACCTTCACCTAAGTCAGTTGGGCTCATTGAGTCCAATTAAGCTTAGATCTCAACCCACACAAGTTCAATTGGACTTAGTGAGAGTCCAATTGACCCCAACCTAATTGAGTTATTTCACTCTTAATTAGGTTCACACTCATTCAATTAAACTTGGGTTGAGTTTAATTGCAAATTTCCCTTAGCAATTAGGGTTTGCAACCCTAATTCAAGGCATACACCTACCCAAACCCCTTAGGACCTAACCTAAACCTCTTAGACACCTAGAGCATGACCACACCACACACACACACACACCCATTCACGCACCCACGCTTCTCTAGAGTTCTCTAGAACTCTCTTGAAATGGCTCCATGATGTGGCATGTGGCACGTGTGTTTAAAAGAGTCATTATAGCTTGCGCTCGCAACGTCGATTTTAAAATGAAGAAATGGACGTGAGTTTGAGTGTCGATCTCAGGGAGGCGTGAAAATCAAATTTTTCTTGTCACTTAATGTCACGAAAATAGCGGGTTTTTGCTTGTGAAAAGTCGTGGGTGAAAAGCAACTGAGAGAGAGAGAAAGAGAGAGAGAGAGTGGTTAAAGTTAGAATTGTTTCATTCACACATGCAACTTTAAACATAAAAGAGGGCAAGTAACTAGATAAGAAACAACTTCATTTGACATGCAACTTTAGTTTATAATTACAATACTAGATAAATGCTTGAACATAAGTAAAGTAAAGCTTAAGATAAAGTGGGAAAGAGGGAGAGAGAGAGAAGATGGTGAGGTAGCCATGGCAGTGGAGGGGGGCTCCATCGGTGGCTCGTCATCTCCGACGATTATAAAGAGGGCTAATGGTAGCTAGGAGGGGGTAAAACACTTGCAAGTGGAGTGAATGCCTCCCATGGGTGGTTGGAAGGGGTTTAAATAGGAAGAAGGGCTTTCCAAATGAAGAATGGGTTTTAGCGATGTCCGAGACGTCACTAAAACTCTTCCCAAAATGTCGGTGAAGACCCCTGCCCACCGGTCGCTCGCGTGCATGTGTTCTTCGCACCTGATCCGCGTGCGTGCGTCGTAAGCTGCCCGATCGAAGATCAGACGGCTGAGCTTCCACGCGGGGAGCTGGCACAGATCGCGTGTCTGGTCAAGGCGCATCTGCGAGTGCCACGTCTCGCAATCGCACCCGTCCACTCACCGATCTACGGTCCAATTTCATCCGCGCATGCCTTCCCCTTCGATTTGCTACGCGGTGCGTTTCAATCCCACATCGCGTGAGCGCAGGTGAACGCTTCGACCGTTGCACTGCTCTATATGGATGGTTGCGATTGTGCATCGGTGCTCAGCTACTGTCGACCGTTGGATGGAGATCCGACGATCATGATCTACTGCGGGCGAAGAGTGTAGCGATGGAGCTTGCGATGGTGTGGCGTTCTTTGATCGGATGGCTCAGATCGTTCTGCGATTGATGGAGGGGGCTGGGCGAGGCGTGCGGGCACTGATCGGGCGCCACGTGGGACCTTATGAGCTGTTAATCGTTAGATCAACGGCCATAACTTCCTAGGTTAATTGCAGGAGCTCCGGATGTCAGATTTGGTCGATTTTGAGTCTGTTGGACTTCGTTCGTCGCTCTGAATCCATCCGTGCAGTCTGATTGCTCATCAAAGGCCTATTTTGGCATGTCCTTGTACACATGGTCATTAGTAATGTATTATAAGCAATCTTGATGTGCAATGCATGTGATGCTCCTATTCCTATTTATGATGTGTTATTTGTGCATTTTGCTCTGAAGATAAACCCCAATTGATAGATTTATCACCCCAAGATGCAGTGTTATCATACCCCAATGCTTACTCCTTGCTAGTCCCTATCAAGGTTTATTCTAGCCTTTATTTCCAATCAGAATTTAAGAAGTAACTACTTAAACACTTCGTCACTTGTCAATAGGAGGAAATATACTAAGATCTTAATCTACAAAGACTAAGCAACGCCTGGGTGCCTGCCAAAATATGAATCGCCTGAATCCTTATTTTAATGTATGTAAATATATATATATATATATATATATTTTCTTATTTTTAGATTTTTTTGGAATTAAGAGTGTGTTGGTAACTTTTTACGACTACCCAACCTACCCAAAACTCGGACAAAACTCTAAGTGCTAAGCATCTTGGTGTGAAGATTGTGATAGACTCACTCAACAGTAATTTAAACAGACTTCGGGTTTCTACGCCCCTAGGTGACCAGAAGAGGAAGTGTTTTGCCTAAAAGTGTATTTGTTCGATCAGTAGCTTTCTCCCTACGTTTGTTTTAATTGGGGTCAACACAAGGATTTTTCCAGTGTATATCTCCCCGGCTTGCTCTACTTCCCCGCTTCTTCCTTAAGTGTTTTGGTTCTTTTTATGCATTTACTGAGCTGGGCTCTGGACAACCGACCAATAGGCTATTACCCACGATCACTTGCCAGCCATACTCGTGCGGTGAAGTGTGGTTTATTTTGTTCTCTTTTTTTTCTCTTTTTTTTCTTTTATAGGTGGCTTCCCTGATCTCAAATTTACCTAGAGGTAATGAAGAAGAGGTGGTCCCGTGGCTGGGCTCTGGACAACCTGCCAATGGGCTATTAAGCACGACAACTTACTAGCCATACCACCCTAGAGAGTTCATTAGCTACCCAATTTCTGTCAGAATCTCCGAGGAGTGAATCTGTGCAAAAATGTGTGCAGATGCTTAGACTAAAAGTCTTTCTGAGTTAGAGGTTGAGTTGATAAGTCGTATACTTATCACCTTATTTAGTTAGTGGATTAGAGTAGCTTAAGGTTGTAAGGATTTGAAGCTAAATCCATATTTTAACAGACACCAGGGCTGATTAAGCCTGAAGGCCTGAAAAGTCTAAGTGTTCAAGTTCTTTCCATATTATTTCCCACTATTAACAAATTTCTAATGCCTAAATTTTTTTCTTCCTAAATTCAAATTTTTTTATATATATATTTATTCTATTCAGACTGATTAAATGACCTCAGAATCATGCAATTTACCACCCCCCCCGCCCCATGCTTAAGTTGGACAATGTCCTCATTGACAAATACATGGATGCATCAGGTGTTCGAAAAGATATTATCTGAGTGACGTAGAATACCTGATCAGTCTGAATCTTCTGGGTTGCCTCCCAGGAAGCGCTGAGTTTAACGCCTTCGGCTAGGCATAGTGCACAAACAGGAATGGTTTGGGTCAAGGAGGCATGTACAAAATCAGCCAGACCCAAAATCAGAAGTCCACAGATGCAAACAAGGTTGTGGTGGAGTCCCGTTCCTAAGGGGTGGGAATTCTGCAGCAGATGTATCATGCATGCCTGTGTCAGATCCTCTCTTAGTCTGCGGGCATGCAAAGAAGCTGATATGGATGAGCGCACGCCGAATATGACATGTCAGACACTAAAGATGTAGGTTTTATACTCAGCTTGTGTCCCCATAAAATTGTAATCCGTCAAAGGTGTATCAATTCCAGTGCATTCGAGTTGCAGGATCTTTATTCATGTAGGGCAGGTAACAAAATCAAGAGTTTCATAATGAGCCCTACAATCAAGCATGAGGTCTCTCTCCAAAGACGAATCCATCTCTTCCGCAACTACAGTTTCATTGCTCATTCCCTCCAAGCCCTTGACCTCAAGAATATTTTCTTCAACGTCCTTTATATCAGATTCACTGTTTGAGGTTGCATTAGAGGTAGGGCCAATTTCATCCTCTAGTTCATATTCTTTCTCTCGGCCTTCCTCCAAATTTGTGATAAGGATCCCAACTGATTCATAATCGATTTCTTTGAAATTGTAACTCCATTCCCCATCTCCTATGTTAGCCGTTGTTCCCATCGGATCACTTCTCTCGAGCCGGTTAGATTCGATTTCAAGACATCTCCCCTCATATTCTCAGTTTCCTCCTGATGTTTGTCCTCAATGCTCCCCAAATTGAGTTCCGAGGAATCCTCAATGACCTTATCCATTGAGTTGTCCAACTCCTGGGGGGTATCAATGGTGGACTGAACCAAATTAGGGTGACTGGGTGTAGTCCAATTGATCATGGTAGGTCCTTGATTTACGAATTCCATGAATGGCGTTGTGTGCAACAGCTTTCTCTGGCCTTCTTCCCCCAATTGTTGGAACATATCCAACATGGCCTATTGCCCTTTAACCAATTCTTGATTCTGTCTGTGTAACTCTAACTGGAGGTTATCAAGAATTGACAGGGTGTCATTTGGTGTCCTTTGGATTTCCTCCTTGAAATCCAGGTTAAGAGAGTATGGTTGAGGTTGTGGATTAGAATCCATACTGGGGTTTAGGTTCTTGGGTGGGTCCTCTATTCTATCATGTTCAGGGTCCAGTTCTTCAAGAGGAACCATTCTCTGTTTGGTCCTACTCTAGAATAGTTGAGGTTCTAAGTCCTCCTCCCAGTCAGATTCTTCATCAAGGGACCAAATCAAAGGTTGATGATCCTGGGCTTGCCTAGATTTCTGATCATTCTCTGATTTCCATTTGTCTAGAATTCCTTCCAATCCAAAGGTCAAGTAGGAAAGGTTGTTAAATTCAGATGACCTTTCTTGGTTATTATCCTGAGAAGGGTAGGGTTCTTGGTGTTCTCCTAGAGTGTAGGTCCTATCAAAGTGGTTAGAGAGCGGGTGGGACCTAAATGATGAGGCATCGTGAGGAGAATCGAGATATGGAGTCCCACGATTTGAATCATACCCTTGAGTGGATATGTTGGGTGTATCCCAATAAGAGGTTGGTGCGGTTTGGTCATAACTGGGACAGTTGGGCTAAGAGGGATATTCTAGGTCGTACCCCCAACTTGGTGGTTGGTTATCCCAAGTAGGTTGTGGATATGGTCTACTTGGGTTAGCATACAAATCATGTTGGGGGTAGTTTGGGTAAGATGGATAGGCATTGAAATCCATGGTTTGGAAGAAATGGAGGGATGCGGGAAGAAAAAATGAGAGAGAGTTGTGTGTTCAACCAAGCAAACAAGCCTAGTCTTTATGGTGTATTCCTTAGGGGACCTAGAAATCTCCAAAAGGGTGATTAAGTCCGTAAGCACTGGACTCCCCTTCCCAAAGCTAATCTGGCCAGGTTGATTATGAGGGGATTGCAGGGAAGGTTCTTCCTTTGGCTTACGTCGCCAGTTCCATAGACCCCACAACCACGGTCGTTTGACACTACCCCGCAGCCTAGTCACCAAATTCTACTAAAGGAATGAAAGCCAAGTGCCCAGCGAACAAAACCCCGCCTCTCAAGACTTAACCTAGTCCTGCCTAGGGCACGTCTACTCTGTTTTAAAAGGGCTATGACAGTACTTGTGCTAGGGTTATGTGATGAGGCGTTGATTGGGGTAGTGCCTCTTAGTTTTCCAATTTCAGTGTGTGTGCTCCTATCAAAACATGGTTTTCAAGCAAGGATTTTTTAAGATGTGGTGTCTTTTAATGTTTCATCCTTACTTTTGTGTCTTTTAGGATTGACGTGTCTTATTGTTTTCAGACAAGTTTCAGTGGGCACGTCAAGTTTTTCACACAATTCGGTGAAAGTAGATTTCCTTTTGTGTAGAGGCTCTAAAACCCTAATGTACTCATCCTAGTGATCATGCAGCTTTTATTAGATGAGTCAATTTTAGGGTTGAGTGGTGCGGTCCAAGTCAATTCAAGGTGGCTTCGCAAACATCACTCAAAAAGAAAAAAGAACACTCCAAGAATCTTAGATTATTCAGAATGTTAGAGTGTTTTTTTTTTTTTGCTGGGTGATGTGTTATGTGGATCAAGCAAGCATGCACCACGCCAATTTTTTTCAGTTTTACAATTTTTTTTAGATTTTTAAGCAAGAAAACAACCATGGGTGAAGAAATACTCACGACCAGTCCTTGTTGCGCTACTCCCTTGTTACCGTCATGAGTAGCACTGCTTCGCCGTCCAAGCGTCAAATTCCTGCAACCATAAAGTAGAAGGAGATAAGGAGTTAGACGATGTGAGCATAGATGTAAAATGGAAGTGACAAAATAAATCCGTTGCCTCCTCGGCAACGACGCCAAAAACTGACATGGCATGTGGCGCGTGTGTTTAAAAGAGTCGTTATAGCTTGCGCTTGCAACGTCGGCTTTAAAATGAAGAAATGGACGTGAGTCCGAGTGTCGATCTCAGGGAGGCGTGAAAACCAGATTTTTCTTGTCACTTAATGTCACGGAAATAGTGGGTTTTTGCTTGCGAAAAGTCATGGGTGAAAAGCAACTGAGAGAGAGAGAAAGAGGGAGAGAGAGGTTAAAGTTAGAATTGTTTCATTCACACATGCAACTTTAAACATAAAAGAGGGCAAGTAACTAGATGAGAAACAACTTCATTTGCCATGCAACTTTACTTTATAATTACAATACTAGATAAATGCTTGAACATAAGTAAAGTAAAGCTTAAGATAAAGAGGGAAAGAGAGAGAGAGAGAAGACGGCGAGGTAGCCACGGCAGTGGAGGGGGGCTCCGTCGGCGGCTCGTCGTCTCCAGCAATTACAAAGAGGGCAAATGGTAGCTAGGAGGGGGTAAAACACTTGCAAGTGGAGTGAATGCCTCCCATGGGTAGTTGGAAGGGGTTTAAATTGGAAGAAGGGCTTTCCAAATGAAGAAGGGGTTTTAGTGACATCTAGGACGTCGCTAAAACCCTTCCCAAATCGTCATTGAAGGCCCCTGCCCAACGGTCATTCGCGCGCATGTGTTCTTCACGCCTAATCCGCGTGCGCGCGTCGTAAGCTGTCCGATTGAAGATCAGACGGCTGAGCTTCCGTGCGGGGAGCAGGCGCAGATTGCGTGTCTGGTCAAGGCGCATCTACAAGCGCCACGTCTCGCAATCGCACCCGTCCTCTCGCCGATCTATAGTCCAATTTCAGCCGTGCGCACCTTCGCCTTCGATTTGCTGCGCGGTGCGTTTCGATCCTGCATCGCGTGAGCACGGGTGAGCGCTTCGACCGCTGCGCTACTCTATATGGATGGTTGCGATAGTGCGACGGTGCTCGGCTACTGCCGACCGTTGGATGGAGATCCGATGGCCGTGATCTGCTGCGGGCGAAGAGTGTAGCAATGGCGCTGGAGATGGTGTGGCGTTCTCAGCCATCCGATCGAAGATCGGACGGCTCAGATCATTCTGCGTTTGTTGGAGGGGGCTGGGCGAGGCGTGCGAGTGTTGATCGGGTGCCATGTGGCACCTTGTGAGCTGTTGATCGTTAGATCAATGGCCATAACTTCCTAGGTTAATTGCGGTTGCTCCGGATGTTGGATTTGGTCGATTTTGAGTCCGTTGGGCTCCGTTCGTCGCTCTGAATCCATCCGTGCAGTCCGATTGCTCATCAGAGGCCTATTTTGACATGTCCGTGTACACATGGCCGTTAATAATGTATTATAAGCAATCTTGATGTGCAATGCATGTGATGCTCCTATTCCTATTTATGATGTGCTATTTGTGCATTTCGCGCTTAAGATAAACCCCAATTGACAGATTTATCTCCCTAAGATGCAATGTTATCACGCCACCTCTTGGTTGCCAAATTTAGCAACCAAGAGGCATTCAAATTGAGATCCACATTTTTTGGATCTCGAAACCACCTCTATCCTCTCATGGCCAGCCACTCTTGGGCTCTTTCTAGAGAGTTCCACACCTCTCTAGAGAGAATCCCTTAGGTATATAAAAAGACCCAATGGGTGGCCATTTGCACCCATTCACTTCCTTGGCTCCATTCACATCCACCTTCACTTAGGCTAGCCACTCCATCTCCATGAGTTCACCACCACCATGAAGGACACCATACCGGGATCCTGGATCACTCCTCTCTCTCTCCAAGGGTCGGCCTAAGCTTCATTGGCCGCCCCTCATTCTCCTCCTAACCACTCCAAGGCCATCGAGGACCACCCACGAATGCCCTTTTGTTCTGCTAGATCTAGATTAGTAGTTTAATCTTCATAGTTTTACTACTTTTTATTATTGCTTAGTAGTGTAGTCCTTATTCTCCCTGAATGGTGCATGCAAAATCCCCCCGTAGATTCTTGTATGCAATCATTTTCTGGTAGCTAGATTTCCATTTTAAGCATTTCTGTACAAGCTTTCCTCTACAGTTCTTGTTGCAAACAACTCTCCAATGGAATGAATGAAAAATGCATTTATATATATATATATATCTATGTTTTGAAATCACCATGAGCTTATTGATTGCTATTGAACGTATACGAATCGTTACGCTAACGTGTTCGGTTTTGGAAAACCTGTCGTTGTAGTTCGAAAGCGAAGAATTCGTGTTCAATAAATAAAATTTATACTGAAATTAAAATTCCGAGTCGAACACAGGGAGGCGGACGTTTGATTTAAAAACTACGCATTTCTTTTTATTTGTCACGAAATAATTCAATTTAAAACTATCTAATTATTTACAATAAATAGAAGAGAGAGAGAGAGTAAGAGAGAAAGAGAATATTACACAGAGAAATCAAAATGAGATGTGGAATAAACAAGGAATTTATCATTGAGGAGATTGTTCATTACAACTAGAAAGTATAAAACAATTACACTAGAAAGCAATAAATTTACTCTAGAAAGTATTAAAAGAATGGAGGGAGAAATATCCTCCTCGACGATTGCTTGGAGGACGAGCACAACTACACTAGAAAGCAGTAAATCTATACTAGAAAGTAGTAAAAAGAATAGGGAGAGAGAAATCCTCCTCGACGGTTGCTTGGAGGATGAGCCGGACGAGACGACGCCTGGATGAAGGGGAACAAAGCAGGACAAAGGAGGACGAAGTAGAAGAACGGGAACGAAGCAGCACTCCGTCGTCGTCGCGGGATCCACTTCCGAAGGGGGACGAAAATTTAGACTTTATCTGGCGAGGAGCATCCCGGGTGTGGGACAAGCTTCTCTTGAGCTTTGGAGGGGTAGAGAGGAGAAGGAAGGGATGAGAATTTCGTATGGAGGGGGTCTCCTTTTATAGTTGCAAGGAGTGGGGGCAAATTGGATATTACAACTTCAAAATAATAAATGAGGGGTCTTTAGTGACAGATAAATCCGTCACTAAAGCCCCCAACGTGGGCGTAGCTTCCACACCCACGCGCGCCGCTTCAGCTGCCCGCGCGCTCAACACCATCGCACGCACTTTGATTATCAGCCGTCCGATCACAAGGTCGGACGGCTTAAGACGCATCTCCGCCCGCTGCGCTGCGCCCGCCTGGCGCTTGCGATCGCACGTGACGCCGCGTGTTAAATCGCGCGTGAACATTATTGGGCGCGCGCGGCCATCCGATCGCGATCCAACGCCCGCTCGCGCCCAATCGCTCGGGCCTCCAGTCCTCTGCTGCGGCTCAAACCCGCGCCCGCCGGTCGCATAAGCGCGCTCGACCGCTGCGCTACGGGGCGCGGATGGTCAAACGGACGCTTTTAAGCGCGGCCGACCACAGCAGTTGGATCAAGATCCAACGGCAGAGAGCGAGCGGGTGCGGGGCCTTCGTAGAATGCGTGTGGCCGTTTGGGCGACCGAGATGGTGCCACATGGTGCCATCTTGGCCGTCCATCTTCTGGAAATTGTAGATGGTGCCGCGGATGTCAGATTGACTTGATTTTTGTGTCGTTGGGCTACGATCTTCGATCTGAATTCATCCATGCGGTCGGATTTGTCATCTGAAGTGAGGATCTTCACCATCCTGGCCCTTGATCTACTAGGGTTCCCCGGTCACTATCTGATGCTTCGGATGCCTGATTAGGGTGATCTTGGAGTCGCTGAACTCCAATCGTCGCCCTGATCACATCCATACGGTTGGATCTTTGATCCGAGGCCCTGATAAAATGTTTGCCCTGTCCAAGCACATAAAAGGAGACAATTAACCTCCATTTTATTCAAACTACTCTAAATGCAAGATGATGCATGTTATGCAATATTTATATCATGAAATGCAATCCTATGCTTAAGAACATGCTTAAATAGACATTTTAAGTAGTGTAAATATGTTTACATCATACCCCCATGCCTATCTTTTGCTAGTCCCTAGCAAAAACTATATGCTACTTATAAAAGAATTAGGTTGGATTATTTGGACCTGAGTTATTTTCAATCATTAAGAAATTGTTTACTTAGGAACTGAACTTTCAAAGACACAACAGCGCCTGGGTATCAGCCAAAATGCAGACCGCCTCAAGCCCTCGCCTTATTCAAAGAAAAATTTATTTTTCTCTTTTTACTCTTTTTTAATTTTTTTTTTGGATTTTCAAATTTTAGGGTTGAAGAGTGGCTTTCTACGGCCATTCAACTCACCCAAGATTTTATGAGAACCCTAAGTTTTAAGCATCTTATTGTGATTGTGATAGACTCGTTGACCGGCAATTAAAATGGACTTCGGATTTCTACGCCTCTAGGTGACCTCAAAAAGAATTTTTCCTAAAGGTGTATCTTTACAACCGGTAGCTTTCTCCTTACTTTTATTTTTTACGGGGTCAGCACAAGGGTGAATCCAGTGTATATCTCCCCGGTTTATTCTACTTCTCCGCTTCTTCCTAAGTGTTTTGGGAATTTTTAGTGCATTTTCTGAGCTGGGTTCTGGACAACCGGTCGATGAGTTGTTACCACCAACAACTTGTCAGCCATACTCGTGCGGCGAAGTGTGGCTTATTTATTTTTGTGCTTTTCTCCTTTTCTTTTTTGATTTTTTTTTGTTTTCTTAAGTAGGTGGCTTCCCTGGTCTAAGATTTACCTAAAGGCAGCAAAAAGAGAAAGGTCCAGTGACTGGGCTCTGGACAACCTACCTATGGGTTGTTACCCACGATAACTTGCCAGCCATATCACCCTAGAAGGTTCATTAGCTACCCAAATTCCGTTAGAATCGCTGAACAACGAGTCAGTGCAAAGAAAGTGTGTAGATGCTTAAAACTCAAAATTCCCTCAAATCAGAGGGCAGGTTGATAAGTCATGTACTTATCACCCAAACTTATTTATTCCAATCATAATAGAATTATGATGGTGAGGACTCAAAGACAAATCCACATTTTAGTGGATACACAGGCTAATTAAGTCCAAAGACCTGAAGGGTCTTTGTGTTCAGATCTTAATGTAGTATTTCCTAAGATTGAAAATTTTCTTAAACCCGAATTCTCTTTCCTAATTCCGAAATTTTTTTTTATAAAAGAAAATAAAACAAATATACAGGGCTGACGAATGAATTCAGAGATGAATATCCACCCCCCCATGCCTATCTAATGCAATGTCCTCATTGTATTAAGAAGACATAAACAAGAGTGGAAATGCGAAGAAAGCACCTGAATTGCGTGAATGTCAGGTCCGTTCTGAGATGAAAACTAAGAAAAACTGTATATATACTGAATTTAGTGCCTTCAGCTAGGCACACTATACAAAGAAAAAAAAAATGAAGAAATCACAAGTGCAGGTCAGAATCAGAATGAACAGAAGAATCCTCTGACCTGTCAGCAGAGGTCCACAGATGTGGACCAGATTGTGGTGCAGACCCACACCCCATAATCGAGAATATCCTAGGTTCTGGATAAAAATTATCCAAAACCTGAAATCAGAATGCAAGTGGGGTCGGGCCTGCGATTTATGAGGATGCAACCCAAGACTAAAAAGTCAGGTTACAGAGAATTGAAGCTCAAAAGGATAATCGTTGAATGTGTGCTTGAGTTGAACATCCTCGAAACAAATGTTGTAAGGGTTCTGATTTGATGGTTTTAGCTTAAAAGGAACCCTTCGACTCAATCTTCCATTTCCTCCAAAATTAACTTCCCAAATCAAAACTTCCCAGCTCCTATCCTCCTCATTCAGCATATCAAATTCCAGGACCTCTTGCATATTCATCACCCCGTTTGAAATCTCCAAGTCTAAATGATGTGGCAGAATCAAAATTGACTTGGGTCTAATTATCTAAGAATTAGAATCATCAATAAGCTCAACAGGGTGTAACTAATAATCAGGGCATTGAATTGATTCCTCTAGAAAATGCGATTCTGGATCCGTAATGTGTGCCCTAATAAGATCAGTTTCCTCAGTTATTGGGCTATCAAATGATCTATCAGATTCCTCAGGCCCAATCGTCTCACAGAAATCGTGTTCAGAAAACTCGCATGAGACTTCGCAACTTGAATCTTCACCATCAAGATCTGTATCAATGTATGTCCCAAAATCATTTGTCACTTTCTGTTCCAAGGAGACATACATTTCCTCGTAACCCGGCTTAGCGATCTCAGGTGAAGAAATCATATCATCCTTAATTGGTTGTTTTAATTCAATCTGGTCAGCCTCGTAACACGTGTCCCCCCAACAGGTGCCTGAGCAGGTTCTGTCATTGGCTTTCCTGAAGAGGGTTCATCCTGGGAATTATTCCAAGATTGAATCAAAGCAACCACGAATCTCATCCTCAATTTCGCTAATTTCCCAAGTAGAAACTCACCTGGGTTCTTATCCTTAACATCCTGGAGCCAATCCAACAAAGACTTGTTTAAATCATCAATCATTTCAATCAGGGGCTCCAATCTCTCAATGCAAGGTCTTGGCTGAACTTCTAAAGATTGTATGATATTCCTCAAGTTAGCCAGAACCTTATCTTGAACCTGGTTAACCTGAACCAAATGAGTTGGTTCAGGGTTGGGCGGGTTTGGGCTCAATGCAAGGGAATTAACGAATTGAGATTTGTTATACCCTTCCTGATAATAGGTCATTTCAGATTGTTGAAAAGATGGTGATGACCTAAAGGCAGTGAAATCAAAGGATGGGTAAGGATTAGTGTATCCTTCTTGATTGTAGATCGTATTATGCTGTTCATGAAAGGAAGACGATCTATAATCGATGTAGCTCTGAGAAGGATAGAAATCAGAATCAAAGTGTTCAGGGTTAGACCCTAAACACGGGGGTCCGGAATTGTATCCCCAATCCAAATTATCCCAACTGACTGATGGTTGATTACAATACGAGTTGGGATAATCGTCATGCTAAGGATAATTCACAACAGGAGGGAAAGAGCGGGAATGCGTGAAATATGTGGAAGGATTCATGAGACACGGGAGGAAGAAAGGCACCCTGCAATACAAACAATCAAACCTGTCCTTAAATGGGTTAGCCTAAAGACCTACAGACTCTCAAAACCCGTCTTGAGATAAAAGAACGATTTGATCTACTTCCGTCTGTTCAATCCAACCAGTTAGAAGGATGGACTGGGGAGAAGGTTCTTCCTTCGGCTTGCACCTCCGGTTCCTAGTGTACCCCCCAGCCGCGATCGTTTGACTCTACTCCCCTAGCTAGACATCAGATTGAACAGTAGAAATAGACTAATCAAAAATAATCTTGTTCTGAGTTCTGAAAAGCGAGTTCAATCCTTAAGGCCAACGTCTACTCTGTTTTATTTAAGGCTAGGTTTGAATGTGCTTTGGAATGTGATGGGCCCTTTAAATGGGTTGTGCCCTTAATGATTGATTGATTTGTGTGTGCGTGCACAACCAGTGATTTTCAAGCAAGATTATTTTTGATGTGGTGAATTTTAAGGTTCAAATCTTGCTTAGTAGCTTTTAGGATTCAACTTTAGGTGTTTTCAAACAGGTTTCGTTGGCACACCAGGTTTTGCAAGCACAGGTGAAAATATTTTCCTTTAAAGTTTAAAAAGAATGTGGAGTGCCTGGTAAATCCCTAAGAGTTGAACCTAATTGGTAGCTACTTGATGAGTTGATTTTAATTGAAGTGGTGCAGCCCAAACAACTCAAACAACTGGCCACAAATGCACCACTAAGTTAGGCACACAAAGATGGTTAACCTAGAATGATTTCTACTCTTTTATGTGTTGCTTTATGTCTACCGGTTCCACAGATCAGAACCCGGTTGAGTAGAAACAAATCAATTAGTTTAAGTGCCTTTGAATGTGGGTGTATGTTGTGTGTTTGTTGAAAATTACCCCACAAAATTATCTTTTTTTTTTTTTTTAAATGAAGGTGGAATGAATGTGAGTGAGAATCCAAACAACCAAACTATTCCTATGATTTATGCAAACACCTAGGTTAACTGGAATTTGGATTTAATGTGGTGAATGAAATCTATGGAGGGGGAAAGAATGGGGGATAACTTATAAAACCTTCCACAACACTTTACTCCAATCTACCGCTTTTTCTCGTCTCAAAAGAGTACCTGCAATTACAATAAGAAAGGAGAAAAGTGAGGTAAATGATTTGTAAGTTACAAAACGCGAAGAGAAATCAAAGAGCATCACCTCCCTGGCAACGGCGCCAAAATGTTGAACGTATACGAATCGCTACGCCAATGTGTTCGGTTTTGGAAAACCTGTCGTTGTAGTTCGAAAGCGAAGAATTCGTGTTCAACAAATAAAATTTATATCGAAATTAAAATTCCAGGTCGAACACAGGGAGGCGGACGTTTGATTTAAAAACTACGCGTTTCTTTTTATTTGTCACGAAATAATTCAATTTAAAACTATTTAATTATTTACAATAAATAGAAGAGAGAGAGAGGGTAAGAGAGAGAGAGAGAATATTACACATAGAAATCAAAATGAGATGTAGAATAAACACAGAATATATCACTGAGGAGATTGTTCATTACAACTAGAAAGCATAAAATAATTACACTAGAAAGTAATAAATTTACTCTAGAAAGCATTAAAAGAATGGAGAGAGAAATATCCTCTTCGACGATTGCTTGGAGGACGAGCAAAACTACACTAGAAAGCAGTAAATCTATACTAG
This sequence comes from Thalassia testudinum, assembly GCA_037157565.1. Taxonomy (NCBI): domain Eukaryota; kingdom Viridiplantae; phylum Streptophyta; class Magnoliopsida; order Alismatales; family Hydrocharitaceae; genus Thalassia; species Thalassia testudinum. Next base: position 14,067,998 of record JAZHRO010000065.1, on the reverse strand, counting down.
AAAGCAGTAAAAAGAATAGGGAGAGAGAAATCCTCCTCGACGGTTGCTTAGAGGACAAGCCGGACGGGACGATGCCTGGACGAAGGGGAATGAAGCAGGACGAAGGAGGACGAAGCAGAAGAACAGGAACGAAGCAGCATGCCGTCGTCGTCGCGGCATCCACTTCCGAAGGGGGACGAAAATTTAGACTTCATCTCGCAAGGAGCATCCCGGGTGTGGGACAAGCTTCTCTTGAGCTTTGGAGGGGTAGAGAGAAGGAAGGGATGAGAATTTCGTATGGAGGGGGTCTCCTTTTATAGTTGCAAGGAGTGGGGGCAAAATGGACATTACAACTTCAAAGTAATAAATGAGGGGTCTTTAGTGACGGATAAATCCGTCACTAAAGCCCCCAACGTGGGCGTAGCTTCCGCGCCCACGCGCGCCACTTCAGCTGCCCGCGCGCTCAATGCCATCGCACGCAGTTTGATTCTCAGCCGTCCGATCACGAGATCGAACGGCTTAAGACGCATCTCTGCCTGCTGCGCTGCGCCCGCCTGGCGCGTGCGATCGCGCGTGACACCGCAAGTTCAATCGCGCATGAATGCTATTGGGCGCACGCGGCCGTCCGATCGTGAACCAACGCCCGCCCACGCCCAATCGCTCGTGCCTCCAGCCCTCTGCTGCGGCTCAAACCCACGCCCGCCGGTCTCATAAGTGCGCTCGACTGCTGCACTACGGGGCGCAGATGGTCGAGCGGACGCTTTTAAGTGCGGCCGACCACAGCAATTGGATCAAGATCCAACGGTGGAGAGCGAGCGGGTGCGGGGTCTTCGTAGAATGCGTTCGGCCATTTAGGCGGCCGAGATGGCGCCACGTGGCGCCATCTTGGCCATCCATCTTCTGGAAGTTGTAGATGGTGCCACGGATGTCGGATTGACTTGATTTTTGTGTCGTTGGGCTGCAATCGTCGATCCGAATTTATCCGTGTGGTCGGATTTGTCATCTGAAGTGTGGATCTTCACCATCCTGGCCCTTGATCTTCTAGGGTTCCCCGACATTATCTGATGCTATGGATGCCTAATTAGGGTGATCTTAGAGTCGTTGAACTCCAATCGTCGCCCTGATCACATCCATACAGTTGGATCTTTGATCTGAGGCCCCGATAAAATGTTTGCCCTGTCTAAGCACATAAAATAAGATAATTAACCTCCATTTTATTCAAACTACTCTAAATGCAAGATGATGCATGTTATGGAATCCTATGCTTAAGAACATGCATAAATAGACATTTTAAGTAGTGTAAATGTGTTTACATCAATTGCCATCCTATTTGCGTGATTCAAGTTGCCTGTTTTCAATTGTTTATCTATTCCGCAACAAGCATGTTGTTTCCTGAAATATAGAAAATCCAACAATAGATGCATTTTCTGTAAACAGTCACCACCTCACTAGAATCGTGCGCACAGAAACTCACACATTCACCTTTGTGATTTATTTAACACATGCGCACGTAATCAGAGTTCATAATAGAAGTAGTGAAACCTTAATCAGGAGATTGGAAACCGACGTGCGATTTTAAACAGAGTAGAGTGGTATAAGATCGAATTCTAGAGTAGAACAAACACCTCCCAAAGACGAACGACCGGGACTCAAGTCTCGTTATCTTTTAAATATCTTTGTTTGGCCGTATTACACACTATACTACGACGCTTTTTCCTAGCAAACATGCACTTTACGCATAACAAATGGCACCGTTGCCGAGGAGGCAACGTCATTTTCTTTGATTTCGATCTTTTAAACTATCACTGACAAATCTCTCTCTACTTTGTTTTTGATGTACAGGACAACACAGAAGAAAAATGGGATCTACGCACACAACGAGCGCGGCGAAGAAAAAATCAGGTGCACATCATCTCCCCTTTAGATTAGGTTTCCTTTTTTGAACTCTAGGAGTAGATTTACTTTCTGCAAGTCCTTTTAAAAAAGAAAAAAAATATAGATTAGGTTTCTTTTGAATCCTAGGTTAGTTTGAAAGAAAAAAGAAAAAAAAAAAGATATTTCCTTTGAATCCTTTGAAAAATCCTTTTTGAAAAAAAAATTGTAAAAGTTTTTGAAAAAAAAAACATTTTTGATGGAAAGCTTGGATTTCAACCCAAAACCCTCTTTAAAAGCTTTTCCATCATCTTCTAATTTTCGGCCAGATTGCAAGTCTGATTTAAAAATTCGATTGCCGAAAAATTAGTAAGCAAAAAAATTCTGAAAGTTGGGCCAAACTTTCATTTTCAAACCATCTTTCAAACGCCACCATTATTTTTAAAAATTTCTAAGTATAAAATTTTTAAAAATTCACGAAGTGCACGAGGGTCAGACTGACCCAGATTCAAAATTTTTCAAATTTCAAAATGCTATTCTGAGCAATCCACGAATCTATTTTGACTAAAAATGGTGGGGTTTGAAATATAATCTAATTGGATTTATTTTCCATATTTTTTCCAAATTTTTGAAGGTCAATTGATACTTTTCAAAATGAATAATCGACCAGGGGTCAAAATTCCAAATCTGACCCCCTAACATTCAAAAATCCCTAAAAATTCGATGGAAATAGTAAAAATTCCAAAAAAATATTCTCTAGGAAGCTAATTGAAAAATGAATCTACTCTCAAAATTTCAAGTTAATTGGATTCCAATTATTGTCAGAGAACGAACATTACTTTTGTGGTCTGCTGAAACAGAACAAACCCTAAAAGTGCATGAACCTTAGGGTTAAATCTTTAGGGTTACAACTTAGGGACCACACTTGGGCTAACCTAGACTTAATCAAGTCTAGTACTTATTCGATGAGCTTGGTCACCTTGTGGGCCACTCACCAAGAGAAACCCCCAACTGAAGAAAACAAGCTAAAATCAATTCTAAAGCACAAAATCAACCTGAATTCATTATCATACTATTGGGTGTTTGCAACCTCTCTTGCCAAACCTGGTTACTAAGTCTGCGGGGTAGTGTCAAACGACCGTGGCTTAGGGGTTAATGGAACCGGAGGCGTAACCCAAAGAAAGAACCTTCCCCTTAGTCCCCTCGTAATCAGACTGTCTTGATTAGCTTGAGAGGTGGGAATCACTTTCACTCGGTTGAACGATGACTTTTTCTTCAGGAATTCAAACTTCTAAAGAAAAATCTGGTCACCCAATCCATAAGGACCATTTGATTGATAGGGTCTTAGCCTTGTCCTGCTTGGCTACACCAACCCAGGGGTTGGGTGGTGTATGCAAGGAAGGTCACTTAGACCTCACTTGGTTGGACCTTGGGAGCCACTCCCAAGGAGGTGAGCCACCTTGCCAGGACCATATTCTCCCCCCACTTCTTCTACTCCCAGAGCCACCATGGAAAAGCCTAGACCTAGACCTAGACCGGGTCAAGATATCGAGAATCTAGACCCGATGGCTCGTCTGGAAGCCCGAGTAGCCAAATCCGAGGAGCGGCATCAGCAGAGCATGGATCTCATCTTGACGGCACTTGACAGGATGCAGCACCCTCCGCGAGGAGAACAACTATGGGATTTCTATGACCCAGCTGCACAAATCGTCGCACCTTTAGTCAGAATTCCCGCAGGCGGAGACGCGTTTGAGCTCAAGCCCAATGTGATTGGGTTGATCAGCAGTCATTTCTACAGGAACTCAAGCGAAGATCCGTTCCAACACCTTGAGGACTTGAGTCAACTCACTGAAACGATTCGACCCAGGAATATCGATCTCGGGATTGTTCTAATGAAGCTTTTCCCGTTCTCCCTGAGGGACAAAGCTTCATACTGGTTCAAGACCATTGGGAAGCCAATTGGAACCTGGACAGAATTACGACGTGAATTCCTGCAAAAGTTCTTCCCAAACGGTCGAACAAACGCAATGCAGCATACAATCACGACTTTCTCCCAAGGAGCTGGGGAGAAGTTACATGAAGCTTAGGACAGATTTTACGACCTTCTCCAGAAATGCCCGCACCATGGTATACCCAGATGGCACCTGGATCAGATTTTCTACCATGGGCTGGATGACACACATCGATATCTAGCCGATGCATCCAGTGGCAGGAATTTCCTCGCAAAAGATGAGAACAACGCATTTGAGTTGTTTGAATCATTAGCAGAGAACTCGATGAATGTCGCATCCATGAACCAATTCCAGCGGCCTGGTCAGCAGCGGGTTGGTGTCCACGAGGCTCACATCGAGTCTATTCGAGCCGACATGGATATCATCGTCAAGAAGCTGGATAGAATAAACCTAATCGAGAAAAAGATTGACCAGATTAGTCAGGGTCAATCTGACTTGAGCTCTGCCATTTCAAAACCCTCCTATGCACCCCGAGCCCCTCCTACTCGAGTTAATCTACTCACTCGGGATGCATCTTCTTCGTATTTACGAGATCCCACATATTAGGATCCCATAAATAATCCAGATCTAGCACCCTACGACCAGGGTTACGCACCACCCACAAATTATAATGCATATCCCCTTGACGGATATACGTCTCAAACATCTTCGGCCTACGAGGACGTCAATGCCATCCAAGGATACAGGCGTAATAACCCATATTTAGAGGCGTATAACCTTGGTTGGAGCCAACATCCGAACTTCTCCTAGTCTGGTAAGTCATAGAGACCACATCAAGATCCACACTACCAGACCAGGCAATACGGGAATGCTCAAAGCACATACCATAGGCAGCAGCCATTCTCGCATTAGCAGCAACCCCGCTCTTTATACCAGTCGCTGCACCAAGCTGCCAACCACCCTCTAAAGCGGGTTGATCCTTTGGAGGCACTAAAAGAGGAGTTACAAGAATCAATGAGGAAATCAACACAAGACAGCTTGCAGATTATGAAGGCGATGGCTGATCAGATACAAACCATACAGAACATGCAAAACCAGCTGTTGCAAGAGCATAGGACTCAGGGAGCCTTGCCCTCCAACCCGTCCCGAATCCTCGATATGTGCAGAACCAGGGTGCCTCACCTAGGTTTCAGGCTCCATAGGGACAGGCACACGCCTTACTACAGGTGCCTCCTGCACCACCCGGTTACATGCAAGGCCAGTTGCCTTTGCAGAACCCCGTGTATTCTGCCCCTCCCTCTCCCCCACCACCTCATAGACAGCAATCCGATGCACATGCTGTCTCTTTGAGGAGCGGAAGGAAGACATTCGACCCACCACATAGGCCGGTGGGTCCTGATTTTTCCCACCCTTCACCACAGGTGGGTCCGACTCCTTCCTCATCTCAGGAGCCACCTACGGTAGATAAGGGTAAGAGGCCACTTAACCCTGAGATTCCCATCCCTTTTCCTGAGACTCTGACACGAAATGCAATACAGAAAAAGGACAAGTGAAATTTTGAGGACCTGAAATTGATGTTCAAGGAAATACATATTCAGGCCCCCTCCTCGAGGCAATCTATCACATTCTCGCTGTCGCTAGGTTCTTGAAGGACTATTGTACCCCGAAGCAACAGTCGAGAATTGGACGACAGGCGGTACTGTTGAAAGAGGCTAACACCGTGATTCTAGCTGACTTACCGCCGAAGAAGAAAGACCTCGGTACCCCACTCATATCCTGCTTCTTGCAGGATTCTCAATCTGATCGGGCCCTTCTAGATCTGGGTTCATCCATCAACCTAACTCCTACTACCGTATTTGATTGATTTCGATTTGGGGAGTTGAAGCCCACCTCGGTCACGATTCAGCTAGCTGACAGATCAATCAAAACACCGAGGGGGGTGGTTGAGAACATGATCATGAAAGTCCACGGGTTCTGCTTTCCCGCAGATTTTTTCATTCTCGATATGGAAGTTCCTCCTAATCTCCGAGATGCACCAATTATTTTGGGTCGCCCTTTTCTAGCGACAGCCCAAGCGAACATTGATTGTGCATCCGGATGTATGGAGATAGCCCTAGGCAATGAGAGACTTCGACTTGACATATTCAGGGCAGCAAAGAATTTCGACTGTGATCGAATGGAGGAGGATGGAGAAGACGAAGATTTGGCATACTGTGGCAAGATTGGGCTCCTTTGTGATGACCCAATGTCTCATTCATCTGCACTATCAGGGTTCTTGGACCTCGATCCATACGGGACTGAAACCACTGCACTACACATATCTCACTGAGGATCTGACTGTTTAGGGTGTGCTTCTGACCACAGCACCCCTGAATCCAGCTATCCTAATCCATACATTACTGAATCACCCCTGTTGTTGCAGGAAGACGTGACCACAGCTAACGAGTTTCCCGTTAACGCAGTCACAACTGATTATTCCACAAGGAGTGTTGAACGAGCGAATGGCTTCGCTAACGTGTTTGGTTTTGGAAAATCTGTCGTTGTAGCTTGAAAGCGAAGAATTCTTGTTCAACAAATAAAATTTATACCGAAATGAAAATTTCGGGTCGAACACAGGGAGGCGGACGTTTGATTTAAAAACTACGCGTTTCTTTTTATTTGTCACGAAGTAATTCAATTTAAAACGGACAAATTATTTACAATAAATAGAAGAGAGAGAGAGGGTAAGAGAGAGAGAGAGAATATTACACATAGAAATCAAAATGAGATGTAGAATAAACACAGAATTTATCATTGAGGAGATTGTTCATTACAACTAGAAAGCATAAAACAATTACACTAGAAAGTGATAAATTTACTCTAGAAAGCATTAAAAGAATGGAGGGAGAAATGTCCTCCTCGACGATTGCTTGGAGGACGAGCAGAACTACACTAGAAATCGGTAAATCTGTACTAGAAAATAGTAAAAAGAATAGGGAGAGAGAAATCCTCCTCAACGGTTGCTTGGAGGACGAGTCGGACGGGACGACGCCTGGACGAAGGAGAACGAAGCAGGACGAAGGAGGACGAAGCAGAAGAACGGGAACGGAGTAGCACGCCATCGTCGTTGCGGGATCCACTTCCAAAGGGGGACGAAAATTTGGACTTTATCTTGCGAGAAGCATCCCGAGTGTGGGACAAGCTTCTCTTGAGCTTTAGAGGGGTAGAGAAGAGAAGGAATGGATGAGAATTTCGTACGAAGGGGGTCTCCTTTTATTGTTGCAAGGAGTGGGGGCAAAATAGTCATTACTGTTGGTGCTAGAGCACCACGATCATTTATTTTGATGATAACAAAACACGTGTTATTTAACATTTGCACTTGGAGTCTTAGATTTCAGGCCAATTGCAAATGTAGACGTGATTAGACGAAATTCGAGCTCGCATCCAGGACGGATTGGAGGAGCTTGATGGAGAATAGAGGAGATTCGTGAGGAGCGATAGATTGAAGATGGAAGGACAAGAAGAATAGGATAGAATTCTTTTTATTCCTTTCATGTACATTTGTCGTTATTTTCTTGCTCTTTATTTCCTTAGAAAATTATGTTAAAGAGCCTCAAAGTACCCTAACAGTAGTCCTAGGAACACCAGCACAATCCTAGGATACTTAGGTTTTCTGTAGAGAACTTAGAAAACTAATATAGGGTTTAAACAGCATTTCCTGACGTCTAATTCCCAAATCAGACGTCTGATAAAGTGTTTTAAGATGTCTGACTGTTGATTCAGACGTCTGATAACATTTAGGCTGGACATAGTTAGTTCTATCTGATGAAATCAGACGTCCAGACCTTAGACCAGACGTCTTAGGAGACGTCTGATGACCTTGCCAGACGTCCAATTAGTGGACCGTTGGCTGGCTTAATAAACACTCAAGGATATGACCGTTAGAGCCTTATCAGACGTCCTTAGGCCTTTCCAGACGTCTGATAAATGACCGTTTTGCCTCGACTGACCCGAAAATCTCTTCTCAAAGATTCTCTAGCCGTTGCAAATCCATTCCCACGAAAAAGTAGGTTTCCAGACGTCCAGACATAGTGCCAGACGTCCTGTATGTCGTCTGATGGACTTGCACTAGAACCCTGTTTAGATCTGATCCAAGTCAGGAAGAGACCCGCCCAAAATCAAACGTCTTACCTTACTTTCAGACATCTTAAAGTGATCTTCCAGACATCTGATACCAGAATTAGACGTCTGATAAGCCTGTCAGTGCAATGATTGTTCCTGATTTTGGGATGATTCACTTGGGCTTTGTACCCAACGGCTATGGAAGCTTTTCTAAGCCTTCCTAAGGCCTCTATAAATAGAGGGGAGCCTTTGACACACTTACACACATCTAAGAAACATTAGACACACCTAAGGAACATACTTTCTACCATTTTGTGTCTCTCTTGCTCTCAAAGCTCAAGTTCTACATCTTAAGAGCATCAAGCCTTCGCGTACCCGCTCTCCCACCGTAGTTCACGAGAGCGAAGTTGCGCCGTCGCGTGGCTCACGCATCCGCGTCGTCGACGCACTCCTTTCAAAGGGAAGCATCCTAATTCCTATAGAAGCTAGGTTAAAAATTATTTTGTTGGCTCTATAGGATTTCTTGTTTTATCTTTGTTATTTGGTTGGGTATTCGCTTTGCGAATTCCCGTCTCCTTCGCGAGACAAAATCCTTCTCGTGAAGAGAAGGGGTTGAGGTACGCTACCCTCGTCTAAGTAGCGTGGTTGTAATTGAGGTTGAATCACCCTCGTTTTAAAGTGATTCGATTTAGTGGATTTGATCAACTTGGTTGATCGGAAAATCCTAACTCGAGAGGGTTAGGTGGTGGTTTTCACCCGGTTTAGGTTTCCACCTAAAAATTATTGTGTACTTTGTGCGATTGTTATTTAGTGAGATTATTTATTATTTCAATTCCGCATTTTTTACGTCAAGCTGATCTCACCCCCTCCGAGTAGGGAAACTACAATTACAACTTCAAAATAATAAATGAGGGGTCTTTAGTGACAGATAAATCCGTCACTAAAGCCCCCAACGTGGGCGTAGCTTCCGCACCCACGCGCGCCTCCTCAGCTGCCCGCTTCCAATGCCCACACACGTTCTTTGATTCTCAGCCGTCTGATCGCGTGATCGGATGGCTTAAGTCACGCCTTCAACCGCTACGCTGCGCGCCCACCTGCGTGCTATCGCGCATCCATGCCACGCGTTCAATCGCGCGGGAACGCTACTTGGCGCGTGCGGCCGTCCGATCAAGATCCAACGCCCGCCTGCGCCCAATCGCCCGTGCCTTCCAGCCCTTCGCTGCGACTCGAACTCGCGCCCGCCACTCACATAAGTGCGCTCGACCACTGCGCTACGAGGCGTGGATGGTCAAGCGAACACTTTTAAGAGCGGCTGACCACAGCCGTTGGATAAATATCCAACGGCGGAGAGCGAGCGGGTGCGGGATCTTCAGAGGTTGCACGCAGCCGTTTGGGCGCCTTCCATCTTTTGGAAGTTGTAGATGGTGCCACGAATGTCGGATTGACTCGATTTTTGCGTCGTTGGGCTACGATCGTCGATCCGAATTCATCCGTGTGGTCAGATTTGTCATTTAAAGTACGGATTTACACCATCCTGTCCCTTGATCTTCTAGGATTCCCCGGTCACTATCTGATGCTACGGATGCCTGATTAGGGTGATCTTGGAGTCATTGAACTCCAATCGTCGCTCTGATCACATCCATACAGTTGGATCTTTGATCTGAGGCCCCGATAAAATGTTTGCCCTGTCCAAGAACATAAAATGAGACAATTAACCTCCATTTTATTCAAACTACTCTAAATGCAAGATGATGCATGTTATGCAATATTTATATCACGAAATGCAATCCTATGCTTAAAAACATGCATAAATAGACATTTTAAGTAGTGTAAATGTGTTTACATCATACCCCCATGCCTATCTTTTGCTAGTCCCTAGCAAAAACTATATGCTATTTATAAAAGAATTAGGTTGGATTATTTGGACATGAGTTATTTTCAATCATTAAGAAATTGTTTACTTAAGAACTGAACTTTCAAAGACACAACAGCGCCTTGGTATCAGCCAAAATGTAGACCACCTCAAGCCCTCACCTTATTCAAAGAAAATTTTATTTTTCTCTTTTTACTCTTTTTTTTTTTTTTTTTGGATTTTCAAATTTTAGGGTTTAAGAGTGCCTTTCTACGGCCATTCAACTCACCCAAGATTTTATGAGAACCCTAAGTTTTAAGCATCTTATTGTGATTGTGATAGACTTGTTGACTGGCAATTAAAACGAACTTCGGATTTCTACACCTCTAGGTGACCTCAAAAAGAATTTTTCCTAAAGGTGTATCTTTACAACTGGTAGCTTTCTCCTTACTTTTATTTTTTACGGGGTCAACACAAGGGTGAATCCAGTGTATATCTCCCCGATTTATTCTACTTCTCCGCTTCTTCCTAAGTGTTTTAGGAATTTTTAGTGCATTTTCTGAGCTGGGTTCTGGACAACTGGTCGATGAGCTGTTACCACCGACAACTTGCCAGCCATACTCATGCGGCGAAATGTGGCTTATTTCTTTTTATTCTTTTCTCCTTTTCTTTTTTGATTTTTTTTTTTTAAGTAGGTGGCTTCCCTAGTCTAAGATTTACCTAAAGGCAGCAAAAAGAGAAAGGTCTAGTGACTGGGCTCTGGACAACCTACCTATGGACTGTTACCCACGATAACTTGCCAGCCATATCACCCTAGAAGGTTCATTAGCTACCCAATTTCCGTTAAAATCGCCGAACAACGAGTCAGTGCAAAGAAAGTGTGTAGATGCTTAAGACTCAAAATTCCCTCAAATCAGAGGACGGGTTGATAAGTCGTGTACTTATCATCCAAACTTATTTACTCCAATTAAAATAAAATTCTGGTTGGCGAGAACTCGAAAAATAAATCCACATTTTAGTGGATACACGGGCTGATTAAGTCCAAAGACCTGAAGGGTCTTTATGTTCAGATCTTAATGTAGATTTCCTAAGATTGAAAATTTTCTTAAACCCAAATTCTCTTTCCTAATTCTAATTTTTTTTAATAAAAGAAAATAAAACAAATCTACGGAGCTGACGAATGAATTCAGAGATAAATATCCACCCCCCCATGCCTATCTAATGTAATGTCCTCATTGTATTAAAAAGACATGAAACATAGTGGAAAAGCGTAGAAAGCACCTGAATTGCGTGAATGTCAGGTCTGCTCCGAGATGAAAACGAAAAAGAACTGTATATGTGCTGAGTTTAGTGCCTTCAGCTAGGCACACTATACAAAGAAAAGAAATGAAGAATTCACAAGTGCAGGTCAGAATTAAAATAAATAGAAGAATCCTCCGACCTGTCAACAGAGGTCCACAGATGTGGACCAGATTGTGGTGCAGACCCATCCCCCATAATCGAGAATATCTTAGGTTCTGGATAAAAATTACCCAAAACCTAAAATCAGAATGCAAGTGGGGTTGGGCCTGCGATTTATGAGGATGCAACCCAAGACCAAAAAGTCGGGTTACAGAGAATTGAAGCTCAAAAGGATAATCGTTGAATGTGTGCTTGAGTTGAACATCCTCGAAACAAATGTCGTAAGGGTTCTGATTTGATGGTTTCAGCGCAAAAGGAACCCTTCGACTCAATCTACCATTTCCTCCAAAATTAAGTTCCCAAATCAAAACTTTCCAGCTCCTATCCTCCTCATTCATCATATCAAATTCCAGGACCTCTTGTATATTTATCACCCCGTCTGAAATCTCCAAGTCTAAATGATGTGGCAGAATCAAAATTGACTTGGGTCTAATTATCTCAAAATTAGAATCATCAATAAGCTCAACAGGGTGTAACTGATAATCAGGGCATTGAATTGATTCCTCCAGAAAATGTGATTCTGGATCCGTAATGTGTGCCCTAATAAGATCAGTTTCCTCAGTTATTGGGCTATGAAATGATCTATCAGATTCCTCAGGCCCAATCGTCTCACTGAAATCATGTTCAGAAAACTCACGTGAGACTTCGCAACTTGAATCTTCACCATCAAAGAAATCAGGATCTGTATCAATGTATATCCCAAAATCATTTGTCACTTTTTGTTCCAAGGAGACATACGTTTCGTCGTAACCCGGCTCAGGGATCTCAGGTGAAGAAATCAGATCTTCTTTAATTGGTCACTTTAATCCAATCTGGTCATAACACATGTCCCCCTCAACAGGTGCCTGACCGGGTTCTGTCATTGGTTTTCCTGAAGAGGGTTTATCCTAGGAATGATCCCATGATTGGATCAAAGCAACCACGAATCTCATCCTCAATTTCGCTAATTTCCCAAGTAAAAACTCACCCGGGTTCTTATCCTTAACATCCTGGAGCCAATCCAACAAAGACTTGTTTAAATCATCAATCATTTTAATCAAAGGCTCCAATCTCTCAATGCAAGGTATTGGCTGAACTTCTAAAGATTGAATGATATTCCTCAAGTTAGCCAGAGCCTTATCTTGAACCTGGTTAAGCTGAACCAAATGAGTTGGTTCAGGGTTGGGCGGGTTTGGGCTTAATGCAGGGGAATTAACGAATTGAGATTCGTTATACCCTTTTTGATAATAGGTCATTTTAGATTGTTGAAAAGATGGTGATGACCTAAAGGCAGTGAAATCAGAGGATGGGTAAGGATCGGTGTATCCTTCTTGATTGTAGATAGTATTAGGTTGTTCATGAAAGGAAGACGATCTATAATCGATGTAGCTCTGAGAAGGATAGAAATCAGAATCAAAGTGTTTAGGGTTAGACCCTAAACACGGAGGTTCGGAACTGTATCCCCAATCCGAATTATCCCAACTGACTAATGGTTGATTACAATACGAGTTGGGATAATCGTCATGTTGAGGATAATTCACAACAGGAGGGAAAGAGCGGGAATGCGTGAAATATGTGGAAGGATTCATGAGACACGGGAGGAAGAAAGGCGCCCTCCTTCTTTTTTCTCAAGACAGGTTTTGAGAGTCTGTAGGTCTTTAGGCTAACCCATTCCGTCTGTTCAATCCAACCAGTTAGAAGGAGGGACTGGGGAGAAGGTTCTTCCTTCAGCTTACGCCTCCGGTTCCTAGTGTACCCCCCAGCCGCGATCGTTTGACTCTGCTCCCCTAGCTAGACATCAGATTGAATAGTAGAAACAGACTAATCGAAAATAATCTCGTTCTGGGTTCTGAAGAGCGAGTCCAATCCTTAAGGCCAACGTCTACTCTGTTTTATTTAGGGCTAGGTTTGAATGTGCTTTGGAATGTGATGGGCCCTTTAAATGGGTTGTGCCCTTAATGATTGATTGATTTGTGTGTGCGTGCACAACCAATTATTTTCAAGCAAGATTATTTTTGATGCGGTGAATTTTAAGGTTCAAATCTTGCTTAGTAGCTTTTAGGATTCAACTTTAGGTATTTTCAAACAAGTTTCATTGGCACACAAGGTTTTGCAAGCACAGGTGAAGATGTTTTCCTCTAAGGCTTACAAAAGAATGTGGAGTGTCTGGTAAATCCCTAAGAGTTGAACATAATTGGCAGCTACTTGATGGGTTGATTTTAATTGAAGTAGTGTAGCCCAAACAACTCAAACAACTGGCCACAAATGCACCACTAAGTTAGGCACACAAAGATGGTTAACCTAGAATGATTTCTACTCTTTTATGTGTTGCTTTATGTGTACTGGTTCCACAGATCAGAACCCGGTTGAGTAGAAACAAATCAATTTGGTTAAGTGCCTTTGAATGTGGGTGTACGTTGTGTGTTTGTTGAAAATTGCCCCACAAAATTATCTTTTTATTTTTTTTAATATAAATGAAGGTGGAATGAATGTGAGTGAGAATCCAAATAACCAAACTATTCCTATGATTTATGCAAACACCTAGGTTAATTGGAATTTGGATTCAATGTGGCGAATGAAATTTATGGAGGGGGAAAGAATGGGGGATAACTTACAAAACCTTCCACAGCACTTTACTCCAATCTACCGCTTTTACTCGTCTCAAAAGAGTACCTGCAATTACAATAAGAAAGGAGAAAAGTGAGGTAAATGATTTGTAAGTTACAAAACCCGAAGAGAAATCAAAGATTGTCACCTCCCCGGCAACGGCGCCAAAATGTTGAATGAGCGAATGGCTTCGCTAACGTGTTTGGTTTTGGAAAACCTGTCGTTGTAGCTTGAAAGCGAAGAATTCGTGTTCAACAAATAAAATTTATACTGAAATGAAAATTCCGGGTCGAACACAGGGAGGCAGACGTTTGATTTAAAAACTACGCGTTTCTTTTTATTTGTCACGAAGTAATTCAATTTAAAATGGTTTAGTTATTTACAATAAATAGAAGAGAGAGAGGGTAAGAGAGAGAGAGAATATTACACATAGAAATCAAAATGAGATGTAGAATAAACACAGAATATATCACTGAGGAGATTGTTCATTACAACTAGAAAGCATAAAACAATTACACTAGAAAGCGATAAATTTACTCTAGAAAGTATTAAAAGAATGGAGGGAGAAATGTCCTCCTCGACGATTGCTTGGAGGACGAGTAGAACTACACTAGAAAGCAGTAAATATATACTAGAAAGCAGTAAAAAGAATAGGGAGAGAGAAATCCTCCTCGACGGTTGCTTGGAGGACGAGCCGGACGGGACGACGCCTAGATGAAGGAGAACAAAGCAGGACGAAGGAGGATGAAGTAGAAGAACGGGAACGGAGCAGCACGCCGTCGTAGTCGCGGGATCCACTTCCAAAGGGGGACGAAAATTTGAACTTTATCTCGCGAGAAGCATCCCAGGTGTGGGACAAGCTTCTCTTGAGCTTTGGAGGGGTAGAGAAGAGAAGGAAGGGATGAGAATTTCGTATGGAGGGGGTCTCCTTTTATAGTTGCAAGGAGTGGGGGCAAAATAGTCATTACAACTTCAAAATAATAAATGAGGGGTCTTTAGTGACGGATAAATCCGTCACTAAAGCCCCCAACGTGGGCGTAGCTTCCGCGCCCACGCGCGCCTCCTCAGCTGCTCGCTTCCAACGCCCACACACGTTCTTTGATTCTCAGCCATCCGATCGTGTGATCGGACGGCTTAAGTCATGCCTTCACCCGCTGCGCTGCGCGCTCACCCTCGTGCGATCGCGCGTCCATGCTGCGCGTTCAATCGCGCGTGAACGCTATCTGGCGCACGCGGCCGTCCGATCAAGATCCAACGCCCGCCCGCGCCCAATCGCCTGCGCCTTCCAGCCCTTCGCTGCGGCTCGAACTCGCGCCCGCCGCTCGCGTAAGCACGCTCGACCGCTGCACTACGAGGCGTGGATGGTCAAGTGGACGCTTTTAAGAGCGGCTGACCACAGCCGTTGGATCAAGATCCAACGGCGGAGAGCTAGTGGGTGCGGGATCTTCAAAGGTTGCACGCGGCCGTTTGGGCGGTTGAGATGGCGCCACGTGGCGCCATCTTGGCCGTCCATCTTCTGGAAGTTGTAGATGGTGCCACGGATGTCGGATTGACTCGATTTTTGCGTCGTTGGGATGCGATCGACGATACGAATTCATCCGTGCGATCGGATTTGTCATTTGAAGTACGGATTTACACCATCCTGTCCCTTGATCTTCTAGGATTCCCCGGTCACTATCTAATGCTACGGATGCCTGATTAGGGCGATCTTGAAGTCGTTGAACTCCAATCGTCGCCCTGATCACATCCGTACGGTTGGATCTTTGATCCGAGGACCCGATAAAATGTTTGCCCTGTCCAAGCACATAAAAGGAGACAATTAACCTCCATTTTATTCAAACTACTCTAAATGCAAGATGATGCATGTTATGCAATATTTATATCATGAAATGCAATCCTATGCTTAAGAACATGCATAAATAGACATTTTAAGTAGTGTAAATGTGTTTACATCAGGGAGTGACTCAGCAGGAACTCACGTGCACATGGATCAGCAGATTTCCACCCTCAATTCTACTCCTCCCACTCTCATTTCTGACTCTGACCCACCCGCAATTGAATTGAAACCCTTACCTGACTCACTCAAGTATGTGTTCTTGGGCGAAAGTGAGACATACCCAGTCATTATCAATGCCCACTTAACCCAAGAATAAGAGCATCAATTGATTTCTATGCTGCAAGACCATAGGGCTGCTATCGTGTGGAGTATTGCTGATCTCTGCGGTATTCACCCCTTGTATTTCACTCATCACATTTACACGGATGAGGGGGTGAAACCTTCGAGACAACCTCAAAGACGGCTTAACCCGAATATTCTAGAGGTTGTTAAGAAGGAGATCATCAAATGGCTTGATGCAAGTATTGTATATCCAATCTCAGATAGCCAGTGGGTGAGTCCGATCAGATAATGCCCAAGAAAGTAGGACTCACCGACATGAAGAATGATAAGGGTGAATCCATTTCGACCCGCACTGCAACATCTTGGCGAGTCTTCATCGACTACAGGAAACTGAACAGAGCTACCTAGAAGGATCACTTTCCTATGCCATTCATTGATCAGATCTTGGAACGGTTAGCCGGATGCAGTTTCTTCTGCTTTCTGGATGGATACTCCAGGTATAATCAAGTAGCGATTAGCCCAGAAGATCAAGACAAGACCACATTCACATGCCCCTTCGAAACATTCGCTTTCAAGCGGATGCCCTTTGGCCTCTGCAACGCACCAGCGACATTTCAGCGTTGTATGATGGCCATCTTCTCTGACATGATCGGGGACTATGTGGAGGTATTCATGGATGACTTCTCCATTTTCGGAGATGATTTTGAATCTTGTCTTGATAACCTCACCAAGATCCCGAAACAGTGTATTGAGGTAAACCTAGTACTATCCTGGGAGAAAAGCCATTTCATGGTGAGGGATGGCATAGTACTAAAGCATAGGATCTCTAAAAATGGACTTAAGGTCGACCGAGCTAAATCCGAGATTATTTCCCACTTACCGCCACCTAGCTCGGTCAAGCAGATCAAATCATTCTTTGGTCACGTCAGCTTCTATCGAAGATTTATACGCGATTTCTCGAAAATCGCACGACCTTTGATGAATCTCCTGGTTGCCGATGTCCCATTTGAATTTAATACCTCGTGTCTCAGCACCTTCGAGACTTTACGTAGCGTTGTCTCTGATTCCCCGATTCTCTAACCACCTGACTGGTCGCTTGATTTTGAAATGATGTGCGACACTTATGATTTTACCGTCGGTGCTGTTTTAGGCTAGCGTCGGGAGAAACAACCCTTCATCATATACTATGCTAGCAAGACGCTGAATGAGGCTCAGCGCAATTACACTATCACGGAGAAAGAACTGCTAGCAGTAGTATTTGGGTTGGAGAAATTCAGATCGTACTTATTAGGGTCCAAGGTCATCATCTTCACTAACCACTTTGCCCTCCGACATTTGTTGGCAAAGAAGGATGCCAAACCATGGCTCATTAGATGGATCCTTCTATTGCAGAAATTTGATATCGAAATCCGCGACAAAGCTGAAAAGAAAAATGTTGTGGCGGATCACCAATTCAGACTGGACCCAGATCACATTCATTATTCCCTGCCTATCCATGAGCAATTTCTGGATGAATCTCTTTTGGCAATTCATTCCGTTGAGTTTCCCTGGTAAGCGAATATCACAAACTACCTTGCCGCAGGCAAAATTCCCGTGAACCTATCCAAGGACCAGAAACTCAAATTCACTGCAAAGGCTAAATACTACCTCTGGGTTGACCCACTGGTCTTCTGCACTGGAGCGGACCAGATTATTCGAAGATGCATCCCAGATTCTGAGATCCGCAGTGTGTTATCTTTTTGCCACAACGATGCTTGTGGTGGCCATTTCTTGGGACGGAAAACCACTGCAAAAATTTTGCAGTCGGGATTTTTCTGGCCAACCATCTTCAGAGATACACACGAATACGCTCAACACTGCAAACGATGCCAGTCGGTCGGTTCTATGACTAGGAGAGACATGATGCCACTCCAACCCATCATGGTCATAGAAGTGTTCGACGTCTGGGGCATTGATTTTATGGGCCCTTTTCTGAACTCGCATGGCTTCGAGTACATATTGCTAGCCGTTGACTATATCTCGAAGTGGGTCGAGGCCATCCCAGCGAGACGAGCTGACCATAATACCGTCATTTCTTTCGTACGATAGAACATCTTCCCGAGATTCGGAATGCCCCGCGCTCTGATTAGCGACGGGGGAAGCCACTTCATCCACGCCCATTTCAGGTCACTACTAATGAAATACGATGTACATCACCGTATAGCCACCCAGTACCACCCGCAGACTAATGGGCAGGCTAAAGTGTCTAACCGTCAAATCAAGCTAATTCTCCAGAAGACGGTTAGACCAGATAGGAAGGATTGATCTGACAAATTAGTTGATGCACTCTAGGCATATCGGACCGCATACAAGGCCCCACTAGGAATGTCACCATATCGCATGGTATATGGCAAGGCCTGTCACCTTCCTATAGAGCTGGAACACCGCACCTTTTGCGCGGTACGAAAATGCAACCTTGACCTCGATGCAGGAGGTCAAGAATGGAAACTCCAGCTCAGCGAATTAGAAGAGATCCGGCGGGAGGCCTATGAGAACACATTGATATACAAGGACAAGACCAAGGCCTTTCATGACCGCCACATCCGGAGGAAAGCATTCACACCCAACCAGCGAGTCTGGTTGTTTGATTCACGACTGAAACTTTTCGCAGGGAAGCTCAAGTCCAAGTGGACTGGCCCATATGTTGTGATCCAGCCATATCCTAATAGGGCATCCAGATCAAGGACCCAAAATCTGGGCATATATCCACGGTTAATGGCCAGCGCCTCAAGCCATTTTTGGCCTAGGAACCTCCTCCACCTGACAAGATTGTTCATCTTATTGAGGACATGTGATTGAGTGCTCGCCCAGCTGGAGGCGTCAAACTCAGCACATATAGATAGTATATCCCACATTCCACCATCATCTAGACATAACCATTTTTATACATAGCATACATTTTTTTTAGCATATTTTCTTTTTGTATATTGCATACTGATAGGATTGGCCGGTGCTAAATGTATAATTCTAGGAGCAATTATAGGTGATTTCTACCCATTCTCTCCCTGCAGTATTTATTTTCTTCTATATTCATGCATGAGGACATGCAGAACTTAGGCATGGTGGGGGGGGTAGATACAACAAAACTAAAAATTTTTTTGCCAACATTTAGGAAAATCTTAGAGCTACATGTAAAATGTACTTTAGGACCCTAAATAAAAGAACAACCGACTCCACCTCCAATGCTCGCATTTTAGCTAGAAATCGTCTGCAACAGCCATTTCTGACTCACCGCTCACCTCTTGCTCTAAATTTAAGGTCAAGCTGAATGTAACCCGATACGGGAATTTCATGAAGTACAAATATATGAGGTTACTTGTTCATAGCATATATACATATTGCATTCATGAGTAAGATTATTTTATTAAGAGAATGCATTATGGATTTTATCCTCTAGTTGATTCCTGTAATCTGGAATCTAGTACAACTTTTCACACACATGTAGAATTTGCAAGGGATTCACGGTGAAGGCTGATAAACGTCTTCAGTCTGTTGAGAAGAAGCAATGCTTCTTCTCCTGAAACCCTGGACAGTGTTTTGGGAGTCAGCCAAATTTTCCTCCAAAAATCCACCAAATAGTGTGAGATGAGAGTAGAGCGTACTGGTGCTCTAAGATTAATGCAAGGAATCCAAAATCCTAGATAATTAGGTGATGATACTTACAGATTAGGCATAGTTTCCGCTCTCGGTTCCTGCGTATACATTTTTTAGTGAATTTTGAGAGCCACCAAATGAGGCAAATACGCGGAGAGCGAGTTCTCATAAAATTAGGGCTAAGGTGGATGGTTACAACCATTCTTTACAGAATCCTCTGCTGAAGGAGGGTATTGATGCCAAGTTCAGAAATAAGCCACCCAATAATGTCTATCCATCTCTCCTAGTGTTGTCAGTAGGCACTTCCACCAAATAAGCCACCCAATGTCTCTTAAGTACCACCAATCCCTAATAATGCCTCCTCAATAAAGTACATGGATGTGTTATGTTGAAAAAAAAAAATAACAAAGAAAGAAAGAAAGAGATGAAATGAAATGAAAAAAAAAAGAAAAAAATTAGAAAAAGGAGAAAAGGCAAAGAAAAAAAAGAGTTAATATTTAGTTCAGTTGCATTGAGGTAATACCACCAAATAAATTTGAGATCCACCAAATATGATCTTAACCTATTTTTCTGTGTTTCTGACCGCTTGAATACTGGCTGAGGAATTCCAACTTAGTGTTAGGGTTATGAGAACTCAATTAAAGTGTTAATGCCAAGTAAGACCACCAAATACAGATCGTATATGTGAATCTGGTGAGGTTTTGAGCTCTAAGAAAAAGAAAGAAAAGAAAAAGAAGAAGGGAAAGAGAGAATGAATACAAAGGAATCAGAAGAGAGCATAGTTTTTCTCGTCTTTCTCTGAGTTGAGTTACTTAGTAGTCTGGGAATCTAGATTCTGTAGTACTAGCTTCTATGTAGCACCAAGTAAGAGTGAGCCACCAAATATATAATCTTTTCCCTTAGAGATTCTCTACCTAAGCCTAAAGCCAAGGTGGAATTCATAGAATATTTTGAATACCCCAGGGAAGAAGTCCGCCTATCCTGCTAGAATTTTTACTAGGGGTCAAGCACAGGCTTTAGAGGTGTATCAGTTTTTTACTCGAATCCGTTGCACATGCTACATAGCTGCACTTTCACGATTGTCTGGATTTCTAGAGCATTGGGTGAAAAAAAAGAGAAAAATCTCTAGGCATACAATTGATAAAATAATCAGTCCCTTAGGGACCCTTGCTATAAATAATTTAATCTTGCATTTGCTAGGGACAAGTAAGATTTAGGCATGGGGGTATGATTGCGCAGCAATCATAGGTCTTAATTGACATAGATTAGGCTAGAACTTAGCATAAGTTAAGGTAATTCATGCATGCATAAGCATTATCTGCATCTTTACTGCTTTACTTTAGCTTTGCATAAAATAATGTTATAATGTGCTGATTAAGTGCATTATGTCGATTGCAGGCAATAAGTTGATCTGGAGTAGGATCTGGAGCTGGATCCGGAATAATGGGAGTTGCAGCAGAGCTAGAGCAGAAGGCTTAGATTAGATGTAGGAATAATGATGTAAGGGAGTTAAAGGTTTGCTATTCTATTAAGTAGGAATAAAGCAGTAAAATGTGAAGAGCTTAGGTCCATCCTAGCCCTAGGATAGCCTAGAGAATTCCCCAAGCCTTAGCCACCCTTAAATTAGGCCACAGCACCCTAGGAAGCCCTAAAACCCTAGTTCCAACCCTTATCTGGATGTCCAGATAAGTTATAGGATGTCTAAGACCCTTAGCCATCTCCCACACACCTCAAACCCACTTCTGCAGTGTTATTGGACGTCCAGACACTTTGTCAGACGTCCAATTTCTGCAGAATACCCAAAATAAAACCTAAATTTCCCCCTGACTCAGATTGGACATCCAGAACTAAAGTCTAGACTTCTGATTTTTGAGTATAAGTCATCTGATCACACTTTTGGACGTCTGGTACTGGTCTCCAGTCCCTGTTTTGAGATTCAAGCCTTGATCTTGGATCTCTAGCTCCCTATACCTAATCCCAACCCCATAGGCACCTAAATTAAGGTGTCCTAACCCTAGTACATCACCTCTAGGCCTACCTAAGGTCCTAATTAGGTCCTCACAAAACCCAATTGACTTAGATCAAAGTCATTACCTTCACCTAAGTCAATTGGACTCATTGAGTCCAATTGAGCTTAGATCTCAACCCACACAAGTTCAATTGGACTTAGTGAGAGTCCAATTGACCTAAACCCAACCTAATTAAGTTATTTCACTCTCAATTAGGTTCACACTCATTCAATTAAATTTAGGTTGAGTTTAATTGCAAATTCCCCTTAGCAATTAGGGTTTGCAACCCTAATTCAAGGCATACACCTACCCAAACCCCTTAGGACCTAACCTAAACCTCTTAGACACCTAGAGCATGACCACACCACACACACACACACACACCCATTCATGCACACACACTTCTCTAGAGTTCTCTAGAACTCTCTTGAAGTGGCGCCACCTCTTGGTTGCTAAATTTAGCAACCAAGAGGCATTCAAATTAAGACCTACATTTTTTGGATCTTAAAACCACCTCTATCCTCTCATGGCTGGCCACTCTTGGGCGCTTTCTAGAGAGTTCCACACCTCTCTAGAGAGAAGCCCTTAGGTCTATAAAAAGACCCAATGGGTGGCCATTTGCACCCATTCACTTCCTTGGCTCCATTCACATCCACCTCCACTTAGTCTAGCCACTCCATCTCCACAAGTTCACCACCACCATGAAGGACACCATGCCGGGATCCTGGATCACTCCTCTCTTTCTCCAAGGGCCGGCCTAAGATCTATTGGCTGCCCCTCATTCTCGTCCTGACCACTCCAAGGCCATCGAGGACCACCCCCGAATGCCCTTTTGTTCTGCTAGATCTAGATTAGCAGTTTAATCTCTTCATAGTTTTACTGCTTTTTATTGCTGCTTAGTAGCGTAGTCCTTATTCTCCCCAAATGATGCATGCAAAATTCTCCCGTAGATTCTTGTATGCAATCATTTTCTGGTAGCTAGATTTCCATTTTAAGCATTTCTGTACAAACTTTCCTCTACAGTTCTTGTTGCAAACAACTCTCCAATGGAATGAATGAAAAATGCATTTATATATATATATATATCTATGTTTTGAAATCACCATGAGCTTATTGATTGCCATCTTGTTTGCATGATTCAAGTTTCCTATTTTCAATTGTTTATCTATTCCGCAACAAGCATGTTGTTTCCTGAAAATATGGAAAATCTAACAATAGACTCATTTTCTGTAAACAGTCACCACCTCACTAGAATCATGTACACAGAAACTCACACATTCACCTTTGTGATTTATTTAACACATGCCCACGTAATCAGAGTTCATAATATAAGTGGTGAAACCTTAATCAGGAGATTGGAAACGACGTGCGATTTTAAACAGAGTAGAGCGGTATAAGATCAAATTCTAAAGTAGAACAAACACCTCCCAGAGATGAATGACCAGGACTCAAGTCTTGTTATCTTTTAAATATCTTTGTTTGATCGTATTGCACACTATACTACGACGCTTTTTCCTAGCAAACACGTGCTTTATGCATAACAAACAATCATTTTTCAAAGACAAATCGATGGAAACTGTGGATTCTACAACGAAGGGGTGAGATTTGTGTGATATGAAAAATAATGCGAAAAATATAATACCAATCACACAAAAAGAAATAATCAAAAGTACACAATGATTTTTAGGTGGAAACCCAAACCCAGGTAAAAACCATCACCTAGACCTCTCGATTTAAGATTTCTCGATCGACAAAGTCGATCAAATCCACTATCAAGTCACTTAAACAAGAGTAACTTAACCTCTTACAACAACACTACTTTGTACGAGAGTAGTGTACCTCAAATCCCTCGTCTTCACGAGGAGTATTTTTTCCCACAAAGGAAACGAGAATTCGCAAAACGAATACCCAACCAAAAATAAAGAAAAATAACAAGAATCCTTTAGAGTCAGAAAGTATAAATATTAAACTAGCTCCTATAGGAAAATGGACTTCCCTTAGATGGAAGTGTGTAGATGTGATCTTGGCAGAGTAATGATGCTCTCGGATTTGTTGAATGGGGCTTGGAGAGCAAGATCACTTCTCTTCTTGATGATTTCTTCTCTATGACACAAAAGAGTGTGGAAGTAGTGTTACTTGGTGTATCTTTGCATAGGAAGGGTGTTCCTCTATTTAAAGAGGTCCTAAGAAGGGTTTAGAAGCCTCTTCTAGCCATTGGAAGGCTTCTCTAGTCGTTGGGAATTATCCCAAGGCAAATTAGGCCGGAATCAGGGCTATTTATGATTTTGACAGGGTTATTAGATGTCTGGATATATTATCAGATGTCTGGGTCATCGTCTGATTTTATGGTTGAACATTTGATCTAAAAGGGTGGATCTACTGGACAGTGTTGGATCAGAACAGTCATCTAAAGATGACTTTTAAGACATCTAGACTTAAGGTCAGACATCTAATTCTAGACCAATTTCCTTCATGTTTTTTTCTAGACCTAAATAGGATTTTAGGATAGGTTAATCAGTGTGACTCTACAATTATTAGTGTTAATATCATCAATTAGAGTCAATTTCGAGGGTACTTGTGCAATAATGTCATATTATAGTGGGATTGGAAGCATTGCATGCATATTGCATGATCTGTACATTTAAATTGCTTAGAATCAATGTTTAATGACCTTGTGTACAAGACCATATTGAAACAGGTCTCGGATGAGCAATCAGACCATACGGATGGATCCAGATCGACGAACGGAGTCCAAGGACTCAAAATCACCTCTATCCGACTTCTGTAGCTCCCACAGCAAGTTCGAGGAAGATCAATGGCCAGGGGGCAATGCGACATCCTTATGGGCTTCAAATGAAAAATCTAACCATACGGATCGATCCGGAGTGATGATCGCAGTCTGGAAACGTGGGAATCGTCTCAATCCGATCATTGTGGCATCCTCTACAATAGAAAGAAGGTGAACGGCCCAGATGGCACCACATGGTGCCATCTAGGTCGCCCAACACCAGCTAGCAGCCCCACCACTAGCTCCTCTTCATCCACATCATCCATTCCAGCCGTTGGATCTTGATCCAACAGCTGAGAAGATCTCTCCACCGCATGCCCTTGGCTTCTTCTCACGACAAACTTGGCAGCTTGGCGCATTGGTCTTGAGGCGCTAATGTGCATACATCTAAACAACCAAAAATGTCTATTAATGCATCTTCTTTGTATCATATTAGCATCATGCATTGTAAATATTGCATAACATGCATCATCATGCATTTACGTCAAATTGTACAAATTGTCTAGTAATTTCTTCTTTATGGTGGCCAAGGACAGGCGACTTTTAATTAGGGACCTCGGATCAAAGATCCAATCGTACAGATCTGATCAGGGCAACTATCGGAGTTCAACGACTCTAAAATTGCCCCGATCGAACTTTCGTAGCATCAGATATAATTCGAGGAATGTCAGAGATTAAGGGCCAAGATGGTGTAAATCCGCACTTCAAATGACAAATCTGACCGCATGGATGGGTTCGGATCAACGATCACAGCCCAAAGGTGCAAAAATCGATCCAATCCAACATCCATAGCCCCATCTACAACTCACAGAAGATGGACGGGCATGATAGCATCACGTGGCGCCATCACAGCCGCCTAAACTGGGCTCAGCACCTCTTCTCAACCTCTGAAGGCACGAGCAAGGCAAGATCTGGGCCGTTGGATCCAGATCCAATGGCCATGGGCACGCGCGCTTAAAACATAAGCGTAATAAAGCGGCAGGCGCAATGATATAGACACATCTATCTAGGTTAAAATGCCTATTCATGCATGTTCCTAGGCTTAGATTTGCACTTCATGTTATAAATATTGCATCACATGCATCATTATTCATTTAGAGTAGTTGTATATATTTTGTGTTAATTAGGTTCTTTTTATGGTCAGGAGAGGAGATGATTTATTTCAGGGCCTTGGATGGACGATCAAACCATACGGATCTGATTAATACGACGATCAGAGTCTAACGCCTCTGAAATCGTCCAGATCGGAGTTCCATAGCATCACATGAAGCCCGAGGAAGATCAACGGTCAGGGGGCAATGCGACTTCCATACAGGTTTCGGATGGAAAATCCGACCGTACGGATGGATCCGGAGCGACGATCGCAGTCCGAAAACATTAGAATCATCCCGATCGGAGCACCGGGGCACCCTTTACAAAAGAAAGAAAAATGGACGGCCTAGGTGGTGCCACGTGGCGCCATCTAAGCCACCCACCGCAGCCGCACGCACAGCTGCAGCCGCGTGCAGTGCCCCGCGCACAGCCGCAGCCTCGTGCAGTGCCCCGCGCACAGCCGCAGCCGCGTGCAGTGCACTGCGCGTAGCAACAACGCACGCGCACAGGCCGCACGCGCGTGCGCGAGGTGTGGGGAGCACAAGGCACGTGATGCGCGCCAGCTGGGCAGGTGCCAGCGGGGCAGGTGCGGATCTCCAGCGACGCACCTTTAGTGATGCTTGCAGCTGTCACTAATGGTCAGCGCATGCCAGCAAGTGGATTTGAAGGGCGGATCTTCAGCGACAGCTGCAGCGACATTTATGGACGTCAGTAATGACCCAGAAGCGAATTTGTTCTTCCTCCTCCACTTTAAAAGGACCTACCCACCACCATTCCAAAGCATCTCTTCCTTTCTTCATCTCACCACCTCCAAGGCTCTAGAGAGAGCTTGTCCCAAGCCCGGGATGCTCCTCTAGAGTAAAACCAAATAGTTTTCCATCCTCTCACCCCGCTTCGTGGAGCATCCCGTGGCCATCCTCTCACCGCCCTTCGGGAAGAAGATCCTCACCGCGACGTCGTCCTACCCCATCCTCTGTCCTCCGGCTCCGTCCTCCTTCGTCCCACTCCTCACCACCTTCCTCCAGGTGACGTCAGAGCGAGTCGTCCTCTAAGCAACCATCGAGGGGGATTTCTCTCACCTCATTTTATCTTTTTATGCTTTCATAGTGTAGATTTTTCCTGCTTTCATAGTTGTAACAAACAATTCTTGATAAATAGATGTTTGTTTCTCTCTCTCTATCTCTTTCTCTCTCATATATATATTCTTGCAAGTAGATTAGCTAGAACTCATTAACCTGATCTCTTGCCTGCTAAAAACCAAAAAAATTAGAAAAGATAAAAACGACCAAAAACAAATAAAATCGAAGCGCGGTTTTCAATTAAAGTAAACGTCGCCTCCCTGTGTTCGACCTGGGACTCCCTTAGAGTTTCAGTATAAATTTTATCTGATCGACGTGTTTTGCAACTACGACAACAGGTTACTTATAACCTCGATTTCTAACACGCGAAGCACGCACGACCATTTTGGCACCGTTACCAGGGAGGCAACGGAATTTACTTTATTGTTTATTGCATTTCTTTGCATTTACATAGCATTAACCCTACTTGTCTTTGATCTACTGTCTTGCAAGTACCCTAGAATGGAGATCCAAGTGTGGTAGACCGAAGTAAAGTGCAGGTAGAGTGTTTTGTAAGTATCCCCCACACCACCCCCACCTTAGTTTTCATTCCATAACCGAATAACTCAAACCCAAATCAACTTAGGTACTTTTTATGAACCCTAGGATAGATTTGGTTGTTTGTTTGTCACTTCCACTCACCTCGCCATCCACATAAATAAAAAAATAAAAATAAAAAAGTGTTATCCGATTATGGGATTTTTTGAAAACTACACACTTAACACCCACAACTTCTTATCCTAAGGCACACAATCACTTTGATTCTACCACTTAACCGGGATCTGACCTGTGGACTCGGTACACTTCAACTAAATACACATAAGTGAGTAGAAATCTGAATAGGTTAAAAATTCTTGTGTGCCTAAACTAAGTGATGCAATAGGCCAATTGATTGAGCTGTTTGGGCCGCACCACTCAAGCTAAAACTAATCCATCAAGTAGCTTGCCACTTAGGGTTAATTCTTAGGGTTGAACCAGGCACTCCACATTATTTTTTATTTTTAAAGGAACATATCATCACCCATGCTTTCAAAACTTGGAGTGTTCTACTAAACCTTGATTGAACCAACCTAAGGATTAAATCCTAAAAGCTACTAAACAAGGTTGAACTCTAAAAGACACATCATCGAATAACCTTGTTTAAGAAACTTGGTTGTGCACGCACACACATTTTAACTAATCATTAAGGGCACAACCCATTTAAAGGGCCCATCACATTCCTAAAGCACCATTGTCCCAAGCCTAACTAAAATTGATTAGACGTTGGCCCTAAGGATTGGTTCGCTCGTCGGGATCCAGATTGAGATTGTTCATGATTAACCTGCTTATACTAATCAATCTGATGTCTAGCTAGGGGAGTAGCGTCAAACGACCGCGGCTGGGGGGTACACTAGGAACCGGAGGCGCAAGCCAAAGGAAGAACCTTCTCCCCAGTCCCTCCTTCTAACTGGTTGGATTGCCTGGACATAAGTAGAGTAAATCGTTTATAATCTTAGGACGGATTCTAAGAGTCTGTAGACCTTTAGGCTACCCAAACTAAGGACAGGCTTGTATTTTTGTATTGCAGGGCTCCTTTCACTTCTGATTTCCCTCCTTACTTCACCATGTACCCTTCCACATCCTACACACATTTTACATCCTATCCTCCTACCACCACTTATCCCCAAGATGATTACTATCCCGACTTGACTTATAATTACCCATCCACTAGCCAGGATGACTTTGATTGGGGATATGAATCTGGACCTCAGTGTCCAGGGCCTAACCCTGGACAACAAGACTATGATTATTATCCTTCCCAGAGCTATAATGATTATGGATCTCCATCCTTTGATGACCAAACCAACCCGATCTACAATCAGGAAGGATATAATGATTATAACACCTACCCTCCCCAGTATTCCATTGAAAATAGGTCATCACCCTTCTTTGAACAATCCAAGACGAACTACTACCAGGGAGGAACTCGAGAACCTCAACATCTTGACTCCCCTAGATTTAATCTGAACCCACCCAAACCTGAACCAAACCAGTCGGTTCAGGTGAACCAGATCCAGGATAGGGTGTTGGCTAATTTGAGGAACACTATACAATCTTTAGAAGCTCAGCCAGCACCATGCACTGAAGCACTGGAGCCTATGATCAAAATGATTGATGAACTTAATAGTTCTCTATTGGATTTGCTCCAAAGTGTTAGGGATAGGGACTTGGGTGAGTTCCTTCTTGGGAAATTGTCGAGGTTGAGGATGAGATTTGTGGTTGCACTAGTCAAATCTTGGGATGATTCTCAAGATGAACCCCCTTCAGGAGAGCCAATGTCTGAACCCGCTCAGGCACCTATCAGGGGGGATACATTTTCTGAGACTGGGGATGACCAGCATGGGCTTAAGCAACCATTTGAGGATGAACCGATTGATTCACCCGAGATCCCCGAGCTAGGGAGAAAGGAAAAATATGTCTTCACGGACCATGAAATGACATATGATTTTGAGACATATATAAATGAGGATCATCAATTCTTTGACTCTGAGGGTGAAGAATCTTTTGGCGAAGTCTCACTTGAACTTAAGGAAGAGGATTTTAGTGAGATAAATGGGCTTGAGGAATCTGACAAACCAGTTGATAGTCCAATTATTGAAGATTTGGATTTAGTTGGGGTTAAATTGGAGGATCCTAATCTTGATGATTCAATCAATGACCCCAGTCCTCATCTGCACCCTGAAGAGATGACTTCTGAGATCTTTGTGCCCAAGTCGATCTTGATTCAGCCACGATTTTTGGACTTGGGCGAATCATATGGGGTGAATAATATGCTAGAGGTCCCGAAGCCTAAGCCCTTGATGTTGGAGGATAGAATTGTGGAAATAAAGATTTGGGAGGCTAATTCTGAGGGAAGTTTGATTTTGGATCTAAGGGTACCTATTGACTTAAAATCACCTACTTTCTACCATGACCCTTACGATATCTTTCACGTGCAACCCAAGCTTGAAATAACTGATTATTTTTCTAAGCTATATGTTAAGTGGACAACAACACCTATTGAACCATCTTTACCCGTTGTTCGATACTTTGGTCTTGGGTTGCACACCACTAAACTGCAGGCTCGGCCCCACAAACACAACAACCTTCGGTTCTAGGTGATTTTCATCCAGAACCTAAGAACCACTTGACCCTGGGGCATGGGTCTGCACCATAATCTCGTCCACGTCTGTGGACATCTTCTGCTGGCGGGTTTCGGGATCAATATTTTGATTTTGATTCTGAACCGCACTTGTGAATTCTCAATCTCTTCTTTGTATGTATGCTATGCCTAGCTGAAGGCATTAACTTAGCACGTGTGTATACACCCTTCTCTCTACGGAGCTGACTAGATTTTCACGACACTCAGGTGATGTTCTGTTTACTCTACCCTTTTCATGTCGTTATTTTTACAATGAGGACATTGCATCATTTACGCATTGGGGGGTGGATAATCAATTCCTGAAATCATTATGTTAACTCCGTAGAATTTCTTTTAGTTTCTTATAAAATTTTAAAAAAAAATTGAAAATTAAAAAAAAGATAAAAAAAAGAGAAATAAATTAGGAAAAGAGAACTTAGGCATTTAGAAGTTATTAACTCTAGGAAATGATACAAGAGGACCTAAACACTTAGACTCTTCAAGTCTTCGGGCTTAATTAGCCCGGGTGTCCACTCGAATGTAGACTTAGTCTCGAGTCCTCACCAATTAAAATCCATTTTAAGTTGGTAAATAAATTGGGATGATAAGTATACGACTTATCAACCCGCCCTCAGATTTGGGGGGATTTTAAGGCTAAGCATCTACACCCTATTCGTACTGACTCACTTTCCGGCGGTTTTTATGAAAATTGGGTAGCTAATGGACCGACTTGGGTGGTATGGCTGGCAAGTTGTCGGTGGTAACAACTCATCGGCAGGTTGTCCAGAGCCCAGCCACAAGATCATTTTCGCTATACTGCCTTTAGGTAATCTTAGATCAGGAAAGCCACCTACTTATAAACAAAAAAAAAGAAAAAAAAGAAGAAGAAAAAAAGAAAAAGAAAGAAAGAAAAAATAAATAAATAAAAATAAATAAAACCACACTTCACCGCACGAGTATGGCTGGCAAGTTGTCGGTGGTAACAGCTCATCGGCCAGTTATCCAGAACCCAGCTCACAAACAAATAAATGCACAATAATTTCCAAAACACTTAGGGAAGAAGCGGGGAAGTAGAATAAATCGGGGAGATATATACTGGGTTCGTCCTTGTGTTGACCCCATAAATAAAAGTAGGGAGAAAGCTATCGATCGTAAAGATAAACCTTTAGGCAAGGTCACCTAGGGTCGTAGAAACCCGAAGTCCGTTTTAACGGCCGTTTTGTGAGTCTATCACTTTTTCACAAAGATGCTTAGTGCTTAGAGTCCTTTTCGAGTCTTGGGTGGGTCAGGTAGTCGTAAAAAGTTATCTTGGAATTCTCAAACTCCAAAAGTACAAAAAAATTAGAAAAAAAGAAAAAATAAAAAAATGTATCTTCCCTTTTCAAATAAAGGTGAGGACTTGGGCGGTCTGCATTCTGGCAGACACCTGGGTACTGTTTAGTCTTCGTAGTTTAGAACCTTAGTTGAAATTTTCTATTGTTAGTAAACAACTTAGGCCTAAGCGATCTAGCCCTAATTTTGATTTTATACATAGCATGTAGTTTAATTTTGCTAGGGACTAGCAAAAGATAGGCATGGGGGTATGATATAGACACATCTATCTAGGTTAAAATGCCTATTCATGCATGTTCCTAGGCTTAGATTTGCACTTCATGTTATAAATATTGCATAACATGCATCATTGTGCATTTAGAGTAGTTGTATATATTTTGTGTTAATTAGGTTTTTTTTATGGTCAGGAGAGGAGATGATTTATTTCAGGGCCTTGGATGGACGATCAGACCATACGGATCTGATTAATACGACGATTGGAGTCTAACGCCTCTGAAATCGTCCAGATCGGAGTCCCGTAGCATCACATGAAGCCCAAGGAAGATCAACGATCAGGGGGCAATGTGACATCCATACAGGTTTCGGATGGAAAATTCGACTGTACGGATGGATCCGGAGCGACGATCCCAATCCGAAAACATTAGAATCATCCCGATCGAAGCACTGGGGCACCCTTTACAAAAGAAAGAAGAATGGACGGCCTAGGTGGCGCCACGTGGTGCCATCCAAGCCGCCCGTCGGCCAGCAGCAATAGCGCGCGCGCACAGCTGCAGCCGCGCGTAGCGCCCCGCGCACAGCCGCAGCCGCGCGCAGTGCACTGCGCGCAGCAACAGCGCACACGCACAGCTGCCGCTGCGCGCAGCAGCAGTGTAACGCATGCTGCACGCGCGTGGGTGAGGTGCGGGGAGCACAAGGCACGTGATGCGCGCCAGCGGGGCGGGTGCGGATCTCCAGCGATGCACCTTTAGTGATGCTTGCAGCTGTCACTAATGGTCAACGCACGCCAGCAAGTGGATTTGAAGGGCAGATCTTCAGCGATAGCTGCAGCGACATTTATGGACGTCAGTAATGACCCAGAAGCGAATTTGTTCTTCCTCCTCCACTATAAAAGGACCTACCCACTACCATACCAAAGCATCTCTTCCTTTCTTCATCTCACCACCTCCAAGGCTCTAGAGAGAGCTTGTCCCAAGCCCGGGATGCTCCTCTAGAGTAAAACCAAATAGTTTTCCATCCTCTCACCCCCCTTCGTGGAGCATCCCGTGGCCGTCCTCTCACCGCCCTTCGGGAAGAAGATCCTCACCACGACGTCGTCCTACCCCATCCTCTGTCCTCCGGCTCCGTCCTCCTTCGTCCCGCTCCTCACCACCTTCCTCCAGGCGACGTCAGAGCGAGTAGTCCTCCAATCAACCATCGAGGGGGATTTCTCTCACCTCATTTTATCTTTTTATGCTTTCATAGTGTAGATTTTTCCTGCTTTCATAGTTGTAACAAACAATTCTTGATAAATAGATGTTTGTTTCTCTCTCTCTATCTCTTTCTCTCTCATATATATATTCTTGCAAGTAGATTAGCTAGAACTCATCAACCTGATCTCTTGCCTGCTAAAAACCAAAAAAATTAGAAAAGATAAAAATGACCAAAAACAAATAAAATCGAAGCGCGGTTTTCAATTAAAGTAAACGTCGCCTCCCTATGTTCGACCTGGGACTCCCTTAGAGTTTCAGTATAAATTTTATCTGATCGACGTGTTTTGCAACTACGACAATAGGCTACTTATAACCTTGATTTCTAACACACGAAGCACGCATGACCATGTAGCGCAGCAGTAGAGCGCCTCTTCGCGAACGAGAGGTGCGGGTTCAATTCCCACTACGCCTCAAATCAAGGCACGGGTGTGGGAGCTGCTAAATCAGGTCGTTGGATGGCGAGGAGACGGCGTGATGTAGGCGATGTAGCGTACCCAGATGCGAGAAGCGTGAATGCGCCATCAGACTCGCTCTTGTGAAGGTGAACTAGCGTGTATCCTGAGCCGTTGATCTTAGATCCAATGGCGATGGAGGTCGCATTGCCTCTTAACTGGCGTTGCAGGAGATCAGGCAACGGTGCCAAAATGTTTATGCGAAAGCGAAATCGGGTTTATAAATATCGCATTGTAATATAGTTGAAATCGCTTCGAAAAACAAATGAGTATTTATTACTTGAAAAATTAAGAATCCGAGGTCGAACACGGGGAGCAATTTGGGATTTCAAAACTAACACAACCTCAATTTAAAAAAGTGTGATGTTCAACAATATTATGAAGCAATATAACTAATTTCAATGTATATAAATGCTTCAAAGATATGAATAGAGATGTAGAAAGAAATCAGACGCTTCTGGCTTAGGCTCTCTCTTCTTTTTCTTCTTTGGCTTTGCTTGAGCTCTCTTCTTCCTTCTTTCAACTTCTGCAGCTTCCTTCTTCTTTCTTTTTTCAGCTTCTGCAGCTTCCTTCTTCTTTCTTCTTTCTCTTCCTTTCTGCCTTCAGCCGAGCCTTCTTCTTCCTTCTTTCCTCTGATGTCTTCTTCTTTGCTCTTCTTTCTCTGACTTCAGACCTTGGCTTCTTCTTTCTTTTCTTTCTCTTTGCCTTAGCTTCTTCCTTAGTCGTGCCTTCTTCTTCCTTCCTTTAGCTTCTTCTCCTTCAGCTTCTGATCTCCTTCTTTCTCCTTTAGATTTGCCTTCAGGTCCTCAGCTTCCTCTTTGACTCCTCCTGCCCTTAGCTTTTCCTTCTTCCTTTCCCTGCACACAAGTGCAAAACCTACCCCTACCCTCCCCCGCGAACGCTCTCTCTCTTTTGTCTCTTAGGATCGCTCTCCCAAAGCCAATCGGGTAAACGGGTCGGGTTAGTGAGCCCAGGTCCAAGTATACCGGCGTGGGTGATGCACGAGGAGTGCTGGGTAATCAGGTCAGGCAGCCAGGTCCATGTAGCATGGTCACGAACGAGGCATGAGTGGGCAAGGGGACCTTACACCATGTTAGGAGGCGAAGAGCCTATAACACAAAAACAACTTATATCACACAGGGCGCTCCAAACTTACCGAGGTGGGACTAAATGTCCCACATGCTTCTACTTGCACGCCTGCAGGGATGTCACTCAATTGCTGCAGCTGCGGAGTGCTTTGGCCCTCGATAGAAGGCTGATGCTGTTCGCGGAGTAAAGCCGCGCACCTAGGACTTGGTCTCCTGGAGCAGGGACACCTGATGGAAGCTTGCGAGCAAGCTTCGCTTCCTCTCAAATGGCGGCGGAGGTCAGACCCTGTCAACACAAATACGGCCTCACGTCCCTGTCAAAACATTCAAAAAGCTTCGTCGTGTCACGGTGAAGGTGGCTCGGTGGGTGGCGTGGCATGGGACAGCTTAGGCGTGTGTGCCTAGGTTGGTCTATGGTCATGAAGGTGGGGTTGTTCGGGGGCAGTGTATGGCGTGTGTGGCAGTCGATGGAGAGGTGGAAGATGATCAGTGGACGGTGGCGATGCTTCTGCGGTAGTTGGTGAGGCATGTGGGTGTGTTGAGTGATGGATGTGCCTTCGCCGGTGGTTTGCCAGAGATGAATAAGGTGAGGATGGTCAGTGATTGTCGAGGGTGGTTTTGTGAAATAAAGAGGGGGAAAATGAAGAGTAAGGAAAGGGGATTTATCTGAGAGTGATTGAACGAAGAGGGGAGGCAGAGGGCAGACAACGCGTATCTACCGTCGCCAGAGACGAATGCCCTGAGATGAAGAGGCGGCAACGACGAGAGGGATGAAGACACGGGCACAGGTATGGCACGACACGGAAGAATGAGGCGGAGAAGACTCTACCACTGGTACAGTGGCAGAGCGATGAAAAGAGGGAGGAAGAGTCACCGGAGTTTGCGGGCTGCTTGACCAGAGAGGGAAAAGGAGGAATTCTGAGGGATTCTTCAGCCAAATCAAGCTTAAGATGGTCAGGAGGACTTGGGGCGTCTTTTATAGTCGCAGGTGGAGGGCCTTGTGCTTGGAAGGCAAGCTTCCAAGCACGGCAACCTTGCTGGACTTGGAAGGCCGAGAGATACCCATATCTCTCATGCATTCGCATGAGAGATTGGGTGAGAATTTGAGTGCAAAATGGGGTTCGCACGATCGAGAATTCCTCAGAGAATCTCCCTTTCAAATTTGAGAGGGATTCTCTGAGGAATCAAGGAGATCTCCCTCTTGAATCCTCCCCGGAGTAGGATTCCTCCGCTGTAATGGTAGAGGGACCTAATTGTAAATAGTGGCGAGGAAGATAGGGGGGTCTCTGCAAGGTTTTCAAAAGTTAGGGGTATAAAAGTAATTGGGTTGGACTATTTTGCAAAGTAGGTCAAGG
This sequence comes from Thalassia testudinum, assembly GCA_037157565.1. Taxonomy (NCBI): domain Eukaryota; kingdom Viridiplantae; phylum Streptophyta; class Magnoliopsida; order Alismatales; family Hydrocharitaceae; genus Thalassia; species Thalassia testudinum. Next base: position 14,032,580 of record JAZHRO010000065.1, on the reverse strand, counting down.
TGAACTCCCTCAGGTCTAAATTTTGTTATAACCCTAATTTGGATCCAATGAATCCAATGGTGAAGTTGGATTTTATGTTTGACCACGTTTGACTGGCCATTTTGCACAAAAACCCAATTTAGGGCAAATGTTTGACTAGGACCCCTATTTAAGTCAAAATAGGTTCTAAAGGCCAAATTGAAGGTTCTAAACCCTAGATGATATTTTTCCATGAATTTTAGAGGGTTTAGTTTATTTTTATCCTGATTAGAACCTTTTTGAATTAAGTGGGTTTGTTTTAGGGTTATAGGATATCATTTAATTCCCAAATCTCACATTAACCCTTTTTCAGATTGAACCATCCCACTTTGTATCTTGTTAGGATCAATTGACCCATGTTTAACCCCTGAGAAATCCTGTTGTTGTACTACAATGGTAAAATTATAGTTTTACCCTTTGTTTCTTACTATTCTTTCAAACCAGTTATTCTCTGAGTTAGGCCCTTCACTTGGTTATGTAGGAGCTTTTATTCTCTTTTCTAGGTCAAAATGAGCTAGTTAGGACTCATGATGGTGTTCCCATCACAACGCCCTATCCGGCTCGTCCTCCAAGCAACCATCGAGGAGGATAACATCTCTCTCCCTTTTTTATTACTTTCTAGAATAAAATTTTTCTCTTTCTAACTGTAATCATTTCCTACTTTCTAGTTATAAAAACAATTTTCAGTTGCAAAGTAATTGTTCTCTCTCTCTTTGTCTCTTAGTATTAATATCAAATTCATTGTGATTATCGCACTTTTGAAACAAAGATACCAAAAATATATATAATCGCGGATTTTAGATCAACGTAGCCTCCCTGTGTTTGACCTGGAATTTCTTTACGAATTTCGGTTAAAATTTATTTGTTGATAGATTTCTTCACAAATCATACTACAACAATGAGTTTTTCAAAATCCAATCCTTTTTGCGTAGACGTCTGACTCAAAAGGCGTGTTCCCAAAAGAGGGGCGCGGGTTCAGCCCTGCTGTTGAACGGTACGAGTTGCTACGCTAACGTGCTTGGTTTTGAAAAATCCGTCGTTGTAGTTTGAAAGCGAAGAACTCGTGTTCAACAAATAAAATTTATACCGAAACAGAAATCCTGAGTCGAACTCAGGGAGGCAGACGTTTGATTTAAAAATATATGTTTGTTTTATTTGTCACAAAGTAGAATAATTGATTAGAAACTATCTAACTATTTACAATAAATAGAGAGAGAATAAGAGAGAGAGAGAGAATATTACAAATAAAAATCAAAAGAGATGTAGAATGAACATGGAATTCATCATCAGAAAGATTGTTCATTACACTAAACATTACGACTAGAAAGAGGGAAAATGATTACACTAGAAAGCATTAAATCTACTCTAGAAAGCAGTAAATCTACTCTAGAAAGTAGTAAAAAGAATGGGGAGAGAGATATCCTCCTCGACGGTCGCTTAGAGGATGAGCCAGATGAGACGACGCCTGGAAGACAGGGAATGGAGCAGGATGAAGGAGGACGAAGCGGGAAGAACAGGAATGGGGCAACATGTCATTGTCGTCGAGGGATCCGCTTCCGAAAGGGGGACAAAAATTTAACTTTATCTCGCAAGAAGCATCCTGAGTGTGGGACAAGCTTCTCTTGAGCTTTGGAGAGGGAGAGAAGGAAGGGATGAGAATTTCATGTGGAGGGGGTCTCCTTTTATAGTTGCAATGAGTGAGGGAAATTTGGTCATTTTAATTTGAAAAAATTAAATCAGGGGTCTTTAGTGACGGATAAAACCGTCGCTAAATGATCGGGCTCGAATAGGTTGTGTTAATATGGTGAAATTAGCATTGAAGTTAGTATAGTGGTTAACCTAAATCGAGCCTAACCATCCTTTTACAAAATTTTTAACCTGGCCTACTTGATTTTATCTTGGTCACTTTTAGGCCCAGGGTCGAACTCAGGGAGGCGGGAATTAGAGGTGAATAAGTTTCTATTCTTTTCCTACAACAAATCTCTTCTGCATGTTTATTATGTTTTTAGTTCTTTTCTATTTAAGATTTTTTTTGCTGATAATTTTGTCCTTGAGGTACACCCTCAAGATCAGGTCCTTGGCTTTGAGCCAAATTGTTCTTGGCTTTGAGCCAAATTAGGGTTCCAAAAAAATTGGTCTTCCTATTTGCAAGATCGAGTACCTGCAAGACAAGGATTATCTTTTCTCTTTTACTTTTTTTTTTATCATTTTAATAGCAAGAAAATAGAGGTTACTTGTAAAGAAATAAATATAGTGTATATATATATATATAGATATATATATTATATAGTAGGGGTGGGGGTACAGGTGGAAATGGCGTGTAGCACGGTGTCGAGTCGATCGACGTCTAGGAAGATGCAACCAATAGGACGAAGTGCCGCGTGGAGTGTAGGATGGATGTGTGGAAGTGTGTGCGGAGGCGCTTTCTCTACACAGGTATCGGGGAATATCAGCAACTGGTGCAGATATTCTCGCGATATAACGCGTTGTGCAGGGATACAGATAGGTGATATGAATGTAAACATATATATATATGTGTGTGTATATGTAAATATATGTTTATATATATGTATAGATAGGGTTGTAATTATATAGATGTATAGGTAGTTATGTATATATATATGTATTTATAACTAGATATATATGTATGTATATATAACTATATAGATATAGATATAGATATATATATAGTAATATATGTATATAGATATATATGTATTTATATCTATAGATATATATGTATATATGTATGCATATATGTATATATATATGTATAAATATATATATAAATATATATATATATATATTTATGTATGCATGTATATCTACTTATATATAGTGTATAGCTATGAATATGTATATATATATAAGTATATATAGGTGTGTACAAGTGAGTGTGTGTGTGTACACATGAGTGTGTACAAGTGTGGTGTGTGTGTGTGTGTCTGCTGGAGAGTGAGAGAGTGGCTGTGAGAGAGGGCGCGGGCGTTTAAGGCATTTGGTGGAGGCAGCCAACGTCTAATGGCCCAGGCGCAGGTGCGCGCGCGCTGGAGGGAGCAGGCATGAGGGAGAGCAACGCAGCGCGCTGCGAGCTGGAGTGGATGCAAACAAAGATGCGGGCTCGAGCGCTGGAGAGGAAGCGGTTGCAGACGCAGGCGCGGGCGCTGACACGAGGATGGGCTGGAGGCGGTTGCGGTGCGGAGAGAGAGCGCACGGTGACCGGATAAGTGAGAAACATTCTGGTCACTGCACTGTAGCTACAGTGTCGCACAAAAATGCGTGAATAGTAGCTACAGTGCCCGCACGGCTTCGTCAATCGATTGCGGCCGGTTCTGCATGCGTGGTCGCGCTAGAGCGAGCCTGCGCACACGGAAGGAGCTGGCGCCGGCTGCTGGCGTGAGTGCGAGGGCTTGCATGCTGCATGGAGGCTACCGGTGCCGTGCTGCTGCTGCTGAGCTCTAAAGCTTGGAGCTGCGGCAATGGTGGGAAGGGCTTGAACGGTGAAAACAGAGAAATGAACCACCACGCCCACCTGGTCTTGGATGAGCTGGGTGGTGGTGGGACTCACAGTGGTGGTCATGGGACCACTGTGTGCCTTTTCCTGCCCGCAGCATATCTCTTCAGTGGGAAGAGGTGCTACGTATGGAGGGGAGAGGGGAGGAGACGACCTGGACGAAGGTGGCTGCTGTTGTGTATATGGACCAAGCTGCTTGCGCAAGGAAGCAAGGAGGGCTTTTTAAAGGAGAAGGAGGCATGCACGGCCATGCCTTGGGCTGTGCATGACCAGCCATGCGGCTGGTAGAGCATGCAGTGGCAGAGAATGGAGCGAAGAAGAAGCAGCCCATGCCCTGAGCCGTGTGGAGAAGTTCAAAGCCAAATAAAAAATGAAGATGGTGAAATTGCGAGGCATCACTTGATGAAGACGTTAATTACATGGCCAATTATTCATTTTCCTCCCCTCTCAAATAAATGCATGCATGTGTCAATTTTTACAAATGCAACTATGGCTACCTAATTGCAATGTCAATGCTATGAAATAACATAAGATGGCATTTTTACTGGTGTATTTTTTCTATGCAATCACTAAAACCCCATCGTGGGCGTAGTGGGGCACCGCCCGCGCAGCCGCTCGCCTCCTCGCGCGTTGCACGTGCTCCACGATCTGCGAATCTTAGCTGTCCGATCGTGAGATCAGACGGATTATCTCGCGCTTCCTCGCCCGCTCCTCAACGCAAGCTCGCCCGCGTCTAATCTCGCATGAGGCACGGGCGTGTGATGGCACATGGGTGCTATTGAGCGCTCACGACCGCTCGATCCTCATCACACAGTCGCATGCGCCCGCGCACCCGCTCCCGCTTGCCTCCTCATGCGGATTCAAACCTACGCCTTAAGGCGACCAAGCACCTTATCCACTGCGCTGCACACGTGGATGGGTGGGCGACCGATCTTTTGAACACGCGATCAGGACCGTTGGATTGAGATCCAACGGTCGAGATAGCTCCTTCCAACGATTCTTCAGGGTCTTCAAGCGCTGGCTAAGCTCCTCTCTCAGCCATTAGATCTTGATCCAATGGTAGAGATGTGTGGGTGTTATTGTCTTCAGTGATTGAGGGTGGCTGGTTGGGCGATCGAGATGGCATCACGTGGTGCCATCTTGGCCGTCCATCTTCTGGATGATGCAGATCGTGCCACGGGTGTTGGATTGAGTCGATTTTCGCGCCATTAGGCTACGATCGTCGATTTGAATCCATCTATGCGGTCGGATTTGTCGTTTGAAGTGTGGATTCACACCATCTTGGCCGTTGATCTTCTAGGGTTCCCTAGTCTCTATCTGATGCTACAGATGTCTGATTAGGGCGAACTTGGAGTTGTTGAACTCCAATCGTCGCCCTGATCACATCTGTATGATTGGATCTTCGATCCGAGGCCCCGATAAAAAGTTTGCCCTATCCATGAACATAAAAGGAGACAATTAACCTCCATTTTATTCAAACTAATCTAAATGCAAGATGATGCATGTTATGCAATATTTATAGTATGCAATGCAATCCTATGCTTAAGAACATGCATAAATAGACATCTTAAGTGGTGTAAACATGTTTACATCACCCGCCATCCCCCAATCTCTCAATTGAAGATGCACAACAGTAGTAGCGCCAATGCACGCATAGCACGTGCGCACGAAGAGTGTGCATGTGGGCAGTGTAGTGCCAGCGCATGCGCGAGCAACACAATGCGCGAGGTGCGTAGGCCAGCACACACATTGAAGGCAGCATGTGCAAGGGCAGGGGCTTTGGCGATGCATGCGATAGGTCTTTAGCGATGCTTTGAATGTCGCTGTTGACCCAAGGAAGAATTTTAGCCCTTTACACCACTGTAAAAAGGGACCTACCCCCTCATTTGCACCCATCATCTTCCACCCAAGAGCTCCAACCACCTTCTAGAACTAAGAGCACATCCTTGGAGTTTCCGAGCCGCCGACGGAAGCCTTCCTCACCACCGTGGCTGCCTCGCCTCTCTCCCTAGCTAGTTTTTAGTCTACTATTTATGTTTCTTAAGCTTTCATCTATTATTGTTGTTGTAAAATCGATTCACTCATGCAATAGATTCTTTATTCTATCATCATGATTTTTGTTTCTTCCGTGGTTAGCTACTCTCGCATCGTTATCATGATTCTCTAACCCTATCTCTCCCCTTCTCTCTCTCTCTTCCCCTATGTCTCTCTTCCTCTCTATTCTTTTTACAAGAGAAAACAAAATGATGCATTTTCATGACATTGAAGAGAGTAAAGGACACGGAGTTTTGCCTCCCTGTGTTCGATACTCAGACTCACATCCGAAACCTTTATTAAAATTGACGTCGTAAAACATGCTACAACGAGCGATTTACACAAACACGTTATGCGACGGTCAATCAGATGACAGGTCAGTCGTCTGTCATAAAGTCTGGACGTCTAGAAATGCAATCTACTATGAGAATGGATTTCTTAAGGCTAAACGGCTATAATCATCTAACAAAAGGTGATTTGGGCCTAGCATCTATGAAAGAGCGATTCTCGTTTTCAATAAAAATTTTAACATAAAATGTGGCGTCATTGTATGTAGTCATGTGGTAGAAAATCGCTTTTCAAAACATTTAATATTCATAATCTAACTACGAAAATAGTTAGGTCGTCTCCATAGGGAGGAATTAGCTTATTAAATTAGTGAATGGTGTTTCGTTTAGTCGAGAAACTCAATAGGTGCACATGCTAATTCGTGTGATTCTTTTTCAACATAAGTCATCATTTTATGTAATTAATCAAGAATATAGGTGCACACATACAAAATCACCACCATGGAAATACGTGAATTGTGATATTAGTATTGACAAACAATGTAAATATTAATTCCCAATAAAAGATTCCTTATCTGTTGTATGCAATGTGACATATTCTATAGAATTCATGAGAGATACTCAACCATAAGTAATTTATATAGAATAGAGGGATATCCATGCAATTGTTACTTAGTGATGTATCATAGTAAATATTACCTTATGCTCTTAAAAATTAATCCTTCGAAAGTTTAAATGTAAACAATACCAAGCATCATAGAAAGAGCACTTGACAACAAGAAGAAGAGATGCATGTGAAAATGAAAGAAAGAGGAGGTCATGAGAGTAAGTTCCCCTCAATATTTCCTTTTAAATATCAAAACAACTCTTCACAATGGCATCGAATGAAAATTTTAATACCCATTGTACTGTTACAAACTAGGGGAGATGGAAGGAGAGCTCGCACGAGTCGAGGAGAAGCTCACCAGCTATGAGCTTTGACTGAGGAGATCGACCGGTGGAGGGGATCTCACAGGCGGTGACGGCACGAAGGATGACCACTGGACGTGGTCATTGGAGTGGTGGGGTACTCGGCGGCATTGTATACTCGACGTGAGGGTGAAACAGCAAAGGGCAGCTGCGAGGGCATCAGTGTAGATGAGGGGGAGCAGGGTGTCACATCGGTGGTGAAACGACGGCTAGAGGTGGTGTGGGATGAGCGGTGGTGGTGGTGGGATGTTGGGTTTCTTTGGAGGTTGCAGGTAGAAAAGAAGAAAAAGAAAAGGAAGATGAAGATGAACAGTGGATGGTGGCAGGTTGTGATGGCGTTGAGGCGAGTGGAGGAGAGGTGATGCCGGCGCCGATGGTATTGGTGGTGGTGGTGTTTGTGATCGTGTGGGGGGGGGCTACTGCAGTGAGGGGTTAGCAGTGGGGATGGTGGTTTACGGCGAGGGGATGATGGGTTGATGATGGCTATGCGTGCTGCTATGGAAGAGATGGTGGCAATGGATGCACGCTGTCACCGTGCACAGGAGGTTGAGCGCGGGTGAAGGCGGAGCTTGCTTCAGATCACAGTGCACGCCATGTCCATGGTGTGCACATGAGGAGCACAGTGGAGAGCGAGGAAGAAGATCCCCCCAGGGGAAAGATGATAGAGCCATAGAGGGAAGGATCCTTTATCCTTCTCTAGATCCACAACCTCCGCCTCTCCCTTCGCATGCATAACTATTGGATTTGAATGCTGGTAGAGGGAGCGATGGTCATGGACAATTATGGACATACCCTCCTTCAAATGCTAATTATATTTATGTCCAGCCACCTATGATGGGAACACCAACACGAGCCATAACTAGCTCAATTTGATCTGATTAAGTCATTAAATGCTCCTACATAATCGCCAAAGAGCCCTAATTCATTGCATAATCATTATAAGAGAAAGACAAGAAATTAGGGTTAAAACTGCAATTTTACCATCATATCTTGAATGCAGAATAACCGTGGGTTTTCTCAGGGGTTAATTAAAGGTCAAATGGTCTTAAAAGTCTAACAAATGAGTTAGAACAGACAGAAAAGGGTTTTCGCGTGTTTTGAGAATTAAATGACTTCTAAAACCCTAAAAACAGACTTGCTTAATTAACTGAGGTTATAGTCAGGATAAAATTCACCTAAACCCTCTAAAATTCATATAAAAATATTCTCTAGGGTTTGTTACCTTCAATTTGGCCATCAGAACCCATCTTGACCCAAAATAGAGTCCTAAATAGACATTTGCCTTAATTTAGGTTTTTTCATAAATTACCCAATCAAACTTGGTCAAAACCTAAATATAACTTCACCATTGGATTCCTTGGGTCCAAATTAGGTTTGTACCAAAAATTTGGGCCCAATCTGAGATCATCTTAACCAAGCTTACATTTTGGTCTAGTCAAACTCTTTTATCTCATTCAAATCCTTAGCTTTTTGAATTCCTTGCAAATGGCCCCCTAACTTTGTTATCATTTTCACTAAAAAGTATCTGCCGCCATGAATCCTATTCCTACAAACTCCGACAACCTAAATTTGGCATGTTCTATTTGATTCCTTGACGAATCCCTCTCAAATTTGAAAGGAAAGTTCGTCAAGGAATTCCCTTCCTTTTGTGCCAATTCTCAAGCTCTAGGTCTTGCCCAATCTCTCATGCGAATCCTTCAAAGAGATGGATCTCCTACTTTGGCAAACATTCCTAGCTTAAAAGCTTGGCTTCCAACCACAAATCAACCTCCTAAGCCCTATATAAGCATGCCCAAGGCTCGGCCAAACTCTCAAGCTCGATTTTTCCGACAACTCCTCATATTCTTCCTCCCTCTTCCGGTCGAAAGGCTCCTCGAGTTCTGACAACCTCTTCCGTCCTCATTCCTCATTTGTTCGCAATACCAGCGACGGATTTTCCTTCCTCATCCTCCTCCGCATCGTGCCATACCAGTGGGCACTTCTATCTCCATCATCACCATTCTTCCCCCATCGGAGTCACCTTCATCTCCGGTGCTGGCAGTATAGTAACTGGCATCGCCTGTGCCCCTCTTCATCCTCCAATCACCTAGATAAGTTTCCTAACTCCTCTACTTTATTCATACACCAACCACATTTCATTTCGATCGCCATATCACACCGACCACCTTCACCTTTCGGTGAGGCTCCTCCCTCATTTCACTACTCCAAACGCCTTGCCAACCACCTCACGACCTTCGCCACACTTCCCTCTTCAAAACCCCCATCCTATTTCACCCTATTACGCCTCCAAACCCTCTGCCGAACATACCCACCTCCACGTACCAACTTCGACACTGTCTGGCCACCACAGCCACCTTCACGCCACGCTGCACACACCACCACGTTTGTCGTGCTACGGTAAAGCCTGCTGAACCTTTTGACAAGGCCGCTAGGTTGTGTTCTTCATTTCAGGTCTTCGCTCCTCCGTCACCATTGATGAAGCTTCGAGCGAAGCTTGAAGCTTGCAACAGCATCAGCAAATCCCAGGCAAAGTCTCAAGCACAGCGGAGAGTTCCCAGAATCATGACCCAAGAACCAATTTGGCCCTTTGACTGGGTCTTTGATCACAATTGCAAGAAGTTGTAGCTATAGCTGCACGCAGAGGAAGGGAGGTAGGATAGTCCCACCTCGGAAGCTAACGAGTACCCGCACCCGCATAAAGTGACTTTGTCGCATAGGCTTATCGCCTCAGCAAGCACAGGGGGTGAGGTCCCCGTACCCCTCATGTGCCTCGCTCGTGACACCTTACACGCGGGTTTGGTCGATCCGATAACCCGCCTAACATAAGCACTCCTCGCTCATCACCCACGCCGGTGAGCCTGGTCCCGGGTGTGCTCTACCCGAATACTTGATAACCCGAGGCCCTGAGAGGGTAGATCCCAGAGAGAGAAGGAGAGGAAAGCACGCGGGGGTAGGGGGTTTTGCTCTTAGGACCAATGACAGACACTTAGCCTTTTAAAGAACCTCCCCCTTGTGCGTGAAGAAGGAAAAAGGAGAGGAAGCCTGAGCACAAAGAAAGAAGAGAGAAGGCACAGCCAGAAGAAGAAGAAGGAAAGAAAGAGTAGCTGCAAAAGAGAAGGGGCACAGAAAAGAAGAGAAGAGGAAGGGTGCCCTCTTGGCACTGTAGCAGCAAGTGATTTAAGCCGTCTGACTAGCTAAACAAATGTTTGAGCATCATTTGAAGTGCACTGTGCACTTATATTAAGTGGAATTTAATTGCTTAGTACTATTGAGTTATTTGATATAAATTGTGTGGGGTAATTGGTGATTCAAATCACCATTTTACCCCATTCTTTTTGCATTATCTAACATCAGATTTCATTTATATATCATTCTTGTTTGAAATTCTATCATACATTGCTTATATTGCATTTGAATTGTGATCTTGAGAATTATTTTATCAATTGCTCCCTATGTTCGACCTTAGACTTCATTTTTGATATTCGATTTATAAATTTTACTTGTTTTTCGCACTGATTCAACTATACTATAATGCATTGATTTTAAAACCAATTTCAGAGCGAACAACAACCTGTCTTCTTGTCGATCTTCTCATCTTCCTCTTTGATCTATTCTTTGGTCCTAGTTTGAGTTGACTATCCTTGAGCTTATAGGTCCAACCCTTCACATTGATATCTTCCTTGAAACCTAAAAAACAAGACTCCAATTCTTTCTTCGACATCCCAGTTAATTTGGATCTATATTTGTTAGTGGGTCTCCTTGAAGGAGATCCTTTCTCAACTCTATGACTACTGCTAATACCATTTAACAATTTATCTGATTTTTCTTTAAGACAGATAAAATCTTTTTCAAAAACATGCATATTGGATTTTAAATCAGAAACTTCCATTTTTAAACTTGTATTCTCTTTAATCCATTTCCTATTTTCCTTTATTAGATTATTATTCTCGAACACTAAGTCATCCCTTTTAGAAATGTTAAGACTAATTTCTAAATCCCTAACTTTAATTTCTAATCTATCATTTTCATATTTCAGAAAACTAAGATTCTTTTTAATACTCTTGTTTTCTATTTTTAATGACTTACTAAGCTCATACAATTCATCAAAAGCATCTTGTAATTCGTTAAAAGAGTTTACCTCTTTGTTGTCTTCTCTTTCAAAAGAGAGAGAAAGCTATCCAAAAATGAAAAAATTCTTCTATCCCTCTCTCTTTCAAAAATGCACTGCAAACTGAACCTAGACTAGCCATGTTACAAGCACGCATGCTTTAACTACTAGGTTCAAAAAACCTCAGGATAATTTCTGTGGGCCTTAGAAACCTTTGGCAGACTGAGGCTAAAGCTGGTCAAGTCCAGATCTTGGTTGGTACTTGAATACCTCTAGGCCTATTATTAGCATTCTGACCTAATTTATGAAAAGAAGAGAGAATTAGAACTTTGAGCATTAAGGCATGGTTTAGAATTCAAGTTAATTTCATAAGATTTTTCTAAGGGACTAGCAAAAGTTAGGCATGGGTGTATGATGATAACGACATCATCAGCCATATCTAACTTTAATTGGTCATAATCCATTGATAAATGCTCCTACATAACTGCCACAAAATCCTAATTCACAGCATAACCATTCTGAGCGATAAACATGAAAATAGGGGTAAAACTGTAATTTTACTAGAATGTCCTAAATGCATAACAATCACGGGGTTTCCCAGGGGTTAATTAAAGTTCGTATGGTCATAAATGACTAATAAGTGGGTTCGTGCATATAGAAATAGGTTTTCACATATTTTGAGAACTAAATGACATCTGAAACCCTAAAAATAGACTCGCTTAATTCACTGAGGTTCTAGTTAGGATAAAATTCACTTAAACCTTCTAAAAAAAATAGAAAAATATTCTATAAGATTTTGTATGCTTACTTTGACCATGGGAATCCAATTTGATCTAAAATAGAGTCTCAGGCAAATAGTTACCCTAATTTGGGTTTCTGCACAATTTACCCAGATAAACTTAGTAAAAATCTAAACTCAACTTCACCATCAGATTTCTTGAGTCCAAATTAGATTTGTACCAAAATTTGGGCCCAATCAAAGATCATCTTGACCTAGTTTGCATTTTAATCCTGTTCTGACTCTTTTTCTTACAAAGAGCCCCTTAGCTTTTGAAACCTTTACGAATACCCCACTAACTACATCATCTTCTTCACAAATAGGTCCCCACCACCTTCAACTCCTAAACCCATCAACCGATGACCTTCAATCGAGAAGAACTCCTTGATTTATGACCAATCCCTTCCAAGATTGACAGGGAGGATCTTAAGACCTTCTTGTTCCATTTGAGCTTGTTCAAAACCTTCCAAATCCATCCAAAATCTCATGCGAACTCCTTGAATCCACATGTCCTACTTGCAAAAATCATGGAGTTACAAGCTTGTTTCCAAGCTTGAAACTCCTTCGTAGGACCTATAAAAGCACGCCCAGGGCAAACCTTACCTCCTTAGCAAGGTTTGGAGCCAAAAACATCTTCCTAATCCTACCTCCTACCACTCTCCAACCAAGATTCAATGGCCCATCTTCCTCCTGGACTTCCTCCGCACCACGCCAGTCAAAGTGAGGGTTGTTCTTCCCCATTCTTCGCCACCATCCCCTTCTGGAGAACTTCACCTTCCACGGTGTTGGCTTGCTAATGCCGATGCCAATCCTATCCCCTTTCGTCCCCTAGAGTAGGTAGTTAGGTTTAGTTAGTCTCCTAGGTTAGTTTCCTCTACCAAAAACCAAAAATAAACCCTCAATGATAGTCACAACCCAATTTCATCCTCTGCTCCGACCGAACCTCTGGCGAGGTCCTCCGCATGCTCCACACCTCCAAAAGCCTCGCTGACACTCCCAAAAGCTCCACTACATCACACTCATCAAAACCCCTCACTTATTCCACCCTTTCGTTCACTCACAGCTACCACCGAACAAACCCACCCACGCTTCACGTCCATCACTGACACAAATCCTCTAGCCACCACACGCTTGTTAACCACCACCACTGAGTTTGCCTCGCCACAGCGAATCTTTTGAGCGCTCTAATTGGGGCTTAGCGCCCTTATTCTTGAATTTCAGGTCTTGCCAATCTCCGCCGTCGCCACCTTGTTCTTCATGTTCGAAGGCCATGAAGAGCCCAGGTCTTAGCTCCAGGAGACACGGTTTCACTCCAGGACCCTCTCCAGGTCCTCAATCAGGGACTTCAAGCATAGCCATGATGCCAATTGGGAGGTCTTCACTGCAGCAGTACACGTGAAGAGAAGGGCTGAAGACAGTCCCACATCGTGTGGGACAAAGTAGCAGTAGGCACATAAATTATTTTTATGTTTGGGGCTCATTGCCTTAAGACACATGGGGTGAGGTCCCTCACACCTTCACTGACTTGACCTGCCTATTGCCTTCACTCCTCGGCTGCGACCCACGCCCGCAACCCTGGACTCGAGTGCGCATATCCGAATACCCAATTACCCTGGTTTGAGAGAAAGAGAAAGGAGGAAAGGAAAGAAAGAGCGAGGGAGGGTGGGTTTTGCTTCAGAGAGAACTTTTGACACTTAGTCAAGAAAAGACGACTCTTGGCCGTGCCTGAGAAGAGGAAGAGAAGGGCTAAGGAAGAAAAGAGAAGAAAGAGGCTGAAGCTAAGGCAGAGAAGAAAAGAAGAATAAGATAGAAGAAGAAGAAAATTAGAGTACTATAGCAAATGACATTTTAAGTCGTCTGATTATTGATTATGCAACAATCATAGGTCTTAATTGACCTAGATTAAGCTACGACTTAGCATAAGTTAGGGTTATTCATGCATGCATACGCATTATCTGCATCTTTACTGCTTTCCTTTAGCTATGCATAAAATAATGTTATAATGTGCTGATTAAGTGCATTATGTCGATTGCAGGGAATAAGCTGATCAGGAGCTGGATCTAAAGCTGGATCAGGAATAACGAGAGTTGCAGTAGAGCTGAAGTAGATGGCTTAGATTAGATGTAGGAATAATAATGTAAGGGAGTTAAAGGTTTGCTATGCTATTAAGTAGGAATAAAGCAGTAAAATGTGAAGAGCTTAGGTCCATCCTAGCCCTAGGATAGCCTAGAGACTTCCCCAAGCCTTAGCCACCCCTAGATTAGGTCACAACACCCTAGGAAGTCCTAAAACCCTAGTTCCAACCCTTATCTGGACGTCCAAATAAGTTATAGGACATCCAGGACCCTTAGCCATCTCCCGCACACCTCAAACCCACTTCTGCAGTGTTATTGGACGTCCAGACACTTTGTCAAACGTCCAATTTCTGTAAAATACCCAAAACAGAACCCAAAATCCCTCCTGACTCTGATTAGACGTCCAGACAACAAGTCTGGACTTCTGATTTTTTAGTATAAGACGTGTGACACTATTATTAGACGTCTGATACTGCTTTCCAATTCCTATTTTGAGATTTAAGCCTTGATCTTGGATCTCTAGGTCCCTAAACCCAATTCCAACCCCATAGGAACCTAAATTAAGGTGCCCTAACCCTAGTACATCACCTCTAGACCTCCCTAAGGACCTAATTAGGTCCTCACTAAACCTAATTGACTTGAATCTTAGTCAATTCCATCAGCCTATTCAATTGGACTCATTGAGTCCAATTGAGTCCTGATCTCAGCACACACTGCCCAATTGGACTCGGTGAGAATCCAATTGACCTAGACCTAAATTAATTGAGTTGTTTCACTCTCAATTAAGTTTTCACACACCCAATTAAACTTGTATTAAGTTTAATTGCACTTTACCTTAGTGAATTAGGGTTTATAACCCTAATTTGAGACATACCTTGACCTAAACCCACTAGAACCTAACCTAATCAACCTAGCCACCTAAGTTTCGACCCACACACACCATCCACACGAAAATACGTAGCCTAGAGTTCTCTAGAGCTCTCTACCATGTGTGGTTGCCTTGGTTGCCAAAATTAGCAACCAAGAGCCATTCAATTTTTAGATCCACATTTGGTGGATCTAAAAACCACCATCCATCCTCTCTCTCTCACTCTCCCACGAGCTCCCACCATAGGCCTCTCTAGAGAATTCCATAATTCTCTAGAGAGCTTCCCTTGGCCATTTGCACCCATTCACTTCATTGGCAAAATTCACTCCATTGGTGCCATTCACGCCACCTCCACTTAGCTAGCCACTCCACCTCCATGAGCTCACTACCACCACCATGGAGGACATCATGCCGAGATGCTGGATCAATCCTCCCTCTCTCCAAGGGTCGGCCTAAGCTACATTGGCTGCCTCTCATTCTTCTCCCGACCACTCCAAGGCCATCACGGACCACCCCTGAATGCCCTTTATTCTGCTAGATTTAGTTTATGCTCTCCATGATTTTTACTGCTTTTATTTACTACTTAGTAGTGTAGCCCTTATTCTCCCCCAATGATGCATGCAAAATCCCCCCGTAGATTCTTGTATGCGATCGTTTTCTGGTAGCTAGATTTATATTTTTAAGCATTCATGTACAAGCTTTCTTCTACCTTCCATGTTGCAAACACTCTCTTGAATGAATAGAAGATATATTTTTATATATATGTCGATGTGTTGAGAATCACCATGAGTTTATAGTAATATCTTTTGAGTGATTAATGTTACCTGTATTTAATTCCTGATATACTTGCAACTAAGCATGTCGTACTTCAATACATAATAATCATAAACCGGCATGTGATTTTAAATGAAGTAGAGTGACAAAAAGATCGATTTCAAAAGTAAAAGCAACGCCTCCCAGAGACGAACAGCCAAAACTCAAGTCTCGTTATTTTTACAAACTTAATTTTTGACGAACGTTTTGCGCGACTATACAACGATTTCCGATGACTTTCAAAACGCATGAGAACGACTTTCAGTCAAATGGCGCCGTTTCCGGGGAGGCCACGTCATTTTTCTTGATTTCGATCTTTTAATTTATCACTGACGAATTTGCCTCTACTTTGCTTTTGATGTGTAGGACAACATGGAAGAAAAACAGGATCTGCGCACACAACAAGCGCAGAAAAGAAATCAGGTGCACATCACATTCTCTTAGATTAGGTTTATTTTCTGAACCCTAGGACTAGATCTACTTCCTTCAATTTCTCTTGTGAAAAAAAAATAAAAAAAGAAAGATTTTTCTCATTTTCATGGAAAAAAAAAGAAAAATTTTGAAAAAAATCTAGATTAGATTTCCTTTTGAATCTAAGTTAGTTGGAAAAAGAAAAAAAAGATATTTTCTTTGAATCTTTTGAAAAATTCTTTTTGAAAAAAAGAAAAAAAAACATGCAAAAGATTTGAAAAAAAAAGCATTTTTTGTGGAAAACTTAGATTTCAAATTCAAACCTCTTTAAAAAGCTTTTCCACCATCTCCTGATTTTTGGCCAGATTTCAAGCTTGATTTAAAAATTCGATTGTCAAAAAACTAGTAAGTGAAAATTTCTGAAATTCAGGCTAAACCTTCATTTTCAAATCATCTTTCAAACACCATTGTTATTTTTAAAAAATTATAAGTATAAAATTTTTAAAAATTCGTGAAGTGCACGGGGGTCAGACTGACCCAAATTCAAAATTTTCAAATTTCAGAAAGCGATTTTGACCAATCTGTTTTTGACTAAAAATGGTGGGGTTTGAAATCTGATCTCATTGGCTTTATTTTCCATATTTTTCATGAATTTTTGAAGGTCATTTGATACTATTTCAAAGCAAAAAATCGACTAGGGGTCAAAGTTCCAGATCTGACCCCCTAATATTCAAAATTCCCTAAAAATTTGATTGAAATAGTAAAAATTCAAAAAAAAAAAATCTCTGAAAAACTAATTGAAAAGAGAATCTACACGTACAATTTCAAATTAATTAGATTCCAATTATTATCAGAGAAACAACATTACTTTTGTGGTCTGCTGAAATAGAAAAAAGCCTAGAAGTGCATGCAACTTAGGTTGAATCTTTAGGGTTACAACTAGAGACCACACTTTAGGCTAACCTAAACTTAATCAAGTCTAGTTAGCTGGTGAGCTTGGTCACCTTGTGGGCCACTCACCACAAACCCCACTAAAGAAAACGTTTTAAAATTAGTTGTAAAATACGAAATCAACCCGAGTTCGTTGTCATACTACTGGGTGTTTTTAACCTCTCTTGCCAAACCTAGTGACTAAGTCTGCGGGGTAGTGTCAAACGACCGCGGCTCGAGGGTCAACGGAACTGGAGGCATAAGCCAAAGGAAGAACCTTCCCCTTAGTCCCCTCATAACCAGACTGGCTGGGTTAGCTTGAGAGGCGGGATTCACTTTCAGTCGGTTGTACGACGAACTTATCTTCAGGAATTCAAATCCCTAACGAAAAATCTGGTCACCTGATCTATAAGGACCATTTGATTGACAGGGCCTTAGCCTTGTCCTGCATGGCTACACCAACCTAGGGGTTGGGCAGTGTATGCACGAAAGGAGGTCACTTCGACCTCACTTGGTTGGACCTTGGGAGCCACTCCTAAGGAGGCGAGTCACCTCTCCCATACCATCTTCTCCCCCCATTTCTTCTATCTGCTGAGCCGCGATGGCTAACCCTAGATCTGTACCTAATCAGGATCCAGAAGAGCTGGACCCACGAGCTTATCTAAAAGCCCGGGTCACTGAATCAACTCAACCTTGGGATCAGAACCCAAGGTGGCGAAGATGACTTTTTGCTTCACCTGATCCTTCTCCTCGGGTTACCGAAATGGTTAACCCTTATCCTAACCCTGGATATTATGACCCATACCAGTCGGTCCCTCAAAGGACCACATCTTATAACCCAGGATATGGATTTCATACTCCTGCTTCTCACCCATGGAACATGGGTAGACCTGATTCACCCCCTGGAACCCCTGAAGAGCTACCGGTGCATATGCGGCCGCATTATAGAATACAGAGAGCTATAGCGAGCGCTAAGGAAAAGGCAGCATCCTATCTACACGAAATCCAGGCTATCATTAAGCCAAACCAAAGACAAAGCTGGATTCCGCATCAACAAGCTGTGATGGATCTTCTTCGGGAAATAGCAGAGATAACAAGGCTAATGAGACGAAATCGGGAAACTCAAGAACTACTACTTTTGAGATATCAAGTGGAAAATAGCCTTGAAGACCTCGAGGAATCCAAAATGATTACGTCGGAAGGACACACAGAAGATTCTCAGGAGCAAATGTTAGAATATCACTCAGGGGAAAAAGAATCTAGCGTGGATATGAGATAGGAGCAGGAAGTATGCCGAATGGGTTCATCTGAAATTGAGGAGGAAAGGACTAATATCTCCAGGACTGAGCTGCAATTAGATTATCCTAAATCCTGGGAGACACCTCTCGGTTTAGATAACCCAATCGAGATAAGGGAAGTAGATCCAATTGAGGATATGGATCTTGAGGCAAGCATTACATGCGACACTACTGATCAATCTAGGCCACTTCCCATTGTAGGTGAACCTGTGCTAGAGCCAACATCTTCTGATCTTCACTCTTCTTCTTTCACCTACATCCCTAATTCGGATGCTAGAGATGCTAAGACGACACTTTCTACCCCTGATCCTGATATTCGAAAACTAGAAGTAGATATGGATAACTTGAACGAAGTAATAAATATGCTACCCGAGGTAGGAATTACTGAGGAGCCCAATGCATATGAGGGTGAAGCTTCGACAGAATGAGCTGCGAACGCACCTATCAATGGCTCGACCCCGAGCTTGAAGAGTCAGCCTCCGATGAATCAGAGATGAGTACTGATGAGGACAAAGTAATTTCTGACGAGGATTTCAGTGACCTCCTCGTAGATCTTCTACTTTCACGGATACCCCCATATGACCCAGAGCCTGGAGAGGGCATGATCTTTGATGTCAATTATCATTATAAGGATCCCTATGACTCAAATTCTGGTTCTGAGATACATTTTGATCTACTCCCTCAACAACTTCCTGCTGAATTGTGGGACATGATAAATCAGCTGAATCAACATCATGATCCCCCCTCTGATTATCCTCTATTTTCCACCACCACTCCACACTTTTTCATAGCTAGACTTTTTAGAGTAGGGGTACATAATCAACTGGTTCGCATCTCCGGACTACTGATTCTGGGAGCATACGAGCATATCTTTCTCTTAATCTTAGCCGGCTCCTATGCTAGAAATGACACGTCTGATTGAGTTTTCACCCAGCTGGAGGCGTTAAACTCAACATGTATAGATACCATTCACTCCACATTTCACCATCATCTATACATAACCATTTTTATACATAGCATATTTTTGTTTTAACATATTCCCTTTTTTGTATATTGCATGCTAACAGGTTGGCCGATGCTGAATATAATTTCAGGAGCAATTACAGGTGATTTCTACCCATTCTCTCCCTGCAGTATTTATTTTCTTTTATATTCATGCATGAGGACATGCAAGAACTTAGGCATGGGGGGTAGATACAGCAGAAACTGAAAAGTTTTTTGCCAACACTTAGGAAAATCTCGGAGCTACATGTAAAACGTACTTTAGGACCCTAAATAAGAAAACAACCGACTCCACCTCCAATGCTCACATTGGAGCTAGAAATCATTCGCAACAGCCACTTCCAACTCACCCACTCACCTTTTGTTCTAAATTTAGGGTCAAGCTGATTGTAACCCAATATGGGAAATTCACGAAGTACAAATTATGCGAGGTTACATGTCTATAGCATATATACATATTGCATTCATGAATAAGATTATTTTATTAAGAGAATGCATTAGGGATTTTATCCTTTAGTCAATTCCTGTAATCTGGAATCCAGTACAATTTTTCACATACACGTAGAATTTGCAATGGACTCATGGTGACAGCTGATAAACGTCTTTAGTCTGTCGAGAAGAAGCAGTGCTTCTTTTCCTGAACCCCTGGACAGTGTTTTGGGAGTCAGGCTGATTTTCTTCCAAAAATCCACCAAATAGTGTGAGATGAGAGTAGAGTGTACTGGTGCTCTAAGATTAGTGAGAGGAATCTAGAATCCTAGATAATTAGGTGATGATACTCTGAGATTAGACATATTTTTCGCTCTCAGTTCCCGCATATACATTTTTGTGTGAAATTTTGAGACCCACCAAATAAGGCAAATACGCGAAGAGCGAGTTTTCATAAAACTAGGGCTAAGGTGGATGGTTACAACCATTCTCTATGGAATCCTCAGCTGAAGGAGGCTATTAATGTCAAGGTTAGAAATACACCGTCCTATCCGTCTTTCCCAGTGCCGTGAATAAGCACTTCTACCAAATAAGCCACCCAATGTCTCTTGAGTACCACAAATCCCTAATAATGCCTCCTCAATAAAGTCATGGATGTGTTATGTTAAAAAAAAAAAGAAAAAGAAAAAAAAGAAAAAGAAAAAGAAAAAAAAAATGATGAAAAGAAAGAAAAACTAAAAAATTAGAAAAAAAAGAAAAAGCAAAGAAAAGAATTAATATTTAGTGTTTATTTCATCGAGGCAATGCCACCAAATAAAATTAAGATCCACCAAATATGGCTCTAACCTATTTTTCTTGTGTTTCTGACCGCCCAAATACTGGTTGAGGAATTTTGACTTAGTGTTAGAGTTATAGAAACTCAATTAAAGTGTTAATGCCTAGTGAGACCACCAAATACAGATCGTATGTGTGAATCTGGTGAGATTGTGAGATCTAGGAAAAAGAGAAAGAAAAAGAGAGAATGAATACAAAGGAATCAAAAGGGAGCATAGTTTTTCTCGTCTTTCTCTGAGTTGAGTTACTTAGTAATCCGAGAATTTAGATTCTGTAGCACTAGCCTCTATGTAGCACCAAGTGAGAGTGAGCCACCAAATATATAATCCTTTCCCTCAGAGATTCTCTACCTAAGCCTAAAGCCAGTGTGAAATTCATAGAATATCTTGAATACCCCGAGGGAAGAAGTCCACCTATCCCGCTAGAATTTTTACTAGGGATCAAGTGCAGGCTTTAGAGGTGTATTAGTTTTCACTCGAATCCGTTGCAAAAGCTACATAGCCACACTTTCACGATTGTCTGGATTTCTAGAGCATGGGATGAAAACAAAAAGGAGAAAAATCTCTATGCACAAACTTGATAAAATAATTAGTCCCTTAAGGACCTTTGCTGTAAATAATTTAGTTTTGCATTTGCTATGGACTAGCAGGATTTAGGCATGGGGGTATGATTGCACAGCAATCATAGGTCTTAATTGACCTAGATTAAGCTAGGACTTAGCATAAGTTAGGGTTATTCATGCATGCATACACATTATCTGCATCTTCACTGCTTTCCTTTAGCTATGCATAAAAAAATATCATAATGTGCTGATTAAGTGCATTATGTCGATTGCAGGGAATAAGCTGATCAGGAGCTGGATCTAAAGCTGGATCAGGAATAACGGGAGTTGCAGCAGAGGTGGGGTAGAAGGCTTAGATTAAATGTAGGAATTATAATGTAAGGGAGTTAAAGGTTTGCTATGCTATTAAGTAGGAATAAAGTAGTAAAATGTGAAGAGCTTAGGTCCATCCTAGTCCTGGGATAGCCTAGAGACTTCCCCAAGCCTTAGCCACCCTTAGATTAGGTCACAACACCCTAGGAAGTCCTAAAACCCTAGTTCCAACCCTTATCTAGACATCCAAATAAGTTATAGGACATCCAGGACCCTTAACCATCTCCCGCACACCTCAAACCCACTTCTGCAGTGTTATTGGATGTCCAGACACTTTGTCAGACGTCCAATTTCTACAGAATACCCAAAACAAAACCCAAAATCCCTCCTAACTCTGATTAGACGTCTAGACAACAAGTCTGGACTTCTGAATTTTTAGTATAAGATGTGTGACACTATTATTAGACGTCTGATACTGCTCTCCAATTCCTATTTTGAGATTTAATCCTTGATCTTGGATCTCTAGGTCCCTAAACCCAATTCCAACCCCATAGGAACCTAAATTAAGGTGCCTTAACCCTAGTACATCACCTCTAAACCTCCCTAAGGACCTAATTAAGTCCTCACTAAACCTAATTGACTTGGATCTTAGTCAATTCCATCAACCTATTCAATTGGACTTAGGGCTCAACTGGACTCATTGAGTCCAATTGACCCCTGATCTCAGCACACACTGTCCAATTGGGCTCAGTGAGAGTCCAATTGACCTAAACCTAAATTAATTGAGTTATTTCGCTCTCAATTAAGTTTCCACACACCCAATTAAACTTGTATTAAGTTTAATTGCACTTTACCTTAGTGAATTAGGGTTTATAACCCTAATTTGAGACATACCTTGACCTAAACCCACTAGAACCTAACCTAATCAACCTAGCTACCTAAGTTTCGACCCACACACACCTGAAAGAAGCGATCTTCATTTTCGTTGAAAACTTTATCATAAAATGATGTGTCGTTGTATTTAATTGCATGGTAGAAAATCGCTTTTCAAAACATTTAAATTTTCAAGACCAACCACGAAGAGTTAGGTCATCTCCACAGGGAGGAATTATCCTAATAAATTCATGAGTCAAGGAATGCACACTTCGCAAATTCTTCTGCAACTTTAATGCGAGGAAAATGCTGTTTCAAATGAACTTTGCAATTTCTTTAAAAGTTTAGGGGTGTTTATGCAATTTTCATGTCAGAGATTAAGCCTAAAAAATATGTGTAAGATGCATGTGTACTGGCTTACCATCTGAATTCAACTTTCATGCAATTCTAATTTGAAATTCAAGATAAAAACACGCACATAACACTAATAAAATAATTTCAAGAAAATCTGAGTGCATCAGTGCAATCTGGTCAGAATAAAATATTAATATAACTTGACAATGGCATTGAATGTAATGTTTAATAGAGGTAAAAATAGAGGATCTCTCCTCTCTCCTCCTCACGTGTGCGGCTGTGCACGGTTGGCTGCGAGAATCGGCAGGGACGTGCGGCTTGACGAGAGCTACGCAACGGTGGCAGCAGCATGACCAGAGGTGGCCGGAGCGCTGACCTGTTGGAGGAGACGAAGGCTGTTGCAGCCGCACGGTGGCCCGCGCGTGCTTGCGGGTGCGGCGCGTGCCTGTAGGCGCGGGCGAGCAGTCTGAAGGTGGCGTTTGTGGGTGCGGCGCTTGGGTAGGCGCCTGCAGTTAGCGCCTGCAGGTGCACTGATGGGCGAGCGGTGCTACGCCTGAAGTTAAGCGGTGGGCCTTGCGGGCGCACCTGCAAGGTGGAGAGGCAGGAAAGCATTCGAGGTGCTTGTAGAGGCTAGAGCGGGCCCTGCAGGGCGGGCAGCGCGCGCTTGCGGGAGGTGCGCCTGTGGGTGCGCCTGCAGATGGATGGAGGTAGGCACGCGGGCGAGGTAGGTGCGTTGGAGTGAGCGCCCTGCAAGGAGGTGCGCCTGCAGTGAGGCTGGAGGTGGAGCAGTGTGTGTGCTGTGCGGTAGAGGCGCGATGGCACTTTGCAGGAAGGAGGGGGGGCGGTGCTGCGCCTGCGGGCTCTTGGGAGGGAGATAGCGCGGTGGCGTGGCTAGGGCAGGAGGGGGTGGTGCGCCTTCTCCACAGTGCATACTCTATCCACAGTGGAGAGGAAGGATATCCCCCCAGGGGGAGGAAGAAGAACCCGTAGCTCCAGAAGATCCTCTCCTTTTCTCCCCTCCTCTTCCTTTTAACTTCTCCGCTGCACCTCCGAGAGTTGAGGGATTTTCAAATCCCTTGACTATCTCTGGCCGGCGGCTATTGAGGGTTCCCCGGAGAATGGGGAAAAGAACAGCCGCCGGTGATTTGAAAAAGAATAATTTATCCTTTTCCCCTCATTCTTTTGCCAATTATTTTTCCTGCACATAAAATGAACATATTAAGTTATAGAATAAATGTAAACCTAAATCATGGTGCATGCAAACCTTCTATAACTTAATATAGTTATTAACAAACCTAAAAGATATAATTAAAGTTACTTAGGCGTAATATTAGTCCATTAAAATGGACTCATGAAATACCCCCATGCCTAAGATTTGCTAGTCCCTAGCAAATATGAAAAATAATAGAAATAATCAGAAGATTTCTTCTTTTCTTACTTCAAAACTTTAGAAATCCAAAAAAATGTGAAGTGCTGATAGCCTAGGTAACAGATCCAAGTGAAAGAGCCGATTCGCATTGGGAGTTCATACATCACCCTTGGAAAAAATTTCTGTCGAGATAGGCAACTACTTCCCTCGGGGATAAAGCAGACGATAATCTGTAATTTGACCCCGATGTTTGGCTTAGGTTGGAGATATTGAGTTGAATGGATTTGTATTTGGTGGCACACACTCATATGGTGCTACATATAATCTAGTACTGCAGACTCTAGCTCTCTAGAATATTAGACAAGTCAACTCTGAGAGAGGCTACACAATTGTGCTCTCTTGATGTTCCTGGGCACTCTCTCTTTTCTTTCTTTCTGAGATCACGAATCTCGCCAGATTTAGAAATTGTACTCACTATTTGGTGGCCTCACATGGCATCCACACTTCAATTAAAGTCTTAATAACTCTACAACTAAGTTAGAGTTCTCAACGAGTATTCAGGCGATCAGAAATACTAGAAGGTAGGTATGGGTCATATTTGGTGGAACACAATAGGTGTTCTGCTGCCTCAGAAACAGTGTTGCATCATAAACTTGGACTCTTTTTTTTTTTTATAACTATTTCTTCTTTTTGTTCTTTCTATTTCTTCTCTTTCTATTTTTTTTTCTTCTTGTTTTTGTTTCTTTTTCAATCAATCACAACACAATACGGACTTTTATTTACGAGGCATTATTAGGGATGATGATGATCAAGAGGAAGTTGTGTGGCTTATGTGGTGGAAGTGCCTATTCTCATCACCGAGAAGGAATGGATAGGACAGGAGTATTTCTGACTTTTGACACTATTACCCTCCTTCAGCTGAGGACTCTATGAAGGACGGTCGTAACCATCCACCATAGTTATGCTTTATTAAGACTCAATCTCTGTGTATCTGCCTTATTTGGTGACTCTCAGGAATTCACTCAAAGTACATACACAGGAACAGAGAGTGAAAACTACGCCTAACTCTGAAGTATCATCATCTAATTATCCAAAACTTAAGAGTCCTTGCACTAGACTTAGCGCACCAGTAATCTCTCTACTTTCTTCTCACAAATATGAGGTAGATCTATTAGAAGATAGTATGCCTGACTCCCTATGAACTGTCCAAGGGTTCAGTAGACTTACAAATGCTCATTGGTTTTCCTCAAGGATCCATTACCAAATCTACGTGCACGTGAAATAAATGTACTGGATTCTAAACTTAAGAAATAATTCCAGAAGAAGAACCTCCAATAATAAAGGTATTTTGCTAGGGACTAACCCATTCAGCTCAATTTTTTTTTTTTATACTAACCTAAATGCATAAATACTTCCTAAAATGCAAATGCACTCCCCCATGCTTAAATCCTACAATGTCCCCATTGTAAAATTAAAACAGGAGGAGAAAGGAAAAATATCACCAAATGATGAGAACCTCATCATGAGCCATAACTAGCTCATTTTGACCCAATACAAAGGATAAAAGCTCCTACATAACTCAAGGAAAGGCTTAACTCAGAGAATTCTGAGTTTAAGGAGAAAACAAGTCATAAGGGGTAAAAATGCAATTTTACCAGTATAATCTGCATACAGGGTAATTCAGGGTCCAAACATAGGTCAAAGCAACTTAATAAGAATAAAAGTGGGATGAGATGATCTAGCAAGAGTTACAGCAATTCCAAGGAACTAAATGATAATCTGTAACCCTAAAATAAACCCACTTCAATTCACGAGGTTCAAGGCAAAGCAAAAATGGAATAAACCCTCTAAAATTCATAGAAAAATAATCTCTAGGGTTTAGAACCTTCAATTTGACCTTAGGAACCCATCTTGACCTACATTGAGAACCATACCCAATTAATAACTTAATTTGGGCTTTTGCGTAAATTGACCAGTCAAACAAGGTTTAATCTAGAAATAAAATTCACCATCAGATTCCTTAGGTCCTAATTAGTCATGTATAAAAACTTGAGCCTAAGAAGAAACCTTCTTGACCAACTTTACACTTTGGTCCTCATATATTTACTTTTTGGCCCTCAACTTTTGAACCCTCGCATTTTGGCCCCTAACTCTCCTTCGTTCTTTGCATTCAGGTCCCCCCTGCAAAACCTGCCAGCACCATGCTCCGGCGACCTTGCGCGGAGCATGGCGCCGCGCAGGGTGAGGGGGAGAGCCTGGCAAGTAAACCGGGGGTGCCCTGCGTCGTCAGCCGTCGCAGGGACACCCCCCTGGTCGCTGTAACCCACCATACCGGCCGTGCGAACGCACGGACGGTATGGGTTTCCATCTCCGGCGTCCTCCGGCGAGGGAGACACGTCGTCTCCCTCCGCCTTCCTCCTTGATTCGGTCCCTATAAATACCCCCGTCGCTCCACCGTTCTTCCCAGCTCGGATCTGACGGAGAAAACCCCCAACTTTCCTCTCTTCTCACTCCAGCAGACGCCCACCAGCTCCGGCGGTTCTTCCTCCTCCTCCTCTTCGCTCTGCCGCAATACCAGCAGCAGAGACTTCCTCCCCTGCTCTTCCCGCGCCACGCCGCACCCAGCTGGCGCCTCTCCGGCCCTCTGCTCGCCGCCGCCCCTTCCCCCGGGCATCTTCTTCTCCGGCGACAGTCGATACGACTGTCGCCCGCTCCAGCCCCTCCTCCTCCTGCTAAGTAGGTAGAACTCCTCCTCTTCCTCCCCTCTTCCTTTTCCTCACTTTAAACATCTACTGTCGCCCTCGATTCCGACCCCTCACCCCCACCTTCTCCGCCTCCGGCCATCCTCCGGCGAGCCGCTCCCATCACCCCAGCAACCCACACGGCTCGCCGACCACCGCAGAACCTCCGCCTCCTCACCCTGATCAACCCCCGCCCTTCCACTTCCCCCACATCACCCTCTGCAACCCCACCGAACAAACCCATCTTCCGACCCACAGTCCGACCTAGGGCAGCCCTTGCACGCCGCCCCACGCCTCGCCACAACCCACACGAGCTTTGCCGCACTCTGGCGAAGCTCTCGGCACCTTCTGATTAGGCTGAGAGGCCGTTTTGCTGTGAACAGGTCACCCGACCTCCGCCGCCATTGCCGTGCAGAAGGAGCTGCTTCCGCCTGCAGCTGCAGGCGCGCCACGCCCAGATTCGACTCCCAGGCCGTGCGAGGCATTTCGACAAAGCGTCAGGCTGCAGCTGAAGCGAAGCCCTCGCGCGAAGGTCTCGCGTAACGCCGCGATTACCAGCTGTTTCCTCCGCGCAGGCGCCAACTCGGGGTGGGACATTTAGTCCCACCTCGGAAAACTCTGAAGAGGCGCAGCGGTATAAAGTGAAAAAGTGCTAGAGGCTTGTTGCCTCAGCACACGGGGTGAGGTCCCCTTCACCCGCCCGGTTACCCGGTCTCGTCCGCGCTCACGCCCCGCGGACCTGACCCGACCCGACTTAGACTGACTTGCACTCCTCGCCCACCACGCACGCCGGTGGGCCTGGACCCGGGCGCGACCCGTACCCGGCTACCCGGCAGCTCTGGGAGAGCTTTCCCAAGAGTGGCTTCTGTGAGAGAGAGACGCGGGGGGGGAGGGTAGAGATAGGTTTTGCCCCTCTCTGATCAAGCTGTGTAAGTGTGCAGGCACAGGTGAAGAAGAACCGTGGAAGAAGACGAAGGCTGAAGGAAGGAGGATCACCGAGCGGCACTGTAGCAGCGGCGGTTTAAGTCGTCTGATTGGAAAATCAGACGACGTCCTGAAGGCAAGGAAGGAGAAGGAAGGCGAGGCAGAGGAAAACGCAGAGAGGCCAAGACAAGAACTGAAAGAAGAAGAAGAACACGAGAAGAAGAAGGTCTGAAGAAAGGAAAAGAAGAAAGAAAGAAGAAGAAGAACAGGACCACAAGGGAGAAGAAAAAGAAAGAGACGAGCAGAAACAAGAACTGAAAGAAGAAGAAAAGCATCACTACGGCTGCAGATAAAGCAGGAGAGTCAAGTAGAAGAAGATAGGCAAAGAGAAAAGAAGAGAAGAAGAAAGAAGCCAACAAATTCTCTCTCTCTCTCTTTCTTTATTTTTGTAAAAGAAACTTGTACCCCTAGAATACAACTTGCTCCCTGAGTTCGACCTCGGGAACTCTCTTTTATTTTCCGAGTAAAAAATTTATATATTTGAAATGATGGCAATAACTGGCTATACTACAACGCTATAACATTAAAACCCGGTTATCTCTCGAAGCCAACGTTTCATTTGGCGTCGTTGCCGGGGAACAACGGCTATTCTAGAGGTAAACATTCATGTTTCTCTTTTTTTCTGATAATCTCCCCTCTTTTGTGCAGCTACAGGAAATCAAGAAGACAAGCAACCGCACGACAACCACTCCGAGGACAGGTAAATTTTTCCTCTCGCTATTAACCCCTAAACTCTAAAGAGGAAGAAAAGAAAAGAACAAGCAATATAGGGCTAACCTGTCTTCCATACTTAGTAACCATAAAGAGTTGCATGTTTTCAACTCATTAGTCCTGCACACTATTAAGGGTATTTAAGGGCTAACACATTCTTGCTTGAGCCCTAATTACCCAACAAAGAACTAACTGGACCAAGTAGAGCCAACATAAGATTCAACCTTAGGGTTTTAAAGACACACTACTTAAATCAAGAATGGAGAAAATCCAAAAGAAGTGTGCCTAAACCATTGATTGAAAATACCTATTCAAAAGAAAACCTAAAACAATTGGCTCTCTAAACACTTGAACCCTAAAAGACAAGACCTAAAAGCTCTCAAAGAAAACAAGAGGTAAAGTTAACCCCTTGGGTCAACCAACCTTAAATTAGGTCACTCTTTGCACTTAAAAGACTAAAGTTCAAGTGAAACCTTAAGCACCCTGATCTTAAAATTGGTAGACTTAAGAGGTCAAGATCCCCAATCTGGTCTACCTGGAACCGCAGTGACAAGAGAGGTCGGGTGGGGGAAACCCTGTAACCCGTGGGGACGCTCTACCGTGTAGGGGTCTTCGCGGGACTCTCTCTCTCTGGCTGCCCAGGTAATTCTCAGGTGGACGATCTTTCTGATCAAGGGGTCCATCTGCCCCGCACCTCTATAGTCACCCAACACATTTTTGGGTGTCTTGATTGGGTCCAGCACCTTCTAAACTTACCTCTTCCAACAGTGCATGTACGGAAGGAGGTCCTTAAGACCACCCTTAAGACCTCCTTTAGAAATTCGCTCTCGTCAAGGCCAAGCCTCGACGCTCGTGTTTGTGTAGCAACACCCTCACATTATTCTCTCTTCTGATTCAGAACCAAGTTCTTCTTCTTCCCCCATCATGGCTCAGCCAGTTGAGGAAGAAAATAATCTGGAACACCAGCTCCAGCAACTCAATGACCTCTTCCAAAACTTCGTGCACCCACCACAGCGTCCTATGATGCGGGACCACTACAATCCTGCTGCGGTGGCCATTGAGCCTCGAGTCAGAATCCCGACTGGAGGACCTGATTCCGAATTAAAGCCCAACATGATTCATGCTATACCTAAATTCCATGGGCTTAATTCTGAAGATCCCTTCCAGCACATCAAACAGCTAAAGCATCTGGCCCACACTTTTGGATCAGATGCGCAAAATCGAGATATTCTCCTCATGAAGATGTTCTCCTTTTCTCTTATGGACAAGGCCGCCCATTGGTATCAAACTCAGACCCGGCCGATCAACACTTGGGAAGAACTTCAATCCGAGTTTTTGAAAAAGTTTTTTCCCGTTGGTCGGACCAACGCCTTGCGCCATCAGATTACACACTTCACTCAACAATCAGGAGAACCTCTCCATGAGGCATGGGATCGTTTTCAGGATCTCATGAGAAAGTGCCCCCATCACGGAGTTCCTAAATGGGAACAAGTCCAATCTTTTTACCAGGGACTCCGTGAGGACATCCGCCTTTTCGTCAATGCAACTTGCGGAGGAAACATTATGGGTCAACATGAAGACACCGTATGGGAGATTCTCGAAAACATGTGCGAGAACTCCATCAACAATGACTCCATGGGATTATTCGACAGGACGAATACCCGCGCAGCGACGAATCTTAAGGGATCACATGAGACGCAGGGCCTGTCCGCATCAGTCGACCTGGAATTAATGGCCAGTCGATTGGACAAGGTCTCAATTATTGAAAAGAAGGTGGATGAGCTGACTCAGCACTTGCAGCGAGCCACCTCCGCACGTAACTCCTTTGCACAACCTCCTTCCACACAGGAGACTGTGCAAAACATCCTCCACCGATCTTCCCCTAGGATGGATCCATATCCATCCCCATCTGATTCTTGGATCGGAGGATCACCCGATCCTTTCTACACCAGCCGGGGGAACTCCATTCCCCCTTTCCCTGATTCTCAGGAGGTTCCTCAGACCTGCGAGGACCTCAACGCCATCCAGAACGACCCATTCTCCAACACTTACAACCCTGGATGGCGAAACCATCCCAATTTTCAGTGGGCGGGAAATTCCCAAACCCAAAGACCACCTTTTCAGTCCCGCCCACAGCCCTCTCGTCATTACCAGCCGCCTCAGCCTCGGCCCAACCCTACTTATCCATCAGGGCCAAATCAGGATCAAATGTCCCTAATTCTTCAGACTCTGGCTGACATTCAAAAAATGAATGCGGCTATTCAAAAACAGCACAAGGACGAACTTACAGAAGTTAAAACTCAACTGGCCCAGTTGGCAAATTCTCGCCAGCCAGGCACACTCCCTTCCCAACCCCTTCCTAACCCAAATAACGTGCCAACCCAGAAGCGCGTTATGAATCCAAATTTAGGCCACGCACAATGGAGTTATCAGGCCCCTACTGCTCCATCTCCAGACGAGATGGAAGCTTCAACTTCTTATGCGGGATTTCAGCAGCAGCCACCCCTCTTACAAAACCCAAACCAAAATCAGGCTGGATTAAATTCTGTAACAACACGTAGTGGTAAAACAACTCAAGACCCGCATTATCCAAACCACTCCAAGCCTGATAACTATGACCCTAGGATAGTTATCCAAGATACCACTGTCCCAGATCCACAACCTGGACCTATCCTAGAAGAACCAACCAAGATCCCATTTCCCGAGGCCTTGACCAAGGGAAAGAAGACCACCAAACCCGTGGCCCCTGAGGAGGACCTGGTCAAGCTCTTTGAGCAGGTCCACATAAACATCCCCTTGATGGATGCAATCCGCCACGTACCAGCTTACGCACGATTTCTAAAGATTATATGTACACCCCAGCGTAAGCCGCGAACCAAGGGAGGGAGCCCAATTGTTCTGTCAGAACAAGCCAGCTCTGTAATCCTCAGTAGACTCCCACCCAAGGCAAAAGATCCTGGTACTCCCTTGATTTCCTGCAAGATAGGTGGTACCCAATTTGATAGAGCATTGTTAGACTTGGGTGCATCCATAAACCTGATACCCACATCCTTACTTGACCATCTAGAAGAATCTAAGCTAAAACCAACCGAGGTGACATTACAATTAGCAGATCGATCTATAAAGTCACCAAAAGGGATTCTCGAGGATGTTATCGTAAGAGTGCGGGATTTCTATTTTCCAGTGGACTTTATAGTCTTAGATATGGATGCACCTGAGAACCCTAGGGATACACCAATCATTCTAGGGAGACCTTTCTTGGCTACTGCTAGAGCCAACATCAGCTGTGAGGAGGGCCAAATAGAGCTTAAGTTTGGAGATCAAACACTGAAAATTGATATATTTAAGACCCAACAAGGAATTAATTGCGGCGTCATCGAACAAATTTGTGGCATCAGGACCTTGGTTGATGAATCACACTTCCAGGATGACGCGATTATGCCTCATCAACCACAGAAGGATCTTGACCCGCAAACAGAGGAGTCGAATCCAGATATGAATAACCCAGTAACTCCCACCCTCGAACCTCACATCTATACTGAACCACCCGCTGCTGCTGATAACCCCATCCTCGAACTGAAACCCCTTCCTGCTCACTTGAAATACATCTTTTTGGGTTCTAATCAGACCCTTCCTGTGATTATCAATTCCAACCTCAGTCCTGAACAGGAATCCCGTCTGATTGTTGTCCTCCAGCAACATCGCAGAGCCATCGGGTGGACTCTTGACGATTTGACTGGAATAAGTCCCTCTTATTGTACTCATCATATCTATTCGGAAGAGGGCACACGACCTTCTCGTGAAATGCAGAGACGCTTAAACCCCAATCTGCAGGAGGTCGTGAAAAAGGAGATCATCAAGTGGTTAGATGCCGGAATCATCTACCCGATCTCCGATAGTCGTTGGGTGAGCCCAATTCAGGTCGTACCCAAGAAGGCAGGACTCACCACTATAACAACTGAGACCGGAGAAATCATTCCTACCCGATTAGCCAACTCGTGGAGAGTCTGTATAGATTACCGCCAACTCAATTCCTCCACGAAGAAGGACCATTTCCCACTACCCTTCATTGATCAAATTCTCGAAAAACTTGCGGGAAATAGGTTCTTCTGCTTTCTTGACGGGTACTCCGGTTATAACCAGGTGGCAATCCATCCTGAGGACCAAGAAAAGACCACATTCACCTGCCCCTTCGGAACATACGCTTTCCGAAGGATGCCTTTCGGTCTTTGCAATGCACCCGCTACTTTTCAGCGATGCATGCTTGCCATATTCTCAGATATGGTAGGTGATTATCTGGAAGTCTTCATGGATGACTTTTCAGTTTTCGGAGCATCATTCGATGATTGCCTCCAACACTTGGTCCAGATACTCAGGCGGTGCATCGATGTGAATTTGGTTCTTTCCTGGGAAAAGAGCCATTTCATGGTGCCTGAATGAATTGTCCTGGGACACTCAATTTCGGAGAAAGGTATCCAAGTGGATCGAGCTAAGGTTAATCTGATTTCTCACCTTCCTATGCCTAGCTCGATCAGGGACATCCGTTCCTTTTTAGGGCATGTCGGTTTTTATCGACGATTTATCCCTGATTTTTCAAAAATCGCACGCCCCCTGACCACTCTTCTCTCCAAGGATGTTCCTTTCAAAATTTCCAAGGAATGCACTCAAGCATTTGAAATCCTGCGGACCGAGTCACCCAAGCCCCGATCCTACAGTCCCCTGATTGGTCTCAACCCTTTGAGATCATGTGCGATGCATCCGACTTCGCTGTAGGAGCGGTTCTGGGGCAGAAAATTGACGGGAAACCTGTGGTCATTTACTACGCCAGCAAAACACTCGATGAGGCTCAGCGTAACTATACGGTTACTGAGAAAGAGCTGCTAGCTGTAGTATTTGCCCTAGAAAAGTTCAGATCGTACCTTCTGGGTTCCCGTGTCATCATATACTCGGATCACACAGCTGTGAGGCATCTCCTTGCAAAGAAGGACGCGAAACCTCGATTAATCCGATGGATCTTGCTGTTGCAAGAATTTAACCTTGAGATTCGCGACAAAGCGGGAAAGCAAAATGTGGTAGCTGATCACTTGTCCCGTCTTCCTTCTGAAATAATTGACCCTCCCGGACCAATCACTGAGCATTTTCCCGATGAGCACCTGCTGACTATTGGTACTAGCCTTCCATGGTTTGCTAATGTAGTAAATTACTTGGCATCTCATCAGATCCCGTCCGATTGGCCGAAGGCCAAGAAAGACAAATTACGCTCCGATGCCAAGTATTACATTTGGGAAGACCCGTACCTCTTCCGCATAGGTGCCGATCAGATCATCCGGAGATGTGTCCCGGAAGGGGAATTCAACAATATCCTCTCTTTCTGCCATGACCAGGCATGCGGTGGCCATTTCGCCAGGCATAAAACCGCATCAAAAGTCCTCCAGTGCGGCTTTTACTGGCCCACACTGTTCAAAGACGCATACAATCACTGCAAGGCATGCAGTCGTTGCCAGACTTTGGGCAACATGAGCTATCGCGACATGATGCCTATGCAACCGATTCTAGTATGCGAAATCTTTGATATTTGGGGGATTGATTTTATGGGCCCCTTTCCTGTTTCGGATGGTTTCGAATACATTCTGTTGGCTGTGGACTACGTGTCCAAATGGATCGAAGCCATACCGACCCGAACCTGTGATCACAAAATCGTTCTCAAATTCATTCATCAACACATTTTCTCAAGGTTCGGGATTCCTCGTGCAATAATCTCTGATGGGGGGACCCATTTCACAAATGCTCAGTTTAGGTCACTGATGACCAAATACGGGGTGTCTCACCGAATCTCTACTCCTTACCACCCCCAAACTAATGGTCTAGCTGAGCTGTCTAATCGGGAGATCAAGAAAATCCTGCAAGTCACTGTTCGACCTGACAGGAAGGACTGGTCGTCTCGACTTCCGGAAGCATTGTGGGCCTATAGGACCGCCCACAAGACCCAATTGGGCATGTCTCCCTTTAGACTGGTGTACGGAAAGGCATGCCACCTTCCCGTAGAACTGGAGCATAAAGCCTATTGGGAAGTACGAAACTGTAATCTAGATCTTTCCAAGGCTGGGACCCACAGAAAACTCCAAATCAGCGAGATCGATGAATTACGCCTAGACGCGTACGAGAACTCGCAAATCTACAAGGAGCGGGTTAAAGCCTTCCACGACAAACACATCTCGAGAAAGATCTTTCATCCTGGTCAAAAGGTCCTACTCTTTGATGCCCGACTAAAACTCTTCCCAGGAAAACTGAGATCCAAGTGGGTCGAACCATATTTGGTCCGACAGGTTTTTGGAAATGGAGCAATCGAAATCAGTCCACTCAGCCACGATTCTGAACCTTTCATCGTGAACGGTCAGAGACTCAAGCCGTTCATTGATGTAACTTCTACTAATTTGGCTGAAGCATCTTATATCCTCCTTTCCCCTTGAGCTTATTGCGCCCAGCCGATGGCGTAAAACTTAGCGCTTAACGGGAGGCAGCCCGTCATTCTCTTTGAAAACCTTAAACTTGTTCTGACACCTTTTTGCACTTGAGGTTCACCCTTGTAGACAGCCGACCCCACCTCAGATGCTTGCATCTGGGATTAGAAATCGTCCACAAAAAAAAAAAAAAAAAAAAATTCAACCCGACCCATCCACTCATCCAAATTTCTGTCTTAAGGAATGAACTAAGTTAAATAAAAACCCCCTAGGTTACAATGAGGACATTGCAAATCTTAGGCATGGGGGGGTATGAAAGTGCAAAACTTGTAAGAAAAGGTTTCAAACAAAAAAATTCACATATGCCAAAAACACCATAAAAATTAAAAATTTTTTCGAAAAAGAATAAAAGGAGAAGGAGAAGAGAAACAAAATGAAAAAGGAGCACAAAATTATAAGAAAAGGTGATAGTCATTAGTAAGGAACTAAGGAATTAACCTAAGTTCTAGACCTCATTCAAGAAAATAACTGAAAAGTGCATAATGAGATTAGTAAGAACGCAAACCTTAGGCATTCTTGAATAGACTCTTAGTACCCATTAAGATCTAGACACTCCTCAAGAGGTTGAGGAAAATGAAAAGCTGAAGTATTAGGTCTAAGGCTTGGGGAGTATTTGGCCTCGTTAACTAATTTTTGGTTTACGGGACTCAGTAACCTAAGCACCCTAACCTCACACACAGCCTGGTTCAGTAAGCGTAAAAATCAAAATCACGTAGAAGCCTCGCAAAATTCTAAAAAGAACACCTAGAATAGGAGCGGCCAATCGACACAAGTTGATTTGGACGAGTTCCCAGCGCGGAGAGGCGGGAAATCCCCTCGAAGATGCGCAACAAAATATCATCTCCTCGGTGCCTGTCTCTTAGGATATTTACATATCCTACTGGGGGCATGTAAGCACTCTGCTGATTCAGATTCCATGGATGGCATTATCTCGAAGTGTCAATTGCCAGGGTCTGGATTCGGCCACGGAACACCATGGATGGGATTATCTCGAAATCTCAATAGCCAGGGTTCCGGGGGTTGCCATGGGCGGTGCTATCTCGAAGCATCGATTGCCAGGAACCCTTGAGGATTGATGATGGGAGCAAGGAATCTGATACAGACCTGTTGAAAAGCCAATCCTAGGCTAGAACTAAAAAGAAAAAGAGAGAGAAAACTCTCCAAACAGAATAACTTTCTATCTCTCTCTTACAAAACGCACTGCAAACTGAGCCAGGGCTAAAATCATTTCAAGCACGGGTGCTTTAACCACAAAGTCCAATAAACCTTAGGTTAGTTCTTGTGGGCCTTAAAAACCTTTGCTAAAGACTGAGGCTAAAGCTAGACAGATTTGGATCTTGATTGGTACTAGAGTACCTTTTAGGCCTGTGGTCAGCATTCTAACCTAATCTAAGCTCAAATGAAAAAGCACTTATCTGAAGCTATTAAGAACTTAATGGTCTAG
The DNA here is from genome assembly GCA_037157565.1 of Thalassia testudinum. NCBI lineage: Eukaryota > Viridiplantae > Streptophyta > Magnoliopsida > Alismatales > Hydrocharitaceae > Thalassia > Thalassia testudinum. Next base: position 13,996,341 of record JAZHRO010000065.1, on the reverse strand, counting down.
AACAAGGGTTGAAACCTTAAGTTTTTTTTGCTAAGGGACTAGCAAAAGCTAGGCATGGGGGTATGATGAGAACCTCATCATGAGCCATAACTAGCTCATTTTGACCCAATACAAAGGATAAAAGCTCCTACATAACTCAAGGAAAGGCTTAACTCAGAGAATTCTGAGTTTAAGGAGAAAACAAGTCATAAGGGGTAAAAATGCAATTTTACCAGTATAATCTGCATACAGGGTAATTCAGGGTCCAAACATAGGTCAAAGCAACTTAATAAGAATAAAAGTGGGATGAGATGATCTAGCAAGGGTTACAGCAATTCCAAGGAACTAAATGATAATCTGTAACCCTAAAACAAACCCACTTCAATTCATGAGGTTCAAGGCAAAGAAAAAATGGAATAAACCCTCTAAAATTCATAGAAAAATAATCTCTAGGGTTTAGAACCTTCAATTTGACCTTAGGAACCCATCTTGACCTACATTGAGAACCATACCCAATTAATAACTTAATTTGGGTTTTTGCGTAAATTGACCAGTCAAACAAGGTTTAATCTAGAAATAAAATTCACCATCAGATTCCTTAGGTCCTAATTAGTCATGTATAAAAACTTGAGCCTAAGAAGAAACCTTCTTGACCAACTTTACACTTTGGTCCTCATATATTTACTTTTTGGCCCTCAACTTTTGAACCCTCGCATTTTGGCCCCTAACTCTCCTTCGTTCTTTGCGTTCAGGTCCCCCTGCAAAACCTGCCAGCACCATGCTCCGGCGACCTTGCGCGGAGCATGGCGCTGCGCAGGGTGAGGGGGAGAGCCTGGCAAGTAAACCGGGGGTGCCCTGCGTCGTCAGCCGTCGCAGGGACACCCCCCTGGTCGCTGTAACCCACCATACCGGCCGTGCGAACGCACGGACAGTATGGGTTTCCATCTCCGGCGTCCTCCGGCGAGGGAGACACGTCGTCTCCCTCCGCCTTCCTCCCTGATTCGGTCCCTATAAATACCCCCGTCGCTCCACCGTTCTTCCCAGCTCGGATCTGACAGAGAAAACCCCCAACTTTCCTCTCTTCTCACTCCGGCAGACGCCCACCAGCTCCGGCGGTTCTTCCTCCTCCTCCTCTTCGCTCTGCCGCAATACCAGCAGCAGAGACTTCCTCCCCTGCTCTTCCCGCGCCACGCCGCACCCAGCTGGCGCCTCTCCGGCCCTCTGCTCGCCGCCGCCCCTTCCCACGGGCATCTTCTTCTCCGGCGACAGTCGATACGACTGTCGCCTGCTCCGGCCCCTCCTCCTCCTGCTAAGTAGGTAGAACTCCTCCTCTTCCTCCCCTCTTCCTTTTCCTCACTTTAAACATCTACTGTCGCCCTCGATTCCGACCCCTCACCCTCACCTTCTCCGCCTCCGGCCATCCTCCGGCGAGCCGCTCCCATCACCCCAGCAACCCACACGGCTCACCGACCACCGCAGAACCTCCGCCTCCTCACCCTGATCAACCCCCGCCCTTCCACTTCCCCCACATCACCCTCTGCAACCCCACCGAACAAACCCATCTTCCGACCCACAGTCCGACCTATGGCAGCCCTTGCATGCCGCCCCACGCCTCGCCACCACCCACACGAGCTTCGTCGCACTCTGGCGAAGCTCCCGGCACCTTCTGATTAGGCCGAGAGGTCGTTTTGCTGTGAACAGGTCACCCGACCTCCGCCGCCATTGCCGTGCAGAAGGAGCTGCTTCCGCCTGCAGCTGCAGGCGTGCCACGCCCAGATTCGACTCCCAGGCCGTGCGAGGCATTTCGACAAAGCGTCAGGCTGCAGCTAAAGCGAAGCCCTCGCGCGAAGGCCTCGCGTAACGCCGCGATTACCAGCTGTTTCCTCCGCGCAGGCGCCAACTCGGGGTGGGACATTTAGTCCCACCTCGGAAAACTCTGAAGAGGCGCAGCGGTATAAAGTGAAAAAGTGCTGGAGGCTTGTTGCCTCAGCACATGGGGTGAGGTCCCCTTCACCCGCCCGGTTACCCGGTCTCGTCCGCGCTCACGCCCCGCGGACCTGACCCGACCCGACTTAGACTGACTTGCACTCCTCGCCCACCACGCACGCCGGTGGGCCTGGACCCGGGCGCGACCCGTACCCGGCTACCCGGCAGCTCTGGGAGAGCTTTCCCAAGAGTGGCTTCTGTGAGAGAGAGACGCGGGGGGGGAGGGTAGAGATAGGTTTTTCCCCTCTCTGATCAAGCTGTGTAAGTGTGCAGGCACAGGTGAAGAAGAACCGTGGAAGAAGACGAAGGCTGAAGGAAGGAGGATCACCGAGCGGCACTGTAGCAGCGGCGGTTTAAGTCGTCTGATTGGAAAATCAGACGACGTCCTGAAGGCAAGGAAGGAGAAGGAAGGCGAGGCAGAGGAAAACGCAGATAGGCCAAGACAAGAACTGAAAGAAGAAGAAGAACACGAGAAGAAGAAGGTCTGAAGAAAGGAAAAGAAGAAAGAAAGAAGAAGAAGAACAGGACCACAAGGGAGAAGAAAAAGAAAGAGACGAGCAGAAACAAGAACTGAAAGAAGAAGAAAAGCATCACTACGGCTGCAGATAAAGCAGGAGAGTCAAGCAGAAGAAGATAGGCAAAGAGAAAAGAAGAGAAGAAGAAAGAAGCCAACAAATTCTCTCTCTCTCTTTCTTTATTTTTGTAAAAGAAACTTGTACCCCTAGAATACAACTTGCTCCCTGAGTTCGACCTCGGGAACTCTCTTTTATTTTCCGAGTAAAAAATTTATATATTTGAAATGATGGCAATAACTGGCTATACTACAACGCTATAACAATAAAACCCGGTTATCTCTCGAAGCCAACGTTTCACCAGACACAGTTTGCTGGGTTGCCTCCCAACAAGCACTGCATTTTCTATCAGCAGCCAGACTAAGAAGGAACCTATAAGTCTGGTTCCAAACAAAAAAAGTTAGGCCCTAAAAATATTCGTAATAGTGCAGGTGATGTAAACACATTTACACTACTTAAGATATTTATTTATGCATGTTCGTAAGCATAGGATTGCATTTCATGATATAAATATTGCATAACATGCATCATCTTGCATTTAGAGTAGTTTGAATAAAATGGAGGTTAATTATCTCCTTTTATGTGCTTGGATAGGGCAAACATTTTATCGGGGCCTAGGATCGAAGATCCAATCGTATGGATGTGATCAGGGCCACGATTGGAGTTCAACGACTCCAAGATCGCCCTAATCAGGCATCCGTAGCATCAGATAGTGACTGGGGAACCCTAGAAGATCAAGGGCCAGGATGGTATAAATCCACTCTTCAAATGACAAATCTGACCACACAGATGAATTCAAATCAACGATTGCAGCCCAACGACGCAAAAATCAAGTCAATCCGACATCCGTGGCACCATCTACAACTTCTAGAAGATGGACAGCCAAAATGGCACCACGTGGCACCATCCCAGCCGCCCAAATGGCCGCATACATTTTCTGAAGACCCCGCTCCCTCTCCGCCGTTGGATCTCGATCCAACGGCTGTGGTCAGCCGCACCTAAAAGCGCCCGCTCGACCATCCACGCCTCGTAGCGCAGCAGTCGAGCGCCCTTACGCGAGCTGCGGGCGCGGGTTCGAATCGCAACAAAGTGGAGGAAGGCGTGGGCGTGCTGGCGATGGCGGGCGTTGGATCATCATCGGACAGCCGTCTGCGCTCAATTGAGATCACGTGCTATTGCACGTGCGGCGTCATGCGGCATCGTACGCGCTAGGCAGGCGCACAGCAGCGGGCAGAGATGCATCTTAAGCCGTCCGATCTCGCGATCGGACAACTGAGATTTGATGAACGTGCGTAGGCATTGAGGAAGGGCGCAGCTGAGGAGGCACGTGTGGGCGCGGGTGCTATGCCCACGTTGGGGCTTTAGTGACGGTTTAATCCGTCACTAAAGACCCCTCATTTATTATTTTAAAGATGTAATGACCATTTTGCCCCCACTCCTTGCAACTATAAAAGGAGACCCCCTCCACACGAAATTCTCATCCCTTCCTTCTCTTCTCTACCTCTCCAAAGCTCTAGAGAAGCTTGTCCCACACTCGGGATGCTTCTCGCGAGATAAAGTCCAAATTTTCGTCCCCCTTCGAATGTGGATCCCGCGACGACGACGGCGTGCTGCTCCGTTCCCGTTCTTCTGCTTCGTCCTGCTTCATCCTCCTTCATCCAGGCGTCGTCCCGTCCGGCTCGTCCTCCAAGCGACCGTCGAGGAGGATTTCTCTCACCCTATTCTTTTTATTGCTTTCTAGTGTAGTTCTGCTCGTCCTCCAAGCAATCGTTGAGTAGGACATTTCTCCCTCCATTATTTTAATGCTTTCTAGAGTAAATTTATCGCTTTCTAGTGCAATTGTTTTATGCTTTCTAGTTGTAATGAACGATCTCCTTAATGATAAATTCTTTGTTTATTCTACATCTCATTTTGATTTCTATGTGTAATATTCTCTCTCTTACCCTCTCTCTCTCTTCTATTTATTGTAAATAATTAGATAGTTTTAAATTGAATTACTTCATGACAAATAAAAAGAAACACATAGTTTTTAAATAAAACGTCCACCTCCATGTGTTCAACCCAAAATTTTCATTTCGGTATAAATTTTATTTGTTGAACACAAATTCTTCGCTTTCAAACTACAACGACAGGTTTTCCAAAACCAAACACGTTAGCGTAGCGATTCGATACGTTCAACAACAGGCCTAGAAAATAGGTAACCACGGATGTTGGCGAGCTGATGATGTAATGTAATTCCAAATGCTTGCCAGAAGAAATCAAAACGGAAAATCTCATTGGCTACCTTGGGAGGTCTAGGAATAATAAACGGAATATGAAAAGGGACCTCCCGAAATAGAATAAGTGGAGGATAACAAGGATCCTCCAGAGCAGGACGGGTTTTAAAAGATATAATCATTATTAGTTCAAACCCTTGAATGGCGAGAGTAAAAGTACAAGCATAAATCCATACTCGCCATTCTATCCTAAGATGTACTGGCCTGATATATTCTTCAGAAAGAATGTACATGAGCAGAGATCTGAACCACGGATCGGTTAGGGAGTATAAGGGTTGTTTGTAGTGTTGGAAGGTAATGGTTAAGTCCAATGAGGGCTTAGTTGGTGTTAGGTCCAATTCCAACAATGATTCAGATTGTGTACACTCCCTAACAGTTGTAGACAACTTCAAATTATCCTGCCTAGCATTAATGATTGGAGTCATATTTGAATCAAGGGTAGACTCCAAATTACAACTTTTTGATGGTAGGGTCAAAATGTAAGAATCATTATCATTCAACTCATCCCCAGATTCGTCTGGTTCACTAAAATATTTATCGGGGTGTATCTGTGATTCATTAGGAGTTGGATCAGTATCCTCAATTATTTCTAAAGGAGGATCAGTTTTAATATTTTGGAGGAAGCCTATATCATTGAATTCGTCATTCTTCTCAGGGTATAAATCCTCAATTGACGTGTTTTGTTCCCGAGAGTCTCCCATAGACTTCTCATTATTTTGCTTGTCCTCCTCTAATATCAACTCCTATTTTGATGGAGGATGACTCTCAAAAGAAAGGAGGAATCTGGATTTAATCATATTATTTCTACCCTCTGGAGGTAAATCCTCAAATGATAAATAATTCTCCTGTGATTCACTCCAGATTTTCAATCCAGGTTCCTCTATTGGGGCATCCTCATCCTCTGAATTAGACTCTTCATATCCCTAAGACCAAAATTGATCATCCTCTATTCCCTTAGGGTCAACTTCATTAGGTGCATTTGAATCCTCAGAATATTGAATGGTAGGTGTTGATTCCCTAAGTGGAGGGTCAGGAGTAGTCTCACTAAGAGTAAAATGGGATTCCACCAAATAATCAAGAGAGGAAGTGATAGGAATAATACAACCTTGACCCGGGTTGGTAGGGTTAAGGAAAATACCGTCATTAGGGTCAAGGTCCACAAGAGATACCATCTTCCCTTGCTTTTGATTGCAATATAATTCAGGTGGATAATCACTATGATCGTTATCCTCTAGTGGCCATGACTCATTGGGAGAGTCTAAGTGATAGCTACCTAAAATTGGATCCCTATTGTCATTAGGTTCCTCAGAATTATTTTCATGATCATGGTTTATTGGGTAGGGATCAGGATTATTGGGAAGCGTGTAGCTAAGTTGTCTTATTTCTTCATTTAAGTGTTGACTATTCCTCAACATCTCTCCCATTGATTCCATTATTTTCTTTTACTGTTTTTGCATTTCTATCATAAAAGAGGAGAGGCTACTATTATCAGGTTGGGGAGGATAGTCAATTTTAGGCTCTGGTTGCCTACGGGTATTGGTCCAACCTCGATACGGAAAATCATGAAGGGTGGGAGGGTTGGGTGTTTGCATGGAAGTAGGGATTTCAGGATTGGAAAATCCCGCTCCTAGTCTCTGCTCAAAAGTGGGAGTTATCAAGCCAGTACTCAGAGGGTAAGAATGAGAATGATCTCATGAATTATCAATGTACCCATCAAAGGATGGATACGCTCGGAGCAAGGGATCCTGATTGAAAGATGGGAAGTATTGACTCTGATAATCTGAATGATAGGAGTAAGAGTAATCCATTTCTTTAAGCAAAATAATTTTAACTTTCTTAGGATTCAACAGAAAACTTCCTAAAGAGTTCTATTGTCACAGCAAACGCAAATTCAACGGGATCTATTTTTAGTAGATTGTAGGTCTTAGAGTTATATGTTTAGTTGGTGGACAAACAAGTTTTGCAAAAATTATGCTTCCTAGGCCCACCTTCGTTGGTGCCTATAACCTACTCGCAAGGGATGAAAGACTCGAATCAAGCCCACACATGAGGAACCGAATTAACTTGGTGGATAGGCTTGTTGATTTTTGACTAACTTCCCTTGTGGTGCAAAAGAGGAGAGGTAGAAATTTATCTAGTGACCTTATGTGTGAGGTGCACAGTGTCTCAAGCATACGATCATATTTTGATTTTTTTTGAAATTCCGCAAACAGGATCCTTTTGCACACAATTTTCAGTCACAGATTTTAAATTCCAACCTCTTAACAGTCCCAATTTTTTTTTTTTTAAAGTGACCACTGAATTAATTTGATTCAAGCACTTTAGTGATCTTAGATTTAGGTTCAATGCATATGCATAACAAGTAATTAATGCTTAAAAGAAGATGTACCTTACTCCAGCTTTCTTTGTGCAATAATGAATGCAGTGAAATAGAAATAAACTAGATGCTGCTCATTCAGTCCTAGATAGTCGTCCTACAGACATGCAACTTCTAGCAGGTAGTTCAAATTTTTTTTTCTTTTTTATATATAATAAACAAACAGAATTAATCTAACTAACTAATCGAAATTCAGTTCAAATAGTGCAAATAATCCTATAATCTAAATAAATAGGCACACATTCCTAAAAATACGCTCCCGCATACAAGAGCGATCAGAAATAAAATGGCACTGGGAACACGTTCCCAAAAATACCCAACAAGGGTCCAAAAGACAGAAATTAAATTCTAATGTCTATCTAACTAAACCTAACTAAGACCTACTGCATAAATCAAAAATAGGCTTCTCCGTAAGCCTATGTGCGTGGGATCAAGGCTCACGTGTTCCTGTTGCCGTCCTCCAGGTGGCTTCAAGGTCCACCAAAAAGATCGTCTCCGCCGTACGCGTCCGTCGCATTCGTCGCGTGTTCTTGCACAGAAGAAAATCCACAGTTAGTAGTTCAGAAAAGCTTTTAAAAGAGCATAAAAATAACATAAAATTCATGAAAAATTAATAAGCATTTTTCCTCCCCGGCAAAGAATCCATTTGAAAGAAGCGATTTTCATTTTCGTTGAAAACTTTATCATAAAATGATGTGTCGTTGTATTTAATTGCGTGGTAGAAAATCGCTTTTCAAAACATTTAAATTTTCAAAACTAACCACGAAGAGTTAGGTCGTCTCCACAGAGAGGAATTAGCCTAATAAATTCACGAGTCAAGTAATGCACACTTCGCAAACTCTTCTGCAACTTTAATGCGAGGAAAATGCTATTTTAAATGAACTTTGCAATTTCTTTAAAAGTTCAGGGGTGTTTATGCAATTTTCACATCAGAGATTAAGCCTCAAAAATATGTGTAAGATGCATGTGTACTGGGTTACCATGTGAATTCCACTTTCATGTAATTCTAATTTGAAATTCAAGATAGGAACATGCACATAACACTAATAAAATAATTTCAAGAAAATTTGAGTGCATCAGTGCAATGTAGCCAGAATAAAATATTAATATAACTTGACAATGGCATTAAATGTAGTTTTTAATAGAGGTAAAAGTAGAGGATCTCTCCTCCTCGCGTGTGCGACCGTGCACGGTTGGCCGTGAGAATCGGCAAGGACGTGCGGTTTGACGAGAGCTACGCAACTGTGGCAGCAGCATGACCGGAGGTGGCCACCGGCGGCCGGCGGAGGTGGTTGGAGCGTAGGCCTATTGGAGGAGACGGAGGCTGCTGCAGTCACACGGTGGCCCGCGCATGCTTGCGGGTGTGACGCGCGCCTGCAGGCGCGGGTCGCACCAGCAAGCACGGGCGAGCAGTCTGAAGGTGGCATCTATGGGTGCAACGCTTGGGCAGGCGCCTATAGTTGGCGCCTGCAGGTTCGCTGATGGGCGGGCGGTGCTGCGCCTGAAGTTGAGCGGTGGGCTTTGCAGGTGCGCTTGCAGGGTGGAGAGGCAGGAAGGCACGTGGGGTGCTTGCAGAGGCTGGAGCGGGTGCTGCAGGGCAGGCAACGCGCGCTTGCGGGAGGTGCGCCTGTGGGTGCACCTATGGGTGCGCCTGCAGATGGATGGAGGTAGGCGCGCGGGCGAGGTAGGTGCGCTAGCGGGGTGGCGTGAGCGCCATGCAGGGAGGTGCGCCTGTAGTGAGGTTGGAGGTGGAGTGGTGTGTGTGCTGTGTGGTAGAGGCTCAATGGCGCTTTGCAGAAAGGAGGGGGGGCGGTGCTGCGCCTGCGGGCTCTTGGGAGGGCGATGGCGCGGTGGCATGGCTAGGGCAGGAGGGGGTGGTGCGCCTTCTCCACAGTGCATACTCTCTCCACAGTGGAGAGGAAGGATATCCCCCCAGGGGGAGGAAGAAGAACCCGTAGCTCCAGAAGATCCTCTCCTTTGCTCCCCTCCTCTTCCTTTTAACTTCCCCATTGCGCCTCTGAGAGTTAAGGGATTTTCAAATCCCTTAACTATCTCTGGCCGGTGGCTGTTGAGGGTTCCCCAGAGAATGGGGAAAAGAACAACCGCCGGTGATTTGAAAAAGGGTAATTTATCCTTTTCCCCTCATTCTTTTTCCAATTATTTTTCCTGCACATAAAATGAACATATTAAGTTATAGAATAAATGTAAACTTAAATCATGATGCATGCAAACCTTCTCTAACTTAATATAGTTATTAACAAACCTAAAAGACATAATTAAAGTTACTTAGGTGTAATATTAGTCCATTAAAATGGACTCATCAACACCCACACACACCATCCACACGAAAATACCTCGCCTAGAGTTCTCTAGAACTCTCTACCATGTGTGGTTGCCTTGGTTGCCAAAATTAGCAACTGAAGTCGGTTGGTGTGACGACCGGGTTTTGGTTTTGTTATAACGTTGTAGTAAAGCCGGTTATTACCAACATTTCAAATATAAAATTTTTTACTCGGAAAATAAAAGAGTTCCCGAGGTCGAACTCAGGGAGCAAGTTGTATTCTAGAGATATACATGTTTCTTTTACAAAATAAAGAGAGAGGGAAAGAATTTGTTGTTCTCTTTGTTTTCTCCTCGTGATGTTCTTCTTTCTTTCTTTTCTTCAGATCTCCTTCTTCTTCTTTGTTCTGCAGAGGTGATGCTCCTCCTTCTTTCTTCAGATCTCCTTCTTCTTCGTCCTTGGTTTCTGTCTTGGTCTCTCTTCTTCTTTTTCTGCAATTGTGGTGACCCTTTCTCTTTTCCCTTTTCTTCTTTTCTTCCTTATGGCTGCAGAGCTTCTGCCTTCAGCTACTAAGTCTTCCTTTCTTCTTCTTCTGCTTTGGCCGTTGCTCTTCTTTTCTTTCTTTCTCCTTCCTGTCTCCTTCTCTTTTTTCTTTGCTTTGGCCCTTCCTCTTCTTTCTTCTTCAGCCTGCCTTCTTTCCTGCTCTGGCTGCTGACCTTCCGTCGTCTGACCCGGTGCTTAGACGACTTAACTATGCATTTGCTACAGTGCAGCTCCTTCTTCTTCCGCGGGTCTTCTTCTTCGCCTGTGCCTGCACACTTCAGAGTTCTTCGTCAGAGGCAAAACCTACTCTACCCTCCCCCCCTGCGTCTCTCTTTCTCTCTGAAACCACTCTTGGGAAAGCTCTCCCAGAGCTACCGGGTAACCGGGTTCGGATCAGGCCCGGGTCCAGGCCCACCGGCGTGCGTGGTGGGCGAGGAGTGCAGGTCAGTCTTGAGTCGGGTCGGGTCGGTTCGGGTCAGGTCCGCGGGGCGTGAGCGCGGACGAGACCGGGTAACCGGGCGGGTGAAGGGGACCTCACCCCGTGTGCTGAGGCAGTAAGGCTAGTGCACAAAATCAATTTAAACAGTGGAAAGTGTGTGAGGCTTACCGATGTGGGACTAAACGCAGACCTTTCCTCGCGGGCGCCTGCTGGGAGACCGCGGCCTGGCTTCTGCAGCTGCGGCTTTGATTTGCGTAGGTTGCTGGCTGGCTGCCTTCGCAAGACTCCCCGTAATCCGCAGCAGCTGGAGACCTGGAGTCCTCAAGCCTGGAGCGCGGGAGAAGCTGCTTCAATGTGCGTTAATGGCGGTCGAACCTCAAAACCTGTCGGACATGAATATGGCCTCTCGGCCTGATCAAACCACTGGGGAACCTTCGCCGTGGCACGGCGAAGGTGAGGAGCTGCGCGGCAGGCCGCAAGGTGGTGTCTGGCGGCAGCCCTAGGTTGGACTGCAACCGGAGGAATGGGTTTTTTCGGGGGAGTGTTACGGAGGTGTGGAGTGGCAGTGGAGGGGTGGGGGGTGCTCAGTGTGATGAGGCGGAGGTTCGGTGAGGGTCGGCGAGGTGTGTGAGGCTGTGGAGCGATGGGAACATCTCGCCGGGGGGTGGCCGGAGTCGAAGGGGGTGACGATGGTCAGGGTCGGTCGAGGGCGTAATTGAACAAATTGGAACCGGGGAAAGAAAGAGGAGAAGAAGGGAAATAGTTATAACTTACTTGCAGGGACGAAGCGACTGTCGCCGGAGAAGACGATGCTCAGGGAAAGGGGCGGCGGCGAGCAGAAAGCCGGAGAGGCGCCAGCTGGGTGCGGCGTGGCGTGGGAAGAGCAGGGGAGAAAGTCTCTGCTGCTGGTATTGCGGCAGAGCGAAGAGGTGGAGGGGGAGGAAACCGCCGGAGCTGGTGAGCGTCTGCCGGAGGAAAGAAGAGAAGAAAGTTGGGGATTTTCTCCGTCAGATCCAGGCTGCCCCGGTCGGTGGAGCAACGGGGGGTATTTATAGGGATCAAACAGGGAGGAAGGCGGAGGGAGACGACGTGTCTCCCTCGCCGGAGGATGGTCGGAAACAAGAACCCATACCGTCCGTGCGTTCGCACGGCCGGTATGGTGGGTTACAACGACCAGGGGGGTGTCCCTGCGACGGCTGACGACGCAGGGCACCCCCGGTTTACTTGCCAGGTCCCCCACCTCACCCTGCGCGGCGCCATGCTCCGCGCAAGGTCGCCGGAGCATGGTGCTGGCAGGGTTTTGCAGGAGGGACCTGATTGCAAAGAACGAAGGAGAGTTAGGGGCCAAAATGCGAGGGTTCAAAAGTTGAGGGCCAAAGAGTAAATATATGAGGACCAAAGTGTAAAGTCGGTCAAGGAGGTTTCTTCTTAGGCTCAAGTTTTTATACATGACTAATTAGGACCTAAGGAATCTGATGGTGAATTTCATTTTCATATTAAACCTTGTTTGACCGGTCAATTTGCGCAAAAACCCAAATTAAGTTATTAATTGGGCATGGTTCTCAATGTAGGTCAAAATGGGTTCTAAAGGCCAAATTGAAGGTTCTAAACCCTAGAGATTATTTTTCTATGAATTTTAGAGGGTTTATTCTATTTTTACTTTGCCTCGAACCTTGTGAATTGAAGTGGGTTGTTTTAGGGTTACAGATTTATCATTTAGTTTCTTGGAATTGCTGTAGCCCTTGCTAGATCATTTCATCCCACTTTTATTCTTATTAAGCTGCTTTGACCTATGTTTGGGCCCTGAATTACCCTGTATGCAGATTATACTGGTGAAATTACATTTTTACCCCTTATGACTTGTTTTCTCCTTAAACTCAGAATTCTCTGAGTTAAGCCTTTCCTTGAGTTATGTAGGAGCTTTTATCCTTTGTATTGGGTCAAAATGAGCTAGTTATGGCTCATGATGAGGTTCTCATCAGCAACCAAGAGCCATTCAATTTTTAGATCCACATTTGGTGGTTCTAAAAACCACCATCCATCCTCTCTCTCTCACTCTCCCACGAGCTCCCACCATAGGCCTCTCTAGATGGCCATTTGCACCCATTCACTTCCTTGGCAAAATTCACTCCATTGGTGCCATTCACGCCACCTCCACTTAGCTAGCCACTCCACCTCCACGAGCTCACTACCACCACCATGGAGGACATCATGCCGGGATGCTGGATCAATTCTCCCTCTCTCTAAGGGTCGGCCTAAGCTACATTGGCCGCCCCTCATTCTTCTCCCGACCACTCCAAGGCCATCAAAGACCACCCCTGAATGCCCTTTATTCTGCTAGATTTAGTTTATGCTCTCCATGATTTTTACTGCTTTTATTTACTACTTGTAGTGTAGCCCTTTTTCTCCCCCAATGATGCATGCAAAATCCCCCTGTAGATTATTGTATGTGATCGTTTTCTGGTAGCTAGATTTACATTTTTAAGCATTCATGTACAAGCTTTCTTCTACCTTCCATATTGCAAACACTCTCTTGAATGAATAGAAGATATATTTTTATATATATGTCTATGTGTTGAGAATCACCATGAGCTTATTGCAATATCTTTTGAGTGATTAATGTTGCCTATTTTTAATTCCTGATATACTTGCAACTAAGCATGTCGTACTTCAATACGTAATAATCATAAACCGACGTGTAATTTTAAACGAAGTAGAGTGGCAAAAAGATCGATTTCAAAAATAAAAGCAACGTCTCCCAAATACGAACGACCGGGACTCAAGTCTCGTTATTTTTACAAACTTAACTTTTGATGAACATTTTTACACGACTATACTATGATTTCTGACGACTTTCAAATGGCGCGAAAATGGTTTCCATCAATTATCAAATCAGACGTCTGGGTACTGTTCATTTATTTAACATCAATTGAGTAATTGCTATACATGTGCTTAGGCTAATAATGGTAATCTAAATCACCATTATTTTATCTTAGTTATCTTTTTGGTCTTGAAATACATTGAGCTTCATTGAATACTTAATATGACAGATTATTATTCATTGAAATATCATTATTGTGCTCAATTTCCTGTGCTCATTTATATGCAATTAAATATTAGCGTGTGGATTCCTATTTGCTTTCTATGTTCGACCTCGGACTTCACTTTTAGATATTCGAGTTATAAATATTATTTGTTGAAGTGCATTTGTCCTATACTACAATGCATATCTTAAACAATGACAAATTCGCGCAATCAACACATTGAGTGAAACTTCCCAAGTTTGTTGTTGGGAGTAACCTGCCTCGGGTCTTTCTAGAATGACGCATGGCACTTTGCATCGCTGCCATATCATGTAGTCACTTGCTTGGAGCCAAGTCTTCATCCGAAGCTTCCAGTAAGGGAAGTTGCTTCCCACAAAGAATGGCGTCAAAGTTGCTCCTGTCAAAAAGAAACAATCACAAGTACACAATGATTTTTAGGTGGAAACACAAACCCGAGTAAAAACTACCACCTAAACCTCTCGGTTTAAGATTTCCCGATCAATAGAGTCGATCAAATCCACTATCAAGTCACTTAAACAAGGGTGACTTAACCTCTTATAAGAACACTACTTTGTACGAGGCTAGTGTACCTCAAACCCCTCCTCTTCATGAGGAGTATTTTGTCCCATGAAAGAGATGGGAATTCACAAAGCGAATACCCAACCAAAAAATAAAGAAAAATAACAAGAATCCTATAGAGCCACAAAGTATAAATATTAAACTAGCTCCTATAGAAAAAAGGACTTCCCTTAGATGGAAGTGCATAGATGTGATCTTGGCAGAGTAACGATGCTCTCGAATTTGTTGAATGGGGCTTGGAGAGCAATTTCACCTCTCTTCTTGATGATTTCTTCTCTATGACACAAAAGAGTGTAGAAGTAGTGTTACTTGGTGTATCTTGGCTTAGGAAGGGTGTTCCTTTATTTATAGAGGTCTTAAGAAGGGTTTAGAAGCCTCTTCTAGCCATTGGAAGGCTTCTCTAGCCAGTGGGAATTATCCCAAGGCAAATCAGGCCGGAATTAGGGCTATTTATGATTCTGACAGGGTTATCAGATGTCTAGATATATTATCAAACGTCTGGGTCATCATCTAATTTTATGGTCAAATGTATGATCTAGAAGGGTGGATCAACTAGACATGTTGGATCAGAATGGTCGTTTAAAGATGACTTTTAAGACATCTGAACTTAAGGTCAGACATCTAATTGTAGACGAATTTCCTTCCTATTTTTGTCCAGACCTAAATAGGGTTTTAGGATAAGTTGATCAGATGACAGGTCGGTCATCTGGCATAAAGTCTGTATGTCTGGAAATGCAATCTACTGCGGGAATGGATTTCCCAAGGCTAAATATCTATAATCATCTAACAAAAGGTGATTTAGGCCTAACGTCTACTTATCAGACGTCTAGGGATCACTACGAACATTTGAAAGTGAAAGTAAGATGGATAAAAAGTTAATCCTCTATGATTAGCCTGGTAAAGCCAACAGTCCTCTAGTTGGACATCTGGCAAGTTCATCAGACATCTTCTATGACGTCTAGACTAAGGGTTGGACATCTGAAAGTAATAGATAGAAAGTGATTCTCCAGCCTAAGTATTTTGGACATTTGATCAAACAGTTCAGACGTCTTAAAATCAAAGATCAGACATCTGATTTTCATATTGGACGTTTGATCTAATTGTCTGAAACTTATTTTGGTTTTCTAAGGTTCTCTATGAAAAGCCTAAGTATCCTAGTTTAGAGTAAGTGTTCGTAGGGCTAAAGTTTAGTTACCTTAAGGCTCTTTAACATATAATCTAGATATAAAATAAAGAGCAAAGGAATAAAAAATGAATATATGAATAAAATATCTATCATATTCTTCATTTCCTTCCTTCTTCAGGCTTTCGCTCCAAGTGAAGCTCCTCCATCAAGCTCCTCCAATCCACCATGGACGCAAGCTTGAGCTCCTCCTCCATACTTAAATCCATTTGCATTCTCCTGAAACTTATAAACTCAATGAAAATGTTAAATAAAACATGTTTTGTTATTATCAAAATTAACAACCATGGTGCCCTTGCACCAACAGAAACCATATTCGAGTGCATCATAGAAGATGAAAAAACCTGAGCATCCACACCATCATCAGAAACCAAAGGCATAAGGGATTTAGGAGATATCACCTTGGGGGAAGGACTAGGTCAAGGCACGATGACCTCACCCTCCTTCCCCTTGGCTCAAGTGGCGATCCGCTTTGCACGTCGTCGGAGCTACACGCTACGCTTGTTCCTTCCGTCCTGGGGGAGCTTAAAGGAGGGAGGACAAGAAGAAACCCCCACAGAAGTAGAAGGAAGAGAAGTTATACATGCCGGATCATTACAAATATTTTCCCTTCCCCCAGGAGTTGAAGCCTCATCCGCAACCACAAGGGATAGATCTCCCTGAGTGGGTTGATACTTCGAGCCTCTCACCGATCCTTCAGGCATCTTCAAAGTCTCTTACTCCAACTCCTGAGCATCAACCCTCCTAGCATCAAATCGCTCTCCATTTCCTGGGCCCTGGGAACTTGTGAAGGCATCAATATTTGGGCAACCAAGAAGAGAATGACCAAGCTTCAAACATCTCGAATAGAAAGGGGTGAAGGTTCCTTACTAGGAGGGGGTGACGTAATAAAATGCGGAAATAAATATAAATAATATCACAGAATAGACAACCACACAAAGAACACAAAGATTTTTAGGTGGAAACCCAAACCGGGTGAAAACCACCACCTAACCCTCTCGAGTTAGGATTTTCCGATCAACCTAGTTGATCAAATCCACTAACTGAATCACTTTAAAACGAGGGTGATTCAACCTCAGTACAACCACGCTACAAGTTACGAGGGTAGCGTTCCTCAACCCCTTCCCTCCACGAGAAGGATTTTGTCCCACGAAGGAGACGGGAATTCGCAAAGCGAATACCCAACCAAAAGACAAAGATAAAATAAACAACAAGTCCTATAGAGCCAACAAAGTAATAAACCTAAGCTTCTATAGGAATTAGGAAACTCCCCTTTGCAAGGAGTGCGTCGACGATGACGCGGGTGCGTGAGCCACGCAACGGCGCAATGTCGCTCTCGTGAACAACGGCGGGAGAGCGGGTGCGCGAAGACTTGATGCTCTCAAGGGAATGGAGCTTAAGCTTGGAGAGCAAGATCTTTTCTAGACACAAAAGAGTGTGAAAGTGTGTAGCTAAGTGTATCCAAGTGTATATTTGTGTTGCAAAGGTTCCCCTCTATTTATAGAGGCCTTAGGAAGGCTTTGGAAGGCTTAGGAAGGGTTGTATAGCCGTTGGGTGCAAAGCCCAAGAGAATCAGGTCGAAATCAGGACAATGATTACATTTGACAGGGTGATCAGACGTCTAATTATGGCATCAGACGTCTGGAAGGCCACTTTAAGACGTCTGATTTCAATGTCAGACGTCTGATTCTATGCGGGTTTCCTCCTGACTTGAATCAGATCTAAACAGGGTTTTTGTTCAAGTTGATCAGACGACATACAGGACGTCTGTCACCATGCCCGGACGTCTGGAAACCAACTTTTCCTACGGAATGGATTTTCCAACCGTTGCAACGGCTAGAAAATCTCTGAGAAGAGATTTTGGGTCAGCCGAGGCAAAACGGTCAATTATCAGACGTCTGGACAGTCCTATGGACGTCTGATAAGGCTCTAACGGTCATATCCTTGAGTGCCTGCTAAGCTAGCCAACGGTCCACTATCTGGACGTCTGGCAAGTCCATCAGACGTCTCCTAAGACGTCTGGTATTAGGTCTGGACGTCTGATTTCATCAGACAGAACTAGCTATGTCCAGCCTAACAGATATCAGATGTCTGAAACAACAGTCAGACGTCTTAAAATACTTTATCAGACGTCTGATTTGGGAATTAGACGTCTGGAAGTACTGTTTGAACCCTATATTGGTTTTCTAAGTATTCTACAGAAAACCTAAGTATCCTAGGGTTGTGCCGGTGTTCCTAGGACTACTGTTAGGGTACTTTGAGGCTCTTTAACATAATATTCTAAGGAAAATAAAAAGAGCAAGAAAATAAAGACAAGAGATACAAGAAATGATTAAAAAGAATCTATCCTATTCTTCTTGTCTTCTATCTTCAATCTGTTGCTCCACGCGAACCTCCTCTGTTCTTCATTAAGCTCCTCCAATCCGTCCTGGATGCGAGCTCGAGTTCCGTCTAAACACATCTACATTTGCAATTGACCTGAAATCTAGGACTCAAATTGCAAATGTTAAATAACACGTGTTTTGTTATCATCAAAACAAATGATCGTGGTGCTCTAGCACCAACAAGGGGGAACCTTCTCGAAAACCACACGCTGGGTGATACAACAATCGCCATTAAAAATCACAACAGAATCAAGTTGCGATTTTGAAAGGTCCACTTCAACGCAAACTCTGGGACATCCCAGCTTCAACCCTTGGACTGTTCTTTGGTTCACACAGATGGTATGTGCCAGTTGGTAAGCCAAGGACAGTAAAGCATTGGGATGTAAAAGATGCAAGTTAAGACCAGGGAAGCCAACCCACAGCGGAACCACAACCATGGTGGAGTCCGTCCGAAAGGAGGGAGTCCACCGGATGAACTGCAACCGAACCCCATCAACAACCACAGATCCCCTTTCATGTTTTAGGTTATGGACTATAGTTACTTTTATGACGATCGCTAAATTTAAAGTATGACGATTTTAGTGACGATTTTATTTGTTGTTTAAATTTACTAACGAATATATTATTCGTTGTAAATTTAACTACGACTCGTATAGCAATGAATGTGGCGACGAATAAATTATCCGTTACCAGGTCATATAACGACGATTTATTCATCGTCTTCATAAAATATTCGTCGTCTTTGACTATTTTTGTTGTAGTGGAGGTTGACTTATAAACAAAGGTGGACAACTTAAGCTGGATGCATGGTAAGTCATACGTAAACATCTCTCCATCTTTGAGCTTTACAGGAAGGAACAAGTTTTAGGGGAGTTTACGTAAATAGTTAACCTCTCTTTTGAAGGGTTGACTTTCATTTACCTAAAGGGTTCACCTGCATGCATAACCTTAACACTTGTTTTGAGTAATTAACATCTCTTTTACTAATATCAGTTTCAAGAGGTGCTAGTGAAGGTACCTAAATTTCACTATCCAGAAATTAATATTAACATGCAACTGTTTAAGTAAATACTATAAGAATTAATATAACAATTTAACACTAATTTAAATAAATAAAAACTGATGTTAACATCACTTTGTAAGTAAATAAAAATATAGACTAACAAAAATTTCTTTTCTCAAATAAACTAATCCTAAAAATTTTGTAGTACTTGAGTTAGCTAATCAACACACATTAAGCCCAAATCCATATGATAGATCACTCCAGAAATAATCCCCATTTAGGTAAGCGGATATACCCATTAACCTCTATATGCAATTGTATGCCAAGCTTTGTTTGGTCACACTCTCCTGGTAAATATCAACATGACATTTTTTTTTTTTTTTAACGTGTAAACATACAAGGGATGCATTACACTCTATTTTAATTTTTTGAGACATTGAAAAGTAAAGGTTTCCTTTTGTAAAGAGAATAAATTTATTGAATAAATTAAAGAAGTAGAATAAACGATAGAATAAATAAATTAATTTATTTAGATATTTTAATATCTTAAAATTATTCTATAAAAATTATATAATAATTTTACATCAAATTAAATCTACTTAATCTGATATAAATTTTAAAAAATTAAATAATAAATTAAATATTTAACTCAACCAAACAGGGTCCCATCTTTGAACGGTCGACAAGATGTAAACACCGCGTCCCATCTTATCCAGCTGGAAATAACCAATGCACGTCCATATCTTGTCAAACGACGCACTCGTTTGCGCACATCGATCTATGGTTGCAGATAAATCTCAATGGTCGCCTCCCGATTTTCTTAACTTTTAAAAAGCAAGCAAAGTCAGGAGAACATAACTAAATATACACGCAGATTCCCAGCAGATAAGTTGGGTTTTGGGCTCATACATGCCACTGGCAATTCAATACCTTTTCATTAGATTTTTCTAATAAAGCTGGACGACGAGAACAACTCGATCGAGTTAAAGAACGTCACTGTAGTTGACGGAATCATCGCAGGCATAGACATAAATATGAGCATTCATTTTGAAGACTATGGAATTGGCATCTCACTGTAAAATGCAAAACTTTCCAATCTCGCATTCTTTTCGATAGTGTCAATCTTTTAGAATGACTGGTAATTGAATCCAATCGAATCTCCCTGAATTCATCTATATTTGCATGTATCCTCCCTGCATTCACTTCCACGAGAAAATTTGAATTTGTATTGAATGTAAATATCCTTCGAATCTAAAAATCAGGATTTGTATTCACTTCATTAAAAATTTAAACATTCATTGAATCTTTGTATAAGAGACAAATGTATAAAGTGTGTCAATTGATTTTTTATGGGTCAATATTTTTTTATAAGTTTGATTTAAATTTTAATAAGTATTTTTCCTTAAATAGGTTATGAACTATAATAATTAACAAGTTAATTAAATGTTATAGAAAAGGACACATAAATAATAAAATAATTACAAAAAAGACATTGATGAACTTCTTAAAGATATATCACATAACTTAAATAAGTAATGTAAGTTATCTATTCTAAATTTCTATATCAAATAATATATTTTTTGTGACTTTTTTGAGTATCAATTTTTGTTTCATAGGCAATGTAAGTTACCTTTACCATCTTTATTGCATAACCATTGAAATATATATATATATATATATATATATATATATATATATTGAATTAAATTTTTTGAATTGAATTCAAAAAGAAAAAAATATGATTCGTTAAGGTATTAAATCTAAATGATTACTTAATTCAATTTAAACAGTTTGATTCGTTATGAAGCAGTCGCTAATTCCTTGTCGCATGTGGACTATCTTTTGAAATTATCAAATAGTTGTGTCTCCATGGTCCGCATGTTCTCAAATAAGACGACGTCAACATCCACAAGGTCCTTAGGCACGTAGGTATTTTTCAACGGGCTTTGTATCGAAATCCTTCTAAAACCTCTTGTATGATGTCCAATTCCATCCAGATGGCTTCCAAAGTGGATGTAAGAAAAGAGAACAATTAACCTACAGGCTTTTGTTTTTGTTTCTATATATTGTTCGTAATTACTTTTGATGTTCCTTTACCTTATGTACTAGATTATGAGCCATGATATTCTTTTTCATATAAGAGATAGATTTTGTTCTAATCCTCTCCCCTCGTGGGAAGAGGAAGAGGAATAATATTACTCCTATTCTTTTAATAAAAAACAAAAGCACATGTAAGACTTTAGCATATCCACTCAAGACAACACCACAATTACCACTAAATCGCCACCCATGCACGATTTGACGGCATCGTTACAATGCCAAATATAAAATTTGCCACTTCCATGGTCACCCTCTTAAGATATGAACGTCTATCACTAAGATACTGTTAGTGGAACTAGTTCGACGGGATTGAATTTTATGAAAGCACGATGATCGTAAGATTTTGATATTTATTTTGGATAGGTGAAAATCTTAGAGATTAAAATGACTAATCTCAAGTTTGACATAAAGATTTAATCAATTAATTTTAAGAATCCATCGATTGATTTTAAATATCACATCGATGGATTATGAGAATCTATTGGTAGATTCTAAAAATTCAATACCAGTAGATTATGAGAATCCATTGGTGGATTTTTTAACTCGACCCATAGATTTTGAAGATTACATTCATTAATTATCAGATTCCACCGATGGATTCTCAACATCCATGAGAATACATTGATGATTTAACTTTTAAAATTAGAAAATCATACATCTCATAGATATTGTGGTATTGCATGTCTATATCCATGAAAATAACCTAAGTAGTGTTTCTGCTGCGATTTACTATTAGAAAAATAGGAACTATGATCACAATAGGTTACTAAACAAATACCAACCACCATAGTTGCTATTATTGTTTGTCGCAAAGATGATATTTTTTTTTATTATTTTGAGGAAAATAGGGACAAGTTCTTGCATCCATATGGGTTGGGCGATGTCATTGTGATATTACCCTATCCTAAGATCAACCCTCAAATAGAGACAGCAATCTCAATCCAATAAATCAAATACAACCTAATTTAGGTAAGCTTCAATTTTCTTATGTGAGTTACTTATTTTTCTCTCATATTCTGTAACTTTTTTGTATTATATTATGTTACGAGTCGTGATCCATTCTTTTTTATATGTTTAATAGATTTTGGTTTGATCACTTTACTTTTTTTTATTGCCTTGAGAAAGTAGATTATTTTGCTGAATTTTATGTTTTATTTTCGATGTAAGATCACCAGTCGTGATCGATTTTTATAAGCAGGTTTTAATTTAATCTCCCTGAGCATCTTCCTTACCTCCAAGAGATGAATAAGAGTTACTGCGAAGCCCTCCCGCACAAATAAAGGAAAACCCCTCACCTTAACCCCTCCCCCAAACAGAAGCCTTCCCGTCTCCCTTCCACCACCAGTCGCATGGCAAAGCCCTCACCCATCAACCCCCACCAAAAGCAGAGGAGCACTCTTCTCCTGGTGCTCAACTACACGTTCCTGTTCGTGGGCACCATCTCCTCGAGCCTCCTGTCCCGCTTCTACTTCTACCATGGCGGCACCTCGAGGTGGCTCTCCACTCTGGTGCAGTCCCTAGGGTTCCCGCTCCTCGTCCCTCTCCTTCTCCTCCATCCTCGCAGACCCTTCTTCTCCTCGTCCTCCTACTCCTTCACGCCTCGCCTGCTCTCGCTCTCCCTCCTCGTGGGCCTCTGCCTCGGCGTCAACAACTTCCTCTTCTCGTGGGGCATCTCCTTCCTCCCGGTCTCCACCTCCTCCCTCCTCCTCTCCTCTCAGATCTCCTTCAACCTGCTCCTCTCCGTCGCCCTCGTCCGCCAGCGCCTCCGCCTCACCAACCTCAACTGCGTCGTCCTCCTCACCCTCTCCTCAGTCCTCCTCGCGCTCAACTCCTCCCACGACCGCCCCACCGGGGTCACCACCCCGCAGTTCTTCCTCGGCTTCTCCGCCACCCTCGGCGCCGCGCTCCTCTTCGCCGTCTACCTCCCGGTCATGCAGATCGTCCTCCGCACCGTCACCTCCTACCGCGGCGTGGTCGAGTTGCAGGTCGTCATGGAGGTCGCCGCCACCGTCTTCGCCGTCGCGGGGATGGCGGCCGGCGGCGGGTTCCGAGAGGTTGAGAAGGATGCGTCGGCGTTCGAGCTGGGGGTTAGGGTTTACTGGTTGGCTGTGGCGGCGACGGTGGTGTGCTGGCAGATGTGCTTCATGGCGACGGCGGGGTCGGTGTACCTTACGTCGTCGCTGAACAGCGGAATATGCATGACGGCGCTTCTGCCGGCGAACGTGGTCGCCGGGGTGGCGGTGTTCGGGGACAGCTTCGGCGGAGTGAAGGCGGTGGCGACGGCATTGTGCGTGTGGGGCTTCTCTACGTATCTCTACGGGGAGTACGAGAGAGGGATAAGGGGGGCAGTGGCGGTGGAGGAGGAGGAGAAGGAGGAGGAGGAGGAAAGGGTGGTGGTGGAGGAGGGGCATGTGGGGAATAATATTGGACAGGAGAAGGTTTGAGAGCTTTTGGATGGTCATGTAATTGTGTTTCTGTAGGGTGCTGGAGATTTCTTCTTCTAAATGGTCTGTTGTGTTTTATTGGTTATCGTTATTGTTTTTGTTTGATCTAGTGGATGGCGGGGGTGGTGTGGTGGTGAAGGATAGATGTTGGGTTTCAAATTTTCATCCAACGGTTTTATTTATTTATTTATTATTTTTTTTAGAACATCAATATTAATATATATTAAAATATACATAATATATTTATTAAAATATATTATGATCATGTAATTTTATTTTTGTCTGATGTTGGAGATTTCTTCCTCTAAATGGGCTGTTGTGTTTTATTGGTTATTGTTTTTGTTTTTGTTTGATCAAGTGGATGGGGGGAATGGATAGATGTTGGGATTTGAGAGGAAGGATTTGCTATTTGTGTGGTGACTATGCAAGTGTGTTCGCGTGTGCATGCACTGCTTTCCAAGTATTTGGGAGGGGTAGATTGTGGGTAGTTTTGCATGTGGGAGAAGGGTGTGGGGGAAACATTACTGGGGCAAGTGATGGTGACTAGGGTTTCTGAGGTTACTAGATGATTATATGTTTGTAGTCAGTTGTTAGAATATGCCCGTGTGTCTTTGGTAGGATATTAGAATGGGTTTTAAATTTTCATTGTATAACATGGATTATTATTATCTTTTACATTATATTAACGTTAATATAATATATATTACAATAAATCAACTTACATTATATTATAATATTAAATTATCACTCATTAATATCACATCATTAAATCAATAATTACAAATCTAGTAAATAAACATCTTTTAACTTATCTCACTTTAATCCTAACTCAAATTTACTTAAACCCTCGATCAAACACATATATCCCAAGATGTGTTCATGGCTCCAATCATGCATGGATCTCACCGGGTAAGAGGAAATAGGAAGGAGAGTAAGCTCTGAATAAATTTAGTAGTTGTTCGATTATCGGAACTACGAATTCAATTTTAATTTGAAACTCCTAATTTGGAAATTATTTTACTTTTCAATTAGTTTTCTAATTTTAAAAGAAAATAATTTCACTTTTAGGATGAAATTATTTTATTCTTCCTCTCCGAAACAGCACCATATAGTTCTCCTTTAGATAGCATTTGTTTCGGGGAATTGCCGTAGATCTAAGAATAGCAGCAAGCCCTTCTTTTTATTCCGGAGATAATTTAACTATCTGCACCTTAATTATATTACCTTTTTACATTGCATCAAAAAAAATAATGATGATTATCCTCCACCAACTAATTGTGATTAACTGTCCAAGATTTTTATATTTTTTATTTTTTCAATGAATTTCATTTCAAATCAAATATATATATATATATATATATATATATATATATATATATATATATATATATATATATATATATAATACAGTACTCACAAATATCTAAATAAATACTCATTTATAATTGTTAAATCTTTACTTACTATTGATGAAATCATTATCATAATCATGTATTAATTTTACCTATCATCAAATAAAATAATAATTTTTTTGAAAATTTTTATTTTATGTTATATATGGATATTCCATTTTTTTGAAGACTATCTTAATTTTCATGCGAAATCTTTTAATAGTTTGTTATTGTGTAGCATACTTTACGTTATATATGGGATGAATTTTTATTAGTTGCAATATATATCATCTAATTATTACAATCATGAGTTTTTCTATATTTGGATCTTGTTTAACGGATCTTGTATTCATTTTGGTAATTGTTTTAGCATCTATTTATAACATATATGATTTAATTAGATTTGACTGTGTCACTCTTTTTAAGAATTATTTTATTCTAGACAACATAAAACCTTTTTTTTTTGAAACATCCATTATTTTCGTTGGAATACAAAACTACCATTGTTACGTTTGGTGGTTTGATTTTGGTGTATGGGATTTTAATTTGATGATCACTATCTTGTGCTCATATATATATTTTTAAGTACAATACTTTCTTGATAGATCCCCTATATATATAAATATGTTCAAATGGTACTTATTTTTTAACAAAAGTAGGAGTTAATTTTATTTATCTCCCACTTCTTAAAGACTTTCAAGAGGGTAGGAAAACTAGTTCAACACCTACCAAGTATAATTAAAACTTAAAAGAGCCAAAACTCATGGCTTAATACAAATAAAAAGACAAAAAAGTAGACAAAACCAACAAAAGCATGCAGTCGAGGAATGATATGCAGAATTTGAATCTTGTCCAAGCAAATGATTTCACAAGTTTAGGGTTATATATATGCCAATCTCTTTCGCCCAAATCTGCAATCCTCCTAACGAGGATATTGACAGCAGGATAATTAAACTAAAGCGAGAGGATCTGGCTATCCTTGATGAGGCCATAGAGAGAAAGGGCCTGACTTGTCGATCATTGGGAACATTTTCATTCCACCAATAATAAAGTAAAGTCAAATCAAGTTCAACTTAGATCGAAAGAAGCATCGTATTTAGGGCAAAAAGAGCATGATGAGTACATTTAAGCGATGCAATCTCTATAGGGAAAAGGTCAAGCTTGGACTTGTTTTGTCAAGTAAATGTGAGTAGCTCTAGAAGTGTGTATAGATGAGGTTGTTATTAGATATCAACTTTCGGTTATATATATATATATATATATATATATATATATGTTATTTGAGGGGGGTGAAGGGTTGTCAGCAAATTAAGGGAGAGAATAGAGTAATGTGCAGGTTGATTTCTGCGAAACAAAGTTGCTGGAATCTCATTGCATAAAGTTTCTGGTGACAATACGGGTGAGTGCAGTTAGAATTGGATGTTGGATGAAGGGAAAGGTGAAAAAAATTCACCAATCTTGCTAGCACGGTGTCCTTGTTGTCTTCCTCTTTCGATTTCTTCCTTCAGAAGTCGCTTCGTCGACGATGATCTCGGAGTTGTCTCATAACATTGGAGGGGAGAGGATGGGATGCTTTCATATGGGACATTAAATATAGGATGCACTTACAAAAAAACATAAAAAGATGAAGTGTTCAAGGACTCAGAGATAATTAAAAAAATAAAGATCAAATCATGCATCTCTTCTTCACGTAAAAAAAAAAAGTAAGGTTAAAATTATTATATGATAAGTTTCACTGTCATTTAAAAAGTTCATCATCACTTATAAATTAAAAATAAAATTATTTTCAAATTATATAAAATCATCTTATATTGATATAAAATTATTAAAATTACATTTTAAATTATTTTACATTAATATAAAATTATTTTCAAAAATATTTTACATCCATATAAAATTATTTTATATCAATATATTTTAATCAAAAATCAAATATCATCTCCTGTGTGTGAATTTCACTGCGTAACATAAGTTATATTATTTTTAAATTTCTACATTGAATATTCATTGTACGATGGACGTCACATTTGTCAATTTCAAACTTTGCAAAACATGTCACGTCATACCTTTTTTGTTATTTTTTTGGTATATTTTAACTTTCGGGGTTATTTCATGGGTGGTTTCAGGCTTTCAACGGGACATCGATCGCAACGGTTGAAGAAGTTTACGGCAAGCCGCTCACTTAAACTTCGGACTAATTAATATGTATCGAGATTTATTGGTGCTTTATTTTGGAAAAGTAACGTATATCCTTTTGAATAAATATTCCCTGAATTCTACAAAACCTTGAAGCCAGATTAAGGATCCTAGAAACAAGCCGTGCTACCCGCCGGTTGAGATTTTGAACTACGTACATAATTCGATAAATAAAATTCACACGTGAGTGATGCAATAAATGAATGGAGGGATGTAATTCTCGAAATTTTCATTTATTTCAAAAAAAAGTGTAAATATATATCATATGACATATTTTATAATATACAGATGTTAGACATTAATGTAAAATAATTATGGAATAATTTTTATATAAAATAATTCTATATAATTTTATTTTAATGTAAAATAAACTTGCATCAATGTAAAATATACTATATTCCTTACATTACAAACTACCTCGATCTTTATATTTTTATATCTACCTCCATTTATTTTGATGGTATCTACGGATTTATTCTCTCTCCATCGCAAGTATATTTCTTCAATTCATCAAGAGTCGACGAGCGTAGTTATCGTTTGCAACTTAGAAAAAGAAAAAATCAGATATCTAACTAACTATCTTAATAATGTCGTATCATATTCCATGGAGTTAAAGGAATAGTAAATTTACATGGGGTCATACAGACCATCTTAAGCGAAAAAGTCCCACCCATCCGATCATCGCATAATAAGAGCTTTTTTTCTTTTAGATATATTATTTCAGAAAAAAAAAAACTGCCAGCACTAACCTAGTTTGCTGTACTTTAGAGGCTGACATTTGATAAAGAATATAGAAGAATAACCAATACGTCTGAAATGACATTCTTCAATCGGTGATTGATTGCCTATTGGGAGGCTTTTCCCTATCCGGTTCTTCCATCTGGACGCTTCAAGGGAAACCATTTTGCTTTAGTTAGATTTTTTTATTACGTGTGGTTCCCCATTGTTGGTTACATGCACAAGTGATATTCCATCGAGTTTAGAAGGAAAACAATATATACGAGGGTAGTGATCTCACTTTCATGTTTCGAATTGACCTCACTTCTGTATTTTTGAAGTGAAGTACGAGAGGGTCAAGAAATTAAAGACGTCTTCTGTGGCCTACATAAGAGCATGCACTAAAAAGTTAATTTAGTACTTCCCAGCTCACGCTCATCGGGGAACCCAGGTGGAGGCATAAAAAATCGGATGCTGTTTTGGCACAATAAAAAGTGCACCCAACATCTCATCAAATCGCCTTCGGTTGTTGGATATAACGCAAGGCGACAAAATATCTGATGGCGGCGTAGGGTTTGTTTCTTTGAGGAGGAAAGTTTGTACATCAAATATATATATATATATATATATATATATATATATATATTAAAGTAATCGATAATATATTAACTTAAAAAGAAACCAATCAGTTAAAATACAAGATGGGATGCAGTATAAATTAGATTATATTAATCAAAAGATTGAAAAGAAAAGACACGATATTTTATCTCTATATAATCATTAATGATAAGTGTGATCATAGTGTTCATCGTAAAATCAGCTTTGTCATGTAATTTTACATTTCTTTCTTTTTAAAATCTTCAAATCGTGACATTAATTACATAGCACAAGTCATTGGAAGCCTAAAGATTAAGATACATCAAACATTTTGTTGTAGCATTTTTATGGCATGCTTCAATCGCTCTTGAACTCCCTAAAACAAGAAGTGTGAGTAGGTAAGTTTGCATTTGGGTGTCACCATCGGTTACAGTATTGTTCCTAAGTGAGGCATTGATTTAGATCCAAAATTGGTAGGGAGGAATCACCCAAAATGAGTGATGAGGAAACCGCTCGAAGGAGTGGAGAGAAAGAAAGTGTGTGGATGTCATTTTCTAGCTAAACTTATTGATTAAAGGAATAGTTGTAGCTTTAAAGAAATGGGGGGATCAACGTGACCCTTACCTACATCTTGATTATTGAGTTGACCTTGGATGTTTGGCATCTTTCCCTTATATGGTTGTGGTCTTGTATTGTGAGAATTTTTATCTGAAATTTTGCATTCAAATCAATTTTTACTCTTCGTAAGAAACCAATATTTTCTGTTTCACACGAATCAAAGCACTACAACCTATTTTGTAGGGAATTTTGTGAAAAAACCCTACATTTTGAAATCGACACCGTTCTCTGATTGAAAGCCATTTTTTAACTCCTTGTGAAGATTTGAAATCAATGACATTGACTTCGTGCAAATTGGAGGTGGTTAGACCCCTTTTAGGGTTACACATGCTTTGTGTTACATGGTATTTTAGCGCACTTTAATTGTGTTGAGCCAAAATTTCAAAATGTAAATTGAGATCCAAAACTTAAGTCTAAAGGATGATAAGTGAATGACTTATCTTTCCACTGGTTTGGATAGTATCAGAGTTCCAAGCATCTTCATCTACACAGTGCATTGCCTCATCTTTTGGATGATTTTGTTGAATCTTTAGCAGTCAATAAAGATGATTCTCAATAATTCAGATCATGTTCCAGTAGTTTGGTTGAGGTTTTAAAGTTCTAAATCAAATTTGAGAATTTTGACAGTAGCAATGGTGTAGAAAAACTGTCAGGACTTCTAGACACCTAATCCAAGCATTTCCTAAATTTCTTGGGTTTTATTGAGTTCTAAGGGAGAATGACGTTAGAATTTGATTTCAACTACTTCTACATTTGTTGATAAGGTTTCATTTAGCACAAAGAATCATTTGTAAACCTTTAAACAATACTTTGTCAGCAAATCGACCACTAAAATATGTCTAAAAACCTCTTTAATGAAGAATTTATGGTGTTAAATCATATTTCTATGTTTGATTTGGATGTTTAACCATTTCTGGAAGTTTAGCATGTGTAAATCCTTCTTTCCAGGATTTTTGATGAATTTTTAGGGCTTGATTTCTATTAATAATCTTCATTAATCCATTTTCCAGCCTTTTTGCTATAAACATGAAAACAATACAAAAAAATAGTGTAAACAAATAATTGAAAGGTGTCTTGAGTGAGTCTTCTATATTTGAAACTTGTGTATAAGTTTAGTTTTAGATTTTAAGCTCTTTAGTTAGTAGAACATATCTGCAGAAGTTGTAGACTTCTTAGGTTAGAAATAAAAGCTTAGAAACAAAAAGACTAAAAAGAACTTTTAATTTCTTCTTTCATAGTTTGTTCATCTTTGTTTTGCTTCTTAAAAATCAAAACCAAAGACAAAACTTGAAAAACTTCTCAAAAATCTAAAAATCCCTATGTAAATAGTGTATATAGTTGTACATAGCTTAATTTTTTTTATGTATATTAATTAAGTTAAAATAATTTATTTTAGTAATTTAATGATGTGAAAAGATAATTTATATTGTATTCTTGTATTACATATCTTAACTTAGTTTGCATTTAATTCACTCAATGTTAAGTTAATTGTATGGTGTATTTAGTATTGTAAAATCGTAAATTTGTTAACTTTAACCCCTCTTTAATTATAGTAAAAATGATAAATAAATTAAATAAAATTATGTGTTAATTAGTTTTCTTGTATATACTAACTAATTATCGCATCAATAATTTAGGCCTAATTAGGCTATTGAATTAAGCATAAACACAACCTGCAGAAGTCAAATTCTAGCGTGTAATGCACTCACGTTTAGTCCCACGTCAGTGGGAGAGGAAATGTGGGATGCATATAAGTAGAATCGCGCTCTCTACCATGTTGAGTGACTTGGATGCAGCAAGCATATGCGTGCGCACCTGTGTGCTTGCGTGTGAGCGTGCATGTGACACACGTTCTCTGTAGGGTGTCCTTCGAGCACCAAGATGGAGTTGTGACCACGTGTCCTTAGTAGAGTGAAACTAGTAGCGACTAATTCGGCTGTCTAAGCCATTGGTACTGCACAAATGATCCACTATACCTTTTGGTGGTCACTATATGTGTTAACTGTTAAGTTAAAAAAAAATTAAGTGTTGCGTATGTACTTGTATGCTTTGTCAATAAATAAATTTGAATTTTTTTATGTTTTTTTTGCCTTTGTGTATAAATGTTTAGTACTTGTACGATTCGATTGCATGTCATGGTATGATTAGATTGTAGGCCAACAATATCACTATCACCCATAGCTAGGACCCTAATCTAGGTCAAACTAGGTTCCAAAGGCCAAATTAAGTGTTCTAAACCCTAGAGTATGGTTTTCCATGATTTGTAGAGGGTTTACTTGCTTTTTGTTCTAACCGGAACCTTGTTAATTTAAGCGGGTCTGTTTTAGGGTTACCAAGTGTCTTTTAGTTCTTAGATTGCACATGAACCCATTTCTGATTGACTCAACCCACTTTTTATCTCATTTAGACCATTTGACCTATGTTTTGCCTCTGAGAAATCCCGTTTATCTACTGCAATGGTAAAATTGCAGTTTTAACCTTTATTTCATGTTTTCTTCTTAGAGCACTTGTTTCTTCAGTTAGGCCTTCTTCTAGGTTATGTAGGAGCTTTTATCTTCTTTATTGTGTCAAAATGAGCTAGTTATGGCTCATGATGAGGCTCTCATCATACCCCCATGCCTAGCTTTTGCTAGTCCCTTAGCAAAATTTCAAAGTTTTAACTTCCGTTCTAGACCCTGAATGTTGTCAACAATGATAAGTGCTTCTCCTTTTCTTTTGTGATTAGGTGGGAATGCCGACAATAGGCCTAGAGGTACTCAAGTACCAACCAAAATCCGGACCTGTTCCGCTTTAGCCTCAGTCTTCTGCAAAGGTTTCTACGGCCCACAGAACCTAACCTAGGGTTTGTTGGACTCCGCGGTTAAAGCACCCGTGCTTGAGATATTTTTAGCCTAAGTTCAGTTTGCAGTGCGTTTTTTGTAAGAGAGAGATAGAAGATTTATTTGTTTGGAGAGCTTTTCTCTCTCTTTTCTTTTTTATTTCTAGCTTCGGATTAGCTTCTCAACACGGTCTGTATCGGATTCCTCGTCCCCATCATCAATCCTCAAAGGTCCCTGGCTTTCGAGATTTCGAGATAATCCCGCCCATGGCAACCCCCGGAACCCTGGCTTTCGAGATTTCGAGATAATCCCGCCCATGGCGTTCCGTGGCTGAATTCAGACCCTGGCGATTGACATTTCGTGATAATGCCACCCATGGTGTCTGAACCAACAGAGTGCTTACATGCCTCCAGTAGGATATTTAAATATCCTAAGAGACAAGCACCGAGGAGATGATATGTTGTTACGCATCTTCGAGGGGAATTTCCCGCCTCTCCGCGCTGGGAACTTGTCCAAATCAACTTGTGTTGATTGGCCGCTCCTAATCTAGGTGACTTTTTCAGAATATTAAACGCTCTTGCGTGTTTTGAATATTTATGCGCACTGAACCAGACTGTGTGTGAATTTGGGTGCTTAGGTTACCGAATCCCGCAAACCGGAGGTCAGTTAACGAGGCCGAATACTTCCTAAGCCTTAGACCTAATACTTAAGCTTCGCATTTTCCTCAACCTCTTGAGGATTGTCCAGATTTTAACGGATACGTGAATTTTTAAGCTAAAAATCTAGCCCAAGAGGCCTAAGACCAGCGTTCCCGCTAATCTCTTGTTATATCTCTGTAGCATTTTTCTTTTCTTTTTCTTGACTCGGTCTAGAACTTCAGTTAACCCCTTAATCTTTTACTAATGACTTTTTCTTTTTCTTTTCCTTTTGTGCTCCTTTCTTTATTTTTTTGCTCTTTTTTGTCATTTTTCTTTCTTTTTCTCCTCTCATTTGTATGACCCTGAATTGTTCCTCCCCTCTATCAAACCCCTTTTTTTTTTTTTTTTTTTTTTTTTTTTTTTTTTTTTTATGAATGAAACCCTTTCTTGATATGAATTTTCTGACATTTTGCACTTTCATACCCCCCCATGCCTAAGATTTGCAATGTCCCCATTGTAAATTAGGTGGGTTCGAATTCAGCTTAGTTCATGTGTTAGGACAGGTGTGTGGTGAGTGAATGGGTCGAAGCGACTTGTTGCGAACGATTTCTAATCTCGGGTAGGTATACCTGAGGTGAAGTCGGCTGTTCTAATGGGTGAACCCTAAAGTGCAATATGAATTCCGCATAGCGATGTCAGAAACGGTTTCAGGTTTTTCAAAGAATGACGGGTTGCCTCCCGTTAAGCGCTGAGTTTTACGCCATCGGCTGGGCGTAATGAGCTCAAGAGGAAAGGAGGGTAAAGGATGACTCAGTCAAATCTATATCGGTCATGTCAATGAACGGCTGGAGTCTCTGCCCATTCACGACAAATGGTTCAGAATCGTGGCTGAGTGGGCTGATTTCAATAGCTCCATTTCCGAAGATTTGGCGGACTAGGTAGGGTCCGACCCACTTGGATCTTAGCTTTCCTGGGAATAGTTTGAGTCGAGCATCAAAGAGTAAAACTTTTTGACCAGGATGAAAGACCTTTCTAGAAATGTGTTTGTCGTGAAAAGCTTTAACCCGTTCTTTGTAAATTCGCGAGTTCTCATATGCGTCGTGGCTGCTGCTGAAATTCTGCATAAGATGTAGAAGCCTCCATCCTGTCTGGTGATGGAGTAGCAGGGGCCTGATAAATCAAATGTGCGTGGCCTGGATTTGGATTCATAATGCGCCTCTGGGTCGGCACATTATTTGGGTTGGGCAGAGGTTGCGAAGGAAGGGTGCCAGGTTGGCGAGAATTTGCCATCTGGGCCAGTTGGTTGCGAACCTCTGTGATCTCGTCCTTGTGCTGTTTTTGCATTGCCGCATTCGTTTTTTGAATGTCAGCCAGCGTTTGAAGGATAAGAGTCAGTTGATCCTGATTTTGCCCAGATTGGTAGGTGGGATTGGGCCGAGGCTGAGGCGGCTGATATGGACGAGGAGCTTGTGGGCGGGGTTGATATGGTGGTTTTTGAGAGTTTCCCGCCCACTGAAAGTTAGGATGATTTCGCCATCCAGGGTTGTAGGTATTGGAGTATGGGTCGTTCTGGATGGCGTTGAGGTCCTCGCAGTTCTGAGAAACCTCAGGAAAGTCAGAATACGAGGGTTCAGAGTTCCCCCAACTCGAGTAGACGGGATCGGAGGTCACTCCGGTCTGGGAGGTAGACGGGGGTGGATAGGGGCCCATCCCCTTGGCAGGTTGGTGATAGATGTTTTGCACTGTTTCCCTTGCCAGAGGAGGTCGTGCAAAAGAGTTTTGTGCAGAGGTGGCTTGCTGCAAATGTCGAGTTAGCTCGTCCACCTTCTTTTCTATGATAGAGACCTTGTCCAACCGACTGGCCATCAATTCCAGGTCAACAGAAGTGGACAGGTCCTGCGTCTCATGTGTCCCTCTTA
Source organism: Thalassia testudinum (assembly GCA_037157565.1). Lineage (NCBI taxonomy): Eukaryota > Viridiplantae > Streptophyta > Magnoliopsida > Alismatales > Hydrocharitaceae > Thalassia > Thalassia testudinum. The sequence continues at coordinate 13,962,256 of JAZHRO010000065.1, read as the reverse complement.
GATTCGTCGATGCGCGGGCATTCGTCCTGTCGAATAAGCCCAAGGAGTCATTGTTTATGGAGTTCTCGCACATGTTTTCGAGAATCTCCCACACCGTGTCCTCGTGTTGGCCCATGATGTTTCCTCCACATGTTGCATTGACGATTAGACGAATATCCTCACGGAGTCCCTGGTAAAAAGACTGGACTTGTTCCCACTTAGGGACTCCGTGATGGGGACATTTTCGCATGAGATCTAGGAATCGATCCCAAGCTTCGTGAAGAGGTTCTCCCTGTTGTTGAGTGAAATGAGTGATCTGGTGGCGCAAGGCATTCGTCCGGCCAACAGGGAAGAATTTTTTCAAAAATTCGGACTGTAATTCCTCCCAAGTGTTGATCGGGCGGGTCTGAGTCTGATACCAGTGCGCGGCCTTGTCCAAGAGGGAGAACGAAAACATTTTCATGAGTAGGATATCCCGGTTTTGTACATCTGACCCGAAAGTCTGGGCCAGATGCTTGAGTTGTTTAATGTGTTGGAATGGATCCTCAGAGTTAAGCCCATGGAACTTTGGTATGGCATGAATCATATTGGGCTTTAGATCCGAATCGGGTCCTCCAATTGGGATTCGTACTCGGGGTTCAATTGCCACCGCAGCGGGATTATAGTGATCTCGCATCATAGGTCGCTGTGGTGGGTTTACAAAGTTCTGAAAGAGATCGTTCAAGCGTTGAAGTTGGTGTTCAAGGTTATTCTCATCTTCAATGGGTTGTGCCATGATGGGAGAAGGAGGAGAATCAGGGTCTGAATCAGATGAAAGATTTATGTGGTGGGGTTGCTGCACAAACAAGGGCGTCGAGGCTTGGCCTCGGCGAGAATGAATATCTAGAGGAGGTCTTAAAGGTGGTCTCAAGGACCTCCTACCAAACATGCACCGGAAGATGTGATGAGATTAGAAGGTACTGGACCCAATCAAGACACCCAAGAATTGTTGGGTGACTATAGAGGTTCGGGGCAGATGGACCCCTGGATCAGAAGATCGTCCACCTGAGAAATACCTGGGCAGCCAGAGAGGGAGAGTCCCGCAAAGACCCCTACACGGTAGAGCGTCCCTACGGGTTACAGGGTTTCCCCCACCCGACCTCTCTTGTCACTGCGGTTCCAGGTAGACCAGAATGGGGATCTTGACCTCTTAAGTCTACCTTTTTTTATTTTAAGATCAAGGTGCTTAATGTTCCACTTGAACTTTTAAGTATTTTGAGTGCAAAAAGTGACCTAATATTAAGGTTGGTTGACCCGAGGGATCAACTTCACCTTTGAGAGCTTTTAGGTCCTTCCTTTTATGATTCAAATGAATTATCAGCCTGATTTGCTTAGGGTTCCTCTTATAAATATTTTCAAACACGGTTTAGGCACACTTCTTTTTGGAAAGTTTATTTCTTTATTTTAGAGAAGATGTGTCTCTAAAAACCCTAGCTTTGCAATCCTAACTTGGCTCTAATGGGTCCAATTTAGTTGCCTTAGAATTTAGCACCTAGGGCTCAATCAAGAAAGTTTTAGCCCTAGTTGCCTTAGTTGGATGACAGACAAAAATATGTTGAAATGAAAATCAGGCAACTTGATGAGTTACTAAATATAAGACAGGTAGCCCTAAGTTGACTTCTCCCCCTTTTTTTTTTTTTTTTTTTGAATTGTGAGAGGGTTAAGGGGGAGGGCTTATGGAGATTACCTGCTCCAGTCTGTTGTGCAGTTGCTATTCTTTCCTTTCTGTTTTGCTTTCCCTGTTTGAACACAACAAAAGAGAAGTTAAGTCAGATATTAAATAGAAAAGTTGTACTCAAAAGCTTTACAAGTGCCCGTTGCTCCCCGGCAACGGCGCCAAAATGTTTTTCAACGTTTCGTGCGGATTTAAAGCGTATTATGTTGTAGTATAACCGACAAAACGTTCGAACAAATATAAAGTTTTTATTACTCGAAGACCGGAGTATCCGAGGTCGAACACAGGGAGCAAACTCAGTACTTTGTAAAACCCAAGAATACAACTGTTAAATGCAAATATAATTGATTCAAAGAGTTTTTAAGAAAGATGTAAAAAAAATAGAATTAGACGTCTGATTTATGTATCAGACGTCTTAAATGTGATCTTTCTTTCTCTTTTTCTTCTTCTGCTTTGCCTTTCAGATCTCTTTGCAATCTTCCCTTGTCCTTCTTCTTCTTCTCCTGCGAAGACCTCTAACCTTTCTGTTTTCCTCCTTCGCCTGCGAAGACTTCTTTCTTTCTTCTTCTTCTGTCTTGCTTTCTTCCTTCTTCGTTGCCTTCTTCTTCTTCTTTGTCTTGCTTTCTTCTTCTTCTTTGTCTTGCTTCTCCTTTCTTCTGCAGCGGCCACGTCCTTCTCCTGCAATCAGCCTGCCTGCACAGGGGAACAAAACCTAACCCTTCTCCCTCTACCCGCGCGTGTCTCTCTCTCAAGCAATTCACTCTAACCGCTCTCCCAGAGCCACAGTCTCAATCGGATCGTACCCGGGACCAGGCGCACCTGCAGGTGTGTGATGCGCGAGGAGTGCGTAGGTCTAGGTCGGGTCGGATCCGCCAGGTCCGCGTGGTCAGGCCGCGGACGAGGCGGGTGGGGTCAGTGAGGGACCTCACCCCTGTGCTTTCGAGGCAGTAAACGTATATCACAAAAAAGCTTTATACCATACCTGTGCCTTGAGATTCCACGATGTGGGACTAAACTTTCCGCCCTTCCTTTGCGTGCGCCCGCAGACTCTCGTGTGCAATTGCCCACGCTGAAGGCCCTGCTGCTGATCCTTGCTGAACTCAGTCACCTCGCAACTCTTGCGAGAGTCTGCTGCACCTGCCGCCTGGGAAGCCTGACGCCTGCTGCTGCTCCAAGCTTCCTGCTGCTTCGACTGTTAATGGCGGCCGGAGCGTTTACCTGAACTTCCACAGAACGGCCTATTGGCCCAATTAGAATGGCTGGAAACCTTCGCCGTAGCACGGCGAAGGCGGTGGGTGATGCTGCAGGTTGCCTGTCGGCCTAGGCGTGCCCGCCTAGGTCAACCTGTGGCCGGAGACGGTGGGTTGTTCGGGGGGTGATTATGGAGGTCTGGAGTGGCAGTTGTGGGGTGGAGCGAGTTCCTGGTGGTGAGGCGGAGCTCACGAGGTGGTTGGCGAGCCGTGTGGAGTGGCGGAGTGGTGTGGGCGGCTCGCCGGAGTTCGGTCGGTGATGTGGAAGATGAGGGTGGTCAGCGTCGGTCGAGGGGTAATCAGATGAGATAACAGGGGGAAAAGAGAGAGGATAGGATGGAGAGGAGTTCTAACCTAATTGTAAGGACGAAAGGGGACAGAAGGCGGACAGCAGTACTTGCTGTCGCCGGAGAAGATGACGCCCAGTGGGGGAGAACGGCGGCGACGACGGGGCTGAGGCGGCGTGCGCTGGTACTGCGCGACGCGGAGGGAGGTCAGGAAGCTAACTCTGCCACTGGTTTTGTGGCAGAGCGAAGAGGGAGGGGAGGGAGGCTCGCCGGAGCTAGCTGGGGTATTTGACCGAGCAGGAGGAGAGGAATTGAAGGGGGAAACTCGGCCAAATCAAGCTCCAGATGAGTGGCCGGGTCCGAGGGGTGTTTTATAGGTGCTGGACTTGGTGTGCAGGGCGTGAAGGGCACGTAATTGCCTGAGGTTGGTCGCCGGAGATGGAAAGGAGTTAGGATACCCAAATCTCTCGTGCGTTCGCACGAGAGATTGGGTTCACACCAACGATTGTGATTGACTTTATGAGGAAGGGAATTCCTCAGAGAATCCTCCTTCCATTTCTGGGAGGGAATCTCTGAGGGATTAGAGAGCAATCCCTCTCCGAACCTCGCCGGAGTTCGGTTCTGCCCTAGCAATGGCGGCAGGACCGGTTTGCAAAGAAGGCGAGGAACCTAGGGGGCTCTCTGCAAGGATATTCAAAAGATAGGGACCTCTTTGTGATTTGGGTGTACTAACTTGCAAAGTAGGTCAAGATGACCTCTCCTTAGGTCCAAATTTTGGTATAAACCTAATTTGGACCTAAGGAAACCAATGGAGAAGTTAGATTTCAGGTTTGACCTCGTTTGACTGGATATTTTGCGTAAAAACCCAAATTAGGTTAATTGAAGAGCTAGGACCCTAATCTAGGTCAAACTAGGTTCCAAAGGCCAAATTAAGTGTTCTAAACCCTAGAGTATGGTTTTCCATGATTTGTAGAGGGTTTACTTGCTTTTTGTTCTAACCGGAACCTTGTTAATTTAAGCGGGTCTGTTTTAGGGTTACCAAGTGTCTTTTAGTTCTTAGATTGCACATGAACCCATTTCTGATTGACTCAACCCACTTTTTATCTCATTTAGACCATTTGACCTATGTTTTGCCTCTGAGAAATCCCGTTTATCTACTGCAATGGTAAAATTGCAGTTTTAACCTTTATTTCATGTTTTCTTCTTAGAGCACTTGTTTCTTCAGTTAGGCCTTCTTCTAGGTTATGTAGGAGCTTTTATCTTCTTTATTGTGTCAAAATGAGCTAGTTATGGCTCATGATGAGGCTCTCATCACCCATGACACCACCTTGAGGAGAGAGGGTAGGGAAGCATCACCTAGAGGAGAAGTGCTAGTTGAGATGGGTCAAGTCCATCAGGTTCGGGTCCAATTAACACCCTTAATCTCAACTAATGTTTATTCATCTGAATCTTTTTAATTGATGTGCCATATTGGCACCCAACAAATTTGTTTCTCAACTACAATTTCAATTGCAACTATTATTGTATGGATGATACAACTACCATTGGCAACTAAAAATGATGCATATGCAAGTGTCGTTGGCTATCTAATGATGATGCCTTCCTTGTATAGATTAAAGTTGATAATAATATATGCAGTTATCTTGCCATTGTTATCATGGCAAAGAAAACATAAGACATTTTAACTGTCCAATGTCATTGGCACATGTCATGATGAATTCAAAATGATTAAAAATGATTTGCCTTCTCCTTAACTCTCCTCTCCCTTCACCAAAATTCAAATTTAAACCTAGCTGACATATGTAAGCAATGAACCAATCACAAAGTAACTACAAAATGTGCTAAAGGACAAAAAGAAAATCCACTTTTCTTTCTCTTAACTAAAAGAAGTGAAAGTACTTCTTCCCTCATGGGAACCTTTCGTCGCACGCCCCTCGACCTCGTCGGTCGTCGGACACCCTCGCCCTTGGCGATGGCTTCGTCCCCTCGAGCTCTCTCTCTCCCCAAACCTCTAGATCTCCTCCGTGCCCTCTTGTCCTCTCAACAGTTGCCTCCTCTTGTAGGTCCTGCAGATCTAAAACTACATTAAAGGGGAGGGGTGAATAGTGTAGATGGTAGTTTAAATGATAAAATTAAAATATAAATACAAACCACAAGAAGATAACCACACGAGTGCACCTAAATTTATAGTGAAAACCTTTCTGGGTAAAAACCACTACCTAAGCCTCTCAGCTTAGGATTTTTCCAACTAGGCAATGCTAGTCAATCCACTAAACTTCATACTAGTTAAAATGAGGGTGTGATTGCGCAGTAATCATAGGTCTTAATTAACCTAAATAATGTTAGAAACCTAGCTACACTATACATGCATATTGCATTCATATTTTGCATATTATGCATCATATCATTTTATATTGTTGTACATAGAATAATATGAGATTATCCTATTACTTAATGCTTTTAATTGCTATTTGCAAGTAAATAAAAGATTTACATAATGTCAGAATATGAACTAAAGCAGAATAAAGCAAGGAAAAGTAGAAGAAGCTTATCCAGACAAAGGAGGAAGGAGGATATCCCTTATCCCTACCCCTGGAAACCCTAGGATAGCATTCCCATGCCCAAAACCACTCTCAATAGGATATCCTAACCTTAGAGCCTAAAACATGGACAGTACTATCCATGTTCCTATCCACAATATCCCTATCTCTAATCTCCACTTAGGTCAACCCAAACTTAGAACCCAAAACTTGGATAACACTATCCACAGTGTTATCTTGCTATCCATTACCCTATTCGTACTATCCACTATCCCAATGCCACTTTCCCTAACCCAATTTTCCCTTAGGTTCCCAAGTAGGCTCACCATTACTCAATTGGACTCATTTGGAGTCAATTGGGTCGACCACACTCCAATTGGGTTCCCATGGACCTGATCAGGATAACCTATAACTAATTAGGATCACTTAAGCCTAATTAGACTCATCCCCAACCTAATTAGACTCGACCTTATCTAATTAGGCTCAACCCAAACCTACGTAGACTCACCTACACCTGATTAGATGTGCCAAAACCTGATTGGGTTCACTGAGAACTTAATTGGATTTATCTTACACCTAATTGGATCTACCTAACTCATCTACTCTATCTAGGCCCACTTCCAGACTCGCACCGACTTAATCTAATTGACCCAACCTAATTCAACCTAAACCCACACACTCAACACTATGAAATTCAAACAAACACACTAACACCTTCCCAAAATTACCCTCACTAATTAGCCTCAGCTTAGATCCACTTTTGGTGGCACCTACCAAAAAGGGAGCCACCAAAAGTGGCGACTAAACTAATTGCCCACCATCCCACATTTGCCCTTGACTAAGATAGACCAAATGTGATTCTCCAACTTGTGACTACCAAATAAGACACCACCCATATAAAAAGCCTTAAGAAAACAATCGCAAGTCATGGCTTTCCTCCCTCTCAAGTGCGATCTCCTCTCATCTTCCAACCTCAAGGCTGATCCTCCTCCTCCTCCTCCAAGGTGCCACGGATGGCTAGCAAGGAAGCTCTCCAAGCTTCATGTGGGCGGCAAGAAGAAGGAGAACAGGGGGTGCAAACCCTCATCTCCTCTCTTCTCAATAGAGAGCATGCCCCCCCTCTCTCTTTCCCTCCATGGATGACCATAGAGAAGCTTCTCCCAAGCTTCTCAAGGATGGCTATAGATAGAGAAACGGTGCACCACCCTCTTCTCTACTTGGGCGACCACTCTTCCTCCTTGGAAGAGGGTCCACACCCTCTCTTTTCTTTTCTTCTTGGATGGCCACAAGGTCCTTCTAGCCTTGGTTGGCTGTCCATCCTTCTTAGTAGGCATGTAGATGGGTTTTCAAACCCATGGTCTAGCCTACACCCTCACATAAAAGCCGATGACCTTTGTGGCACTTCTGGTGTGAGGGATTTCATTTTATTTTAATGTATTTTATTTCTTGAAATGTTTAGTGATCTAGTGAAGTGTTTTGTTACTATCTATAATTTCCTTCATGCTTGATTTCATATGCAAATGCTTAGATCTAGTTTTCTTGTGTTTATTGATTGATCTTGCCATTTGTATATACATGTTCTCTTTGGTTTGCCATTATATATACACATCCCCCTCCTCAGCTTTTAGGAACATCCACTTAGGTTTTTCACATCACCACACGGCCACCATGGCCTCGCACCATTACATTAGCACGCCCACCATCTTCTCGCTTAGATTAGGGTTTCATTGATTAGGTTTGCTAGTGGAAATATTTAGATTCACTTTCATTTCTTAAAATAAAAAATTGTAAAAATATACAAAAGATCAAAAGACCAAATAAAATATTAGGTGAGATTAGGTAGATAATGGATCTAAATCAAACAACCTGCAATTTTCAAAGTAAGCCTCCCAGAGACGTCCAAGACTCACATATATAACTTAAAAAGATAAAGAATCAATGTGAGTTTCGTAAAACAAATACAAATATCTTTGATTAGGGATTTGTAGCGTGACTATACTAGTATCAAACAATGACATATTTTTCCAAAAACTTTAATTTCCTTGTGCAAAATCACCTTATCAGGGTGGCACAACTTCTTACAATAACCCTTCTCTTGAATACCTGAAGAGAAGCATAACAATAGGTCTCCCAAACAACTTGGAACCCAAATCAAACTGGTAGCAAATAAAATAATAGAACTTGAATCCTAAGGAACCTCAAACAAAAAAGAATTCAATTTAGCATTTTCCATAAAGACTTTTGAACGGAGTGTTTAGAAATGTGTGGAAGAAAGAATGCAAAAGCTCTATAGAGTGAGAATGTAAGAGCACCTTTTCTTTCTGAGATTTGCTTTGAATTGTGTGTAGAAAAAGGCTACTATGGAGCCCTCTTTATACTAGAAATTGGGCTGAAAAGGAAACAATTTAAACGTAGTTGATCGATCAAAATAACTGGTTTGGTTGATCAAAATGTTTTTTGTTTGATTAATTAAACTGTTTGATCGATCATCTATTGATTGATTAATCTCTGATTTTGATCGATTAATCTTTCAAATCTGAACTTCCTAATTTGATTATGTTTGATTGATCTATTAAAGTATTTGGTCGATCAAATATCCTAAACTATGGTTTCTAAGGTGTAGGTTCTGACGGAGGGGGGTGAGATTTGCATGATAAACAAAATAAAGTGGAAGAACAAAAAATAATCTCACAAAATCAACAATCATAAGTACACAAGGAATTTTTAGGTGAAAACTCAAACCTGAGTAAAAACCACCACCTAAACCTCTCGATCTAGGATTTCTCAATCGACCTAGTCGATCAAATCCACTATCCAAGTCACTTAAACGAGGGTGACTTAACCTCTTACAACCGACGCTACTTAAACGAGGGTAGCATGCCTCAAACCCCTCCTCTTCACGAGGAGTATTTTATCTTGTGAGGGAGACGAGAATTCGCAAAGCGAATACCCAAACAAAGACAATTACAATATCCTATAGAGCCACAAAGTATGTAGGTAAAACTAGCTACTATAGGTGAAGAAAACTTCCCTTTGATGGAAGTGTGTTGGCTTAGCAACACGGATGTGTGATCCATGCAAGGCACAACGATGTTCTCGTATGCAACAGGGAGAGCGGGTGCACAGCGAATATGGTGCTCTCTTGTGTAGGCTAGAAGACCTTGGAGAGCAACAACACTTCTAGGTGATTCCTTTCTTCTTTTGAACACTATGAGTGGAAGTAGTGTTTCTTGGTATGTGTGACAAACGAAGAGTGTCCCTCTATTTATAGAGGCCCTAAGAAAGGTTTAGAAGACCTTGGATGGCTTCTATAGCCATTGGGAATAAACCCAAGGCAAATCAAGTCGAAATCAGGGTCATTAATGATTCTGCCAATGTTATCAGACGTTTGGACCTATTATCAGATGTCTGGGTCAACGTCAAATCCAGGGATTGATTGTCTGATCTAGAAGGGTAGAAAATCTGAACTGGGTTAGATCAAGATGGACATCTAAAGATATGTTTTAAGTTGTATGGAAATCTAATCAGACATCTAATTCTAGACAGGTTTCCTTCCTATTTTGTCAAGATTGGAATAATGTTCCAATGTTAAGTTGCAAGGACGACAGACCAGACATCTGGAAATAGGTCTGGATGTCCAGAAACACAAATCACTGCGGGAATGGATTTTCCGAGGCTCAAACGGCTATTAACTCTGACAAGAAGTAATTAAGGTCAGATCTTAGCCTAATGTCTATTTATCAGATGTTTGGGATGCTCTGTGGACGTTTGAAAGTAGATGTAAATTATATTAAGGGTTAATCATCTAAGATAAGCCAATGGTCCTCTAGTTGGACATCTAGAAAGGTCCTCAAACGTCATCTACAACATCTAGACTAAGGGCTGGATGTCTAAAATTGGCAGATAGAGAGTGATTTCCAGCCTAAGAGTTATGGACGTCCAATGTTGAATCATTTTGCGAGGCAAGATCGTGATTTTAAAAGGACGTTGCAGTATATTTGAAATCACCACGAAAAATGATTAACAATTTATTTTACTCGAAAACTAAAGTATCCGAGGTCGAACTTAGGGAGCAAATTGGTATTTTAGAAGCAAAAATCATAATTCTCAGAATATGATATTTAACCATAATATAAATGAGAGTCCATAAGGAAACTAAAAAGAGAATGGAAATGAAAAAGGAAATTTTCTTGATGGCTTCTTCTTTCTTCTCTTTCTTCCTTTTCTTTCTCTTCTTGGCCGCACCTTTTCCTTCTTTCTTTCTCTGTCTTTCCTTTCTTAGACATCTGATTCTGAGAATCAGATGTCTTAACTGGCGAATGCTACAGTGCTCACATTTTTTCCTTCTCTTATGTCTTCCCTGTTCTTCTTTTTCTTGACTTGGCTTTCCTCCTTCCTGTCTTCTTCCTCTGTCTTCAACTGCTCCTCATCTTCTTCTGCGGCTTCCTCCTTGGCTTCTTCTTCTTCTCTTCTCCTTAGTCTTTCTCTATCTTCTTCTCTTTTGCTTCCTTTTCTTTTCTTCTTCAGTCGCACCTTCTCCTTCCTTCTTCTTCTACCTCAGCTTCTTTGCGGCTACAGTGACATCTTCCTTCTCCTCCTTAGCTGCTCCTTCCTCTTCCTTCTCCTTCTTAGCTTTCTTGTTTTCCCTACACACATGAGAGAGTGCAAAACATATCCCCTACCCTCCCCTGTGTCGCTCTCTCTCTATTTCTCTCTTAGGAATGCTCTCCCAGAGCTAGGTAATCAGGTCAGGTGAAGTGCACCTAGGTCCACGCGCACCGACGTGGGTGTGATGTGCGAGGAGTGCATGGGATAGGTAATTGGGTCGGGTGCCAGATCCATGGGGGCAGGTCGCAGACGAGGCATGAGCGAGTGAGGGAAAGGGACCTCACCCCTGTGTTTTGAGCCAAAGAGAAAGAAACACAAAAATAATAAAAAGCAGGCACCTGCACCAATCGTTTCCGAGGTGGGACTAAAGTCCCACCCACTTCTTCGCATGTTCGCAGGGAGGATGTCTGTAACGAGCGCGTGCCCCAGACGTCTTTTAAGACGTCTGGGAGGTGGCCCAGACGTCTGTAAAGACGTCTGGGATCACATCCAGACGTCTGACCAGACGTCCGGGATAGTTTATAGACGTCTGGCGAACAGTTATGCTCGCACGGCATATTCGTCTGCGCGCCTGTGCGCGCAGACCTGCGATCCTGCATCTTTCTCTGCGGCTGCAGGCGACTGCGACCACCTCTCTCTCCTCTCCGCGCGGCGTTAAAAGGGGGGGGGGTGCCTCCCCTCCCGTCTCCACCATCTTCCTCCTTCTCTCCTGCCTGTGCGCGAGAGCGAGCGGACGCGAGGGCGCAGCGGCAGCGGCAGCCGCAGTAGGCGCGGAGGAGCTGCGGCGTGCGAGGGCGGGGCTCTGCCGTGAGGGCGAGCTCGCCGGGAGCGGCTTGGCCGGCCGGCGGAGGGCGCAGGGGGCGCAGAGCGTCGCGGAGAGGGACCTGCTGCGGGCGGAGCAGCGTACGCGCGAGGTGCGACGCGGGCGGCGTCGCGAGCGGAGGCCGAGCAAGGTTCTGATTCTGGAAAAATTTCCAGAATCAGACGTCTGGATTGATATCCAGACGGCAAGGTCGACGTCTGTGAGATCATACAGACGTCTGAAAGGTGAGTTTCCGCTTTCTTCTTCTTTTGTCGACTGACCGTACTGAGGGAGGGGGGTTGGCTGTGCGCAGGTGTTCTGATTCGTCATCCTTTGCGAATCAGACGTCTGGAAGTTGTACCAGACGGCGGGAGTGACCTCCAGACGTCCGTAGTGACCATCGGACGTCTGGGATCTAGGAGAGACGTCCCCACAGACTTCTGGACGTCCGGGGAACCAAGCCGAACAGGTAATTCTCTGATCCACCGTTTAAGACGTCTGGAAGGAGTTCCAGACGTCTGATTTTGCACAGTATCGTCTTTCTCGACCCGTTTAGGGCCCGTTTGGGCTCCGTTTTCCGCGATTCGAGTTGCGTTCGTTTCAGAATTTATTCCTCTACCCGCCTACAGTAGCTATACACTGTTTTGAGACACTCCTTGTGTTTGATCCTTGTGATAGGACCTCGTTCGGTTGCAGTCTTGAGAGTCGCGGAGGCGCGCGGGATTCCCGACCACGCCCCCATTACTCCCGTTGTACCTGGTAGAGTGGTTTTAAGTATTAATAAAATCTGTTAAAGTATGGAACCATAACTAGAACCTAGGGCATTGCATGAATCCTAGGAATGAGAAATATATGGAATGATAGCTCCTAGGTGTTGCATGAATCCTAGGGCCGGAAAACTAGATTGTATGATAGATCCTAGGATATGGCATGAATCCTAGGATGGAAAAACTAGTGGAATGTATATTACTGCAGTCTTGGAAAAATGGAATGGAATATATATAAAGCTGCCTGTAAATTTAATTAACAGCTGCCTGTTATGCATAAAGAATCATGTTGAGATCATGGAATGTGAGAACGTGAATCTGGAAAGTGAAACATATGATGTTCTGAGATAAAGAGCTGGAACCCTACGGGGAATTAGGAGTGGAACTCCTGGAAAGAAAAGGAATGGAACTGAGATGTAGTTTGTACTGTCTCTTGGGTACGCAGTACCAAGGGAAGTACCTGTACCTGTTTTAGTGCAGAGTGGGGCCAGCCGCCCCAGGGACCCGGGGTTAGGCTTGGCCGCTCTGTACCGACTTGTTGGCCCTCGTGTACGTAGTACCGAGGAGAGCTAGTAGTGTTAGGAGAGTACTAGCTACCCCACGGGCCCCGGGGTTCTGCTAGCCTCCTTCACCGACTTGTTAGGCCCACTAGGGCAAACCAGGGTAGTCAGGCGAGGGTGCGCGGACTGTGGAGGGGCAAGGCCCCGGTTTGGTTACTGTGGAGGGGTTGGACCCCTGTTACTGAGAGGGCTCTGCCCTGGTTCCGTGCTGTGCTTTGGGCGCACCCGTTAACGGAAACGACTGACCGCGTGCCAGTGCGGGCTAGCTACCTGTGCGTTTATCGCGCGTGCCGTAGTCACCGTTACGTCTGTCAGTGACCCTGGGGTGGTTGACTGAGGGTAGGATCACCACGGGGGACTCTCCCGGCCAGGAGAGCACCACGTGCTACTTCTACTTTTGGAAAAGACTGCAATCAAGATCGTCCCACGAGGACATCCGAGATCAAGTAAAGGATCTGAGAAGTAAATGAAATAGTGAGAAAAATTGAAAGATGTAAATAAAGGAAGTAATAGAACATAACAGCTACTGTACACTCTACTGTTGCCTTTAGTTAGTTTGCCACTCTACTCAGCGTTTTGCTGACGTGTTACACTCGTTACCTTTTTCAGGACCAGGTGTTGAGCAGCCAGGGTCGGCGGCTGCAGAGGACGCTGGGCCGAGTAGGGTCCAGCAGAGTTACCACAGCTTTGTACCTTCTTTTTGTTTCTGTTCTAGTGAGTAGTTTTGTTTCCGCTATACCTTCTTTACCTGCAGTTTTTGTTATATGATAAGTGTTGTTTTACTGTTGTGGTGGTGCCTACTGTAGTAGTTTCTTTCCTTACTGCTGTACTTTCTTACTGTTAGTTATATTCATGCTGAATGTGGTTTATTTTACTGTCTTTTGGTTACTTCCTCGTTGGACGACTGGGTCTTGGGATTAGTCGAGTCGGTCCGGTTCTCGTGTCTCGTAGGGACTCGGGAACCGGGTCGTTACAAGATGGTATCAGAGCAAGGTCGTCCCGAGAAGTGAATCAACTGACTGGAAAATAACCAATTCACATGTTTATAGCTAGAGTAGCCACCACAACATATCTCTTGACATGAGCTCTTAGAAGTGTTGTTAGGTACCGTCTGTTGTGACGTTTCCGTTTTGTTTCGCGTCTCCTTGCAGGAGATGCCTCGTCGTGGGACTGGCGAGACTGGCCGCGGGCGCGGCCGAGGGCGAGGTCGGCGAGGTGGACGTGCTGTCGTTGACGTCTCGGTGGACCAGCCACCACTCCCTGGCATCCAGGCCTAGGACCTCGCCAGACTGATACGGGATATTGTACGAGAGGAGCTCCACCCACCGCCCCGAGCACCTCCTCCTGGGGTTGCAGAGGGGGAGTCCTCTGTGGGGCCACGCGACGGACGCGGCGCTGGACACGAGGGAGGGGATGGGCCCCTGCCGCCCCCACCTTCCTCCGACACTTCTGTACACGAGGCACCTTCGCCTGGAGGTGCACCAGCACCTCCCCTACAGCACCACTTCGAGCTTTTCGGACAGTTCCGGAAGCTGAAGCCCCCCTCCTTCAAGGGGGATGAGGACCCGACCGAGGCAGAGGACTGGCTTGAGCAGCTGGAGAAGATCTTCGACACCCTTCGCCCCCCGGTGGAGTGCCGCGTGGCCTTTGCCACGTACCAGCTGGAGAGTGCGGCACACCGGTGGTGGAGGGCGGTCCGGGGACAGGAGAGGGACGAGCCGACGTGGGACCAGTTCGTCACCCTCTTCTGCGAGCAGTACTTTCCCCAGACGTGGCAGGACCAGAGGAGGCGGGAGTTCCACACTCTCCGCCAAGGGACGATGACCGTGAGCGCGTACCGCACGCGTTTCTTGGAGCTGTCCCGCTTTGCAGCGACAGCGGTAGCCACTGAGGAGGAGCGCCTTTGGAGGTTCACCGAGGGGCTCCGGCCTGCGATCCGGGGGTATGTCAAACCCCTGAAGCTGCCGACGTTTTCGAGGGTGGTAGAAGCAGCCATGACTTACGAGGAGACCAACCCGTCCGCGCGAGAGACCGACGGCGGGCGGAAGAGGCCCTTTCAGCCAGACTTCTCACAGGGCCGGCGAGAGCGGAGACACGTGGCGTCCGCAGGAGAGCCGTCACGTTGTGCAGGGCCATCAGTGGCCTTTGGGGGCCCTCGACAGGGGCCAGTCGCCAGCACCGGACCCCCGCCTAGCCGACAACAGGGACTCACTGAGGGCGGGAGTCGGGTTCCCCTCTGCTACCAGTGTGGCCAGCCGGGCCACGTCAGGAGGGACTGCCCATCTAGGGCAGGAGGTCAGCAGATACTTCCCGCGCAGAGCACTGGAGGGCGCGCAGGAGGCCGCGGTTTCCAGGCGCGAGGAGGAGGACCGCAGTCGCGAGGAGGGTACCGGCCAGCACCTACCCGTCCGACGCAGAGTGTGGCTGCTTCGTCCGCACCTAGAACTGAGGGGCGTATCAACGCCCTAACACACAGGGACGCCAGAGCTTCGGGATCCGTGGTAGCAGGTATGGTTTCAGTTTCTGGCAGACTCGTTTACACGCTTTTCGATTCCGGCGCTACGCACTCGTTTGTCGCAGACAGTTTCGCAGTTAGTTTGGACCAGGATTATACATTGTTAGAGAACCCGTTCGTAATCAGAGGTCCGAGTGGTCAGCTGTTTGTAGCTGAGGAGGTGTACACGGGTTGCGGGGTCAGCATCGGGGGACACAGCTTGCCAGCTGACCTGATTATGATACAGATAGAGGACTTTGGAGTGATTCTGGGGATGGATTGGCTGTCCGCTTACCACGCCTTGGTAGACTGTTTTGAGAGGAAGATTGTCTTCTCCATTCCGGAGTTGCCTTCCTTCGAGTTTCACGGGCAGCCAGTGGATGGAGGTTTCAGGTGCATTTCGGCACTTCAGGCGGCGAGACTTTTGAGCCAGGGGTGTGAGGCCTTCTTAGCTTGTGTGGTGGCAAAGCACAGCCCCGTGGCAGACTTCCAGAGCATCCCGGTGGTCAGAGAGTACCCCGACGTGTTTCCAGACGAGTTACCAGGACTACCGCCCGAGCGTGAGATCGAGTTTGAGATCTCACTAGTACCAGGGACCAGCCCCATCTCCACCGCGCCATACAGGATGGCACCGCTTGAGCTGCGAGAGCTCAAGTCTCAGTTGCAGGACCTTTTGGAGAAGGGTTTCGTGAGGCCCAGTGCGTCTCCCTGGGGAGCCCCGGTACTGTTTGTGAAGAAGAAGGATGGGACCCTACGCCTTTGTGTGGATTACCGACAGCTGAATAGGGTCACCATCAAGAACAGATATCCGCTGCCGAGGATTGACGATTTGTTTGACCAGTTGCGGGGTGCCACGGTGTTTTCCAAGATCGACTTGAGGTCTGGATACCACCAGTTGAGGATCAGGGAGACCGACGTCTCCAAGACAGCTTTCCGCACCCGGTACTGACACTACGAGTTTTTGGTCATGCCGTTTGGGCTGACCAATGCCCCCGCTGCTTTCATGGACCTGATGAACCGGGTGTTCAGACCGTACTTGGACCAGTTTGTGGTGGTTTTCATAGATGATGTACTCATCTATTCTAGAGATCGGACGCAGCACGGACAGCACTTGCAGATGGTTCTGGACACTCTGAGACGACGCAGGCTGTACGCCAAATACAGCAAGTGCGAGTTCTGGTTGGGGGAGGTGACCTTTTTGGGTCATGTGATCTCTGGAGACGGCCTGGCGGTGGATCCCGCCAAGGTCGAGGCAGTGCTCAGGTGGGAGAGACCGCGTTCAGTCACTGAGATTCGCAGTTTCCTGGGACTGGCAGGTTACTACAGACGGTTCATCAGAGGGTTTTCGCAGATTGCACGTCCTATGACACAGTTGACTCGGAAGGATGTGCCTTTCGCTTGGACAGACGCCTGTGAGGCGTGTTTTCTGGAGTTGAAGGAGAGGTTGACCTCGGCTCCCGTGCTCACCATCCCTGACAGTAGTGGCGGGTTCGTTGTGTACACGGACGCTTCCTTGCAGGGGTTAGGAGGTGTGCTCATGCAGAGGGGTCACGTGGTCGCTTACGCTTCGCGGCAACTGAAGCCCCATGAGCATACCTACCCTACCCACGATCTAGAGTTGGCAGCTGTTGTCTTCGCGCTGAAGACATGGAGGCACTACTTGTACGGTGAGACCTTCGAGATTTTTACAGATCACAAGAGCCTCAGATATCTTTCTGACCAGAAGGAGCTCAACATGAGACAGAGACGTTGGTTGGAGCTCCTGAAGGACTACGACTGCAGCATCTCCTACCACCCGGGAAAGGCCAATGTGGTGGCTGACACCTTGAGCCGTAAGGCGCCCGCACGCTTGGCCAGTCTACAGTTACAGAGTTGGAGCCTTTTGGAGGAGGTGGGCAGTTGGCGACCTCTGGAGTTACGAGGGTTCTGTGGGGCAGTGACGGTGACACGGCAGACCAGACCAGAGTTGATAGACCGCATCATCACGGGACAGATGGCCGATCCGTACTTGCAGTCTTTGCGCGACAGAGTACTGTCAGGGGACCCAGGGGACTTCTCTTTCACAGACCAGGTGTTACGCTTGAGGGGACGGCTGTGCGTCCCCAGAGACGAGGAGCTGTTGAGAGAGCTCCTGACTGAGGCACACGGTTCCAGATTCACCATACATCCCGGAAACACGAAAATGTACCATGACTTGAGACGCGAGTTCTGGTGGAGAGGGATGAAGCGGGATGTGGGTGAGTTCGTGCAGCAGTGCTTAGTGTGCCAGCAGGTGAAAGCCGAGCATCAGAGGCCTGCAGGGCCGCTTCAGCCGCTTCCAGTGCCAGAGTGGAAGTGGGAGAGCATCACCATGGACTTGGTGGTGGGCTTACCTGTTACCCAGCGAGGACACGACGCGGTCTGGGTAATAGTGGATAGGTTGACGAAGACGGCACGATTCTTGCCGATCCGAGTCACTTTGGGACCAGCACAGTTGGCAGAGAGGTATATCCGTGATGTGGTGCGACTACACGGAGTTCCGCGGGAGATCGTATCTGACCGGGATACCCGCTTTACGTCCCAGTTTTGGGCTGAGTTTCAGCAGGCTTTGGGGACGAGGTTGAGGTTTAGCACGGCTTACCACCCCCAGACGGACGGACAGTCGGAACGCACGATACAGACACTTGAGGATCTTTTGCGTGCCTGTGTACTAGACTGGAGGGGCTCTTGGGAGGAGCACCTGCCCCTGGCAGAGTTTGCATACAACAACAGTTATCACTCGAGCATCGGCATGGCTCCCTACGAGGCTCTGTACGGACGGAAATGCACGGCACCCTTGAGTTGGGTTGAGGTGGGGACCAAGTGGGAGGTTGGCCCCAGGTTGATCCGGCAGAGTCAGGAGGTAGTTGAGCAGATCCACAGACGACTCCGCACTGTCAGGAGCAGACAGAAGAGCTACGCAGATCGCAGACGCAGAGAGGTGCAGTTCGAGGTCGGGGACCACGTCTTTCTTCGTGTTTCGCCCATGAAGGGCTTACAGCGGTTTGGGGTGAGAGGGAAGCTCGCGCCGAGGTTCGTGGGGCCCTTCGAGGTCCTGGAGCGGGTTGGACCCGTTGCTTACAGACTTGCCCTTCCCCCGCAGCTTTCTGGTGTGCACGACGTGTTCCACGTGTCCAACCTCAGGAAGTACGTAGCCGATCCCAGCCACGTACTGAGTCACGAGAGCGTCGAGGTGAGCGATGACCTGACCTACCCCGAGCGGCCAGTGCAAATCCTAGACCGAGCCGTCCGCAGGTTGAGACGAAAGCAAGTACCCCTGGTAAAGGTTTTGTGGAGGAGCCAGCGGTACGAGGAGGCTACCTGGGAGCCTGAGGCGGCAATGCGGGAGCGGTACCCGGAGCTTTTCGCGGGTACGTCTTTTCGGACCGGCTTCGGTCCTCTTTGAGTTTGTTATGGTTATTTGGACACCTTCTTCCCGCACCCTAGTTGGCGCAAGTTTCGGGGACGAAACTTCCTTTGAGTTTGTTATATTGTAACGAGCGCGTGCCCCAGACGTCTTTTAAGACGTCTGGGAGGTGGCCCAGACGTCTGTAAAGACGTCTGGGATCACATCCAGACGTCTGACCAGACGTCCGGGATAGTTTACAGACGTCTGGCGAACAGTTATGCTCGCACGGCATATTCGTCTGCGCACCTGTGCGCGCAGACCTGCGATCCTGCATCTTTCTCTGCGGCTGCAGGCGACTGCGACCGCCTCTCTCTCCTCTCCGCGCGGCGTTAAAAGGGGGGGCGCGCCTCCCCTCCCGTCTCCACCATCTTCCTCCTTCTCTCCTGCCTGTGCGCGAGAGCGAGCGGACGCGAGGGCGCAGCGGCAGCGGCAGCCGTAGTAGGCGTGGAGGAGCTGCGGCGTGCGAGGGCGGGGCTCTGCCGTGGGGCGAGCTCGCCGGGAGCGGCTTGGCCGGCCGGCGGAGGGCGCAGGGGGCGCAGAGCATCGCGGAGAGGGACCTGCTGCGGGCGGAGCAGCGTACGCGCGAGGTGCGACGCGGGCGGCGTCGCGAGCGGAGGCCGAGCAAGGTTCTGATTCTGGAAAAATTTCCAGAATCAGACGTCTGGATTGATATCCAGACGGCAAGGTCGACGTCTGTGAGATCATACAGACGTCTGAAAGGTGAGTTTCCGCTTTCTTCTTCTTTTGTCGACTGACCGTACTGAGGGAGGGGGGTTGGCTGTGCGCAGGTGTTCTGATTCGTCATCCTTTGCGAATCAGACGTCTGGAAGTTGTACCAGACGGCGGGAGTGACCTCCAGACGTCCGTAGTGACCATCGGACGTCTGGGATCTAGGAGAGACGTCCCCACAGACTTCTGGACGTCCGGGGAACCAAGCCGAACAGGTAATTCTCTGATCCACCGTTTAAGACGTCTGGAAGGAGTTCCAGACGTCTGATTTTGCACAGTATCGTCTTTCTCGACCCGTTTAGGGCCCGTTTGGGCTCCGTTTTCCGCGATTCGAGTTGCGTTCGTTTCAGAATTTATTCCTCTACCCGCCTACAGTAGCTATACACTGTTTTGAGACACTCCTTGTGTTTGATCCTTGTGATAGGACCTCGTTCGGTTGCAGTCTTGAGAGTCGCGGAGGCGCGCGGGATTCCCGACCACGCCCCCATTACTCCCGTTGTACCTGGTAGAGTGGTTTTAAGTATTAATAAAATCTGTTAAAGTATGGAACCATAACTAGAACCTAGGGCATTGCATGAATCCTAGGAATGAGAAATATATGGAATGATAGCTCCTAGGTGTTGCATGAATCCTAGGGCCGGAAAACTAGATTGTATGATAGATCCTAGGATATGGCATGAATCCTAGGATGGAAAAACTAGTGGAATGTATATTACTGCAGTCTTGGAAAAATGGAATGGAATATATATAAAGCTGCCTGTAAATTTAATTAACAGCTGCCTGTTATGCATAAAGAATCATGTTGAGATCATGGAATGTGAGAACGTGAATCTGGAAAGTGAAACATATGATGTTCTGAGATAAAGAGCTGGAACCCTACGGGGAATTAGGAGTGGAACTCCTGGAAAGAAAAGGAATGGAACTGAGATGTAGTTTGTACTGTCTCTTGGGTACGCAGTACCAAGGGAAGTACCTGTACCTGTTTTAGTGCAGAGTGGGGCCAGCCGCCCCAGGGACCCGGGGTTAGGCTTGGCCGCTCTGTACCGACTTGTTGGCCCTCGTGTACGTAGTACCGAGGAGAGCTAGTAGTGTTAGGAGAGTACTAGCTACCCCACGGGCCCCGGGGTTCTGCTAGCCTCCTTCACCGACTTGTTAGGCCCACTAGGGCAAACCAGGGTAGTCAGGCGAGGGTGCGCGGACTGTGGAGGGGCAAGGCCCCGGTTTGGTTACTGTGGAGGGGTTGGACCCCTGTTACTGAGAGGGCTCTGCCCTGGTTCCGTGCTGTGCTTTGGGCGCACCCGTTAACGGAAACGACTGACCGCGTGCCAGTGCGGGCTAGCTACCTGTGCGTTTATCGCGCGTGCCGTAGTCACCGTTACGTCTGTCAGTGACCCTGGGGTGGTTGACTGAGGGTAGGATCACCACGGGGGACTCTCCCGGCCAGGAGAGCACCACGTGCTACTTCTACTTTTGGAAAAGACTGCAATCAAGATCGTCCCACGAGGACATCCGAGATCAAGTAAAGGATCTGAGAAGTAAATGAAATAGTGAGAAAAATTGAAAGATGTAAATAAAGGAAGTAATAGAACATAACAGCTACTGTACACTCTACTGTTGCCTTTAGTTAGTTTGCCACTCTACTCAGCGTTTTGCTGACGTGTTACACTCGTTACCTTTTTCAGGACCAGGTGTTGAGCAGCCAGGGTCGGCGGCTGCAGAGGACGCTGGGCCGAGTAGGGTCCAGCAGAGTTACCACAGCTTTGTACCTTCTTTTTGTTTCTGTTCTAGTGAGTAGTTTTGTTTCCGCTGTACCTTCTTTACCTGCAGTTTTTGTTATATGATAAATGTTGTTTTACTGTTGTGGTGGTGCCTACTGTAGTAGTTTCTTTCCTTACTGCTGTACTTTCTTACTGTTAGTTATATTCATGCTGAATGTGGTTTATTTTACTGTCTTTTGGTTACTTCCTCGTTGGACGACTGGGTCTTGGGATTAGTCGAGTCGGTCCGGTTCTCGTGTCTCGTAGGGACTCGGGAACCGGGTCGTTACAAGATGGTATCAGAGCAAGGTCGTCCCGAGAAGTGAATCAACTGACTGGAAAATAACCAATTCACATGTTTATAGCTAGAGTAGCCACCACAACATATCTCTTGACATGAGCTCTTAGAAGTGTTGTTAGGTACCGTCTGTTGTGACGTTTCCGTTTTGTTTCGCGTCTCCTTGCAGGAGATGCCTCGTCGTGGGACTGGCGAGACTGGCCGCGGGCGCGGCCGAGGGCGAGGTCGGCGAGGTGGACGTGCTGTCGTTGACGTCTCGGTGGACCAGCCACCACTCCCTGGCATCCAGGCCTAGGACCTCGCCAGACTGATA
This sequence comes from Thalassia testudinum, assembly GCA_037157565.1. Lineage (NCBI taxonomy): Eukaryota > Viridiplantae > Streptophyta > Magnoliopsida > Alismatales > Hydrocharitaceae > Thalassia > Thalassia testudinum. Next base: position 13,940,731 of record JAZHRO010000065.1, on the reverse strand, counting down.
CGGGATATTGTACGAGAGGAGCTCCACCCACCGCCCCGAGCACCTCCTCCTGGGGTTGCAGAGGGGGAGTCCTCTGTGGGGCCACGCGACGGACGCGGCGCTGGACACGAGGGAGGGGATGGGCCCCTGCCGCCCCCACCTTCCTCCGACACTTCTGTACACGAGGCACCTTCGCCTGGAGGTGCACCAGCACCTCCCCTACAGCACCACTTCGAGCTTTTCGGACAGTTCCGGAAGCTGAAGCCCCCCTCCTTCAAGGGGGATGAGGACCCGACCGAGGCAGAGGACTGGCTTGAGCAGCTGGAGAAGATCTTCGACACCCTTCGCCCCCCGGTGGAGTGCCGCGTGGCCTTTGCCACGTACCAGCTGGAGAGTGCGGCACACCGGTGGTGGAGGGCGGTCCGGGGACAGGAGAGGGACGAGCCGACGTGGGACCAGTTCGTCACCCTCTTCTGCGAGCAGTACTTTCCCCAGACGTGGCAGGACCAGAGGAGGCGGGAGTTCCACACTCTCCGCCAAGGGACGATGACCGTGAGCGCGTACCGCACGCGTTTCTTGGAGCTGTCCCGCTTTGCAGCGACAGCGGTAGCCACTGAGGAGGAGCGCCTTTGGAGGTTCACCGAGGGGCTCCGGCCTGCGATCCGGGGGTATGTCAAACCCCTGAAGCTGCCGACGTTTTCGAGGGTGGTAGAAGCAGCCATGACTTACGAGGAGACCAACCCGTCCGCGCGAGAGACCGACGGCGGGCGGAAGAGGCCCTTTCAGCCAGACTTCTCACAGGGCCGGCGAGAGCGGAGACACGTGGCGTCCGCAGGAGAGCCGTCACGTTGTGCAGGGCCATCAGTGGCCTTTGGGGGCCCTCGACAGGGGCCAGTCGCCAGCACCGGGCCCCCGCCTAGCCGACAACAGGGACTCACTGAGGGCGGGAGTCGGGTTCCCCTCTGCTACCAGTGTGGCCAGCCGGGCCACGTCAGGAGGGACTGCCCATCTAGGGCAGGAGGTCAGCAGATACTTCCCGCGCAGAGCACTGGAGGGCGCGCAGGAGGCCGCGGTTTCCAGGCGCGAGGAGGAGGACCGCAGTCGCGAGGAGGGTACCGGCCAGCACCTACCCGTCCGACGCAGAGTGTGGCTGCTTCGTCCGCACCTAGAACTGAGGGGCGTATCAACGCCCTAACACACAGGGACGCCAGAGCTTCGGGATCCGTGGTAGCAGGTATGGTTTCAGTTTCTGGCAGACTCGTTTACACGCTTTTCGATTCCGGCGCTACGCACTCGTTTGTCGCAGACAGTTTCGCAGTTAGTTTGGACCAGGATTATACATTGTTAGAGAACCCGTTCGTAATCAGAGGTCCGAGTGGTCAGCTGTTTGTAGCTGAGGAGGTGTACACGGGTTGCGGGGTCAGCATCGGGGGACACAGCTTGCCAGCTGACCTGATTATGATACAGATAGAGGACTTTGGAGTGATTCTGGGGATGGATTGGCTGTCCGCTTACCACGCCTTGGTAGACTGTTTTGAGAGGAAGATTGTCTTCTCCATTCCGGAGTTGCCTTCCTTCGAGTTTCACGGGCAGCCAGTGGATGGAGGTTTCAGGTGCATTTCGGCACTTCAGGCGGCGAGACTTTTGAGCCAGGGGTGTGAGGCCTTCTTAGCTTGTGTGGTGGCAAAGCACAGCCCCGTGGCAGACTTCCAGAGCATCCCGGTGGTCAGAGAGTACCCCGACGTGTTTCCAGACGAGTTACCAGGACTACCGCCCGAGCGTGAGATCGAGTTTGAGATCTCACTAGTACCAGGGACCAGCCCCATCTCCACCGCGCCATACAGGATGGCACCGCTTGAGCTGCGAGAGCTCAAGTCTCAGTTGCAGGACCTTTTGGAGAAGGGTTTCGTGAGGCCCAGTGCGTCTCCCTGGGGAGCCCCGGTACTGTTTGTGAAGAAGAAGGATGGGACCCTACGCCTTTGTGTGGATTACCGACAGCTGAATAGGGTCACCATCAAGAACAGATATCCGCTGCCGAGGATTGACGATTTGTTTGACCAGTTGCGGGGTGCCACGGTGTTTTCCAAGATCGACTTGAGGTCTGGATACCACCAGTTGAGGATCAGGGAGACCGACGTCTCCAAGACAGCTTTCCGCACCCGGTACTGACACTACGAGTTTTTGGTCATGCCGTTTGGGCTGACCAATGCCCCCGCTGCTTTCATGGACCTGATGAACCGGGTGTTCAGACCGTACTTGGACCAGTTTGTGGTGGTTTTCATAGATGATGTACTCATCTATTCTAGAGATCGGACGCAGCACGGACAGCACTTGCAGATGGTTCTGGACACTCTGAGACGACGCAGGCTGTACGCCAAATACAGCAAGTGCGAGTTCTGGTTGGGGGAGGTGACCTTTTTGGGTCATGTGATCTCTGGAGACGGCCTGGCGGTGGATCCCGCCAAGGTCGAGGCAGTGCTCAGGTGGGAGAGACCGCGTTCAGTCACTGAGATTCGCAGTTTCCTGGGACTGGCAGGTTACTACAGACGGTTCATCAGAGGGTTTTCGCAGATTGCACGTCCTATGACACAGTTGACTCGGAAGGATGTGCCTTTCGCTTGGACAGACGCCTGTGAGGCGTGTTTTCTGGAGTTGAAGGAGAGGTTGACCTCGGCTCCCGTGCTCACCATCCCTGACAGTAGTGGCGGGTTCGTTGTGTACACGGACGCTTCCTTGCAGGGGTTAGGAGGTGTGCTCATGCAGAGGGGTCACGTGGTCGCTTACGCTTCGCGGCAACTGAAGCCCCATGAGCATACCTACCCTACCCACGATCTAGAGTTGGCAGCTGTTGTCTTCGCGCTGAAGACATGGAGGCACTACTTGTACGGTGAGACCTTCGAGATTTTTACAGATCACAAGAGCCTCAGATATCTTTCTGACCAGAAGGAGCTCAACATGAGACAGAGACGTTGGTTGGAGCTCCTGAAGGACTACGACTGCAGCATCTCCTACCACCCGGGAAAGGCCAATGTGGTGGCTGACACCTTGAGCCGTAAGGCGCCCGCACGCTTGGCCAGTCTACAGTTACAGAGTTGGAGCCTTTTGGAGGAGGTGGGCAGTTGGCGACCTCTGGAGTTACGAGGGTTCTGTGGGGCAGTGACGGTGACACGGCAGACCAGACCAGAGTTGATAGACCGCATCATCACGGGACAGATGGCCGATCCGTACTTGCAGTCTTTGCGCGACAGAGTACTGTCAGGGGACCCAGGGGACTTCTCTTTCACAGACCAGGTGTTACGCTTGAGGGGACGGCTGTGCGTCCCCAGAGACGAGGAGCTGTTGAGAGAGCTCCTGACTGAGGCACACGGTTCCAGATTCACCATACATCCCGGAAACACGAAAATGTACCATGACTTGAGACGCGAGTTCTGGTGGAGAGGGATGAAGCGGGATGTGGGTGAGTTCGTGCAGCAGTGCTTAGTGTGCCAGCAGGTGAAAGCCGAGCATCAGAGGCCTGCAGGGCCGCTTCAGCCGCTTCCAGTGCCAGAGTGGAAGTGGGAGAGCATCACCATGGACTTGGTGGTGGGCTTACCTGTTACCCAGCGAGGACACGACGCGGTCTGGGTAATAGTGGATAGGTTGACGAAGACGGCACGATTCTTGCCGATCCGAGTCACTTTGGGACCAGCACAGTTGGCAGAGAGGTATATCCGTGATGTGGTGCGACTACACGGAGTTCCGCGGGAGATCGTATCTGACCGGGATACCCGCTTTACGTCCCAGTTTTGGGCTGAGTTTCAGCAGGCTTTGGGGACGAGGTTGAGGTTTAGCACGGCTTACCACCCCCAGACGGACGGACAGTCGGAACGCACGATACAGACACTTGAGGATCTTTTGCGTGCCTGTGTACTAGACTGGAGGGGCTCTTGGGAGGAGCACCTGCCCCTGGCAGAGTTTGCATACAACAACAGTTATCACTCGAGCATCGGCATGGCTCCCTACGAGGCTCTGTACGGACGGAAATGCACGGCACCCTTGAGTTGGGTTGAGGTGGGGACCAAGTGGGAGGTTGGCCCCAGGTTGATCCGGCAGAGTCAGGAGGTAGTTGAGCAGATCCACAGACGACTCCGCACTGTCAGGAGCAGACAGAAGAGCTACGCAGATCGCAGACGCAGAGAGGTGCAGTTCGAGGTCGGGGACCACGTCTTTCTTCGTGTTTCGCCCATGAAGGGCTTACAGCGGTTTGGGGTGAGAGGGAAGCTCGCGCCGAGGTTCGTGGGGCCCTTCGAGGTCCTGGAGCGGGTTGGACCCGTTGCTTACAGACTTGCCCTTCCCCCGCAGCTTTCTGGTGTGCACGACGTGTTCCACGTGTCCAACCTCAGGAAGTACGTAGCCGATCCCAGCCACGTACTGAGTCACGAGAGCGTCGAGGTGAGCGATGACCTGACCTACCCCGAGCGGCCAGTGCAAATCCTAGACCGAGCCGTCCGCAGGTTGAGACGAAAGCAAGTACCCCTGGTAAAGGTTTTGTGGAGGAGCCAGCGGTACGAGGAGGCTACCTGGGAGCCTGAGGCGGCAATGCGGGAGCGGTACCCGGAGCTTTTCGCGGGTACGTCTTTTCGGACCGGCTTCGGTCCTCTTTGAGTTTGTTATGGTTATTTGGACACCTTCTTCCCGCACCCTAGTTGGCGCAAGTTTCGGGGACGAAACTTCCTTTGAGTTTGTTATATTGTAACGAGCGCGTGCCCCAGACGTCTTTTAAGACGTCTGGGAGGTGGCCCAGACGTCTGTAAAGACGTCTGGGATCACATCCAGACGTCTGACCAGACGTCCGAGATAGTTTACAGACGTCTGGCGAACAGTTATGCTCGCACGGCATATTCGTCTGCGCACCTGTGCGCGCAGACCTGCGATCCTGCATCTTTCTCTGCGGCTGCAGGCGACTGCGACCGCCTCTCTCTCCTCTCCGCGCGGCGTTAAAAGGGGGGGCGCGCCTCCCCTCCCGTCTCCACCATCTTCCTCCTTCTCTCCTGCCTGTGCGCGAGAGCGAGCGGACGCGAGGGCGCAGCGGCAGCGGCAGCCGTAGTAGGCGTGGAGGAGCTGCGGCGTGCGAGGGCGGGGCTCTGCCGTGGGGCGAGCTCGCCGGGAGCGGCTTGGCCGGCCGGCGGAGGGCGCAGGGGGCGCAGAGCATCGCGGAGAGGGACCTGCTGCGGGCGGAGCAGCGTACGCGCGAGGTGCGACGCGGGCGGCGTCGCGAGCGGAGGCCGAGCAAGGTTCTGATTCTGGAAAAATTTCCAGAATCAGACGTCTGGATTGATATCCAGACGGCAAGGTCGACGTCTGTGAGATCATACAGACGTCTGAAAGGTGAGTTTCCGCTTTCTTCTTCTTTTGTCGACTGACCGTACTGAGGGAGGGGGGTTGGCTGTGCGCAGGTGTTCTGATTCGTCATCCTTTGCGAATCAGACGTCTGGAAGTTGTACCAGACGGCGGGAGTGACCTCCAGACGTCCGTAGTGACCATCGGACGTCTGGGATCTAGGAGAGATGTCCCCACAGACTTCTGGACGTCCGGGGAACCAAGCCGAACAGGTAATTCTCTGATCCACCGTTTAAGACGTCTGGAAGGAGTTCCAGACGTCTGATTTTGCACAGTATCGTCTTTCTCGACCCGTTTAGGGCCCGTTTGGGCTCCGTTTTCCGCGATTCGAGTTGCGTTCGTTTCAGAATTTATTCCTCTACCCGCCTACAGTAGCTATACACTGTTTTGAGACACTCCTTGTGTTTGATCCTTGTGATAGGACCTCGTTCGGTTGCAGTCTTGAGAGTCGCGGAGGCGCGCGGGATTCCCGACCACGCCCCCATTACTCCCGTTGTACCTGGTAGAGTGGTTTTAAGTATTAATAAAATCTGTTAAAGTATGGAACCATAACTAGAACCTAGGGCATTGCATGAATCCTAGGAATGAGAAATATATGGAATGATAGCTCCTAGGTGTTGCATGAATCCTAGGGCCGGAAAACTAGATTGTATGATAGATCCTAGGATATGGCATGAATCCTAGGATGGAAAAACTAGTGGAATGTATATTACTGCAGTCTTGGAAAAATGGAATGGAATATATATAAAGCTGCCTGTAAATTTAATTAACAGCTGCCTGTTATGCATAAAGAATCATGTTGAGATCATGGAATGTGAGAACGTGAATCTGGAAAGTGAAACATATGATGTTCTGAGATAAAGAGCTGGAACCCTACGGGGAATTAGGAGTGGAACACCTGGAAAGAAAAGGAATGGAACTTAGATGTAGTTTGTACTGTCTCTTGGGTACGCAGTACCAAGGGAAGTACCTGTACCTGTTTTAGTGCAGAGTGGGGCCAGCCGCCCCAGGGACCCGGGGTTAGGCTTGGCCGCTCTGTACCGACTTGTTGGCCCTCGTGTACGTAGTACCGAGGAGAGCTAGTAGTGTTAGGAGAGTACTAGCTACCCCACGGGCCCCGGGGTTCTGCTAGCCTCCTTCACCGACTTGTTAGGCCCACTAGGGCAAACCAGGGTAGTCAGGCGAGGGTGCGCGGACTGTGGAGGGGCAAGGCCCCGGTTTGGTTACTGTGGAGGGGTTGGACCCCTGTTACTGAGAGGGCTTTGCCCTGGTTCCGTGCTGTGCTTTGGGCGCACCCGTTAACGGAAACGACTGACCGCGTGCCAGTGCGGGCTAGCTACCTGTGCGTTTATCGCGCGTGCCGTAGTCACCGTTACGTCTGTCAGTGACCCTGGGGTGGTTGACTGAGGGTAGGATCACCACGGGGGACTCTCCCGGCCAGGAGAGCACCACGTGCTACTTCTACTTTTGGAAAAGACTGCAATCAAGATCGTCCCACGAGGACATCCGAGATCAAGTAAATGATCTGAGAAGTAAATGAAATAGTGAGAAAAATTGAAAGATGTAAATAAAGGAAGTAATAGAACATAACAGCTACTGTACACTCTACTGTTGCCTTTAGTTAGTTTGCCACTCTACTCAGCGTTTTGCTGACGTGTTACACTCGTTACCTTTTTCAGGACCAGGTGTTGAGCAGCCAGGGTCGGCGGCTGCAGAGGACGCTGGGCCGAGTAGGGTCCAGCAGAGTTACCACAGCTTTGTACCTTCTTTTTGTTTCTGTTCTAGTGAGTAGTTTTGTTTCCGCTGTACCTTCTTTACCTGCAGTTTTTGTTATATGATAAATGTTGTTTTACTGTTGTGGTGGTGCCTACTGTAGTAGTTTCTTTCCTTATTGCTGTACTTTCTTACTGTTAGTTATATTCATGCTGAATGTGGTTTATTTTACTGTCTTTTGGTTACTTCCTCGTTGGACGACTGGGTCTTGGGATTAGTCGAGTCGGTCCGGTTCTCGTGTCTCGTAGGGACTCGGGAACCGGGTCGTTACAATGTCTGACCAATTGACGCAGCTGCAGTCACTGAAGCCTCTAATTGCTAGGTGCGAAAGGTTCGTGGACTAATTCCGTGCACCTGGGACACTTTAGCTTGGAGCGGTGTGACCTGGGGTGAGCAAGCTTGCTCTTTCTTGCCTACTTTAATGGCGAAAAAAGGGTCGGATATGAAATTCACAAAGATGGCCTTGCGGCCTCGTTAAATCACAAGGGGGCTTCGCCGTGGCATGGCGAAAGTGCTGCAGTGGTTGGCTGGTCGCAGGGTGGCCTAGGCGTACGTGCCTAGGTTGCTCTGTGGCTGTGAAGATGGGTTTGATCGGGGGGCGTTTAGGGAGGTTGTGGTCAATGGAGATGGGGAAAGTGATCAGTGGATGGTGGTGGTGCTTCTGTGGGGTCTCGCGAGGTGGATTGGTGTGGGGAGGTGATGGAGACACCTTGCTGGTGGTCTATCGGAGGTGGAGAAGATGGTGGTGGTCTGTGATTGTCGAGGGGTTGGAAATAGAAATAAAGATAGGGGAAGTAAAGAGGAGGGGAAGAGGAACTAATCTATGGTGATTGGAGTGAAGGGGAGGTAGAGGGGCGGATGGTGCGTATTTGCCATTGCCGGAGACGAAGATGTCTAGGGGAGGGGTGACGGCGACGACGATGGTGCTAGAGGCGCGCATGCGGGCATTGCACGACGCGGAGGAAGGTGGTGAAGGAGGCTCTGCCACTGGTATTGTGGCAGAGCAACGAAAAAGAGGAGGGCTCACTGGAGCTCGCTGGACTCCTGATCGGAGGAGGAGGAGACGAAATTGGGGTGATTCTTCGGCCAAGTCGAGCTTACCCATTCGGTCGGACCTGGTGCTTCTTATATAGGCAAGGGCAGAGGGTCAGGCGCAAGGAGGCGGCCAAAAGTCCTCACCGGTGGTATGGTTCGAAGTGATACCCATACCTCTCGAGCGTTCGCATGAGAGGTATGGGGCGATTTAGGGCATGGGAAGCTGCTTAGGCGGTAGGGAGTTTCGTAGAGGACCTCCCTTTCAAATCTGAGAGCTGCTCCCTAGGGAAGCGAGGAAAAATCCTCCTCGAAACCTTGCTGGAGGTATGGGTCTCTACTGCAATGGTAGAGGGACCTGAATGGAAAAAGTGACGAAGAAGTTGAGGGGATCTTCGTAAGGGTTTTCAAAAGTTAGGGGTCAAAATGTAATTGGGTGGACTATTTTGCAAAGTAGGTCAAGATGGCCTTCCCTTAGGTCCAAATTTTGGTAAAAATCTAATTTGGACCTAAAGAATCCAATGGTGAAGTTGAATTTTAGGTTTGACCACGTTTGAATGGATATTTTGCATAAAAACCCAAATTAGGTCAAATATTGAGCTTGGTCCCCAATCTAGGTCAAAACAGGTTCCAAAGGCCAGATTGAAGGTTCTAAACCCTAGGAGATATTTTTCCATAAATTTTAGAGGGTTTAGTTAATTTTTATCCTTACTGAAACCTTGTGAAATTAAGTGGATTTGTTTTAGGGTTATAGAATGTCATTTAATTCTTGAATTTCACAATAACCCTTTTATGACTGAACCATCCCACTTTTTCTCTTATTAAGTCCAATTGACCTATGTCTAGACCCTGGAAAATCCTATTGATGGATTGCACTGGTAAAATTGCAATTTTACCCTTTGTTTCATGTTCTCTTCCCAGATTAGTGATCCCTTGAATTAGGCCTTCTCTTGGTTATGTAGGAGCTTTTGTTCTCTTATTTAGGTCGAAAAGAGCTAGTTAGGGCTTATGATGAGGTTCTCATCATACCCCCATGCCTAGCTTTTGCTAGTCCCTTAGCAAAAGAATTTAAGGTTTTAACTTCTGTTCTAGACCATGAGTTTCTTTCACCAGTTATGATAAGTGCCTTTTCTTCTCTGATTAGGTCAGAATGCCGACAATAGGCCTAGAGGTACTCTAGTACCAACCAAGATCTGGACCTGACCAGCTTTAGCCTCAGTCCTCCGCGAAGGTTTTAAGGCTCGCAGGAACTACCCTAAGGTTTATTGGACTCCGTGGTTAAAGCACCCGTGCTTGAGACATATTTAGCCTTGGTTCAGTTTGCAGTGTGTTTTTGTAAGAGAGAGATAGATGATTTATTTGTTTGGAGATTTTTCTCTCTCTTTCTTTTTAATTCTAGCTTCGGATTGGCTTCTCAACACGGTCTGTATCAGATTCCTCATCCCCATCATCAATCCTCAAAGGTTCCTGGCAATTGATGCTTTATGATAGCACCGCCCAAGGCAACCCCCAGAACCCTGGTTTTTGAGATTTCGAGATAATACCGCCCATGGCATTTCGTGGCCGAATCCAGACCCTGGCAATTGACATTTCATGATGATGCCACCCATGGTATCTGAACTAGTAGAGTGCTTACATGCCCTCGGTAGGATATGTAAATATCCTAAGAGACAAGCACCGAGGAGACGATATGTTGTTACGCATCTTTGAGGGGAATTTCCTGCCTCTCCACACCAGGAACTCATCCAAATCAGCTTGTGTTGATCGGCCGCTCCTAATCTAGGCAACATTTTCAGAACATTAAAATGTTTTTTTTGCGTGATTTTGATTGTTATGTGCACTGAACCAGATTGTGTGTGGATTGGGCTGCTTAGGTTACCGAGTCCCGCAAATCGAAGGCCAGTTAACGAGGTCGAATACTCCCTAAGCCTTAGACCTAATACTTAAGCTTCGCATTTTCCTCAACCTCTTGAGGATTATCCAGATATTAGCAGGTAGTAAGAGTCTAGCCAAAAAGGCCTAAGGTCAACGTTCCTACTAATCTCTTTTTGTGTCTCTTTAGCACTTTTCTTTACTTTTCTTGATGTGGTCTAGAACTTCAGTTAATCCCTTAATCTCTTACTAATGACTATCTCTTTCTTTTTCATTTTGTATTCCTTTTTTGTCATTTTGCTCTTTTTCATCCTCCTGTTTTGTATAGCCCAAAATTTTCCCTCCCCCTTCTCATTTTTTTTTAAATGATATGTGATTTTTTTGTTGAAACCTTTTCTTGACATGAGTTTTCATACATTTTGCACTTTCAAACCCCCCCCCCCATGCCTAAGATTTGTAATGTCCCCATTGTAAATTAGGTGGGTTTGAATTCAGCTTAGTTCATTCATTAGGATAGGTGTTGGGTGAGTGAATGGGTTGAGGTGACTGTTGCGGACGATTTCTAGACTCGAGTACGGGTACCTAAGGTGGAGTCGGCTGTCCTAATGGATGAACCCTAAAGTGCAATATGAATTTAGCATAGAAATGTCAGGAAAGGTTTCGGGTTTTTCAAAGAATGACGGGTTGCCTCCCATTAAGCACTGAGTTTTACGCCATCGGCTGGGCGCAATGAGCTTAGGGAGAATGGAGAATAAAGGATGACTCAGCTAAATCTGTATTGGTCATGTCAATGAACGGTTTGAGTCTCTGACCATTCACAACAAAGGGTTCAGAATCGTGGTTGAGTGGACTGATCTCAATGGCTCAATTTCCAAAGATTCGTCGGACTAGATAAGGTCTGATCCACTTAGATCGCAGCTTTCCTGGGAACAGTTTGAGTCAGGCATCAAAGAGTAGGACCTTTTGACCAGGGTGAAAGATCTTTCTAGATATGTGCTTGTCGTGAAAGGATTTAACCCGCTCTTTGTAGATTCGCGAGTTTCATACTTATTGTGACGCAATTCATCAATCTCGCTCATCTGAAGTTTTCTGTGGGTTCCAACCTTCGAAAGAACTAAGTTGGAGTTTCGTACTGCCCAATAAGCTTTATGCTCCAATTCAACGGGGAGGTGACACGCCTTCCCGTACACTAGTCTGAAAGGAGACATGCCTAATTGGGTCTTGTGGGCAATCCTATAAGCCCACAAAGCTTCCGGAAGCCGAGATGACTAATCCTTCCTGTCAGGTTGAATAGTAACCTGAAGGATTTTCTTGATCTCCTGTTTGATAGCTTAGCTTGACCATTAGTTTGGGGGTGGTAAGCAGTAGAGATTCGGTGTGACACCCCATATTTGGTCATCAGTGACCTGAACTGAGCGTTTGTGAAATGGGTCCCTCCATCAAAAATGATCGCACATGGAATCCTGAACCGTGAGAAGATGTTTTGGTGAATGAACTTGATAACGACTTTGTGATCATTGGTTCGGGTCGGAATGGCTTCGATCTATTTGGACATATAGTCAACATCGAGTAAAATGTATTCGAAGCCGTCCGAGATAGGGAAGGGTCCCATAAATCAATCCCCCAAATGTCAAAAATCTCGCATACCAGGGTCGGCTATAAAGGCATCATGTCACGATGGCTCATGTTGCCCAAGGTCTGGCAACGATTACATGACTTACAGTGATTGTATGCATCCTTGAAATTTGTGGGCCAGTAAAGCCACACTGGAGGACTTTTTATGCGATTTTGTGTCCAGAAAAATGTCCATCGCATGCCTGGTCATGGCAGAAAGAGAGTATGTCTTTGATTTCTGCTTCCGTGACACATTGTCGGATAATTTGATTAGCACCAATGCGGAATAAATATGGGTCTTCCCAAAGGTAATACTTGGCATCAGAATGGAATTTGTCCTTCTTGGCCTTCGGCCAATTAGATGGGATCTGATGTGATGCCAAGTAGTTTACTATGTCAGCAAACCATGGAAGCCCAGTATTGATAGTCAGGAGGTGCTCATCAAGAAAGTGCTCCATGATGGGTCCGGAAGGGTCAATGATCCCATAAGGAAGGCGGGACAAGTGATTAGCTACCACATTTTATCTTCTCACTTTTTTCTGAATCTCGAGGTCAAATTCTTGCAGCAGCAAGATCCATCGGATTAATTGAGGTTTCGCGTCCTTCTTTGCAAGGAGATGCCTCATAGTTGTGTGATCCGAGTAGAAAATAACATGGGAACCCAGGAGGTAAGATCTGAATTTTTCTAGGGCAAATACTACGGCTAGCAGCTCTTTCTTAGTAATAGTGTAGTTACGCTGAGTCTCGTCAAGTGTTTTGCTAGCATAGTAAATGACCTCGGGTTTCCTGTCAATTTTCTACCCCAAAACTGCTCCTACAGTGAAGTTAGATGCATCGCACATGATCTCGAAGGGTTGAGATCAATCAGGGACTGTAGGATCGAGGCTTGGGTAACTCGGTCATGAAGGATCTCAAATGCTTGAGTGCATTCCTTGGAGATTTCGAAAGGTACATCCTTAGAGAGAAGAGTGGTCAGGGGGAGCGCGATTTTCAAAAAATCAGGGATAAATCAACGGTCAAAACTGACGTGCCCCAGAAAAGATAGGAATACCTTGATTGAGCTAGGCATAGGGAGTTTGGAAATCAAGTTAACCTTGGCTCGATCGACTTGGATGCTTTTCTCTGAAATCAGATGTCCCAGGACGATCCCCTCAGGTACCATAAAGTGGCTCTTTTCCCAGGAAAGAACCAGATTCATGTCAATGCATCACTTGAGTATTTGAACCAAGTGCTGGAGGCAATCGTCAAATGATGTTCCAAATACTGAAAAGTCATCCATGAAGACTTCCAGATAATCATCTACCATATCAGAGAATATGGCAAGCATGCACTGCTGAAAAGTCGTGGGTGCATTGCAGAGATCGAAATGCATCCTTCGGAATGCGTACGTCCCGAAGGGGCAGGTGAACGTGGTCTTCTCTTGGTCCTCTGGATGGATTGCCACTTGGTTATAACTGAAGTACCCGTCAAGAAAGCAGAAGAACCTATTTCCCACTAGTTTCTCGAGGATCTAATCAATAAACGGTAGTGGAAAATGATCCTTCTTCGTGGAGGAATTTAGTCTTCTGTAATCTATGCAGACTCTCCACGAGTTGGCTATATGGGTCGGTATGACCTCTCCAGTTTCAGTCGTGATGGTGGTGAGTCATGCCTTCTTAGGCACAACCTGGATCGGACTCACCCATCGACTGTCGGAGATCAGGTAGATGATCCCTGCATCTAACCACTTAATGATCTCCTTTTTCACGACCTCCTGCAGATTAGGGTTTAGACGTCTCTGCATCTCACGTGAAGGTCGTGCACCCTCTTCAGAGTAGATATGGTGGGTGCAATAAGAGGGGCTTATGCCAGTCAAGTCATCGAGAGTCCATCCAATGGCTCTACGATGTTGCTGGAGAATAGTAATCAGATAGGATTCTTGGCCAGATGTGAGTAGGGAGTTTATAATCACAGGAAATATCTGATTGGAACCCAAAAGGACGTATTTTAGATGATCGGGAAGGGGCTTGAGTTCCAAGATGGGATTATCAGCAGCAACAGGCGGTTCAGGGTGTGTGTCAGGAACAAGGGTAGGAGTTATGGGTGTATCTTGATCAGGTTTAGACTCCTCTAATTGCATGTTTTGATCTTCTTGTGGTTGATTGAGGATAATCAGGTTGTCCTCGATATACAGTTCATCAACCACGGCTTTGATATTACATAGTTGTTCTATAACACCGCAATTAATTCCTTGTTGGGCCTTAAAGATGTTAATCTTAAGAGTTTGGTTCCCAAATTTGAATTCTATTTGGCCCTCCTCACAGCTTATGTTGGCCCTAGTAGTGGCCAGAAAAGGTCTCCCTAGTATGATCGATGTATCCCTTGGGTTCTCAGGTGCATCCATATCTAGAACTATAAAATTCACTAGGAAGTAGAAATCCCGTACCCTAACAATGACATCCTCGAGTATTCTTTTAGGTGACTTGATGGATCAATCAACTAACTACAATGTCACCTCTGTCAGTTTAAGCTTAGACTCTTCAAGCTGGTTAAGGAGGGATGTAGGTATTAGGTTTATGGAGGCACCTAGGTCTAGCAAGGCTCTATCGAATTGGGTTTCACCAATTTTACATGAAATTAGGGGAGTGCTTGGGTCTTTTGCCTTGGGTGGGAGTTTACTCAAGATTACAGAGTTGGCTTGCTCTGACAGTATGATCGGACTCCTACTTTTGATTCGCAGCTTACGCTTGGGTGTGCACACGTCTTTCAGAAATCGTGCGTAAGTTGGTACGTGGCAGATTGCATCCATCAAGGGGATGTTTATCTGGACATGTTCAAAGAGCTCGATCAAATCCACCTCAGGAGCCACGGGTTTGGTTATCCTTTTTCCCTTGGTCAAGGCCTCGGGAAATGGAACCTTGGTTGGTTCTTCTAGAATAGGTCCAGGTTCTTAATCTGGGATAGGGACATCCTGGATAACTATCCTAGGGCTTGGTTCACTACCAGGCTTGGAGTGGTTTGGATAAGGTGGGTCTTGGGTTGCTTTACCACTACGGGTTGTTACGGAGTTTAATCTTGCCTGGTTCTGGTTTGGGGTTGGTAAAATGGGTGGCTACTGTTGAAATCCCGCATAAGATGTCGAAGCTTCCATCCCGTCAAGTAATGGAATAGAAGGGGCCTGATAAATCATATGTGCGTGGCTTGGATTCGGGTTCATAACGCGCCTCTTGGTCGGCACATTATTTGGGTTCGGTAGAGGTTGCGAAGGAAGTGTGCTTGGTTGGTGGGAATTCGCCATCTAAGCGAGTTGGTTGTGAACCTCTGTGATCTCGTCCTTGTGTTGTTTTTGTATTGCCACATTCGTTCTCTGAATGTCAGCCAGTGTTTGAAGGATAAGAGTCATTTGGTCTGGGTTTGGCCCAGATTGATAGGTGGGGTTGGGTCGAGGCTGAGGTGGCTAATATGGATGAGGGGCTTGTGGACGGGGTTGATAAGGTAGTCTTTGATTCTGAGAATTTCCTACCCGCTAGAAATTGGGATGATTTCGCCATCCAGGGTTGTAGGTGTTGGAAAATGGATCATTCTGGATGGCGTTGAGGTCCTCGTAGGTCTGAGGAGCCTCAAGAAAGTCAGAGTATGGGGGTTCAGAGTTCCCCTGGTGAGAATAGAGTGGATCAAAGGTCCCTCCAGTCCTGGAGTCATATGGGGGTGGATATGGGTCCATCCCCTGAGAAGATCGGTGATAGATGTTTTGCACAGTTTCCCTTGCGAGAGGTGGCTGTGCGAAAGAGTTTTGCGCAGAGGTGGCTTGCTGCAGATGCCGAGTCAACTCGTCCACCTTCTTCTCTATGATAGAGACCTTGTCCAACCGACTGGTCATCAGCTCCAAGTCGATGGATGCGGACAGGTGATGAGTGGCTACTCATCATGGCTAAAAAGCTGAAGTTAAGCTAGACACTAGGTAAAACAATATCAAATTAATAGATAAAAAGGGTTAAGTGTGGGAATTAAAGAAAAAGACCTAAAACCTTTACTCTGTGTTAAAATTTCATAATTAGGTCACAAAATGAGATATTCTGAATGTAAAACACAAATGATGATCCATGCATCAATTGAACACATAAATAAGTTTGAAAGGCCAAATCAGAAGTAAAATCAATGTCTTAAATGTTCAATTAAGCACATATAAAAATTTGAAGGCAATTGGACATCATTTAGGTTATGAAATAGGTAGTTTACACTTAGGTCCTTCATGCATTACACTTACCCTTAAAAACTCCTCTTTGGACCTACTTGTAAGCTGTAGGGATCCTTTTGAAAGGCTGCAGGGCCCTTCCAGTTATAGTTCTTTTCACTTTTGAAAGGCTTGGCATGCACGCAATTCTTCTACCCCTTCGTTCAAGGGTCTTCCTGTAATTTTTCCCTCATTTCAAAGAGAGGCCTGCTGCTCTTCACGCGCACTGTAGCGAGCGAAGAATACGGCCAATCTCAGCCGTCCGTTGCTCTTCAGATCTTGATCTACGATTGGATTCGAATGGAACTTTCACGTAATTCGGTGCATGCGTTCACCACTCTCCCCAGATCTCATCTGACGGTCAGATCTTGTGCTCAGCTCATCGCGCGCTCTGCCCCTCACATCCTCGCCGCCGGTTGCATCTTGTTTATTCTCACTTGCGTGGTGATCTCAGCCACTGAGCTGCTACTTAAGCACCTCAGTGGTGTCGCGCGCAAGGGATAGCTCCCTCCTACACCTCTTAGCGATCAATTCGTCCACTCCAGTCTCTCCTCCCCATCCATCCTCTGATTTCACAGCCACCGGCTGTGAAATCATCACCTTCTCTCGACACTCCTCGTAGCTAAGGACTTCGTAGTACCTGAGGACGACCCTGGAGTCTCACTAGCAGACTCTTCCCTCCGCTGGAGTCATCTTCCTCCTTCCTCCTTAGCCACCGACTAAGGACCCATAGGTCCCATTCTTCCTGTTAGATTAGGTTTTTAATTCTGCATAATTAGTTTTAGCTGTAGTTAAGTAGTTTAGAATAGAATTAGCATAATTGTTAATGTTTAATTTTCGTTGTAGGTTAAAGTAGCTATAGTAATAGAATTAGGCTTAAATTCCCTCCCCTCACCTCCTCTGATCAGTCCAGATCATAGGGGAAGAATTCATCAAACCATGTTTCAAATTATCCCCCTCTCCATTTTTTTTTCACAATCCAGTTCTGATTTTTTCACAACAGATTTTTCTCATCTTTCACCCACACACTCTGATCCAATTTCAGATCTGGTTGGTTTTCAACCTCAGATCTGAAATTGGCGTCACAAGCACCTAAGGGGCTTCTCACTAACCTCATCTTTGATCACAAAAGCCCCTTGATTATGGGTCGAATTTTTCAGTTTGTCAGATTTCTTTTCAACATGGATTTTAAGGATTTATTGCTTTCTGGATTTACTGCCTGATCTGACAGATTGAAGCTGAGTTGAATTCCCTGTTGTCAACGATTCTGAGAGGATTTCTGGTGACAGAAATCATCTCAGAAGAGCCATCCATTAGTCTGATCTTGCATTCACAAGTTACTGTGAAACCTTTAATGAGTTCTCAATACTGTTTTGATATTTCAGAAGAACCATACATTATCTGTTTTGATAATTACTGTAATAATTACTGTGGTAATTTGTATGGTGATTTCCTAACCTAAGGAGTACTCAATACTCAAGGTTGCAAGAAACTGGGATTTGATCTTATGGTTTTAATTGACTAAATTAATCCTTCCTTCATGTTATCTATAGCATTAGGAAGAATTAATTCAGTGATATTTGTGGATTTAATTTGAAATGAAGTTTTTGATGAGGGTTTTTGGGCATCTGAATTGAGACATTTATTGATTTTCGTGAGAAATTGAACCCTTGTCAAATTTGGGATTTACTTATTTGCTTTTCAGTTGATTTTGATTTACTTTAATCCCAGTAACACAGTAAATTGCTGCATCTTGCAGCTACATATTTCCTTCTTTCCAAACCCTTCCCTTCTCACCATTTGGATTCACCTTCCTTCTCAAATGGACTAACTGCAGTAGCAGTTAGCCCATTTGATAGTGGCTTAAGCTGCTGTAGAAAAGAGCAAATTAAACACCATTCCCCTTCTCATCTCTTGGACAGTAGCTTCGGCTGCTGTTAGAAAAGAAAATTGAACATAATTAATCCTTCCTTTCTCACCTCCTACTGAAATCTAACTATAAGCATACTGAAATCTGATACTGTATATATACATATACAACTAACTATAACTATAATGTACATAATAACTACGTAAGTATACTGTATACTGAAATCTGATTTAAAATACTATCTATATATATATATATATGGATATGGGCAGTAAGTATAGAAATAGTATATTACTCTATAAGTATATATGTATCATATTGTATACTGTATAAAATTGTATATATCTATATATATGTAGATTATAAGTATATTAAATCCTGTACCTTAATTAAATCTTTTATATATAATAAATAATGAATTTATTAAGCCAACAGCTAAATTGTTAAATTAAATTAGATAAATTAGTAATTTAGGGTTATAATTAAGTTAATTGAATATGTAGACTTAGGTTAATATATCTTAAGTAATTTAAACTAGTTAAAGTATATTTATACCTTTTTTGTACTACTTTAACTTAGTTTATAAGTTAAACAGCCAAAAACTGCTACTTAAACAAATAAAACAAAAGTTAATTTGAAAAAAAAATATAATAAAAATATGTATAAAATACTTATGTATGTAATCTAACTCTGTATAAGGTCAATTAGACTATATGCTAACTAATTTATAAGTAATTAACCAAGAAAGCACCTAAATCAGCATATAAAAATAGCCCACTTTAATGAATTTATTTATATAGTAAATCTATTTAAAATTCAAAATTAATTGAACAATTATATAGTATTATGTAAATACTTTATATTCCATAATTTAATTTATTTTTTTTAATAAGTTATGGCCCTCGAATTGAGGGCCAAAATAGCTTCCAGCCGTAGTTGCGTGCAGGTTTCCAACGCAGATGTGGCGCTAGAATAGCGCCACATCATGCGCTGTAAACCACATGCAGCGGTATAACATGAATTCGTGTTTCCGTATGTTCAGTCGTCACGGGCGAGAAAGAAACATTACCTTTGATCCGATTATGAGCATATCTGAGCATAGTATATCTGTGGGGCCGGGGGCCCGAGAAGTGTGTGGCGTGGGGCAAAGGCCCTACGCTGAGTTAAGAAAGGAAAACGTAATTAAGTGGCCTAATGAGAATTAGGGCGCACTTAGTAGAGGTTTGGTCCCACCCTATGGGTGCTGTGTATCCCTCGAAAAGCGCACCCGCAATTTAGAAACCTTTTTAATTGATTAAAGAAAGTTAATGACAGTGTTAAGTGCCTTTACGCCGCTGTATCTGAAACTTGTTAAGGTAGAAACGTAGAATAACAATGGAAGAACGTCTGAAGAAGATGTGTGTTAAGTAAGAGAGAGAAGGTGTACATACACAGAGAGATGGAAAAGTATACATACGTAAATACAAATACAAGAGAAGAAAAAGATATACATATGTACACGTAGTATAGCTTATTATTTGTATAAGTAAACTTATATAATTACTAAC
The DNA here is from genome assembly GCA_037157565.1 of Thalassia testudinum. Lineage (NCBI taxonomy): Eukaryota > Viridiplantae > Streptophyta > Magnoliopsida > Alismatales > Hydrocharitaceae > Thalassia > Thalassia testudinum. Next base: position 13,921,452 of record JAZHRO010000065.1, on the reverse strand, counting down.
AGAATAAAATGACACCATAAACGTCGCTAAAGACCTCAGTTTTCCCTCCTTAGGTTGTATATAGTATTTTCTGAGATTTAGCGACGCTTATGTCTGTCACTAAAACTGCTGTATGTGTTACTGTAGATAACAACCTAGTAAGTTAAGTTATTACACTTTGACATCTTAGTCTATTATGTACTATCATGTTAGTATTAATACTATAACTTGTAAATACATAGTTTAAAGTATAGTAATAAATTGTTTGGTGCTTGTTTATGGTCAGTTAATTTTTGCAAGCATTACAATTGATTGTTAATAAGTAGGTAGACCAAATACACATTCATTCATTCTTTAATGAGATGTAAAGTTTCTTTTTGGAATTAGAGGATAATTTTGAGATCAAAGAGTGAGCGATGTAATTCAATAAATTGCCTCCCAGTGAACGACCTGGAACAAAACCAGTAAAAATTAGATAAGTAAATAATAATAATTATTGTAATGACTGGTATTTTCTATAACTCACCATAATGACACTCTTAGTGTTTCATGCTACAACAGTACATCAATCAATCATATCATCACAATCATTTTGTATTAACAGGCCCTGCATCCCATGTGCTCCCCTAAGATTCGTCGATGCGTGGGCATTCGTCTGTTCAAATAAGCCCATGGAGTCATTATTGATGGAGTTCTCACACATATTTTTGAGAATCTCCCACACTGTGTCCTCATGCTGACCCATGATGTTTCCTCTACAGGTTGCATTGACGAATAGCTGAATGTCCTCACGGAGTCCCTGGTAAAAAGATTGGACTTGTTCCCATTTAGGAACTCCGTGATGGGGGCACTTTCGCATGAGATCCAAGAATCAGTCCCATGCCTCATGAAGAGGTTCTCTCCTTTGTTGGGTGAAATGAGTGATCTGATTGCGCAAGGCATTTGTCTGACCAACGGGAAAGAACTTCAAAAACTCGGACTAAAGTTCATCTCGTGTTGATCAGACGAGTCTGAGTTTGATACCAATGAGCAGCCTTGTCCATGAGGGAGAAAGAAAACATCTTCATGAGCAGAATATCCTGGTTTTGTGCATCTGACCCAAAGGTCTAGGCCAGATGCTTGAGCTGTTTAATGTGCTGGAATGGATCCTCAGAGTTAAGCCCAAAGAATTTTGGTATGGCATGAATCATATTGGGCTTGAGTTCGGAATCAGGACCTCCACCCGGGATTCGGACTCAAGGCTCGATTGCCATCGCAGTGGGATTATAGTGATCTCGCATCATAGGACGCTGCGGTGGGTTCACAAAGTTTTGGAAGAGATCATTTAGGCGCTGTAGCTAGTGCTCAAGGTTGTTCTCTTCTTCAACAGGTTGTGCCATAATGTAAGAAGAAGGAGAACTTGGTTCTGAATTAGAGGAAAGATCTATGTGGTGGGGTTACTGCACAAACAAGGGTACCGAAGCTTGACCTCGGGGAGAGTGGATTTCTAAAGGAGGTCTTAAGGACCTCCTACCAAACATGCACCGAAGGATTTGATGAGATCAGAATGTGCTGGACCCAATCAAGACACCAAAAATATGTTGGGTGACTATAGAGGTTCGGGGCAGATGATACCCCTTACTCAGAAAGGTCGTCCACCTGAGAAATACCTGGGCAACCAGAGAGGGAGAGTCCCATGAAGACCCCTACACGGTAGAGCGTCCCCACGGGTTACAGGGTCTCCCCTACCCGACCTCTCTTGTCACTGAGATTCCAGGTAGACCAGAATGGGGACCTTGACCTCTTAAGTCTACCTTTTTTACTTAAGATTAAGGTGCTTAGGGTTCCAATTGAACTTTAGGTCTGTTGAGTGTAAAGTGACTTAATTTTAAGGTTGGTTGACCTAAAGGATCAACTTCACCTCTGTGTTCCTTTGAGAGCTTTTAAGTCCTTGCTTTTAGGGTTCAAATGGATTAAGAGCCTGATTTGCTTAGGGTTTCTCATGGATAGGTCTTTTCAAACAAGGCTTAGGCACACCTCTTTTTGAAATTTTTGATTCTTTGCTTAGAAGAAGATGTGTCTCTAAAACCCTAGCTTGTAATCCTTAAGTTGGCTCTATTTGGTTCAATTTAGTTGCCTCAAAAATGGGTATCTAGGGTTCAATCAAGAAGTTTTTAGCCCTAGTTACCTTAAGTGGATGTGAAATTAAAAATGTGTTAAAATGAAAATCAGGCAACTTTGGTGAATTACTAAATATGGAACAGGTAGCCCTAGATTGATTTTTCTTTATTTCCCTTTTTAGATTTGGGGGGGATTAAGAGAGAGGGCTAATGAAAATTTACCTATTCCTTGGTGTGGTTGTTGTGTGGCTGCTTTTCTTTCCTCGGCTTTCCCTTAAATAATCACAACAAAAGAGAGAAATTAAATTAGTATTGGATTAGAAGTTGTGATTAAAGCTTCTAAAATGCCCGTTGCTCCCCGGCAACGGCGCCAAAAAATGTTGCTCGTTTACGCATCGAGATCGTGTTTTTAAAAGAAGGATGTTGCAGTATATTTGAAATCACTGCAAAAAATGATTAACAATTTATTTTATTCAAAAACTAAAGTATCCGAGGTCGAACTCAGGGAGCAAATTGGTATTTTAGAAGCAGAAATCACAATTCTCAGAATATGATATTTAAGCATAACATAAATGAGAGTCCATAAGGAAACTAAAAAGAGAATGGAAATGAAAAAGGAAATTTTCTTGATGGCTTCTTCTTTCTTCTCTTTCTTCCTTTTCTTTCTCTTCTTGGCCGCACCTTTTCCTTCTTTCTTTCTCTGTCTTTCCTTTCTTAGACGTCTGATTCTAAGAATCAGACATCTTAACTGGCGAATGCTACAGTGCTTGCATTTTTTCCTTCTCTTATGTCTTCCCTGTTCTTCTTTTTCTTGACTTGGCTTTCCTTCTTCCTGTCTTCTTCCTCTGTCTTCAGCTGCTCCTCATCTTCTTCTGCGGCTTCCTCCTTAGCTTCTTCTTCTTCTTTTGTCCTTAGTCTTTCTCTGTCTTCTTCTCTTTTGCTTCCTTTTCTTTTCTTCTTCAGCCGCACCTTCTCCTTCCTTCTTCTTCTACCTCAGCTTCTCTGAGGCTATAGTGACATCTTCCTTCTCCTCCTTAGTTGCTCCTTCCTCTTCCTTCTTCTTAGCTTTCTTCTTTTCCCTTCACACACAAGAGAGTACAAAACCTATCCCTTGCCCTCCCCCGTGTCGCTCTCTCTCTATTTCTCTCTTAGGAATGCTCTCCCAAAGACAGGTAATCGAGTCGAGTGAAGCGCACCCGGGTCCAGGCCCACTGGCGTGGGTGTGATGCACAAGGAGTGCGTGGGATAGGTAATCGGGTCGAATGCCAGATCTGCGGGGGCAGGTCGCGGACGAGGCGTGAGCAAGTGAGGGCGAGGGACCTCACCCCTGTGTTCTGAGGCAAAGAGAAAGAAACACAAAAATAATAAAAAGCATGCACCTGCGCCAAGCATTTTCGAGGTGGGACTAAAGTCCCACCCGCTTCTTTGTGCGCCTGCAGGGAGAATGTCTGACCAATTGATGCATCCGCAGTCGCTGAAGCCTCAAATTTCTAGGTGCGAAAGGTTCGTGGACTAATTCCGCGCACCTGGGATGCTTCAGCCTGGAGCGGTGCGACCTAGGGCGAGTAAGCTTGCTCCTTCTTGCCTTCTCTAATGGCGAAAAAAGTGTCGGATCTGAAATTCACAAAGACAGCCTTGCGGCCTCATTAAATCACAAGGGGCTTCGCCATGGCATGGCGAAAGTGCTGCGGTGGTTGGCTGGTCGCGGGGCGACCTAGGCGTACGTGCCTAGGTCGCTCTGTGACCGTGAAGATGGGTTTGATCGGGGGGCGTTTAGGGAGGTTGTGGCGGTCAATGGAGATGGGGAAAGTGATCAGTGGATGGTGGTGGTGCTTCTGCAGGGTCTGGCGAGGTGGATTGGTGTGGGGAGGTGATGGAGACATCTCGCCAGTGGTCTGCCGGAGGTGGAGAAGATGGTGGTGGTCTGTGGTTGTCGAGGGGTTGGAAATAGAAATAAAGATAGGGGAAATAAAGAGGAGGGGGAGAGGAACTAATCTGTGGTGATTAGAGAGAAGGGGAGGCAAAGGGGCGGACGGCGCATATCTGCCGTCGCCGGAGACGAAGATGTCCAGGGGAGGGGTGATAGCGACGACGACGGGGCTAGAGGCACACGCACAGGCATTGCATGATGCGGAGGAAGGTGGTGAAGGCGGCTTTGCCACTAGTATTGTGGCAGAGTGACGAGAAAAAGGAGGGCTCGCTGGAGCTCGCTAGACTCCTGACCAAAGGAGGAGGAGATGAAATTGGGGTGATTCTTTGGCCAAGTCGAGCTTACCCATTCGGTAGGACCTGGTGGTTCTTATATAGGCATGGGCAGAGGGTCAGGCACAAGGAGGCGGCCAAAAGTCCTCGCCGGAGGTATGGCCGGAAGTGATACCCATACCTCTTGAGCATTCGCACGAGACGTATGGGGCGATTCAGGGCATGGGAAGCTGCTCGGGCGGTAGGGAGTTTCGTAGAGGACTCCCCTTTCAAATCTGGGAGCTGCTCCTTGGGGAAGTGAGGAGAAATCCTCGCAACCTCGCCGGAGGTATGGGTCTCCACTGCAATGGTTGAGGGACCTGAATGCGAAAAGTGAATAAGAAGTTGAGGGGGTCTTCGTAAGGGTTTTCAAAAGTTAGGGGCCAAAATGTAATTGGGTGGACTATTTTGCAAAGTAGGTCAAGATGAACTTCCCTTAGGTCTAAATTTTGGTAAAAACCTAATTTGGACCTAAGGAATCCAATGGTGAAGTTGCATTTTAGGTTTGACCACGTTTGAATGGATATTTTGCACAAAAACCCAAATTAGGTCAAATATTGAGCTTGGTCCCCAATCTACGTCAAAACAAGTTCCAAAGGCCAGATTGAAGGTTCTAAACCCTAGGGGATATTTTTCCATGAATTTTAGAGGGTTTAGTTAATTTTTATCCTTACTGAAACCTTGTGAAATTAAGTGGGTTTGTTTTAGGGTTACAGAATATCATTTAATTCTTGAATTTCACAATAACCCTTTTCTGACTGAACCATCCCACTTTGTCACTTATTAAGTCCAATTGAACTATGTCTAGACCTTGGAAAATCCTGTTGATGGACTGCACTGGTAAAATTGTAATTTTATTCTTTGTTTCATGTTCTCTTCCTAGATTAGTGATCCCTTGAATTAGGCCTTTCTCTTGGTTATGTAGGAGCTTTTGTTCTCTTTTTTAGGTCAAAAAGAGCTAGTTAGGGCTTATGATGAGATTCTCATCATCTAATCAAACAATCGGACATTTGATGTACAGATTGGATGTCTGATCAGGCTGTCTGATGCTTACTTTGATTTTCTAAGTTTCCTAAGAGTTTGTCTAAGTATCCTAGGGTTGGGTATGTGATCCTAGGACTATGGTATGATACTTTGGGGCTCTTTAACAATCATCTAAGAAATAAAAGAACATAACAATAAGAAGAAAATACATAGAATAAAATTTCTATCCTATTCTTCTTCACTTCAAGCTCTCGCTCCACGCGAAGCTCCTCCTCCAACGAGCTCCTCCAATCCACCATGGGCCAGAGATGGAGGTTAGGTTGCAACTAGTGCTTCTATTGCTTGGGGTTTGGACACCATGGCACGACATGTAGAGATCCAATCCATTGTCTTCGCTACAATGTTTTGGATCATTGTGCAGCCACATGCCCACTCCATGGGGGAGGCATCAGAGATTGGGCCCTATAGTGGAGCTTAGCGATGATAATGGAGTCTCGATTGATGACCATGAGGTCTGCATCAGTAATGGAGAAGATGGTTCCCCACTATGAGGATGGTGTTATGAAATTGTGCCCCAGACGTATTTTAAGACGTCTGGGAGGTGGGTCAGACGTCGGACCAAACGTCTGGAATCACTTCCAGACGTCGTATAAGACGTCTGGGATTGTTGACAGACGTCTGGAAATCTGTTATCTTTGACACGCGCGGGTCATCTGCATGCCTGAGCGCGCAGACCCGCATATTCGCTTATTCCTTCTGCGGCTGCAGATTCCCCTGCGGCGCTCCTTCTCTCTCCTCCTCGTGCGGCCTTAAAAGGCCACGCGCTCCTCCGTCACCACCGCCTCCTTCCTCTTCTCCTTCAGCCAGTGAGCGCGAGAGCGAGCGTGAGGTTGTAGCGGCAGCGGCGGCCGCAGTGAGCGTGGAGGAGGTGCTGCGTGCGAGAGCGACGCTCAGCCGTGAGGGCGAACTCGCCGGGGCTGCCAGGGCCGGCCGGCGGGGAGTGCAGCGGGCGCGGGGCGACGCGGGGGGGACTGTTGCGGTCCGAGCAGTAGGCGCACGAGGTGCGACAACGCGCGGCGTCGCGAGAGGAGGGCGAGTCCGGCCTGATTCTGGAAACATTTCTAGAATCAGACGTTTGGGCAGATAGCCAGACGGCGGGGGCGACGTCTGGAAGACCATCCAGATGTCTGAAAGGTGAGTAGAGAGAGTTGGGTGCACGCAGGCTCGGTGATTCGCCATCCAACGCGAATCAGACGTCTAGCTGTAGTACCAGACGACGAGAGCGACCTCCAGACGTCCGGGGTGACCATCGGACGTCTGGGAACTAAGTCAGACGTCCCCGCAGGCTTATGGACGTCTGAGAAACCACGCAGAACAAGGTAATTCTCTGATCCACTTTTTAAGACGTTTGGAAGAAGTTCAAGATGTCTGATTTTACACAGTGTCATCGTTTTCGACCCATTGAGGGCCCGTTCGGGTTCCGTTTTCCACGTTTCGAGTTACGTTTTTTCCGGAATTAAATCCTCTACCCGTCTACAGTAGCTATACACTGTTCTGAGACACTCCTTGTGTTTGATCCTTGTGATAGGACCTCGTTCCGTTGCAGTCTTAGGGGTCGCGGAGGCACGCGGGTTTCCCGATCACGCCCCCATTACTCCCGTCGTACCTGATAGAGTGGCTTTTAAGTATAACCTGTTAAATTGTGGAATCATAAATAGAACCTAGGACATTGCATGAATCCTAGGAATGAAAAACAGATTGAATGATAGATCCTAGGTGTTGCATGAATCCTAGGGCTGGAAAACTAGATTGTATGATAGATTCTAGGAGACGGCATGAATCCTAGGACGGGAAAACTAGTGGAACAGATGAATACTGCAATCTTGGAAAAATGGAAAGGAACAAATAGCTGCCTGTAATTGAATTAACAGCTGCCTGTTGAATAAATAAACGTGTTTGAGAACATGGATTGTGATAACGTGAAACTGGAAGGTGAAACTTAGACGTTCTGAGCTGGAACCCTACGGGGAAGTAGGAGTAGAACTCCTGGAAAGTGAATGGAATAGAATTGGGGAAGTGAGCTGGCCCTTGAGTACGGAGTACCAAGGAGAGCGACTGTCCCCCCTGTTTAGTGCAGAGCGGAGCCAGCCGCCCCAGGGACCCGGGGTTAGGACTGGCCACTCTGTACCGACTTGCTGGTCCTCGTGTACGTAGTACCGAGGAGAGCTACTAGTGTAGGGAGGTACTAGCTACCCCACGGGCTCCGGGGTTCTGCTAGCCTCCCACACCGACTTGTTAGGCCCACTGGGGCAAACCAGGGTAGTCAGGCGAGGGTGCGCGGACTGTGGAGGGGCAAGGCCCCTGTTTGGTTACTGTGGAGGGGTTGGACCCCTGTTACTGAGAGGGCTCTACCTTGTACTGGTTCCGTGCTATGCTTTGGGCGCACCCGTTAACGGAAACGACTGACCGCGTGCCAGTGCGGGTTAGCTACCCGTGCGTTTACCACGCGTGCCATAGTCACCGTTACGTCTATCAGTGACCTTGGGGTGGTTGACTGAGAGTAGGATCACCACGGGGGACTCTCCCGGCCAGGAGAGCACCACGTGCTACTTCTACTGTTCGGAAAAGACTGCAATCAAGATCGTTCCCACGAGGAACATTCGAGATCAAGTGAAAGATCTGAGAAATAGATAAATCGTGAGATAATTGAAAGACTGAAATAAAGAAAGTAACAGAACTTAACAGCTACTGTACACTCTACTGTTTCTTTAGTTTTAGTTGCCACTCTACTCAGCGTTTTGCTGACGTGTTACACTCGTTACCTTTCAGGACCAGGTGTTGAGCAGCCAGGGTCAGCGGCTGCAGAGGACGCTGGGCCGAGTAGGGTCCAGTAGAGTTACCACTGTTTCTTGTACCTCTTTTTGTTCCGTTATAGTGAGTAGTTCTTGTTTCCGCTGTACTTTTCTTTACCTACAGTTCATATTTAGTTATGAATGTTGTTCTACTGTTGTGGTGGTATATACTGTAGTAGTTTCCTTCCTTGCTGCTGTATTTTCTTACTATTAGTTATATTCATGTTGAATGTGGTTTATTTTACTGCTCTTTTGGTTACTTCCTCGTTGGTCGACTAGGTCTTGGGATTAGTTGAGTCGGTCCGGTTCTCGTGTCTCGTAAGGGCTCGTGAACCGGGTCGTTACAAGATGGTATCAGAGCAAGGTCGTCCCGAGAAGTGAATCAACTGACTGTAGAATAACCAATTCACATGTTTATAACTAAAGTAGCCACCACAACATATCTCTTGACATGAGCTCTTAGAAGTTTCGTTAGGTACCGTTTGTTTTGACATTTTTCCGTTTTGTTTCGCGTCTCCTTACAGGAGATGCCTCATTGCGGGATTGGTGAGGCAGGCCGCGGGCGCGGCCAAGGACGAGGTCGGCGAGGTGGGAGTACCGTTGCCAACACCCCAGTGGACCAGCCACTACTCCTAGGCGTCCAGGCCCAGGACCTCGCCCGGCTGATACGAAACATTGTACGAGAGGAGCTCCACCCACCGCCCCGAGCACCTCACCCTGGGGTTGCGGAGGGGGAGTCCTCTGTGGGACCACTCGATGGACGCGGCGCTGGACACGGAGGAGGGGATGGGCCGCCGCAGCCCCCACCTTTCTCCGATACTTCCGTGCACGTGGCACCTTCGCCTGGAGGTGCACCAGCACCTCCCCTACAGCGCCACTTCGAGCTTTTCGGGCAGTTCCGGAAGCTGAAGCCCCCCTCCTTCAAGGGGGATGAGGACCCGACCGAGGCAGAGGACTGGCTTGAGCAGCTGGAGAAGATCTTCGACACCCTTCGCCCCTCGGTGGAGTGCCGCGTGGCCTTTGCCACGTACCAGCTGGAGAGTGCGGCACACAGGTGGTGGAGGGCGGTCCGGGGACAGGAGAGGGACGAGCCGACATGGGACCAGTTCGTCACCCTCTTCTGCGAGCAGTACTTTCCCCAGACGTGGCAGGACTAGAGGAGGCGGGAGTTCCGCACTCTCCCGTAAGGGACGATGACCGTGAGCGCGTACCGCACGCGTTTCCTGGAGCTGTCCCGCTTTGCAGCGACAGCGGTAGCTACTGAGGAGGAGCACCTTTGGAGGTTCACCGAGGGGCTCCGGCCTACGATCCGGGGGTACGTCAAACCCCTGAAGCTGCCTACGTTTTCGAGGGTGGTAGAGGCAGCTATGACTTACGAGGAGACCAACCCGTCCGCGCGAGACACCGACGGCGGGCGGAAGAGGCCCTTCCAGCCAGACTTCTCACAGGGTCGGCGAGAACGGAGACACGTGGCATCCGTAGGAGAGCCGTCACGTTTTGCAGGGCCATTAGTGGCTTTTGGGGGCCCTCGACAGGGGCCAGTCGCCAGCACCGGACCCCCGTCTAGCTGATAGCAGGGACCCACTGAGGGCGGGAGTCGGGTTCCCCTCTGTTACCAGTGTGGCCAGCCGGGCCACATCAGGAGGGACTGCCCGTCTAGGGCAGGAGGTCAGCAGATACTCCCCGCGCAGAGCACTGGAGGGCGCATAGGAGGCCGCGGTTCCCAGGCGCGAGGAGGAGGACAGCAGTCGTGAGGAGGGTACCGGCCAGCACCTACCCGTCCGACGCAGAGTGTGGCTGCTTCGTCCACACCTAGAGCTGAGGGGCGTATCAACGCCCTAACACACAGGGATGCCAGAGCTTCGGGATCGGTGGTAGCAGGTATGGTTTCAGTTTCCGACAGACTCGTTTACACACTTTTCGATTCCGACGCTACGCACTCGTTTGTCGCAGCTAGTTTCGCAGTTAGTTTGGACCAGGATTATACACTGTTAGAGAATCCATTCGTAATCAGAGGTCCGAGTGGTCAGCTGTTTGTAGCTGAGGAGGTGTACACGGATTGCGAGGTCAGCGTCGGGGGACATAGCCTGCCAGCTGACCTGATTATGATACAGATGGAGGACTTTGGAGTGATTCTGGGGATGGATTGGCTGTCCGCTTACCACGCCTTGGTGGACTATTTTGAGAGGAAGATCGTCTTCTCCATTCCGGAGTTGCCTTCTTTCGAGTTTCACGGACAGCCAGTGGACGGAGGTTTCAGGTGCATTTCGGCACATCGGGCGGTGAGACTTTTGAGCCAGGGGTGTGAGGGCTTCCTAGCTTGTGTGGTGGCAGAGCCCAGCCCTGTGGCAGACTTCCAGAGCATCTCGGTGGTCAGAGAGTACCTTGACGTGTTTCCAGACGAGTTACCAGGACTACCGCCCGAGCGTGAGATCGAGTTTGAGATCTCACTAGTACCAGGGACCAGCCCCATCTCCACCGCGCCATACAGGATGGCACCGCTTGAGTTGCGAGTGCTCAAGTCTCAGTTGCAGGACCTTCTGGAGAAGGGTTTCGTGAGGCCCAGTGCGTCTCCCTGGGGAGCCCCGGTACTGTTTGTGAAGAAGGATGGGACCTTACGCCTTTGTGTGGACTACTGACAGCTGAATAGGGTCACCATCAAGAACAGATATTCGCTGCCGAGGATCGACGACTTGTTTGACTAGTTGCGGGGTGCCACGGTGTTTTCTAAGATCGGCTTGAGGTCTGGATACCACCAGTTGAGGATCAGGGAGACCGACGTCTCCAAGACAGCTTTCCACACCCAGTACGGACACTACAAGTTTCTGGTCATGCCATTTGGGCTGACCAATGCCCTCGCTGCTTTCATGGACCTGATGAACCGGGTGTTTAGACCGTACTTGGACCAGTTTGTGGTGGTTTTCATAGATGATGTACTCATCTATTCTAGAGATCGGACGCAACACGGACAGCACTTGCAGATGGTTCTGGACACTCTGAGACGACGCCGGCTGTACGCCAAATACAGCAAGTGCGAGTTCTGGTTGAGGGAGGTGACCTTCCTAGGTCATGTGATCTCTGGAGACGGCTTGGCGGTGGACCCAGCCAAGGTCGAGACAGTGCTCAGGTAGGAGAGACCGCGTTTAGTTACTGAGATTCGCAGTTTCCTGGGACTGGTAGGCTACTACAGACGATTCATCAGAGGATTTTCACAGATTGCACGTCCTATGACACAGTTGACCTGGAAGGACGTGCCCTTCGCTTGGACAGACGCCTGTGAGGCGTGTTTTCTGGAGCTGAAGGAGAGGTTGACCTCGGCTCCCGTGCTCACCATCCCTGACAGTAGTGGCGGGTTCGTTGTGTACACGGACGCCTCCTTGCAGGGGTTAGGAGGTGTGCTCATGCAGAGGGGTCACGTTGTCGCTTACGCTTCGCGGCAACTGAAGCCCCATGAGCATACCTACCCTACCCACGACTTAGAGTTGGCAGCTGTTGTCTTCGCGCTGAAGACCTGGAGGCACTACTTGTACGGTGAGACCTTCGAGATTTTCACAGATCACAAAAGCCTCAGATACCTTTTTGATCAGAAGGAGCTCAACATGAGACAGAGACGTTGGTTGGAGCTCCTGAAGGACTACGACTGCAGCATCTCCTACCACTCGGGAAAGGCTAATGTGGTGGCTGACGCCTTGAGCCGTAAGGCGCCCGCACTCTTGTCCAGTCTACAATTACAGAGTTGGAGCCTTTTGGAGGAGGTGGGCAGTTGGCGACCCCTAGAGTTACGAGGGTACTATGGGGCAGTGACGGTGACACGGCAGACTAGGCCAGAGCTGATAGATAGCATCATCACAGGACAGATGGCCGATCCATACTTGCAGTCTTTTCACGACAGAGTGCTGTCAGGAGACCCAGGGGACTTCTCTTTCATAGACCAGGTGCTACGCTTGAGGGGACGGTTGTGCGTTCCCAGAGACGAGGAGCTGTTGAGAGAGCTCCTGACTGAGGCACACGGTTCCAGATTCACCATACATCCCGGAAACATGAAAATGTACCACGACTTGAGACGCGAGTTTTGGTGGAGAGGGATGAAGCGGGATGTGGGTGAGTTCGTGCAGCAGTGCTTAGTGTGCCAACAGGTGAAAGCCGAGCATCAGAGGCCTGCAGGGCCACTTCAGCCGCTTCCAGTGCCAGAGTGGAAGTGGGAGAGCATCACCATGGACTTGGTGGTGGGCTTACCTGTTACCCAGCGGGGACACGACGCAGTCTAGGTAATAGTGGATAGACTGACGAAGATGGCGCTATTCCTGCCGATCCGAGTCACTTTGGGACCAGCACAGTTGGCAGAGAGGTATATCCGTGATGTGGTACGACTACACGGAGTTCCGCGGGAGATCGTATCCGATCGGGATACCCGCTTTACGTCCCAGTTTTGGGCTGAGTTTCAGCAGGCCTTGGGGACGCTGTTGAGGTTTAGTACGGCTTACCACCCTAGACGGACGGACAGTCTGAGCGCACGATACAGATACTTGAGGACCTTTTGCGTGCCTGTGTACTGGACTGGAGGGGCTCTTGGGAGGAGCACCTGCCCCTGGCGGAGTTTGCATACAACAACAGTTATCACTCGAGCATCGGCATGGCTCCCTACGAGGCTCTGTACGGACGGAGGTGTACGGCACCCTTGAGTTGGGTTGAGGTGGGGACCAAGTGGGAGGTTGGCCCCAGGTTGATCCGGCAGAGTCAGGAGGTAGTTGAGCAGATCCACCGACGACTCCGCACTGTCAGGAGCAGACAGAAGAGCTACGCGGATCGAAGACACAGAGAGGTGCAGTTTAAGGTTGGGGACCACGTCTTCCTTCGTGTTTCGCCCATGAAGGGCTTACAGCGGTTTGGGGTGAGAGGGAAGCTCGCGCCGAGGTTTGTGGGGCCCTTTGAGGTCCTGGAGCGGGTTGGACCCGTTGCTTACAGGCTTGCCCTCCCCCCGCAGCTTTCTGGTGTGCACGGCATGTTCCACGTGTCCAACCTTAGGAAGTACGTAGCCGATCCCAGTCACGTACTGAGTCACGAGAGCGTCGAGGTGGGCGACGACCTGACCTACCCCGAGCGGCCAGTGCAGATTCTAGACCGAGCTGTCCGCAGTTTGAGACGGAAGCAAGTACCCCTGGTAAAGGTTTTGTGGAGGACTAGCGATACGAGGAGGCTACCTGGGAGCCTGAGGCGGCAATGCGGGAGCGGTACCCGGAGCTTTTCGCGGGTATGTCTTTTCGGACCGGCTTCGATCCTCTTTGAGTTTGTTATGGTTATTTGGACGTCTTTTCCGCACCCTAGTTAACGCAAGTTTCGGGGACGAAACTTCCTTTGAGTTTGTTATATTGTTATGAACGCGTGCCCCAGACGTATTTTAAGACGTCTGGGAGGTGGGCCAGACGTCGGACCAGACGTCTGGAATCACTTCCAGACGTCGTATAAGACGTCTGGGATCGTTGACAGACGTCTGGAAATCTGTTATCTTTAACACGCGTGGGTCGTCTGTGCGCTTGAGCGCACAGACTGCATATTCGCTTATTCCGTCTGCGGCTGCAGATTCCCCTGCCGCGCTCCTTCTCTCTCCTCCTCGCGCGGCCTTAAAAGGCCACGCGCTCTTCCGTCACCACCGCCTCCTTCCTCTTCTCCTTCAGCCAGTGAGCGCGAGAGCGAGCGTGAGGTTGTAGCGGCAGCGGCGGCCGCAGTGAGCGCGGAGGAGGTGCTGCGTGCGAGAGCGGCGCTCAGCCGTGAGGGCGAGCTCGCCGGGGCTGCCAAGGCCGGCCGGCGGGGAGCGCAGCGGGCGCAGGGCGACGCGGGGGGGACTGCTGCAGTCCGAGCAGCAGGCGCACGAGGTGCGACAAGGCGCGGCGTCGCGAGCGGAGGGCGAGTCGCGGCCTGATTCTGGAAACATTTCTAGAATCAGACGTCTGGGCTGATAGCCAGACGGCGGGGGCGACGTCTGGAAGACCATCCAGATGTCTGAAAGGTGAGTTCTTCGTCTTCTTCCATCCTGTTGACTGACCGTACTGAGAGAGAGAGTTGGGTGCGCGCAGGCTCGGTGATTCGCCATCCAACGCGAATCAGACGTCTGGCTGTAGTACCAGACGGCGAGAGCGACCTCCAGACGTCCGGGGTGACCATCGGACGTCTGGGAACTAGGCCAGACGTCCCCGCAGGCTTCTGGACGTCTGAAAAATCATGCAGAACAAGGTAATTCTCTGATCCACTTTTTAAGACGTCTGGAAGAAGTTCCAGACGTCTGATTTTGCACAGTGTCGTCGTTTTCGACCCGTTGAGGGCCCGTTAGGGTTCCGTTTTCCGCGTTTCGAGTTGCGTTCTTTCCGGAATTAAATCCTCTACCCGTCTACAGTAGCTATACACCATTCTGAGACACTCCTTGTGTTTGATCCTTGTGATAGGACCTCGTTCTGTTGCAGTCTTGGGGGTCACGGAGGCACGCGGGATTCCCGATCACGCCCCCATTACTCCCGTCGTACCTGGTAGAGTGGCTTTTAAGTATAGCCTGTTAAATTATGGAATCATAAATAGAACCTAGGACATTGCATGAATCCTAGGAATGAAAAACAGATTGAATGATAGATCCTAGGTGTTGCATGAATCCTAGGGCTGAAAAACTAGATTGTATGATAGATTCTAGGATACGGCATGAATCCTAAGACGGGAAAACTAGTAGAACAGATGAATACTGCAGTCTTGGAAAAATGGAAAGGAACAAATAGCTGCCTGTAATTGAATTAACAGCTGCCTGTTGAATAAATAAATGTGTTTGAGAACATGGATTGTGATAACGTGAAACTGGAAGGTGAAACTTAGACGTTCTGAGCTGGAACCCTACGGGGAAGTAGGAGTAGAACTCCTGGAAAGTGAATGGAATAGAATTGGGGAAGTGAGCTGGCCCTTGAGTACGGAGTACCAAGGAGAGCGACTGTCCCCCCTGTTTAGTGCAGAGCGGAGCCAGCCGCCCCAGGGACTCGGGGTTACGATTGGCCACTCTGTACCGACTTGCTGGCCCTCATGTACGTAGTACCGAGGAGAGCTACTAGTGTAGGGAGGTACTAGCTACCCCACGGGCCCCAGGGTTCTGCTAGCCTCCCACACCGACTTGTTAGGCTCACTGGGGCAAACCAGGGTAGTCAGGCGAGGGTGCGCGGACTGTGGAGGGGCAAGGCCCCTGTTTGGTTACTGTGGAGGGGTCGGACCCCTGTTACTGAGAGGGCTCTGCCCTGTACTGGTTCCATGCTGTGCTTTGGGCGCACCCGTTAACGGAAACGACTGATCGCGTGCCAGTGCGGGTTAGCTACCCGTGCGTTTACCGCGCGTGCCGTAGTCACCGTTACGTCTGTCAGTGACCTTGGGGTGGTTGACTGAGAGTAGGATCACCACGGGGGACTCTCCCGGCCAGGAGAGCACCACGTGCTACTTCTACTGTTCGGAAAAGACTGCAATCAAGATCGTTCCCACGAGGAACATTCGAGATCAAGTGAAAGATCTGAGAAATAGATAAATCGTGAGATAATTGAAAGACTGAAATAAAGAAAGTAACAGAACTTAACAGCTACTGTACACTCTATTGTTTCTTTAGTTTTAGTTGCCACTCTACTTAGCATTTTGCTGACGTGTTACACTCGTTACCTTTCAGGACCAGGTGTTGAGCAGCCAGGGTCAGTGGCTGCAGAGGACACTGGGCCGAGTAGGGTCCAGTAGAGTTACCACTGTTTCTTGTACCTCTTTTTGTTTCATTATAGTGAGTAGCTCTTGTTTCCGCTGTACTTTTCTTTACCTGCAATTCATATTTAGTTATGAATGTTGTTCTACTGTTGTGGTGGTATATACTGTAGTAGTTTCTTTCCTTGCTGCTGTATTTTCTTACTGTTAGTTATATTCATGTTGAATGTAGTTTATTTTACTGCTCTTTTGGTTACTTCCTCGTTGGACGACTAGGTCTTAGGATTAGTTGAGTCGGTCCGGTTCTCGTGTCTCGTAGGAGCTCGGGAACTGGGTCGTTACAGATGGGAACTACCTGACAATGGGGTTTCATCATTGTAACGACTCGAGTTTCGCTAAGCGAAAAAACCCGGGTTGCCGGATGCTCACAACTAGCACAAATCACTTATAAGATTGCAGTCACCTAACATATCATCGTAAAATATAAACATAGCTAAACAAACTAATCATATTGCATCAATTAAACGAACAGAATTTTTATACTTGACCAGAGGTTTCTTGTAGTATATAGGTCAAAGAGATGTACAACAGAAATTATCTTGCGAACTGCCACAATATACCTGAGTATGGAAGTCAAAAACATGTTAGTAAAAATCGAGTAGAGTATAACAACTAGACAAGTAACAATAATAACAAAAGTACAAGAAGAGGGGCACATGCAAAAAGTTCATCCATTTACAATTTACTTCATATCTAGTTACATTTATGTAATTTGCCCATATTATTATAGTTCTCAATTCGTCAATCGACGTCTTGGTCACAAGACGAACTCGTGTAACTTCTTGTAATGCAAGACCGATAAAAGCTATCCTCCTACTTAGGAGGACTGCTTATACCCATCGAGTCGCCACACTCCATCACCCTGGGGTCATTACAGAAAAGGGTGGCGGCTACGTCGTGTAGTGTGAACATGTACAAGCGTTATGTACGCTGAACCACAAACAGGCAATGACCCACCCACCGGCCTAGAAAAATCACTCCAAACCTCAAGCCCTACATCCCATTATCTCAGTTGGTTGCTAAGCCTAACCAAAGAGTCGTAGGGAGGCTAGCAACTCCCTAAACCTGCCCCTGAAATCGATTTGAAAGATCAAAGCTATAGACAAAATCTAATGAGTAGCAGGGCTAAAACAAGTTATCTAATCCTTTTAATTCTCGACATATCCATCGTATTAATTATATAACCAATTCCAGATAACTATATCTCTTACTTTCATCAAATCAGAATATCCTTAGTAATTTTATATTACTAATTCAAGGATTAACAATTATCCTCATTATCTTTCAACCTATCCATTTACAGGTAGTTTTCAGTTCATGATAGTGGTCCCATATTATTCGTCTAATAAAGAACACCATGGAACTTATTTTATGGATAACGAATGTTATTTTATACATGCGATAACAAGGTACACGTAATTATTAATCCTTAATTCTTTTCACAATACTTTCATTAACGTACCCATAGATTGGGACAAACACTAGAGGATTCCAAACTCAGCAAAAAGGAGAATTACATGCCACTCAAGGCGGTACAGATAAAAAATTGCACAAATCGGGTCCACAAATACTCGAAAATCGGACAGAATCGAGAGAAGGATAGACTACTCTACCTAACATCACTAGAGGGACACGGTGACTCTGAACCATGTGCACAGAACCTGGGGGTAGTCTCCATGCCTACCTTAAAATCCATGCCCACACTAGGGCAAGACTTAATTCATACAGACCAAAAATAGGGTCGGAAACACGTAGTCACATTTTTGATTTTTCACCAAGGAAAGAATAATAAAAAATGAAAATAAACTATACTAAGGTGTAGTATGTGTCGATATGATTCCAACAGTACCTTATTTGTTGAATTTCGAGGTTGGTAAAGTCTTGAATTGCTCAAAACAACGTGAAGGGGGTCCTGAACCAACCGGTTCAGTTAGACCTATCACCAGCTAATGAGCTGAGACTCATCATAGCTAAATCGCCTAAGTTAAGCTATAAATGAGGTTAAACACTATCAAATTAACGCATAAAAAAGGTTAAGTGTGGGAAAGAGAGAAAAAGACCTAAAACATGAATTTTGTGCTAAAAATGCATAATTAGGTCATTAAATGAGATATTCTTTTAAATAAGGTTAAATGGTCATCCAAGTGCAAATTAAACACACAAATGAGCTCAAAATTCCAAATCAAAAGTGTAATTAGCTTCCTAAATGTTTAATTAAGCTTCTATAAAAACTTGGGTGCATTTGGACATCATTAGGACCTTGCAATTAAGGATTTACATTTAGGTCCTTAGTACATCACATTTCATCCTTAGAAAACTAACCAAGGACCTATTCGTAGGATGCAGGGACCTTTTTGCAAGCCTTTAAGGATCTCTCAGTAACCATTCACAATCACTTATGGGCTTGCTTGCACTTTTTCTACCCCTTCGCTGAGGGGTGTTCCTGTAAAATCACCAATAGAACCTAGCCACCACCTGTAGCCACACGTGCCTTGTAGCACGCGAAGAACATGAGCCACCCTGGCCATCGATCCTCCCTTACCTCTTGATCTATAGCTCGATTTGATTCAAAGTTTCGCGTGAATCGATGCGTGTGGTCACCACTACTCCCAGATCCCATCTAATGGCCACCTTTTTATTTAAATCCCCATACGTGCCTCCCCTCTCATCCTCACCACCAAAGCCACTAGCACCTAATCTCACCATTGCAGTGAGGAGAATCACTCCCTCACGCTACTTAAGCACCTTCACTGCCTCGCGCCCAAGGGATCACTCCCTTCTACACCTCTCGAGTTGATCGTTCATCCACTCCAGCTCTTCTCCTCACACTATCTCAGATTCACTGCCACCGGCGGTGAAGCTCCACTTCTTCTCCGACTCTCCTTGCTGCTAAGGACCTTATAGCACCTGAGGGTGACCCAGAACTCCATTAGCGAGTTTTCCCTCCGCTGGAGTACCTCCTCTCAGCATTCTTCCTCTCCATCCACCAGGTGGAGATCCAAAGGTCCCATTCCTTTGATTAGATTAGGCTTTACTATTTTCTAGAGTACTTGTAGTGATAATTAGAGTAGTTTAGAAGTAGAAATTAGACGTAGACTCACTCTGATCTGATTGTGTGATTGCAGTTAGCTTAGAGTAGAGTAGTGTAGAATCCACTCAATCTACCTCCTTTGATCACTTCAGATCAGAGGAGATGATTTCATCCCCCACTGATCATTGATTCCCCCTCCTCATGTTTGCACTTCGCATTTTGATTTCCCTCAATTTCTATTTTGCAATTGACCCATCCATTAGAGTCAAACCCTCATCTCATTGCTCTCAAGCTTTGAGATGAGGATTTGTGCTCAAATCCATCTAGAGGTCTCCCATCCATCTCAGATTTTCCACAAAGACCCCTGATCTGATTTTGAAAAGAATTGATTTGCTTGATTTGATTTTAGGATGGATTTCAAAGCAAGATCGCAAGATTTTGGTCAAATTGGGTTTTCAAGGATCTTTGATCAAGTGGGTTGATATATTTTTGTTTAATTCAGACCTTGGTTGTGAGTTTGAGATGTCCTGATGATACACTCTTCCTCAAATGATCTAGGATTGAATTGGTTATGAGTCGAGACTTTGATGGCTTTTAATGGGAGGTAGAACCGAGGATAATTCACTTTATTGATTTGAGGCTCTACCCATAATTTTTCTATTGTTTTGACTGAGATTTTGATTTCTTACCTAGGGAATTCTTAATATCCCTTAAGGTTTTAACATATTTAGGATTCAAGTTGGATTTATTGGACTGATTCTAACATCTCCTTCATGCTCTCTATGGCATTAGGAAGATGTTAAATCAGCAGTTTTTCCCTCTGATTTGAAAGAAAAATGTTCACAAGGATTTTTTTTGATGCATAGTTTAACAACCGAGAATGATTTCAATGTTATTTTCAGACCTTGTCAGATTTTTAAAAGGTTTTCTATTTTGTGTTTTGAATCCTAGTCTATCATATTAAAATGATGCATTAGAAGCTACATTCCAATTAAATTCCAGCAAATTATTCCCTGATTTGAACATTATATATCCCTGATCAGGCTCTCTCAAGTCTAATATGGGATAAGTGTACTAAATTAAGGAATTAATCTGCTAAGTTGGAAGTCCTGAACCTGCTGCAGATTGTTTCTTTGATTTCTGGATATACTGCAGTGGGAATTTGAGTTATGTTAAGATGTCTGGCTTGAGTGAAGGACGTTTGGAGCAGTTCCCTGAGCAGCTGTGTGTTAATAGCTGCTGTTGCTGTGGCTGCTTGATTTCAGTAGTTGTAAGTGTTGGTGCTATGGATTAGATAGGCAGTAAGCTTAGGTTTTAGCTATTTAAAATGGATGACATATTTTTAATATGTGCATTAGTTTGTAACAAGCATTCCTATTTTGAAATTGATCTTAAAATTACATTTAGATTGATTGTAATATTTCTTAATCATCTATTGTCAGCTACACTCAGTGCCTAATTGTCTAAAATGAAAAATTAATGTCAAAGTTAACTAAAAATCATGTTTAAGTGCGTGAAAACCTTCTATTTTTCTTGCTGGATGTATCTGAATGTTTGCATTGCATTTCCAGCCTTTAGAGTAGGATTTTAGGCCTTGAGTTCACACTTGAAACCCCCTTTTAGGCTTAGATTGTGCTGACTTTGTAATTAAATAAAAATACTTTAAAAAATCAAAAAATAAAATAAACCTATCTTAGTGAAGATTAGGTAAATTTTTAAACATGCTATGTTTCAAGGTATTTTGAACATTCGGCTTGGTAGAACATACCAGCCGACAGTTCAGTCTACCTTAAAACTCAATAAAGGACTCTAAACCAAAAATCCCAAAAACACTCCCTCTTTCTCATCTTTCTCTTTCTTTCTCATCCCCTACCTCTATAAAATATATAAAACCCTTAAAAAGAAGAAACACCCCAAAATACACAAAAATACTATGTATAGTAAGTATATACATGTAAATATAAGCATATAATAAGTCATACCTGTATATAATGTAAAATAGAGGTATAATAGGTATATATAACTTATATATTTATTAAATAATGTAAATTAAATATTTAAGATCATATAAACTATATATAACTTAATTATATAACTATTTATTATTTATACCAACTTACAAGTAATATAACTTAAGTAAATATATAAAACCTTGTATATAAATGTAATTACTAATTATATTGTATATACATATCTATATATGTATTATGTAAATTATGAACCCTATAGTATAATTTAATTACGTATATATAATAAATAATGAATTTATTAAGTTACTGACTAAGTTATTAAATTAAATAAAAATAAATTAGTAATTTAAGTTATAACTGAACTAACGTATATTGTACATTTATATAATTGTATTTTAAGTAAATTAAGCTAATTTAACTATATTTATAATATATTATGTTATTTATAACTTAAATTATACTTGTACACCCTGAATTCACCTATTTAAATGAAAATAAATTAAAATGAACTTGTAAAATAAAATAAAAGTTTGTAATAAATACTTTAATATGTATATTAATACTGTACAAGGTCAATTAGACCATTAATTAACTAATTTATACGTTAATTAAGAAATAAACCATGAAATCAGGATGTATATTTACGAACTTTAGCTAATTTATTTATGTAGTAAATATAATTATTTTTGTAAATAAATCATATAATTATATAGCCCAATATAAGGGCTTTCCAACTATATATTTTAATTTAAAATTAGATTGAAATTGGGCCCTTAAATCAAGGGCCAAACATTGCAAATTAGACTTACGCGCTGAGATTTCAGCATTGAGAAGGTGCTGGAATAGCGGCGCATCGTGAGTGGCAGGCTGCACGGAGTGCTTTAAGTTGTTTTCCTTCCTATCCCTCTCTAGTCGTCACGGGCCTTGGGTGCCCGAAACCCATTACCCCTTATACCCTTCGCGCATATGGCATATGGCATTGGTTTGTGATTGTGTACGGTGTGTGGCTGGGAGGCTAGCACTGTGCATGGGCTTGAATGAGCCCATTAATGAGCTTGAACCGGAATTGAGGTTAATTAACGAATCAGGGTGGCCTTAGAAGAGGTCTGGTCCCACCCGAAAGGGTGCTGTGTATCCATTCAAAAGGTCGCCCGTTAATTAGAAACCTAATTTTTTTAAAGTGAGGGTTATTAAGGGGTTAATTAAGAGAAAAAAGGGCACCGTGCAGATTAAGTGTGAGAGAAGAAGAGAGAATGAGAGAGCCTTAAGCTAAGAAGAATAGAAGAGAAAGAAGAAGAATGACCGTAGAAATGTATGTGTATATACAAGTCTATATGGTATACTGTAAATATGTATAATATGTATACGTAGTATAAGTAATGTTTGAGCTATATATGTACGTAAATAACAGTATAGCTTTAGTAACAGACTAATCCGTCACTGTAGATAGAATAGGTGTCACTATAGACCTAGTTTTTCCCTTAGCTTATGTACATATTTTTTCTTAAGGTTTAGCAATGTTTATATATGTTGCTGTACATACTATATATGTTACTGTATATGTTAATATATTAAGTTAAGTTAGTATAGTATATATTATTACTTATTATTGTATATATATGTAAGTATTGTTAATATAAGTATAAATAGATAGTATATAGTACTTAATTATAGCATTTGATGCTTGTTTGTATATATCTATTTGCAAGCATTTTAGTTCATTTTGTTGTACATAATTGAGTTATTATGTCATTCATTGATCATTCATTAATTAATTAATTCATAATTGTACATAAAACCAATCCTTTTGGAATTAAAGAATAATATTGGACTTAGAGAGTGATGTATATCAATAACTGCCTCTCAGTGAACGACCTGGAATAAACCAGTAAAAATTATGCAATTAAATAAAATTGACGCGATAATAGTTTGTATTTGTGGCATATACTACCACAACGATGATTTTTATACGAACCGTGATTGATCGCTTCACCAGCCCACACAAGTCGTGCACGTGACACGTGTTGACGTGTGATTCGCCAATCCACATTCCCGCATATCAGCTTGCTGCGCCTCATCCCATGCCGCTGGATCGCCATGAGCAGCAATCAGACCCACGCACACTTCTTTTCCTTGTGTGAATGCGCGCCTGAGGCACTACTTCGGTTGGTATGTGGCGACAATCCATGCCAAACCGCTAATCGCGGTGGATTTGCAAGCGAAAAGGTTTGGATTTTGGAAAACCCGTTGTTGTAGTTCGATTCGTGAGAAAATCCGTCAATTAGATAAAATTTATAACCGAAACTCGAAATGTGAGTCCCGGGTCGAACACGGGGAGGCGAACGTTTGGTTTTGTGAAATCCAAGTTTCACTTTATTTCTTTTTTTGTCATTTTTATCTTTTATAAATTTTTCTGGAATTTTTTAGAAAGCAAGAGATCAGATAGACAATTGCTTATCTAACTAATCTACTTACAAAATATAAGAGAGAGAGAATCACATATATTTTGAATCAAACGTTTGCTAAAACTAAGAAAGTAGGAAAGATTACACTACGAAAGCAATAAAGATAGAAAGAGGTGAAAGAATCCCCCTCGATGGTCGCTCGGAGGATGACTCACTCCAACATTGCCTGGAGGAAGGTGGTGAGGAGCAGGACGAAGGAGGACGTAGCCGGAGGACAGAGGATGGAGCAGGACGGCATTGCGGCGGGGATCTTCTTCCCGAAGGGTGGTGAGAGGATGGCCACAAGATGCTCCATGAATAGGGATGAGAGGTGGGAAAACTATTGTCTTTTCTACTCTAGAGGAGCATCCCAGGCTTGGGACAAGATCTTTCTAGAGCCTTGGAGGTGGTGAGAGGAAGAAAGGAAGAGATGGTTTGGAATGGAGGAGGGGTAGGTCCTTTTATAGTGGAGAGGCAAAATCGTCCATGGGCAATTAATGACGATTATAATCGTTGCCGAAGATCTGCCCAACTGTCACTGAAGATTCGCGCCCTTCAATTCCTTTGCTGGTGGTGCATAGCACAGGCCATTAGTGACAGCTACAAGCGTCACTAAAGGCTCGCCCAACTGTCACTGAAGATTTGTGTCCTTCAGTTGCACCATGCTCAATTAGCCAATTGGGGAGGCTACGGGGATTCAAACCTGCACCCCTCCGTTAAGAGCCTACGCCTCTACTATTGCGCCAAATCGTTCGGATGGTCGCATGGATGTCTTAAGGCGTGCGGTGGAGGAGAGCTCTCAGCCGTTGGATCAAGATCCAACGTCTAAGAATTGATGATGAAGATGGTGAGGGGGCACCTCCCAGTTGTTGTTGGCTGGTGTTAGGTGGCCTAGATGGCACCGTGTGGCGCCATCTGGGCGGTCCATCTTCTTCTTTTTGTAGAGGGTGCTACGGAGCTCTAATCGAGATGATTCCCACGTTGCCGGACTGCGATCGTCACTCCGGATCCATCCGTATGGTTAGATTTTTCATCAGAAGCCTGTATGGATGTTGCATTTTCCCTGGCCATTAATCTTCCTCGGACTTCATATGATGCTACAGGACTCCAATCTAGACGATTTCGGAGGCGTTAGACTCCGATCATTGTCCTGATCAAAATTGTACGGTCTGATTGTCCATTCGAGGCCCTAAAATACTTCTTCTCTCCTGACCATAAAAAGAACCTAATTAACCTAAAATATATACTACTCTAAATGCAGAATGATGCATGCTATGCAATATTTATAACATGAAATGCAAATCTAAGCCTAGGAACATGCATGATTAGGCATTTTAACCTAAATAAATGTGTCTATATCATACCCCCGTGCCTATCGTTTGCTAATCCCTAGCAAAATTAAACTACATGCTATGTATAAAAATAGAATTAGGACTTGGTTGCTTAGGCCTAAGTTGTTTGTTAACAATAGAAAATTTCATCTAAGGTCCTAAACTACGAAGACTCAACGGTACCTGGGTGTCTAGTAGAATGTAGCCCGCCCAAGTCCTCGCGTTGTTTGAAAAGGGAAGATACATTTTTTTTGTTTTTTCTTCTTTTCTAATTTTTTGGACTTTTGGAGTTTGAGAGTTTCGGAATAACCTTTTATGGCTACCCGACCCGCCGAAGACTTGAAAAGGACTCTAAGTGCTAAGCATCCAGTGAAAAGAGTGAAAAACTCACTAAGAGGCCGTTAAAATGGACTTCGGGTTTCTACGACCCTAGGTGACCTTGCCTAGAGGTTTATCTTTTTGAACGATAGCTTTCTCCCTACTTTTATTTATGGGGTCAACACAAGGGCGAACTCGGTGTATATCTCCTCAATTTATTCTACTTCCCCGCTTCTTCACTAAGTGTTTTGGGAATTATTGTGTATTTTTGTGAGCTGGGCTTTGGACAATCGACCAATGGGCTGTTACCCATGGCAACTTGCCAGCCATACTCGTGCGATGAAGTGTGGTTTTATTTGTTTATTTTTTCATTTTATCCTTTTTCTATTCTTTTTTTTTCTTTTCTTTATTTTTATTTTTTTAAGTAGGTGGCTTCCCTAATCTAAGATTTACCTAAAGGCAGTATGAAGAAAATGATCTTGTGGTTGGGCTCTAGACAACCGACCAATGAGCTATTACCACCGACAACTTACTAGCCATACCACCCTAGACGGTTCATTAGCTACCCAATTTCCGAAGAAACCGTCAAAAAGTGAGTTATTGCAAAAAGTGTGTAGATGCTTAGGCTTAAAGTCCCCTTAAATCAGAGGGCAGGTTGATAAGTCGTATACTTATCACCTCAATTTATTGACCAGTTTAAAAAAGAATTACTTGGCGAGGACTCGAGACTAAGTCCACATTCGAGTGGACACACAGGCTAATTAAGCCTGGAGACCTGAAGAGTCTAAGTGTCTAGGTCCTATCATATCATTTCCTAAAGTTAATAACTTCCAAAAGCCTAAGTTCTCTTCTCCTAATTTATTTTTGTCTTTTTGAATTTTCAATTTTTTTTAAAAAGAAAATAAAAGAAATTCTACAGAACCAATGAAATAATTTCAGGATTAAGTACCCATCCCCCATGCCTAAATGATGCAATGTCCTCATTGTAAAAATAAAGACATGAAAAGGGTGGAGTAAACAGAATATCACTTGAATAACGTGAAAATACGGTCAGCTCCACAGAGAACGTGGAATATAAACATGTGCTAAATTTAATACCTTCAGCTAGGCATAACATACATACAAGGAAGAAATTGCGAATTCACAAGTGTGGGTCAGAATCAAAATCAAAAGATTAATCCTCAGACCCACCAGTAGAAGATGTCCACAGACGTGGACCAGATTATGATGGAGACCCATGTCCCAGGGTCGAGTGGTTTTTAGGTTTTGGATGAAAATCACCTAGAACCGAAAGTTGTTAAGCTTGCAGGGCCGGGCTTGTGGTTTTGTGGTGTGTAACTCAAGACCAAAGTGTCGGACAATGGGTAAAGATGGTTTAATAGGTGCGGATGTCCACTTAATGTTCAGCTTAGAAAAATAATCTGTTATTTCGAGCTTAGGTTGCACGTGAAAGATATCGTAAGGGTCCTGGTAGAAAGTAGGTGATTTTAGGTTAACAGGAACCCTTAAATCCAAATTTGTTTTTCCCTCAGAATTAACCTCCCAAATTTTCATTTCAACATTTCTATCCTCCAACATCAAGTGCTTAGGCTCCGGGACTTCTAGCATATCGTTTACCCCATAAGATTTACCTAAGTCCAACAATTGTGGCTGAATCAGGATTGACTTGGGTCTGGTGATTTCAAAAATATCATCATTCAATTCTTTAGGGTGTGGTTGAGGAATGGGGCTATTTTGAATCATCAAGATTTGAATCGTCTAGGTTAGCCCCAACATGATCATACTCTTCAATGATTGGGCTATCAAATGGTTCATCAGATTCCTCAAGCTCGTTTGTCTCACTAAAATCATCTTCCTTACGCTCAAGTGAGACTTCACTAAGAGATTCTTCACCCTCAGAGTCAAAGAATTCATGATCCTCATTTATATATGTCTCAAAATCGATTGTCATTTCCCGGTTCAAAGTGACATATTTTTTTCATTCCTTAGCTCTGAGATCTCGGGTGAGAAACTCGGTTCATCCTCAATGGGTTGCTCTAGACCAACCTGATCATCTCCAATCTCAGAATATGTATCCCCCCTGACAGGTGCCTGAGCGGGTTTTGACATTAGCTCTCCTGAAGGGGGTTCATCTTGAGAATCATCCTAAGATTTGACTAGACCAACCACAAATTTCATCCTCAACCTCGATAATTTCCCAAGAAGAAACTCACCCAGGTCTTTATCCCTAACATTTTGGAGCAAATCTAATAGAGAACTATTTAGTTCATCAATCATTTTGATCATAGGCTCCAATGCTTCAATGCATGGTGTTGGCTGAGCTTCTAAAGATTGTATAGTGTTCCTCAAATTAGCCAACACCCTATCCTGGATCTGGTTCACCTGAATCGACTGGTTCGGTTTAGGGTTGGCTGGGTTCAGGTTAAATCTAGGGGAGTCAAGATATTGAGGTTCTTGGGTCCCTCCCTTATTGTAGGTCATCTCGAGTTGTTCAAAAAATGGAGGTGACTTATATTCAGTGGAATACTAGGGAGGGTAGATGTTATAATCATCATATCTTTCCTGATTGTAGATCAAGTTGGTTTGATCATCAAAGGATCAAGATCTATAATCATTGTAGCTCTGGGAAGGATAGTAATCATAGTCTTGTTGTCCAGGGTTAGGCCCTGGACATTGAGGTCTATATTCATATCCCCAATCAAAGTTATCCCGACTAGTGGATGGGTAATTACAGGTCAAGTCGAGATAGTAATCATCTTGAGGATAAGTGGTAGTAGTAGGATAGGATTGAAAATGTATGAAAGATGTGGAAGGATACATGGTTGAGTAGGAGGGAAATCAGAAGAGAGAAAGGTGCCCTGCAGTACAAGCAATCAACCCTGTCCTTAGGAGGGTTAGCCTAAAGACCTACAGACTCCCAAGGCCAGTCTTGAGATTATAAAAGATTTGGTCTACTTCTATCCAATCAATCCAACCAGTTAGAGGGAGAGGCTGGGGAGAAGGTTCTTCCGTTAGCTTGCGCCTTCGGTTCCTAGTGTACCCCCCAGCCGTGGTCGTTTGACGCTACTCCCCTAGCTAGACATCAGATGGACTAGCAGAAGCAGATTAATCGAAAAAAATCTCACTCCGAGCCCTAAAGAGCGAATCAATCCTTAAGGTCAGCGTCTACTCAGTTTTAATTAGGCTTGGGATGATTGTGCTCTTGGAATGTGATGGGCCCTTTAGATGGGTTATGCCCTTAATGATCAATTCAAATGTGTGTGCATGCACAACCAGGGTTTACAAACAAGGTTATTTGATGATATGTCTTTTAGGGTTTAACTTTGTTTAGTAGCTTTTAGGGTTTAATCTTAGGTGTATTCAATCAAGTTCAAGAGAACACTCTAAGTTTTGAAAGTACTGGTAATGATATATTCCTTTAGAAATCAGAAAAAAAATGTGGAGTGCTTAGTTCAGCCCTAAAAATCAACCCTAAGTAGCAAGCTACAGATGAATCACTTTTATCTTAAGTGGTGTGGCCCAAACAGTTCAATCAATTGACCTGTTGCACCACTTGATTAAGGCACACAGATGTTTAACCAATTCAGATTTCTACTCACCTATGTGTATTGAGTTAAAGGCTACCGGGTCCACAAGTCAGATCTCGATTAAGTAGTAGAATCAAAGTGGAATGGTGCACCTTAAGTCAAAAGTTGTGGGTGTTTAATGTGTGTCACTTTCAGTAAATCCCACAAGAGAAGAGTTTTCTTTTTATATATGCGGGGATGAGATGGGTGGAGGTGGTAAACAAATAACCAGATTTATCCTAGGGTTTATAAAAAACACCTAAGTTGATTTGGGTTTGAGTTATTAGTGTGGTGAAATGAAATCTAGGGTAAAATGATCGTTTCTTACCTCAACTCAGTTAATTAAGTTAATTTTACTTAATTAAGAGTAGAGAAAAGTCACTTAGGTTAACTCGAAGTTGTGTCGATTAGTAGTATAGGGTCGAATTAACCTAACATTTTAGAACATTTTTACTGGTTGAGTCCAGGTCGTTCGCTGGGAGGTATAATTCATTCTAAATTCACTAGTTATCTTTTATTTTTCTTTATAAGTATATGAGGTAAATCTAAGTTAATTATGAAAGCATGAATTTTACCAAAAATTTGATTAAAATGAAATGACATGCAAAATCCCATAAGAATTCTCATTTTGAATATTTAAAACCATGTAAATTCTCTATTTATTTCAAATGATTTAAGGCAAAGAAGAGTTTATTTAATCAATATATGCCTTAATAGAACAA
The DNA here is from genome assembly GCA_037157565.1 of Thalassia testudinum. Taxonomy (NCBI): domain Eukaryota; kingdom Viridiplantae; phylum Streptophyta; class Magnoliopsida; order Alismatales; family Hydrocharitaceae; genus Thalassia; species Thalassia testudinum. The sequence continues at coordinate 13,892,148 of JAZHRO010000065.1, read as the reverse complement.
TTAAGAGCAAAAAGAAATTAAAATCTAACAAGAAAAATTAACTTCTTTTGCTTATTCTTCAGCCTCTCTTCTTCTCTTTATCTTCTTTTCTTTAATTTCTTAATCCTTTGTTCTTTCTTTCTTTCTCTTTCTATTCTCCTCTTATTATGCTTCTGTTCCTGCCCTTCTCTTCTGCTCCTGCCCTTCTTCTTCTTCTTTTTCCTTAGCCTTCTTTCCTTACCCTTTCTTTCTCTTTCTATCTAACCCTTTCTCTTAACCTTCTGAGTCTTGGCCTTCAACACTTAGCCTTAAGCTTCTGAACCTTTCTTCCTTTAGCACTTCTTACTGAGCCGAACTGGTTTTTTTTCTTCTTCAACCAAAAATTAGTTTTTTTTATTTGTGGCTCAGACTTTTCGGGGATATGCAGCACCCTTTCCAGGGCGGGACTAGACCCTACTAAGTCCTCGCCTGGTTCAATTATGGTTCGATTTATTTTTGGTTCAGAGTTTCAAGCCAACCGGCTCAACGCCTCCCAGGCCTCGCCCCCCCAGGGCCACACATCCACACGCCACACAGGCGCACACTTGCAAGCACATACGTGCCCACACACACACACACACTCATGCTCAAGTTCATTCAGTAACCGTGCACCGAGCGCTGATGACTGAGAAGCCCCCTGCACAAATTCCTTTTGTACTAAGGCGCCCGCTCGTCACTTGCCGATGTGGGACTATCCTAGCCCCTTCCAGAGTGAACTTCAGATGACGATATCTCCTAGCTCAGAGCTCCAATTCAAGCAAACAAAAGCTTGTTAGAAAACTCTTGAGTTGCTCTACAGGATTGTGCTATCAATTTAAAGTGAATGGGAGGTTTTCCTCTTCGATTTGAAGGGTGAATCTACAGGTCTTCTACGGTGAAAAATAGCCTGGAAATGGTTTTCCTTATTCAAAGTGCTCAGACTGGACTTTCTCTCTCAATTTAGGTTCTAAATAGTTTCTACAGGTAATTCCGCAGCTTCAGGTGTGGGTTTCAAGCTCTCAAAAGCTTTAGGAAATGCAGAGAAGCTCAAAGCTTCTCTAAAAGCTTCAGGGAGTGAAATCAAACATAAGAATGGCCTAACAGACATTTCAAGTCGTGATTAATCGATTGAAACAGATTTTGGAGGTTGTTATCAACACATCTGGGTAGAAATTGCAAGCGAATCTCATCCAAAATCCATTGCCAATAGTTTGGGTTCAAAAACAACCCAAACTGGTAGTAATTGAAATCCAAATGAATTAACCAACAAAGCTCATCCAATTCACTTAAAAATCATTCAAATAAATCTCAGAATCAATTCAAGGTCATCAATTAGTCTGATTAATCTTAGAATCAAAGCATCAGACTCAGGCTTGACTAGAAAGCTTCCAGCTTTGACTTTCTGTTCTAAACCTTTTCTAAAGAAATTAACACCTAAAATCTCTTCTTCTCAATCTCAGAAACCTTCTCAGACCCTTAGATAGGTGTTTGAACTTAGGATTTTAGGGTTTCAGGCTTGTCTCCTGAACTCTTAAAGTGGTTTGTTCGTCAGAGTGAATCAAAGGTTGTTATAGAGATTTGAGGGCAGAAATAACTTCAATGCATTGCACTGAAGCTTCTAGATCCTTTAAATGCAACCTAAAGTTTCCTATCAGACTTCTCCAACTCTGTCGGAGTTGGAGAAGAGGAATCCCTAACTACAACTCCAGTCATCAAAAGTTCAATTAAATGACCTTAAAATAATTAGTAATCCATATTTCATCGATCTGGAGTTTCTCATCAAATTCTATAGGCGAAAGAACATTTTTGATTCGCCGGAGCTCGTCGGAGCTTCGGTGAGTCCAAAAAAAGTGAAAGTTGTGCACAGAAAGAAAAAGTGTGCCATTGTTGACTTGAAAAGATTCCTGAGGTCACAAGGAACCTCAGGATCACATTAAATTCTCCATTTGCTCATTAGAATTAAGATTTATCAGTGAATTTGATTCTTGAAGTGTTTGAGTTATTTAAAGCTCAGGACTTGTTTTCCCACTCAATTGAGTGGTCAAAACAAGTCACTAGTAATTTGCGATCATAAATATATAGTTAATTAAAGGTTTTAGCTACTCTTGAGCTGCCATTGATAGCGAACTCTGGAGCTTAAATAGATTTAGGCGTTTAGGTTATAGGTGGTAATTATTCAAGTTGAAGTGATAATTAGGATCCTTAGATTGTGAATAGTTGATGGAGGACCTTATGGAGGTGGATCTAAGTCCAGATGCTATTGCCATGGACAGCGACAGTAGTTGTGCAGGTAAAGGTGAATTAGGTGAAACAATGATCAATTTAAGTGTTTTAATGGATTAGAAATGGTCGTGAAGGTTAAAGGAAGGTGGACAACGGCTTAAAAAGACAAAATTAAGGCTCATGCGAGCTCAAGGAACTCATCGGAGTCGAAGAAGATGAAGTCTGTAATCTGCAATTAACTAAGCTAACTAACTACTTAACTACCTAAACTACTCCCACTCCTACTCCTACTTTTATCTATTGTTACCTGGATGAAGGGGTCAACAGGATTCCGTCGAAGGCTCATGGCGGACGACGAAATCAGAGGGTTTAAGAAGAATCTCCGGTGGGTGGATGCGAGATGAAGAAGGGGAGCTCCTTGGTCAACACCTGTGTCCACAGATGTGGCAAACCTTGGCAAAGCTCCTCAGCTGATCAGGATGGATGGAGGAAGTCGAAAGATGAAATGGGGAGTTGCCGGAGTTGCGGAGAGAATAGCCTATCGAAGTCGGCTACAGTGAAGAAGAGGGAAGGGAGCCAACTTGAGAGAAATCGAAGGGGTGAAGGGGTATTTATAGTGAATGGCAACGAAGAAGGTGGCGAGGTATGGACGAAGAGGAAGCTTGGGGAGCTTAACCTTTGGCATCGTCTCCGACTACGGTGAGGTTGACTCCCACCAGAAATTAGGATTTTAGAGGAATCTAGACTGATGGATGAAGATGGGGTGGTGAGCGCAAGCTCTAAGAGTTTAGAAAAGGAAGAATGATGTCGGTAGGGCGATGATCGCGCGGTAGAGTCACTCTCTGTCGTCAGCCGTTCAATTGGCTGAAGGAGAAGAAGAAGAAGGAGATGAAAGGGACCTAAGTGCAGTGAAAGTTAAGGACCTGTATGAAAATTAAGGACCCAATTGCAAAGAATATTGAGGACCTAAATGTAAACCCAGGTTTTAAAGGTTTATTTTAACTTAGATTTTTTTCAACTTTTTATATATAAGTTAGTAAATAGGGTAACTATTACGTTTAGACCTTGAATTTACATTTTTGACCTTTTTAAGTTAATTTATTAGATTAAGTAAAATTACTTACGTTATTATATACTTAGGTATATATTATGTTTAAATTACTTATTAATTAAGGAAATGATTAATAGGATCTCGAGTCCAATTATTAATTAAATTGTTAGTAATATTAATTAAATGATAAAAAATCAATTTTAACTTATTTTAAGGTCCTTTATTAAATATCCCTTATTATATAATTAACCCTTATATACTCATAACCTTAGCTAATTAACTAGGAAGACTAGTTATTTAGGGGTAATTAGAGATCATGATGAGTCTCTCATCATGGGGGTGGTGGGGGAAAACTTACAAATGTCTCTGCCCACACTTTACTCCAATCTACCGCCTTTGGCTCCTCGATTGGGTTCCTACAAGACAATAAATCGAAGAAGAAAGGTTAGAAAAATATATAAGTAATGCGAGAAAATGCAAAAAAAAAAAAAATCAAAGAGCGTTGCCTCCCTGGCAACAGCGCCAAAATGATCACGGTGGATTTGCAAGTAGAAAGGTTTAGATTTTGGAAAACCTGTCGTTGTAGTTAGATTCACGAGAAAATTCATCGATTAGATAAAATTTATAACCGAAACTCGAAATGTGAGTCTCGGGTCGAACACGGGGAGGTGAACGTTTGGTTTTCTGAAATTCGCATTTCACTTTATTTTTTTTTGTCATTTTTTATATTTTATAATTTTTTTTGTAATTTTTTAGAAAGCAAGAGATCAGATCGACAATTGCTTATCTAACTAATCTACTTGCAAAATATAAGAGAGAGAGAATCACATATTTTTAAATCAAACGTTTGCTACAACTAGGAAAGCGGGAAAGATTACACTACGAAAGCAATAAAGATAGAAAGAGGTAAGAGAATCTCCCTCGACAATCGCTTGGAGGATGACTCACTCTGACGTCGCCTGGAGGAAGGTGGTGAGGAGTGGGATGAAGAAGGACGTAATTGGAGGACGGAGGATGGGGCAGGATGGAGTTGCGGCGAGGATCTTCTTCCCGAAAGGCGGTGAGAGGATGGCCACGAGATGCTACACGAATGGGGATGAGAGGTGGGAAAACTATTTTCTTTTCTACTCTAGAGGAGCATCCCGGGCTTGGGACAAGCTATCTCTAGAGCCTTAGAGGTGGTGAGAGGAAGAAAGGAAGAGATGGTTTGGAATGGAGGGGAGTAGGTCCTTTTATAGTGGTGGAGGAGAGACAAATTTGTCCATGGGCAATTAGTGATGGTTGTAATCATCACCGAAGATCCGCGCCCTTCAATTCCTTTGCTGGCACGCGTATAGCGCAGGCCATTAGTGATAGCTACAAGCATCACTAAAGGCTCACCCAACTGTCGCTGAAGATCCACGCCCTTTAATTCCTTTGCTAGCACTACATTCAATTGGCCAATTGGGGGGGCTGCGGGGATTCGAACTCGCGCCCCTCCGTTGAGAGCCCACGCCTCCACCATTGCACCAAATTGTCCAGATGGTCGCGTGGACGTCTTAAGGTGCGCGGTGGAGGAGAGCTCTCAGTCGTTGGATCAAGATGATGAGGGGGCACCTCCCAGTTGCTGCTAGCCGGTGTTGGGCGGCCTGGATGGCGCCACATGGTGCCATCTGGGCCATTCGCCTTCTTTTTGTAGAGGGTGCTACGAAGCTCTGATCGAGATGATTTCTGCATTGCCAGACTGCGATTGTCACTCCAGATCCATCCGTATGGTCAGATTTTTCATCCAAAGCCCATATGGATGTCACATTGCCCCCTGGCCATTGATCTTCCTTGAACTTCATATGATACTACGGGACTCCGATCTAAACGATTTCGGAGGCATTAGACTCCGATCGTCGTCTTAATTAGATCCGTACAGTCTGATCGTCCATCCGAAGCCCTGAAATAAATCTTCTTCTCTCCTGACCGTAAAAAGGACCTAATTAACCTAAAATATATGCAACTACTTTAAATGTAGAATGATGCATGCTATGCAATATTTATAACATTAAATGAAAATCTACGCTTAGGAACATGCATGATCAGGCATTTTAACCTAAATAGATGTATCTATATCAACCTCCAGATCTAGTGGCCCACGTACGCAGCCGCCAAAGCCTCTGCGAAAATTACGGAGGGGAAGCCCAAACTTTCTGCTATCGTGGAATCTTAATTCCTTTCTCTCTCTTTTCTTCTTATGGTTTGGAGGCTTTTTAAACTAATGATGACCCAAGACCAAAGGGAGTCCTCTTTATAGACTCAAATTCAGTTGTGTTTGGATTAGTGGGATGAAATACCAAAATACCCCTAGGATTGGGTCTATCTTACATTTAGGTCCTTTTTGACTTGTTTTGGCCATAACTTGAGCTATACACCTTGGATTTACGTGAAATGATCATCGTCGGAAAGCTTGCGATGAGAGGATTCTAACGGTTTCATACATGGTACCATTTTGATAATGTTTGATTAGGGGTTGACTCGAAATATGCATTTTTTTGGTAATTTAAGGTGGTGCTGACACCAACACTGAACCAGAATCGGATTTCCGGGTTAAAATTGGCCCGAACCACCCTGAAATGACTCAGGACTTGGATTTTGGGTCGTTATAATCACACCCTGGTAGACCAAGTATCTCATTGTCTTTGTTGCTTATTAGATTCGCCGATGCGGTCGAGAAGGTCTTGGGGCCCTCCAATTGGATGATCGGTCGATTTGTAGGGAGGGCGATTCTCCCTTTTGGTCTAAGTGACAAGGAGATGCATCAACTCCTTTTCCGTAGCCTTGACGTAGGGGGCGCTATGATCACTTGGTGTCGTGTCTCCCCCTTTGATGGCACATTGGAGGAGAGGGCACCGCCAAAGGAGGTCATCTCATTGAGTATGGTCAGCTTGCGGCTCCACCTCTACACTATGAGAGTAGTGTAACTGATGTTCTATGGCATATGGACAGTGCTCAAGTGTGTGGGGTTGGGGCTATGTGAAGGTGACATTTTTGATGTCATGGTGAAGGTTAAGAGGATGGTGGGTGCTCAGGTGCTCGAAGCCATCGTCCTTTGTCATGCTGGCTCAACTTGGATGATTAGAATTTGCCCAACTCGTGGATAGGTGGTTGAAGTCGGTACGTTTGATGACCGGGTTTTAGTTTGTTATAACATTGTAGTATAGCCGGTTACTACCAACATTTCAAATAAATAAAATTTTTTTACTCGGAAAATAAAAGAGTTCCCGAGGTCGAACTCAGGGAGCAAGTTGTATTCTAGAGATATACATGTTTCTTTTACAAAAAGAAAGAGAGAGGGAAATAATTTGTTGTCTTCTTTTCTCTTTGTTCTGCAGAGGGGATGCTCTTCTTTCTTTCTTTCTTTAGATCTCCTTCTTTCTCTTTGTTCTGCAGAGGTGATGTTCTTCTTCTGCAATGGTGATGCTCTTCTTCTTCTTCCTGCTGTTCCTGCTTTGGTGATGTTCTTCTTCTTCTTCCTGCTGTTCCTGCTTTGGCCTCTCTTCTTTTTCTGCAGTCTCTTCTGTGAAGGTTTCTTCTTGTTTCTCCTCCTTGCAGCTAAGTGTCAGCTTCTTCTTTTGTTTTTCAGCCAGGGACGTCACCCCTCCTTTCTTCTTTTCCCTTCAGGCCGTCGTCTGATTTCCAAATCAGACGACTTAACTACCTGTTGCTACAGTCAGCTTCCTTCTTCTTCCGCGGGTCTTCTTTTTCGCCTGTGCCTGCACACTTCAGAGTTTTTCGTCAGAGGCAAAACCTACTCTACCCCCCTCCCCCCGCGTCTCTCTCTCTTTCTGAAACCACTCTTGGGAAAGCTCTCCCAGAGCTGCCGGGTAATCGGGTTCGGGTCACGCCCGGGTCCAGGCCCACCGGCGTGCGTGGTGGGCGAGGAGTGCAGGTCAGTCTAAGTCGGGTCGGGTCAGGTCCGCGGGGCGTGAGCGCGGACGAGACCGGGTAACCGGGCGGGTGTAAGGGGACCTCACCCCGTGTACTGAGGCAGTAAGGCTACTGCACAAAATCAATTTAAACAGTGGAACGGGTGTGAGGCTTACCGATGTGGGACTAAACGCAGACCTTTCCTCGCGTGCGCCTGCTGGGAGACCGCGGCCTGGCTTCTGCAGCTGCGGCTTCGATTTGCATAGGTTGCTGGCTGGCCGCCTTCGCAAGACTCCCCGTACTCCGCAGCAGCTGGAGACCTGGAGTCCTCAAGCCTGGAGCGCGGGAGAAGCTGCTTCAATGTGCGTTAATGGCGGTCGAACCTCAAAACCTGTCGGACACGAATATGGCCTCTCGGCCTGATCAAACCACTGGGGAACCTTCGCCGTGGCACGGCGAAGGTGAGGAGCTGCGCGGCAGGCCGCAAGGTGGTGTCTGGCGGCAGCCCTGGGTCGGACTGCAACCGGAGGAATGGGTTTGTTCGGGGGAGTGTTACGGAGGTGTGGAGTGGCAGTGGAGGGGTGGGGGGTGCTCAGTGTGATGAGGCGGAGGTTCGGTGAGGGTCGGCGAGCCGTGTGGGTTGCTGAGGTGATGGGAGCGGCTCACCGGAGGGTGGTCGGAGGCGAAGGGGGTGAAGGTGGTCAGGGTCGGTAGAGGGCTTAATTGAATAAATTGAAAGCGGGGAAAGAAAGAGGAGGAGAAGGGGAGTAGCTCTAGCTTACTTGCAGGGACGAAGGGGGAGGAACAGGGCGACAGTCGTATCGACTGTCGCCGGAGAAGACGATGCTCAGGGAAAGGGGCGGCGGCGAGCAGAGAGCCGGAGAGGTGCCAGCTGGGTGCGGCGTGGCGCAGGAAGAGCAGGGTAGGAAGTCTCTGCTGCTGGTATTGCGGCAGAGCGAAGAGGTGGAGGGGGAGGAAACCGCCGGAGCTGGTGAGCGTCTGCCGGAGGAAGAAGAGAAGAAAGTTGGGGATTTTCTCCGTCAGATCCAGGCTGCCCTGGTCGGTGGAGCAACGGGGGGTATTTATAGGGATCAAACAGGGAGGAAGGCGGAGGGAGACGACGTGTCTCCCTCGCCGGAGAATGGTCGGAAACAAGAACCCATACCGTCCGTGCGTTCGCACGGCCGGTATGGTGGGCTACAACGACCAGGGGGGTGTCCCTGCGACGGCTGACGACGCAGGGCACCCCCGGTTTACTTGCCAGGTCCCCCACCTCACCCTGCGCGGCGCCATGCTCCGCGCAAGGTCGCCGGAGCATGGTGCTGGCAGGTTTTGCAGGAGGGACCTGATTGCAAAGAACGAAGGAGAGTTAGGGGCCAAAATGCGAGGGTTCAGAAGTTGAGGGCCAAAGAGTAAATATATGAGGACCAAAGTGTAAAGTCGGTCAAGGAGGTTTCTTCTTAGGCTCAAGTTTTTATACATGACTAATTAGGACCTAAGGATTCTGATGGTGAATTTCATTTTCATATTAAACCTTGTTTGACCGGTCAATTTGCGCAAAAACCCAAATTAAGTTATTAATTGGGCATGGTTCTCAATGTAGGTCAAAATGGGTTCTAAAGGCCAAATTGAAGGTTCTAAACCCTAGAGATTATTTTTCTATGAATTTTAGAGGGTTTATTCTATTTTTACTTTGCCTCGAACCTTGTGAATTGAAGTGGGTTGTTTTAGGGTTACAGATTATCATTTGGTTTCTTGGAAGTGCTGTAGCCCTTGCTAGATCATCTCATCCCACTTTTATTCTTATTAAGCTGCTTTGACCTATGTTTGGGCCCTGAATTACCCTGTATGCAGATTATACTGGTAAAATTGCATTTTTACCCCTTATGACTTGTTTTCTTCTCAAACTCAGGATTCTCTGAGTTAAGCCTTTCCTTGAGATATGTAGGAGCTTTTATCCTTTGTATTAGGTCAAAATGAGCTAGTTATGGCTCATGATGAGGTTCTCATCATACCCCTATGCCTAGCTTTTGCTAGTCCCTTAGCAAAAACTTACGGTTTCAACCCTTGTTCTAGACCATGAAGTTTTTAATAGTTTTAGATAAGTGCCTTTTTTATTTGAGCATAGATTAGGTTAGAATGCTGACCATAGGCCAAAAAGGTACTCTAGTACCAATCAAGATCCAAATCTGTCTAGCCTTAGCCTCAGTCTTTTAGCAAAGGTTTTTAAGGCCCACAAGAACTAACCTAAGGTTTATTGGACTTCGTGGTTAAAGCACCCGTGCTTGAAATGATTTTAGCCCTGGCTCAGTTCGCAGTGCGTTTTGTAAGAGAGAGATAGAAAGTTTTTCTGTTTGGAGAGTTTTCTCTCTCTTTTTCTTTTTAGTTCTAGCCTAGGATTGGCTTTTCAACACGGTCTGTATCAGATTCCTTGCTCCCATCATCAATCCTCAAGGGTTCCTGGCGATCGATGCTTCGAGATAGCACCGCCCATGGCAACCCCCGGAACCCTGGCTATTGAGATTTCGAGATAATCCCATCCATGGTATTCCGTGGCCGAATCCAGACCCTGGCAATTGACAGTTCGAGATAATGCCATCCATGGAATCTGAACCAGCAGAGTGCTTACATGCCCCCAGTAGGATATGTAAATATCCTAAGAGACAAGCACCGAGGAGATGATATTTTGTTACGCATCTTCGAGGGGATTTCCCGCCTCTCCGCGCTGGGAACTCGTCCAAATCAACTTGTGTTGATCGGCCGCTCCTATTCTAGGTGATCTTTTCAGATTTTTGCGACGCTTCTACGTGATTCTGATTTTTACGCTTACTGAACCAGGCTGTGTGTGAGGTTAGGGTGCTTAGGTTACTGAGTCCCGTAAACCAAAAATTAGTTAACGAGGCCGAATACTCCCTAAGCCTTAGACCTAATACTTCAGCTTTTCATTTTCCTCAACCTCTTGAGGAGTGTCCAGATCTTAATGGGTACTAAGAGTCTATTCAAGAATGCCTAAGGTTTGCATTCTTACTAATCTCATTGTGCACTTTTCAGTTATTTTCTTGAATGAGGTCTAGAACTTAGGTTAATTCCTTAGTTCCTTACTAATGACTATCACCTTTTCTTATAATTTTGTGCTCCTTTTTCATTTTGTTTTTCTTCTCCTTCACAAAATTTCCTTCTCCTCTTTTCCTCTTATTCTTTTTCGAAAATTTTTTAATTTTTATGGTGTTTTTGGCATATGTGAATTTTTTTGTTTGAAACCTTTTCTTACAAGTTTTTGTACTTTCCTACCCCCTCATGCCTAAGATTTGCAATGTCCTCATTGTAACCTAGGGGTTTTTATTCAACTAAGTTCATACATTAGGATAGCTGTTTTGATGAATCTCAGATGCAAGCACCTGAGGTGGAGTTGGCTGCCCTAAAGTGTGAACTTCAAGTGCAAAAAGCTGTCAGAACAAGTTTCAGGTTTTCAAAGAGAATGACGGGCTGCCTCCCGTTGAGCGCTAAATTTGATGCCTTCAGCCAAGCGGGAAATGCGATGGAGAGGGGATGGTCAAATCAGCAGAGTTTTGTAAGACAAGCACCTTGATTAAGAGCCTGGTTGGTCCAACCAGGTGCTTGTTCAGATCAACAGGCTGATGATGCAGCCCAAACCCAATCAATCTGGTGGGTTGATAGATGTGGATAAAAAGGTGTGGATCCCACCATAAACTATGAAGCTCAGATGGATGTGGAAGTGTAAACGCAGGGTTTGGCTGAGTCAAATCAGCCTGGTCAGAGTAGGGACCCGTAGAATAATCAATGAGTGACACGGAAACCCTACAGGGGTGATCAGAGAATGATAGAGCATGGTATGTAGTCTGATCAATGTTCGAAACCCGATGTGGAAATGCAATCGGCTCGGTGAGAGGTGAATCTGAATAGAAATTGAGTCCGGTTGCGGGTCGGGGTTTGGGAGAGGTTTTGATCCGTTCTGTGTGTGCGGACGAGGTGGCCATTGTGTACGAGGGCTCTTCTAGAAACAGATGATAGGTGGTTTTCTGTAGAGAGTCCTCTGGGTAACTATCAAATGCCGGAAGAGTGTTTGTAGGATGAAAGGAATCGGATTCGAGAAAAAATTTGGATTCTTGGTTGCAATCACTCTTGGCATTTTCTGTTTTTGGTTCCTGAGGATCGAAAAGGAATGATTCTGTGTTATTGGTGATCTCGGGAATCAGGACCTCAGAATCGGAGTTAGAGTCATGAGAACTGAGGTCGTAGATAGGCCTGGCGTGTTCAGGAAGGGGAATCTCTCCGCAATTATAGTCAGATTTGAAATTGTCGGAGAGTTGGCGAAAATGAGATTCATGATCATGAATTCCACCACAGCAAAAATCATCAAATGTGGAATCAGCAGCCTGACTGGGTTCTAGCCTATATGTCAATTCTGGGCTCAAAAAGGTGTTCTGTTCAAGCTCGAAGCTGGTAGGATAGACCCCATTAAAACCTTGCTCATCCAACTCCTCAGTTTCTGTATCATAAATTGGCATGTTTTCTGAAAAATCGATCAGATTTCCTGAGGATGTTGGAGAGGGATATTCATCAAATAGAGGCCCGGAATCATATTCTGTAAAAATTTGATCTTTCTCATAAGGGGCCTCATAATCTTCCCAATAAGTTTCAGATCTAGGTTCTAGGCTTAGGATGTGGGTAGAATTATTAGAACCTAAGTCCGAATAACCTTCGAGGGCCACCTTATCAAAATAAGGGGCGGAATTTATACCCTCAGAAGGTTCAGTTCTGATCTCATTATTGCAGGAGTTTTGAAATTCTAGGCTTGGCAATTCATGGTCTAAGTTTGGCTCATCATTGTGTTCTCCTGCAATATCCCAACCTAATTCAACATTGTCTTCTATCTGGGTTGGGATTTTACAACCACTTTGTGCCTCAATCCCGAGATCTGGGAAACTGGATTGTTCCTTAATACTGTTCCAAGATGGTTCATCCTCTGTTTCTGGTATATACGGGTATTTTTGGTTGATAATTTGTTCTACTGATTTCATCATTTCTACCCGTTTTGTAAGGGCATCTTGGTGTTGTTCCCAAAGTACAGGATTTGTCAAGCATTGAAGGTATTCAGATTGGTGTAATTTTTCTATCTCAGTGTATCCTGTCATGAGCATATCTCGGGTTGATCCTTTTGTAACTTCTGTCAAAAGAATTTGGGCACAGTTTATGATGAAAGCTGTGGTTGTTGGGACATCAACCTGAATGTTTTCTATTGGTGTTGAGGGTTTATATTTGATTTCATAGAATTCAAGGGCATCCTCAATCATCTTATTTTTCATGGATCTCAGATATTCAGGTTTTTTATATGGTAGTCTTGCTAGGTAATTAGGCTGCATCTTCGAATCAGGTGGTGGAATCAAGATATAGAATCAAAGTTTGAATCAAGATGGAAGAAGGGGATTTTGTTCAGAATCAGAGGAAAGAGGGGCTATGTGAATGATTTCTGCAAAAACAAAGGAGCCGAGGCTTAGCCTCGGGGAGAGTGAATTTCTATAGGAGGTTTCAAGGACCTCCTGCAAAATACTGAAGGACTGGATGAGATAAGCAGGTGCTGGACCCAATCAAGACACCCAAAAATTGTTGGGTGACTATAGAGGTTCGGGGCTGATGGACCCCTTGATCAGAAAGATCGTCCACCTGAGAATTACCTGGGCAGCCAGAGAGGGAGAGTCCCGCGAAGACCCCTACACGGTAGAGCGTCCCCACGGGTTACAGGGTTTCCCCCACCCGACCTCTCTTGTCACTGCGGTTCCAGGTAGACCAGAATGGGGATCTTGACCTCTTAAGTCTACCAATTTTAAGATCAGGGTGCTTAAGGTTTCACTTGAACTTTAGTCTTTTTAAGTGCAAAGAGTGACCTAATTTAAGGTTGGTTAACCCAAAGGGGTCAACTTTACCTCTTGTTTTTGAGAGCTTTTTGGGTCCTTTCTTTTAGGGTTCAAGTGTTTAGAGAGAGCCAATTGTTTAGGATTTTTCTTGTTAATTATTTTCAATCAATGGCTTGGGCACACCTCTTTTGGATTTCCTCAATTCTTGATTAAGGGGTGTGTCTCTACTGAAATCCTAATGTTTGACCTTATGTTGGCTCTACTTGGTCCATTTAACTCTTTGTTGGGCAATTAGGGCTCAAGCAAGAATGTGTTAGCCCTTAAATACCCTTAATAGTGTGCAGGAGTGATGAGTTGAAAACATGCAACTCTTTATGGTTACTAAGTATGGAAGACAGGTTAGCCCTATATTGCTTGTTCTTTTCTTTTCTTCCTCTTTAGAGTTTAGGGGTTAATAGTGAGAGGAAAAATTTACCTGTCTTCGGAGTGGTTGTCGTGTGGTTGCTTGTCTTCTTGAGTTCCTGTAGCTGCACAAAAGAGAGGAGATTATCAGAAATTAAAAGAAACAGGAATGTTTACCTCTAGAATAGCCGTTGCTCCCCAGCAACGGCGCCAAAATGAAGTCGGTACGTTTGATGACCGGGTTTTAGTTTGTTATAACATTGTAGTATAGCCGGTTACTACCAACATTTCAAATAAATAAAATTTTTTTACTCGGAAAATAAAAGAGTTCCCGAGGTCGAACTCAGGGAGCAAGTTGTATTCTAGAGATATACATGTTTCTTTTACAAAAAGAAAGAGAGAGGGAAAGAATTTGTTGTCTTCTTTTCTCTTTGTTCTGCAGAGGGGATGCTCTTCTTTCTTTCTTTCTTTAGATCTCCTTCTTTCTCTTTGTTCTGCAGAGGTGATGTTCTTCTTCTGCAATGGTGATGCTCTTCTTCTTCTTCCTGCTGTTCCTGCTTTGGTGATGTTCTTCTTCTTCTTCCTGCTGTTCCTGCTTTGGCCTCTCTTCTTTTTCTGCAGTCTCTTCTGTGAAGGTTTCTTCTTGTTTCTCCTCCTTGCAGCTAAGTGTCAGCTTCTTCTTTTGTTTTTCAGCCAGGGACGTCACCCCTCCTTTCTTCTTTTCCCTTCAGGCCGTCGTCTGATTTCCAAATCAGACGACTTAACTACCTGTTGCTACAGTCAGCTTCCTTCTTCTTCCGCGGGTCTTCTTTTTCGCCTGTGCCTGCACACTTCAGAGTTTTTCGTCAGAGGCAAAACCTACTCTACCCCCCTCCCCCCGCGTCTCTCTCTCTTTCTGAAACCACTCTTGGGAAAGCTCTCCCAGAGCTGCCGGGTAATCGGGTTCGGGTCACGCCCGGGTCCAGGCCCACCGGCGTGCGTGGTGGGCGAGGAGTGCAGGTCAGTCTAAGTCGGGTCGGGTCAGGTCCGCGGGGCGTGAGCGCGGACGAGACCGGGTAACCGGGCGGGTGTAAGGGGACCTCACCCCGTGTACTGAGGCAGTAAGGCTACTGCACAAAATCAATTTAAATAGTGGAACGGGTGTGAGGCTTACCGATGTGGGACTAAACGCAGACCTTTCCTCGCGTGCGCCTGCTGGGAGACCGCGGCCTGGCTTCTGCAGCTGCGGCTTCGATTTGCATAGGTTGCTGGCTGGCCGCCTTCGCAAGACTCCCCGTACTCCGCAGCAGCTGGAGACCTGGAGTCCTCAAGCCTGGAGCGCGGGAGAAGCTGCTTCAATGTGCGTTAATGGCGGTCGAACCTCAAAACCTGTCGGACACGAATATGGCCTCTCGGCCTGATCAAACCACTGGGGAACCTTCGCCGTGGCACGGCGAAGGTGAGGAGCTGCGCGGCAGGCCGCAAGGTGGTGTCTGGCGGCAGCCCTGGGTCGGACTGCAACCGGAGGAATGGGTTTGTTCGGGGGAGTGTTACGGAGGTGTGGAGTGGTAGTGGAGGGGTGGGGGGTGCTCAGTGTGATGAGGCGGAGGTTCGGTGAGGGTCGGCGAGCCGTGTGGGTTGCTGAGGTGATGGGAGCGGCTCACCGGAGGGTGGTCGGAGGCGAAGGGGGTGAAGGTGGTCAGGGTCGGTAGAGGGCTTAATTGAATAAATTGAAAGCGGGGAAAGAAAGAGGAGGAGAAGGGGAGTAGCTCTAGCTTACTTGCAGGGACGAAGGGGGAGGAACAGGGCGACAGTCGTATCGACTGTCGCCGGAGAAGACGATGCTCAGGGAAAGGGGCGGCGGCGAGCAGAGAGCCGGAGAGGCGCCAGCTGGGTGCGGCGTGGCGCAGGAAGAGCAGGGTAGGAAGTCTCTGCTGCTGGTATTGCGGCAGAGCGAAGAGGTGGAGGGGGAGGAAACCGCCGGAGCTGGTGAGCGTCTGCCGGAGGAAGAAGAGAAGAACCCATACCGTCCGTGCGTTCGCACGGCCGGTATGGTGGGCTACAACGACCAGGGGGGTGTCCCTGCGACGGCTGACGACGCAGGGCACCCCCGGTTTACTTGCTAGGTCCCCCACCTCACCCTGCGCGGCGCCATGCTCCGCGCAAGGTCGCCGGAGCATGGTGCTGGCAGGTTTTGCAGGAGGGACCTGATTGCAAAGAACGAAGGAGAGTTAGGGGCCAAAATGCGAGGGTTCAGAAGTTGAGGGCCAAAGAGTAAATATATGAGGACCAAAGTGTAAAGTCGGTCAAGGAGGTTTCTTCTTAGGCTCAAGTTTTTATACATGACTAATTAGGACCTAAGGATTCTGATGGTGAATTTCATTTTCATATTAAACCTTGTTTGACCGGTCAATTTGCGCAAAAACCCAAATTAAGTTATTAATTGGGCATGGTTCTCAATGTAGGTCAAAATGGGTTCTAAAGGCCAAATTGAAGGTTCTAAACCCTAGAGATTATTTTTCTATGAATTTTAGAGGGTTTATTCTATTTTTACTTTGCCTCGAACCTTGTGAATTGAAGTGGGTTGTTTTAGGGTTACAGATTATCATTTGGTTTCTTGGAAGTGCTGTAGCCCTTGCTAGATCATCTCATCCCACTTTTATTCTTATTAAGCTGCTTTGACCTATGTTTGGGCCCTGAATTACCCTGTATGCAGATTATACTGGTAAAATTGCATTTTTACCCCTTATGACTTGTTTTCTTCTCAAACTCAGGATTCTCTGAGTTAAGCCTTTCCTTGAGATATGTAGGAGCTTTTATCCTTTGTATTAGGTCAAAATGAGCTAGTTATGGCTCATGATGAGGTTCTCATCAGTGGTGTTGGGGGTTGATTGGCTGGGGACTTCGATGCCAATTGAGGATAGATATGGGGTAGATGGAGAATATTTTTCCTCCTCTTCATTTGAGACACCTCTAGAGGATGCAGAGGTTCTTTTGCATAAGGAGGGTGTGGACACCATGGGAGAAGAGCCCTTGAAGCTTACGTGGCCAGAACATGCACACCACATGTTCAATGATTTGTCAAGTAATGGAAGATGACCCACTAGGAAGAAGCAATAGCCTAGGTCAACCCTTCTAAAGAGAAGGAAGATCTTCAATACTGGATCATGCCAATATAGTCTCTGTGGTGGCCGAGGAGGTCAGACATGGTCTATGGAGGTTGATGAGGAGACCTTGATGAGAGTTGATATTTCCATCTTTATTTGTATAATTAATGCTTAACTAATGTTAGTTTAAGGGTAATTTGGGTTAGATTGCATTTAGTTAGGTTATATTAGGTATTTTAGGTCATTTTGTAAATAATGCATACTTTTGAGCTTTTGTATAATTTTTCCTGTAATTGTATCTGGTACCTGGATTTGTTTATTTTTATATGTGCAGATACAAAATTTCGAGTTAATCAGATTAAGGTTGAATGGATTTTTTGATTTGAGATTGCTTGGAAAGTGGCTAAGTCTAGTTGGTGCAACCAAAATCCTGACCTATTTAGAAGCCTAATCATCCGTAGCCTAGCACCTAATTCTCTAGCCAAATAGCCAACCTCCATTGCCGTCCATTTTAGGATTAGAGCACATCTTAGTAAAAACCCAAGCCCAATTTATGCCAAGCCTTAACCTATACCCAACTTAAAACCTAATTAGGATTTCCCTGAACCATTTAGAAGCTTCCCCAACTCAATTACACACTCACACACATCTAGTGTTGGACCAGCACCCTTCCTAGACATCCAGACACCTCTTAGGACGTCTGATTTGGCAACCCAACACCAAAACTTTTCCCAGATGCACCCGCAACCCATAATGCCGATCTGGATATCCAGAACATGATCCAGACTTCTAACTTTGTAGTTTAAGACGTCCAGGGTGTGACGACTGAAGTCTCACTAATCGACGAAACCAGAGTCATTGTGTGCTAACAACCAGCACAACTTGCCCACAAGATCACAGTCACCCAAAACATAATCATAAAATATAACATAGCCAAACAAACTAATCATATTGCATTAATGAGATGAACAAAAATTTAGTACTGACCAGAGGATTTATTACAGAATCATAGGTATATAAGCCAAAGAGATGTACAACGAAAATTACCTTGCAAGCTGCCAATTACACCTATGTACAGAACCCAAAAAGCACATCAGTAAAAACTGAGTAGAGTAGAAACAACAACAAAACACAACAGTAACAGAGAGTAAAAAAAATTGATACTATAGCTCTATTTACTCCATTTATTAGGCACCTTGTCATCCAGTTCTATTTTTGTATATTGGTAGCCCAAGTTATTATAATTTATAATTTGTCAATCAACATCTTAAGGCATGAGGCAATCTCGTATAACTTGTTGTGGTATAAGACCGGTATAAGCCACCCTCCTGGCCAAGATGACAGCTTATACCCATCAAGTCACCACTCTCCGTCATCCTAGGGTTGTTGCGGACAAGGGTGGCAACTACATCGTATGGGGTGCACACATGCTAGCTACACACGTTGAACCATAGACAACCAATGACCGACCCACTGGTCTTGTAAAGAAAGCTAACTCCAACCCTCGAGCCATGCATCCTGCTATCCCAGTTAGCTGTTAAGCCTAACCAAAGAGTCATAGGGAGGCCAGCAACTCTCTAAACCAGCCTAGAACTGGTCTAATAGACTAAAGGTATAACCAAATCTAACAAGTAGCGGGTTGAAACTTGTTACGAACGCGGCCTCAAGATGGTTTTTAAGACGTCTGAAACCCTTTCCAGACGTCTGGTATTTAATTTTTTTGCGATGTACGGGGTTGCGTCTGTGCGCATGCGCACGCAGACCTACACCCCCCGCTCTCTTCCCTCTTTTTCCCCCTCTCCTCCTGCAGGGCGCGGCGCTTCTCTCTCTCTCCCCGCGCGGCCTTAAAAGGCCCCTCACCCTCTCCCTCACCCTCATCTCCTCTGTGTCCCTCTTCTTCTTCTCCCAGCCGGTGTGAGAGCGCGAGCGAGCAAGTGGCGGCAGCAGCGGCCGTTGCAAGTGTGCGGGAGTAGGTGTTGCGTGAGGGAGTAGACGCTCGACCGTGAGGGCTCGAGCTTGCCAAGGCAGCTAGAGCCGGCCGGCGGGGGAGCAGCGGGCGTGGAGTGTCGCGGAGGGCCTACTGCAGCTCGAGCAGCAGGCGGACGGGACGCGGCGCGGCCATGCATTGCGGGCGAAGAATGAGTCGAGCTCTGATTCTGGAAGTTTTTCCAGAATCAGACGTCTGGGCTTCCAACCAGATGACGGTGAAGATGTCTGGAGGACTGTCCAGACGTCTGGATGGTAAGATATTTCTACCTTCTTCCTTTTTCGCGTGTACGGCCATGCGGCCGTCCGCTGCGCCTTCGTATGTGACTCGTCGTACTGAGAACAGGTTGAAAGTTTCGTCCCTACCAGGAGGGGTGACGTAAAAATAATTGCGGAAATAAAAATATAAAGCAATATCACAAGAAATTAAGCAATCCCACAATGTACACAAAGATTTTTAGGTGGAAACCCAAACCGGGTAAAAACCACCACCTAACCCTCTCGAGTTAGGATTTTCCGATCAACCAAGTTGATCAAATCCACTAACCGAATCACTTTGAACGAGGGTGATTCAACCTCAATACAACCACGCTACAAGTACGAGGGTAGCGTTCCTCAACCCCTTCTCTCCACGAGAAGGATTTTGTCCCACGAAGGAGACGGGAATTCGCAAAGCGAATACCCAACCAAATTACAAAGGTAAAATAAAACAACAAACCTATAGAGCCAACAAAGTAATAAACCTAAGCTTCTATAGGATTTAGGAAACTCCCCTTTGCAAGGAGTGCGTCGACGATGATGCGGGTGCGTGAGCCACGCGACGGCGCAACTTCGCTCTCGTAGACAACGGCGGGAGAGCGGGTGCGCAACGGCTGGATGCTCTCAAGATGTAGAACTTGAGCTTAGAGAGCAAGAGCTTCTTGGACACAAGAGTGTGAGAGTGTATAGCTAAGTGTGTCTTGTGTCTTTCTTAGTGTATATCTTGTGTGTTTTTTTGTTGCAAAGGCTCCCCTCTATTTATAGAGGCCTTAGGAAGGCTTTAGAAGGCTTAGGAAAGGTTCTATAGCCGTTGGGAACAAAGCCCAAGAGAATCAGGCCGAAATCAGAACAATGATTACACTTTACAGGGTTATCAGACGTCTAACTCTGGCATCAGACGTCTGGAAGTCCACTTTAAGACGTCTGATTCCAAGGTCAGACGTCTGATTCTATGCGGGTTTCTCCCTGACTTGAATCAGATCTAAACAGGGTTTTTGTGCAAGTCCATCAGACGACATACAGGACGTCTGGCACTATGTCTGGACGTCTGGAAACCTACTTTTACTGTGGGAATTGATTTCCAAACGTTGCAACGGCTAGAAAATCTCTGAGAAGAGATTTTGGGTCAGCCGAGGCAAAACGGTCATTTATCAGACGTCTGTAAAGTCCTATGGACGTCTGATAAGGCTCTAACGGTCATATTCTTGAGTGTCTTCTAAGCCAGCCAACGGTCCACTAACTGGACGTCTGGCAAAGTCATCAAACGTCTCCTAAGACGTCTGGTATAAGGTCTGGACGTCCGAATTCATCAGACAGAACTAACTATGTCCAGCCTAACAGTTATCAGACGTCTGAAACAACAGTCAGACGTCTTAAAATCCTTTATCAGACGTCTGATTTTGGGATTAGACGTCTGGAAATGCTGTTTGAACCCTATATTGGTTTTCTAAGTATTCTACAGAAAACCTAAGTATCCTAGGGTTGTGCAGGTGTTCCTAGGACTACTTTTAGGGTACTTTGAGGCTCTTTAACATAATGTTCTAAGGAATAAAAAAGAGCAAGAAAATAAATACAAGAGATACATGAAAGGATAAAAAAGAATCTATCCTATTCTTCTTGTCTTCCATCTCCAATCTTTCGCTCCACGCAAACCTCCTCTGTTTTCCGTCAAGCTCCTCCAATCCGTCCTGGATGCGAGCTCGAACTCCGTCTAAACACGTCCACATTTGCAATTGACCTGAAATCTAGGACTCAAATTGCAAATGTTAAATAACACGTGTTTTGTTATCATCAAAACAAATGATCGTGGTGCTCTAGCACCAACAATCTCCCCCTTTTTGATGATGACAAAACCGTAAATAATGCATAAAATTCTCCCCCTTTTTGACATTATCAAAAAGGTTTAATTGATTTTATATTTCCTATTACTCCCCCTTAAAACATGCTCTTCTATTTATTTTTAACAAAGGTAATGTCCTCCCCCTTTTTTTTATAACAACAAGATAGCTATTATTTTTCTCCCCCTTACTAAAGGAAATTTAGCTAACTTGTATCTCCCCCTTAAAAATTGACAATAAGCTCATCATTTCTAACTCCCCCTATCTAAATGCTTATAAAAAGGATAGGGTTAAGAATTTTACCTCACCTACCATGGCCAATAAAATGGCCCGAATGGTGGTGGTGGATGCCACATCGGATGGGGCTCCCATCCGTAACTTGGAGGCCCGGGCATTGGCGCCGGTCTCCAATCCGGTGGTCGACGTGCGGCGGGTCCGTCGTTTGTTCGCCGTCTCGTCGGTCTTCTTGTTTTCCTCCTTGGTCTACTCATTGGTTCTCCCAACTTAAGTTGACCAGACTTGAGCTTGTAGGTCCAGTCCTTTATGTTGTAGTCATCCCTGAACCCTACAAAACAGGATTCTAATTTTTTCTTCGGTATCCAAGTGAGCTTGGATCCGGATCTGTTAGCGGGTCTCCTTGAAGGAGATCCTTTCTCAATCTTAGGGCTGTATAAATCATCTACTTTATTGATTAGTTTGTTAGAGTTTTCCCTAAGACATGCAATTTCTTTTTCTATAGTATTCATCTTAGTCTTTAAATTAGAAATTTCTAACTTTAGACTATTATTTTCCTCAATCAATTTATTATTTTCATTGATGAGGTCTTGATTTTCTAATAACAGGTTATTATCCTTAGGACTAGTCTCTATATCCTTGAGTTGTTTTTCTAACCTATCATTTTCATTTCTAAGAAAACTAAGGTTCTTTTTAATGCTTTTATTTTCTACCCTAAGTGATTTACTAATCTCAAAAAGTTCATTAAAGGCTTCTTGTAAATCCAGGTTTACCTCATTGTCGGAGTCGCTTTCGCTGTCGATGTCGCTTTCTCCTATTGCCATGAAACCAAAGCAAGTGGTTTCTTCTTCTTTTTCTTCTTCTTCTTCCTCCGAGCTGGAATCCTCATGAGTGCCTTCCAACCTCCTCCATATCTCGTGGGCGGTGGTGCACTCTTGGATTTTCTCGAACTCTTCCGGACTCAACGCGCAATACAAGGCATTCATTGCCCTTGCGTTGAGTGAGAGATCTTGAATCTGCAGCTGCGAGTAGCCTCCTTGGGGTCGCTTAGGGATCTCGTATGGGGTTTCGCAACATCCCCATAGAGCGAAGTCCGTGGCTTGAAGCCACGTCTTCATCCTCAACTTCCAATATCCGAAGTCCCTCCCGTCGAAATAGGGTGGTCGGACGGTGGATTGCCCTTCGGAGATTCTGACTGCGGCTATGCTTCCCTCCATGATCTAGATCCTCGCCGGTTTGTAACGCCGATTACGCGAGACCTGCTCTGATACCAATTGAAGGTTTCGTCCCTACCAGGAGGGGTGACGTAAAAATAATTGCGGAAATAAAAATATAAAGCAATATCACAAGAAATTAAGCAATCCCACAATGTACACAAAGATTTTTAGGTGGAAACCCAAACCGGGTAAAAACCACCACCTAACCCTCTCGAGTTAGGATTTTCCGATCAACCAAGTTGATCAAATCCACTAACCGAATCACTTTGAACGAGGGTGATTCAACCTCAATACAACCACGCTACAAGTACGAGGGTAGCGTTCCTCAACCCCTTCTCTCCACGAGAAGGATTTTGTCCCACGAAGGAGACGGGAATTCGCAAAGCGAATACCCAACCAAATTACAAAGGTAAAATAAAACAACAAACCTATAGAGCCAACAAAGTAATAAACCTAAGCTTCTATAGGATTTAGGAAACTCCCCTTTGCAAGGAGTGCGTCGACGATGACGCGGGTGCGTGAGCCACGCGACGGCGCAACTTCGCTCTCGTAGACAACGGCGGGAGAGCGGGTGCGCAACGGCTGGATGCTCTCAAGATGTAGAACTTGAGCTTAGAGAGCAAGAGCTTCTTGGACACAAGAGTGTGAGAGTGTATAGCTAAGTGTGTCTTGTGTCTTTCTTAGTGTATATCTTGTGTGTTTTTTTGTTGCAAAGGCTCCCCTCTATTTATAGAGGCCTTAGGAAGGCTTTAGAAGGCTTAGGAAAGGTTCAATAGCCGTTGGGAACAAAGCCCAAGAGAATCAGGCCGAAATCAGGACAATGATTACACTTTACAGGGTTATCAGACGTCTAACTCTGGCATCAGACGTCTGGAAGTCCACTTTAAGACGTCTGATTCCAAGGTCAGACGTCTGATTCTATGCGGGTTTCTCCCTGACTTGAATCAGATCTAAACAGGGTTTTTGTGCAAGTCCATCAGACGACATACAGGACGTCTGGCACTATGTCTGGACGTCTGGAAACCTACTTTTACTGTGGGAATTGATTTCCAAACGTTGCAACGGCTAGAAAATCTCTGAGAAGAGATTTTGGGTCAGCCGAGGCAAAACGGTCATTTATCAGACGTCTGTAAAGTCCTATGGACGTCTGATAAGGCTCTAACGGTCATATTCTTGAGTGTCTTCTAAGCCAGCCAACGGTCCACTAACTGGACGTCTGGCAAAGTCATCAGACGTCTCCTAAGACGTCTGGTATAAGGTCTGGACGTCCGAATTCATCAGACAGAACTAACTATGTCCAGCCTAACAGTTATCAGACGTCTGAAACAACAGTTAGACGTCTTAAAATCCTTTATCAGACGTCTGATTTTGGGATTAGACGTCTGGAAATGCTGTTTGAACCCTATATTGGTTTTCTAAGTATTCTACAGAAAACCTAAGTATCCTAGGGTTGTGCAGGTGTTCCTAGGACTACTTTTAGGGTACTTTGAGGCTCTTTAACATAATGTTCTAAGGAATAAAAAAGAGCAAGAAAATAAATACAAGAGATACATGAAAGGATAAAAAAGAATCTATCCTATTCTTCTTGTCTTCCATCTCCAATCTTTCGCTCCACGCAAACCTCCTCTGTTTTCCGTCAAGCTCCTCCAATCCGTCCTGGATGCGAGCTCGAACTCCGTCTAAACACGTCCACATTTGCAATTGACCTGAAATCTAGGACTCAAATTGCAAATGTTAAATAACACGTGTTTTGTTATCATCAAAACAAATGATCGTGGTGCTCTAGCACCAACACAGGTGTGGGCGCGTGCAGGTTCTGCTCGAAAGGGCGTGAGGGCTCGCCATCCCACGTGAATCGGACGTCTGGCCTCATTGCCAGACGACGGGAAGGACTTCCAGACATCCGGGGTGACCATCGGACGTCTGCGAACTAAGCCAGACACCCCCGCAGGCTTCTAGACATTTGAGGGACTACACAGAATGAAGGTACGCTCTGACCCACATTTTAAGACGTCTGGAAGAGGTTCCAGACGTCTGATTTTGGGCAGTTTCATCGTTTTCGACCCGTTTAGGGCCCGTTCGGAGTCCGTTTTCCGCGTTTCGAGTTGCGTTCTTTCCAAAATAAAATCCTCTACCCGTTTACAGTAATTATATACCGTTCTGAGAAACTCCTTGTGTTTGATCCTTGTGTTAGGACCCCGTTCCATTGCAGTCTTGGGTATTGCGAAGGCATGCGGGATTTCCGACCACGCCCCCAGTACTCCCGTTGTAGCTGGTAGAGTGGCTTTTAAATTATTTAGCATAATTTGTTACAATTGTAGAACAATTAATAGAGTCTAGGGTATTGCATGAACCCTAGGACTGAGAAACTAGATTGAATGATAGATCCTAGGGTATTGCATGAATCCTAGGACTGGAAAACTAGATTGAATGATAGATCCTAGGGTACGGCATGAATCCTAGGACTAGAAAACTAGTGGAATATATATATTGCAGTCTTGGAAAAGTAGAAAGGAATTAATAGTTGCCTGTAAATTAATAGCTGCCTGTTATGAATGAATAAATATGATTAAGAATATGGGTTGTATGAACGTAAGACTGGAACAGTGAAACCTACAATGGCCAAACAAAATGAATAGGAACCCTACGGGGAATTAGGAGTAGAACTCCTGGAAAGAGAATAGAATGGAACTGAGAAAGTGAAACGTGGAAGTGTGTTGTCTCTTGGGTACGTGGTACCAAAGAGAGCACACATTACCTCTTAGTGTAGAGGGGAGCTTGCTGCCCTCAGGTTGAGACCGGGGTGGGTTTGGCCACTGTACACCGACTTGCTGGCCCTCACGTACGAAATACCGAGGAGAGATACTAGTGTAGGGAGAGCACTAGCTACCCCATGGGCCCCGGGGTTCTGCTAGCCTCCTACACCGACTTGTTAGGCCCACTGGGCAAACCAGGGTAGTCAGGCGAGGGTGCGCAGACTGTGGAGGGGTTGGACCCTTGTTATTGAGAGGGCTCTGCTCTATACTAGTTCCGTGCTGTGCTTTGGGTGCACCCGTTAACGGAAACGACTGACCGCGTGCCATTGCGGGGTAGCTACCCGTGTGTTTATCGCGCGTGCCGTAGTCACCGTTACGTCTGTCAATGACCTTGGGGTGGTTGACTGAGAGTAGGATCACCACGGGGGACTCTCCCGGCCAGGAGAGCACCACGTGTTCTACTTTTCTAAAAAGACTGCAATCAAGATCGTTCCCACGAGGAACATTCGAGATCAAGTGAAGGATCTGAGAAATAAATAAATCGTGAAATAATAGAAGGACGTAAATAAAGAAAGTAAAATATAACAGCCACTGTACACTCTACTGTTTCTTTAGTTTTAGCTGCCACTCTACTCAGCGTTTTGCTGACGTGTTACACTCGTTACTTTTCAGGACCAGGTGTTGAGCAGCCAGGGTCAGCGGCTGCAGAGGACGCTGGGCCGAGTAGGGTCCAGTAGAGTTACCACAGTTCTTTTTGTACCCCTTTTGTTCCACTGTAGTGAGTAGTTCTGTTGCTCTCTGTACTTCTTTACTTGTAGCTTCATGTTATGTTATAATTGTTGTTCTACTGTTGTGGTGGTATATACTGTAGTAGTTCCTTTTCTTCCTGCTATATTTTGTTACTGCTAGTTATATTCATGCTGGATGTGGTTTATTTTACTGCTCTTTTGGTTACTTCCTCGTTGAACGACTAAGTCTTGGGATTAGTCGAGTCGGTCCGATTCTCGTGTCTCGTAGGGACTCGGGAATCGGGTTGTTACAAGATGGTATCAGAGCAAGGTCATCCCGAGAAGTGAATCAACTGACTGGAAAATAACCAATTCACATGTCTGTAACTAGAGTAGCCACCACAACATATCTTTTGACATGAACTCTTAGCCGTTTTCGTTAGATCTCGTTCCATATTGTGTTGGTGCTAAAGCACCACGATCATTTGTTTTGATGATAACAAAACACGTGTCATTTAACATTTGCACTTGGAGTCTTAGATTTCAGGTCAATTGCAAATGGAGACGTGATTAGACGGAGTTCGAGCTCGCATCCAGGACGGATTGGAGGAGCTTGATGGAGAACAGAGGAGATTCGCGAGGAGCGATAGATTGAAGATGGAAGGACAAGAAGAATTGGATAGAATTCTATTTATTTCTTTCATGTACTTTTATCTTTATTTCCTTGCTCTTTTTGTTCCTTAGAATATCATGTTAAAGAGCCTCAAAGTACCCTAACAGTAGTCTTAGGAACACCTGCACAACCCTAGGATACTTAGGTTTTCTGTAGAGAACTTAGAAAACCAATATAGGGTTCAAACAGCTTTTTCAGACGTGTAATCCGAAAATCAGACGTCTGATAATGAGTTTTAAGATGTCTGACTGTTGACTCAGACGTTCGATAACATTTAGGCTGGACTTATTTAGTTCTGTCTGATGAAATCAGACGTCTAGACCTTAGTCCAGACATCTTAGAAGACGTTTGATAATTTTGCTAGACGTCCAATTAGTGGACCGTTGGCTGGCTTAACAAACACTGAAGGATATGACTACTAGAGCCTTATCAGACGTCCGTAAGTGTTTCCAGACGTCTGATAAATGACCGTTTTGCCTCGACTGACCCAAAATCTCTTTTCAGAGATCTTATAGCCATTGCAATCTCTTGGAAATCCATTCCTGCAGAAAAAGTAGGATTCCAAATGTCTAGACATAGTGCCAGACATCCTGTATGTCGTCTGATAGACTTGCACTAAAACCCTGTTTAGATCTGATTCAAGTCAGGAAGGAAACCCACCTAAAATCAGATGTCTGACTTTGTTCCTAGACATCTTAAACTAGTTTTCCAGACGTCTGATGATAGGATCAGACATCTGATAACCCTGTCAGTGTAATGATTGTTCCTGATTTCAGGCTGATTCTCTTGGGCTTTGCACCCAACGGCTATGGAAGCATTCCAAAGCCTTCCAAAGCTTCCTAAGGCCTCTATAAATAGAGAAGAACCTCTTGCACACCAACACACACCTAGACACACCTAGTAATACACTTTCACACCATTTTGTGTCTCTTGATCCTAAGAAGCAAGCTCTTGCTCTCCAAGCTCCAGTTCTTCAAGAGATGCCTCGTCGCGGGACTAGCTAGGCGGGCCGCGGGCGCGGCCGAGGATGAGGCCGGCGAGGTGGTCGTGCCGTTGTCGACGCCTCCGTGGACCAGCCACTACTCCCGGGCGTCCAGGCCTAGGACCTTGCCCAGCTGATACGGGACATTATGCGAGAGGAGCTCCACCCACCGCCTTGAGCGCCTCACCTTGGGGCTGCGGAGGGGGAGTCCTCTGTGGGACCACACGACGAATGCGGCGCTGGACACGGGGGAGGGGATGGGCCGCCGCCACCGCCACCTTCCTCCGACACTTCTGTGCATGAGGCACCTTTACTTGGAGGTGCACCAACATCTCCACTGCAGCGCTACTTCGAGCTCTTCGGGCAGTTCCGGAAGCTAAAGCCTCCCTCCTTCAAGGGGGATGAGGACCTGACCGAGGCAGAGGACTGGCTCGAGCAGCTTGAAAAGATTTTCGACACCCTTCGCCCCCCGGTGGAGTGCCGCGTGGCCTTTGCCACATACCAACTGGAGAGTGCGGCACACAGGTGGTGGAGGGCGGTCAGGGGACAGGAGAGGGACGAGCCGACCTGGGATCGGTTCGTCACCCTCTTTTGCGAGCAGTACTTTCCCCAGAGGTTGCAGGACCAAAGGAGGTGGGAGTTCCACACTCTCCGCCAGGGGACGATGACCATGAGCGCGTATCGCACGCGTTTTCTGGAGCTGTCCCGCCTTGCAGTGACAGCGGTAGCCACTGAGGAGGAGCGCCTTTGGAGGTTCACCGAGGGGCTCCGGCCTGCGATTCGGGGGTATGTCAAACCCCTGAAGCTTCCTACGTTTTCGAGGGTGGTGGAGGCAGCTATGACCTACGAGGTGGCCAACCCGTCCGTGCGAGACACTGACGGTGGGCGGAGGAGGCCCTTCCAGCTAGACTTTTCACAGGGCCGGCGAGAGAGGAGGCACGTGGCGTCCGCGGGAGAGACGTCACGTTTTGCAGGGCCATCAGTGGCCTTTGGGGGCCCTCTACAGGGGCCAGTCGCCAGCACCGGACCCCCGCCCAGCCGACAGTAGGGACCCACTGAGGGCGGGAGTCGGGTTTTCCTCTGCTACCAGTGTGGCCAGCTGGGCCACATCAGGAGGGACTGCCCGTCTAGGGCAGGAGGACAGCAAATACTTCCCGCGTCGAGCACTGGAGGGCGCGTAGGAGGCCGCGGTTCCCAAACGCAAGGAGGAGGACAGCAGTCACGAGGAGGGTACTGGCCAGCACCTACCCGTCCGAAGCAGAGTGTGGCTGCTTCGTCCGCACCTAGAGCTGAGGGGCGTATCAATGCCCTGACACACAGGGATGCCAGAGCTTCGGGATCGGTGGTGGCAGTTATGGTTTCAGTTTCTGGCAGACTCGTTTACACACTTTTCGATTCCGACGCTACGTACTCGTTTGTCGCAGCCAGTTTCGTAGTTAGTTTGGGCCAGGACTATACGTTGTTAGAGAATCTGTTTGTAATCAGAGGTCCAAGTGGTCAGCTGTTTGTGGCTGAGGAGGTGTACACGGGTTGCGAGGTCAGGGTCTAGGGACATAGTCTGCCAGCTGACCTGATTATGATACAGATGGAGGACTTTGGCATAATTATGGGGATGGACTGGCTGTCCGCTTACCACGCCTTGGTGGACTATTTTGAGAGGAAGATTGTCTTCTCCATACCGGAGTTGCCTTCTTTCGAGTTTCACGGACAGCCAGTGGACGGAGGCTTTAGGTGCATTTCGGCACTTCGGGCGGCGAGACTTTTGAGCCAGGGGTGTGAGGGCTTTCTAGCTTGTGTGGTGGTAGAGCCCAACCCTGTGGCAGACTTCCAGAGCATCCTAGTGGTCAGAGAGTACCCTGACGTGTTCCCAGATGAATTACCAGGACTACCGCCCCAGCGTGAGATCGAGTTTGAGATCTCACTAGTACCAGGGACCAGCCCCATCTCCACCGTGCCATATCGGATGGCACCGCTTGAACTACGAGAGCTCAAGTCTCAGTTGCAGGATCTTTTGGAGAAGGGCTTCGTGAGGCCCAGTGCGTCTCCCTGGGGAGCCTCGGTACTGTTTGTGAAGAAGAAGGATGGTACCCTACGCCCTTGTGCGGACTACCGACAGTTGAATAGGGTCACCATCAAGAATAGATATCCGCTGCCGAGGATCGACGACTTGTTTGACCAGTTGTGGGGTGCTACGGTGTTCTCCAAGATTGACTTGAGGTCTGGATACCACCAGTTGAGGATCAGGGAGGCAGACGTCTCCAAGACGGCTTTCCGCACCCGGTATGGACACTATGAGTTTTTGGTCATGCCGTTTGGGCTGACCAATGCCCCCACTGCTTTCATGGACCTGATGAACCGGGTGTTTAGACCATACTTGGACCAGTTCGTGGTGGTATTCATTGATGATGTACTCATCTATTCTCGAGATCAGACGTAGCACGGACACACTTGCGGATGGTGCTAGACACACTGAGACGACGTAGGCTGTACGCCAAATACAGCAAGTGAAAGTTCTGGTTGGGGGAGGTGACATTCTTAGGCCATGTGATCTCTGGGGACGGCTTGGCGGTGGACACAGCCAAGGTCGAGGCAGTGCTCAGGTGGGAGAGACCGCGTTCAGTCACTGAGATTCGCAGTTTCCTGGGACTGGCTGGCTACTAGAGATGGTTCATCAGGGCTTTTTCACAGATTGCGCGTCCTATGGCACAGTTGACCCAGAAGGACATGCCCTTCACTTGGACAGACGCCTGTGAGGCGTGTTTCTAGGAGCTGAAGGAGAGGTTGACTTTGGCTCCCGTGCTCACCATCCCTGACAGTAGTGGCGGGTTCGTTGTGTACACGGACGCCTCCTTGCAGGGGTTAGGAGGTGTGCTCATGCAGAGGGGTCACGTTGTCGCTTACGCTTTGCGGCAACTGAAGCCCCATGAGCATACCTACCCTACCCACGACCTGGAGCTGGCAGCTGTCGTCTTCGCACTGAAGACCTGGAGGCACTACTTGTACGGTGAGACCTTCGAGATTTTCACGGATCACAATCTCCTCAAATACCTTTTTGATCAGAAGGAGCTCAACATGAGACAGAGACGTTGGTTGGAGCTCTTGAAGGACTATGACTGTAGCATTTCCTACCACCCGGGAAAGGCCAACGTGGTGGCTGACGCCTTGAGCCGGAAGGCGTCCGCACACTTGGCCAGTTTACAGTTACAGAGTTGGAGCCTTTTGGAGGAGGTGGGCAGTTGGCGACCCCTAGAGTTACGGGGGAACTGTGGGGCAGTGACTGTGACACGACAGACTAGGCCAGAGCTGATAGACCGCATCATCACAGGACAGATGACCGATCCGTACTTGCAGTCCCTACGCGACAGAGTACTGTCAGGAGACCCAGGGGACTTCTCTTTCACAGACCAGGTACTGCTCCTGAGGGGACGGTTGTGCATTCCCAAAGACGAGGAGCTGTTGAGAGAGCTCCTGACTGAGGCACACGGTTCCAGATTCACCATACATCCGGGAAACACGAAGATGTACCACGACTTGAGACGCGAGTTTTGGTGGAGGGGGATGAAGTGGGATGTGGGTGAATTCGTGCAGCAGTGCTTAGTGTGCCAGCAGGTGAAAGCCGAGCATCAGAGGCCTGCAGGGCCGCTACAGCCGCTTCCAGTGCCAGAGTGGAAGTGGGAGAGCATCACCATGGACTTGGTGGTGGGCTTACCTGTTACCCAGCGAGGACATGACGCAGTCTGGGTAATTGTGGATTGACTGATGAAGATGGCACGATTCTTGCCGATCCGAGTCACTTTGGGACCAGCACAGATGGCACTTTGGGTATATCCGCGATGTGGTACGACTACACGGAGTTCCGCGGGAGATCGTATCCGACTGGGATACCCGCTTTACGTCCCAATTTTGGGCTGAGTTTCAGTAGGCCCTGGGGACGCGGTTGAGATTCAGTACAGCCTACCACCCCCAGACGGACGGACAGTTGGAGCGCACGATACAGACACTTGAGGACCTTTTGCGTGCCTGTGTACTGGACTGGAGGGGCGCTTGGGAGGAGCACCTGCCCTTGGCGGAGTTTGCATACAACAACAGCTATCACTTGAGCATCGGCATGGCTCCCTACGAGGCTCTGTACGGACGGAGGTGTACGGCACCCTTGAGTTGGGTTGAGGTGGGGACCAAGTGGGAGGTTGGCCCCAGGTTGATCCAGCAGAGTCAGGAGGTACTTGAGCAGATCCACAGGCAACTCCGCATTGTCAGCAGTAGGCAGAAGAGCTACGTGGATCGGAGATGCAGAGAGGTGCAGTTTGAGGTTGGGGACCACGTCTTCCTTTGTGTTTCGCCCATGAAGGGCCTGCAGCGGTTTGGGGAGAGAGGGAAGCTCGCGCCGAGATTCGTGGGGCCCTTTGAGGTCTTGGAGCGGGTTGGACCCGTTGCTTACAGACTTGCCCTCCCTCCTCAGCTTTCTGGTGTGCACGACGTGTTCCATGTGTCCAACCTCAGGAAGTACGTTGCCGATCCCAGTCATGTACTGAGTGATGAGAGCATCGAGGTGGGCGACGACCTGACCTACCCCGAGCGACCAGTGCAGATTCTTGACCGAGCCATCCGCAGCTTGAGACGAAAGCAAGTACCCCTGGTGAAGGTTTTATGGAGGAGCCAGTGGTACGAGGAGGCTACCTGGGAGCCTGAGGCGGCAATGCAGGAGCGGTACCTGGAGCTCTTCTCGGGTACGTCTTTTCGGACCGGCTTCGGTCCTCTTTGAGTTTGTTATGTTTTTATATGTCGTTCTTTCCCGCACCCTAGTTAGCGCAAGTTTCGAGGATGAACCTTCCTTTGAGTTTGTTATATTGTTACGAACGCGGCCTCAAGACAGTTTTTAAGACATCTGGGAGTTTCCTAGACGTCTAACCAGACGTCTGGAACCCTTTCCAGACGTCTGGTATTTAATTTTTTTGCGGCGAATGGGGTTACGTTTGTGCGCATGCACGCGCAGACCTGCACTCGCCGCTCTCTTCCGTCTTTTTCCCTCGCTCCTCCTATAGGGCACAACGCTTCTCTCTCTCTCCCCGCGTGGCCTTAAAAGGCCCTCGCCCTCTCCCTCATCCTCATCTCCTCCGTGTCCCTCTTCTTCTTCTCCCAGCCGGTGCGAGAGCGCGAGCGAGCGGCGGCAGCAGCGGTCGTGGCAAGTGTGCGGGAGGAGGTGTTGCGCGAGGGAGGAGACGCTCGACTGTGAGGGCTCGAGCTTGCCGGGGCAGCTAGAGCCTGCCGGCGGGGGAGCAGCGGGCTTGGAGTGTCGCGGAGGGGTTGCTGCAGCTCGAGCAGCAGGCGGACGGGGCGCAGCGCGGCCGTGCATCACGGGCGGAGAACGAGTCGTGCTCTGATTCTGGAAGTTTTTCCAGAATCAGACGTCTGGGCTTCCAACCAGATGACGATGAAGACGTCTGGACAGTCCTGGAGGACTGTCCAGACGTCTGGATGGTAAGATATTTCTACCTTCTTCCTTTTTCGCGTGTATTGCCATGCAGCCGTCCGCCGCGCCTTCGTCTGCGACTTGTCGTATTGAGAACAGGTGTGGGCGCCTGCAGGTTCTGCTCGGGAGGGCGTGAGGGCTCGCCATCCCACGTGAATCGGACGTCTGGCCGCATTGCCAGACGACGGGAATGACTTCCAGACATCCAGGGTGACCATCGGACGTCTGGGGACTAAGCCAGATGCCCCCGCAGGCTTCTGGACGTTTGAGGGACTACACAGAACAAAGGTACACTCTGACCCACATTTTGAGACATCTGGAAGAGGTTCCAGACGTCTAATTTCGGGCAGTTTCGTCGTTTTCGACCCGTTTAGGGCCCGTTCGGAGTCCGTTTTCTGCGTTTCGAGTTGCGTTCTTTCCAAAATAAAATCCTCTACCTGTTTACAGTAATTATATACCGTTCTGAGAAACTCCTTGTGTTTGATCCTTGTGTTAGGACCCCGTTCCATTGCATTCTTGGGGATTGCGGAGGCGTGCAGGATTTCCGACCACGCCCCCAATACTCTCATTGTAGCTGGTAGAGTGGCTTTTAAATTATTTAGCATAATTTGTTACAATTGTAGAACAATTAATAGAGTCTAGGGTATTGCATGAACCCTAGGACTGAGAAACTAGATTGAATGATAGATCGTAGGGTATTGCATGAATCCTAGGACTGGAAAACTAGATTGAATGATAGATCCTAGGGTACGGCATGAATCCTAGGACTGAAAAACTAGTGGAATATATATATTGCAGTCTTGGAAAAGTAGAAAGGAATTAATAGCTGCTTGTAAATTAATAGCTGCCTATTATGAATGAATAAATATGATTAGGAATATGGGTTGTATGAACGTAAGACTGGAACAGTGAAATCTACAATGGCCAAACAAAATGAATAGGAACCCTACGGGGAATTAGGAGTAGAACTCCTGGAAAGAGAATAGAATGGAACTAAGAAAGTGAAACGTGGAAGTGTGTTATCTCTTGGGTACGTGGTACCAAAGAGTGCACACATTACCTCTTAGTGTAGAGGGGAGCTTGCCGCCCTCAGGTTGAGACCGGGGTCGGTTTGGCCACTGTACACCGACTTGCTGGCCCTCGCGTACGCAGTACCGAGGAGAGATACTAGTGTAGGGAGAGCACTAGCTACCCCACGGGCCCCGGGGTTCTGCTAGCCTCCTACACCGACTTGTTAGGCCCACTGGGCAAACCAGGGTAGTCAGGCGAGGGTGCGCGGACTGTGGAGGGGTTGGACCCCTGTTACTGAGAGGGCTCTGCCCTATACTGGTTCCGTGCTGTGCTTTGGGCGCACCCGTTAACGGAAACGACTGATCGCGTGCCAGTGCGGGGTAGCTACCCGTGTGTTTATCGCGCGTGTCGTAGTCACCGTTACGTCTGTCAGCGACCTTGGGGTGGTTGACTGAGAGTAGGATCACCACGGGGGACTCTCCTAGCCAGGAGAGCACCACGTGTTACTTCTACTTTTCGGAAAAGACTGCAATCAAGATCGTTCCCACGAGGAACATTCGAGATTAAGTGAAGGATTTGAGAAATAAATAAATTGTGAAATAATAGGATGTAAATAAAGAAAGTAAAATATAACAGCTACTGTACACTCTACTATTTTTTTAGTTTTAGCTGCCACTCTACTCAGCATTTCGTTGACGTGTTACACTCGTTACTTTTCAGGACCAGGTGTTGAGCAGCCAAGGCCAGCGGCTGCAGAGGACGTTGGGCCGAGTAGGGTCCAGTAGAGTTACCGCAGTTCTTTTTGTACTCCTTTTGTTCCACTGTAGTGAGTAGTTCTGTTACTCTTTGTACTTCTTTACTTGTAGCTTCATGTTATGTTATAATTGTTGTTCTACTGTTGTGGTGGTATATACTGTAATAGTTCCTTTTCTTCCTGCTGTATTTTGTTACTGCTAGTTATATTCATGCTAGATGTGGTTTATTTTACTGCTCTTTTGGTTACTTCCTCGTTGGACGACTAGGTCTTGGGATTAGTCGAGTCGGTCCGATTCTCATGTCTCATAGGGACTCGGGAATCAGGTCGTTACAAAACTAGTTATCTGATTCTTTTAATTCTCGACAAATTCGTCGTACTGATTATTTAATCATTTCAGATAACTGTATCAATAGTTTCCCTTAATTGAGCCATAATGTTACAACCCGATTCTTGAATCCCTACAGGACCTGAGACCAGCTCGACTCGACTAACCCTAAGACCCAGTCGTCCAACAAGAAATAATCGAAAAGCAGGAAAATAAACCACATTTATTATGCAAGGTAACTAACAGTAAAAGAGTACAAGCAGTAAGGAAGTAAAAGCTGCTAAACAGTACATACCACCACAACAACAGGAAAGCATAAACAAAAGTATAATAACAGAAATGGTAACAATAGTCTAAAACTCACTAGTAGAACAGTGAGTACAACTAAAACAAGAAACTACTGCTGGGCTCGACTGGGCCCAGCACCCTCTGCAGCCGGTGACTTGGGCTGCTCAACTCCTGGACCTGTAAAGGGTTACGAGTAAAATGGAGTCAACGAACGCTGAGTAGAGTGGTAACTAAGCTAGCTAAAGTAGTAAAAGCTAATAGGTAAATTTATCCTTTCCAATTATTTTATTTTACAAGTCATTCCCTTTCACCCATTGGTTTACTTTCAGATTTCTTTCTTGATCTCGCATGTTCCTTGTGGGAACGATCTTGATTGCAGTCTTTTCTGAAGAGTAGAAGGCGTACGTGGTGCTCTCCTGGCCGGGAGAGTCCCCCATGGTGATCCTACACCCAGTCAACCACCCTGAGGTCACAGACAGACGTAGGGGTGACTACGGCACACACGATAAGCGCACGGATAGCTACCCTGTAGTAGCACGCGGTCAGTCGTTTTCGCTAGCAGGTACGCCTAAAGTACAACACAGAACAATATAGGGCATAGCCCTCTCAGTAACAGAGGTCTCGCCCCTCAGAACCAAACAGGGGTCTCGCCTCTCCACAGTCCGTGCACCCTCGTCTTACTACCCAAGTTTGTCCAGTGGGCCTAACAAGTCGGTGTAGGGTGGCTAGTTGAACCCCAGGTATCGTGGGGTGGCTAGCTCTCTCCCTACACTAGTAGCTCTCTGATGAGAGGCTCATCATGTCTCTAATTACCCCTAATTAACTAGTCTTCCTAGTTAATTAGCTAAGGTTATGAATATATAAGGGTTAATTATAGAATAAGGGATATTTGGTAAAGGACCTTAAAATAAGTTTAAAATGACATTTTATCATTCAATTAATATTATTAATAATTTAATTAATAATTGGACTCGAAATTCTATTAATCATTCCCTTAATTAATAAGTTAAGTAACTTAAACATAATGTATACCTAAGTATATAATAACTTAAGTAATTTTATTTAATCTAATAAATTAATTTAAAAAGGTCATAAATGTAAATTCAAGGTGAAAACATAATATTTACCTTATTTACTAACATATATAAAAAGTTGAAAAAGATCTAAGTTAAAATAAACCTTCAAAACCTGAGTTTACATTTTGGTCCTTAAAACTTATTACAATTGGGTCCTTATTTCTCACACAGGTCCTTAAGTTTCATTACATTTAAGTCCCTTTTCATCTTCTTCTTCTTCAGCTGAATGAATGGCTGGCGACGGAGAGTCACGCCACCGCATGATCACCGCCTTGCCAACATCACTCTTCTTTGTCCAAGATCTTGCAACTTGCGCTCACCACCTCCTCTTCATCCATCGGTCTGTATTAACCGAAAATCCTAATTTTCAGTGGGAGATAACCTTATTGTCATCGAAGACGATGCCAGAGGTTAAGCTCCTCAAGCTCTTTCTTTGGCCAGACTCCACCACTCTCTTCATCGCCAACTACTATAAATACCCCCTCACCCCTCTGATTTAATTCAAGCTGGCTCCCTTCGCTCTTCTAACACTGCAGCCAACTTCAATAGGCTATTCGTCCAAAACTCCGGCGACTTTCCATCTCACTTTCTGTAACTACTCGATTCCCGAGTCCCTACGAGACACGAGAACCGGACCGACTCGACTAATCCCAAGACCTAGTCGTCCAACGAGGAAGTAACCAAAAGAGTAGTAAAATAAACCACATTCAGTATGAATATAACTAACAGTAAGAAAGTACAGCAGTAAGGAAAGAAACCACTACAGTATATACCACCACAACAGTAGAACAACATTCAAAACATAATATGAAACTGCAGGTAAAGAAAAGTACAACGGTAACAAGAACTACTCACTACAGTGGAACCAAAAAGAGGTACAAGAGAACAGTGGTAACTCTACTGGACCCTACTCGGCCCAGCGTCCTCTGCAGCCACTGACCCTGGCTGCTCAACACCTGGTCCTGAAAGGTAACGAGTGTAACACGTCAGCAAAACGCTGAGTAGAGTGGCAACTAAAACAAAAGAAACAGTAGAGTGTACAGTAGCTGTTGTGTTCTGTTACTTTCTTTAGTTACGTCTTTCTATTGTCTCAAAATTTATCGATTTCTCAGATCCTTCACTTGATCTTGAATGTTCCTTGTGGGAACGATCTTGATTGCAGTCTTTTCCGAACAGTAGAAGTAGCACGTGGTGCTCTCCTGGCCGGGAGAGTCCCCCGTGGTGATCCTACTCTCAGTCAACCACCCCAAGGTCACAGACAGGCGTAACGGTGACTACGGCACGCGTGATAAACGCACAGGTAGCTAACCCGCACTGGCACGCGGTCAGTCGTTTCCGTTAACGGGTGCACCCAAAGCACAGCACGAAACCAGTACAAGGCAGAGCCGTCTCAGTAACAGGGGTCCAACCCCTCCACAGTAACCAAACAGGGGCCTTGCCCCTCCACAGTCCGCGCACCCTCGCCTGACTACCCTGGTTTGCCCAGTGGGCTTAACAAGTTGGTGTAGGAGGCTAGCAGAACCCCGGGGCCCGTGGGGTAGCTAGTACCTCCCTACACTAGTAGCTCTCCTCGGTACTACGTACACGAGGGCCAGCAAGTCGGTACAAAGGGGCCAGTCCTAACCCCGGGTCCCTGGGGCGGCTGGCTCCGCTCTGCACTAAACAGGTACAGGTACTTCCCTTAGTACTACGTACCTAAGAGACAGCACTCTACCATGTCTTTCTTTCTCAGTTCCATTCCTTTCTCTTTCCAGGAGTTCCACTCCTAATTCCCTGTAGGGTTCCAGTTCTTTTAACTCAGCACATTCAGGTTTCACCTTCCCAGTTTCACATTCATACATCCCATATTCCCAGACATACTCATTTATTCATAACAGGCAGTTATTAAACCAATTTACAGGTAGCTATTGTTTCCTTTCCACATTTTCCAAGACTGTAGTTTTTCATATATTCCACTAGTTCTTCCCATCCTAGGATTCATGCCATTCCCTAGGATCTATCATACAATCTAGTTTTCTAGCCCTAGGATTCATGCAACACCCTAGGATCTACCATTCATTCTAGTTTCTCATTCCTAGGATTCATGCAATGTCCTAGGTTCTATTTATGGTTCATAATTAACAGATTATACTAATAAACTTAAAAGCCACTCTACCGGTTAAAACAGGAGTACTGGCGGCGTGGTCGGGAATCCCGCGTGCCTCCGCAACCCCCGAGACTGAAACGGAACGGGGTCCTATTACAAGGATCAAACACAAGGAGTTTCTCAAAATACTATACAACTACTGTAGACGGGTAGAGGATGTAATTCCGAAAAGCATGCAACTCAAAACGTGGAAAACGGACTCCGAACGGGCCCTAAACAGGTCGAAAACGAGGAAACAGTGCAAAATCAGACGTCTGGAACATCTTCCAGACATCTTAAAAAAGTGGATCAGAGATTACCTTTGCTTTGCGTGGTCACTCAGACGTCCAGAAGCCTGCGGGGGCATCTGGCCTAGTTCCCAGACGTCCGATGGTCACCCCAGACGTCTGGATGTCGCTCCAGTCATCTGGTGCTACAGCCAGACGTCTGATTCGCGTTGGATGGCGAATCACCGAACCTACGCGTACCCATCTCTCTCTCTCAGTACGGTCAGTCGAAGAAAACGAAGAAGACGGAAATAAGTCACCTTTCAGACATCTGAACAGTCTTCCAGATGTCGTTCCCGTCGTCTGGCTAGAAGCCCAGACGTTTGATTCTGGAAAAGTTTCCAGAACCAGGGCGCGACTCGCCCTACGCTCGCTACGCCCGGCCGCGCCGCGTCTCATCCGCCTGTTGCTCAAACTGCAGCAGTCCCCCCCCCCGCGTCGCTCCACGCCCGCTGCGCCCCCCGCCGGCCGACCCTAGCAGCCTCGATGAGCTCGCCCTCACGGCCGAGCGCCTCTTCCACGTGTAGCACCTCCTCCCACGCTCACCGCGGCTGTCGCTGCCGCCGCTCACTCGTGCTCGCTCTTGCGCACTGGCTGGAAGGAGAAGAGGAAGGGGGCGGAGGTGACGGGAGTGAGGGAGAGGGCGTGGCCTTTTAAGGCCACGTGAGGAGGAGAGATAGAGCGGACAGGGTGGGTCTGCGGCCGCAGGAGAGAGGGAAAAAGAAAGGGAGAGATAGCGTACGCAGGTCTGCGCGCTCAGGCACGCAGACGAAACAAGCGTGCCAAAAATAACCGATTCCCAGACGTAAGGAAGTGGTTCCAGACGTCTGTTCAGACGTCTGGGCCACTTCCCAGACATCTTAAAAGACGTCTGAAGTGCGCGTTCGTAACAATATAACAAACTCAAAGGAAGTTTCATCCCCGAAACTTGCGCTAACTAGGGTGCGGAAAAGACGTCAAAATAACCATAACAAACTCAAAGAGGATCGAAGCCGGTCCGAAAAGACGTACCCGCAAAAAGCTCCGGGTACCGCTCCCGCATTGCCGCCTCAGGCTCCCAGGTAGCCTCCTCGTACCGCTGGCTCCTCCACGAAACCTTTACTAGGGGTACTTGCTTTCGTCTCAAACTGCGGACGGCTCGGTCTAGAATCTGCACTGGCCGCTCGGGGTAGGTCAAGTCGTCGCCCACCTCGACGCTCTCATGACTAAGTACGTGACTGGGATCGGCTACGTACTTCCTGAGGTTGGACACGTGGAACACGTCGTGCACACCAGAAAGCTGCAGGTGGAGGGCAAGCCTATAAGCAACGGGTCCAACCCTCTCTAAGACCAGAAAGGGCCCCACAAACCTCGGCGCAAGCTTCCCTCTCACCCCAAACCGCTGCAAGCCCTTCATGGGCGAAACACGAAGAAAGACGTGATCCCCAACCTCAAACTGCACCTCTCTGCATCTCCGATCCGCGTAGCTCTTCTGTCTGCTCCTGACAGTGCGGAGTCGCCTGTGGATCTGCTCGACTACCTCCTGGCTCTGCCGGATCAACCTGGGGCCAACCTCCCACTTGGTCCCCACCTCAACCCAACTCAAGGGTGCCGTACACCTTCGTCCGTACAGAGCCTCGTAGGGAGCCATGCCGATGCTCGAGTGATAACTGTTGTTGTATGCGAACTCCGCTAGGGGCAGGTGTTCCTCCCAAGAGCCCCTCCAGTCCAGTACACAGGCACGCAAAAGGTCCTCAAGTGTTTGTATCGTGCGCTCGGACTGTCCGTCCGTCTGGGGGTGGTAAGCTGTACTAAACCTCAACCGCGTCCCCAGGGCCTGCTAAAACTCAGCCCAAAATTGGGACGTAAAGCGGGTATCCCGATCGGATACGATCTCCCGCGGAACTCCGTGTAGTCGTACCACGTCGCGGATGTACCTCTCTGCCAACTGTGCTGGTCCTAAAGTGACTCGGATCGGCAAGAATCGTGCCATCTTCTTCAGTCTATCCACAATTACCCAGACAGCGTCGTGCCCTCGCTAGGTAACAGGTAAGCCCACCACCAAGTCCATGGTGATGATCTCCCACTTCCACTCTGGCACTGGAAGCGGCTGTAGCGGCCCTGCAGGCCTCTGATGCTCGGCTTTCACCTGCTGACACACTAAGCACTGCTGCACGAACTCACCCACATCCCGCTTCATCCCCCTCCACCAGAACTCGCGTCTCAAGTCGTGGTACATCTTCGTGTTTCCGGGATGTATGGTGAATCTAGAACTGTGTGCCTCAGTCAGGAGCTCTCTCAACAGCTCCTCGTCTCTGGGAACGCACAACCGTCCCCTCAGGCGCAGCACCTGGTCTGTGAAAGAGAAGTCCCCTGGGTCTCCTGACAGTACTTTATCGCGCAAGGACTGCAAGTACGGATCAGCCATCTGTCCTGTGATGATGTGGTCTATCAGCTTTGGCCTAGTCTGTCGTGTCACCGTCACTGTCCCACAGTGCCCCCGTAACTCCAGGGGTCGCCAATTGCCCACCTCCTCCAAAAGGCTCCAACTCTATAACTGTAAACTGGCCAAGTGCGCAGGTGCCTTACGGCTCAAGGCGTCAGCCACCACATTGGCCTTTCCCGGGTGGTAGGAGATGCTGCAGTCGTAGTCCTTCAGGAGCTCCAACCAACGTCTCTGTCTCATGTTGAGCTCCTTCTGATCAAAAAGGTATCTGAGGCTCTTGTGATATGTGAAAATCTCGAAGGTCTCACCGTACAAGTAGTGCCTCCAGGTCTTCAGCGCGAAGACAACCGCTGCCAACTCTAAGTCGTGGATAGGGTAGGTATGCTCATGGGGCTTCAGTTGCCGCGAAGTGTAAGCGACAACGTGACCCCTCTTCATGAGCACACCTCCTAACCCCTGCAAGGAGGCGTCCGTGTACACAACGAACCCGCCACTACTGTCAGGGATGGTGAGCATGGGAGCCGAGGTCAACCTCTCCTTCAACTCCAGAAAACACGCCTTACAGGAGTCTGTCCAAGCGAAGGGCACGTCCTTCCGGGTCAGCTGTGTCATAGGACGCGCGATCTGTGAAAAACGTCTCACTAATCGTCTGTAGTAGCCTGCCAGTCCCAGGAAACTGCGAATCTCAATGACTGAACGCGGTCTCTCCCACCTGAGTACTGCCTCAACCTTGGCTGGGTCCACCGCCAAGCCGTCCCTAGAGATCACATGACCTAAGAAGGTCACCTCCCTCAACCAGAACTCGCACTTGCTATATTTGGCGTACAGCCTCCGTCGTCTCAGAGTGTCCAGAACCATCCAGAAGTGCTGTCCGTGGTGCGTCTGATCTCTAGAATAGATGAGTACACCATCTATGAAAACCACCACGAACTGGTCCAAGTACGGTCTAAACACCCGGTTCATCAGATCCATAAAAGCAGCGGGGGCATTGGCCAGCCCAAACGGCATGACCAAAAACTCATAGTGTCCGTATCGGGTGCGGAAAGCTGTCTTAGAGACGTCGGTCTCCCTGATCCTCAACTGGTGGTATCCCGACCTCAAGTCGATCTTGGAGAACACCGTGGCACCCCGTAATTGGTCAAACAAGTCGTCGATCCTCGACAGCGGATATCTGTTCTTGATGGTGATCCTATTCAGCTGTCGGTAGTCCACACAAAGGCGTAAGTTCCCATCCTTCTTCTTCGCAATCAGTACCGGGGCTCCCCAGGGAGACGCACTGGGCCTCACGAAACCTTTCTCCAAAAGGTCTTGCAATTGAGACTTGAGCTCTCGTAGCTCAAGTGGTGCCATCCTGTATGGCGCGGTGGAGATGGGGCTGGTCCCTGGTACTAGTGAGATCTCAAACTCGATCTCACGCTCGGGCGGTAGTCCTGGTAACTCGTCTGGAAACACGTCAGGGTACTCTCTGACCACCAGGATACTCTGGGAGTCTGCTACAGGGCTGGGCTCAGCCACCACACAAGCTAGGAAGCCCTCACACCCCTGGCTCAAAAGTCTCGCCGCCCGAAGTGCCGAAATGCACCTGAAGCCTTCGTCCACTGGCTGTCCGTGAAACTCGAAAGAAGGAAACTCTGGTATGGAGAAGACAATCTTCCTCTCAAAATAGTCTACCAAGGCGTGGTAAGTGGACAGCCAGTCCATCCCCAGAATCACACTGAAGTCCTCCATCTGTATCATAATCAGGTCAGCTGGCAGGCTATGTCCCCCGACACTGACCTCGTAATCTGTGTACACCTCCTTAGCTACAAACAGCTGACCACTCGGACCTCTGATTACGAATGGATTCTCTAACAGCGTATAATCCTGGCCCAAACTAACTGCGAAACTGGCTGCGACAAACGAGTGCGTAGCGTCGGAATCGAAAAGTGTGTAAACGAGTCTGCCGGAAACTGAAACCATACCTGCCACAACTGAGCTCGAAGCTCTGGCATCCCTGTGTGTCAGGGCGTTGATGCGCCCCTCAGCTCTAGGTGCGGACGAAGCAGCCACACTCTGCGTCGGACGGGCAGGTGCTGGCCGGTACCCTCCTCGTGACTGCTGTCCTCCTCCTTGCACCTGGGAACCGCGGCCTCCTACGCGCCCTCCAGTGCTCTGTGCGGGGAGTATCTGCTGACCTCCTGCCCTAGACGGGCAGTCCCTCCTGATGTGGCCCAGATTGCCACATTGGTAACAGAGGGGAACCCGACTCCCACCCTCAGTGGGTCCCTGCTGTCGACTAGGCGGGGGTCCGGTGCTGATGACTGGCCCCTGTCGAGGGCCCCCAAAGGCCACTGACGGCCCAGCAAAACGTGACGGCTCTCCTGTGGACGCCATGTGTCTCCTCTCTCGCCGGCCCTGTGAAAAGTCCGGCTGAAAGGGCCCCTGATGGTCGGCCCGGATAGGTTGTTAATATGATGATTTTATCGTTGAAATATATATAGTGGTTAACCTAATTTGAACCTAACCATCTCTTTACAGAAATTTTTAACCTGGCCTACTTGATTTTATCTTGTCGCTTTTAGGCCCAGGGTCGAACTCAGGGAAGTGGGGTTCAAGTCGAGTTCCTACGTTGTCCTTAAAACGTGTCTCTTCCGTTCGTTTATTGTGTTTTTGGTATTTTTTTTATTTAGGTTTTTTTCTAGTAATCCTTGTTCTTGAGGCACACGCTCAAAATTGTGTCCTTGGCTTTTAGCCAAAACAGAGTTCCAAAACACGCCTTGCTACTTGCAAGACGGGGTACCTGCAAATCAAAGATTATCTTTTCACTTTTATACCTTTTTTTATCTTTTTACTAAGAAGGAAGATAATAGATAGAAAGTAAATATAGTAGCTATAGATATATATTTATATGTAGTATATATATATAAAGGGGTGGGGGTGGAGGTAGCGATGGAGTGTAGCACTATGTCGAGTCAGTCGACGTCTAGAGAGACGCAACCAACACGACTATGTGCCGCGTGGAGTGTGGATGGAGGATGGATGATGTATGGGACCACGCTTTTTTTGTACGCGTGTATTAGGGAATATCAGCAACTGGTGCAGATATTCCCGCGATACAGCGTATAGTAAATAACGTGAAAATA
The DNA here is from genome assembly GCA_037157565.1 of Thalassia testudinum. Classification (NCBI taxonomy): domain Eukaryota; kingdom Viridiplantae; phylum Streptophyta; class Magnoliopsida; order Alismatales; family Hydrocharitaceae; genus Thalassia; species Thalassia testudinum. Next base: position 13,848,061 of record JAZHRO010000065.1, on the reverse strand, counting down.
TATGTACATATGTATGTATATGAGTAAATATATCTATATGTATATAAATGTATAAGTATATATGTATAGATATATATAGATATATATGTATTATATATATATATAGGTGTATATGTATATATATATATGTATTTATATATGTATATAGCTATGTATATATGTATATAAGTATATATATATAATACTATATAGATGTATATATATATATATGTATATAAGTATATATGTATCTAGATATATATATATATATATATGTGTGTGTATATATATAAGTATATAGATATGTATATATATATATGTGTGTGTATACATAAATATATAGATATACTATGTATATAAGTATATATATATATATATATATATATATATGTATGTATATATTATATATAGATGTATATAAGTATATATATATGTTACTATAAGTGTGTGAGTGTGTGTGTATGTGTTGGTATAGGTGTGTGTGCGTCGGTGAATGTGTGTGTGTGTGTTGCTGTGAGTAAAAAAAAACAGAGAGAGAGAGAGTGGGAGAGAGAGAGAATACGTGAGAGAGAGAGAGCGGGAGAGAGAGATCAGCAGAGAGAGAGCGGGCTGGAGAGATCGAGAGCGCGGACGATGGCAGCGAGTTAAGACGTCTGCTCGCGGCGGCGGACGTCTGACGCCGCGTCGTCTGAAGGCGGAGGCGGACGTCTGAAGACGGCGGGTGCGGGCGCGCCTTCGCGTAGGGTTCTGCAGGCCTGCGCGAAGGCGACGGGCGGGCGAAGGCGTGGAGGAGCGAGCGTGGAGGAGGTCTGCAGGTGGTCGCGGAGGGTCGCGGAGGAGGGCAGGGGGCGGCGCGAGGCCGTAGCCGGCCGCTGCAGTGCGCGCGGCGGACGGCTACAGGTGCAACTGCAAGGCGGACAGAACGGAGACGGAGGCGGGGAACGGGCCTGCAGGCGCGCGCGGAGGGTTGTGGGCCTGCGGGGAAGGTCGCGGAGGAGGCGGGGGGTGCTGCTGCTGCTGCTGTCGCCGCGGTTTAGCTGCTGCTGCTGCTGCTTCAAGCTTCGGAGCTTGAAGCGGCAGCAATGGCGTGGAGACGAATACGAAGAGAAAAGAAAACACCACACCCACCGGCTCGTTGAAGAGCTGGGCGGTGGTGCTCCCACTGTGGTGGTGTGCACCACAGTGGGTTCTCCTGCTCGCCGGGTGCCTCCTCGACGGAGGGCCGACGTATGGGAGGGGAAAGCGGTGGAGAAGATGGCTGCGGGTTTTTTCAGCAGCTGCAGCAGCTGCGTCGCGAGGATGAAGCTGCAGCTACTTATAGAGGAGGGGAGAGTGGCGTGCCGGCTGCAGCAGGGAGAGGGTGTGCGAGTTGCAGCTATAGGGAGCGGCGTTAGCAGGGAGACGTGACGGGAAGAAGTGCTGCGTGGCTGCTGCATGCAGCTGCGGGAAGAGTGCAGCCGCGGGAAGGATGCAGCCGCGGGAAGGAGAGAAAAGAAGAAATCAAGAGGAAAAATAAAAAGAGGGTGATTTTGCAAGGAGGCACTTGAAGAAAAATGTAACTATGTAGGCGATTGTTTCACTCCTCTTCCTCTCTTGATTAAATGCATGCATGCAAGTGTTTTTTACAAATGCGATTACAGGATCCTATTATGCAATGTTAATGCTAGAAAATAGCACAAGAAGGCGTTATTACAGGCGTGTTTTGAGGTGCAAACATATACCCCCATGCCTATCTTTTGCTAGTCCCTAGCAAAATAGTATTTAGAAATGATCTTAAGCTGAAGATTTTCTTCTGAGGTGATACAGGTGTGTTTACTATGGAATATTGTGAGAACCAATTTTAAAGAAGACTACCAGTACTTTAAGTCTCACATGACATAGATCATCTCTCAACTAACCAGGACTCTTGATATTTAAACCTTAAGTACGATTTCCAGGACCCAGGAGGTTTTTGCCGTACTCGAGAGCTCAAGAGGTTATGGTTTGTGCATAGTGAAGGATCAAGACTGACCAGATGAACATTAAGACTCAATCCCAGGGTTTCACGAATTTTTAAGTACAGGTTGGTCCCAGTTTCAGCTCATGTTTTCGAATTGACCCTTAAGATGATGACGGAAAACTCAACTCCCATTTTCTGATTTTTTTTTTTTTTTTTTTTTGAAACACGTGTCAGTATATCTCTTACAACACATTTTGAAGCACACTTTTTTTTTTTTTTTTTTGGTGGGAGGGTTTCTTTTTGGTGGAAAGAGTCGCTCCTAAACACAAGACTAAAGCCTGGGATAAAAAGTCTACCTGCGCACACAGGTAAGGACTCCACCTTCCCTAATGAACACTAGGGTTGGATCTTATGTTCACCTGGTCTTTCCTGATATGTGTAGTGTGAACCAAGTTTACTTAAGCTCTCAAGAAAAAGCAAACCAACGGATCCTGTACTGGTGTCTCAGGTACAAGAATACATCCTTAGTTAGGAGAGATCTTGATCTATTTTGTCAATGCTTTAAGTGAATTAAGCCGAGCCTGAGCGAATCAAGCTTTTGTGGCCTGGAAAGTCTTCAAAACAGAGGTTGAATATCCATAAACACTTATTGCCTTGTTGTTTCAGCTTCAAGATCATTATTAAACACCATTTATTATAATATATATATATATATATTTTTTTTTTTTCTTTTCTTTTTTTTTTTTTTTTTATAGGTAAGTGAGAACTGTATAATACCATAACATACCCGGATCCTATGGATGCCTATCCACCCCCCCATGCCAAACAATGCTATGTCCTCATATGCATGCAGGGAAAGGCAGAGGAAGGATGGAAGATCGGGTAACAAGAGCTGAGGTTCAGGGTATAGATCAGGGTGGAAGGGTGGGTGGATGGTGGGTGGTGAAGAGAAAAGTGAAGTGATTGCGATAGAGGTGTGAAAAGTGATGGTGGATGGTGAGTGCTGTTAGGGTGCCTCCCAACAAGCGCTGAATTTAATGTCCCCAGCTGGACTCAGAATGAGGCAAAGAATTAGTTACCCTCCAGCAGGGCAACGGTTTCTCCAACGGGGGCAGGTTCATGAGTCAGATAGGGTTTCAAACGCTGCCCGTTGACCGTAAATTTACGCCCAGATTTGGGATCTTCGATTTCGACGGCCCCATTGGGGAATGGTCTTGAGACCAGAAAAGGACCAGTCCATTTGGACTTTAATTTCCCAGGAAAGAATTTGAGTCGGGCATTATAGAGCCAAACTTGCTGAGATGGCTCAAATTCCTTCCGTCGAACATGGCTGTCGTGAAAAGCCTTAGTGCGCTGTTTAAAGGTTAGAGCAGAATCATAGGCTTCACGACGGAGCTCTTCCAGCTCTTGGAGTTGGAGTTTCCTTTCTCGTTCACACAAGTCTGGGTCGAGGTTACATTGGCGAACCGCCCAATAAGCGCGGTGCTCCAACTCCACAGGCAAATGACAAGGCTTCCCGTAAACGATTCTATATGGAGACATACCAAGGGGAGCCTTGAAGGCGGTCCGATACGCCCAAAGTGCGTCAGTCAGCTTGTCGGACCAATCCTTACGGTCAGGCCGAACCGTTTTCTGGAGAATCTGCTTGATTTGCCGGTTCGACACTTCCGCCTGGCCGTTCGTCTGAGGATGATACGGGGATGCGATACGATGGTGGACTCCGTACCTCCTCAGAAGTGCCCGAAAAGAAGCATGGGTAAAGTGGCTTCCTCCATCCGAGATAATGGCCCGAGGGATCCCAAAACGCGCAAAGATATGGTCTTTGACGAATCGGGTGGAGATAACATGGTCAGCACGGCACGCGGGAATAGCCTCGATCCATTTTGAAACATAGTCGACGGCCACGAGGATGAATTCGAAGCCGTTGGATGGAGGAAAGGGACCCATGAAGTCAATTCCCCAGATGTCGAAGATTTCCGCAGCTAGGATGTGTTGCAAGGGCATCATGTCACGACGTGCCATTGACCCTAATGACTGGCACCTAGTGCAATGTTTGGCATAAGTGTGCGCGTCCTGGTGAAGGGAGGGCCAAAAGAAACCGCACTGCAACACCTTGGCTGCAGTTTTCCTCCCAGAGAAATGGCCTCCACAGGCCTGATCGTGGCAGAAGGATAGCACACTGGGGAACTCACTGTCAGGAATACAGCGACGGATGATTTGATCAGCACCTATCCGAAAAAGAAGTGGATTATCCCAGAAATAATACTTTGCTTCTGCCATGAGACGCTCGCGCTGGTTTTTAGGCCAGCCACGTGGAAGAGATCCAGAAGCAAGGTAATTGGCAATGTCGGCATACCACGGTCCACTTGCCACATTTATTGCCAATAGGTGCTCATCAGGAAAAACTTCATTAATTGGCAGAGTAAGTCCAATATGGTCAGGGTCCAGTCTGGAAAGGTGATCAGCCACAACATTCTGGGCTCCGACCTTATCACGAATCTCAATGTCAAATTCCTAGAGCAGAAGGATCCAACGAATCAGTCTAGGCTTGGCATCCTTCTTGTGCATGAGATGGCGAATGGCCGCGTGATCAGTGAAAACAATAACGTGAGAGCCTAGAAGGTAAGAACGGAATTTTTCCAGCCCAAAGACGACTGCCAGTAGTTCCTTTTCAGTGGTAGTATAATTACGCTGGGCCTCGTCCAACGTCTTACTGGCGTAGTATACCACGAAGGGGTGTCTATCGCGTCTTTGTCCCAGGATGGCTCCGACTGCAAGGTCTGAAGCGTCACACATAAGTTCAAAGTCGAGGGACCAATCAGGCGGCTGGAGAACAGGGGCCTTGGTGACAGCATTACGCAGCTGCGTGAATGCTTGTATACAGTCAGGGCCTATGTCGAAGGGCACGTCGGTTGATAGGAGATGAGTTAAGGGTCGAGAAATTTTGGAGAAGTCTTTGATGAATCTCCTATAGAAACCGACGTGTCCCAAGAAGGAGCGGATTTGTTTGACAGAACCAGGCACAGGTAAATCAGCAATGATATCGAGCTTAGCTCTGTCAACCTCGATACCCCTATCGGAGATGATATGTCCAAGAACAATTCCCTCGTGCACCATAAAATGACTTTTTTCCCAGGAAAGCACGAGGTTTACATCAATACATCTCCTAAGGATGCGAGTCAGGTTGGCAAGACATTCGTCGAAAGATGGTCCAAAGACTGAAAAGTCATCCATGAAGACCTCGAGAAAGTCACCCACCATGTCATGAAATATCGCCAGCATGCATCTCTGGAAAGTTGCTGGCGCGTTACAAAGTCCGAACGGCATCCTTCTAAAGGTGAAGGTGTCGAAAGGGCAGGTAAAAGTGGTTTTCTCTTGGTCTCGGGGGTCTATTGCCACCTGGTTATATCCTGAGAATCCATCCAGGAAGCAGAAAAATTTATTTCCCGCTAACCGCTCCAGGATTTGGTCAATAAATGGTAGCGGGAAGTGATCTTTCTTGGTTGCAGCATTGAGTTTCCTATAATCTACACACACTCTCCAAGATGTAGGAGTGCGTGTAGGGATGGATTCGCCCCTGTCATTGACACGGATGGTGAGTCCTGCCTTTTTGGGCACAACGTGAATCGGACTCACCCAGGGGCTATCGCTGATCGGGTAGATTATACCCGCATCCAGCCACTTAATGATTTCATTCTTAATGACCTCCCGCATGTTAGGGTTGAGACGTCGCTGCATCTCGCGAGAAGGTCGAGCCTCCTCCTCCGTATATATATGATGAGTGCAGTAGGAGGGACTAATACCAGATAAGTCTGATAAAGACCATCCAATAGCTGCCTTGTGTTCTAGGAGGACCTTAGTTAGTTTGCACTCCTGCTCCATGGTTAATTTTGAACTGATGATTACAGGGAGCGTTTCATTTGGTCCCAGGAAAACATACTTGAGTGTATTAGGCAGCACTTTTAGCTCGGGAGTGGATGGGGAAGGATCTGGCATTTCTTGGGACGAGAGTGTCCCAGACGGGTAGGAGAACAAGTTAGGAGGAAGAAACTGGCCTTCAGATTGGCCAAGAAGAGGGGCTTCTTGGATAGATGGATCCAAAAATGAATAGCCCCAGTGAGAAGTATATGGGCTCAAGGTCCCAGTGTGGATTTGTAAATCCGCCTGATTTGGCGGGGAAGAAAGGGCAATTCGGTCTTCATGAGTATGGACCGACAGTGAGTAGCCCGGATATGACTCAGACCACGAGGTATGGGAAGCGGAGAAAACCTCATCAGAAGTCTGGCCAGGAGAAGGTACTGGACAAGGGAGGGATTGGGGAACGTCACAGTATGCGTTGGTCAGGCAGTTATCAGTGTTTATAGGTAATCCGCAGCAGTCCGAATAGGTCCCAATTAGTCCGATACACGCGCTGACGGCCATGTCCTCGTCAGACGTGTCATCCTCAATGCAATCACAATCAAAGTTCTTGGCTGCCTTGAATATGTTAAGCTTGAGCTTCTCAGATCCAACGGCAATCTCAATACAGCCCGACTCGTAGTCGATGTGGGCGCAGGCTGTGGCCAAGAAAGGTCGACCGAGGATGATCGGACAATCAGAAAGTGAACTAGGAACTTCCATATCTAAAACAAGAAAGTCAACAGGAAAATAGAGACTGTTGACCCTAACCACCACGTCTTCCACCACACCCTTCGGGATTTTGACAGAACGATCTGCCAACTGTAACGTGACAGAGTTGGGTTTCAGATTTCCCAAGGAAAATTTTTTGAGCATGATGGTCGGTATGAGATTGATGGAAGATCCTAGATCAAGCAAGGCACGGTTAAAACTGCAGCCTTGGATGCTACAGGAAATCAGTGGTGTGCCCGGATCTTTCTTCTTCGGTGGTAAGTTTGACAGTATAGCACAACTTGCATGAGGCGAGAGAACCACCGGATTCTTAGTCTTCTTTGACTGTCGCCTGGGTGTTGTGTAGTCTTTTAAAAATCGAGCGACAGTAGGTATGTGGTCGATTGCCTCGAGCAGGGGTACCTTGATTTCTACATCCCTGAACAAATTATGTAGGTTGTCAAAGGCCTGCGTATTTTTCTTTTTGCCTTTTGGCTCCCTTAGTAGAGCCTCAGGGAATGGGACTGATTCTGGCACAAGTTTTGGTGCATCATCCTCTCGCGAATGCGGTATGCCTCCCGAATGAGAGGGCGAAGAAGAAGATGGGCCAGGATCAGGTCGAGGCGGATCGACGGTCTGCTTACCGCTCCTCGTAGTGATAGCATTGGACGATGCGGGTCCAGTGGGATCATACGGTGGAGGAGGGTTTGCAATGGGGATATAAGAGTGTGGTGCTGCAGCAGGATTAGCCTGAAATCCTGGTGGAATGCTCGGAGCTTGCAGAACTTGATTAACCTGTCCCTGAGAAGGTCGTACCTGTGGTTGAGAACCACGGGGCACGAAACTTCGCGGGTTTGGAACAGGTTGGGCGGGAAGAGTGCCCTGAGATCGAGTCGCCATGCGTAGTTGACTGATCTCGGCGTTCTGCTGTGCAATTGGTGCTGAAGAGAGGTCATGTTCTCTTCATGGCGCTTTGACATTTCCGTCATCATTCGCATCAATTTGTCAAGAGGGCTTGATGCGTGTTCAGTTTGTGGTACGCAAGGGCCTGATGGCGGATTTGCCATAGGATTAAACTAGACCCTTGGGATGACGGGTGCGGACGGTCGCATTGGTCCACCCGTGGGGTTTTGGCGCTGCGGGTTGTTGGACCATGCGAAATTCGGATGATTACGCCACCCTGGGTTATAAGTGGCAGAGAACGGGTTGTTCCCCAGGGCGCAAGCATCTTCTATGCCAGAAGACGCGTCCGCATGTAGATATGCGTCTGAGCACACGGAGGCTTGGTCCTCCGTGTCGAAATACTGGCTCGCAGAAACCAGTTCCACATGACTTACCGAGTCGCTTGGCGCGACACTCGGTAAGGAAGGTCTAACGGGGTTTCTCGGGATAAGCCTGGTATTAGAAGAACTTGGATTGTGACGAAGTGGTGAAGAGGTGGTGTTTGCCATAGATCGGGCGGGGTTGGCCAGAAGCTCGTCCAGCTTCTTGTGCACGACGGAGACTTCATCCAATTTTTGTGCAATAAGGCTTAGATCAGTGGATGAATGGGAGGGTCCCATGTCAACTTCGTGGACATTTCGGGGCTGGCTGGTACGATTAAAGGCGACAATGGAAGCATTGTTCATCGAGTTTTCACTCATATTTTCAAACAGCTCGAATGCTCCATTCTCATCTTTATTCATAAAGTTCCCTCCGCAGGAAGCGTCTGCAATCTGCTTCAAAGTCTCATTTAGCCCATAGTAGAAAATCTGGGCTATATGCCACTTAGGCAGACCATGGTGCGGACACTTCCTGAGGAGGTCGTTATACCTCTCCCATGCCTCATGAAATTGTTCGCCGTTTTGTTGCGTAAATGAAGTGATAGCACGGCGAAGCGCATTGGTCCGCCCGATTGGGAAGAACTTCTTGAGAAACGCTGTTCGCATCTCTTCCCAAGAGTGGATGGTTCTCCCAAGGGTGCGTAACCATTGCGACGCTTTATCCCGTAATGAAAACGGGAACATCTTCATGAGGACTATAGATAACCCGACATTTCTTGGTTTAACGGTTTCAGCAAGTCGGGTTAGGTCTTCTAAGTGGAGAAATGGGTCTTCACTTGCAAGACCATGAAAGTGAAAATTGATTAGGCCAATTATGTTTGGTTTTAATTCAAAGTCGTCCCCGCCCATGGGGACCCGAATTTGTCCTATGGTCTCTGTAGCAGCGGGATTCTGATAAGAGCTAAGAGACCTAGGCTCCTCCCGTTCGGGAGGGTTCTGCATTTCCTCCAATGTTTCCCGAATGGCTTCGATTTGCTCATTATACATTTCCATTTGGGCTTGGAGGCGGGTTATGGGATCTAAGGCTCCACCACCTGGTGGGTTCTGAGGGCGGTTTCCTCCCTCGGGATTTGGGGGTGGGCGTGCAGCCATGTTTGTGGAGGAGGAGGACGATTCGACTTGTTTTCTAGATTTATCAGTCAATTCAAATAGTTCAGGGTTTTGTGACCTCCTCCCAAACATGCACTACCGCAGGAAGAATTGGGGAGATGAGAAGGGAAAAGGGATGAGAGAAATGACGCCGCAAAGGTACACTTGATTACAAATCAATACAGTCAAGTTCCTAACCTCTACAGTGTGCCCTTAGACCTAAAGATCTAAGTTACCTACTATCACGAACTACGGAACCGAATGTGAGCACCGCGGAACCACCGGGCCAGATTGAAAGGCCGTTTGCCCCAGTCTTAGACACCCGATAGCACGCGGGAACTCTCACCAGCACGTAGTCGCTACACACAGGTAGTTAGACCTCCAATCCTTAGTAAGGGTCAAGTTACTACCAGTTTTAATTAGAGGCTTAGGGTCAAGTGCTTTTGGAATGTGAAGGGCGTTGTTTACGGGTAATGCCCAAGTGATTGATTTTAAGAGTGTGTAAGAACAAGCATGCAACGGGGAAATCTCCCCGAATTGAATTTTTTATTGGCGAATGGTTTTTAGAGTTCAGCCTTAAGTAGTATGAATTTTAGGGTTTTGCTGAATTACCAATTCAACCAATCTCTGGGTTTTTGCAAAAATACAGGCTTTCCTTCTAAAACCCAAGAAACCCTTCTTCAATTATCAGTTAGTTAATGCATGCTAAAATGCAATGGGCTACCCTAAATGGAGATTTCTAAGTGTGGATGCACGAATCAGTTTTATATCAATGTGACAGGGAGCCAAAGCACTTCAATTCAAGTGCTCCCAATCACCAGAAATGATTTCCACACACAAGGCTTCAACCAAAAGATAAAGAAAATAAAATTGTTGGGGTTGAAGTATTCAGGATCGAATCACAGGCAAGTTTGAAAAGTCGTGGTGGGATTGGAATCAACTCAATTCCAAGTCTCCCCACCAAAAATGTGATCCTGAATTAAAGATAAGTGAGGCAAAAGAGGGATACAAGTAATCTTTTTCTTTGCCTCAAAGAATACTTCCCACGGCGAAAAATCTAAGAATCAAGATTCTCGGATTTTCGCTATGCGAAGTAAGGCGGGAAATCCCGGGGCAGTGGGAGTGAAGACAACCAATCAATCAAGTGAATTTTAATCCACTTGCCCTCAAGAAATCCCAAGAAGTTTTTCTAGTTTTTAGTTTAGATTTTTTTTTTTTTTTTTTTATTGTGGTGGCAAGTTAACCCTAATTTGATGAGAAAAGAAAACCTACTTGTTCGGCAACGTGTGCGAAGCTCCAATGCGATGTCGACGTCTTCACGCTCTCGTTCCCGCCTTGGATCTGCTCACGTCCTCGACTTCGTCAGCCATCTTCTCCTTCCACCAGGTTCACCTGCACACCAAAAAACAACAATACCTGTGAAGAGAGAAGAGACAAATTTAAAGGAATTGGATAGAAACTTACTCGAAAGCGCACCTCCCCGGCAACGGCGCCAGAAAAGTCATGATGGTCGGCCCGGATAGGTTGTTAATATGATGATTTTATCGTTGAAATATATATAGTGGTTAACCTAATTTGAACCTAACCATCTCTTTACAGAAATTTTTAACCTAGCCTACTTGATTTTATCTTGTCGCTTTTAGGCCCAGGGTCGAACTCAGGGAAGTGGGGTTCAAGTCGAGTTCCTACGTTGTCCTTAAAACGCGTCTCTTCCGTTCGTTTATTGTGTTTTTGGCATTTTTTTTATTTAGGTTTTTTTCTGGTAATCCTTGTTCTTGAGGCACACCCTCAAAATTGTGTCCTTGGCTTTTAGCCAAAACAGAGTTCCAAAACACGCCTTGCTACTCGCAAGACGGGGTACCTGCAAATCAAAGATTATCTTTTCACTTTTATACCTTTTTTTATCTTTTTACTGAGAAGGAAGATAACAGATAGAAAGTAAATATAGTAGCTATAGATATATATTTATATGTAGTATATATATAAAGGGGTGGGGGTGGAGGTAGCGATGGAGTGTAGCACTATGTCGAGTCAGTCGACGTCTAGAGAGACGCAACCAACACGACTATGTGCCGCGTGGAGTGTGGATGGAGGATGGATGATGTATGGGACCACGCTTTTTTTGTACGCGTGTATTAGGGAATATCAGCAACTGGTGCAGATATTCCCGCGATACAGCGTATAGTAAATAACGTGAAAATATATGTACATATGTATGTATATGAGTAAATATATCTATATGTATATAAATGTATAAGTATATATGTATAGATATATATAGATATATATGTATTATATATATATATAGGTGTATATGTATATATATATATGTATTTATATATGTATATAGCTATGTATATATGTATATAAGTATATATATATAATACTATATAGATGTATATATATATATATGTATATAAGTATATATGTATCTAGATATATATATATATATATATATATGTGTGTGTATATATATAAGTATATAGATATGTATATATATATATGTATATAAGTATATAGATATATATATATACGTGTATATATATATATATATAGATATAATATATATATGTGTGTGTATACATAAATATATAGATATACTATGTATATAAGTATATATATATATATATATATATATATATATATATATATATATGTATGTATATATTATATATAGATGTATATAAGTATATATATATGTTACTATAAGTGTGTGAGTGTGTGTGTATGTGTTGGTATAGGTGTGTGTGCGTCGGTGAATGTGTGTGTGTGTGTTGCTGTGAGTAAAAAAAAACAGAGAGAGAGAGAGCGGGAGAGAGAGAGAATACATGAGAGAGAGAGAGCGGGAGAGAGAGATCAGCAGAGAGAGAGAGCGGGCTGGAGAGATCGAGAGCGCGGACGATGGCAGCGAGTTAAGACGTCTGCTCGCGGCGGCGGACGTCTGACGCCGCGTCGTCTGAAGGCGGAGGCGGACGTCTGAAGACGGCGGGTGCGGGCGCGCCTTCGTGTAGGGTTCTGCAGGCCTGCGCGAAGGCGACGGGCGGGCGAAGGCGTGGAGGAGCGAGCGTGGAGGAGGTCTGCAGGTGGTCGCGGAGGGTCGCGGAGGAGGGCAGGGGGCGGCGCGAGGCCGTAGCCGGCCGCTGCAGTGCGCGCGGCGGACGGCTACAGGTGCAACTGCGAGGCGGACAGAACGGAGACGGAGGCTTGGAACGGGCCTGCAGGCGTGCGCGGAGGGTTGCGGGCCTGCGGGGAAGGTCGCGGAGGAGGCGGGGGGTGCTGTTGCTGCTGCTGTCGCCGCGGTTTAGCTGCTACTGCTGCTGCTTCAAGCTTCGGAGCTTGAAGCGGCAGCAATGGCGTGGAGACGAATACGAAGAGAAAAGAAAACACCACGCCCACCGGCTCGTTGAAGAGCTGGGCGGTGGTGCTCCCACTGTGGTGGTGTGCACCACAGTGGGTTCTCCTGCTCGCCGGGTGACTCCTCGACGGAGGGCCGACGTATGGGAGGGGAAAGCGGTGGAGAAGATGGCTGCGGGTTTTTTCGGCAGCTGCAGCAGCTACGTCGCGAGGATGAAGCTGCAGCTACTTATAGAGGAGGGGAGAGTGGCGTGCCGGCTGCAGCAGGGAGAGGGTGTGCGAGTTGCAGCTATAGGGAGCGGCGTTGGCAGGGAGACGTGACGGGAAGAAGTGCTGCGTGGCTGCTGCATGCAGCTGCGGGAAGAGTGCAGCCGCGGGAAGGATGTAGCTGCGGGAAGGAGAGAAAAGAAGAAATCAAGAGGAAAAATAAAAAGAGGGTGATTTTGCAAGGAGGCACTTGAAGAAAAATGTAACTATGTAGGCGATTGTTTCACTCCTCTTCCTCTCTTGATTAAATGCATGCATGCAAGTGTTTTTTACAAATGCGATTACAGGATCGTATTATGCAATGTTAATGCTAGAAAATAGCACAAGAAGGCGTTATTACAGGCGTGTTTTGAGGTGCAAATAGCCCCTTCCGCCAGTCGTCAGTGTCTCGTGCGGACGGGTTGTTCTCCTCATAAGTCATGGCTGCCTCCACCACCCTCGAAAATGTAGGTAGCTTCAGGGGTTTGACGTACCCTCGGATTGCAGGTCGGAGCCCCTCGGTGAACCTCCAAAGGCGCTCCTCCTCAGTGGCTACCGCTGTCGCTGCAAAGTGGGACAGCTCCAAGAAACGCGTGCGGTATGCGCTCACAGTCATCGTCCCTTGGCGGAGAGTGTGGAACTCCCGCCTCCTCTGGTCCTGCCACGTCTGGGGAAAGTACTGCTCGCAGAAGAAGGTGACAAACTGGTCCCAGGTCGGCTCGTCCCTCTCCTGTCCCCGGACCGCCCTCCACCACCTGTGTGCCGCACTCTCCAGCTGGTACGTGGCAAAGGCGACGCGGCACTCCACCGGGGGGCGAAGGGTGTCAAAGATCTTCTCCAGCTGCTCAAGCCAGTCCTCTGCCTCGGTCGGGTCCTCATCCCCCTTGAAGGAGGGGGGCTTCAGCTTCCTGAATTGCCCGAAAAGCTCGAAGTGGCGCTGTAGGGGAGGTGCTGGTGCACCTCCAGGTGAAGGTGCCTCGTGCACAGAAGTGTCTGAGGAAGGTGGGGGCGGCAGCGGCCCATCCCCTCCCCCGTGTTCAGCGTCGTGTCCGTCGTGTGGTCCCACAGAGGACTCCCCCTCCGCAGCCCCAGGAGGAGGCGCTCGGGGCGGTGGGTGGAGCTCCTCTCGTACAATGTCCCGTATCAGCTGGGCGAGGTCCTGGGCCTGGATGCTCGGGAGTGGTGGCTGGTCCACAGAGACGTCAACAATAGCACGTCCACCTCGCCGACCTCGTCCTCGGCCGCGCCCACGGCCAGTCTCGCCAGTCCCGCGACGAGGCATCTCTTCAAGGAGACGCGAAACAAAACGAAAAGCGTCAAACAGACGGTACCTAACGAAACGTCTAAGAGCTCATGTCAAGAGATATGTTGTGGTGGCTACTCTAGTTATAGACATGTGAATTGGTTATTTTCCAGTCAGTTGATTCACTTCTCGGGACAACCTTGCTCTGATACCATCTTGTAACGACCCGATTCCCGAGTCCCTACGAGACACGAGAACCGAACCGACTCGACTAATCCCAAGACCTAGTCGTCCAACGAGGAAGTAACCAAAAGAGCAGTAAAATAAACCACATTCAGCATGAATATAACTAACAGTAAGAAAGTACAGCAGTAAGGAAAGAAACCACTACAGTATATACCACCACAACAGTAGAACAACATTCAAAACATAATATAAAACTGCAGGTAAAGAAAAGTACAACGGTAACAAGAACTACTCACTACAGTGGAACCAAAAAGTGGTACAAGAGAACAGTGGTAACTCTACTGGACCCTACTCGGCCCAGCATCCTCTGCAGCCGCACTGGCGTAACGGTGATCCTACTCTCAGTCAACCACCCCAAGGTCATGGACAGGCGTAACGGTGACTACGGCACGCGTGATAAACGCACAGGTAGCTAACCCGCACTGGCACGCGGTCAGTCGTTTCTGTTAACGGGTGCGCCTAAAGCACAGCACGGAACCAGTACAGGGCAGATCCCTCTCAGTAACAGGGGTCCAACCCTTCCACAGTAACTAAACAGGGGCCTTGCCCCTCCACAGTCCGCGCACCCTCGCCTGACTACCCTGGTTTGCCCAGTGGGCCTAACAAGTTGGTGTAGGAGGCTAGTAGAACCCCAGGGCCCGTGGGGTAGCTAGTACCTCCCTACACTAGTAGCTCTCCTCGGTACTACGTACACGAGGGCCAGCAAGTCGGTACAAAGTGGCCAGTCCTAACCCCGGGTCCTTGGGGCGGCTGGCTCCGCTCTGCACTAAACAGGTACAGGTACTTCCCTTGGTACTACGTACCTAAGAGACAGCACTCTACCACGTCTTTCTTTCTCAGTTCCATTCCTTTCTCTTTCCAAAAGTTCCACTCCTAATTCCCCGTAGGGTTCTGATAAACGCCAGTTTATCATCATTTTTATGCTTTAAAACTAACCTAGCTCTTAGGATTTTACTCTGCAAACGGGTTTTTGGGCTGCATTTAGGCATAAATTAGGATAGGCATGCATTGCATTTTTTATTGTCATTTTAATGAGTTTTTGTGAGTGTTAGGGATGTACAGATGCACAGATCCCTAAAACCCTAGCACTCAAGAAGGCAAATGGTGAAGGAGAAGCCCAGACTAGATGGAACTCAGCCTAATCCAGCTCACCTCAGCTTGATCCAGCTCACCTCAGCTTGATCTAGCTCACCGCAGCTGGAACCTAGCTTACTTGAACTAGGGTTAGCTCATCCCAGCTCCATTCAGCTAATCTCAGCTGGATGGCAGCTCAAGAGAGTTCACCTTAGCTCACCCTAGCTCAAGTCAGCTCAGATCCAGCTCAACTTAGCTGAGTCTAGCTCATCTCAGCTCCCACTAGTTCACAGGGAGCTCTAGTTAGCTCAGCTAAGTTGACAGGAGTTCACCCCAGCTCAGATCCAGCTACATCCAGCTCCAACCAGCTGAAGAAGAATTCATCCCAGCTCAGGAAGCTCAAGTCCAGCTCACAGGGACTCAGCTTAGCTCAACTCAGTTGAGCTAAGCTACCTTAGCTGCCTCAACCAGCTTGATTCTCCCCGGGAGCACCAGACCCAGCTCACCTTAGCTCAGTATGGTAGAAGCTAGCTTACCTTAGCTCGGCTTAGTAGCTAGCAAAGAACTAGCAAGCTAAGCCAGCTAGAATAGCTCCATGCCAGCCTCTTCAGCAGCAGCCAGCTCCAAATTTCAGCTCCAGACTTCTCCTCAGCTCCTCCCTCCAAACCCTAGCTCCAACACCTTCTCCTCTACTCCTCCATTAGCTAAGCTAGCTTAGCTTAACTATGCTCCAACTTCCTTGGCTTGTACCACCCCAAAAACCCACCTACCAACTCCACCCAACTAGCTCCACCTAAGCTCCACATAACCTAACCTACCCACCACCTCCAAAAGACACCTAAAAGTGGCGCCAAAAACTACCCATAACCACCCCTTAGTGGCGCCACTTTTCCCTCCAAAATCCCCCCTCATCTCCACCACACAATCTCCCTTGAACCCATCTCCACCATCCACCTAACCCCCCTTCTAGAAGACCCCATGTTGGCGCCAACATGGTGGTGTCTCTCCACCACCAAAAGACACCAACACCACCATAACCACCCCCTTTAACACCCCTTGGGTTGGCGCCAACTCACCCTAGCCATAGGATCACCAACCACCCTCATCCTTCCATCCTAGCCCTCCATTTCAAGGGGCACCTTAACCCCCCATCCTATTCTATAAAAAGCCACCACCTACCACCATTTAGGGGCATCCTCCCTTAGTATATTTTCTACCTAAACAACCTATACCTACGGCCAAGAAGAAGGAGTAGAGAAGGAGATTAAAGGGGCACATCACCAGCCCTTTTGGTGCCTTCTTCTCCCCACTCTCTTCAACTTGAGCCACGCCAAGGAGGAGGACTCTCCCACTTCAAGGAGGACGGCCAGGCAAAGGAGAAAAGCTTAGGGTGGACGTCCACCCTTGGAGAGAAACTTAGGGCACGCCCCCTTAGGGCTTGCCTTGGAGGTCATCACTTTGGCGGAGTACTGCAAGGAAGGAGTTGAAGGATTCTTTTCAAGTTTGGGAGCCACCAACCTTGGAGCAAGAAGCCCTCTTCTTCACCATCTATTTAGAGGATTTGTGTTTTCTTTCTTTATTTCAATTATCTAGTAGTAGAAGCATTCCTCTACTAGGCATTTTTGTTAAACACTTTATCAATTATCTAGTTGCCTTCTTTGCAATTTTTTTTGTTTGCATTTCTATTAGCTTATTTTCAGCATTCTTCACTCCCTCTCCCTAATTATTCTAGGCCTCCACTTGCCTAGAGTGAGCTTAGGGAGAGGTTCTGCTTGTCACATAAAAGTAGTATTTTAATTCGAAGTGTAAACACTTTTCCCGCCATCAGTTCGCATGTTGCCTTAGTTCAAAAATAAAGAAAAATGGTATATTGAAAATTACCAAAAAGAAAGTTGAGATATATTCCAAGCAAGAGAATCAATTTTGCAACCATATTGCCTCCTTGGACGACCCTAGATACTCCCCTATCTAGGAATATAAATTTAAGAGCGAAAGCGGATTTACGCATTACAACGACGTATTTTAACAAACCGCGTAAAATCGCTATCACTTTTTGGCGCCGTTGCCGGGGAGGCACGGCTTTGCATTAACTCATTTTCTCTTGCTTGAAGTGGATCTCATCCCCTTCTCTTTCTTTCTTTTGTGTGTGCAGGAACTACAGCGGGAAGGCGGGAATCTGGAAGAGAGAGCTCAAAGGTCCTTTTCTTCCCGCGAAAATTCAGGTTGGTTCCTCTTTCTGGTCACATAAATAATTAAAACTACCAAAAATATATTAAACTTGGCTTTCAGGACCATAAACACTTAAATTAAGTGGAGTGGTGCATTTTAAAATCCATTGTTTGCTTGTATGCTTCTTTAGCACCATTCCATTGCAAGTATTGGTGTTCTATTTTTCGGGTCTGGATTTCTGTCCAGACTTGAAAAATCGATTCCTAACACCACAGGCCTCCTAAAATCATAAAATTTCATAGAGTGATTTCCAATTAAGTTTGGAACATCTGTTCCAAATTTCAGATCAATTGGATTTGTATTTAATTTTTAAAAATTCGTGGATTAAAGAGGGGTCACACCCTCTAATCTTCCTGTTTTGCTACTGTCCGCGAATTTTCAAAATTTTTATGCCCATCCAATTTTTGTGAAATTTATCTTGTTGGAATCCCTGTGAAATTTTACATATCATATAAAATCATAAAAATTTTCTGAGGTCGGTGGTAGTACTAAAAAGTTCATAATACCCACAGGTATTATTTCTGGACTTTGACACCAGTACAATTAAAAATTCAAAACAATTATCAAACGAATTCCTAAAATCTTATAAAAATCTTTTCTGGAATCCTTGTTTGATTTTATTCAAAGTAGTGGTGTTGTTTGACTTGTTTGGACCACTACTTAATTTTGAAAGCCTAAAAAATAACTCATTGGTAGTTAAATTTCTGTCTTAGGGATAATTGGCTTAGGGTTTCTTTCTTTCTCTTTTGAGGATTAATTCAAAGGAAATATACAATCACCCATACAACTTGTTTTCCTTTGTTTGTGGGTTTTCAAACTTGTTTGAAAATTTAATTAAAGAAACCCTAAAATACATTCAATTAAATCAAATCCTAAAAGACAAAAATACAAAAAAAAAAATTTGTGTGACAACTTGATTTTCATTGGAGCCACTCTCCAATTCCTGCACACACACAAAAAAATCAAATAACAGGGCAACAACCCAATAAACGCCCTCCACATTCCGTGTGCACTATAGAATCCTAGACCTAATTAAAATTTGTAGCAACTTGACCCCTAAGGCTTTATCAACTTAGGCTTGCTATTTAGGTCTTAAGTTTTCTTTAGTTAGTACCAATTCTGTCATCTATATCTGGTGTTCAGGCTGAGGGGCCGTGTCAAACGACCAGGCGCGGGTTTGTACAAGCACCTGGGGTTTTCCCTGGGAAACGTTTGGGCCCAAACCTCCCCTTAAGCAACTTGGCTAGATTTGTTGATAGAACGGGTATTCACTATTGACTACTTATTTCCTATATAGACCAAGTCTTAGGTTATTATTATTAGGGAGTCACAATTAAGTTAGGTCTAGTTTTTGTTTGTTTGAATTGCACACTTTCTCTCATCTCTTTCTCTTCTCCTCCCCTCCCTGTTCTTCCATTTTATGCACGGGCGACGGTCTCAAAATCCGCACTTGGAAGGATCATTTGATTTCGCCCCCCACGTAAAAAGACCACTTTTTCTGTCTTCTCCTAAAAAAATGGAAACACAACAAAATAGGTCCACTGACCCTTCCACGTCTACCTCTAACCCCACCTCTAACCCTAATTCTAACCCTTCCACTCAAAACCCAACCACCAGTAACTTTCCACACTTGGAGCTCCCCAATCTTGAGTTGCCCCACACACAACATCAAGACCCCCTACCTGATCTTTTAAAAGTAATGGCCGATCAGATTAATAAATTAAATTCCAATCAACAAACATTGACTAGGAACATCCAAAACCTAGCCAATCCAAGGCTAAACCCACCACCCCGTCAGCAGCCTGTTGTTCCTCTAAAAGATTTCTATGATCCGTCTTATTATGAGGAACGACCAGGGGTGGTCATACCGGAGGGGGACTTTGAGATCAAGCCTGCCGTCCTGAACCTGATTAAACACTTTCATGGCCTTCCTAGGGAAGATCCTTTCAGCCACCTTGAAGAACTAACTCTTCTTGCACAGACAACCCGTTCCCGAAATGTGCAAGAAGACATATGGCTGATGCGGCTTTTTCCATTATCTCTCAAAGATAAGGCCGCTTATTGGTTCAGGACCATTGGCCGACCCATCACAACATGGCCTCAACTCAAGAGTGCCTTCCTCAAGAAATTCTTTCCCATAGGTCGTACCAATTCCTTACGAAGATCTATTACGACATTTCACCAAAAATCTGGTGAAACTTTCCATGATTCTTGGGAAAGATTTCAAGACCTTTTAAGAAGTTGCCCGCACCACGAGATTCCTTTATGGCAGCTCGTGCAAATCTTCTATCATGGATTAGAAGATCAAATCCGACAGTTTGTCGACGCCTCGTGTGGCGGCAACTTTTTAAATAAAGATGTAGAAAGTGCCTATGACCTGTTCGAAGAAATGAGTGAAAACTCATTTAATCAAGCTTCCATGAACACATTTTGCAGAACTCAAAACCCGCAGTTCGGTGTTCATGAAATAGGCACTCAATCTACCCCTGTCACCCAAGATGATCTTCAATTGATTGCTCAAAAACTCGACCAGATGCATATTAATCAAAAGAAAATTGAGGAAAGACTCGCCACATCAATTCAAGCTCCACAACCACATCTAACCCAACCTAACTTTCCACGAAGAGAAAATTTGCACAATCTCAACACCACTCCTGCTGATTATTTTGAGGTTGCCCATGATTCACTGGGGAATTTCAATTATCCAGATCTTAACCCCACCCAAAATATTTCTGCCATCCAGGAGCCCTTTAAAAATTCTTCCAATTGGAAAAATTACCCGAACTACTCCTGGAATAATCAAGTTTCCTCCCAACCATATCATTTTAATGGGTATGGGTCGAATCCAAATTTCCATCCTGGGCCATCCCAACAAGATATCAATGCCCAGATGCTACGGACCCTGCAGGATATGCAAACAAAAATGACGGAAGTAACCCGCAACATCACAAATCTGAACAATCAGATTGGGGTTGCTCCCACGCAAAGACCTGTAGGACATCTTCCGTCCCAACCCATACCCAATCCCAATCACCAAGGGAACCATTATATGGGCAGAAATCCACATTATCCAAATCAGCCTCCTCCTAATCCACCTCAGCAGCCGCCCAGGTTCCTGCAATCACAGGCCCCCCCACCTCCTCCAAATAATAATCCGACTGCACATGCAGTTACCTTGAGGAGTGGGAAAACCACCACTGACCCCGAGCCTTCGCACGAACCTGGTAAGATACATGTGCAAGTTGACTCCCCACCTCCCCATCAGGAAGAAAAAGAGCAACAAAAATCTCAAGACAAGATTCCTATCCCTTTCCCACAAGCTCTCTACCCTACCACCAACAAAAGAAAGAAATCTGAGCCCACTACAGAAGAACTCATGGAGCTATTTGGGCAAGTTCATATCAATATTCCTCTCCTAGATGCTATCAAATATATACCTGCCTATGCTAAATTTTTGAAGGAGATTTGTACTCCTAAAAGGCAAGCCAAAAATCTAGGACAGGTGCATCTTTCGGAGACAGTAAGCTTTGTCATACAGAGTAAGCTGCCTCCTAAGATGAAAGATCCGGGGGCGCCTTTAATTTCTGTAATTATTGATGACACTACATTTAATCGTGCCCTCCTTGATCTTGGTGCCTCTGTAAATATTATTCCCACAAGTTTATTCGAAGAATTTCAGATCGGTGAATTAAAACCCGTCGAGGTTACCCTGCAATTAGCCGACCGATCTACAATCAAACCTCGTGGGATTGTCGAGGATGTATTAGTCAAGGTCCAGAATTGTGTCTTCCCTGCAGACTTTCTGGTTCTTGACATTGAGGCACCCGAATCATTACTGGACTCCCCGATAATCCTTGGACGCCCCTTTTTGGCTACTGCAAAGGCAAATATCAATTGCCACACAGGCAAAATGGATATCAACTGTGCAGGCCAAACTATCACCTTAGATATTTTTAAATCCTCCAGGAGATTCCATGATGATAACTTCTTTGAGGACTCAGATACTGAAATTTCTAATATGGTGGAGGAGACAATGTTAATAGATACCCTTACCGACCACAGTTTTTTTGAGGACTCTGATTCAGACTCAGTGGTCGGCGAGATCTGTGATCCGGAAACTTGTCTTGACTCCAAATTTGTTCCTGATACCCCCCCTAACCCACCTACTATTCACGCACCTAATTTTTCCACACTAACTCACCATTCCTTCCCCGACCCCTTTCTTACGGACCTGCCACCAACCCCGCCCGAGTTTGGCACCCAACCTGAATTAAAACCATGGCCAGACTCGGGCCACACTTATCAATTTCCATCTCACTTTGATCCCAATATTATTTCTAATCAATTTTCTAGGGATCTAGACGAAGACACCTTTTTTGCGGGCATCCAAGTGTCCAATTATTTACATGATTTTCCGTCTTCTGTGCATACCTTCACGCCCGGCTGAATGGCATAAAAGATAGCACTGGATGGGAGGTAACCCATCATTTATTTTCTTGCTTTCCTTTTTTCTTCTTTTTCCAGGTTTTATTCATCCTAAACCTGACCGTTCTTCACTAAGGTGATTCCTTTTCCCTCCTAATGCATGAGGACATGGCAAATCTTAAGCATGGGGGGGTGTTTTTAAATTTTTACGATCGATTTAGGATGTTTAAAACCTAAAAACATGCATTTTTCTTTAATTTATTTCCTGCTTGCATATCCAAAAATATATATATATATATATATATATTGAAAACTTTTTGAGGAAAAATTTTGAAATCAGGACTAAGGTCGAAAAATTCACTTCTGGTACAATGGGATTTAATCTTTAACAAACTAAGGATGAGGATATGGATCTGATCATTAGAATTCCAGGGTCTATTTTAGACTAGATCAGATATCCTTCTCTAAAATTCCACCTGAACTCATGATAGTTCAGGTGACTTGATCCTATTTTGTAATATGGAAAGTATTTGACTTAGTTTTTGATTCAAAAACCTGCGGTTCTTGAGAAACTTCTTGTGTCAATTTTCACACACAAGCCAACACTTAAAAATAACTAAAAAATTCGAAAAAACTCCCTTGTTTGGATTTAGTAAAAGTCTGAATCAGGTCATTGGTTTGAGTTCCCACCGTCGAGAAGAAGGAAAATACCTTCTTTGAGGACGCGATGTCAACATGTTACCGCCTCGGCGCTGCTCTATATCTATATTTCATATCTTTAGACGGAGCATTAAAGCGCATTTCAGCAGCTCAAGTGTCTTGGACGGTGCTCTACCTATAGCGTCGGAGCAAGAGCTTGAGTTTGCTTGGAGCGCCCCTTTTCACCGCATCGTGTTTTGGGGTTGTGAGCTCCTGGGTGGTGTCATGGACAGTGCTATCCCGAAGTACTGGCGCCAGAGCCCCCTCAAGGAATGGTAACGGGAATGATGATACCGACACATCTGTTGTAAGACTAAGCTAAAAATAAGCATGGGGGAAAAAAATAATAATAATAATAATAACACGTCCTTATTAAGGTTGGCTTTTCACAAGCACCGACACAAGGTTTTAAAGGAATTTGCAAGTTGCGAATCAGATTCACGAGCCAGAAAAATCCTAAAAACAAACATTTCAAGTCATCTGAATTAACAAGGGGTTAATTTGTGAATTTTCTGAGGATATATTGATCCCGTTCTATCTAATGGTTGGATCCAAAAACAAATCCTGATGTTTATCTTCAACAAATCCCGTATCTCCTGTGTTTTAATCTACCAAGGTCCCTTAATCTCTTTTTCTCCTCAAAAGTCAAAAAAATTAGATTTCCCAAAAAATTCCGTTTTCCAAAAAAAATTAATGTTTTGCTAAGAGACTAGCAAAAGATAAGCATGGGGGTGTGATAAACGCCAGTTTATCATCATTTTTATGCTTTAAAACTAACCTAGCTCTTAGGATTTTACTCTGCAAACGGGTTTTTGGGCTGCATTTAGGCATAAATTAGGATAGGCATGCATTGCATTTTTTATTGTCATTTTAATGAGTTTTTGTGAGTGTTAGGGATGTACAGATGCACAGATCCCTAAAACCCTAGCACTCAAGAAGGCAAATGGTGAAGGAGAAGCCCAGACTAGATGGAACTCAGCCTAATCCAGCTCACCTCAGCTTGATCCAGCTCACCTCAGCTTGATCTAGCTCACCGCAGCTGGAACCTAGCTTACTTGAACTAGGGTTAGCTCATCCCAGCTCCATTCAGCTAATCTCAGCTGGATGGCAGCTCAAGAGAGTTCACCTTAGCTCACCCTAGCTCAAGTCAGCTCAGATCCAGCTCAACTTAGCTGAGTCTAGCTCATCTCAGCTCCCACTAGTTCACAGGGAGCTCTAGTTAGCTCAGCTAAGTTGACAGGAGTTCACCCCAGCTCAGATCCAGCTACATCCAGCTCCAACCAGCTGAAGAAGAATTCATCCCAGCTCAGGAAGCTCAAGTCCAGCTCACAGGGACTCAGCTTAGCTCAACTCAGTTGAGCTAAGCTACCTTAGCTGCCTCAACCAGCTTGATTCTCCCCGGGAGCACCAGACCCAGCTCACCTTAGCTCAGTATGGTAGAAGCTAGCTTACCTTAGCTCGGCTTAGTAGCTAGCAAAGAACTAGCAAGCTAAGCCAGCTAGAATAGCTCCATGCCAGCCTCTTCAGCAGCAGCCAGCTCCAAATTTCAGCTCCAGACTTCTCCTCAGCTCCTCCCTCCAAACCCTAGCTCCAACACCTTCTCCTCTACTCCTCCATTAGCTAAGCTAGCTTAGCTTAACTATGCTCCAACTTCCTTGGCTTGTACCACCCCAAAAACCCACCTACCAACTCCACCCAACTAGCTCCACCTAAGCTCCACATAACCTAACCTACCCACCACCTCCAAAAGACACCTAAAAGTGGCGCCAAAAACTACCCATAACCACCCCTTAGTGGCGCCACTTTTCCCTCCAAAATCCCCCCTCATCTCCACCACACAATCTCCCTTGAACCCATCTCCACCATCCACCTAACCCCCCTTCTAGAAGACCCCATGTTGGCGCCAACATGGTGGTGTCTCTCCACCACCAAAAGACACCAACACCACCATAACCACCCCCTTTAACACCCCTTGGGTTGGCGCCAACTCACCCTAGCCATAGGATCACCAACCACCCTCATCCTTCCATCCTAGCCCTCCATTTCAAGGGGCACCTTAACCCCCCATCCTATTCTATAAAAAGCCACCACCTACCACCATTTAGGGGCATCCTCCCTTAGTATATTTTCTACCTAAACAACCTATACCTACGGCCAAGAAGAAGGAGTAGAGAAGGAGATTAAAGGGGCACATCACCAGCCCTTTTGGTGCCTTCTTCTCCCCACTCTCTTCAACTTGAGCCACGCCAAGGAGGAGGACTCTCCCACTTCAAGGAGGACGGCCAGGCAAAGGAGAAAAGCTTAGGGTGGACGTCCACCCTTGGAGAGAAACTTAGGGCACGCCCCCTTAGGGCTTGCCTTGGAGGTCATCACTTTGGCGGAGTACTGCAAGGAAGGAGTTGAAGGATTCTTTTCAAGTTTGGGAGCCACCAACCTTGGAGCAAGAAGCCCTCTTCTTCACCATCTATTTAGAGGATTTGTGTTTTCTTTCTTTATTTCAATTATCTAGTAGTAGAAGCATTCCTCTACTAGGCATTTTTGTTAAACACTTTATCAATTATCTAGTTGCCTTCTTTGCAATTTTTTTTGTTTGCATTTCTATTAGCTTATTTTCAGCATTCTTCACTCCCTCTCCCTAATTATTCTAGGCCTCCACTTGCCTAGAGTGAGCTTAGGGAGAGGTTCTGCTTGTCACATAAAAGTAGTATTTTAATTCGAAGTGTAAACACTTTTCCCGCCATCAGTTCGCATGTTGCCTTAGTTCAAAAATAAAGAAAAATGGTATATTGAAAATTACCAAAAAGAAAGTTGAGATATATTCCAAGCAAGAGAATCAATTTTGCAACCATATTGCCTCCTTGGACGACCCTAGATACTCCCCTATCTAGGAATATAAATTTAAGAGCGAAAGCGGATTTACGCATTACAACGACGTATTTTAACAAACCGCGTAAAATCGCTATCAGGTTCCAGTTCTTTTAACTCAGCACATTCAGGTTTCACCTTCCCAGTTTCACATTCATACATCCCATATTCCCAGACATGCTCATTTATTCATAACAGGCAGTTGTTAAACCAATTTACAGGTAGCTATTATTTCCTTTCCACATTTTCCAAGACTGCAGTTATTCATATATTCCACTAGTTCTTCCCATCCTAGGATTCATGCCATTCCCTAGGATCTATCATACAATCTAGTTTTCCAACCCTAGGATTCATGCAACACCCTAGGATCTACCATTCATTCTAGTTTCTCATTCCTAGGATTCATGCAATGTCCTAGGTTCTATTTATGGTTCATAATTAACAGATTATACTAATAAACTTAAAAGCCACTCTACCGATTACAACAGGAGTACTGGGGGCGTGGTCGGGAATCCCGCGTGTCTCTGCAACCCCCGAGACTGCAACGGAATGGGGTCCTATTACAAGGATCAAACACAAGAAGTTTCTCAAAACAGTATACAACTACTGTAGACGGGTAGAGGATGTAATTCCGAAAAGCACGCAACTCGAAATGAGGAAAACGGACTCCGAACGGGCCCTAAACAGGTCGAAAACGACGAAACAGTGCAAAATCAGACGTCTGGAACATCTTCCAGACGTCTTAAAAAAGTGGATCAGAGATTACCTTTGCTCTGCGCAGTCACTCAGACGTCCAGAATCCTGTGGGGGCATCTGGCCTAGTTCCCAGACGTCCGATGGTCACCCCGGACGTCTGGATGTCGCTCCCGTCGTCTGGTGCTACAGCCAGACGTCTGATTCGCGTTGGATGGCGAATCACCAAACCTGCACGTACCCATCTCTCTCTCTCAGTATGGTCAGTCAAAGAAAACGAAGAAGACGGAAATAACTCACCTTTCAGACATCTGAACAGTCTTCCAGACGTCGTTCCCGTGGTCTGGCTAGAAGCCCAGACGTCTGATTCTGGAAAAGTTTCCAGAACCAGGGCGCGACTCGCCCTCAGCTCGCGACGCCCGGCTGCGTCGCGTCTCGTCTGCCTGCTGCTCAAACTGCAGCAGTCCCCCCTCCCCGCGTCGCTCCGCGCTCGCTGCGCCCCCCGCCGGCCGGCCCTAGTAGCCCCGGCGAGCTCGCCCTCACGGCCGAGCGCCTCTTCCACGCGCAGCACCTCCTCCCACGCTCATCGCGACTGTTGCTGCCGCCGCTCAGTCGCGCTCGCTCTCGCGCACTGGCTGGAAGGAGAAGAGGAAGGGGGCGGAGGTGACGGGAGTGAGGGAGAGGGCGTGGCCTTTTAAAGCCGCGCGAGGAGGAGAGAGAGAGCGGACAGGGTGGGTCTGCTGCCGCAGGAGAGAGGGAAAAAGAGAGGGAGAGAGAGCGTATGTAGGTCTGCGCGCTCAGGCACACAGACGAAACACGCGTGCCAAAAATAACCGATTCCCAGACGTCTGTTCAGACGTCCGGGCCACTTCCCAGACGTCTTAAAAGACGTCTGCAGAGCGCGTTCGTAACACTTTCCGACTTCCTCCATTCATTTTGATCAGCTGAGGAGATTCGCTGTGGTCTGCCGCGTCTCTGACATAGGCGCCGACCAAGGAGTCCTCCGCTTCACCTCAAATCTGCCTGCTGGAGATCTTCCTCTCCACCCTCTGATTTTGTCGTCCGCTATGAACCTTCAGCGGAACCCTATTGACTCCTTCGTCCAGGTAACAGTAGATTAGGAGTAAGAGTAGCAGTAGGGTAGTTAGGTAGGTAGTTTAGGTAGGTAGTTTAGTTGTAATTTTAGATTTTACATGTTATCTTCTACGACTTTGGTGAGCTCCTTGAGCTCGCCAGAGCCTTAATTTCATTGGTTGAAATTGCTGATCACCTTCTTCTTTCTCTCATCACCATTTCTAAACCACTTAATCACTTAATTGATTACCTAATCGCCTAGTTCATCTTTCACCTTCACTGACTACTGTCACTGTCCATGGTGACAGAAGTGGGCTTAGATTCACCTCCACTGGGTTCATCATCATCTATTCATCACTTAAGAACCCTAATTGACACTTTAATATGTAGAATTACCACATATAAATTAAATGCCCAATTTTAATTAAGCACCTGAGCTCACTGTCCATGGCGGCTCAGGAGCAGTTCAAATCCTTAATTAACTATATAATTATGATCGCAATTACTTGTTGACTTGTTTTAATCACTCAATTGAGTGGTAAAATAAGTCCTGAGCCTAATCCAAATCAGATTCTTAAAGAAATGAATTTATTGTCAAATCTTAATTCTAACGAGATAATGAAGAATTAATTGGGTTCTTGAGGTTCGTTACAACCTCAGGAACCTTTTTAGATTAAAAATGGCAAGTTTAAACAATCTGTACACAGTTTGTACATTTTCTGGACTCACCGGAGCTCCGGCGAGTCATTTTTGTTCTTCAGCCTGTGAAACTTGGTTAAAAGCTCCAGAATGATATAAATGCGATCAATGATTAATTTGAGGTCATTTAGTTGGAATTTTAGTCATTGGAGCTGTAGATTGAAGTTCATCTTCTCCAACTCCGATGGAGTTGGAGAGGTCTGACAGAGAGATCTAAGAAGTGTTTAAGGAACCTAGAAGCTTCAGTGTAGTGCACTGAAGCTATTCATGTCTTCAAATCACTGTAACAATCTTTAAAATCCTCTGACGAACAAACACATTTTGAAGCTCAGGTGGAGAGCTTGAAACCCTAGAAATATTAGTTAAAACACCTATCTGAGAGGCCGAATGAATTCCTGAGGTTGAGAAGATCCTATTCGAGGCTTTGATTTCTTGGGAGAAAGCATTAATCAGAAAGTCAAATTTTTTAAGCCTATCAGTCAAACCTGAGGAGGAAACTTTGCTTCTGAGCTCGAGCTGAGGAATTGATGAGATAAAATTGTTTCTGGGATCATGATGAATGATATTGGAGTGAATTAAGTGAGCTTAGACCTGTATTTTGGTAAGAATTCAAACCCTGTCAGCTTTGGTTGTCTTCGAACCCAAACTAACAGCAGTGGCATTTTGATGAAATTTGAGATGAAATCCTATGCAGATCAATCTGTTACAACCCTTAGAACTTGTTTAAATTGATCAGAAATGTTCTTAAGTGTCCGTCTACCTATTTTAAGTTGTAAATTGCGATCTCTGAAGCTTTCAGAGAAGCTTGAAGCTTCTCTGCTGTGTCTGAAGCTTTAAGAGCTTCAAGACTTACACCTACAACTGCGGAATAATTTGTATAACCTGTTCAGACTTTTAAATAAGGGAGACAAGTCCATCTGAGGACTCTGTTAATGTTAAAACCATTTCCAGGCAATTTTAACCCATAGGAACCCCTTGATTTTACTCTTCAAATTGAAGAGGAAAACATCCTCTTATCTTTAAATTGACCCTGCAAACTTGTAGATCTACCTTAGAGCTTTCCAGCAAGCCTTGAATCACTTGGAACGGAGTTCTGAGTAGGGAGATATGATAGGTTGAAGTTGGGTCTGGAAGGGGGGAACATAGTCCCACATCGGTTAGCTCTGAGCGGGCACCTTGGAATAAAAGTAATTTGTGCTGTAGGCTCCCCAGTCATCAAGCACTGGGCTCGAACTGAGCATCTGAGCATCTGACCTATTGAGCATGCGTGTGTGTGTGTGCAGGCATGTGTGCCTGCGGGTGTGCGCCCGAGTGGGTGTGAGTGAGTGTGCCCTGGGAGGGCGAGGCCTGGGAGGCCGGTTGAGCTGGATTGGCTCGAAAGTATGAATCGAAAAAATAAACCGAAATCGAACCTAATTGAAATCAGGCGAGGATCGAGTAGGGTCTGGTCCCACCCTGATCTCACGGTGCCGTGTATCCTCGAAAGGACCTTGCCACAAATAAAATAATTTTTGGTTAAAAAGTAAAAAAAACTCGGTTCAGCTGAAGGATCAAAGGAAAAGTTAAAGTTAAGTGAAGAGCTGAAGGCTAAGGAAAGGAAAGAGAATAGGTACTAAGGAACAAAAGAAGAAGACTAAGGAAAGAGAAAAGAAGAAGGCAGGAGCAGAAGAGAAGTAAAGAGCTCGAGAGAGAATAAAAGATAAAGGAAAAGAAGAGAAAGAAAGAAGAAAAAGAAGAGAGAGGCTGAAGAAGTAAAGAAAAGAATTTATTTTTCTTACATCATTTTAATTTCTTTTTGTTCTTAAATGTTGTAATAAGGCATGTTTTAATAGAACAACCCTTATTGCCTTATTTCTTTCGAAATAAATAGAAAATAAACATGTTTACTTGCTAATAAAGTAGATCATTTGAGTAAATGTATTTTTCATATGGAATTTTGTATATTCTTTATAGTTTAAATCTTTTGACAAAATTCATGTTCTTAAAATTAACTTAATATACCTTCTAAACTTATAAAGAAAATAAAAGATAATTGGTGAATTTAGAATGAATTATACCTCCCAGCGAACGACCTAGACTCAACCAGTAAAAATTTCTAAAATGTTAAGTTAATTCAACCCTATATTACACAATTAACACAATATCGAGTTAACCTAAGTGACTTTTTCTACTCTTAATTAAGTAAAATTAACTTAATTATTGAGTTGAGTAAAGTGACCGATCACTCTCCCAGTACAGTGTACGCGAGGGCTAACAGAAATCGGTGTAGAGTGGCCAATCCTAACCCCGGGTCCCAACCCAAGGGTGGCTAATTCCGCTCTACACTAAACAGGGGACAGTCACTCTCCTTGGTACCACGTACTCAAGGGCTAGCACACTTCCCACTCACATTTCCAGATCCTTTCCATTCATCCATAGGAGCTCTACTCCTACTTTCCCGTAGGGTTCATGCTCATATTCACCATATCATTCCATACCAGGTTTCATCATTCATAATTCCATTCCCGTATTTTACGCATGCAGCTCGTATTTCCACAATTTAACATATGCAACAATTGATATCACAGGTAACTGTCTAACTAACACAGGCATTTCATATTCCAACAGGCAGCTCGTATTTATTAACAGGTAATTGTTTACAATTCTACTCATTCATTTATGACTACAATCACAAAACACGCATACAAACAGTGCAACTGTTTCTCATCCTAGGATTCATGCCACATCCTAGGTTTCTAGTTATCTACTTATCATGACTGCATTCATGTTTTATAAAAAGAATTGGGGGAAACCACTCTACCAGACAATCCGGGAGTACTGGGGGCTCGAACGGTAGACTCACGTGCCTATGCAAGCCCTGAACACGCAATAGATCGAAGTCTTATACCAAGGAACATACAACAATGGAACGTTTAGAACAATATATAAGGATTTCTAACATGTAGAGGAACTCACAAGGAAAACACAGATATCTCGTTTACGTAAAACGAACCCCAATTGGATCCTAAACGGGTCAAAAACAGGACTGTAGAACCAAATCAGACGTCTGGCATAAGGTCCAGACGTCTTAAAAGTTACCAAGGTCTCACCTCAAGTTCCTGCGTCGACCTCAGACGTCCAGGACCCCTACTTGACCATTTGGACTCAGCTTCAGACGTTCGACCTCTCCTTCAATCGTCTGGGAGTGCTTCCGGTTGTTTGGTAAGCTGTCCAAACGTCCGAAACGCGTGGGAGGGCGTGCTACGTGCCTTCCCAAAGCTGCTCCTGCGTGCGACATAGTAGAAAAACTCCTTTTAGCCCAAGAAATAGGCTTTGTGGTGCAGCCTGCATGGCCGTAACAGTAAGAAGAATGCACCTGCGCGAAACCTTGCTTTTAGACATCCGGTGTCGTCACCAGACGTCCAACCCATCGTCTGGACGGCACTCCAGATGTCTGATACTGGGAAAATCCCAGTACTAGAGCGAGCTAATGCTCGTCTCGCCGCGCGCAGCCGTGGCTCCTCCCTTTTGTCTGCAGCTCCAGCTGTAGCAGGAAGTCGGGGACGGCTCCCCCGACACACTTCTCCCGCACGTGCCGCAGTGGCTGTACACACTCCGGCGAGCTCCCACGAACTCGCGAGATCACCCACCTCCTCCCCTCTTCGTGCCGCTCCTCCTCCTCGTTCCTTGCTCTACTCCCTCTCTCTCGCTCGTCTCTCTCACGGCAGAGGAGAGGAAGTAAGGTGGTGGTGGAGTGGAGAAGAGAGGAAGGGGGGGAGAGGGGTCTTATATAAGGAGTGCGGTTAAGGTTTGGCGAGGGGTAAGGAGAAAAGGAGAGAAGAAAGGCTATCTGCGCGTAGTTAGCGCGCAGACCTAACCCTACGAACAAATTTTTCTGACTAACAGTCCAGATATCTTAAAAGGCTCATAACAGAACAGGTCTTTACACAACTCTCACCATTTTAAACCATTGATTTAAAGAGCTTCAGATCACATCACTTCAAGATTAACTGCTAATCAACTTAGTTTCCAATTTTTGATCGTGGTCCAATCAAAGTATTATTTAGCCATCATGATGATACCAGTTTTACTAAAATAGAATTTGTTTTGTATATGTGATGTTAAGACTACATCACGTATACTAAATGCTTCATAATTCATTTAATTCATGAAAATTGTCAAATAAATTGCTATTAACTCCTTTTAATTCGATAGTTAACTATATAAATTCGATTATTCACATTTCAAGTCAACAACTTAATTTACATCATTCATATTTAATATTCAAATACTCAGGATAGCAAGAAAACGTAAACGGGTCAGATCTCAACAAGAGGCAAGAACGCACACTAACGCTAATACATATGAATGAAATCATAATGTAGACAACCTACATGGGGAAAGAGAAGGATTACTCTACATAACGTTGTCGGGAGGTTACGACGATTCTGTGAAAATAGGCTGGAAACTCCTAACACCACATGTGTTTCTCAAATCTGTGCCTTAGAAATTCGAGCGGAATCCGCCTAATCCAACCGTATGAATACGTACAAATTGTTTGAAAATCCCAAGATCAATTCCTGAATCACCTGAGTCTGATCTCGCCTAAACCAACCGTATGAATACGTACAGAACATTTGAAAATCCCAAGATCGATTCCTGAATCACCTGAGTTTGATTTCAGAAGCCCTCGATCTGTGCCAAATAATTTTGACCGCTAGATCTTAAAATAATACTTATCCCTCAAAGGGACCTAACCACAATATTTAAAACTTTAAATTTTTAGCTTGCAATTTTCCTAACCCCTCGACCAAGCTTCCGTCTTCCTCCGCTCATCGACGTCCTTCCTCTGCAACCTTTGCATGCACCCATGCGTGCATGCATGGGCCATGCAACCAGTCGTCGTCCGGCCACCGCCGAACGCCCATCGCCGCCTCTCTGGGTCCCCGCCGACCTCCGCCAACCACCAGCGTCGTCTTCGCCGGTCGATTCCTCTCCTCCAAGGTAACCATGAAGATCTCCCATGCCGAGTCCACCACGTATTCCTTGCCCCGCCTCCGGTGACTCTCCAACACCCTCGACTCCCTCGACGAAACGCCAACGACCTCTCCTCTCTGCCCTCTCTTCCTGCAATGGGTGCAAGAACCCATCACCACCGGTGGAAGCACCACCGGCTGCCACCTTCTCCTTCTCCTTTTCTCCCTCTCGTTTCTGTG
Organism: Thalassia testudinum; assembly: GCA_037157565.1. Taxonomy (NCBI): domain Eukaryota; kingdom Viridiplantae; phylum Streptophyta; class Magnoliopsida; order Alismatales; family Hydrocharitaceae; genus Thalassia; species Thalassia testudinum. Next base: position 13,815,082 of record JAZHRO010000065.1, on the reverse strand, counting down.
CATGCACTGGCAGAGGACCCCTTCCTCGCCGATGATGCCGCCACCGGTCCTTCTCTGGTCACTGCGAGGCCTACCCATCCCCTCATTGGCCCCCTCTGACCATCGGTGGTTGCGCCACCGGTCGGGACCGCCTCCCCGACGTGAACCACATTCAAAATGAAAGAAACGAAGAAGCAGAGAGGATCATGGTCGCCGCCGGCCGCCATCGACAGCGAGGAGCACGCCGATCACTCTCACCGCCTGCTGCAATTCTCTTCTTCTCTTCCCCTGGGCGCGCTTCTCCTTCCTCAATCTGTCCTTCTCTCTCTCGGCCTCTCTTTATCTCCAAGTTTGAGTACGGCCACCCTTCCCCCACTTTATCTATTTATATGACTTCCCAACAGAAAAAAGATAATGGGATAAAACGACCCATTGTTACGAATTAGATTTATTTAAGTATGAAAACAAACAAATTATCCCCATGAATAACAATAGTATTATTATTATTAATTATTAATTTATTTATTAAATTTTCTTTACTTAGAATTTTTTTATAGATAGAGTACTCTCGCAACACGATCGAATGAGTTCTGATTTCAACGAAACATATATCACCAGAATTGTTATGAGACAAGGAATCTAGTAATATTTATGGACTTCTAAACGGAGGTTGTTTACAAGATGAGATCCTTAAGGAGGGTTGCACACAAGTTTGCTCACAATTCACACATGTTTCACACATCTGAGGTCTGATCGTTACACAAAATATATCGTAGAAATCCTCGTAATACTAGAAAGTTAATAGTATTTTCAGATCGTCCATTCGGGGTCCAGATTACAAAGCAAAAAACTAGTGGGTTTCCAATCTAATTATGCATTTTTAATTTGCACGACTTCCAATTAACACATGGAAAGTATCGGTGGATTCGTCTTAACTTGCTTAAGTCTAAAATGATTCGAAAATCCAGGGTTAGGCCATTACATAGGGACCTTCCTAGACGTCCAGAGACCTCCAGCAGAAAAAAAAACTCTCGAACTCAGCCTTATCCTCTTTGCAACAACTGAAAAACCACTGAATATTAAATCCAAGCACTATAACTTATCCTTTCCTATTCTATCCTCCCACTAAACTAGGAAATCCTATTTTTGGAAAACCATCAACCTATAGGAAGACACCTAGATTCCTATAAAAGGACCTAGCTAGTCTCCAACCCTTAAAACCCGATTAGCCTTAGCATAGAATTAGCCTCAGTATAATTCAGGCCACCAACTAGAACTAATTATTCTTCTTCTCTTGGAGTTCGTGGATGCGCCTTCGCATTTGCTACTACGCCGCCGCTTTGGACTTCGCCTTCGAAGCTCATAGTTCATAGTCTTTATTTTCTAATTCTAGTTGCCATTAGATTTGATTTCAAGTTTTCTTCTAGTTGTAACCATCTTATTTTGACATTTGATTTGCAATAAAAGTTTTAACAATTTTTCTTCAATTTACCTTCGAGTTATTTGTCTACTTTTCATGTTCGTAGTTCTAGTCAATTTTATTTGCATCTATTAGTAGTAATCTCATATCTAAATTTGTTTTCCTATTCTTAGTATTTAGGAAAGCGAATTAGCCCAGTAGCTTCCCTGTGAATGACTCGAACTCCATTTTGAAAACATCAACTTTATATCTTTTGAGTTCAATTAAAATAAATTTAAGAGTTTTTAACGCGATTATACTACGACGAAAGCGTATTTTACGCAATTGCATCCGTGTTTAGAGTAAGAGCTATCAAGGTCAAGTGTCGCACATCAGGACTCCATCCACCGTTGACGTGAAAGGAGTAACAAGCTCTTCCTTATGATGCACATTCTATCGTGGAATGTGTAGGGGCTCCATGATCCTGAAAGGAGAGCCCTTCTGAGGAGGTACTTTTGGGATTGAAATGTGGCTTGTGTAGGATTTGACGGAGGGGGTGAGATATGTGTGATACGAAATAATGTAGAAATAAAATAGACAATCACATAAATAAACAATCTCACAAAGACACAATGTTTTTTAGGTGGAAACCCAAATCCAAGTAAAAACCATCACCTAAACCTCTCAGTTTAGGATTTCCTTATCTATCAAGTACATCAAATCCACTAACGAACTACTTAAACGAGGGCAGTTCAGCCTCTTACAACCATGCTACTGTTGAACTAGAATCTACGCTAACGTGTTTGGTTTTAAAAAAACCCGTCGTTGTAGTTCGAAAGCGAAGGATTCGTGTTCAACAAATAAAATTTATACCGAAATCAAAATTCCGGGTCGAACACAGGGAGGCGAACGTTTGATTTAAAAACTTCGCGTTTCTTTTTATTTTGTCACAAAGAAATTCAATTTAAACTATCTAAGTATCTACAACAAATAAAAGAGAGAGAGGGAGTAAGAGAGAGAGAAGGAATACTATACATGGAAATCAAAATGAGATGTAGAATAGACAAGGAATTTATCATAAAAGAGTTCTTTCGTTACAACTAGAAAACATAAAACAATTACTCTAGAAAGCATTAAAAGAATGGAGGGAGAAATGTCCTCCTCGACGATCGCTCGGAGGACGAATAGACTACTCTAGAAAGCAGTAAATCTATACTAGAAAGCAGTAAAAAGAATAGGGAGAGAGAAATCCTCCTCGACGGTCGCTTGGAGGACGAGCCGGACGGGACGACGCCTGGACGAAGGAGAACGAAGCGGGACGAAGGAGGACGAAGCAGAAGAACGGGAACGAAGCAGCACGCCGTCGTCGTCGCGGGATCCACTTCCGAAGGGGGACGAAAATTTGGACTTTATCTCGCGAGAAGCATCCCGGGTGTGGGACAAGCTTCTCTTGAGCTTTGGAGAGGTAGAGAGGAGAAGGAAGGGATGCAAATTTCGTATGGAGGGGGTCTCCTTTTATAGTTGCAAGGAGTGGGGGCAAAATGGACATTACATCTTCAAAATAATAAATAAGGGGTCTTTAGTGACGGATAAAACCGTCGCTAAAGCCCCGCCGTCGCCGTCGCCGCCGCGCCCACGCGCGCCCGCTCGGCTGGCCTGCGCGCGTAACGCATACGCACGTCCGCGTCGTCTCAGCCGTCCGATCGCGAGATCGGATGGCTTAAATCGCGTCCGCGCCCGCTGCGTAGCGCGCCCGCCCGCGTGCGATCGAGCGTCCACCAGAGCGTCCAATTGCGCGTCGGCGCTATCGGGCGCGCGCGGCCGTTGGATCTTCATCCGACGCTCGTGCGCGCCCGCTCGCCCGCGCCTTCCACCCCCTCACCGCGGCTCGAACCCGCGACCTCCGCTTCGCCCGCAGCTGCGTCGCCGCTGCGCTACGCGGGCGAAATGGTCGCGCGGGCGTTTTTAAACGCGAGCGACCGCAGCCGTTGGATCGAGATCCAACGTCGGAGAGGAGACGGTGCGCGATCTTCACAGGACTCCTGCGGCCGATTGGGCGGCTGGGATGGCGCCACGTGGCGCCATCTTGGCCGTCCATCTTCTGGAAGTTGTAGATGGTGCCACAGATGTCGGATTGACTCGATTTTTGTGTCGTTCGGCTGCGATCGTCGATCCGAATTCATCCGTGTGGTCGGATTTTCCATCTGAAGTGCGGATTTACACCATCCTGGCCCTTGATCTTCTAGGGTTCCCCGGTCTCTATCTGATGCTACGGATGCCTGATTAGGGCGATCTTGGAGTCGTTGAACTCCAATCGTCGCCCTGATCATATCCATACGGTTGGATCTTTGATCCGAGGCCCCGATAAAATATTTGCCCTGTCCAAGCACATAAAAGGAGACAATTAACCTCCATTTTATTCAAACTACTCTAAATGCAAGATGATGCATGTAATGCAATATTTATATCATGAAATGCAATCCTATGCTTAAGAACATGCATAAATAGACATTTTAAGTAGTGTAAATGTGTTTACATCATACCCCCATGCCTATCTTTTGCTAGTCCATAGCAAAAACTATATGCTATTTATAAAAGAATTAGGTTAGATTATTTGGACCTGAGTTATTTTCAATCATTAAGAAATTGTCTACTTAAGAACTGAACTTTCAAAGACACAACAGTGCCCGGGTATCAGCCAAAATGCAGACCGCCTCAAGCCTCGCCTTATTCAAAGAAAAATTTCTTTTTTTTTTTTTTTTTTTTTTTTTGGATTTTCAAATTTTAGGGTCTAAGAGTGGCTTTCTACGGCCATTCAACTCACCCAAGATTTGATGAGAACCCTAAGTTTTAAGCATCCTATTGTGATTGTGATAGACTCGTTGACCGGCAATTAAAACGGACTTCGGATTTCTACGCCTCTAGGTGACCTCAAAAAGAATTCTGCCTAAAGGTGTATCTTTACAACCGGTAGCTTTCTCCCTACTTTAATTTTTTTAACGGGGTCAACACAAGGGTGAATCCAGTGTATATCTCCCCGGTTTATTCTACTTCTCCGCTTCTTCCTAAGTGTTTTGGGAATTTTTAGTGCATTTTCTGAGCTGGGTTCTGGACAACCGGTCGATGAGCTTTTACCACCGACAACTTGCCAGCCATACTCGTGCGGCGAAGTGTGGCTTATTTCTTTTTGTTCTTTTCTCTGTTTTTTTTTTTTTTTTAAGTAGGTGGCTTCCCTGGTCTAAGATTTACTTAAAGGCAGCAAAAAGAGAAAGGTCCAGCGACTGGGCTTTGGACAACCTACCTATGGGTTGTTACCCACGATAACTTGCCAGCCATATCACCCTAGAAGGTTCATTAGCTACCCAATTTCCGTTAAAATCGCCAAACAACGAGTCAGTGCAAAGAAAGTGTGTAGATGCTTAAAACTCAAAATTCCCTTAAATCAGAGGGCGGGTTGACAAGTCATGTACTTATCACCCAAACTTATTTATTCCAATTATAATAGAATTAAGATGGCGAGAACTCGAAAAACAAATCCACATTTTAGTGGATACATAGGCTGATTAAGTCCAAAGACCTGAAGGGTCTTTGTGTTCAGAACATAATATAGTATTTCTTAAGATCGAAAATTTTCTTAAACCCAAATTCTCTTTCCTAATTTTGATTTTTTTTTTTTATAAAGTAAAACAAATCTACGGAGCTGACGAATGAATTCAAAGATAAATATCCACCCCCCCATGCCTATCTAATGCAATGTCCTCATTGTATTAAAAAGACATAAAACAGAGTGGAAAAGCGTAGAAAGCACCTGAATTGCGTGGATATCGGGTCCGCTCCGAGATGAAAATGAAAAAGAACTATATATGTGCTGAGTTTAGTGCCTTCAGCTAGGCACACTATACAAAGAAAAGAAATGAAGAATTCACATGTGCAGGTCAGAATTAGAATGAACAGAAGAATCCTCTGACCTGTCAGCAAAGGTCCACAGATGTGGACCAGATTGTGGTGCAGACCCACACCCCATAATCGAGAATATCTTAGGTTCTGGATAAAAATTACCCAAAACCTAAAATCAGAATGCAAGCGGGGTCGGGCCTGCGATTTGTGAGGATGCAACCCAAGGCCAAAATGTCGGGTTACAGAGAATTGAAGCTCAAAAGGATAATCGTTAAATGTGTGCTTGAGTTTGACATCCTCGAAACAAATGTCGTAAGGGTTCTGATTTGATGGTTTCAGTTTAAAAGGAACCCTTCGACTCAATCTTCCATTTCCTCCAAAATTGACTTCCCAAATCAGAATTTCCCAGCTCCTATCCTCCTCATTCGGCATATCAAATTCCATGACCTCTTGTATATTCATCACCCCGTCTGAAATCTCCAAGTCTAGATGATGTGGCAAAATCAAAATTGACTTGGGTCTAATTATCTCAGAATTAGAATCATCAATAAGCTCAACAGGGTGTAACTGATAATCAGGGCATTGAATTAATTCCTCCAGAAAATGCGATTCTGGATCCGTATCGTGTGCCCTAATAAGATCAGTTTCCTCAGTTATTGGGCTATCAAATGATCTATCAGATTCCTCAGGCCCAATCGTCTCACAAAAATCGTGATCTGAAAACTCGTGTGAGACTTCGCAACTTGAATCTTCACCATCAGGATCCGTATCAATGTATGTCCCAAAATCATTTGTCACTTTGCGTTCCAAGGAGACATACGTTTCCTCGTAACCCGGCTCAGGGATTTCAGGTGAAGAAATCAAATCATCCTTAATTGGTTGTTTTAATTCAATCTGGTCAGCTTCGTAACACGTGTCCCCCCCAACAGGTGCCTGAGCGGGTTCTGTCATTGGCTTTCCTGAAGAGAGTTCATCCTGGGAATTATTCCAAGATTGAATCAAAGCAACCACGAATCTCATCCTCAATTTCGCTAATTTCCCAAGTAGAAACTCACCCGGGTTCTTATCCTTAACATCCTGGAGCCAATCCAACAAAGACTTGTTTAAATCATCAATCATTTCAATCAGGGGCTCCAATCTCTCAATGCAAGGTATTGGCTGAACTTCTAAAGATTGAATGATATTCCTCAAGTTAGCCAGAACCTTATCTTGAACCTGATTAACCTGAACCAAATGAGTTGGTTCAGGGTTGGGCGGGTTTGACATCAATGTAGAGGAATTAACGAATTGAGATTCGTTATACCCATCCTGATAATAGGTCATTTCAGATTGTTCAAAAGATGGAGATGACCTAAAGGCAGTGAAATCAGAGGATGGGTAAGGATCAGTGTATCCTTCTTGATTGTAGATCGCATTAGGTTGTTCATGAAAGGAGGACGATCTATAATCGATGCAACTCTGAGAAGGATAGAATTGAGAATCAAAGTGTTCAGGGTTAGACCCTAAACACGGGGGTCCGGAATTGTATCCCCAATCCGAATTATCCCAACTAACTGATGGTTGATTACAATACGAGTTGGGATAATTGTCATGTCGAGGATAATTTACAACAGGAGGGAAAGAGCGGGAATGCGTGAAATATGTGGAAGGATTCATGAGACACGGGAGGAAGAAAGGTGCCCTGCAATACAAACAATCAAACCTGTCCTTAAATGGGTTAGCCTACAGACCTACAGACACTCAAAACCCGTCTTGAGATAAAGGAACGATTTGATCTACTTCTGTCTGTTCAATCCAACCAGTTAGAAGGAGGGACTGGGGAGAAGGTTCTTCCTTCGGCTTGCGCCTCCGGTTCCTAGTGTACCCCCCAGCCGCGATCGTTTGACTCTGCTCCCCTAGCTAGACATCAGATTGAACAGTAGAAACAGACTAATCGAAAATAATCTCGTTCTGAGTTCTGAAGAGCGAGTCCAATCCTTAAGGCCAACGTCTACTCTGTTTTATTTAGGGCTAGGTTTGAATGTGCTTTGGAATGTGATGGGCCCTTTAAATGGGTTGTGCCCTTAATGATTGATTGCTTTGTGTGTGCGTGCACAACCAGTGGTTTTCAAGCAAGATTATTTTTGATGTGGTGAATTTTAAGGTTCAAATCTTGCTTAGTAGCTTTTAGGATTCAACTTTAGGTGTTTTCAATCAAGTTTCATTGGCACACCAGGTTTTGCAAGCACAGGTGAAGATATTTTCCTTTAAAGTTTAAAAAGAATGTGGAGTGCCTGGTAGATCCCTAAGAGTTGAACCTAATTGGCAGCTACTTGATGAGTTGATTTTATTTGAAGTGGTGCGGCCCAAACAACTCAAACAACTGGCCTGATGCACCACCTAATTAGTCACACAAATGATTACCCAATCTGATTTCTACTCGATTATGTGTTTGGATGTGAGTACCGGCTCCTAAGATTGGTTTACCGGTTGAGTTAGAAAATCAGATGAGGTTGTGTACCTCTGTGAGATTTTTTTTATTTTTTTCTTTCTTTTAATGTGGGGGTTGGAGTGAGTATGGATGTCAAACAACAAACAATCTAACCCTAGAGTTTATAAGAACACCTAGGTTGATTGATGTTTGAATTATTATGTGATGAAATAAAATCTAATGGGTGGGAGGTGGGGGATAACTTACAAAACCTTCCACAGCACTTTACTCCGATCTACCGCTTTTGCCTGTCTCAAAAGAGTACCTGCAATTACAATAAGAAAGGAAAAAAAAAGTGAGGTAAATGATTTGTAAGTTACAAAATGCGAAGAGAAATCAAAGAGCGTTGCCTCCCCGGCAGCGGCGCCAAAATATTAAACGAGAATCTACGCTAACGTGTTTGGTTTTAAAAAAATCCGTCGTTGTAGTTCGAAAGCGAAGGATTCATGTTCAACAAATAAAATTTATACCGAAATCAAAATTCTGGGTCGAACACAGGGAGGCGAACGTTTGATTTAAAAACTTCGCGTTTCTTTTTATTTTGTCACAAAGAAATTCAATTTAAACTATCTAAGTATCTACAACAAATAAAAGAGAGAGAGGGAGTAAGAGAGAGAGAAGGAATACTATACATGGAAATCAAAATGAGATGTAGAATAGACAAGGAATTTATCATAAAAGAGTTCTTTCGTTACAACTAGAAAACATAAAATAATTACTCTAGAAAGCATTAAAAGAATGGAGGGAGAAATGTCCTCCTCGACGATCGCTCGGAGGACGAATAGACTACTCTAGAAAGCAGTAAATCTATACTAGAAAGCAGTAAAAAGAATAGGGAGAGAGAAATCCTCCTCGACGGTCGCTTGGAGGATGAGCCGGACGGGACGACGCCTGGACGAAGGAGAACGAAGCGGGACGAAGGAGGACGAAGCAGAAGAACGGGAACGAAGCAGCACGCTGTCGTCGTCGCGGGATCCACTTCCGAAGGGGGACGAAAATTTGGACTTTATCTGGCGAGAAGCATCCCGGGTGTGGGACAAGCTTCTCTTGAGCTTTGGAGAGGTAGAGAGGAGAAGGAAGGGATGCAAATTTCGTATGGAGGGGGTCTCCTTTTATAGTTGCAAGGAGTGGGGGCAAAATGGACATTACATCTTCAAAATAATAAATAAGGGGTCTTTAGTGACGGATAAAACCGTCGCTAAAGCCCCGCCGTCGCCGTCGCCGCCGCGCCCACGCGCGCCCACTCGGCTGGCCTGCGCGCGTAACGCATACGCACGTCCGCGTCGTCTCAGCCGTCCGATCGCGAGATCGGACGGCTTAGATTGCGTCTGCGCCCGCTGCGTAGCGCGCCCGCCCGCGTGCGATCGAGCGTCCACCAGAGCGTCCAATTGCGCGTCGGCGCTATCGGGCGCGCGCGGCCGTTGGATCTTCATCCGACGCTCGTGCGCGCCCGCTCGCCCGCGCCTTCCACCCCCTCACCGCGGCTCGAACCCGCGACCTCCGCTTCGCCCGCAGCTGCGTCGCCGCTGCGCTACGCGGGCGAAATGGTCGCGCGGGCGTTTTTAAACGCGAGCGACCGCAGCCGTTGGATCGAGATCCAACGGCGGAGAGGAGACGGTGCGCGATCTTCACAGGACTCCTGCGGCCGATTGGGCGGCTGGGATGGCGCCACGTGGCGCCATCTTGGCCGTCCATCTTCTGGAAGTTGTAGATGGTGCCACAGATGTCGGATTGACTCGATTTTTGTGTCGTTCGGCTGCGATCGTCGATCCGAATTCATCCGTGTGGTCGGATTTTCCATCTGAAGTGCGGATTTACACCATCCTGGCCCTTGATCTTCTAGGGTTCCCCGGTCTCTATCTGATGCTACGGATGCCTGATTAGGGCGATCTTGGAGTCGTTGAACTCCAATCGTCGCCCTGATCATATCCATACGGTTGGATCTTTGATCCGAGGCCCCGATAAAATATTTGCCCTGTCCAAGCACATAAAAGGAGACAATTAACCTCCATTTTATTCAAACTACTCTAAATGCAAGATGATGCATGTAATGCAATATTTATATCATGAAATGCAATCCTATGCTTAAGAACATGCATAAATAGACATTTTAAGTAGTGTGAATGTGTTTACATCAGCTACTTTGAACCAAGGGTAGCATACCTCAAACCCCTCCTCTTCACGAGGAGTATTTTATCTCACGATGGAGATAGGAATTCGTAAAGTGAATACCCAACTAAAAATAAGTTACAACATTCCTATAGAGGCACAAAGTAAATATATATGAAATCTAGCTTCTATAGGCAAATGTTACTTCCCTGAGATGGAAGTTGGCGTGCACGAACCATGCAAGGCACAAAGACGCTCTCGAACACGCGAAGGCGAGAGAGCAGGTGTGCAACTAAGATGATGCTCTTAGATGTGTAGTATGGAACCTGGAGGACAATATCACTTTTCTATCTTCTTTGACACAAATGTAAGTGGAAGTAGTTTCTTTAGCTATGTTTACCCAAGTGAAGGTCCTCTCCTATTTATAGAGGTCGTAAGCGTTTGGAAGGCTTAGGAAGACTCTTGTAGCTGTTGGGAACAAGGCTCAAGAGATTGGGCCAAAATCCTAATGGAATCAGGGTCATTATGACTCTGACAAAGTTATCAGGCGTCTAATATTCGGGTCAGACATCTGATGTCAAGTTTGGACATCTTCTCTAAAGGGTCAGAGTTCTTGATCTTATTGGATCGAAATAGGAATCTCAGTGGATGTATGATATGCCATTATAAATCATCTGTCACTAAAATTGGACGTTTAATAATAGGTGGGTTCATTCCTATTTTGACCAGATCCAAACATGATTCTAGATTTTAATGGTCATACGACAGACTGGACATTTGGAAACCAAGGGAATTGATTCCTGAGAGCTAACGGTCAGATACAAGTCAGGCACTCTTGGATTTTAGTCCAACGCCTATTTATTAGATGTCTGGACAGATCTACGGTTGTCTAGAAAAGTTATTAAAGTGATTAAAAGGTAATCCTTGAAGATATTCTCTGATTGGCCAACGGTCTTCTAATTGGACATCTAGCAAGGTCATCAGATGTCTTGTAAGACATCTAAACTATGGGCTGAACATCTAAAGGTAATGATCAAAGAATACTAAATTCAGCCTAAGTGTTTGGACGTCTATACAAACTATCAGATACCTTAATGTCCATAATCAGACATCTAATGATCATGTTAAATGTTTGATTGGGCTACTTGATTTCTATATTGAGTTTCTGATTTTATTCTAGGGTTTGCTTAAGTGTCCTAGTGATGGAATAGTGTTCCTAGGACTAAGGTATGTTACTTTGGGGTTCTTTAACAATAATCCTAAGAAATAAAAAAGCAAAACAAATAAAGAGTATAAAATACAAGATACAACAATATGAAATAAATCTAAGTCTTATTCTTCTAGTCTTCAACCTCTTGCTTCAAGCGATGCTTCCATCTTCTCTTTTCCTCCATCATGCTCCTCCAATCTGCCATGGATGCAACCTTGAGCTTCTTCACACTTGAATCCATTTGCATTATTCCTGAAACTTAAACTCAAGGAAAATATTAAATAACAAGTGTTCTGTTATTTTCAAAATTAATGATCGTGGTGCTGTTGCACCAATAGATTGTGCATTCATTCAGGAGACTCATATAGACAGTGGCGAGCACAGATGTTGAAGGCCTTGGGTAGAGCTCCAGAGGATGGTCTGATCTTCATAGAGTTGGTTGGTTGGGCAAGAGGATGTCCTATTTGGTGGAAGACATCTCACTTCCATTTGGAGGAATCTCGGACTGGGGAGTTCATTGTATCTGGTCATTTTACCAGGATAGAGGATAGGGCCACCTTCTATCTTTCTTGTGTGTATGGACTATGCATGCTAGAAAACATGCCTCGTTTTTAGGAGGAGCTGTACCAGGTGACCACTTTTGCTAATGGAGGACCTTGGTTGGTTAGTGGAGATTTCAATTCCACCCTCAGCCATGATGATAGACCTGGAGGAAGGGGCGATTCCTCCATATTGGGCTTCCAAAAGGTGGTGGCTAAGCTGGAATTGAAGGGTATTCCTATGTCAAGCATTACTTACACATGGCATTGTGGCAATGGGGTGTTACGACCCGATTCCCGAATCCCTACAGGACACGAGAATCGGACCGATTCGACTGATCCTAAGACCCAGTCGTCCAATGAGAAAGTAACCAAAAAGCAGTAAAATAAACCACATTCACCATGCAAGTAACTAACAGTAACAAAGGTACAACAGTAAAGAAAAGAACTACTACTGTACACACCACCACAACAGTAGAGAATTAAAAATAGGTACAGAAATATGAAGTTTACAATAAAAGAGTACAAAGGTGTAACAGAATACTCACTACAACAGAAAAACGAGTATAACAAAAGTACAACTACTAGGCTCTACTAGAACCAGCATCCTCTGGAGCTGTAGGCTCTGGTTGCTCAACACCTGGTCTTGAAAATGGTGACAAGTATGACACGTCAGTGAAACGCTGAGTAGAGTGGCAACCAGCTAGCTAAGAAAAAAAAAAAGGAAAGGTGGACAAGTAGCTGTTGTTTTTAATTTCTTTCTTTATTTATCTATTTACTCTTTCTTGGTTTATTTCTCAAGTCTTTCTCTTGATCTTGACTATTTCTCGTGGGAACGATCTTGATTGCAGTCTTTTCTTAAAAGTAGAAGTAGCACGTGGTGCTCTCCTGGCCGGGAGAGTCCCCTGTGGTGGTCCTGCCCTCAGTCAACCACCCCAAGGTCGCTGACAGGTGTAACGATGACTACGGCACGCGTGATAAACGCACGGGAAGCTACCCCGCACTGGCACGCGGTCAGTCGTTTCCGTTAATGGGTGCGCCCAAAGCACAGCAGGGAACCAGTATAGGGCAGAGCCCTCTCAATAATAGGGGTCTAGCCCCTCCACAGTAACCAAACAGGGGCCTTGCCCCTCCACAGTCCACGCACCCTTGCCTGACTACCCTGGTTTGCCCAGTGGGCCTAACAAGTCGGTGTAGGATGGCTAGCTGGCTGAGCTGGAATTGAGGGGTATTCCTATGTCAAGCATTACTTACACATGGCATCATGGCAATGGGGCGTATTCCAAGTTGGATAGATTCCTCAGTAATGTTCCCTTGGCTGAAGCCCATCAACTGGTAGGTGTTTCGGCTATGCAAAGACCTTTCTCAAACCACATGCTCATTCTCTAGGATAGTTGATGAGCCCATATTTTTGGGCTAATTAGTTACTTAATTGCCTAAACATTAGATTAATATTGACATATAAATAGTATATAATAAGATGTAAATAGATTAGTCTAATTATTCACTTATTTTCATATTTCATGCATTGCATTCATATCTAAATGCATTTATAATTAACTTAGAATTGTATGCATTTAATTAGTTAACCAATTAGGTGCATTACATGCATCATTTTGGTTTAACATAGAAGTCAAGGGTTTGTGAATAATTAACCCATCATTTCTTTTTCATTTTATTTATTTATTCTCTTCTTTGTTAATGACAGAAGGGATCAGCTAGCCACCATTGAAGGACCGGAAGAAGCAGATCTCCATCACTCCTCCATTTGAATTGCAAATGGCTACAAGAGAGGGGGAGCGGCTGCCATGCTCGAGGAGGCCACCACCCACTCCACCACCGTGTATCGTCACCATTGTAGGCCTCCACAGCTGAGCTCCACCACACCGTGGGCCGACGAGGTGACAGCTCGCTACGCTAAGCCGGTGGACTCGTGCCATCATCGTGCTCGTGCGTCTTTGACGGCCACGCAACCATCACCATGCAACCGCCAGATCACCTTCCCTGTCCATGCACTACCAACACCTATATCTTCTTCTTCTTTCTTCTTCTTCTGTTTCTTTTCACCTAAAAAGAACCCATAACCTCCTCGCCGCACCACCTTCACCAGCAGCACACACGACAAGCAGCTGCACCTCACACCCATCCATTCCATGCCTCCACACACAGCCTGCCCTTCTCCTCCACGCGCTCACGAAGCTGCTGCAGCTGCAGCAACATGCATGGCCTGCACGCGCCTCTTCGCTGTGCCCCCTCGCCTCCATCGCACGCATCTTCTCGCTGAGCCCCTAGCGCACCCTCTGCACCAACCGCGCGTGACCTCTACGCGCAAGCCCTTCACTGCTCGACCCTTGATGCACAGCTTCTACTTGCGCCAAACTGCACTTCACGCCCAGTAAGGACCCGTGTGCCTATCCACGCACCAGCAGCAGCTGACCCTCTTAGCGTGCACCTCTCCTTCGACTTCAACAGCAGTAGCGCACCGCCATCGTTGCCACCTACGCAGGTGTTGATGCGGATAGATCGTGTTTTAACAATTAATGCGTTGTAATATAGACGAACATTCGGCGAAAATAAATAAAGATTTTATAACTCGAAAATCGAAGTATCCGAGGTCGAACACAGGGAGCAATCTAAGTACCTTAAAAAATTGAGAACATAACTTTTTAAATGAAAATAAGTGACTAGCTCAATGAGAATGTTATAAAAAGAAATTGCTCAAAGAAAACAAAAATGGGTGTCTAATATTGTATCAGACGTCTTAAAATAAAGCTCCTTTTCTTTCTTGATGCTTCTGTTTCTCTCCCACTATTTCTTTTTCTTCCTGCAACCAAGGTCTGACTTTCTTCTTTCTTTTCTTTTCATTTGCCTTCTTAAGTCTTCATCTACCCCTTGTCTTCTTCTTCTTCAGTCTTCCTTGGTTCTGTTCTTCTCTGCCTTGCCTCTCTTCTTCCTTTCCTTTCTTTCAGAGCCTCCTTCCTTCTTTCTTCTGTTTCCCCTTGGCGTCTCTTCTTCTCTGCCTTGCCGCTCTTGCCTTTCTTTCTTCCTTGGCAGAACTTCAACTTCCTTCCTTCTTTCTTGCTGCGGCTAAGTCCCTATGTCCTGCACACACTACGCACAACAAAACCTAACCCTCTACCCGCGCGTCTCTCTTTCTCTGTGTAAACCACTCTCAGTACGCTTTTCCAGAGCTGGTTAACGGGTCGGATCGCGTGCTCGTGACCAGGCACACCGGCGTGAGGGTGGTATGCGAGGTGTGCTCAGGACAGGGTCGGATCGGGTCGCGCCAGATCCATGAGGTGAAACCACGGACGAGGCGCAGTGAGATAGGTGAGGGACCTCACCCCAAGTGTGACTGGAGGCGAAGAACATATGTGACAAAAATAATTTAAAGGGTGTGCGTGCGTCGTGGCTTACCGATGTGGGACTAAAGCCCACTGCTTTCCTTCGCGCGCCCACAGCCGATCGCGCCTTCAATTCCTCAACTGCAGGCTCTGTTGGCTTCACTTGTTGGGTCAGCTCCCTTTGCATGACCTTCCCAAATTCACAACACCTGGAGCCCTGAAGTCCTAAGGCTTGGAGCGAGTGTAGAGCTTCGTCGAGTCGTCATCAATGGTGGCCGGAGCGTGGAATCTGTCAGACACAAAAATGGCCTCGTGGCCTAATCAGATCACCAAGGGACCTTCGCCGGGTCACGGCGAAGATGATTAGCTATGCGGCAGGCCGCGGGGCAGCCTAGGCGTGAGTGCCTAGGTAGCTCTGTGGCCGGACGGGTGGGTGTGTTCGGGGGGTTGCTGTGGTGGTGTGGCGAGGCTGTGGATGAGTGGAGGGTGCTCAGTGAGATGAGGCGTAGGTTATGTGATGGTCGGCGAGACGTGTGGGGCTGCGGAGCGACGAGAGCGTCTCGCCGGAGGGTGGCCGGAGATGAGGAAGGTGGCAGTATACAGGAACGGTCGAGGGTCGATTGAGTGAAATAAAGTAAGGAAATGAAAGAGGGGAAGATGGGGGACTTATCTGGACTGTTGGGAGAGAACGGGGGTAGCGGAGTCAGACGGCTCGTAGTTGCCGTCGTCGAAGAAGATAACCCTGAGGGAGATAACGATGATGAGGAGGAGGTCAGGGAAACGTGCACTTGGTGCGACGCGACACGAGAAGATGAGGCGAAGTAGACTCTGCTGCTGGTATGGCAGTAGAGAGATGAGAAGGAGGAGAGGTAATCGCCGGAGCTTGCGGGTTCCTTGGCCGGAGAGAGGAGAGAAGAAATTTGGAGGATTCTACCGCCAAGACAAGTTTGAGAGATCTCGCAGAGGGTCGAAGGTCTTTTTATAGGTGTTGGTTGAGCTTTCTGGTGCGTGGAGGGCAAGCTTTTGGCCACCGTTGTCTCGCCGGAGAAGGAAGGTGGTTGGGATCCAAATCTCTCGTGCGTTCGCATGAGAGTTTGGAAAGGAATTAGAGATCAAGATTGGGCTTAGATGGAAGGGGATTCCTCATAGAATCTCCCTTCCAATTCTGGGAGGAGATCTCTGAGGGATTTGAGCATATCCCCCCTTTCAACCTCGCCAGAGAAGATTCTTCCCTAATAAAGGCGGAAGGACTTGATTGTCAGATTGAGAGAAAGATAGGGGGTTATTGTGATGGTTTTCAAAAGATAGGGACCAAAATGTGATTGGGTGTACTAAATTGCAAAGTAGGTCAAGATGACCTCCCCTTAGGTCCCAATTTTGCTAAAAACCTAATTTTGACCTAAGGAATCCAATGGTGAAGTTGGATTTTAGGTTTGATCACGTTTGACTAGACATTTTACGTAAAAACCAAAATCAGGTCAATTGATGAGCTAGGACCCTAATCTAGGTCAAACTAGGTTCCAAAGGCCAATTTGAATGTTATAAACCTTAGGGGATATTTTTCCATGATTTTTAGATGATTTACTTGATTTTTATCCTGACCGGAACCTGGTTGAATTAAGCGAGTCTGTTTTAGGTTTACCAAATGTCATTTAATTCCTAGATTGCACATGAACCTATTTCTGATTGATTCAACCCACTTTTTATCTCATTTAGGCCATTTGACCTATGCTCTGTCTCTGAGAAATTTCATTTATGTACTGCAATGGTAAAATTACAGTTTTAACCTTTATTTCATGTTTTCTTCTCAGAACACTTATTCCTCCAATTAAGCCCTCTTTTAAGTCATGTAGGAACTTTTATTCTCTTTATTAGGTCAAAATGAGCTAGTTATGGCTCATAATGAGGCTCTCATCATACCCCCATTCCTAGCTTTTGCTAGTCCCTTAGCAAAATTTCAGGGTTTTAGCTTCCATTCTAGACCCTGAGTGTCTGTCAACAATTATGATAAGTGCTTCTCTTTTTCTTTTGTGATTAGGTCAGAATGCCGGCAATAGGCCTAGAGGTACTCAAGTACCAACCAAATTCGGACCTGACCCGCTTTAGCCTCAGTCCTCCGCAAAGGTTTTTAAGGCCCATAGAAACTAACCTAGGGTTTGTTGGACTCTATGGTTAAAGCACCCGTGCTTGAGACATTTTAGCCTAGGTTCAGTTTGCAATGCATTTTTGTAAGAGAGAGATAGAAGATTTATTTTTTTGGAGAGCTTTTCTCTTTCTTTTCTTTTTATTTCTAGCTTCGGATTAACTTCTCAACGTGGTCTGTATCGGATTCCTCGTCCCCATCATCGATCCTCAAGGGTCCCTAGCTATCAAGATTTCGAGATAATCTCGCCCATGGAAACCCCTAAAACCCTGGCTTTCAAGATAATCCCACCCATGGCGTTCCGTGGCCGAATTCAGACCCTGGCGATCCACATTTCGTGATAATGCTGCCCATGGTATCTGAACCAGCAGAGTGCTTACATGCCCTTTGTAGGATATTTAAATATCCTAAGAGACAAGCACCGAGGAGATGATATGTTGTTACGCATCTTTGAGGGGAATTTCCTGCCTCTCCGCACCGGGAACTCGTCCAAATCAACTTGTGTTGATCGGCCGCTCCTAATCTAGGTGACTTTTTCATAACATTAAATGCTTTTGCGTGATTTGGATATTTATGCGCACTGAACCAGACTGTGTGTGAATTTGGGGTGCTTAGGTTTTCGAATCCCGCAAATCGAAGGTCAGTTAACGAGGTTGAATACTTCCTAAGCCTTAAACCTAATACTTAAGCTTCGCATTTTGCCCAACCTCTTGAGGATTATCCAGATTTTAGCAGATACGTGAATTTTTAAGCTAAAGAATCTAGCCCAAGAGGCCTAAGATCAGCGTTCCCGTTAATCTCTTGTTATATCTCCTTAGCACTTTTTTTCTTTCCTTGATCTGGTTTAGAACTTCAGTTAATTCCTTAATCTTTTACTAATGACTATTTCTTTTTCTTTTTCATTTTGTGCTCCTTTTTTGGCATTTTACTCTTTTCCTCCTCTCATTTTGTATTACCCTGAATTGTTTCTCCCCTCCTTCAAGTCTCTCTATCTTTTTTTTTAGTTGAAACCCTTTCTTGATATGAATTTTCCTGACATTTTGCACTTTCATACCCCCCATGCCTAAGATTTGCAATGTCCCCATTGTAAATTAGGTGGGTTCGATTTCAGCTTAGTTCATGCATTAGGACAGGTGTGTGGTGAGTGAACGAGTCGAAATGACTTGTTGCAAACGATTTCTAATCTCGGGTAGGGATACCTGAGGTGAAGTCGGTTGTTCTAATGGATGAACCCTAAAGTGCAATATGAATTCCCCGTAGAAATGTCAGAAAGGTTTCGGGTTTTCCAAAGAATGACTAGTTGCCTCTTGTTAAGCACTGAGTTTTACGCCATCGGCTGGGCGCAATGAGCTCAAGGGGAATGGAGGGTAAAGGATGACTCAGCCAAATTTGGATCGGTCATGTCAATGAACAGTTTGAGTCTCTAACCATTCACAAAAAATGGTTTGGCATCCTGGCTGAGTGGGCTGATTTCAATGGCTCCATTTCCAAAGATTTGTCGGACTAGGTAAGGTCTGACCCACTTAGATCGTAGCTTTCCTGGGAATAATTTGAGTCGAGCATCAAAGAGTAAAACCTTTTGACCAGGATGAAAAATCTTTCTAGAAATGTGTTTGTTGTGAAAAGCTTTAACCCATTCTTTGTAAATTCGTGAGTTCTCATACGCGTCGTGGCGTAATTCATCGATCTCGCTTATTTGAAGTCTTCTGTGGGTTCCAGCCTTAGAAAGATCTAGATTACAATTCCGTACTGCCTAATAGGCTTTATGCTCCAATTCGACGGGGAGGTGACATGCCTTCTCGTACACTAGTTTGAAGGGAGACATTCCTAATTGGGTCTTGTGGGCGGTCCTATAGGCCCACAATGCTTCCGGAAGCCGAGAAGACCAATCTTTTCTGTTAGGTCGAACAGTAACCTGAAGGATTTTCTTGATCTCTCAGTTTGATAGCTCAGCTAGACCATAGTTTGGGGGTGGTAAGGAGTAGAGATTCGGTGTGACACCCCGTATTTGGTCATCAGTGACCTGAACTGAGCATTTGTGAAATGGGTCCCTCCGTCGGAAATTATTGCTCGTGGAATCCCGAACCTTGAGAAAATGTTTTGATGAATGAATTTGATAACAACTTTATAATTGTTGGTTTGAGTCGGAATGGCTTCTATCCACTTGGACACATAGTCAACTGCGAGTAAGATGTATTCGAAGCCATCCGAGATCGGGAAGGGTCCCATAAAATCAATCCCCCAAATATCAAAAATTTCGCATACCAAGATCGGTTGTAGAGGCATCATGTCTCGATGGCTCATGTTGCCCAAAGTCTGGCAACGGGAACATGCCTTACAGTGATCGTATGCATCCTTGAAAATTGTGGGCCAATAAAAACCACACTGGAGGACTTTTGATGCGGCTTTATGTCCTGAGAAATGTCCACCGCATGTCTGGTCATGGCAAAATGAGAGTATGTCTCTGATTTCCACTTCTGCGACACACTGTCGAATTATCTGAACAGCACCAATGCGGAATAGATACGGGTCTTCCCATAGGTAATACTTGGCATCGGAACACAATTTGTCCTTCTTGGCCTTTGGCTAATCGGACGGAATCTGATGTGATGCCAGGTAATTTACTATATCTGCGAACCATGGAAGACCTGTACTGATAGTTAGGAGGTGCTCATCAGGAAAATGTTCTGTGATGGGTCTAGAAGGGTCAATTATTTCAGAAGAAAGATGGGATAAGTGATCAGCTACCACATTTTGCTTTCTCGCTTTGTCGCGAATCTCAAGGTCAAATTCTTGCAACAACAAGATCCATCGGATTAATCGAGGTTTCTCATCCTTCTTTGCAAGGAGATGCCTCACAACTGTGTGATTCGAGTATATGATAACACGGGAACCCAGAAGGTATGATCTGAATTTTTCTAGGGCAAATACTACAGCTAGCAGCTCTTTCTCAGTAACTGTATAGTTACGCTGAGCCTCATCCAGTGTTTTGCTGGCGTAGTAAATGACCACAGGTTTCCCGTCAATTTTCTGCCCCAAAATTGCTCCTACAGCGAAGTCAGATGCATTGCACATGATCTCAATGGGTTGAGACCAATTAGGGGACTGTTGGATCGGGGATTGGGTGACTCGGTCACGTAGGATCTTAAATGCTTGAGTGAATTCCTTAGAAATTTTGAAAGGCACATCCTTGGAGAGAAGAGTGGTCAGGGGGCGAGCGATTTTTGAAAAATTAGGGATAAATCGACGGTAAAAATCGATGTGCCCCAAAAAAGATCGGATGTCCTTAATCGAGCTAGGAATAGGGAGCTTGGAGATCAGGTTAACCTTAGCTCGATCCACTTGGATGCCTTTCTCCGAGATTAAATGTCCCAGGACAATTCCCTCAGGCACCATGAAATGACTCTTTTCCCAAGAAAGAACCAAATTCACATTGATGCACCGCCTGAGTATTTGGACCAAATGTTGGAGTCAATCGTCAAATGATGCTCCAAAAACTGAAAAGTCATCTATGAAGACTTCCAGATAGTCACCTACCATATCTGAGAATATGGCAAGCATGCACCGCTGAAAAGTTGCAGGTGCATTGCAGAGACCGAAAGGCATCCTTCGAAATGCGTACGTCTCGAAGGGGCAGGTGAATGTGGCCTTTTCTTGGTCCTCTGGATGGATTGCCACTTGGTTGTAACCGGAGTACCCGTCAAGAAAGCAGAAGAACCTATTTCCTGCTAGTTTCTCAAGGATCTGATCAATAAACGGTAGTGGGAAATGATCCTTCTTCGTGGAGGAATTGAGTCTTCTGTAATCAATGCAGACTCTCCACGAGTTAGCTATTCGGGTAGGAATGACTTCTCCGGTTTCAGTCGTGATGATGGTAAGTCCTGCCTTTTTAGGCACCACCTGTATTGGACTCAACCAACGACTGTCGGAGATCGGATAGATGATCCTTGGATCTAACCACTTTATGATCTCCTTTTTCACGACCTCCTGTAGGTTAGGGTTTAGGCGTCTTTGCATTTCTCTTGAAGGTCGTGCGCCTTCTTCTGTGTAGATTCGATGTGTGCAGTATGAAGGGTTTATACCAGTCAAATCATCGAGAGTCCATCCAATGGCTCTACGATGTTGCTAGAGAACAGAAATCAAATGGAGTTCCTGGTCAGGTGTGAGTCGAGAGTTGATAATCACAGGAAATGTTTGATTGGAATCCAAAAAGACGTACTTCAGATGCTCGGGAAGGGGCTTGAGTTCCATGACAGGATTGTCAGTAGCAGCGGGTGGTTCGGGGTTTGTATCAGGAACAAGGGTCGGAGTCATAGGTGTGTCTAGATCATGTTCGCACTCCTCGATTGGCAGGTTTTGATTTTCTAGTGGTTGATTGGGGATAATCTGGTTGTCCTCTGTATGCAATTCATCAACCACGGCTCTGATATCACATATTTGCTCTATAACCCTGCAATTAATCCCTTGTTGGGTCTTAAAAATGTCAATCTTCAGGGTTTGATTCCCAAATTTTAATTCTATCTGGCCCTCTTTGCAGTTTATGTTGGCCCTTGCAGTGGCCAAAAAGGGTCTCCCTAATATGATTGGTGTGTCCCTTGGGTTCTTAGGTGCATCCATGTCTAGTACTATGAAGTCCACCGGGAAGTAGAAATCCTGTACCTTAACAATGACATCCTCGAGTATTCGTTTAGGTGACTTGATGGATCGATCGGCTAACTGCAATGTCACCTCAGTTGGTTTAAGTTCAGATTCTTCAAGGTGGTCAAGGAGGGATGTAGGTATTAGATTTATGGAGGCACCTAGATCTAGTAAGGCTCTATCAAATTGGGTTTCACCAATTTTACAAGAAATCAGGGGAGTTCCTGGGTCTTTAGCCTTGGGTGGGAGTTTACTCAAGATGATAGAGCTGGCTTGCTCTGACAGTACGATCAGATTCCCATCCTTGATTCGCGGCTTATATTTAGGTGTACATATGTCATTTAAGAATCTTACATAAGCCGGTACGTGGCAAATTGCATCCATCAATGGGATGTTTATCTAGACCTGTTCAAAGAGCTTGACCAGATCCTCCTTGGGGGCCACGGGTTTGGTTATCCTTTTTCCCTTGGTCAAGGCCTCAGGAAATGGGATCCTAGTTGGTTCATCTAGGATAGGTCTAGGTTCTTGATCTGGGGCAGTGGTATCCTGGATGACTATCCTAGGGTCTTGGCTATTACCAGGCTTTGAGTGGTTCGGATAATGTGGGTCTTGGGTTGTTTTACCACTACGTGTCGTTACAGAGTTTAATTCGGCCTGATTTTGGTTTGGGTTTAGTAAGAGGGGTGGCTGTTGCTGAAATCTCGCATAAGATGTCAAAGCTTCCATCCCGTCTGGTGATGGAGTAGCAGGAGCCTGATAAATCAAATGTGCGTGGCCTGAATTTGGATTCATAACGCGCCTCTGGGTCGGCACGTTATTTGGGTTGGGCAGAGGTTGCGAAGGAAGGGTGCCAGGTTGGCGGGAATTTGCCATCTGGGCCAGTTGGTTGCGAACCTCTGTGATCTCGTCCTTGTGCTGTTTTTGCATTGCTGCATTTGTCATTTGAATGTCAGCTAGTGCTTGAAGGATAAGAGTCAGTTGATCCTGGTTTGGCCCAGATTGGTAGGTGGGATTGGGCCAAGGCTGAGGTGGCTAATATGGACGAGGGGCTTGTGGACGGGGTTGATATGGTGGTCTTTGAGTTTGAGAATTTCCCGTCCATTGAAAGTTAGGATGATTTCGCCATCCAGGGTTGTAGGTATTGGAGAATGGGTCATTCTGGATGGCGTTGAGGTCCTCGCAGTTCTGAGGAACCTCAGGAAAGTCAGAATACGAGGGTTCAGAGTTCCCCCAACTCGAGTAGAATGGATCGGAGGTCACTCCTATCCGAGAGGCAGACGGGGGTGGATATGGGTCCATCCCCTTGGCAGATTGGTGGTAGATGTTTTGCACAGTTTCCCTTGCCAGAGGTGGTCGTGCAAAAGAGTTTTGCGCAGAGGTGGCTTGCTGCAAATGCCGGGTTAGCTCGTCCACCTTCTTTTTTATGATAGAAACCTTGTCCAACCGACTAGCCATCAATTCCAAGTCGACGGAAGTGGACAGGTCCTGCATTTCATGTGCCCCTCTCAGATTCATCGATGCACGGGCATTCATCCTGTCGAATAAGCCCATGGAGTCATTATTTATGGAGTTCTCGCACATGTTTTCGAGAATCTCCCACACCGTGTCCTCATGTTGACCCATGATGTTTCCTTCGCACATTGCATTGACGAATAATCGAATGTCTTCACGGAGTCCCTGGTAAAAAGACTGGACTTGTTCTCACTTAGGAACTCTGTGATGGGGGCACTTTCGCATGAGATCTAAGAATCGATCCCATGCTTCGTGAAGAGGTTCTCTCGGTTGTTGAGTGAAATGAGTGATCTGGTGGCGCAAGGCATTCGTCCGGCCAACGGGGAAGAATTTTTTCAAAAATTCGGACTGAAGTTCCTCCCATGTGTTGATCTGACGGGTCTGAGTTTGATACCAATGGGCGGCCTTGTCCAAGAGGGAGAACAAAAATATTTTCATGAGTAGGATATCTCGGTTTTGTAGATCTGACCCGAAGGTCTGGGCCAGATGCTTGAGTTGTTTAATGTGTTGGAATGGATCCTCAGAGTTAAGCCCATGAAACTTTGGTATGGCATGAATCATATTGGGCTTCAGTTCAGAATCAGGACCTCTAATCGGGATTCGCACTTGAGGTTCGATCACCACCGTAGCGGGATTATAGTGATCTCGCATCATAGGTCGCTGCGGTGGGTTTACAAAGTTTTGAAAGAGATCATTAAGGCGTTGAAGTTGGCATTCAAGGTTGTTCTCCTCTTCAATGGGTTGTGCCATGATGGGAGAAGAAGGAGAACCTGGTTCTAAATCAGATGAAAGATTTATGTGGTGGGGTTGCTGCACAACCAAGGGCGTCGAGTCTTGGCCTCGACGAGAGTGAATTTCTAAAGGAGGTCTTAAGGATGGTCTTAAGGACCTCCTACCGAACATGCACCGAAGGATGTGATGAGATTAGAAGGTGCTGGACCCAATCGAGACACCCAAAAATTGTTGGGTGACTATAGAGGTTCGGGGCGGATGATACCCCTTAGTCAGAAAGGTCATCCACTTGAGAAGTACCTGGGCAGCCAAAGAGGGAGAGTCCCGCAAAGACCCCTACACGGTAGAGCATCCCCACGAGTTACAGGGTTTCCCCCACCCGACCTCTCTTGTCATTGCAGTTCCAGGTAGACCAGAATGGGGACCTTGACCTCTTAAGTCTACCTTTTTTACTTTAAGATCAAGGTGCTTAAGGTTCCACTTGAACGTTTAGGTATTTTGAGTGAAAAAGTGACCTAATTTTATGGTTGGTTGACCCAAGGGATCAACTTCACCTCTTGTTCCTTTGAGAGCTTTTGGGTCCTTTCTTTTAAGGTTCAAATGGATTTAAAAGCCTGATTTGCTTAGGGTTTCTCTTGTATAGATCTTTTCAAACAAGGTTTAGGCGCACCTCTTTTTGGAAAAACTTTTTTCTTTGTTTAAGAGAAGATGTGTCTCTAAAAACCCTAGCTTTTCAATTCTTAAGTTGGCTCTAGTTGGTCCAATTTAGTTGCCTCAAAATTTAGTATCTAGGGCTCAATCAAGAAAGTTTTAGCCCTAGTTACCTTAGTTGGATGAGCAGTTAAAAATATGTTGAAATGAAAATCAGGCAACTTTGATGAATTACTAAGTATGAAACAGGTAGCCCTAGGTTGATTCTTCTTTTGTTCCTTTTCAGACTTTGAGGGAGTTAAGAGAGAGGGTTAATGAAGATTACCTGTTCCTTGGAGTGTCTGTTGTGCAGCTGCTCTTCTTTTCTCTGCTTTCCCTGAGATAAGCACAATAAAAGAGAGGAATTAGGTCAAATATTGGATCAACAGTTGTGATCAAAAGCTTTAGAAGTGCCCGTTGCTCCCCGGCAACGGCGCCAAAATGTTGACGCGGCTAGGTCGTGTTTTAACAATTAATGCGTTGTAATATAGACGAACTTTCCGTGAAAACAAATAAAGATTTTATAACTCGAAAATCGGAGTATCCGAGGTCCAACACAAGGAGCAATCTAAGTACTTTCAAAACTTGAGAACACAACTTTTTAAATGAAAATAAGTGACTAGTTCAATGAGAATGTTATAAAAAGAAATTGCTCAGAGAAAACAAAAATGGACGTCTGATATTGTATCAGACGTCTTAAAATAAAGCTCCTTTTCTTCCTTGATGCTTCTGTTTCTCTCCCTCTATTTCTTTTTCTTCCTGCGACCAAGGTCTGACTTTCTTCTTTCTTTTCTTTTCATTTGCCTTCTTAAGTCTTCGTCTACCCCTTGTCTTCTTCTTCTTCAGTCTTCCTTGGTTCTGTTCTTCTCTGCCTTGCCTCTCTTCTTCCTTTCCTTTCTTTCAGAGCCTCCTTCCTTCTTTCTTCTGTTTCCCCTTGGCGTCTCTTCTTCTCTGCCTTGCCGCTCTTGCCTTTCTTTCTTCCTTGGCAGAACTTCAACTTCCTTCCTTCTTTCTTGCTGCAGCTAAGTCCCTGTGTCCTGCACACACTACACACAGTAAAACCTAACCCTCTACCCGCGCGTCTCTCTTTCTCTGTGTAAACCACTCTCAGCACGCTTTTCTAGAGCCAGTTAAACGGGTCGGATCGTGCGCCCATGACCAGGCGCACCAGCGTGAGGGTGGTGCGCGAGATGTGCTCAAGACAGGGTCCGGTCGGGTCGCGCCAGATCCATGAGGTGAAACCACGGACGAGGCGCAGTGAGATAGGTGATGGACCTCACCCCAAGTGTGACTGGAGGCGAAGAACGTATATGACAAAAATAATTTAAAGGGTGTGCGTGCGTCGTGGCTTACCGCTGTGGGACTAAAGCCCACTGCTTTCCTTCGCGCGCCCGCAGCTGATCGTGCCTTCAATTCCTCAACTGCAGGCTCTGTTGGCTTCACTTGTTGGGTCAGCTCCCTTCGCATGACCTTCCCAAATTCGCAGCACCTGGAGCCCTGAAGTCTTGAGGCCTGGAGCAAGTGTAGAGCTTCGTCGAGTCGTCGTCAATGGCGGTCGGAGCGTGGAATTTGTCAGACACGAAAATGGCCTCGTGGCCTAATCAGATCACCGGGGGACCTTCACCGGGTCACGGCGAAGGTGATGAGCTATGCGGCAGGCCGTGGGGCAGCCTAGGCGTGAGTGCCTAGGTTGCTCTGTGGCCGGACAGGTGGGTGTGTTCGAGGGGTTGCTGTGGTGGTGTGGCGGGGCTGTGGATGAGTGGAGGGTGCTCAGTGAGATGAGGCGGAGGTTATGTGATGGTCGGCGAAACGTGTGGGGTTGCAGAGCGACGGGAGTGTCTCATCGGAGGGTGGCCGGAGATGAGGAAGGTGGCGGTGGACAGGAACGGTCGAGGGTTGATTGAGTGAAATAAAGTGAGGAAATGAAAGTGGGAAAGATGGGGGACTTATCTAGACTGTTGGGAGAGAACGGGGGCAGCGGAGTCAGATGGCTCGTAGTTGCCGTCGTCAGAGAAGATAACCCTGAGGGAGATAACGGCGATGAGGAGGAGGTCGGGGAAACGTGCGCTTGGTGCGGTGTGACGTGGGAAGATGAGGCAAAGTAGACTCTGCTGCTGGTATGGCAGCAGAGCGACGAGAAGGAGGAGAGGTAATCGCTGGAGCTTGCGGGTTCCTTGGCCTAAGAGAGGAGAGAAGAAATTTGGAAGATTCTACCACCAAGACAAGTCTGAGAGATCTTGCAGAGGATCGAAGATCTTTTTATAGGTGCTGGCCGAGCTTTCTGGTGTGTGGAGGGCAAGCTTTTGGCCACCGTTGTCTCGCTGGAGAAGGAAGGTGGTTGGGATCCAAATCTCTCGTGCGTTCGCACGAGAGTTTGGAAAGGAATTAGAGATCAAGATCGGGCTTAGATGGAAGAGGATTCCTCAGAGAATCTCCCTTCCAATTCTGGGAGATCTCTGAGGGATTTGAGCGTATCCCCCCTGTCAACCTTGTTGGAGAAGATTCTTCCCCAATAATGGCGGAAGGACTTGATTGTAAGATTGGTGAGAAAGGTAGGGGGGTTATTGTGATGGTTTTCAAAAGATAGGGACCAAAATGTGATTAGGTGTACTAAATTGCAAAGTAGGTCAAGATGACCTCCCCTTAGGTCCAAATTTTGGTAAAAACCTAATTTAGACCTAAGGAATCCAATGGTGAAGTTGGATTTTAGGTTTGACCATGTTTGACTGGACATTTTACGTAAAACCCCAAATTAGGTCAATTGATGAGCTAGGACCCTAATCTAGGTCAAACTAGGTTCCAAAGGCCAATTTGAATGTTATAAACCCTAGGGGATATTCTTCCATGATTTTTAGAGGGTTTAATTGATTTTTATCCTGAACGGAACCTAGTTGAATTAAGCGAGTCTGTTTTAGGTTTACCAAATGTCATTTAATTCCTAGATTGCACATGAACCTATTTCTGATTGATTCAACCCACTTTTTATCTCATTTAGACCATTTGAACTATGCTCTGTCTTTGAGAAATTTCATTTATGTACTGTAATGGTAAAATTACAGTTTTAACCTTTATTTCATGTTTTCTTCTCAGAACACTTATTCCTCCAATTAAGCCCTCTTCTAAGTCATGTAGGAGCTTTTATTCTTTTTATTAGGTCAAAATGAGCTATTTATGGCTCATGATGAGGCTCTCATTAGCACGTTGAGAGTTTCCACCATCGCATCGTGCGCGCGTGGTTGCAAAGCCACTAGCACTCGCATGCGGCCCTAGCTACACGTGCATGCACCTCTGTGCAGTCCTCCATCAGCACATGCCACCATCTCTGCAGCTGTTGTGTGCCACCCTCTCCATTCCCTCCTCTCCGCAGGTAGCAAATTGGGGTTGCAGCCAGCCACCCACCATCCATTCCTCCTCGTTGCCACGATTTTCGGTCGCCATTCTTCGAACCACCACTGCCATCGGAAGCAGCTTGGAGGTCTTATCCTTCACAATGAATCTCGCCTCCAGCCACAGCTTGCTGTGCATGCACGCCAAGCACGAAGGGAATCCCCTGTTCCACTCTCAATTAATAATTACATTGGCTACCATTGTGAGATTTTATTAGTATTATATTGTGACACATTGCAAAATATATCCTTCAAATGTGCATAATTGCTATTTTAGCATTAGCTCTTGTTGTTTACTTAATCTGAAAGCGATTTTGACTCGGTTTCTTGACGAAATTTATCGTGAACATCTATTTTTAACCTGTATGAGTTTTAATAGGCCATTGCCTCCCTGTGGATAGGACCCACTCTTCTCGAGTGGTTTATTTTGATTCAATACTTTGATTAATCGATTTTCCATCACTTAGAAATACAAATGACAAGTCATTTTAATTATCATCTTGTTAAACGAAAATTGACTTGTCAATAGTGAGGAGGGTCTGAGGAGTTCTTATTTCAGATTCCAGAGGTTGTAGCTACAGGAGGAGGGTTTTAGGGAGCTTGTTGCATGCGAGTGGTTAGCTTGTCCCACGGAGTCTTCTGCCACAAAGACTCTTGGCTGCTGACTCCGTTGCCTTCGACAAAGACTTCACCAATGTAGGAGGATGATCAAGGAGGATAAAGAGCGCAGATGGAGTCAAGCCCAAGAGACCATGATTGCTTTGGATAGGATGGAGGGGATTCGACCTCTCACCACTAAGGAGCATGAGGAGAGACAAAGGCAAAGGTAAGTGGTATAGAGAGAGGATCACCTTAGAGAGGTGGACTAGTGTGAATGCTCCAAATAGCTATGGTTGAAAGAAGGGGATGCCAATGCTTGCTTCTTTCAT
The DNA here is from genome assembly GCA_037157565.1 of Thalassia testudinum. NCBI lineage: Eukaryota > Viridiplantae > Streptophyta > Magnoliopsida > Alismatales > Hydrocharitaceae > Thalassia > Thalassia testudinum. The sequence goes on along the minus strand of JAZHRO010000065.1, from coordinate 13,786,105 downwards.
GCCATGTCAAGCTCCAAAAGACGTGCCAGTCACATTTCTCAGCTTCGAGGCAGAGATAGAGTCTTCACTACCCCGGGTAGATTCGATAGAAGATTGACTCATACTTCTAGAGGATCACTAGAGCTATGCCTGTCAGAGAGTGGAGTCTATCGACCACTGACATGCCCTCCTTGACAAAGGCGGGTAGGTTTCTCACTAGGTAGATTGATGCGGAGGAGGTCCTGGTTTCCCTCAGGGGTTTGAAAGCTGAAGGGTCCCCTGGACCAGATGGCTTTCAACTTCTTTTCTATAGGGAGTTCTGGTTTGTTGTCAGAGGGTGGAGGAGTTCTAGGCAGGGAACTCTGGTTTAAGCTACTGAATCGCTCCCTCCACTTCCTTCTTCCGAAGAAGTCAAGAGTGGAGAGTTTGGGAGACTATAGGTCAATAGCTCTCGCAAACTCTATTTACTTGATCATTGGCATAGTCCTTGCTGATTGCATCAAGAAGGTGCTTCCCCATTTGATCAGCCCGGTGTAGTCTACTTTTCTCAGTGGCCACTCGCTTTAGGAGTCCTTTATGGTGGCATAGTAGATGGTGGATTCTTGGTCACGTAGGAGGATGAGGGCCTTCCTGCGGAAGGTCGACTTTTCCAAGGCTTATGACATTGTCTTTTGGGCTTATCTCTGGGAGATACTTCAGAGGAGGAGCTTTCCAAAGACTTGGGTACGTTGGGTCAGGAGATATGTGATGATGGCTTCTTTTTTGCCACTCTTTAATGGGAGGCCTATAAGCACTTGGATTTATCCCTAGAAAGAAGTGCAGCAGGGATGCCCACTTGCTCCTCTTTTATTCATCCTAGCGGTGGACATGTTAGCAGGCTGACTATTGACCGGGTCGATCTTTCGCTTTTAAGTCGTTTGTAGTTTAATGTGGTGGAAAAATCGACTAATCAATTTTTAATAAGAAATAACCACTCGCAGAGGAGCGGGTCGTTTCCACAGGGAGGCAATAACGTATTAAAATTCGCGCCACTTAAAAATGTTTGTTCGGAGTCAATTTGGACAAGAACCAAGCCAAGATTGCCTTTAGATTAAGGTTTAAGCAAGAAATAATGCTGAAATGGCAATTATGATAAACTACAGGATATTTTCCGCAATGCAGACTGAATAGAATATGAATAAAATCTGGCAATGGCAGAAAATGTAAATTTTAATCAATGCTTTACTGTAGCAAAACAGGGGAATTCTTCCCCGTTGTCTTGCGCGACGAGGAGCCGATGGCTGGGCGCGGGAAGCTCGGCGGAGGTCCCTTGGATCAAGGGCTTCGAATCGGTGGTGACGGCGAGTCGCGCGGCGGCCGGAGGTGGCCGGACGAGCTCCGGCGGAGGTGCTGCAGGCGGGCGCTGGCGCGCGGAGGGTCTGCGGAAGGCGCTGGCGCGCGAAGGCGTGGCTGCGGTGGTCTGCAGGCGGGCGCTGGCGCGTGCGGTGGAAGCTGCAGAGGGGGCGCTTGCGCGGTGGTTTGCAGATGGCTGTGCGGTGGAAGCTGCAGAGGGGCTGCGGAGGCGCTGGCGCGCGGAGGCGTGGCTGCGGTGGTAGCTGCAGAGGTCGGTTGCTGGCGGTTCTGCAGGTGGCTGTACGTGGGCGCGCGGAGGGTCTGCGGAAGGTGCTGGCGCGCGGAGGCGTGGCTGCGGTGGTCTGCAGGCGGGCGCTGGCGCGTGCGGTGGAAGCTGCAGAGGGGGCGCTTGCGCGGTGGTTTGCAGATGGTGTGGTGAACGGCGTGGACTGCAGGCGGTTGTGCTTGTTTGAGCTGAAGGTTGACGGACGTGGGTGCGCTGAAGGTTCTGCAGGTGCGGGAAGGGGTCTGCAGGCGACTTCAGGCGTGTGCGGTGAAGTGAGCGGGTAACTTCAGACGTCTGGGAAATTTCCCAGACGTCTTAAGTTACTGAGAGGGTGGCTGATCAGTAGGTTGGTGACGGTGGTCGGCGACGACGGCGAGGGAGTTGCACGCTAAGGTGCTCACGGTAATGCGGGCGAGCTCCGGATGGCGGTGTGGCCTGTCACACCACACGCCCACGGTGGTGGAGACTCGCCGCCACGGTAGAGGCCGGCAGTGTGGAGTGGAAGAGAGAGGATCTCTCTGCACAGTGGTGGGTCGGTGGCGGAGGCCTGCTGCAGCCGGCACCTTCCGTGCTCCTTTTATAGTGTCTTGAACAATTTTGAAATCAGCCGCCGACCAGATCCACCACATCCGCTCCCCCTTGAATGGCTTCATCACTGCAGCAGCCGGGCGTTGGAGCGGCAGCCAGCCGTTCTGAAAGAAGACGAATAAAGCAAATATTATTAAAATATTAGGGTTATTTATGTATAGACCCTCAACTTCTATGTTAATAAAAACAATATACCTAATTGGTTATATAATTAAATGAATGCTATTCTAAGCTAATTCTAAATGCACTTAAGATATGAATGCAATGTATGGATTATGTAATTAGATTAAAACTATGAATTAATCTATTTACATCCTAATTTATACTAAATAAATGTTAGAATTAACCTAATGTGTAGGCACTTAAATACTTAAATAACCCACAACTATGGGCTAATCAAATACCCCCATGCCTAGTTTTTGCTAGTCCCTAGCAAAATTAAGCGAAACCTAGCACTCTAAGTAGACTAGTCAACTCACTTAGTCTTCCTTCAGAAGCATATTAAGTTCAGGTTCTAAACCCAAGGTTCCTAAGTAGTTGCTAAGTTACAGACTAGGTCGGCTAAAGACGAGTTGCAAGCACAAGTTTCCTTGATTTCTGACTCTACCCTAAAGTTTATTGATCCCTGAGATTAAAGCATCCGTGCTTGTGCATTGGTCCGAGTTATTTGAGTTAAAGGAAATTTTTTTTTTTATATATATATACCTTTTTTTTTTTTTTTTTTTTTTTGATTCTTCTAAGTCTAACCTCAGATCAGCTATCAACACAGCCTGTGTCGGATTCATTGTCCCCATTACCATACCTCGAAGGGTGCCTGGCTTTCGATGCTTCGAGATAGCACCGCCCATAACGACCCCAAGAACTCCTGGCAATAGACACTTCGAGATAGTATCGCCCATGGATTTCTTAAGCGAATTCAGGCCTATGGCAATCGGCACTTCGAGATAGGGCCGCCCATGGTACCTGAACCGCGCAATGCGCTTACATGCCCCCAGTAGGATGGATATCCTAAGAGACAAGCGCCGAGGAGATAATATGTTACCATCGCATCCTCAAGGTGAGTATATACTCCACCTCTCCTGCGGCGGGAACTCTTCCAATCAAAATGTGTTTTCAAGCCTTTCTTAAGTCAAAACTAAGAGAACCAAATCTCTTTTCAGAAATTAAGTTAATTACCAGACCAAGTGTGAAAAATTTGGATGCTTGGGTTACAAGGACCCGTAAACCAAAAGGTAGAATAAGACTCCAGGTACTACCCCACCTTTTAACTCAAACCCTAGCTTCCCTTCCTCAACCTCTTGAAGAATGGTCCGCAACTTAACTCCTACTTAAGTTTTTAAGTCCACAAAGGACCCTAAAGGTCTAAAGCTAGTAGCTTATTTAGCTTCTAAAGTTTGACCCTAGAATTAACTTAGTCTACCCTAGAGTTCTGATTTGCTTAAGACGGCAAGATCTAGCCAGTTAAGCTCAAAACCTCTTTTTTTTTTTTTTTATATGTACAAATGTATGCAATTATGCTATGTATATCCCCAAGTACACCCCCCCATGCCTAAAATCTGCAATGTCCTCATTGCATAGAAGGATATTACCTGGGTCAAAGCTGGGCTGAATAGCCGAAGAACCTGCAAATCAGGTTCAAGAATTGCAGAAATAGGCCCTAAAAATGAGGAAAGCAAAGTTGGCCTAGAAAATAGGTAACCTAGGATGTTGGCGAGCTGATGATGAATCCCGATAGCAAATGCTCGCCCAACTAAAATGGGAATGAAATCTTCCCAGGTCACCAGAAGAGGTTCTAAAGGATAAACAGTTAAAATAACCTCCAAAGGGGTAGGGGTAGGATGACAAGGATCCTCCAAAAAGAATGGGGAAGGAATGGTATAGAGATAAACCCCCAGGGTAATGGACTGACTAAAGAAATCATCAATCCATACCCGATACTCCATTACAGAAAATATTGGTCTGTTAAGCCCCCTAGTCAGAACAAAAATGAGCAATTCTCTAAGGCAAGGATCGTCTAGGGTGTCCAAGTTACGAGGTTGTGGGATGGCCATAAGATCTAGATTGGGTTTAATCAGCTTGGTGTCCATCCCAAACACTCTTTCTAAATCCTCAATTTCATCCCTAGCATTCCTTGCACCATCACGTGGATCTTCCTGCTCTTCATCAGGAGTCACAATTTCGCTTTCAGATATAAGAGAATCAGAGGGTGACTTCGAAGTGAATGAAGGCAGGTTGGAAGCAACAGATCTAGGGATTATCCTATTAATGTCATCCCCAGGTTTTTGTTCTTTACTCAAATCTTCCCCGGAGTCTATATGTGAATCCACATAAATCTTAGAAATTGCTTCCAAATTTTCCATCATTTTACCATGAGGAGAAATATCATCAATGGGTGTGCTAAGGAAACCTAATTTGGTCAAATTTGTGACATCCTCAGGGGCTAACTCTTCAAATAATACATAATCACCCTTAGTGTCACTCCAAATCTTGAATGTAGGTTCCTCATATAATTCATCTTCCTCCTCATCACACAATTCATCATGTACCCGAGGTCTAGAATCATTTAATATCTCAGCAGATCCCCTAGGGTGCTCTATCTGAGGTAAATTATTTACATTGGTTACATCAGACTCCTCAGATAGGTCAATTTCTTTAGGGTTAGGTTCCCTAAGGGTGGGTTTGAGTTCCATATCGTGATCAGAAGGGAGGGTAGGATTAACAACTTGACTTTGACCCACTTCATCAAATGTCACGAAAATACTATCATCTGGGTCGAGGTCTTCCAATGGTACCATCATTCCCTTCTTTTGACTCCAATATAATTCAGGTGGATACTCAACCTTATCATCATCTTCCTCGGGTTGCCACCTTTCTTCATCCAATGCATAACTACTTTCATGTGTATTTTCCTCCCACCTAAAGTGTAGATCTCTCAAGGAAGTGTCATCTAATGGGGAGGTTTCAAAATTGATCCTCGAAAAGTAGCTATTCTCCCCAGAATTTCCCTTCAACTTAAAGTGTAGCTTTCCCACGGGAGATGCATCTATTGTAGAGGGGTGTACGTCATTGTCAATGGGGCAGATTGGGTGGCTAATTTCATCTCTTTCTTGTTGGCCTGCTCTCAAAGATTCTCCTAACAATTCACTCATTTCATTTTGCATTTTCTGTATTTCCATCTTCAAAGAGGAGAGGTCATTTTTATCATAAGAGAAGTCAAGCTCAGGCTTATAGTACCCAGGAGTGTTTGTCCAACCATTATAAGTTTTCAGGGAGGGTGGGTTGGGTATTTCTTTGGTATGTGGGATATTGGGCAAAGCAAATCCCGCTCCTGAGTTCTGCTCACTAATTTGGGGCTTAACTAGGCCAATACTCCTATAATAGGAGTAAAACGGATCCCAATGATTGTCATTATGTCCATCAAGGAATGGACCATCTCGGCGTCTGGGATCGAAGGATGCAGAGTGGGGGTGAGGGTGTGGGCAAGATGTGAAAGGATGAAAATCAATGTGGTCCATTCTAACTCACACTTCAATCAGAATTCCCCAAGCAAGACACAATTCAAAAAGGACCTTTTAGGTCTTTCCCAATTTAGGCTTTTGATTTTAAGTCAGATTGCAGGTGACAATACAATTTGTTCAATCAATTTACGCGCCTATTGTCGACCTACGGCTCGCCTAAAAAGACCTAGTTGGAGCTTAGGTGTTCTTCCCTAAATCTCAAATGGTCAAGTAAATCCAAAGACGGAAGATCGAGGGATGCAAGTAGGCCTAAGCCTTCCTTTGAAGCTGTGCTTTCGCGGTGCTCCTCAACTACCCCCAAAAATCCGTGACAGGGTATCTCCCTCTTTGGATTTACAAAACCTTTGATCTCAAGTTCCGAACACTTCAGAATCCAACGAAAGGAGGGCTCTTGTCCTAGTATTTCCAAACCTAAGGAGTGTCTAGAAGCGTGCCGTGGTGCAAGTGAAATAAGTGTGCATACACCGTAAAAGATTTTGAACTTTGAATCGCACGCCAAGTTTGAAAATGAAATCCTTGGTTTTTAAAATGTCCTTCCTTTAATTAGTCCTTTTTCTAAAAAAAAATGTGACCACTTGTTAGATTTATTCAGTACAGATTAGGTGGTCTTCGCATTAAATCCCAAATGCAATGCGTGATCAAAAATAGGATGCAAAGTAAGAGAATGCGTACCTTGCCTCCAGCGATCTTCGATGCAAAAATGTACGCAATGCAGAAAAGCAAATCTAGAGGCTGCTCATACAGACCTAAATGGTTCGTCCTAGGGCAGGCAGCTTCTAGCAGGCAGCTCGTTTTTTTTTCTTTTTCTATTTTTTTAGAACTACTTATGCACAAGCAAATAAAAGAAATAATAATACAAAAAAAATAAACCTAAATCTAAAGAAAAGGGAACAGGCTCCCAAAAATTACCCAACACGGGTCCAAAATAAAATCAGGGAACAAACCCTCAAAATATGCCCCAGAACAAGGGTTTCAAACTAACTGTAATGAAAAATTAAGTCTTCAGTCTTAATTCTATTCTAATTAAATTAACGATTAAATACAGTGGTGTCCGTCGCGTCCTCGTCCTTCTCCTCCTTTCAAAATTGCTTGTCCACTTCTCGTCTGGCGACGTCAAGGGTCGCCTCTCACAGTGGCTGATTCTTGCACAAAATTTCTCGCACAGAAAAGAAAATAATAGATGGTCAAATCTCTGTGCAATTGACAAATAATGAAGATAAAATTAGGCGAAATTATTGCGTCTGTTGCCTCCCCGGCAGCGGCGCCATTTGACCGGGTCGATCTTTCGCTTTTAAGTCGTTTGTAGTTTAATGTGGTGGAAAAATCGACTAATCAATTTTTAATAAGAAATAACCACTCGCAGAGGAGCGGGTCGTTTCCACAGGGAGGCAATAACGTATTAAAATTCGCGCCACTTAAAAATGTTTGTTCGGAGTCAATTTGGACAAGAACCAAGCCAAGATTGCCTTTAGATTAAGGTTTAAGCAAGAAATAATGCTGAAATGGCAATTATGATAAACTACAGGATATTTTCCGCAATGCAGACTGAATAGAATATGAATAAAATCTGGCAATGGCAGAAAATGTAAATTTTAATCAATGCTTTACTGTAGCAAAACAGGGGAATTCTTCCCCGTTGTCTTGCGCGACGAGGAGCCGATGGCTGGGCGCGAGAAGCTCGGCGGAGGTCCCTTGGATCAAGGGCTTCGAATCGGTGGTGACGGCGAGTCGCGCGGCGGCCGGAGGTGGCCGGACGAGCTCCGGCGGAGGTGCTGCAGGCGGGCGCTGGCGCGCGGAGGGTCTGCGGAAGGCGCTGGCGCGCGAAGGCGTGGCTGCGGTGGTCTGCAGGCGGGCGCTGGCGCGTGCGGTGGAAGCTGCAGAGGGGGCGCTTGCGCGGTGGTTTGCAGATGGCTGTGCGGTGGAAGCTGCAGAGGGGCTGCGGAGGCGCTGGCGCGCGGAGGCGTGGCTGCGGTGGTAGCTGCAGAGGTCGGTTGCTGGCGGTTCTGCAGGTGGCTGTGCGTGGGCGCGCGGAGGGTCTGCGGAAGGCGCTGGCGCGCGGAGGCGTGGCTGCGGTGGTCTGCAGGCGGGCGCTGGCGCGTGCGGTGGAAGCTGCAGAGGGGGCGCTTGCGCGGTGGTTTGCAGATGGTGTGGTGAACGGCGTGGACTGCAGGCGGTTGTGCTTGTTTGAGCTGAAGGTTGACGGACGTGGGTGCGCTGAAGGTTCTGCAGGTGCGGGAAGGGGTCTGCAGGCGACTTCAGGCGTGTGCGGTGAAGTGAGCGGGTAACTTCAGACGTCTGGGAAATTTCCCAGACGTCTTAAGTTACTGAGAGGGTGGCTGATCAGTAGGTTGGTGACGGTGGTCGGCGACGACGGCGAGGGAGTTGCACGCTAAGGTGCTCACGGTAATGCGGGCGAGCTCCGGATGGCGGTGTGGCCTGTCACACCACACGCCCACGGTGGTGGAGACTCGCCGCCACGGTAGAGGCCGGCAGTGTGGAGTGGAAGAGAGAGGATCTCTCTGCACAGTGGTGGGTCGGTGGCGGAGGCCTGCTGCAGCCGGCACCTTCCGTGCTCCTTTTATAGTGTCTTGAACAATTTTGAAATCAGCCGCCGACCAGATCCACCACATCCGCTCCCCCTTGAATGGCTTCATCACTGCAGCAGCCGGGCGTTGGAGCGGCAGCCAGCCGTTCTGAAAGAAGACGAATAAAGCAAATATTATTAAAATATTAGGGTTATTTATGTATAGACCCTCAACTTCTATGTTAATAAAAACAATATACCTAATTGGTTATATAATTAAATGAATGCTATTCTAAGCTAATTCTAAATGCACTTAAGATATGAATGCAATGTATGGATTATGTAATTAGATTAAAACTATGAATTAATCTATTTACATCCTAATTTATACTAAATAAATGTTAGAATTAACCTAATGTGTAGGCACTTAAATACTTAAATAACCCACAACTATGGGCTAATCAACTATGTGGAGTGGCAAACTCTTGTCTAGAGGAGGGAGGCTGGTTCTTTTCAACTTAGTGTTGTTTGTGATTCCCACTTTCTACTTTTCTCTATTTTGGCCAGGGAAAGGGGTTCTTTGACAACTTGATACTGTCAGGAGGAGGCTTTTCTAGAATGGGTTTGTGTAGGAAGGCAATTTCATGCAGTTGGTTAGGTGGGTGATAATCTGCAGGCCCAGGAGGAGGGGTAGCCTTGGAGTGCGTAGGATGAAGGAGGTGGCTGGTTTGCTTCTTCTGAAGTAGGTTGTGCTGCTCCAGCAGGGAGAGTAGGGACTTTGGCAGGATTTGGTGTGAGATTCGTATGGAGATATTATTTCACCAAGTGGTTGCCTGTAGCATCTCAAGGGTGAGTGCCCTTCTGCATTCCATTGTGGATACTCTTTTGGATCGTTGGGAGCACTTTGAGCCATGACTTAGTGATGGTAGTTGTTTCTCTTTCTAGAGTCACTACTAGACAGGTTAGGGGTTGCTATAGGATAGATTCCCCAAGGTCTTGCAGTTTTGTCCAGAGTAAGATGCTTTGATCTCTGACTATTGGGATAGATGAGATACTAGTTGGAGGATTCCTTTTCCTAGGGGGAGGCAGGGGAATAGTTCCTCGACTCAACAGGACTAGTTCTATAGCTTTCTGGAGAGGTTCAACCCATTTGAGGGGGTAGATGGTTGCTGTTGGCATCATGGACGGTTGCTAAGGCGTATGACATCCTTGTTGAGGAGGGCCTCTTGATCATCTAGATCAGGTTTATCGAGGGGTATGGAGCATTAAGGCCTCCCTTAGTTTTCACCTATTTCTATGGCTATCACGTCATGGAGGCCTCGTGACAAGGAGTCTTAGTAGGAGGATTATGGGGACGATTGAGTAGACTTGTGAGCTATGCAATGGAGCTAAGGATTCTATGGAGCACCTCTTCTCTAAGTGTCCTTTCACTCGTTGGGTTTGCCATGAGGTTTTTATAGCCTCCATGCCTGCCTGGGAGGACCTTTGGGAGTAGCTGATGGATCAGACTAGGGATAGAGCAGCCATGCCTGTAATGATGTGAGCGACATGGTTGGCCCGCAACGAGTGAGTTTTTAACCATAATTCCTTTATGTCCCGTGATACTGATGGGAACACCATCATGAGCCCTAACTAGCTCATTTTGACCCATACAAGAGAACAAAAGCTCCTACATAACCAATTGGAGGTCTTAGTTCACTGAATAATCATTCTAAGATAAAAGCAAGAACCAAGGTGTAAAACTGTAATTTTACCATTGCAGTACAACAACAGGTTTTCTCATGAGCTAAACACAAGTCAAATGGTCTTAATAAGATAAAAAGTGGGTTGGTTCAAATAGAAAAGGGTTCGTGTGAATTCTAGGAATTAAATGACTTCTTGCAACCCTAAAACAGACCTACTTGATTTAACAAGGTTCTGGTCAAGATAAAATTCACCTAAACCCTCTAAAAATCATATAAAAATATTCTCTAGGGTTTATAACCTTCAATTTGGCCATTGGAACCTATTTTGACCTAGAATGGGGTCTCAGATAAATATTTACACTAAATTAGGTTTTTTCATAAATTTCCTAATCAAACATGGTCAAACCCAAAATCCAACCTCACCATTGGATTCCTTAGGTCCAAATTAGGTTTTTACCAAAATTTGGATCTAAGGGGAACTCATCTTGACCTACTTTGCAAACAAGTCCAACCTAATTACATTTCTACCCCCTTATCTTTCAAAAACCCTTACAGTTGACCCCCTAGCTTCTTCTTCGTTCTTTGCAATTAGGTCCCTCTGCCATTATAGCAGATGGAATCCTACTTTGGCGAGTTTTAAAGAGCGATTTCTCCCTGATCTCTCAGAGAATTCCCTTCAAAATTGAAAGGGAGATTCTCTGAGAAATCTCCTCTAATGTGAACCCAATTAGAAGCCCTATTTGGTACCCAATCTCTCATGCGAATGCATGAGAGATTTGGGTCTCTCTCAAGTTTCCTCTACCAGTGACCTTGTCATGCTTGGAAAATTGGCTTCCAAGCACAAAACCGACCTCCAGGACCTATTTAAGACACCCCAATTTGCCCCGCATCTCCTAAGCTTGAAATCAGCTAGAGAACTCCCTCAATTTCATCTCTCCTCCTCCGACCGACTTGCTCGTCAATATCTGGCAACCTCTTCTACTCTCCCTCGTCGCCTAGCCATAACACCGGTGGCAGGTTCCTCTTCCTTTCGCTCGTCCACGTCGCGCAGCACCCGTCGACACTCCTGCTTCCCCTTCATCCTCGCCGACCATCTCCACTAAGCACCTTCGTCTCCGGTGTTGGTGATATGATCCAGATGCCATCCCTGCCTCCCCCTTCATCTCTTCACTCCCAGATAAGTCTCTTACTCTATACATTCTTTTCCCCTCTTTATTTCCTTCAAACGATTACTGCCGCACTCCACCACCATTATCCCCTTCACCTCTGGCCACCACTCTAGTGAATTTGCTCCACCGCCACAGACCACTTCCCTCCTCGCCGACCGATTCCTAAGCATCACCCTGACTCACTGATCATAACCCCTTACTTAGATCACTCCACCACTCACCCAAATGCACCCTCGAACATACCCACACACACGGCCACAGTGTGCCCTAGGCATGCTCCCACAGGAGTTCCCATGCCACCCCGACCACCTCTGCACATTCACCGCACCTTGGCGAAGCTCCCTGAGCTTTTTAACGTGGCCGTGAGGCCGTTTGTGCGATTTCAGGTCTAGGGGCTCGCCTCCATTGACGCACCACCTGAAGCTTCCTTGCAAGCTTCTCCAGGCCATGCCCGCTCTAGGACACAGTCCTAGGCTACGCGGGGCACTCTCGCAAACATCTCCAGGTGACCAAATGAAGCCAAGAGCCATCATAGCAGCTGCAATCAAAGGAAGACACTCAACTGCAGGCACGCGTGAAAGAGGGTGGGAAGATAGTCCCACCTCGGAAACATCTGGTGCGCCACACCTGCATAAATTTATTTTTTGCATTGGGCTTATCGCCTCCAACTCGCGGGGTGAGGTCCCCTCTCACCCGACCTGATGCCTCGTCTGCGAACCTGGTGACTCGACCCGATTGCACACTCACCCACCACCGCATGCCGGTGGGCCTGGTCCCAGGCATGTATCCGACCTGATTACCCGAGAAGCTGTGGCTCTAGGAGAGCGAACATAAGAGGGCAAAGAGAGAAGAGAGCTTACGCGGGTAGGGGGTAGGTTTTGCTCTACAGGCCGAAGAGAAGAAGAAGGAGAAGGCAAGGAAGCAGAGAAGGCTAAGGCAAAAGAAGGAGCTGAACGAAAAAGGCCAGAGTCAGAAGAAGAAGAAGAGAAGCTAAGGCAAGGAAGCCAGCGAAGAAGAAAGAAGGAAGAAGAAAGCTAAAGCCAAGGAAGAATACAAAGTCTAAGCCAAAGAGAGGAAGGAAAAAGCCGATAGAGAAAGAAAGAGAAGAAGGTAGAGGAAGAGAAAGGCAAAGAAAGAGAGGCAGAAGCCAGGGATCAGAGAAGAATAGAGAGAAAGAAGAAGATTGAAGGCAGCTGTCAGAGACAAAGAAAGAAGAACAGGAGAAGAAGCAGAAGAAAGAAGAGAGATCAAGCACTGTAGCATTAACATTTTAAGGTGTCTGATTCACACATCAGACGTCCAATTTTGAGCTTCATATATACAATGATTTCTTTAATATTTTGTGCTTACATTTGTTCCTATGGTTTTACCCTATAACATTGATCTTATTGCATATTATGTTCTTTCAAATTCTCAAGTTGTGATCTTGATTTCTAAACCACAATTTGCTCCTTGTGTTCGACCTCGGACTTTAAAATTCGAGTAATGAATTGTATTTGTTTTGAACGCTTTTTCGACTGTACTATAATGCGACTTTTTTCTAAAACCCGATCAAGCGTCCTAAACAGATACTGTGAGCCATGTTAGTGCAAAGCACTAATTAACCAAATTTTGATGTTAACCAAGTAAGCTATATTGGTTTAACTTTGTATTTCAGAGTTATACTTAGACATGGAAGATGCATGAAGTTAAAATGAAGATGAAGATGATTGTAGACTAAGTTACATATTTTGATGAAACTCAAGAAAGCAAGAAGTATTACATATGTTAAGGAAGCTTAAGGGTGCTCAAGGAAGTAAAGAAGATCAAGCAATGCATTCCAAGAACTTTAACAAGTCAAAAGGAGCTTCATGTACTTATTTCTTTATTTTCTAGAAGCTATGTATAAGAGCTAATGCTAGAAAACAAAGCATTTTTTTTATCATTTCCTTAGCATTTTTCTCCAAATAACAACAAAAGAGGCAAATACTCCTCCAATATTATGGGTACCAAGAACATCTTCCAAATGGTGATGCCAAGATTCTGAAAGAATTTTTGAAAAGGTTTTTTTGTATGTGCATGTCTGATTGGAAGGGGAGTGGTGGACGATATAGTTTTAGTTCACCACATTGTTAAATTCATCAAAATTTCTTTCAACAATCTCATTGATTATTAATCTTACTTTCTTTTAACCAACTATTTATAAGTTCAAAATTCCAACCTATAACCAAGTTACAGTTATAGGATTTCATAGTAATTTCCTTTTTGCTACCATTAGGCAAACTTCATGCATGATGTGTCCTCCTGTAGTAGTATGCTTGCCATACCTAGATAGTAGTCACCCTATAGTTCTCACTTTCAAAAAACATATATATCATGAAATTGATGATTAAAATAATATCAAGAAAAGCAAGGCAAATATTTTAAATATTGGCAAATTTTGAATCTACTGATAAGGCACTTGAATCAACACAAATGAATTCCCTTCTCAGCTAGCTCTTTCGATCGCCACTTTCCAAGTCATTCATATCAAAAAAGCAAATAAAAAGCACTTCCTTAAGAGGCCAGAAAATCATCCTTTTCCAATTTATAACTTGAAACGTACCATATTTTACTGGGAACTTGCTAGGGTATGGAAGTGCAACCCCCTAATCCTCCATAACAGAAACTCGGTCCGCTATCTTTTCCACCTACGACAAGATTTCCCAAGTGATAGTAGTCAAGACAATCTAAATATCTTTTTTGGAATAGTTGTGGTGCTATCAAGAAGGAGTTGTCTTCTTCGACTAATAGAATATTTGTCGCTGTAGCACATCTATCAAAACCATCAAATGGAGAATGACCATTACCCATCCTAGGGCTAAACATCGTCGAAGGGCTAGTAGCAACGCCTCCTATTTGCACCTGAGCACACGAATTAGCTAGTGATGAGAACAGTCCAGAGCGCCAATATCCCACAACCTTCAGATCATCATCAATCATCAACCACCAAACATGAGTTTGTGGATCTTATAAAGAAAAAAATACCATTTGAAGTTAGTGTTGCTTGTTAACAACCAAATATTAAGGCGGATTAATTGCAAAATAGCAATACCTCAAGCCTAATTGTTCTATTCAAAAGAATCCATAAATTTCGATCAATATATAGTTCTTGAGTAATTATTAACATGGAGTAACATATTTCCTACAAGTTTGTTAACTGTGCATTAAAATAACTAAAATTTCACACAAAAAAACCTTGGCAATAGTGATGGTAAGAGAAGTTTGTCCTGCTAATGGTAGTATACTTCCAAGTGTAATTTTTGAACTCAATTGCACATAACCAGGGCACTCTGTGTTGAGACATCGTTTCTTGTTAACCTGAAAATCAGATGAATGTCCATTAGAAAATAGCACATAATAGTGTTACCACTACAAAACAAATGTCCAACCATTCAACAGATTTGTTCCACCTATCGCAGCTTTAAATATACCTTGAATAGTCAAAAGAAGTGAAAACATAATTTAAAATGATCACCATACATATGCTTCAAATTAAAAAATGTATAACTTTGAAGTTAGTGGATAAAGGAAGTATGCAAAATACTTTTGAAACACATGCGAACACACATAAACAATATTGCAATAATTTGTATTAATCAGTACTGTAATACTTCCTTGGAGGGCGAGGTCTTCCATAAGATCACACTCGACCAAAACAATGGGAAACCAAGCCATTTTTATCCTTGGAGGCCAAGGTCTTCCCTAATTTAATTTGGTTAGTAGTTACTAATTTGGTCATTTTTGTTCGATTTCTTATCGTTAGAATAGTCAAATATTCAGTTTAGACAATAAAATTACCTTCAAGTAAAACCAAATAATTTTGCACAACTCTCATTCAATCATTCTAAATAATACTTATTGTTTTTACTATTGTAAATTGATTCCAAGATTAACTAAAGAAGTTTTTTGCCAATTAAATAGCTTTTATTTATTCTATAGAGAAAACAGAAGCTTACACGCCAATATGCAGTTAGTCGAGGCTTAGCATCATGAATCACTTGAGGATCAATCTACAAAAACAAATAAAAAAGATTAAGTTCGAGCAAAATAGAACGAAGGAATAGACCCGTAAAAGTGTGCAGTTTGACATGAGCATCTAGATAATAATTTCAACAAGAAATTCATGATTATCAAAAAATCGAACAACTATATAATGATTACTATAAAAGAATATATATTCATAATGTGGTAGGACTATAGAATAAAAAGATACTTACAAACCATCCTACAGCAATAAATTCATAATCTTCAGTATCTTTAAAATCAGAGACGTACAAAAATGCCCCACTTGCTTGATTAGGTCGGACATCATCAACTCCATAATTCCTAAATGATGCTATGCCTCCATAGTAGGTTCCATTTATTGTTCCATAACTTGCATGCTGACAAAAAAATTGGCTTGCAATTTCAAAATGGATTATCTTATAGAAACCAAATCAGGAGTGATTCTTTGAATGTATAATAAATAATACATCTATAATAATTTATGAAAAAATTGGTTTGTAAAAGAGTCATGAAGATTGAAAATTCATAGAAGACAATCTAAAAGCTACTTTTCTTGCTTCACTTATCCCAGAATGCAAATTTATTTGCATTTATCTAGGTAAATGAATTAGTAGTTCATAGCTTCCATCTTTATTCTTACTGATATCTATGACTATTTCTATTTCTTCAGTTTGACAATTTGTTCTCCCTTCTTACTTTTACTAACATTTACTTCTTAGCATGCTAAGGGATTAGGTTGCTTGCTACAATTCAAGAGATGATATCTATTAGATAAAGGCCTTGTAAAATTTATGTTAACCAGAAAATTTTTTATCCATTTTATTGTAAATATGTCGTCACAATTTACTTTGATTAATGTGAATTCATTTTCAAATTTTTATGTAGTGAAATTGACTTTAGCCTTTTGTAAATATTATTCAAGGGGCATTTCTCCAAGTAATGGATTAAGTCTTATTTATTCATGGGAGCATAGTCTCCTGACTCTTCTCTTGATATATAGCTCGTTATCATTTATGTTCTTATAGGTCTTTCAATGTACGTGAACATTTGCAGGATTTTTCTATAATTACAATTTATTTATAACTATTGAAAAGGCATCAAATTCAATTTAATATGTAAAAAATTAATTTAAAGTTCACAATGCTATTTTATATTAGTTTAATGATGTATGAGTATGGTTAATCTACTTTTATTTGTTTCTTAAGACCATAATATAAATTGCTTGAAAGAGAATAGAAAGAATACTTTATTAAAGAGAAACCTAGAAAATGGTCTCAAAGTTTGCTTATGATATGATTTTTTCCTATTATACTATGTCACTTACATAATAGGCTAACTTATTGCTTTCTAGAGAACTATTTGCAGAATGATGCTCCTCAAGTCTGGGGTAAGATGAGAGTGAATATTCATTCTTTTGCTTTGTTGTTCTTCGAATTGGAATAGTTCCAAGTGGGCACGACAAGGTAGGAAGTTCAATATGAGAAGATGATTTTCCTGGCCGTCCATGAGCTACAAAATCTGGAAAACTACTTGGTTCCATCTGGAAAAGAGAATAAACAAGATAAGTCAATATGTAAAGGCTATATACATACATCTTAATGAGAATAGATAAGATAACTTAATATGTAAAGGCTATTTACATACATTTTAAGGGAAACGTATATATAGGAATACCTGAACTTGGAGGCCTTTTGATCCAGGTTGTCTTTCGATGCCAAAGTAATAGAAGGTATCACCATTTTGATCCTATTTGGATTGATTTAATAGTTAGCTATGGTTGAAATCAATGATTTCACAAGTAATATGCACATATATTACTTGTATAAACAATAACCAAAGAAAATATTTATAATATATTCTTATGTATAACTCATCAAAGTATAGAAGCTTAATGAATTATATAAGATAGAACATAACAACTAATCCTAACAAAATATATACCTGTATTATCTGTGCAATGGCATTATTGATTTTAGCCTTAAAACCTAAAGTCCTTCCTTCTACACTTCCATGGATTAGCATAATAAAACTTGACACTATCAAAAAGAGAGAGATCCATCTTCCACTCATGTTTAATAATGCTAATCTTCTATCTCCTATAATCACTAAAATCATATGTGGTAATGGCCATTTACATTTGATAATATCACATAGGTCTTAAAACATTTGAACCATTCTTTTGAACCAAGTGGCCATTCTTCATCTAATCCATCATTGTTACTAAATTCTTTAACATCTTTTGAACCAAGGAACTATAACATTGAGGTGAAAATATATATAGCTTTCAATATGTGTAAACTTAAATTCCCTGAAGATATTTTTGTATTATTAGGTGACTTTTATGGAATGTACATAAAATCCTTAACCTAAACTAGTTAGGATTATTGAACTAGTAGATATTTACGTAAGAGCCTGGCTAAACATTTAATATTATGAGAATATCCTTGGTAAAACCAAAATTTGCATGCTTGTAGTAGTAAATACTAGCATGGGATTATACAGTATATCTAAGTAGTAACCTACGATATTTTGGTAACTTTATCTTGTGGACTAAAAAGAAAATTACATTTATATCTAAATACAAATGCTCCTCCGCATAGAGTTACTCTTGTCTTTTTCAACTCTGCCTTATTCATCATCCTCAAACACAATGTGATATAGCAAAGGAAGGAAGAGTAGATAATATTGAAGAAGAAGCCAAAGTTGATCGATGGTTGGAGTAGGACATTGAAGGTGAGGACTAGAGGAGGTAAGGACATCAAGCCAACATCTTTTTTGCAATTAGATAATAGTTGCCTAAGATCTAATAATAAAAAGGGATAAAGAAATCCAAAGTTCACAACAAGAGGAGGGATAAGATAGTCTATAAAATTGGAAACCATATGGCTTTTCATTAGCCAACTCTAATGACCTGCAATTACCTTACTCAAAAGAGTTTTGATTTGTAATGTCTATATTAGATACAAGATTTGGAGGACTTTAAATGAGTTGATTAACCATTCTCAAGGGTATATCCCTTCTCTATGAGTTATTCCAAGGGTAACAATCTTTGGGAAATTGCATTGCAACTATAACAAAAAATTATAGTAATTAATATCTTTTCTTTAAATAAAAATTATTTATAGTATTACTAAAAACCAGCTATGATTTTTAGTTTAGAATGATTGATAGAAATTTTTATGATTTTTAGATTAGAATGATTGATAGAAAGTTTTACATATCCAATTATGAATAGCAACATTTTGCTTTCGCTACATGTCATTTCACTCTAAGATCAATTTTCAAAGTTGGTAGTGGAAGCTAATGTCATCTTCTATATGAATAACCTTTACACTTATAAGAAATTGTTCAATTACAAAACAAAAAAAATGACCAACTCTTTTTTTAGATCCATTCATGCATTAGGTCAAGATTGCTAAAATTTTCATTTGTTAATTCTGTGCTACAAAATACTTAATGATCCATCCTATGCAAAGAATTTTGTATTACTAACATCGAATCACATAGTTTCACTAACAACCATAGATGGTAGCTATTATCATAACTAGATATTGTATCACTCATTCCAATGTTGATTGGTGTTTAGTTCATTTGTGCAACACATAACTAGATAATGAATAAAGCAATACATTGAAATGTAAGAAGCAAATTGGTAGGGTATAAGAATTGACCTTCAAGCAGCTATGCTAATGGCTAGAGTAGAAGGATTTGTATCTATTTATAATATATGTTGGGTGTCTGTTACTCTTCTATAATAAATAGAATTTCATTAAGCCATCATTAATTTCCTAATTGACTCATTTAGATACCGACTTTGCATTTATTATTGGATTATTTTTCTCAACATTAATTACTTTTTTTCTAATGGAAAGGTCATAACTTGCCTGATTCATTTGGTAGTTAATATGACAATTAAATCAAAAATGCAAGCCTTGAAACTAGGCTTTAACCCCATTTATTATGGGAAAAGTTAGGTTGTATTACTATTTACTGTTAAATAAAAAATACAAGCCAATTTCCTTCTTACTAGTAAAGATCTTAGGCAACTATTATATGATTGCAAAGATGTTGGCTTGATCTCCTTACATCCTCTATTCCTCACCTTCAATGTCCTACTCCAATTGTCGATCAACTTTGGCATCTTCTTCAACATTATCTTCTCTTCCTCCCTTTCTTATATCACATTGTGCTTGAGAAGGATGAAGAAGAGAGAGTTGAAAAAGAGAAGCGCTAACACCATGAGGAGGAGTATTTGTATTTAGATATAAATGCAAAAATATTTTTTTAGTCCATAAGGTAAAGTTATGAAAATATCAAAGGTTGCTAACAAGATATAGTGTATAATCCCATCACATTATTTCCTAGTGCAAGCATGCAAATATTAGTTTTACCAAGACTATTCTCCTAATATCAAATGTTTAGCCAAGCTCTTATGTAAAATCC
Source organism: Thalassia testudinum (assembly GCA_037157565.1). Lineage (NCBI taxonomy): Eukaryota > Viridiplantae > Streptophyta > Magnoliopsida > Alismatales > Hydrocharitaceae > Thalassia > Thalassia testudinum. The sequence goes on along the minus strand of JAZHRO010000065.1, from coordinate 13,766,555 downwards.
ACCAGTTCGATAATCCTAACTAGTTTAGGTTAAGAATTTTATGTGCATTCCTTGAAAGTCATCTAATAATACAAAATATCTTCAGGATTTTGTCTACACTTATTGAAACCTATATTTTCACCTTAATGTTATAGTTCCTTGGTTCAAAGATGTTAAAGAATTTAGTAACAATGATCTCATATTAGATGAAGCAATATGGAATTTTATGCTTTGACCTCTATGCTCTCTCTTTATGGCATGATAGTGCCTATGAGTCTATTTTAGTTCTTGAAGTCCCTAAATGCCTGTTATATTGAAATCCGATCTACATATTCGTCCCTTTCTTTCTTCATCCAAAGATCTTGGCTATCATATCCTTATCCTCTGTAGCAGTCATCTTTAGCCATTTTCTTTTAGATTATTACAACAATTGAAATTATGGAGGGTCTATGGTGTTTGTAAGAAAAGCTTCAAAGATAATAGAGTTATTCATTCTCGAACTAGATAAGAATATTTTCTTTGGTTAAGGTGTGTGGTCATCTTAATTTAGATATATAATCTAAATTAATAAGTTATCTCAATATCACTTGGATTTTTATTCACAATTATTATAAATGATGGATTTATTATACTTTGCTCAGATTGCATACCATAGGACTATTGTTGAATAAGCACTATGTAAATAATTCTCCTGTATGAGGCACTTTTGAGGAAAATAGATGATGATTCAGAGTTTCAATCATTCAAAAAGCTTAAAAATACATCTGTAATCTCTTTATATGTACTTATCATAACTCGCTACAAATAGAGAGATCTTAAACCATAATGATTAAAAGGAAAGTCCCATCTTTTCTTGTAACAAAGATCAATTTTATTTAATCCCTTTAACTATTATTGTTTGTTTTGTATACAACGACAATTTTGCACATGGTGTAATTTTCTAAATATAATTGTAGTGATTAGAAGAGGAAGAGGAATAGTAGCCTTGAAGATGATTAGAGGATGGATCATGATCCTTTTGATAGTGTTGAGTTTCCAAATGTTAATTCATGAAAGCATAAAAGGAAGGAGTTCAAGTTTTGGTGCTAAAAATAACAATGCAATTGTGAGGACATTGTAGGTATTATGTTGCACTTACTTTAATTTCCTATATTATGTCATTTGTTATGCTTTAATGTGTTATGAACTAAAATAATCTATTAGCTTTTTTCTTGTTATTTTATAAAAAGTAAAGTATGAGGACTTTTACATAGATGCCACTAAAAACATTATACATTGTGCGTTTGCCACTAAATTCCCTTATTTTAATTAAATGCGACCATAAACATCACGTTATATTCATGATTACCACTTCGTTAATTAAATTTGTTAAGTTTAATGACATTAGACTAAAATGTAAGTAAAATTTGTGTTTTTAACCCCAAAATGGTCTTTGACTTTTTCCCCTTCCACCTTTCACCTCCCCCTCTACCTGCCTCCTCCTTGCTCTACTCCTCTATGTTTGGGTGCTTTGCTCTCCCTATCATCAGTGCCTTCAACTTGAAGTCCCTTCGCCTCTTCCACCTACTCTCTGCACCACCACCATCCTTCACCTCGCTTGGCCTCCTAATCACTATGCCAATTAAACCACCACCCTATACACCATGACAATTCATCTCTTCCCAACCAAGTTGGCCGAGGCACATAGGAGCTCCTCCACCTCCAACCTAAAGCTCTTGTACAAAGCCATGAAGATCTCCCCCACTCCCACCATTCCTCCTCCTTTATGATGTGGATGCTGCTAAAGGCTATGGGGACGTGGCTAGAGAGGGCATTGAAGTAGTGGTCATTCCTTAGAGGGTGTTGAAGGATGCTGAGAACACACCAATTTTTCTCGCCACATCTCACTAATCATCCATCTTAACTTCATTCTTCATAACGAGGGGATCACATGAGGATGGAATTAGTGAGAGATGTGCTGTTGGAAGGAAAGGTACCAGATCGACAAGGATGGGTCTAGAGAGAGAGATTGTAGGAGAGATATAAGTAAGTGATGGAGGAAAAGGTTGGAACCGTGTGGGTATTGTGCTAGAGAGGCTGCTTGAGAAGAGGCTGATGGTAAGGAGGGAGGAGAGAAGGCCATGCTTCAAGGGGATGCAACCTAAAAGGGGAGGCTGGCCTAGGGAGAGGGGATATAGTTAGAGGATGAGGAGCGGGGAGGGACAGGTGGAAGGGGAAGCAAAAAAAGGAAAGACAATTTTGGGATTCAAAACACAAAATTTATTCACTTTTTAGTCTAATGCCATTAAACTTAGCGGATCTACTTAATAAGATCGGCACAAGAGGCGAGGTGATTTATGCTTAAAAGGAAAATAAAAGGAATTAAAAATCACACCACCAATGCAAACCACAAATGAGACACGCATTTAGAGAGAACCTAAACAAAGAAAAACACGTACTTAGATATCTCCTATCTAGGCTTTTGTCCTTGCTTAGGTAAGGATCACTAACCACACCATAAATTAGAGGGTGGTGTACCTCTAGTATAACTCCACTTTTTAGAAAACCCCAAGAAGAATATTGTTCCTCTCCTTTCAAGAAGAACACGAAGCCTACAACTTACGTGTGTTAGTCTTGCTTAAGTTGTTAAAAGTGCACCAATTTATTTTTCTGACTTATAAGGATGTAGAAAGGGGTAGTCGAGTCAAATCCACTGGAAGGTATTGCTTTTGTCTTGTCTAATCAATTATGCAAGTGTGTGATTTTTTAGTATTTTTTAGAAACATTTTTCTAATTTTTTGGTAATTTTTCTTTCCAAGCAACGTAGGACTGGTTTGACCATAATTGAGTGATGCCTAAATCCCAAGTTTATTTATAACAGAAAATTCTATCGAATTTGTCTAAGACTCTAGTAGGGAAAGAGGAGCAACCAACTTCATGCAATTTAGAGTTACACAAAAGGAATTAAAATTCCAGAAAGATCAAAAATTTCTATCTGACCCCAATCTAGTTTGAAAATTTTATCTTTTTTTATAGAAAGAGTTAAGCCATGAAATTTTCTACTATGCTCCCCCACTTAATCCCCAACCTATAGATAAATTTTAGTGATTTTATGATGATTGAAACTCACTGAACAAAATTTTTAATCCTAACCTAAGAATCTAGATGCAAGATGAAGTGGCGAGAAGGGAATAGGACAACTCGAAATGAAGGCGTTACTAGAAATCTCTACATGTAGGATTTCGAGTAATAAACTAGTTACTTAAAAGTTAAAAGACAAGATAAATGTCGAGAGTTGCTTTCCCTCGGCTTGTCCTATCTAAGGCACTCCTATTAAGGGTATAATCTAACTCGAAATACTAGTTCCTAGGCTTAAACTATCATCGATAACCTTGTTGCAATAAAAATGATATTTTAAATGTTGTTGTTGTAGTATATTTGTCACAATACAGATAAATGTTGCGTCATTTTATTTAATTATAATTTTTACTAGTTAGTTTTCAGGTCGTTCATTGGGAGACAGTTATTGATATACATCACTCTCTATGTCAAAAAATATTCTTTTATTCCAAAAAAATGTTAATTTATTTATAAAATGAATCAATGGATCAATTAATAAATGAATTGGTTAATTATATACAAAAGAATCAATTCATTCTACCTACAATGCCTTAAACAAATTTACAGATAATAGGCATAAAAAGCTATATGTAAGTACACTATGTTAATTATATACAACTACTCTAAATAATACCTAAATATAGGTACAAAAATAGCTACTAATATGTACTACATTAAGTTATACTAACATACTAATATCTTTAGTAACATATATTCTATATACAGTAACATAATTATGTGTTAGTATAGACCTTAGTAAAATATATACATAACATAAGGTAAAAGAATACGTTTACTAACATATATATATCTACAGTAACGAATATAGCTGTCACTAAAGTCTTTAGGTTATCTATATACAAGTAAGGCTCAAACAATATCTACTCTACTTATATTCTACATATATACATATACATTTACACTATACATCTATATACATTATTTACATATATTTTAGGTATTATACATTTACATAGCATGCACACAAGCACATATCATATGTTCCAACATTTGGCCATTTCCGAACTACTCTTCTTCTTCTCTTTAGGTTCAACACTTGATTTTTCTCAAGACCTCTTCTTCACACAGCTCCGGTTCACTATTCACTAGACCAAAATTAGGTTGGTTTTATGGGTGGGCCGATCTGGTTCATGGGATACACAGCACCCCATAGGGGTGGGACCAAACTACTACTAGGGACCACCCTTAGTTCAATTATTGTGCATTTCATTTCATTTCATTTCATTTAGGCCCAATATTAGGCCTAACACAAGCTCGCTACAGTGCATGGCCCCTGGCCTATCATTGTACAGTCATATGCTCAATATACTCGTATCATGCTCAAAGGGGAAGAGGGGATGTAATGGTATTGGTGCGCCCTGTGTTGACGACTGATCGGTTGTCAATGCAGAATCAACTTATACCACGTCGCACGCTTCGTAGCGCACGATGTGCGATAATTGTTGGCACCAAATTATGTGCTACAACGCTGTGAGAGCATGCCGAATTCGAGGATTTGGTCCTCGATTTGAGGGCCGAATATTTATCCAATTTTAAATTAAATTATATATTTGGAAAGCTCTTATATAGGACTACATAATTATATAATTAATTTAGGAAAATAAGTTATTTACATATATATTAAAATTAGTTAAAGTTAGGAGTTTGTACATGTTAAATTAGGGTTTAATTTGTTAAGTACTATGTAAATTGATAAGTTAATCATGCAAGTGACCCTATACAGAGTTAATTTATATCATAAATTACTTATCATACATTTTAAATTTATTTTAGAACCTTTACTTCAATTTATATATATTAAATAGATGTTTTAGATAGTTATATACATATTTAAGTTATAAACACTGTAGTATAATATAAATACAGTATAAATAGGTTGAAATTACTTAAAATTACTATATGTACTGGTACAGTTTAAATTACTTCATTAATAACTTAATTTACTAATTTATTTTATTTTAAGTTAATAATCTACTTAATTAACTTAATTATCTACTGTAATTACATAACTAAATTAATTTACAGGTGTGGTATAGTATATAATACTTAGTTAATTATGTGCGTATAGTATTAGATATAATTATAGACATATACATAGGTTTTTATAATTACTTAGAATAATATACATTAAAGTTAATATAAATTAATATATAATAATACAATAAAATTATATGTATAATAAATCTTTCTAAATATTTAATTTAATATATAGAATGCATATATAGGTTATTTATATACATTATTTACATATTTTACAATATATACACTTAGCTTAGTATTAAATTTTATTTACAAGTATAAATATACTATACAAGGTATTTTTGGATATTTTCTGATTTTTATAGTTTTAATATGTATAATAGAGGTAGGGGATGAGAGAGAAAGAATAATATGCTAGAGAAAGGACCTCCTTTTGCTATTTTGAGTTTGTTTTTTTTTTATTAAATTCCAAAGTGTACTGAACCGTCGACCAGTATATCTACCAAGCCGGTGGTTTAGAGTACTTTGCCATTTTGCATACACTTAGAAAATTACCTAATCTTACTCAAGACATCTTGATTTTATTGTTTTATGAATTTTTTTATGAGTTTTATTTATTTACAAATTAACCCCAAGTGTAGCCTAAAGGGTGTTTGAATCATAGAACCTAAGGCTCTGAAATGGTTTCAAAGGGGTTGCACAGCTGATTAGACACTCAAACATCTTTAGCACGGCACAGAGAGGATGCTCAAACATTTAAACATGAATTTCATCTTGATTTGCATTAAAGTCACATTTGAACAGTTATACACTTGAATTTTAACTAACAATGAATCCAATGAGCATAAACTAGCATTTCAAACTAAATTAAAATTCATTTTTAGGTACAAAAATGCTTGTAAATGAAGTTCTATCATTACACTACAATGTCAGCTCAATAAATCCTCAAATCCTCCCAAAAACCTGATGATGAGAATATTTTCATGATGAAAAGTTAAGGTTTTGGAGAACCCGTCGTTGTAGTCGCAAAACATCGCTACCAAATAAATTTATAACCGAAACTCGAAGTGAGTCCCAAGTCGAACATAGGGAGGCAAATGTTTGATTTTGAAATCCATGCTTCGACTTTATTTACTTTTGTTGTTTTTATCTTTTGTAATTTTTTTGGTATTTTAATAAGCAAGAGATCAGATCGACAAAATATTTATCTACTAATCTACTTGCAAAGTAAGAGAGAGATTGAGAGAGAAAGAAACAAATATTGTTAAGACCCGTGTCATTAAGCCTTTTTTAAGATGTTCGTACTTTAGGTCAGACGTCTGGTAAGACATTTGGAATGAGGGTCAGACATCTTGCGAGATGTCTGGACTCATTCCCAGACATCTGAAAATCAAAATTATCGTGTACGTCCTCGCGTCTACGTGCTTGCTGCGTGCAGATAGTACGTGACCCTCGTTTTATTCTCCTCTCTCCTCTCGCCTGATGTAAACCCTAACCCCACACCTTATATAACTTCCTCTCCCTCACACCACCCCCACTTCCAGTCACCCTTCTCCTTCCTCCAGCGAGAGCAGCGAGCTGCGAGAGTGAGCGGCGTGGGAGGAGAGGAGCAGTGAGGGGAAGAGAGGAGAGAAAGCACGCGAGCTCGCGTGGGAGCTCGTCGGGGAGCTCACAGCTGGTCGGCGCGTGCGCGAGGTGGAGAGGTGCGTCGGGGAGGTCCTCCTTGACACTGCTGCAACTGGAGCAGTAGGCGAGTGGGTGTGGTGTGGCCATGCGTGGCACGAGGAGGTGAAGGCAGGTTCTGGTTCTGGGATTTTCCTAGAATCAGACATCTGGAGGGACGTCCAGATGACGTAGCCGACGTCTGGAGGAGGTTCCAGACGACTAAGAGGTAAGCTTCGCAAATGTACATCTCCTTTACGGATATGGTCATGCAGGCCATTCTGCCGAGGCACTATTTTGTGCCTTATTGAGAAGATTTTAGCTTGATTTGCGTAGAGGTTGCTTTGGGAAGGTGCGGGACATGCCCTCCCACGTAGTTCGGATGTCTGAGCGAGGCACCAGATGACGGGAAGCCTTTCCTGACATCCGGAGAGGTGGTCGGACGTCTGGAACTGGGTCTAGACGGTCCAGCGGAGTTCCTAGACGTTTGAGGAGTGGCGTAGGACTTGAGGTATGGCTCTAGACTCTTTTAAGACGTCTGGAAGGTGTTCCAGATGTCTGATTTGAGTTAGAATTACTATTTTTGACCCGTTTAGGGTCCGTTTGAGGTCTGATTTCCGCAATTAAGATATCAATGCTTTCCGTATGAATTCCTTTACTTGTTAGAATGCTTTCTATACTGTTCTAAGCATTCTCTTGTATTTGATCCTTGTGATAGGACCTCGTTCCGTTGCGGGTTCGGGGCTTGCTAAGGCACGTGAGCCTGTCGTTCAAGACCCCATTACTCATGAGTCTACTGGTTGAGTGGCTTCCCCTTAATTTAATTGAAACTACAATGCATGTGTGAAATGAATGATTAGAACCCAGGATATGGCATGAATCCTAGGATGAGAAACACTTGAAATGTCTATAATGGATAATTGAATTGTAGTCTTGAATGAGTAGATAGATAACAATTGCATGTAAATAAATAATAGTTGCCTGTGAGATGTAAGGTACTTGTGCTAGCAAACTATTGCTTGTGGATTCCTACCGTTTACGTTAAATGACATACTATGAGCTGCATGTATATAATTTGAAAATGGAAAGGTGAATGTTGGAAACATGAGCTATCTGTGAATAAACTGAATATGGAATAGAATTACAATTTGCACCTGTATAACCTGAGAATGGAAATAGAAATGATGAAACTTGGTATGAAATGGCCTGAGGAATATGAGCATGAACCTTATGGGGAATTAGGAGATAAGCTCCTGGAAATAAATGGATGAATTTGGGATTGTGTTGGGAAGTGTGCTGGCCCTTGAGTACGTGGTACCAAGGGGAGTGCATGTTACCACTTAGTGTAGAGGGGAGCTAGCCGTCCTTGGGTTGGGACTTGGGGTTAGGATTGGCCACTTTGCACCGACTCGGTGGCCCTCGTGTACACTGTACCAGGGAGAGCTACTAGTGTAGGGAGAGAGCTAGCCACCCCACGGGGCCCAGGGTTCAGCTAGCCGCCCTACACTGACTTGTTAGGCCCACTAGGCAAACTAGGGTAGTCAGGCAAGGGTGCGCAGACTATGGAGGGGTGAGACCCCTGTTTGGTTCCTAGGGGCTAAACCCCTGTTACTAAGAGGGCTATGCCCTATATTGGTTCCGTGCTATCTTTGGGTGCACCCGCTAACGGAAACGACTGACCACGTGCTAGTGCGGGGTAGCTACCCGTGTGCTTATCGCGCATGCCGTAGTCACCGTTATGTCTGTCCATGACCTTGGGGTGGTTGACTGTGTGTAGGACCACCACGGGAGACTCTCCTGGCCAGGAGAGCACCATGTACGACTTCTACTCTTTAGAAAAGACTGCAATCAAGCTCGTTCCCATGAGGAACATTCGAGATCAAGAAAGTGACATGATAATTAAACCAATTGGTGAAAGAAAGAATAATTAGTTAAAGAAAGAAAGAAATTGGAAAGCAACAGCTACCTGTCCACCTTTACTGCTTTAGTAGTTTGTTGCCACTCTACTCAGCATTCGCTGACGTTTTGTACTCATAACCTTTTTCAGGTCCAGATGTTGAGTAGCCAGAGCACACGGCTGCAGAGGGTGTTGGGCCCAGTAGAGCCCAGTAGTCGTAGTTCTTTTGTATTCATTTGTAGTAGTGAGTAACTTCTTGTACCTTTATATTCTATACTCCTTCGTTCTGCACTTTATATTCATGTACCTATTTAATTTTCTACTGTTGTGGTGGTACGTACTGTAGTAATTTACTTCTTTACTGCTGTACTTTTGTTACTGTTAGTTGCTTGCATGGTGAATGTGGTTTATTTTACTGCTTTTTGGTTACTTTCTCGTTGGACAACTGGGTCTTGGGATCAGTCGAGTTGGTCCGGTCTTGTGTCCTGTAGGGATTCGGAAATCGGGTCGTAACAAATATTATAGGAGTAATCCAAACTGTTTATTAAAACTAATTGGGGGAAATAAAACTACACTACAAAAGCGATAAAAAGAATAAGATGAGGAAATCCCCCTCGACGGTTGCTTGGAGGACAACTAGTTTTGATGGCGCCCCGAACGAATGTGACTGGAAGCTGGACGAAGAAGAACGATGTTCAGAGGAAGGAGGATCGGACAAGACGGTGTCACGGCGAGGATACTTGATGAAAACACATTTACACTACTTAGGATGTCTATTTATGCATGTTCTTAAGAATAGGATTGCATTTCATGATATAAATATTGCATAACATGCATCATCTTGCATTTAGAGTAGTTTGAATAAAATGGAGGTTAATTGTCTCCTTTTATGTGCTTGGACAGGGCAAACATTTTATCGGGACTTCGGATCAAAGATCCAACTGTATGGATGTGATCAGGGCAACGATTGGAGTTCAACGACTCCAAGATCGCCCTAATCAGACATCCGTAGCATCAAATAGTGACCGGGGAACCCTCGAAGATCAAGGGCCAGGATGGTGTAAATCCACACATCAGATGACAAATCCGACTGCACAGATGAATTCGGATCGACGATCGCAGCCGAACGACACAAAAATCGAGTCAATCCGACATCCGTGGCACCATCTACAACTTCCAGAAGATGGACGACCAAGATGGCGCCACGTGGTGCCATCTCAGCTGCCCAAACGGCCGCTTGCATCTTGTGAAGGCCCCACGCCCGATCGCTCTCCGCCGTTGGATCTTAATCCAACGGCTGTGGTCGCTCGCACTTAAAAGCGTCCGCTCGACCATCCGCGCCCCATAGTGCAGTGGTCGAGCGCGCTTTCGCGAGCGGCAGGAGCAGGATTGAGACGCGGCGAGGAGCTGGAAGGCGCAGGCGATTAGGCGCGGGTGGAGCGTCAGATGGAGATCGGACAACTGCGCGCGCCCGATAGTGTCCACGCGCAATTGAACGCGCGGCGCGGACGTGCGATCGCACGCGAGTGGGCGTGCAACGCAGCGGGCGGAGACGCATCTTAGGCCGTCCGATCTCGCGATCGGACGACTGAAAATCGACGAACGTGCGCAAGCCATTGAGCGTGTGAGCTGGCGAGGAGGCACGCGCGAGCCACCCACGACGCCCACGTTGAGGGCTTTAGTGACGGATTTATCCGTCACCAAAGACCCCTCTTTTATTATTTTGAAGTTGTAATGTCCATTTTGCCCCCACTCCTTGCAACTATAAAAGGGGACCCCCTCCATACGAAATTCTTATCCCTTCTTTCTCCTCTCTACCCCTCCAAAGCTCAAGAGAAGCTTGTCCCACACCCGGGATGCTTCTCGCGAGATAAAGTCCAATTTTCGTTCCCCTTCGGAAGTGGATCCCGCGACGACGACGGCGTGCTGCTTCGTTCCCGTTCTTCTGCTTCGTCCTCCTTTGTCCAGCTTCATTCTCCTTCGTCCAGGCGTCGTCCCATCCAGCTTGTCCTCCAAGCAACCGTCGAGGAGGATTTCTCTCTCCCTATTCTTTTTACTGCTTTCTAGTATAGATTTACTGCTTTCTAGTGTAGTTTTGTTCGTCCTCCAAGCAATCGTCGAGGAGAACATTTCTCCCTCCAGTCTTTTAATGCTTTCTAGAGTAAATTTATCGCTTTCTAGAGTAATTGTTTTATGCTTTCTAGTTGTAATGAACAATCTCAATGAAAAATTCCTTGTTTATTCTACATCTCATTTTGATTTCTCTGTGTAATATTCTCCTTCTCTCTTACTCTTTCTCTCTTCTATTTATTGTAAATATTAGATAGTTTTAAATTGAATTATTCTGTGACAAATAAAAGAAACGCGTAGTTTTTAAATCAAACGTCCGCCTCCCTGTGTTCGACTTGGAATTTTAATTTCGGTATAAATTTTATTTGTTGAACACGAATTCTTCGCTTTCGAACTATAACGACAGGTTTTCCAAAACCAAACACGTTGGCGTAGCGATTCGCAAAACGTTCAACATTTTGGCACCGTTGCCGGGGAAGCAACGATCTTTGATTTCTCTTCGCGTTTTGTAACTTACAAATCATTTACCTCACTTTTCTCCTTTCTTATTGTAATTGCAGGTACTCTTTTGAGATGAGCAAAAGCGGTAGATTGGAGTAAAGTGCTGTGGAAGGTTTTGTAAGTTATCCCCCATTCTTTCCCCCTCCATAGATTTCATTCGCCACATTAAATCCAAATTCCAATTAATCTAGGTGTTTGCATAAATCCTAGGAATAGTTTGGTTGTTTGGATTCTTACTCACATTCATTCCACCTTCATTTAAAAAAAATAAATAAATAAAAAGATAATTTTGTGGGGTAATTTTCAACAAACACACAACATACACCCACATTCAAAGGCACTTAACCTAATTGTTTTGTTTCTACTCAACTGAGTTCTGATCTGTGGGACTGGTACACACAAAGCAACACATAAAAGAGTAGAAATCATCCTAGGTTAACCATATTTGTGTGTCTAATTAAGTGGTGCATCAGGCCAATTGTTTGAGTTGTTTGGGCTGCACCATTTCAAATAAAATAAACTCATCAAGTAGCTGCCAATTAGGTTCAACTCTTAGGGATTTACCAGGCACTCCACATTCTTTTTAAGCTTTAAAGGAAAACATCTTCACCTGTGCTTGCAAAACCTGGTGTGCCAATGAAACCTGTTTGAAAACACCTAAAGTTGAATCCTAAAAGCTACTAAGCAAGATTTGAATCTTAAAATTCACCACATCAAAAAAATAATCTCGCTTGAAAACCACTGGTTGTGCACGCACACACAAATCAATCAATCATTAAGGGCACAACCCATTTAAAGGGTCCATCACATTCCAAAGCACATTCAAACCTAGCCCTAAATAAAACAGAGTAGACGTTGGCCTTAAGGATTGAACTCGCTCTTCAGAACTCAGAACGAGATTATTTTCGATTAGTATGTTTCTACTATTCAATTTGATGTCTAGCCAGGGGAGTAGAGTCAAACGATCGCGGTTGGGGGGTACACTAGGAACCGGAGGTGCAAGCCGAAGGAAGAACCTTCTCCCCAGTCCCTCCTAACTGGTTGGATTGAACAGACAGAAGTAGATCAAATCGTTCCTTTATCTCAAGACGGGTTTTGGGAGTCTGTAGGTTTATAGGCTAACCCATTTAAGGACAGGTTTGATTGTTTGTATTGCAGGGCACCTTTCTTCCTCCTGTGTCTCATGAATCCTTCCACATATTTCACGCATTCCCGCTCTTTCCCTTCTGTTGTGAATTATCCTCAACATGACGATTATCCCAACTTGTATTGTAATCGACCATCAGTTAGTTGGGATAATTCAGATTGGGGATACAATTCTGGACCCCCGTGTTTAGGGTCTAACCCTGAACACTTTGATTCTAATTTCTATCCTTCTCAGAGCTACATCGATTATAGATCATCTTCCTTTCATGAACAGCCTAATACAATCTACAATCAAGAAGGATACACCGATCCTTACCCATCCTCTGATTTCACTGCCTTTAGGTCATCACCATCTTTTCAACAATCTGAAATGACCTATTATCAGGAAGGGTATAATGAATCTCAATTCATTAATTCCTCTGCATTAATATCAAACCTGCCCAACCCTGAACCAACTCATTTGGTTCAGGTTAACCAGGTTCAAGATAAGGTTCTGGCTAACTTGAGGAATATCATACAATCTTTAGAAGTTCAGCCAATACCTTGCATTGAGAGATTGGAGCCCCTGATTGAAATGATTGATGATTTGAATAAGTCTTTGTTGGATTGGCTCCAGGATGTTAAGGATAAGAACCCGGGTGAGTTTCTACTTGGGAAATTAGCGAAATATAATTCCCAGGATGAACCCTCTTCAGGAAAGCCAATGGCAGAACCCACTCAGGCACCTGTTGCGGGGGACACGTGTTACGAGGCTGACCAGATTGAATTAAAGCAACCAATTAAGGATGATTTGATTTCTTCACCTGAGATCCTTAAGCCGGGTTATGAGGAAATGTATGTCTCCTTGGAACAGAAAGTGACAAATGATTTTGGGACATACGTTGATACAGATCCTGATGGTGAAGATTCAAGTTGCGAAGTCTCACGCGAGTTTTCTGAACACGATTTCTGTGAGACAATTGGGCTTGAGGAATCTGATAGATCATTTGATAGCCCAATAACTGAGGACACTGATCTTATTAGGGCACACATTACGGATCCAGAATCGCATTTTCTGGAGGAATCAATTCAATGCCCTGATTATTAGTTACACCCTGTTGAGCTTATTGATGATTCTAATTCTGAGATAATTAGACCCAAGTCAATTTTGATTCTGCCACATCATTTAGACTTGGAGATTTCAGACGGGGTGATGAATATATAAGAGGTCCTGGAATTTGATATGCTGAATGAGGAGGATAGGAGCTGGGAAGTTCTGATTTGGGAAGTTAATTTTGGAGGAAATAGAAGATTGAGTCGAAGGGTTCCTTTTAAGCTTAAACCATCAAATCAGAACCCTTACGACATTTGTTTCAAGGATGTTCAACTCAAGCACACATTCAACGATTATCCTTTTGAGCTTCAATTCTCTGTAACCCAACTTTTTGGTCTTGGGTTGCATCCTCATAAATCGCAGGCCCAACCCCGCTTACATTCTGATTTTAGGTTTTGGGTAATTTTTATCTAGAACCTAAGATATTCTCGATTATGGGGTGTGGGTCTGCACCACAATCTGGTCTACATCTGTGGACCTCTGTTGACAGGTCGGAGGATTCTTCTATTTATTCTAATTCTGACCTGCACTTGTGAATTCTTCATTTCTTTTCTTTATATAGTGTGCCTAGCTGAAGACACTAAACTCAGCACATATACAGTTCTTTTTAATTTGTCATCTCGGAGCGGACCTGACATTCACGCAATTCAGGTGCTTTTTTCGCTTTTCCACTATGTTTTATGTCTTTTTAATACAATGAGGACATTGCATTAGATAAGAATGGGGGGGTGGATATTTATCTCTGAATTCATTCGTCAGCTCCGTAGATTTGTTTTATTTTGATAAAAAAAAATCGAAATTAGGAAAGAGAATTTGGGTTTAAGAAAATTTTCAATCTTAGGAAAAACTACATTAAGATCTGAACACAAAGACCCTTCAGGTCTTTGAACTTAATCAGCCCATGTATCCACTAAAATGTGGATTTGTTTTTCAAGTTCTCGCCAACTTGAATTTTATTTTAATTAGAGTAAATAAAGTTTGGGTGATAAGTACACGACTTATCAACCTGCCCTCTGATTTGAGGAAATTTTAAGTCTTAAGAATCTACACACTTTCTTTGCACTAACTCATTGTTCGACGATTTTAACGGAAATTGGGTAGCTAATGAACCTTCTAGAGTGATATGGCTGGCAAGTTATCGTGGGTAACAGTCCATAGGTAGGTTGTCCAGAGCCTAGTCACTGGACCTTTTTCTTTTTCCTGCCCTTAGGTAAATCTTAGACCAGGGAAGCCACCTATTTGAAAGAAAAAAATCAAAAAGAAAAGGAGAAAAGAACAAAAAGAAATAAGCCACACTTCGCCACACAAGTATGGCTGGCAAGTTGTCGGTGGTAACAGCTCATCGACCGGTTGTCCAGAACCCAGCTCAGTAAATGCACTAAAAAATTTCCAAAACACTTAGGAAGAAGCAGAGAAGTAGAATAAACTGGGGAGATATACACTGGATTCACCCTTGTGTTGACCCCGTAAAAAATAAACGTAGGGAGAAAGCTACCTGTTGTAAAGATACACTTTTAGGTAGAAGTCTTTTTGAGGTCACCTAGAGGCGTAGAAATCCGAAGTCCGTTTTAATTGCCGGTCAACGAGTCTATCACAATCACAATAAGATGCTTAAAACTTAGGGTTCTCATCAAATCTTGGGTGAGTTGAATGGCCGTAGAAAGCGACTCTTAAACCCTAAAATTTGAAAATCCAAAAAAATTAGAAAAGAGTAAAAAGAGAAAAAGAAAATTTTCTTTGAATAAGGCGAGGGCTTGAGGCGGTCTGCATTTTGGCTAATACCCGGGCAATATTGTGTCTTTGAAAGTTCAGTTCCTAAGTAGACAATTTCTTAATGATTGAAAATAACTCAAGTCCAAATAATCCAACCTAATTCTTTTATAAATAGCATATAGTTTTTGCTAGGGACTAGCAAAAGATAGGCATGGGGGTATGATGTAAACACATTTACACTACTTAGGATGTCTATTTATGCATGTTCTTAAGCATAGGATTGCATTTCATGATATAAATATTGCATAACATGCATCATCTTGCATTTAGAGTAGTTTGAGTAAAATGGAGGTTAATTGTCTCCTTTTATGTGCTTGGATAGGGCAAACATTTTATCGGGACCTTGGATCAAAGATCGAACCGTATGGATGTGATCAGGGCGACGATTGGAGTTCAATGACTCCAAGATCGCCCTAATCAGACATCCGTAGCATCAAATAGTGATCGGGGAACCCTAGAAGCTCAAGGGCCAGGATGGTGTAAATCTGCACATCAGATGACAAATCCGACCGCAAGGATGAATTCGGATCGACGATCGCAGCCCAGCGACACAAAAATCGAGTCAAACCGACATCCGTGGCACCATCTACAACTTCCAGAAGATGGACGACCAAGATGGCGCCACGTGGTGCCATCTCAGCCGCCCAAACGGCCGCTTGCATCTTGTGAAGGCCCCACGCCCGATCGCTCTCCGTCGTTGGATCTTAATCCAACGGCTGTGGTCGCTTGCGCTTAAAAGCGTCCGCTCGACCATTCGCGCCCCATAGCGTAGTGGTCGAGCGCGCTTTCGCGAGCGGCAGGCGCGGGATCGAGCCGCGGCGAGGGGCTGGAAGGCGCAAGCGATTGGGCGCGGGTGGAGTGTCAGATGGAGATCAGACGGCCATGCGCAATTGAACGTGCGGCGTGGACGCGTGATCGCACGCGGGCGGGCGCGCAACGCAGCGGGCGGAGACGCATCTTAAGCCGTTCGATCTTGCGATCGGACTGCTGAAAATTGACAAACGTGCGCAAGCCGTTGGGCGCGAGAGCAGGCGAGGAGGCATGCGCGAACCGCCCACGACACCCACGTTTAGGGCTTTAGTGAAGGATTTATCCGTCACTAAAGACCCCTCTTTTATTATTTTGAAGTTGTATTGTCCATTTTGCCCCCACTCCTTGCAACTATAAAAGGAGACCCCCTCCATACGAAATTCTCATCCCTTCTTTCTCCTCTCTACCCCTCCAAAGCTCAAGAGAAGCTTGTCCCACACCCGGGATGCTTCTCGTGAGATAAAGTCCAATTTTCGTTCCCCTTCGGAAGTGGATCTCGCGACGACGACGGCGTGCTGCTTCGTTCCCGTTCTTCTGCTTCATCCGCCTTCATCCAGCTTCGTTCTCCTTCGTCCAGGCGTCGTCCCGTCCGGCTTGTCCTCCAAGCAACCGTCGAGGAGGATTTCTCTCTCCCTATTCTTTTTACTGCTTTCTAGTGTAGTTTTGTTCGTCCTCCAAGCAATCGCCGAGGAGGACATTTCTCCCTCCATCTTTTAATGCTTTCTAGAGTAAATTTATCGCTTTCTAGAGTAATTGTTTTTTGCTTTCTAGTTGTAATGAACAATCTCCTCAATGAAAAATTCCTTGTTTATTCTACATCTCATTTTGATTTCTCTATGTAATATTCTCCTTCTCTCTTACTTTCTCTCTCTTCTATTTATTGTAAATAATTATATAGTTTTAAATTGAATTATTCTGTGACAAATAAAAGAAACGCGTAGTTTTTAAATCAAACGTCCGCCTCCCTGTGTTCGACTTGGAATTTTAATTTCGGTATAAATTTTATTTGTTGAACACGAATTCTTCGCTTTCGAACTATAACGACAGGTTTTCCAAAACCAAACACGTTAGTGTAGCGATTCGCAAAATGTTCAACAATACTCCTTGAATGGGGGTGTGAGGATAGCCACGGGATACTCCATGAATGGGGGTGAGAGGTATTTGATTTCTACTCTAGAGGAGCATCTCGAGCTTGGGACAACTCTCTCTAGAGCCTTGGAGGTGGTGAGGGAGAGAAAGGAAGAGATGAAGAAGAATGGGAGGCGTAGGGGTCCTTTTATAGTGGAGGAGAGGGAATATTTCGTGTATAGGGCATTTCGTGACATCAAAGACGGCACTGTAGCCTTTCCATAAACATCATTGAAGATCCATGTCGCTGGTGCTCGCACATGCGCGTGCGGCGTGTGTGCACCGCTATCAATGCGAGGCTGAATCTCCACCATCAGATCTTCATCGGAGGGTTGTGGATCGAGCGGGCATCGCGCTCTTGAAATTGCATCGGTTGGCATGTGGGATCGCGCGTTCCCACGTGGCCGTATTTGCAACCATCTGTGTGTCCACATGGATGTACGCGCACTGTCGATCGCCGATTGCGTGGTCGAATTTGTGTGCCCCTCGCTGCTAAAGAGGATTGAAAGCGCTAGAGGAGTCGAACCTGCACTGCAGGTTTGCGAGTGGCTATCACGACCAATGTGCTGTGGCCGTGGATGGTCGAGCTAGCGTTCTAATGGCCACTAGCTCTCGACTATTGGATCTCGATTTAACGGTCAAGATCTCATCAAGGGCTTCTCTTTAGAACGATGGATCTCAACCATTGGCTTGAGATCCAATGACTAGGATCGCTTGGCAGGGATGTGCTTGAGATACTGCAGCTAGTGTTGGGCGACTGTGATGGCACCATCATGGCCGTCCATCTTCTTTTCTTTGTAGGTGGCACCACTGACGTCAGATTGGGTCAATTTTCATGTCGTTGGATTGCGATTGTTGATCCGGATTCGTCCATGCAGTCAGATTTTGCATCTGAGGTTCAGATTGGCACCACCTTACCCCTTCACCTTTGATCTTCCTCAGACTGCATAATATGCTACAGGACTTTGATCAAGACAATTTCGGAGGCATTGGACTTTGATCGTCATCTTGATCAGATCCGTACGGTTAGATTATCAATCTGAGACCCTGAAATAAATCTCATTCTCTCCTGGCCACAAAAGGACGAACATTAACCTACAATTTACACAAACTATTCTAAATGCAGAATGATGCATGCTATGCAATATTTATAATATGGAATACAACACTAAACTTAGGAACATGCATAAATAGGCATTTTATCTTAAATAAATGTTTCTGCATCATACCGTCATACCTATCTTTTGCTATTCCCTAGCAAAATTAACTTATATGCTATGTATAAAAACATAATTAAGACTTGATCACTTAAAGCATTAGATGTTTAGTAACAAAAGAAAATTTCAACTAAGGACCTAAACTACGAAGAGTCAATAGCGCCCAGGTGCCTGTCAAAATGCAGACCGCTGAAGTCCTCGCCTTATTTTGAAAAGGGAAGATACATTTTTTTCTGTTTTTCTTCTTTTCTAATTTTTTAGGATTTTTGAATTTAGAGTTTCGAGGCAGCTTTCTATGGCTACTCAACCCACCCAAGGCTCGAATAGAACTTCAAGTTCTAAGCATCTTTGTGAATGTGATAGACTCACTAGGCGACCATTAAAACAGACTTCAGGTTTCTATGACCCTAGGTGACCTTAAGAGTTTCTATCTAAAGGTTTATCTGTTCAATCGGTAACTTTCTCCCTACTTTTTTTATTTTCTTATGGGATTAAAACAAGGGGGAACCCAGTGCATATCTCCCTGGTTTATTCTACTTTCCTGCTTTTTCCCTAAGTGTTTTGGGAATTATTTGTGCATTTTTGTGAGCTAGGCTCTAGACAACCAGCCAATGGACTATTACACACGACAACTTTCCAGCCATACTCCTGTAGTGAAGTGTGGCTTATTTTATTTTTTTAATTTTTAATTTTTTATCCTTTTTCTATTTTTCTATTTTTCTTTTTATTTTTAAGTATCATTTTTTTCTTTTTCTGAGTAGGTGGCTTCCCTAATTTAAGATTTACCTAAAGGTAGTAGAAAGATTATGGTCATGTAGCTGGGCTCTGGACAACCAGGTAATGGGCTATTACCCACAACAACTTGCCAGCCATACTACCGCAGAAAGTTCATTAGCTATCTAATCTTCGTAAAAACCATCAAAAAGTGAGTTAGTGCAAATAGTATGTAGATGCTTTAGACTTAAAGTCCCCTCAAATTAGAGGGTAGGTTGATAAGTCGTGTACTTATCATCCTAATTTATTAACCTAATTAAAATAAGATTAACTTGGCGAGGACTCAAGAAACAAGTCCACATTTTAGTGGATACTCAGGCTGATTAAGCCCGAAGACCTGAAGAGTCTAAGTGTTTAGGTCCTAAAGTATCATTTCTTAAAGTTAATAGCTCCTAATGCCTAAGTTCTCTTCCCCTAATTCTAATTTTTTTTATCCTTTGAATTTTTAATTTTTTTAAGAAAAAAAAAGAAATTCTACAGAGCTAACAAAATAATTTCAGAATTAAGTATCCACCCCCTATGCCTAAATGTTGCAATGTTCTCATTGTAAAAATGGACATAAAAAGGGTGGAATAAATAGAATATCACCTGAATTTCATGAAAATTTGATCAGCTCCGCAGATAACATGGAATATACACGCATGCTAAGTTTATTGCCTTTAGTTAGGCATAATATACAAACAAAGAAGAAATTAGGAATTCACAAGTGTGGGTTAGAATCAGAATTAAAAGATTGATCCTCAAACCCGCCAGAAGAAGTCCACGGATGTGGACTAAGTTATGGTGCAGACCCATACCCCAGGGTCGAGTGGTTTTAAGGTTTTGGATGAAAATCACCCAAAATCGAAGATTGTTGTGTTTGCGGGGCCGGGCTTGCAGTTTTGTGGTGTGCAACCCAAGTCTAAAGTGGTAGACAGTAGGTAGGTCTAAATCACTGGGCTTGTTTATCCATGTGGAATTTGACTCAAAAATATAATCAATTATGTTATGCTTGGGTTGCACATCCCCAGAATAAAAATTATCATAAGAGTCCTGGTAAAAAGTAGGTGGTTTCAGGTCAATAGGAACCCTTAAATCTAACATTGTATTTCCCTCATAATTAGCCTCCCAGATTTTCATTTCCAAATTTCTACTCCCCATAGTCATAATTTCATATTCTAGGGCCAGCTGCATATTATTCACCCCATCTAAATTATCTAAGTGCAATAATTGTGGCTGAATCAAGATTGACTTGAGTACAATGATCTCAAAAGTATCATCAATTAGTTCTTTCAGGGTGGTTGAGGAATTGGGCTATTGATTGAATCATCCAATAAATCTACTTGAACCCTCCATGTCAACCCCAACCGAATCAAATTCCTCAATTGTAGGGCCATCAAATGATTGATCAAGTTCCTTTGGCTCATTTGTCTCACTCAAATCATTTTCGTTAAGCTCAAGTGAGACTTCATCTAAAGATTCTTCACCCACAGAGTCAAAGAATTCTTTATCCTCATTTATATGTCTCAAAATTATCTATCATTTCCTGGTCCATGGAGACATATTTTTCCTCGTTCCTTGGCTCGACAATCTCTGGTGAGAAAATCACATCATCCTCAATCAGTTTCTCTAAACCAACCTGGTCATCCTCGATTTCATAAAAAATGTCCCCCTCAATAGGTGCCTGAGTGGGTTTTGACATTGGCTCTCCTGAAGGGGTTTCATCTTGAGAATCATCCCAAGATTGGACTAGGGCAACCAAGAATTTCATCCTCAATCTTGACAACTTTCAAAGTAAAAACTCACACAAGCCCCTATCCTTAACATCTTGGAGCCAATCCAATAAAGAACTATTAAGCACATCAATCATTTTGATCATAGGCTCCAATGCTTCAGTGCATGGTGTTGGCTGAGCTTCTAAAGATTCTATAGTATTCCTCAAGTTATCCAACACCCTATCTTGGACCTGGTTCACCTGAACCGAATGATTTGGTTCAGGGTTGGGTGGGTTTGGGTTAAATCTAGGGGAGCCAAGAAATTGAGGTTCTTGGGTCCCTCCCTGATAGTAGGTTGTTTCGAGTTGTTCAAAGAAGGGTGATGACCTATATTCAGTATAATCCTGGGAAGGGTAGGTGTTATAATCATCACATCCTTCCTTATTGTAGATCGGGTTAGTTTGTTCATAAGAGGGTGGTGATCTATAATCAGTGTAGCTCTGGGAAGGATATTAATCATGATCATGATGTCCAGGGTTAGGTCCTAGACATTGAGGTCCGGAATCATATCATCAATCAAAGTTATCCCGGCTAGTGGATGGGTAATCATAGGTCGAGTCAGGATAGTAATCATCTTGAGGATAAGTAGTAGTAGGAGGGTAGGATTGGAAATGTGTGTAGGATGTGGAAGCATACATGGTGAAGTAGGAGGGAAAACAGAGGAAAGAAAGGTGTCCTGCAATACAATTAATCAAACCTATCCTTAGGTGGGTTAGCCTAAAGACCTACAGACTCCCAGGACTCGTCTTGAGATGAAATAAATGATTTAGTCTACTTCTATCCAGTCAATCCAACCAGTTAAAGGAAGGGGTTGGGGAGAAGGTTCTTCCCTTAGCTTTTGCCTCAGGTTCCTTTGATAGCCCCCAACTGGGGTCATTTGACGCTACTCCCTTAGATCAGATGGACCGGTAGAAGTAGATTAATAAAAAAAAATCTCAGTTGGAGTCCCAAGGAGCGAGTTAATCCTTAAGGCCAATGTCTACTAAGTTTTAATTAGGCTTGGGATGATTGTGCTCATAGAATGTGATGGGCCCTTAATGATCAGTTTAAAAATGTGTGTGTATGCATAACCAAGGTTTTCAAACAAGGTTATTATGATGTATCTTTTAGGGTTTAACCTTGTTTAGTAACTTTTAGGGTTTAATCTTTAGGTGCATTCAATCAAGTTCAGTAGAACACTCCAAGTTTTTGCAAGCATTAGTGATGATATATTCCTTTGAAACTCAAAAAGAATGTGGGGTGCCTGGTTAGTTCCTAAAAATTGAACCCTAAGTGGCAAGCTACTTGATGAATCAATTTTAAATTGAGTGGTGCGGCCCAAACAGTTCAAGCAATTGGCCTGTTGCACCACTTGATTAAGACACACAAGAATGTTTAACCTATTCATATTTCTACTCATGTGTATTGAGTTGAAGTGTACCGGGTCCATAGGTCAAATCCCGATTAAGAGGTAGAATCACAGTGATTGTGCACCTTAGGATGAGAATTTGTGGGTGTTAAATGTGTCTCTTTTAATTAAATCCCACAAGAGGAGTATTTTTTTATTTTTTTTAATTTATGCTGGTGGGTGAGGTGAGGTGAAGTGACAATCAAACAATCAGGACTAACATAGGGTTTATACAAGCACCTAAGTCAGTTTAGGTTTGATTTATTAGTGTGATGAAATGAAATCTAGGGTGGGGGTGGTAGGGATACGCTTATAGAACCGTCATCCATACTTTTCTCCAATCTAACTGCTTTGGCCTACCTCGAATGAGTACCTGCAATCGGATGAGAGACTCATCATGGCTCTTAATTACCTCTAATTAATTAGTTTCTCTAGTTAATTAGCAAAGAATATACTAAATACAAGGTTAATTATACTATAGGGATTAAATAAGGACCTTCAAAATAAGTTAAAAAAACTAAATTAACAATATCAATTAATCTTAATAATAATTTATTTAATAATTTGAACTCAAATATTAAACACTTAGCTACTTAATATCTAAACTAACTTAATTAATTTTATGACTTAAGTACTTAATTAACTTAAGTAAATATAGCTAAAAAGAGAAAAAACTTAAATTGAAGTCATGAATATAATAGTTACCTAATTTATAATTAAGAAATAAGTTAAAATAAGCCTAAAAACTAACCGTTAATGTTTAGGTCCTTAGCTTCTATGACAATTGAGTCCTTTTCCTACAATTAGGTCCTTAATTTTTATTGCATAGAGGTCCCTATGTACAAGCCACCTTCGTCTTCTTCTTCTTCTTCCTCAGCCTTGGACTACCGAGGAGGTCCGGTGACAATACTGTTTGATCACTTTCCATCTCACATCTGAACTCCTCCACCATGGTTGTCAACCTTCCGCTCACCTCCTCCTCTTCATTCGACGGCTTGGACTTCCTCATAATCTTATCTAGGACTAGTGAAGAAGCTCACCAGCGTCGGAGACAACGCCTTCGATGTCGGTGAGTTAGGATGTACCTAGTCGTGAATCCGTCCAAGTTCTTCCCCCTTACCCACCGCCACCACCTATAAATAGACATGGCCACCTTCGATTTCAAGAGTTGGCCCCTTATCCTTCTTCCCCAAATAGCCATCGACGATAGGATATTCCCTTTCCCTCCGGCGACCTCTCACCCCTCCTTCGGAGTGCTTCCGGCAGAGGCGTTCATCTCCCTCAACTCCTCTTCCTCTCCCACGGTTGTGATAGAGCCTAGGAGCATGCCACCTTCTCTCTAGTCTATTTCCTTTCTCACCGAAGTTTGATCTGACTACCTTGGATTCCATCCTCCGTTACGTGCCTTCTGACAGAGATCCTCTACCCCTTTAATCTAGGTAATTTTAGAGTAGCATAGTTCTTAGTCTAGAGTAGAATTAGATAGTTAGATAAGCTTAATCTTAGAAGTAAGCTTCTTCTTACCCTACTCCGGTGAGGCCAACTCTGGCCTCATAGGACTTCAATTTACACTTTTGCCCACCTAATCACCGTCTTTATCCTTCCACGATCCATTTCACCTTCTTCTTTCCTAAATTTGACCACCTATTCGATTAATTCACTTCACCTTCAACTGAGGTTCTCTATTGTCCATGGCAGAGACCTCAGAGCTATTCCACAGCCATTAGAGGTCTTCCACCACTTCCTCATCTCACAAGGACCCCATTTTACTTCTCAATTAGCCCTATTAACACATATCATAAATGCCTAATTCACCCCAACCTCCTAAGCTCACTGCCAATGGCGGCTCAGGAGAAGTTCTTCCACCTAATTACTCACTTCTACACCATCACCAGGCTCGCCTGAGTCTTTCCCCTCACTCAATTGGGTAAGGGAAGTGCTCTTGGGTCTAGATGAACTCAAGAGACAGATCTTCTGAGTTTTTGATTAATTGAGATTTCTGATATTTGATTGCTTCAATTGTTGTTTTCTTAAGGTTCCTTGCAACCTCAGGAATTATTTAAGACCCCTTTAGATCTGTTTCATGGTGATTACAACTCCAATAAGTGTGTTCACCGGAGCTTTGACAAGCTCCAACGACTCCAATATTAGCCTCAGCCTCTGGAATGATCTGAAAAGCTCTATAACACTTCTCTGGGTTCTCAAGATCAAGAAGCACTCACTATAATTGAGTGCAGGTGTTTAATACTTGTGATCAACTGTCATCTTCTCTAACTTCGGCAGAGTTGGAAAGACTTATTCCTTGAAGTTTCAAGCTTTCAAATGGATCGATTAGCTTGAGGAGCTAATTTAGAAACTATTCTAGGTCTTGGTCAGGACTGGGAAACCCTAATATGATCTGTCGAACAAACCCATTCTTGAGTTCAGGCGATGAAGCTAATTGTTGACGAGGCAAAATCGTGTTTTAAAAAGATGTTACGTTGCAGTATAAATGAAATTTCCATGAAAACAAATAAGAATTTATAACTTGAAAACCAAGGTATTCGAGGTCGAACATAGGAGCAAGTGGGTATTTAAAAACTTAAGAGCACAACTCTCAATTTAATCAAAAGCAATAACTAATCCAATCAAAATTGAGAAGTAATGTCAATGTAGAAATAATGCTCAAAGATTGGACGTCTGATGAAAAATCAGATGTTTTAAAAAGTTTTGCTACAATGCTTGATTTGTGATTTTTGGCCTTCTCTTTCTCTCTTCTTTCTCTACGACTGTGCTTCTTCTGCCTTCTTTGGCTTCTTCTTCTTTTTGTCTTGTCTTGTTCTTCTTCTGCTTGGCCACTCCTACTTCTCTCTTTCTTCTGCCCTTAACTTTCTTCTTTCTCTTCTTTCTTCTCCTACAGTGTCTACCTTCTTCTTCTTCTTCTTCTCTTCTTTCTTCTTCTGTGGCTAAGTCCCTACTTAGCTTTGGCTTCCTTCACCTTCAGTAGCTACCTTCCTCTTTTTTTCTTCCTCTGCCGTTCCTCTGCTACAGTGCTTCTCTTTTCTTCTTCTTCTTCTTCCTTCCTTGCTGTGGCTAAGTCCTTCCTTCTTCAGCCTTTACCTTTAGCCGCTACCTTCTTCCTTCACTTCTTTACTGTGCTTCTTCCTTCCTTAGCTTCTTCTTCTTTCCTGCACAGCACAATGAAGCAAAACCTATCCCCTACCCTCCCCGTGTCTGTCTCTCTATTTCTCTCTTTGGTACGCTCTCCTAGAGCAGGGTAATCGGGTTGGATGCGCGCCTGGGTCTAGGCGCACAGGCGTGGGTGTGATGCGCGAGGAGTGCTAGGCTTAGGTAATCGAGTCGAGTGCCAGGTTAGCGGGGGCAGGGGTCGCGGATGAGGAGTGAGCGAGTGAGGGTGAGGGACGTCACCCTTGTGTTACTTGAGGCAACTAACCAAAGACACAAATTCAATATATATCATACTGTTCACCCCTGAGTTTATTTGGTGGGACTAAATGTCCCACTTGCTTCTGCTGACGCCCACAGGAGAAGCCAAGCAATTGGAGCAGTTGAAAGCCTTACAACATCTGCTCTTCAAGCTGGATACACTCGCATGCTCAACGCGCATAGCCTGGAGCCCTGAAGCCTAGAGCTCGCGGCTTGGAGCTCTGAAGCAAGCAAGCTTGCTTGTGTGTTAATGGCAGACGGAGGCTCAAACCTGCATGACACGAAGATGGCCCTGAGGCCCTGTCAAATAACAGGGAAAGCTTCGTCGTATCATGGCGAAGGTGAGGCGTGGGTCGGCGTAGCTCAGAATGGCCTAGGCGTACGTGCTTAGGTCGGACTGTGACCGTGTGTGTGGGTTTGTTCGATGGAAGTGTGGAGCGAGTGTGGCAGTAGTGGATGGGGGGAAAGTGATCAGTGGTTGAGGGTGGAGGTGAAGAGGTTGGTGGCGAGGCGTGTGGAGGTGCGGAGTGGTGGATGAGTCTCGCTGGAGGTCAGCTGGAGATGAGGAAGATGAAGGTGGACAGTGGCAGTCGAGGGGCAGTTTATGAAATAAAATGAGGGAAAATGAAGAGTGGGAGGAGAGAAACTTATCTGTGGTGATTGGAATGAAGGGGAGGCAGAGGAAACGAATGGCACGTATGTGCCGTCGTCGGGAAAGATAGCCCTGAGGTGGAGACAACGACGACGAGGAGGTCGGGGAGGTGTGCGCTGGTGCGACGCAATGTGGAGGAATGAGACGAAGCTATCCCTGCCACTGGTATGGTGGCAGAGTGACGAGAGGAGGGAGGGGAGATCTCCGGAGCTTGCAGGCGTTTTGACCGGAGATGAGGAGGGAAGAAATTGAGAGAGTATCGGCAGCCAAATCAAGCTTGAAAGATGCACAGAGGACCGGGAGTCCTTTTATAGCCGATGGCCGGGCACTTTGTGTTTGGAAGGCAAGCCTTCCAGAGTAAAGTCTTTGTCGAAGAAGGATGGTGCGTAGGACACCCAAATCTCTCAAGCATTCGCACGAGAGATTGGGTGTAAATTTGATTTGGAGATCTCGTTCAGACGATGGAGAAATCCTCAGAGAATCTCCCTTCCAAATCTGGGAGATCTTTGAGGATTCGAGGAGATATCAACCTCCAATCCTCGCCAGAGTGGGATTCCTCCGCTGTAATGGCGGAGGGACCTGAATGTAAGGTTGAAGAGGAAGTTAGGGGGCTTTACGCAAGAGTTTTCAAAAGTTAGGAGCCAGAATATAATTGGGTGGACCATTTTGCAAAGTAGGTCAAGATGACCTTACCTTAAGCCCAAATTTTGGTACAAACCTAATTTAGACCTAAGGAATCCAATGGTGAAGTTGGATTTTAGGTTTGACCACATTTGATTGGATATTTTGCATAAAAACCCAAATTAGGTTAAATACTGAACTAGGATCCCAATCTAGGTCAAAATAGGTTCCAAAGGCCAAATTGAAGGTTCTAAACCCTAGGAGATATTTTTACATGAATTTTAGAGGATTTTATTGATTTTTATTCAAATCATAACCTTGTTGAATTAAGCAGGTTTGTTTTAGGATTATATAATGTCATTTAATTCTTAAATCTCATAATAACCTTTTTCTAAGTGAACCATCCCACTTTTCCTCTTATTAAGTCCTATTGACCTATGTTTAACCCTTGAGAAATCCCATTGTTGCACTGTAATGGTAAAATTGTAGTTTTACTCTTTAGTTCATGTTTCCTTCCCAGAACAGTAAACCCTTGACTTAGGCCTTCCTTTAGGTTATGTAGGAGCCTTTGTTTACTTTCTCAGGTCAAAGTGAGCTAGTTAGGGCTCATGATGAGGCTCTCATCACTAATATCACCGAAGGAGTGCTCAAAACCTGATTTTAAGGTCTGGAATAATTTCCTTGAGCTGAATTAGGTCAGGTTAGGTATTTAATTGGATCTAGGAAGTTGTGGATTTAAAAGTCAAATCTTGAGCTTCATAGGTCAACCTTAGTTTGAATCTGAGGATAAAATCTTTGAATCTTTGATTTTTAAGTAGAAATGAATTTCTGGATTGATTTAGAAGTGTTTAGAATTAATTTGAATAAGAATTATTGAGGAAACAGTGAGTTCGGATGATCTATGCACTTTCGATCATTTCTGGAACCCAAATACTGTTCTTAGGATTTCTGTTGACATTTGAAGTTCAATTCTACCCAGATCAATCAAGTTTAATCCCCTGAATATATTCAGATAGAATTGAGATGGTTTCATCTCTCTGTTGAACTAACTTAAGCTTAAATTTAAGCTTTGAACACATGTTCTGAAGCTTCTTAGCTTTTGGAGTTTTCTGTAGCTCTTCTTAAGCTTTTCCCTCTCCCAAAACTTGCGAAATGCTTTACTGAAGCACTTCAGTACCTCATTTAAGAGGCATTTCATTTCTACTGGTCAAAAGACCTAAGTTCACCCTCTGAAGCTTATTTCTGAACATGGTGAAATAATAATGTTTTTCTTTCGAATATGTGGATCAAAAGTATCCAATCACCAAATTGGTGATAAAATCGTGTTGCTGATGCTAATAGCTTTCGATCGAGCCCTTGGTCACTCGATTTGTCCTTGTGAGCTGCCTAGAATCAAGCCTTGAAGATCTGATTGGACACAGTTGTTGGTGCTAGAGCACCACGATCGTTTTTTTTGATGATAACAAAACATGTGTCATTTAACATTTGTACTTGAAGTTTTAGATTTCAGGTTAATTGCAAATGAAGACGTGGTTAGACGGAGTTCGAGCTCGCATCCAGGACGGATTGGAGGAGCTTGATGGAGAACAGAGGAGCTTCACGAGGAGCAATAGCTTGAAGAAGGAAGGAGAAGAAGAATAGGATAGAATTCTTTTTATCTCTTTCTATGTACTTTTGTCTTTATTTCTTTGCTCTTTTTGTTTCTTAGAATATCATGTTAAAGAGCCTCAAAGTACCCTAACAGTAGTCCTAGGAACACCTGCACAACCCTAGGATACTTAGGTTTTCTGTAGTGAACTTTGAAAACCAAAATAGGGTTCAAACAGCCATTTCAGACGTTTAATCTGAAAATCAGACGTCTGATAATGACTTTTAAGGAGTCTGACTGTTGACTCAGATGTCCGATAATGTTTAGGCTGGACTTAGTTAGTTCTGTCTGATGAAATCAGACGTCCATACCTTAGTCCAGACGTCTTAGAAGATGTCTGATGCCTTTGCCAGACGTCCAATTACTGGACCGTTGGCTGCCTAAGTAAACACTGAAGGAAACAACCATTAGCCTCGTATCAGACATCCGTAGAGGGCACCAGACATCTGATACATGACCATTTTGTCTCGGCTGACCCAAAATCTCTTCTCAGAGATCTTATAGCCGTTGCATTCCCTTGGGAATCTATTTCCGCAGAAAGGTAGGTTTCCAGACGTCCAGACATCATTCCAGATGTCCTGTGTGTCGTCTGATGACAATTCACTAGAACCTTGTTTAGATCTGATTCAAGTCAGGAAGGAGACCCGCCTATAATCAGAGGTATGACTTTATTCCCAGACATCTTAAACTGGTTTTCCAGACGTCTGATGCCAAGACCAGACGTCTGATAACCTTGTTAGTGTAATGATTAATCCTGATTTCGACCTGATTCTCTTGGAGCTTGCACCCAACGACTACAGAAGCCTTCCAAGGCCTTCCAAAGCCTTCCTAGGGCCTCTATAAATAGAGGAAAACCTTTGCCACTCATACACACACCAAGACACACTAAGCAAACCTCTTTCCACATCTTTTGTGTCCAAGAGAAGAAGTTGAAGTTCTAGCTCTCCAAGCTTAAGTTCTACATCTAGAGAGCATCAATCACTTGTGAACTCGCTCTCCCGCCGTAGTTCATGAGAGCACCGTTGCGCCGTCGCGTAGTTCACGCATCCACGTTGTCGACGCACTTCGTGCAAAGGGAAGCATCCTAACTCCTATAGAAACTTAGTTTTAGAATATATTTGTTGGCTCTATAGGACTATTTGTAATTTACTTTATTATTTGGTTGGGTATTCGCGTTGCGAATTCCCGTCTCCTTCGTGAGACAAAATCCTTCTCGAGAAGAGAAGGGTTTGAGGTACGCTACCCTCGTATAGAGTAACGTGGTTGTAATTGAGGTTGTACTACCCTCGTTTAAGTAGTACGTTATTGGATTTGATCAACTTGGTTGATCAGAAAATCCCAACTCGAGAGGGTTAGGTGGTGGTTTTCACCCGGGTTGGGTTTCCACCTAAAAATCATTGTGTACTTTGTGTGATTGTTATTTTGTGAGATTGTTCCTTTTATAATTCCACACTTTATATTACGACACACTGATCTCACCCCCTCCAAGTAGGGATTTACAATTGGTATTAGAGCAGGTTTCACATTTTCGACGTTACACACAGGTGAAGATCCATTGGAGGGAAGCATCACCGCCACCAGAATCGTTGAGGGCAGTCCACCGTCTGACAACCTTTCTTCAATGGAAGCAACTACGGCTACTAGAAGTTACGGATGAAGATGTGGCTTCAAGCCACCGACTTAGCATTATGGGAACGTTGTGAGACCCCATACGAAGTCCCGAAGAAACTAGAGAAAGGCTATTCGCAGCAGCAAACCCACAAGCTTTCCCTCAATGCGAAAGCTATGAATGCGTTATACTGCGCCCTTAGCCCAGAGGAATTCAACCGTATATCGCAGTGCTCTGCTGCATACGAGGTATGGCATACTTTAGAAGTTACACACGAAGGTACAACTAAGGTAAAGTCTTCTAAAATTAATTTACTTTCACAAGAATTTGAATCATTTTCTATGAAGACTAACGAAACTTTAAGTGAGATGAACACTAGGTTCACTCTTATAGTAAATAATTTGAAAGTTTTAGGGAAGACCTTCATCAAGGGGGAGCTTCAAGGAGAGCTACTCCGTTCCCTTGGACCAGAATGGGAGCAGAAGGTCACCACGATTGAGGAAGCAAATGAGGTGGAGGAGCTTAACATGGAAGATCTCCTAGGCAATCTAATGGCCTACGAGACAAAGCTGAATCAAAAGGACACATTGGACCCAAAGCCAAAGATGACCCTTGCATTCAGAGCTGTGTTGGATAGCAAGGTAAGTTCCGATAATGAAGACTTTAAAAGTTTACTAAAAAAGATTTCCAAGTTTTGTAGGGAATCAAAGAAAGAAAAGAAGGAGAAGAAGGAAAGCCCGAGACGTTGCTACCACTGCAACGAGAAAGGGCATCTACGATCAGAATGCCCTCTTCTCAAGAAGGAGAAGAAGAAGAAGTCTAAGAAGAAGGCGTTCCAAGCAACTTGGGACGACTCGAGCTCAGAGGAAGAAGAATAGCAGAAACCCGAGGAAGAAACCGCTTGCTTTGGTTTCATGGCCAGAGGAAGTGATAGCGACAACGAAAGTGGAAGTGACTCCGACAACGAGGTAAATTCCGATTTACAAAATGCTTTTAATGAGCTTTTTTAAGTTAGCAAATCACTTAAGGTAGAAAATAAAAATATTAAAAAGAACCTTAGTTTTCTTAAAAATGAAAATGAAAGATTAGAAAAAGAACTTAAGGATCTAGAAACTAGTCCTAGAAATGATGACTTGATCAATGAAAATACTAAATTGGTTAAGGAAAATGCTTGTCTAAAGCTAGAAATTTCTGATTTAAAGACTAAAATGAATACTATAGAAAAAGAAATTGCTTGTCTTAAGGAAAAATCAAATAATTTAATAAATAAGGTAGATAACTTATATAGCCCTAAGGTTGAGAAAGGATCTCCGTCAAGGAGACCCGCTAACAAATCCAGATCCAAGCCCACTTGGATACTGAAGAAAGATTTGGAATCTTGTTTTGTAGGTTTCAAGGGTGACGACAACACAAAGGACTGGACCTACAAGCTCAAGGCTGGTCAACTCGAGTTGGGAGGACCAAAGAGTAGACCAAGAAGAAGGACAAGAAGACCGACAAGATGGCGAACAAACGATGGACCCACCGCACGTCGACCACCAGATTGGAGACCGACGTCGATGCCCGGGCCTCCAAGCTACGGATGGGACCCCCATCCGATGTGGCATCCACCACCACCACCATTTGGGTCATTTTATTGGCCATGTAGGTGAGGTAAAATCCTTTACCCTATCTCTTTCTCATTAGCATATAGATAGGGGGAGTTTAAATTATGAGCTAATTGTTAATTATTAAGGGGGAGATGTAAGTTAGCTAAATTTCCTTTGGTAAGCGGGAGAAAAATAATAGCCATCTTGTTGTTACAAAAAGGGGGAGGACATTACTCTTGTTAAAAGAAATTCAACCCATTTTTAGAAGAGCATGTTTTAAGGGGAGTTATAGGAAATTTAAAATCAATTACCCCTTTTTGATAATGTCAAAAAGGGGGAAGATTTTTTGCATTATTATTTATGATTTTGTCATCATAAAAAAGGGGGAGATTGTTGGTGCTAGAGCACCGCGATCATTTATTTTGATGATAACAAAACACGTGTCAGTTAACATTTGTACTTGAAGTCTTAGATTTCAGGTTAATTGCAAATGAGGATGTGGTTAGACGGAGTTCGAGCTCGCATCCAGGACGGATTGGAGGAGCTTGATGGAGAACAGAGGAGCTTCGCGAGGAGCGATAGCTTGAAGAAGGAAGGAAAAGAAGAATAGGATAGAATTCTTTTTATCTCTTTTTATGTACTTTTGTCTTTATTTCCTTGCTCTTTTTGTTTCTTAGAATATCATGTTAAAGAGCCTCAAAGTACTCTAATACTAGTCCTAGGAACACCTGCACAACCCTAGGATACTTAGGTTTTCTGTAGTGAACTTAGAAAATCAAAATAGAGTTCAAACAATCTTTTCAGACATCTAATCTGAAAATCAGATGTCAGATAATGACTTTTAAGACGTCTGACTGTTGACTCAGACGTCCGATAATGTTTAGACTAGACTTAGTTAGTTCTGTCTGATGAAATCATACGTAGATACCTTAGTCCAGACGTCTTAGAAGATGTCTAATGCCTTTGCCAGACGTCCAATTAGTGGACCATTGGCTACCTAAGTAAACATTGAAGGAAACGATCGTTAGCCTTGTATCAGACATCCGTAGAGGACACCAGACGTCTGATACATGACCGTTTTGCCTCGGTTGACCCAAAATCTCTTCTCAGAGATCTTATAGCCGTTGCATTCCCTTAGGAATCCATTTCCGCAGAAAAGCAGGTTTCCAGACGTCCAGACATCATTCCAGACGTCCTGTGTGTCATCTGATGGCAATTCATTAGAACCCTATTTAGATCTGATTCAAGTCAGGAAGGAGACCCGCCTATAATCAGACGTATGACTTTGTTCCCAGATGTCTTAAACTGGTTTTCCAGACGTCTGATAACCCTGTCAGTGTAATGATTAATCCTGATTTCGACTTGATTCTCTTGGAGCTTGCACCCAACAACTATGGAAGCCTTCCAAGGCCTTCCAAAGCCTTCCTAGGGCCTCTATAAATAAAGGAAAACCTTTTCCACTCATACACACACCAAGACACACTAAGCAAGCCTCTTTCCACATCTTTTGTGTCCAAGAGAAGAAGTTGAAGCTCTGGCTCTCTAAGCTTAAGTTCTACATCTAGAGATCATCATTCACTTGCGCACCTGCTCTCCCATAGTAGTTCATGAGAGCACTGTTGCGCCGTCGCGTAGTTCACGCATTCGCGTCGTCGACGTACTTCGTGCAAAGGGAAGCATCCTAACTCCTATAGAAGCTTAGTTTTAGAATATCTTTGTTGTGTTTATAGGACTATTTGTAATTTACTTTGTTATTTGGTTGGGTATTCGCGTTGCGAATTCCTGTTTCTTTCTTGAGACAAAATCCTTCTCGAGAGGAGAAGGGGTTTGAGGTACGCTACCCTCGTATAAAGTAGCGTGGTTGTAATTGAGGTTGTACTACCCTCGTTTAAGTAGTACGTTATTGGATTTGATCAACTTGGTTGATCGAAAAATCCTAACTCGAGAGGGTTAGGTGGTGGTTTTCACCCGGGTTGGGTTTCCACCTAAAAATCATTGTGTACTTTGTGTGATTGTTATTTTGTGAGATTATTCCTTTTATAATTTTGCACTTTATATTACATCATGCTGATCTTACCCCCTCCAAGTAGGGATTACCAATAGTTGTGTGCAGAGGAGATGTGGCAAGTATAGTCCCACCTCGGGAATTCTTGGACACGCACCTTAGTATATTATGAAAAGGTGAACCTAGCGCTTCAGTTGTCAAGCGCTCGGCACACCTAATCCATCTGAACATCTGAACCATTCTGAGCGCGTGCGTGCACGTGTGTGTGCGTGGGCCCAGGTGGGCGAGCGAGTGTGTGGGCTTGTGATGGGCCGAGGCTGTGCATTGAGCTTAAATCAATAAAAACCCACCTAATAAAAATTTGGTTGGGCCTCGAGTATGGTCTGGTCCCACCCCTATGTGGTGCTGCGTATCCCCAAAAGAGGCTTGATTGCCCATTAACAAATTTTTGTTAAAGTTAAAAATGGGTTTGAGAGAAAGTAGTTAAGTGTGGATCCTTAAGTGCACAAAGAAGAGAGTGAGAGAAGAAACAAGATAAAGGAAGAAGCTAAAGAAGAGCTAAGGAGGGAAAGAAATAGAAAGAGAGAACAATTTAAGAGAGATTAAATGAAGAGAAAGAAAAGAATCATATGTCTGAAATATTAATCAGAAGTTTGATTTTTACTTTTAAATCATCTAAGCATCTTAAACAGACGTTTGATCAAAGATTGAAGGCTACATCAAGAGTAATTAGTGGAGCTTTGTCTGGCGTGTAATTCGCATTTTAAAAGTTAATTAGTTGTAGTATAGTGCGAAAACACATCGACAAATAAATTTATAAAACTCCGGTGAGTACTGGGTTGTTTGCAGGGAGGCAATCTCGATTTTTGCAGAAGCTTTCCAATAAAACTTGCTCTAAACAGATATTTATATATGTATATATGTATAGGAATTAGATGTATAGTCAGGCATTCAGAAGATCATAATTTTAATCTCAATTAAACAAAGTTTTTACAATAGAGAATGTTACTAGAATTAAGCTAAGAGATAGAGAGAGAGATAGAGAGAGAGAAGAAAGTGGCCGACAAACGATGCCTCTTGTGGGATGCTTGTGCGAGATGCAACAACACCTCTGATCCAGAGCACTGGGATGAAGGTCGGAGCAGAGTTGCAGAGAAGGTGGAAGATGTCTGGAGTTGATGGAAGAGAGAGATGCTTCAACTGGGGGGCTCTGGGCCTTCTTTTATAGCTTTTTTGGAGGGCAAAAAGGGTATTTTAGCCCTGACTCTCGTGTAACAACTCCTGTTTGATCAGATCTGTTGATCAGGAGATCAACGAATCATATCTGACCTCAAAAAACCTTCAAATTCACATCCATCATGTGGATTTAATCCCTGGTTGACATGTAGTGCCCGTTGCGCCCTTGGAACACGATCTGACAGGTCCACTCGCACCTCGCACGCCCGCTGCAACAATCTCTCTCCACACATGCACCCGCAAGGCTCTTTTCAGCGCCTAATCCTCAATTGGATGGCTCAAGCATGCTTGCCTTACCTTCCTGATCTCACAAAACGAGTGGGATCGCATGTCCGCCCGTAGCGCGCTCCGATCGTGCCACGTGGTCGCCCCTCCGCCCTCCAATTGCGCAATTGCACCCACGCCCAAGGCTACTTCAATTTAGCGCAGCGCATAGCTTGAACAAGCGTCACTCGCTTCTGCGTGAGCGCTTGAGCCAACGCGCTGTGCGATGGTTCTGTTATATGTACTTTATTGTTTCTATTTATGCTTATTCGGTCTGGGCGGGCGACGTGGCGTGCTCGTGGTTGTTGGATGAAGATCCAACGGCCCACAACGTGTGAGGTGGCCTTCCACGATGGGGCGGTGGTGAGGGAGTGGCTGTGATGGTGCCACGTGGCTCCATCATAGCCGTCCATCTTTTTTTCTTTGTATCTAGTGATGTAGACCTCTGATCGAGTTGATTTTTGCACTGTTGGACTGCGATCGTCAATCCGGATTCATCTGTGCAGCTAGATTCTTCATTTAAGACTTGGATCTTTGTCCTTTGGCTTTATGATCTCCGTTCTTTTATGGACTGCACAAGGTGCCCTGGTTGTCTGATCGAGACAATTTCGGAAGCATTAGAATCCCATCGTCGTACTGATCAGATTTGTCCGGTCAGATCTGACATCCGCTACTTTGAATCATTTGTGATTAAAATCATCTCTCTTTTAGGTCATAAAATAATGATATTATCTATATGACTAATAAATTAGCTATCGTGCAAATTACGATGCCTATGAATCCATTAATCCTAAGTTATGCTAGGATTTAGCTTAATTCAGGTGATTTAGGTTGCATGATTGCTGTGCAATCACACCCCCATGCCTAAATCTTGCTAATCTCTAGCAAATGCATGACTAAATGCAAAGTAGTCCTACATGAGTAATTTCTGTCAAGAGTTTGACTGGAGGTTTATGTCTTTTGTTTTCATCTGAAGCTTTAGTAATCCAGAGAATCATGAATGTGTTTTGTTGTAGCCAATGCAACGGATCCAAGTAAAAGCCAATCCTCATCTAAAGCTCATACTTGACCCTTAGTAAAAATCTATTGGGATAGGCAAACTACTTCCCTCGGGGTTATAAAGTAACCTATATATTTAGCCCCTGCTTTTGGCTTAGGTAGAAGATTTCTAAATCAAGTAGATTTGTATTTGGTGGCTCTCACTCATTTGGTGCTACGTATAGACTAGTACTTTAGAACATATATTTCTAGATTATGAAATAATTTAACTCAAAAAGAGGCGAGAAACTGTGCTCTCTTTAGTTCCTTTGTACCCATTCTCTCTCTTGCTTTCTCTTTCTCTTTCTTTTTCTTATATTTTCTTTTCTTTTTTTTCTTTTTGAGCTTACACTCTCACCAAATTTATCAGTATATTTTGTGGCCTCTCCTAGCATTAACACTTTGATTAGGTTATGATAACTCTAAGACTAGGTTAGAATTCCTCAGCCAGTATTTAGGCTACCAGAAATACAAAAAAGTAGGTCAAGGTTGTATTTTGTGGATCGTGAGGGTGGTAGGTGTTGTTGCCTCATTACACTTGAAATAAACTCTAAAAACACTTATAAACTCTTTTTTTTCTTCTCCGCTTTTTCTTTTTTTCTATGTATATATATATATTTTTCTTTTCTTTTCTCTCTTCTTTTTTTTTTCCAAATATCTATTAACGCAACGCAGCATACGAACTTTTATTTACGAGGCATTATTCAGGATTATGGGTGTTCAAGAGGATATCGGGTGTCTTATTTGGTGGAGTGCCTATTCTTGGCACCAGGAAGGGAATGGATTTCTGACCTTGACATTAATATCCTCCTTCAGCCGAGGATTCCATAAAAGATGGTCGTGACCATCCACCTCAGTCTTAGTTTTATCAGAACCCATTCTCTGCGTATTTGCCTTATTTGGTGGATCTCAAGAGATTTGCACTAAGAACTTGTACGCAAAAATCAAGAGCAAAAACTATGCCTAACTCCCAGTATCATTATCTCATTATCTAGAGTTTAAGATTCCTCATACTAGCCTTAGAGCACCAGTAGACTTTCTACTCTCACCTCACACTTAACTGATGGTTCTGTTAGAAGATAGCTTGCCTGACTCCCTAATTACTATCCAAGGGTTTAGGAGAAGAAGCAATGCTTCTCGACAAACTAAAGATGTTTATCGGTCTTCACAGAGGATCCA
This sequence comes from Thalassia testudinum, assembly GCA_037157565.1. NCBI lineage: Eukaryota > Viridiplantae > Streptophyta > Magnoliopsida > Alismatales > Hydrocharitaceae > Thalassia > Thalassia testudinum. Next base: position 13,728,997 of record JAZHRO010000065.1, on the reverse strand, counting down.
TTGCAAAGTCTACATGTAAGTGTGAAATTATACTGGATTCTAAACTCAGGAATCAACTTAAGAATAAATTCATAATAAAACCTTAACAAAAATTCTTTATGCCTAAATGCATTTGTTTTTCCAGACATAAAGATAAGACATGCAATGTCCACCCCCCCATGCCTATAAATTATAATGTCCTCATTGAAATGTATGCATGAAAATCAAAATATATTAAGCAAGAAAAGGGGATATCACCTGATTATGCTTGTTAATTCAGGTCAGTATGGATGCAGAGTATGTAGAGCTACCTGTACAGAGTACTGGGTTGCCTCCCAGCCAGCGCTATGTTTAACGTCATTTGCCAGACTTAAACCAAAAAATATGTAGTTTAAATAAATGGGTTGAGTCAAGATTAAAATGAAGATGTGATCATGTGATGCAAGGATCAGTGATCCACAAATGCGGATCAACTGTTGGTGAATATACCAAGCCCAAAAGGTCAGAAAAATAAAGTGAATGGCTTGAAACTATTTGCAGCCAGATGCTACAAAAGAGAGAAATATTAGTGTGGGTGCCATAATGGAAAGTAGATAATGGCAACCTTAAGATGTGAAGCATGAGGAAGGCAGATGAGGTGGATACAGGGTGGTTTGTGGGGAATAAATCATATGGGTCCTGAAAATGATGGGAAATAAAAGGAGGGACCCGAGTGATGTAGTCTGAAATGATATAAGAAACCACTTCGCAAGTCAAGTTAGGTATGGATGGATGTCGAGTAGGTGAGTCAAATAAGATCTAGTGGTCCATCTCAATAGTTTTGGACTTATCAGAATCCTCAATCTTATCCCTGGGGTGATCAAAAGTCTCATTCAAGTTACCCAAATCATGATGCAAGTCTTCAAATGTAATGGATGAAAATTCATTATTCCTTAGAATCACAGTCACAGGGGGAGTAAGATTAGGGTTTAGATTAGTCAACACCTCAAATCCTTTTTGTTTTGTGGACTTCTGAATTTGATCCCAATAATTTTTCTCTTGAATTACATCTTCTAAGGGATTGTTTTTCTGTTCCTCATCAGTCAAATCAAACTCCTCAGGATTCCATGATTCAGCTAAATTCTTTGCTTCTTCAGATAGATCCTCATAAATCATCCCTAGTAATTCTGCAATTTCTTGAACATCTTTTTCATAAGGGGATTGTTTGTTTTGTTCAATCTTGAGATGTTAGGATAAGAGTTAGGGTTTTCCTCAGGACTCTGGTGGATGGGAAGAGAAGGGTGTGAATTAGCTGAAACAGAAGTGAAAGCAGATTCGGCTTCAATATGAGATATCTTAGAATATCACCAAATCCAGATATCAAATCGTTTAAAAATATCTAATCATGGTAATCCTCACACAAGATGACATCAGAGCCATCCAACCGTGCTTGGCTGGGAGTGTCACTGTCCCTAATCTTTCTATATTCTTGATCTTGCTCTAATTTTCCCAAATCAACCATGTAGTCCAATTGTGTGTCTTTAAATATGAAAGACTCACACTCCAACTCACCATGGATTGGCTCCTCAAAATAGAATGGTTGCAATTCAGGGCCTAAATCAAGATATAATTCCTCAAGTGAGCCTTCCTCCTCAAAGACAATTTTTAGGATATCAAAAAGGATCTGTTCTGTATAATCACAGGGTTGGTGGGTGGGCTTAGTGTATGTAGAGGTTGGGATTGGATAAGATGTCATACTTAAGGTTGGATCCTCAACCTTGAATGGTTTACCACCAACTTGTGGCATACTCAAACCAGTTTTATCACCTTATGCTTTCCAGATTCCATTGAGCTATTTTGTCAAATTATATGTATTTCCTTTATTAACTTATCTCATCCCCTAGACTACTTGGAGTAATTGGGTGATCTTAGGATCACCGCCATGGTTAGGGATTTGATCAAGCTGAGGATAATAATTTCCAGGATTTCTTTCCTCAGTTGAATCAGAATATCTATCATCTGAATACCAAGGGTAAGAATCATATCCTTGGTTTGGTGTTGTAGGGTTATCCTAATGAGAAGGTAAAGTTGTTTGAGTGGAATTGGGATAATTTGTAAAGTAATTTCTAGGATAGGATTGATATTCTAGGTATTGGGATTCTGAGGCATATCCCTGATCTGGGGAAAGATGACTTTGGCTGAATCGGTCAAGATAGTTGGTCATGCCAATCAGGTGTTGGTCCGGCATGGAGAGTGTCTTTTGAGGTTGTAGAGATCCTTGATATCCAACGATTCATGTGAGATTCAAGGTAGGCCTACCTATACCTGGGGAATATGAGGTATAGGCAAGGGAATCAAGTCTTGGGTGTTGAGGAGAGTTCTCCCATCGTAAAGAAGTTGAAGGGAAGGGTTGGGATAGGGAGAATAGTGTGAGGCAAAAGAGTATGGGTCCATGGTTTCCTCCTCAATCAGTTCTTCCTCATGTCAATCAGTCATTGGAATGTATTCAGAAAAATTAGGTCTTCTCCTTATTTACTCTAAAGGTGGTACCAAATCAGGGTTCAGACACCTTTTAGTATCCATGTAATAGAATACAGTTAATAGATGAGAGAGAGAAGATAGATGAGAGAATACCCCACCCTTTCAATACAAGCAATCAAACTGGTCCTTAGAGTGTCAACCCTAAATAGAGCTGATCTTGGCTCCCCAAAAGACTACTAGGTTAGAACAACCCTTGAATTACTTGGTTGGCCAGAAGGGTGGGACCCCTTAGGACACCCCACACAGCGGGACACCACTAATGGTTAATGCGGTTACCACACCAACTTTTCTTGTCACCAGTGGGTCCAAGTAGACAAGGCCTTAACCTTAGCTCAATCTAGTTTCAAGTCTCCAAGTCTATTAGTCCTACCTAAGGCACGTCTACTCAGTTTTAGGTGTGGGTTTGATGTGCTTTTGGAATATGATAGGCGTTAGGGGGGTGTTTGCACTTAAAATTGATTTTGAAATGTGTGAAGTGCTCAGGCAAACATGATTCACAAGCAATTTCTTATGATGAAATGAATTTTAAGATTTGAATGCTTGTGTTAATGTGTTTTAGGGTTCACTTGAGTTAATTTTTCAATCAAGGTTTTGATGAGGCACACAAGAGTTTTGGAAATCTCAATTTGTCAGATAGATTTCCTTTAAATATGGAAATGCAGGTGTGTTTTATCCTTAATGTGGAACCCTAAGCACAGATAATTCTAGATGATACTTTGAAGTTCAAAATTAGATGAGTGGTGCAACCCAAGCAATGCAATCAATTGGTATTATTTCACCACTAACTAGGCACTCAGAAAATATTTTTCAAGAATTTTTAATGCATGTTTCCTATTTTTTTCTGATGTAATGGGGGTTTTGCAATCTATTTTGACCCCAACTGGTGATTAGATAATTCGTGCAATAAAACATGCAATAAATAATTTTTTTCAGATTTTTCCTAAAATCTTGATTATCTTAGAAATTTAATGCCACAAATTTCAAGTCAATTAGATTTGTATAAAAATTCTTATAATACTTTGAACTTTGAAAAATCAAGAACAATAACTGCATTGATAACAAATCAGTACACAAATTTTTAAACTTTTTCTATAATTTTGATTTGAGCAAAATTTGGATATGTTGTTCCTGACTTTAAAATCTATGACCAATAAAAATTTGGGAATTTTTGAACGTGCGGATCTAGGAATTGAATTTTTAAGAGAAAACTTTATTTCAGCTTGAAAATCAAGAGTGAATTTTTTTTTTATAAGAAAACAAATTCTAACTAATCCTAGGGTTCAAGGAAATCCTAAATATAACTAATCTAAATTACGGGTACTTACCTGAGGTTCGAACCTACAATTCTCGTTGTTGTGTTTCGCTCTGATTTCCTTGCTTTCCTACACACAAGAAATCAAAGAAAATAGCAAGTTAGAAATCTCAAATTCACACCAAAGAAAGCTTCGAAAATTTTCATTGCCTCCTCAACAAAGATGCCAACTTGTTAAGCGCGTAATTCACATTTTAAAAGTTAATTAGTTGTAGTCTAGCGTGAAAACACATCGACAAATAAATTTATAGAACTCCAGTGAGTACCGGGTCGTTCGCAGGGAGGCAATCTTGATTTTTGCTGAAGCTTTCCAATAAAACTTGCTCTAAATAGATATTTATATATGTATATATGTATAGAAATCAGATGTATAATCAAGAATTCAGAAGATCATAATTTTAATTTCAATTAAACAAAGTTTTTACAATAGAGAATGCTACTAGAATTAAGTAGAGAGACAGAGAAAGAGAAGAAAGTGGTAGAGAAATGACGCCACTTGTGGGATGCTTGTGGCGAGATGCAACAACACCTCAAATCCAGAGCGCCGGGATGAAGGTCGCAGCGGAGTTGCAGAAAAGGTGGAAGATGTTTGGAGTTAATGGAAGAGAGAGAGATGCTTCAATTGGGGGGCCCTGGGCCTTCTTTTATAGCTTTTGTGGAGAGCAAAAAGGGAATTTTATCCCTTAATCTCATGTAACAACTCTTGTTTGATTAGATCGTTGATCAAGAGATCAACGGATCAGATCTGGCCTTAAAAAACTTCAAATTCACCTCCATCGAGTGTATTTAATCCTTGGCTGACACATGGCGCCCGCTGCACCCTTGGATCGCGATCTGACGACCCCGCTCACACCTCACGTGCCCTCTACAACAATCTTTCTCCGCGTGTGCACCCACAATCTCTTTTTAGCACCTGATCCTCACGATCGGACGACTTGAGCATGCTCGCCTCACCTTCCTGATCTCGCAAAACGCGTGGGATCGCGCGCCCACCTGTAGGGTGCTCCAATCGTGCCACATGGTCACGCCTCTACCCTCCGATTGCGCATTTGCACCTGCGCCCAACACTGCTTCAATTTCGCACAGTGCAAGGCTCGAGCGTGAGACACCCACTTCCGCGTGAGTGCGTGAGCCAACACGCTGCGCGAATGTTCTGTTAGACTTGATTATTTCCATTTATGCTTATCCGGTTTGGGTGAGCGACGTGGTTCACTCGTAGCTGTTGGATGAAGATCCAATGGCCCACAGGGTGCGAGGTGGCCTTCCTCGATGGGGCGGTGGTGAGGGAGCAATTGTGATGGCGCCACGTGGCACCATCATGGTCGTCCATCTTCTTTTCCTTGTATCTGGTGATGTATACCTCTGATCAAGTTGATTTTTGCGCTGTTGGACTGTGATCGTCGATCCAGATTCATCTGTGTGGTTAGATTCTTCATCTGAGGCTCAGATCTTTATCCTTTGATTTTATGATCTCCATTCTTTTATGGATTGTACAAGGTGCCATAGTGTTTGATCGATATGATTTCGAAAGTGTTGGACCCTCATTGTCGTACTGATCAGATTTGTCCAGTCTGATCTGACATCCACGGCTTCGAATCATCTGTGATTAAAATTATCTCTCTTTTAGGTCATAAAATGATGATATTATCCATATGACTAATAAATTAGCTATTGTGCAATTTACAATGCATATGAATGCATTAATCCTAAGTTATGCTAGGATTTAGCTTAATTCAGGTGATCTAGGTTGCATGATTGCTGTGCAATCAAGCTTATTGATAAAGAAGGCATCTTTGATCATTTTAATTTACTTGTATGTCTTGTAACTTTTTAAAAATTGTAATAAACATTTGACATTCATTATAAATCTTTTATGTATATTTTTTTCTTTAATGGAATAGTTGCATACTTTAATTGTCTACTCTTTTGTGCAAATATTCACGTGCTTAACATATATTATAATTATTGTAATAATTAGTTATTCATTAATTTGACTAATAAAAATGGTGAATTAGAATTACAATTATGCCTCCCAGTGATCGACTTGGACTCAACCAGTTAGAAAGAACTTAAATCTAAATGTTAGGTTAACATGACCCCATACTACCTAAATGACAATGATTCAAGTTAACCTAAGTCATTTCTTATGCGATTAATTAAGACTTTTAACCTTAATTAACTGTATTGAGAAATTACACATCACAATCATAGTGAGATCAGAGAAAAAGTGAGATAAAAGTTAAGTAAGGCGGAAAACTGTAGAAAAACCAAAGAGCGTTCCCTCCCTAGCAACGGTGTCAAATTGATGAGCGTAGTTTCGCGATGAAAAGTTAGGGTTTTGGAGAACACATCGTCGTAGTTGCAAAATATTGCTACCAAATAAATTTATATCCAAAACTCAAAGTGAGTCCCAGGTCGAATATGGGGAGACGAACATTTGGTTTTGAAATCCGCACTTTGACTTTATTTATTTTTGTTATTTTTATCTTTTGCAATTTTTTGGTATTTTAATAAGCAAGAGATCAAATTGAAAAAATATTTTCTACTAATCTACTTGCAAAATAAGAGAGAGAGAGATAAATAAATATTATAGGAGTAATCCAAACTATTTGTTACAACTAATTGCAAAAAAGAAAACTACATTGCAAATGCGATAAAATGAACAAGATGAGGAAATCCCCTCGACGATTGCTTAGAGGACGGCTCGCTTTGACAATGCCTCAGACGAATGTGGCGGGAAGTTGGACGAAGAAGAATAGCATCAGACGAAAGAGGATGGTGCAGGACGACGTCGTGGCAAGGATCATCCAAAAGGTGGTGAGAGGATGTCCATGGGATGATCCACGAATGGGGGTGAGAAGCGGGAAAATATTTGCTTTCTACTCTAGAGGAGCATCCCGGGCTTGGGACAAGCTCTCTTTAGAACTTTGGAGGTGGTGAGGGAGAGAAAGGAAGAGATGAAGAAGAATGGGAGGGGTAGGGGTCCTTTTTGTGTATAGGCCATTTACTGACATCAAAGACGCTACTGTAGCCTCCCCATAAACGCTACTGAAGATCTGCACCTGCTGGCACTCGCACACGCACATGCGACGCGCATGCATCGCTGTCATTGCGGAGGTGAATTGACGTGCGGTTGTGCATGTGTGTTAAGAAGTGTCATTATAGTCGCACTTGCAACGTCAATTTTAAAACAAGTAAACGGAGGTGAGTCCGAGTGTCGGTCTTAGGGAGGCGTGCAAATCGGATTTTGCTTATCACTTTTGTCACAGAAAGTGCGGAGTTTTGCTTGCGAAAGGTGCGGTTTAGAAAAGCGAGAGAGAGATAGAGAGAGAGAGATTAGGGTTAGAATATTCCTTGTTTGATCATGCAACTTAAATGGAAATTAAAGTGACAACTGAACGGAAAATAACTTCATTGATCATGCACTCTTAGTTCATAGTTTACAACATTAAATGCATGCTTCAAACAAAAGTAATGGAAAGCTTAAAAGAGAAAGAGAGAGAGAGAGGGAGAGGGTGGAGAGCGACGAGGCAGCCACGGTGGTCAAGGAGGCTCCGTCGGCAGCTCGTCATCTCCGACGATTACAAGAGGGCCTAAAGCTAGCTACGAGAGGGGTGGAGTAGTTGCAAGGGAAGTGAATGCCTTGAATGAGTGGTTGGAGGGGGTTTAAATAGGGTTAAGGGCTTTCTAAAAGAAGAAGGGGCTTTAGCGATGTCCAGAACGTCGTTAAAACCACTCCAAAAGCGTCAGTGAAGCCCTCTAGCCCGCTGGTCAACCGCGTGCGCTGTTTCTTCTTCACGCTCGATCCGCGGCCACTGCGTGAGAGCCGTCCGATCGAAGATTGGACGGTTGAGATCTCTCCTTGGCTGCACTTGGATCGTGCCTCAGGCGCACGTGTGCGCGGGCATCATCGCCCGACGTGCACGCGCGCGTGGGCACTCGCGAGCTGTGGGTGCGCCACGTGGCGAAATCATGGCTGCCCTCTGCTGATAGGGCTGCCCAATTTTGCCGCATGCAACCTTCGTCTTCGAATTCATGCTCTGCGCGGCTCGAACCCGCGTCACGTGCATGCGGGCATGTGGGCTAACCGTTGCGCCATACCCTCACTTTGTCGCGGCGACTGCGGGCGGGCGCGTGAGTCTCGGTCGTTCGATCGAAGATCGACGGCCGAGATCTGATCTCAGCTGGATGAAGAGGTGGCGTGCGGTGGAGCGGGGGTGACGTGGTGCAATGAGGGTCGCTGATCTCCAGATCAACGGTCTGAACTTCTTGGGCCCATTGTAGGAGCTCTGGATGTTGGATTTGGCCGATCTTGAGTCCGTTGGACTCTGTTTGTCGTTTTGAATCCATCCGTGCAGTCCGATTGCTCATCTGAGGCCTGCTTTGATAAGTGTTTACACAAATGGCCATTAATACAATTTTATAAGCAATCTTGGTACATGATGCATGCAATGCTCCCATTCTACTTATGTTGTGCCTTTTATTCTTAAGATGGGCCATATTCAACATAATTATCACCTCCTTGTGCAGTGTTATCATACCCCCATGCTTACTCCTTGCTAGTCCCTAGCAAGGTTTATTCTAGCCTTTATTTCCTTTCAGAATTTAAGAAGTAACTGCTTAGACACTTCGTCACTTGTCAATAGGAGGAAATATACCAAGATCTTAATCTACAAAGACTAAGCAGCGCCCGGGATTCTGCCAAAATACGAATCACCCAAATCCTTGCTTTAATGTATATAACTATACATATGTATATGTGTAGTTATATATATTTTTTTTAGAATTTTTTTTGGAATTCAGTGTGGGTTGGTAACTTTTTACGGCTACCCAACCCACCCAAAACTCGGTCAAACCCTAAGTGCTAAGCATCTTGGTGTGAATGTTGTGATAGACTCACTTAACGGTAATTTAGACAGACTTCGGGTTTCTACGCCCCTAGGTGACCGGAAAAGGAAATAAATTTGCCTGAAGGTGTATTTATTCGATTGGTAGCTTTCTCCCTACGTCTATTTTAATTGGAGTCAACACAAGGATTTTTCCAGTGTATATCTCCCCGGCTTGTACTACTTCCCTTGCTTCTTCCCTAAGTGTTTTGGTTCTTTTTGTGCAGTTATTGAGCTGGGTTCTGGACAACCGACCAATGGGCTGTTACCCACGATCACTTGCCAGCCATACTTGTGCGATGGAGTGTGGTTTATTCTCTTTTCTTCTCTTTTTTTTTTTCGTAGGTGGCTTCCCTGATCTCAAATGTACCTAGAGGCAATGAAGAAGAAATGGTCTGTGGCTAGGTTCTGGACAACCTGCCAACGGGCTGTTACCCACGACAACTTGCCAGCCATACCACCCTAGAGAGTTCATTAGCTACCCAATTTCTGTCAAAATCTCCGAGAAGTGAGTCTGTGCAAAAATGTGTGCAGATGCTTAGACTCAAAGTTTTTCTGAGTTAGAGGGTGAGTTGATAAGTCGTATACTTATCACCTTATTTAGTAGGTGGATTAAAATGGCTTAAGGTTGCAAGGATTCGAAGCTAAATCCATATTTTAACGGACACCAGGGCTGATTAAGCCTGAAGGCCTGAAAAGTCTAAGTGTTTAAGTTCTTTTTGTATTATTTTCCACTATTGACAAGTTTCTAATACCTAAGTTTTCTTCCTAAATTTAATTTTTTATTTTATTTTATTTTATTCAGACTGATTAAATGAGCTCAGGATTATGCAATTTACCACCCCCCCATGCTTAAGTTGGACAATGTCCTCATTGGCAAGTACATGGATGCATAAGGTTTCAAAAAGGTAGTACCTGAGTGACGTAAAATACTGGATCAGTCTGAATCCTCTTGGTTGCCTCCCAGCAAGCACTGAGTTTAATGCCTCCAGCTAGGCGGTGCACAAACAAGAATGGCTTGGGTCAAGGAGGTATGTACAAAATCAACCAGACCCAAAATCAGAAGTCCACAGATGCGAACAAGGTTGTGGTGGAGTCCCGTTCCTAAGGGGCGGGAATTCTGTATCATGCATGCCTGTGTCAGATCCTCTCTTAGTCTACGGGCATGCAAACAAGTTGATGTGGACGAACACACCCCAAATACGACATGCCAGACACTAAAGATGTAGGTTTTATACTCAGCTTGTATCCCCATAAAATTGTAATCTACCAAAAGTGTATCAATTCCAGTGCATTCGGGTTGCGGGATCTTTATTCTGGTAGGGCAGGTAACAAAGTCAAGAGTTTCATAATGAGCCCTACAATCAAGCATGAGGCCTCTCTCCAAAGACGAATCTATCTCTTTCGCAACTATGGTTTCATTGCTCATTCCCTCCAAGCCCTCGATCTCAAGAATATTTTCTTCAACCTCCTTTGTATTAGATTCACTGTTTGGGGTTGCATTAGAGGTAGGGTCAATTTCATCCTCTAGATCATATTCTTTCTCTCGACCCTCCTCCAAATTTGTGATGGGGATTCCAACCGATTCATAATCGATTTCTTTGAAATTGTAACTCCATTCCCCATCTCCAATGTTGGCTGCTGTTCCTACGGATTGCTTCTCTTGGGCCGATTAGATTCGGATTCGAAGGCATCTCCCCTCACATTCTTAGTTTCCTCCTGATGTTTATCCTCAATGCTCCCCGAATTGTGTTCCGAGGAATCCTTATTGTCCTTATCCACTGAGCTGTCCAACTCCTGAGGGGTATCAATGGTGGACTGAACCAAATCAGGGTGACTGGGTGTAGTCCAATTAATCATGGTAGGCCCTTGCTTTGTGAATTCCATGAATGGCGTTGTGTGCAACAGCTTTCTCTGGCCTTCTTTCCCCAATTGTTGGAACAAATCCAACATGGCCTGTTGCCCTTTAACCAATTCTTGATTCTGTCTGTGTAGTTCTAACCGGAGGTTATCAAGAATTGACATGGTGTCATTTGGTGTCCTTTGGATTTCCTCCTTGAAATCCAGGTTAAGAGAGTATGGTTGAGGTTGTGGATCAGAATCCATACTGGTGTTTAGGTTCTTGGGTGGGTCCTCTATTCTATCATGTTCAGGGTCCAGTTCTTCAAGAGGAACCATTCTCTATTTGGTCCTACTCCAGAATAGTTGAGGTTCTAAGTTCTCCTCCCAGTCAGATTCTTCATCAGGGGACCAAATCAAAGGTTGATGATCCTGGGCTTGCCTAGATTTCTGATCATTTTCTGATTTCCATTTGTCTAGAACTCCTTCTAATCCAAAGGTCAAGTAGGAAAGGTTGTTGAATTCAGATGACCTTTCTTGGTTATTATCCTGAGAAGGGTAGGGTTCTTGGTGTTCTCCTAAAGTGTTGGTCCTATCACAGTAGAGCGGGTAGGACCTAAATGAGGAGGCGTCGTGAGGAGAATCGAGATATGGAGCTCCACGATTTGAATCGTACCCTTGGGTGGATATGTTGGGTGTATTCCAATAAGAGGTTGGTGCGGTTTGGTCATAATTGGGACAGTTGGGCCAAGAGGGATATTCAAGGTCGTATCCCCAACTTGGTGGTTGGTTAGCCCAAGTAGGCTGTGGATATGGTCTACTTGGGTTAGCATATAAATCCTGTTGGGGGTAGTTTGGGTAAGATGGATAGGCATTGAAATCCATGGTTTGGAAGAAATGGAGGGATGCGGGAAGAACAGATGAGAGAGAGTTGTGTACTCAACCAAGCAAACAAGCCTAGTCCTTATGATGTGTTCCTTAGGGGACCTAGAAATCTACAAAAGGGTGATTAAGTTCGTAAGCACTGGACTGCCCTTCCCAAAGCTAATCTGGCCAGGTTGATTACGAGGGGATTGCAGTGAAGGTTCTTCCTTTGGCTTGCGCCTCCGGTTCCATAGACCCCACAACCACGGTCGTTTGACACTGCCCCGCAACCTAGTCACTAGATTCTACCAAGGGAATGAAAGTCAAGTGCCCAGCGAACAAAACCTCGCCTTTCGAGACTTAACTTAGTCCTTCCTAGGGCACGTCTACTCAGTTTTAAAGGGTTAGGATAGTGCTTGTGCTTAGGGTTATGTGATGAGACATTGATTGGGGTGGTGCCTCTTAATTTTTCACTTTCAAGGTGTGTGCTTCTAGCAAAACATGGTTTTCAAGCAAGGATTTTTTTTAACATGTGTCTTTTAGTGTTTCATCCTAACTTTAGTATTTTTTTAGGGTTGACGTGTCTTAATGTTTTCAAACAAGTTTCAGTGGGCACATCAAGTTCTGCACACAATTCGGTGAAGTAGATTTCCTTTTATTCTGTAGAAGCTCTAAAACCCTAATGTACTCATCCTAATGATCATGCAGCTTCTATTAGATGAGTTGATTTTAGGGTTGAGTGGTGCGGCCCAGGTCAACTCATGGTAGCTTCGCAAACATCACTCAAGAAAAAGAAAAGAACACTCCAAGAATTTATTCAGAATGTTAGAGTGTACATTTTTTTGTGGGGTGATGTGTTAAGGATGTGGGTCAAGCAATCATACACCACACCAATTTTTTTCAATTTTTACAATTTTTTTTAGTTTTTTTTTCACGCAAGCAAACAATCATGAGAGAAAAATTACTCACTATCAGTCCTCGTAGCACCTACTCCCTTGCTACCGTCATGGGATGCGTCGCTTCGCCGTCCACGCGCCAAATTCCTGCAACCATCAAGTAAAAAGGAAAATAGGGCATTAGACGATGTGAGAATGAATGTGGAATGGAGGTGATCAAACAAATCCGTTGCCTCCCCGGCAATGACGCCAAAAACTGACTGCGGTTGCGCGTGTGTGTTAAGAAGTGTCATTATAGTCGCACTTGCAACGCTGATTTTAAAATAAGTAAACGGAGGTGAGTCCGAGTGTCGGTCTTAGGGAGGTGTGAAAATCGAATTTTGCTTATCACTTGTTGTCACGGAAAGTGCGGAGTTTTGCTTGCGAAAGGTGCGGTTTTGAAAAGCGAGAGAGAGATAGAGAGATTAGGGTTAGAATGTTCCTTGTTTGATCATGCAACTTAAATGGAAATTAAAGTGACAACTGAACAGAAAATAACTTCATTGATTATGCACTCTTAGTTCATAGCTTACAACATTAAATACATGCTTCAAACAAAAGTAATGGAAAGCTTAAAAGAGAAAGAGAGAGAGGGAGAGGGAGAGGGTGGAGAGTGACGAGGCAGCCACGGTGGTCGAGGAGGCTCCGTCGGCAGCTCGTCATCTCCGACGATTACAAGAGGGCCTAAAGCTAGCTAAGAGAGGGGTGGAGTAGTTGCAAGGGAAGTGAATGCCTTGAATGAGTGGTTGGAGGGGGTTTAAATAGGGTTAAGGGCTTTCTAAAAGAAGGGGCTTTAGCGACGTCCAGAACGTCGCTAAGACCACTCCAAAAGCGTCGGTGAAGCCCTCTTGCCCGCCGATCAACCGCGCACGTTGTTTCTTCTTCACGCTCGATCCGCGGCCGTTGTGTGAGAGCCGTCCGAATGAAGATCGGACGGCTGAGATCTCTCCTTAGCTGCGCTTGGATCGTGCCTCAGGCGTGCGTGTGCGTGAGCGTCATCACCCGGCGTGCGCGGGCACTCGCAAGCTGTGGGTGCGTCACGTGGCGAAATCTCGGCCGCCCACTGCTGATCGGGCGACCCAATTTTGCCTCATGCAACCTTCGTCTTCGAATTCACGCTCCACGCGGCTTGAACCGATGTCGCGTGCGTGCAGGCGTGCGCGCTAGCCGTTGCAACACGCCTGCGCTTTGTCGCGACGACTGTGGATAGGCGCGCAAGTCTCTCTGATCTCGGCTGGATGAAGAGGTGGCGTGCGGTGGAGCGGGGGTGACATGGTGCAATGAGGGCCGTTGATCTCCAGATCAACGTTCAGAACTTCTTGGGCCCATTGTAGGAGCTTCGGATGTCAGATTTGGCCGATCTTGAGTCTGTTGGACTTCGTTCGTCGTTTTGAATCCATCTGTGTGGTCCGATTGCTCATTTGAGGCCTACTTTTACAAGTGCTTACACAAATGGCCATTAATACAGTTTTATAAGCAATCTTGGTACATGATGCATGCAATGCTCCCATTCTACTTATGTTGTGCCTTTTATTCTTAAGATGGGCCATATTCAGCATAATTATCACCCCCTTGTGTAGTGTTATCATCTCCACTGTCAGATCTTCATCGGAGGGCTTTAGATTGCGTGGGCATCACGCTCTTGAAATTGCGTTGGATAGCACGTGGGGTCACGCATTCCTGCACTGGCGTATCCGCGACCATCCTTGCATCCATGTGGATGTATGTGCATCATCTATCGCCAATTGCGTGGGTCGAATTTGACCTCACCTCATGGGTAAGGAGGATTGAAAGTGCTGGGGGAGTCGAACTCGCACCGTGGGTTTGCGAGTGGCAAACTCGACCAACATGTTGTGGCCACGGATGGTCGAGTGCGTGTTCTGATGGCTGTGAGCTCTCGACCGTTGGATCTTGATCCAACAGTCGAGATCTCATCGGGCTTCTCTTTAGAGTTGATGGGCACAACTACGATGGATCTCAGCCATTGGATTGAGATCCAATGGCTAGGATTGCTCGACGGGGATGTGCTTGAGATACTGCAACCGGTGTTTGGCAGCCGTGATGGTGCCACGTGGCACCATCATGGCCATCCATCTTCTTTGCATTGTAGGTGGTACCACAGACGTCGGATTGAGTCAATTTTCACGTTGTTGGGTTGGGATTGTCAATCCGAATCCATCCGTGTAGTTGGATTTCTCATCTGAGGTTCAGATTGGCACCACCTTGCCACTTTGCCCTTTATCTTCGTCGGACTGCATAATGTGTTACAAGACTCCGATTAAGACAATTTTAGAGGCGTTGGACTCCAATTGTCATCCTGATCAGATCATATGGTTGGATCATCAATCCGATGCCCTGAAATAAATCTCCTTCTATTGAGAGAGCTTGATCGAGTTTTAGAAAAGTTGCATTGTAGTACAGTCAAAAAAGCATTCAAAACAAATACAATTTTTTTCTCGAATTTTGAAGTCTGAGGTCGAACACAGGGAGCAAATTAGGATTTAGAAATCAAGATCATAACTTGAGAATTTGAAAGAATATAATATGCAATAAAAATCAATGTTATAATGCAAAAAGATAAATGTAGGCACAGAATATTAAAGAAATAAATGTATGTGAATAAGCACAAAATTGGATGTCTGATTTGTGAATCAGACCCCTTAAAATGTGAATGCTACAGTGCTTGCTCTTTCCTCTTTCTTCTCCTTCTTCTCTTCTCTTCTCTATCTCTGGTGGCTGTTTTCTTTCTTCTTCTTCTTTCTTTCTCTTCTTCTGATTCCTTGCCTTAGCCTTTCTCTTCCTTTGCCTTCTTCTCTGTCTCAGCTGCCTTCAACTTCTTCTTCCTTCAATTCCTTCCTTCTCTTTCTTTCTCTTTCTTCTCTGCAGCTCCTTCTTCTTCTGCCTTCAGCCTTTTCCTTCCTCTCTTTGCTTCAATTCTTCAACTCTTTAGCTTCTAACTTCGGCTTCATCCTTCTTCTTCCTTGGCTTTAGCTCTTAGCTTAATCTTTGACCTTGTCTTCTCCTTCCCCTACAGAGCAAAACCTACCCCTACCTGCCTGAGCTCTCTTCTCTTCTTTTTCTCTTGGGTTCGCTCTCCCAGAGCAACTTTCTCAGGTAATCAGGTTGGGTACGCACCCGGGACCAGGCCCACTGGCGTGTGGTGGTGGGCGAGGTGTGCTGGGTCCGGTCGGATCACCAGGTCCACGGGGGGTGGTCGCGGATGAGGTGTTGGGTCGGGTGAGAGGGGACCTCACCCCGTGAGTTAGAGGCGATAAGCCATTGGCAGAAAAATAATTTATGCGGGCGCGACGCTTCATCTAGTTCTGAGGTAGGACTATCTTCCCACCCTCCTTGCGCGCATCCGCAGCAAAGATGCTTTGTTCGATTGCAGCTACAGCTTTGGCCTTCAACACCAATTCGATGCTCGGAGTTGTGCACAAGTGTATCCCGCGCAACCTGGGATTATGAGTCTAGAGCGGGCGAAGCCTGGAGTAGCTGCAAGCTTGCTTCGAGCTTCGCTTCAATGGTGGCGAGCCCCTATACTTGCAATCATGCAAACGGCCTCCTGGCCATGTTAGAATGTTCAGGAGGCTTCTCTGAGGCACGACAAGTGTGCTGCGGTGGTCGGCGTGGCATGGGACTGCCTGAGTGAGCGTGCCTTGGGCACATTGTGGATGTGCGAGTGGGTGTGTTTGGGAGCGCTTTTGGGTGAGTGGCGGAGTGATTGGAGTAGTGGGAGATGATTAGTGGGGTGTTGCGGAGGTCGTAGGGTGGTTGGCGAGGCGGGCGAAGGTGCGGAGCGACGAGGATGCCTCGCCGAAGGTTTGGCCGGAGGTGAAGGTGATAGTGATTGGTGGCGTCGAGGGGTGTTTTTGAGAAATAAAGAAGGGAAAAAAGAGTAGAAGGGTGAGGGAACTTATCTAGGTGTGAAGGGACGAAGAGGGAGGCAGGGATGGCATTTGGCTCGTATCACTGACGCCGGAGACGAAGGTGCTCAAAGAAGGTGGTCGGCAAGGACAAAAGGGATGTAGAGGCATCGGTGGGTACTGCGCAACACGGACGAACGTGAGGGAGAGGAACCTACCACCAGTTGATGAGTCCATTAAAATGGACTAATATTAAGCCTAAGTATCTTTAATCGTACACTTTAGGTGTGTTAATAATGGTAATTAAGTTGTAGAATATTTGTATGCCTCATGATTTAAGTTTATAACATTCTATAACTTAATGATTTTGTTGTTTTTATGTGCAGGTAATTAAATGCAGAAAGAACAAGGGTGGGGGGATAAATTTCCCCAACAGCCGCAACTCTTTCCCCCCTCCCCTGCCGCACATGGGGTTAATCTTCCGCCGCCCTCCTTCAACTAACAAGGCCAGAAATAGTTAAGGGATTTGAAAACCCTTAACTCACGCACGCGGGGAGAGAGAGGAATTAAAAAGAGAGGAGGTGCACTGGGGATTGATCTTCATCTTCCTCCTTGCGAGGAACTACTCAGCGGACACTGTGGATCGAGGAAGAGAAGAAGCGTGCACTGTGGCCTTCTTCCCCCTTGCGGGGAAAAACCTCACGCCTCCTGCGCACCGCATCACCGCCCTTCAGCGCCATCTATAGGCGCACTGATGAGAACCTCATCATGAGCCATAACTAGCTCATTTTGACCCAATACAAAGGATAAAAGCTCCTACATATCTCAAGGAAAAGCTTAACTCAGAGAATTCTGAGTTTGAGAAGAAAACCAGTCATAAGGGGTAAAAGTGCAATTTTACCAGTATAAACTGCATACAGGGTAATTCAGGGACCAAACACAGGTCAAAATAGCTTAATAAGAATAAAAGTGAGATGAGATGATCTAGCAAGGGCTACAGCACTTCCAAGGAACCAAATGATAATCTGTAACCCTAAAACAACCCACTTCAATTCACAAGGTTCGAGGCAAAGTAAAAATAGAATAAACCCTCTAAAATTCATAGAAAAATAATATCTGGGGTTTAGAACCTTCAATTTGGCCTTTAGAACCCATTTTGACCTACATTGAGAACCATGCCCAATTAATAACTTAATTTGGGTTTTTGCGCAAATTGACCGGTCAAACAAGGTTTAATATGAAAATAAAATTCACCATCAGATTCCTTAGGTCCTAATTAGTCATGTATAAAAACTTGAGCCTAAGAAGAAACCTCCTTGACCGACTTTACACTTTGGTCCCCATATATTTACTCTTTGGCCCTCAACTTTTGAACCCTCGCATTTTGGCCCCTAACTCTCCTTCGTTCTTTGCAATCAGGTCCCTCCTGCAAAACCCTGCCAGCACCATGCTCCGGCGACCTTGCGCGGAGCATGGCGCCGCGCAGGGTGAGGTGGGGGACCTGGCAAGTATACCGGGGGTGCCCTGCGTCGTCAGCCGTCGCAGGAGCACCCCCATGGTCATTGTAGCCCCCCATACCGGCCGTGCGAACGCACGGACGGTATGGGTTCATGTTCCGACCATCCTCCGGCGAGGGAGACACGTCGTCTCCCTCCGCCTTCCCCCCTGCTTCATCCCTATAAATACCCCCCGCCGCTCCACCGACCAGGGCAGCCTGGATCTGACGGAGAAAACCCCCAGCTTTCTTCTCTTCTTTCTCCGGCAGACGCTCACCAGCTCCGGCGACTTCCTCCCCCTCCACCTCTTCGCTCTGCCGCAATACCAGCAGCAGAGACTTCCTCCCCTGTTCTTCCCGCGCCACGCCGCACCCAGCTGGCGCCTCTCCAGCCCTCTGCTCGCCGCCGCCCCTCTCCCTGAGCATCGTCTTCTCCGGCGACAGTCGATACGACTGTCGCCCTGTTCCTCCTCCTTCGTCCCTGCAAGTAAGTTAGACCTACTCCCCTTCTTCTCCTCTTTCTTTCCCCGCTTTCAATTTAGTCAATTAAACCCTCGACCGCTCCTGTTCACCCTCATCCTCTCCGCCTCCGACCACCCTCCGGCGAGCCGCTCCCATCACCTCAGCGATCCACACGGCTCGCCGACCACCGCAGAACCTCCGCCTCCTCACCCTGATCCTCTTCCGCCCCTCCACTTCCCACCAAACACCCTCTGCAAATCCACCGAACACACCCACTTCCTCGCTCACAGTTTGACCTAGGACGACCTGTTAGCTCCACCTCGCCCCCTGCAGACCCCCTGACCACCTTCGCCGTGCCACGGCGAAGGTCTCCCGCCTGTCTGATTTGGCCGAGAGGCCGTTCTTCTGTGACCAGGTGACTCGCCCGCCGTCGCCATTACTGCGCAGGCAGAGCTGCTTCACCTGCAGGTGCAGGCACGCCTTCGCCCAGGGTTGACTCCCAGGTTGCGCAGGGACTCTCCGCGAAACGTCCCTGGTTCACAGACGGGGCGAAGGCCGCGCGGGAAGCCACGATCGCCCACAGCTCCATCCGCGACGCGCGCTCAATTGGGGTGGGACATTTAGTCCCACCTCGGAACCTCTCGGAGGAGCGCAGACGCATAAAGGCAAAAAGTGCCTTATGCTGTCTGCCTCCTGACCACGGGGTGAGGTCCCTCTCACCCGACCCGACCCGACCCGGCCTCGTCCGTGACCACGCTCCGCGGACCTGGCCCGACCCGATTAGACTGACCTGCACTCCTCGCCCACCACGCACGCCGGTGGGCCTGGACCCGGGCCTGACCCGAACCCGATTACCCGGTAGCGCTCTGGGAGAGCTTCCGAAGAGTGATTTCAGAGAGAGAGATACGCGGGGGAGGGGGGTAGAGTAGGTTTTTGCCTCTTGACGAAAAAACTCTGAAGTGTGCAGGCCAAAGAAGAAGAAGCAGACCCGCTGAAGAAGAAGGAGCTGCGGCACTGTAGCATAGGCATCGTTAAGTCGTCTCAGCACCGGGGCAGACGACGAAAGGTCAGCAGCCAGAGCAGGAAAGAAGACAGGCTGAAGAAGAAGGAAGAGCAACGGCCAACGCGAAAGAAGAAGAAGAGAGGTCAAGGCAGAAAACCAAAGAAGAAGAAGAAATGAAGAGAAGCAAGAAGCAAGAAAAGAAGAAGAAGATCTGAAGAAAGCAGAAGAAGAAGAAGAAGAACAGGAAGAACAAAAGCCAAAGAGGAGATAAGACAAAGAGGAAGAAAGAAGAGAAGAAGAAGAAGCCAAATTTTCATCTCTCTCTCTCTCTCTCTCTTTATTTTTGTAATAGAACTTGTATATCTCTAGAATACAACTTGCTCCCTGAGTTCGACCTCGGGAACTCTTTTATTTTTCCGAGTAAAAAAATTTTTATATGAAACGTTGGTAACAACCGGCTTTACTACAACGTTATAACAGACCCGGTTGCTGCTCTACGCTTTCATTTTGGCGCCGCTGCCGGGGAACAACGGCTATTCTAGAGGTAAACATTCCTGTATCTTTTTATTTCTGATAATCTCCTCTCTTTTGTGCAGCTACAGGAACTCAAGAAGACAAGCAACCACACAACAACCACTCCGAAGACAGGTAAATCTTTTCTCTCACTATTAACCCCTACACTCTAAAGAGGAAGAAAAGAAAAGAACAAGCAATATAGGGCTAACCTGTCTTCCATACTTAGTAACCATAAAAAGTTGCATGTTTTCAACTCATCACTCCTGCACACTATTAAGGGTATTTAAGGGCTAACACATTCTTGCTTGAGCCCTAATTGCCCAACAAAGAATTAAATGGACCAAGTAGAGCCAACATAAGGTCAAACATTAGGATTTCAGTAGAGACACACCCCTTAATCAAGAATTGAGGAAATCCAAAAGAGGTGTGCCCAAGCCATTGATTGAAAATAATTAACAAGAAAAATCCTAAACAATTGTCTCTCTCTAAACACTTGAACCCTAAAAGACAGGACCTAAAAGCTCTTAAAGAAAACAATAGGTAAAGTTGACCCCTTGGGTTAACCAACCTTAAATTAGGTCACTCTTTGCACTTAAAAGGACTAAAGTTCAAGTGAAACCTTAAGCACCCTGATCTTAAAATTGGTAGACTTAAGAGGTCAAGATCCCCATTCTGGTCTACCTGGAACCGCAGTGACAAGAGAGGTCGGGTGGGGGAAACCCTGTAACCCGTGGGGACGCTCTACCGTGTAGGGGTCTTCGCGGGACTCTCCCTCTCTGGCTGCCCAGGTAATTCTCAGGTGGACGATCTTTCTGATCAAGGGGTCCATCTGCCCCGCACCTCTATAGTCACCCAACACATTTTTGGGTGTTTTGATTGGGTCCAGCACCTTCTAAACTTACCTCTCCCAACTGTGCATGTACGGAAGGAGGTCTCTAAGACCACCCTTAAGACCTCCTTTAGAAATTCACTCTCGTCAAGGCCAAGCCTCGACACCCGTATTTGTGCAGCAACACCCTCACATTATTCTCTCTTCTGATTCAGAACCAAGTTCTTCTTCTTCCCCCATCATGGCTCAGCCAGTTGAGGAAGAAAATAATCTGGAACACCAGCTCCAGCGACTCAATGACCTCTTCCAAAACTTCGTGCACCCACCGCAGCGTCCTATGATGCGGGACCACTACAATCCTGCTGCGGTGGCCATTGAGCCTCGAGTCAGAATCCCGATTGGAGGACCTGATTCCGAACTAAAGCCCAACATGATTCACGCTATACCTAAATTCCATGGGCTTAATTCTGAAGATCCCTTCCAGCACATCAAACAGCTTAAGCATCTGGCCCACACTTTTGGATCAGATGCGCAAAATCGGGATATTCTTCTCATGAAGATGTTCTCCTTTTCTCTTATGGACAAGGCCGCCCATTGGTATCAAACTCAGACCCGGCCGATCAACACTTGGGAAGAACTTCAATCCGAGTTTTTGAAAAAGTTCTTTCCCGTTGGTCGAACCAACGCCTTGCGCCATCAGATTACACACTTCACTCAACAATCAGGAGAACCTCTCCATGAGGCATGGGATCGTTTTCAGGATCTCATGAGGAAGTGCCCCCATCACGGAGTTCCTAAATGGGAACAAGTCCAATCTTTTTACCAGGGACTCCGTGAGGACATCCGCCTTTTCGTCAATGCAACCTGCGGAGGAAACATCATGGGTCAACATGAAGACACCGTATGGGAGATTCTCGAAAACATGTGCGAGAACTCCATCAACAATGACTCCATGGGATTATTCGACAGGACGAATACCCGCGCAGCGACGAGTCTTAAGGGAGCACATGAGACGCAGGGCCTGTCCGCATCAGTCGACCTGGAATTAATGGCCAGTCGATTGGACAAGGTCTCAATCATTGAAAAGAAGGTGGATGAGCTGACTCAGCACTTGCAGCGAGCCACCTCTGCGCGTAACTCCTTTGCACAACCTCCTTCCACACAGGAGACTGTGCAAAACATCCTACACCGATCCTCCCCAGGGATGGATCCATATCCATCCCCATCTGATTCTTGGACTGGAAGATCATCCGATCCTTTCTTCACCAGCCGGGGGAACTCCATTCCTCCTTTCCCTGATTCTCAGGAGGTTCCTCAGACCTGCGAGGACCTCAACGCCATCCAGAACGACCCATTCTCCAACACTTACAACCCTGGATGGCGAAACCATCCAAATTTTCAGTGGGCGGGAAATTCCCAAACCCAAAGACCACCTTTTCAGTCCCGCCCACAGCCCTCTCATCACTACCAGCCGCCTCAGCCTCGGCCCAACCCTACTTATCCATCAGGGCTAAATAAAGATCAAATGTCCTTAATCCTTCAGACTCTGGCTGACATTCAAAAATCGAATGCGGCCATTCAAAAACAGCACAAGGACGAGCTTACTGAAGTTAAAACTCAGCTGGCCCAGTTAGCAAATTCTCGCCAGCCAGGCACACTCCCTTCCCAACCTCTTCCTAACCCAAATAACGTGCCAACCCAGAAGCGCGTTATGAATCCAAATTTAGGCCACGCTCAATGGATTTATCAGGCCCCCACTGCTCCATCTCCAGACGAGATGGAAGCCTCTACTTCTCGTACGGGATTTCAGCAGCAGCCACCCCTCCTACCAAATCCAAACCAAAATCAGGCCGGATTAAATTCTGTAACAACACGTAGTGGTAAGACAACTCAGGACCCGCATTATCCAAACCACTCCCAGCCTGATAACCATGACCCTAGGATAGTTATCCAAGGTACCGCTGTTCCAGACCCACAACCTGGACCTATCCTAGAAGAACCAACCAAGATCCCGTTTCCCGAGGCCCTGACCAAGGGAAAGAAGACCACCAAACCCGTGGCCCCTGAGGAGGACCTGGTCAAGCTCTTTGAGCAGGTCCACATAAACATCCCCTTGATGGATGCAATCCGCCACGTACCAGCTTACGCACGATTTCTAAAGAATATATGTACACCCCAGCGTAAGCCGCGAACCAAGGGAGGGAGCCCAATTGTTCTGTCAGAGCAAGCCAGCTCTGTAATCCTTAGTAGACTCCCACCCAAGGCAAAAGATCCTGGAACTCCCCTGATCTCCTGTAAGATAGGTGGTACCCAATTTGATAGAGCATTGTTAGACTTAGGTGCATCTATAAATCTGATACCCACATCCTTACTTGACCATCTGGAAGAATCTGAGCTGAAACCAACCGAGGTGACATTACAATTAGCAGATCGATCTATAAAGTCACCAAAAGGGATTCTCGAGGATGTTATCGTGAGAGTGCGGGATTTCTATTTTCCAGTAGACTTTATAGTCTTAGACATGGATGCACCTGAGAACCCTAGGGATACACCAATCATTCTAGGGAGACCTTTCTTGGCTACTGCTAGAGCCAACATCAGCTGTGAGGAGGGCCAAATAGAGCTTAAGTTTGGAGATCAAACACTGAAAATTGATATATTTAAGGCCCAACAAGGAATTAATTGCGGCGTCATCGAGCAAATTTGTGACATCAAGACTTTGGTTGATGAATCACACCTCCAAAATGACTTGAGTATGCCTCATCAACCACAGAAGGAT
Source organism: Thalassia testudinum (assembly GCA_037157565.1). Lineage (NCBI taxonomy): Eukaryota > Viridiplantae > Streptophyta > Magnoliopsida > Alismatales > Hydrocharitaceae > Thalassia > Thalassia testudinum. Next base: position 13,705,712 of record JAZHRO010000065.1, on the reverse strand, counting down.
CTTGACCCGCAAATAGAGGAGTCAAATCCAGATGTAAACAACCCAGTAACTCCCACCCTTGAACCTCACATCTATACTGAACCACCCGCTGCTGCTGAAAACCCCATCCTTGAACTGAAACCCCTTCCTGCTCATTTGAAATACATCTTTTTGGGTTCTAATCAGACCCTTCCTGTGATCATCAATTCCAACCTCAGTCCTGAACAGGAATCCCGTCTGATTGTTGTCCTCCAGCAACATCGCAGAGCCATCGGATGGACCCTCGATGATTTGACTGGAATAAGTCCCTCTTATTGTACTCATCATATCTATTCAGAAGAGGGCACACGACCTTCTCGTGAAATGCAGAGACGCTTAAACCCCAATCTGCAGGAGGTCGTGAAAAAGGAGATCATCAAGTGGTTAGATGCCGGGATCATCTACCCGATCTCCGATAGTTGTTGGGTGAGCCCAATTCAGGTCGTGCCTAAGAAGGCAGGACTCACCACCATAACGACTGAGACCGGAGAAATCATTCCTACCCGATTAGCCAACTCGTGGAGAGTCTGTATAGATTACCGTCGACTCAATTCCTCCACGAAGAAGGATCATTTCCCACTACCCTTCATTGATCAAATTCTCGAAAAATTAGCGGGAAATAGGTTCTTCTGCTTCCTTGACGGGTACTCCGGTTACAACCAGGTGGCAATCCATCCTGAGGACCAAGAAAAGACCACGTTCACCTGCCCCTTCGGAACATACGCTTTCCGAAGGATGCCTTTCGGTCTTTGCAATGCACCCGCTACTTTTCAGCGATGCATGCTTGCCATATTCTCAGATATGGTAGGTGATTATCTGGAAGTCTTCATGGATGACTTTTCAGTTTTCGGAGCATCATTCGACGATTGCCTCCAACACTTGGTCCAGATACTCAGGCGGTGCATCGACGTGAATTTGGTTCTTTCTTGGGAGAAGAGCCATTTCATGGTGCCTGAGGGAATTGTCCTGGGACACTCAATTTCGGAGAAAGGTATCCAAGTGGATCGAGCTAAGGTTAATCTGATTTCTCACCTTCCTATGCCTAGCTCGATCAGGGACATCCGATCCTTTTTAGGGCATGTCGATTTTTATCGACGATTTATCCCTGATTTTTCAAAAATCGCACGCCCCCTGACCACTCTTCTCTCCAAGGATGTTCCCTTCGAAATCTCCAAGGAATGCACTCAAGCATTTGAAATTCTACGTGACCGAGTCACCCAAGCCCCGATCCTACAGTCCCCTGATTGGTCTCAACCCTTTGAGATCATGTGTGATGCATCCGACTTTGCTGTAGGAGCAGTTTTGGGGCAGAAAAATGACAAGAAACCTGTGGTCATTTACTACGCCAGCAAAACACTCGATGAGGCTCAGCGTAACTATACAGTTACTGAGAAAGAGCTGCTAGCTGTAGTATTTGCCCTTGAGAAGTTCAGATCATACCTTCTGGGTTCCCATGTCATCATATACTCGGATCACACGGCTGTGAGGCATCTCCTTGCAAAGAAGGACGCGAAGCCTCGATTGATCCGATGGATCTTGCTGTTGCAAGAATTTGACCTCGAGATTCGCGATAAAGCGGGAAAACAAAACGTGGTAGCTGATCACTTGTCCCGTCTTCCTTCTGAAATGATAGACCCTTCCGGACCCATCACTGAGCATTTTCCCGATGAGCACCTGCTGACTATTGGTACTAGCCTTCCATGGTTTGCTAATATTGTAAATTACTTGGCATCTCATCAGACCCCGTCCGATTGGCCGAAGGCCAAGAAAGACAAATTACGCTCCGATGCCAAGTATTACATTTGGGAAGACCCGTACCTCTTCCGCATAGGTGCCGATCAGATCATCCGGAGATGTGTCCCGGAAGGGGAAGTCAACAATATCCTCTCTTTCTGCCATGACCAGGCATGCGGTGGCCATTTTGCCGGGCATAAAACCGCATCAAAAGTCCTCCAGTGCGGCTTTTACTGGCCCACACTGTTCAAAGACGCATACAGTCATTGCAAGGCATGCAGTCGTTGCCAGACTTTGGGCAACATGAGCCGTCGTGACATGATGCCTATGCAACCGATTCTAGTATGCGAAATCTTTGATGTTTGGGGGATTGATTTTATGGGCCCCTTTCCTATTTCGGATGGTTTCGAATACATTCTGTTGGCTGTGGACTACGTGTCCAAATGGATCGAAGCCATACCGACCCGAACCTGTGATCACAAAATCGTTCTCAAATTCATTCATCAACACATTTTCTCAAGGTTCGGGATTCCTCGTGCAATAATCTCTGATGGGGGGACCCATTTCACAAACGCTCAGTTTAGGTCACTGATGACCAAATACGGGGTGTCTCACCGAATCTCTACTCCTTACCACCCCCAAACTAATGGTCTAGCTGAGCTGTCTAATCGGGAGATCAAGAAAATCCTGCAGGTCACTGTTCGACCTGACAGGAAGGACTGGTCGTCCCGACTTCCGGAAGCATTGTGGGCCTATAGGACCGCCCACAAGACCCAATTGGGCATGTCTCCCTTTAGATTGGTGTACGGAAAGGCATGCCACCTTCCCGTCGAACTGGAGCATAAAGCCTATTGGGCAGTACGGAACTGTAATCTAGATCTTTCCAAGGCTGGGACCCACAGGAAACTCCAAATCAGCGAGATCGATGAATTGCGCATAGACGCGTACGAGAACTCGCAAATCTACAAGGAGCGGGTTAAAGCCTTCCACGACAAACACATCTCGAGAAAGATCTTTCATCCTGGTCAAAAGGTCCTACTCTTTGATGCCCGACTCAAACTCTTCCCAGGAAAACTGAGATCTAAGTGGGTCGGACCATATTTGGTCCGACAGGTTTTTGGAAATGGAGCAATCGAAATCAGTCCACTCAGCCACGATTCTGAACCTTTCATCGTGAATGGTCAAAGACTCAAGCCGTTCATTGATGTAACTTCTACTGATTTGGCTGAGGCATCTTATATCCTCCGTTCCCCTTGAGCTTATTGCGCCCAGCCGATGGCGTAAAACTCAGCGCTTAACGGGAGGCAGCCCGTCATTCTCTTTGAAAACCTGAAACTTGTTCTGACACCTTTCAGCACTCGAAGTTCACCCTTATAGACAGCCGACCCCAACTCAGATGTTCGCATCTGAGATTTGAAATCGTCCGCAAAAAAATTCAACCCGACCCATCCACTCACCCAAATTTCTGTCTTAAGGAATGAACTAAGACCCCCTAGGTTACAATGAGGACATTGCAAATCTTAGGCATGGGGGGGTAAGAAAGTGCAAAAACTTGTAAGAAAAGGTTTCAAACAAAAAATTCACATATGCCAAAAATACCATAAAAATTAAAAAAAATTTTTTCGAAAAAGAACAAGAGGAAAAGAGGAGAAGGACAATTTTGTGAAGGAGAAAAGAAACAAAATGAAAAAGGAGCACAAAATTATGAGAAAAAGTGATAGTCATTAGTAAGGAACTAAGGAATTAACCTAAGTTCTAGACCTCATTCGAGAAAATAACTGAAAAGTGCACAATGAGATTAGTAAGAATGCAAACCTTAGGCATTCTTGAATAGACTCTTAGTACCCATTAAGATCTGGACACTCCTCAAGAGGTTGAGGAAAATGAAAAGCTGAAGTATTAGGTCTAAGGCTTAGGGAGTATTCGGCCTCGTTAACTAATTTTTGGTTTACAGGACTCAGTAACCTAAGCACCCTAATCTCACACACAGCCTGGTTCAGTAAGCGTAAAAATCAGAATCACGCAGAAGCGTCGCAAAAATCTGAAAAGAACATCTAGAATAGGAGCGGCCGATCAACACAAGTTGATTTGGACGAGTTCCCAGCGCGGAGAGGCGGGAAATCCCCTCGAAGATGCGTAACAAAATATCATCTCCTCGGTGCTTGTCTCTTAGGATATTTACATATCCTACGGGGGGCATGTAAGCACTCTGCTGGTTCAGATTCCATGGATGGCATTATCTCGAAATGTCAATTGCCAGGGTCTGGATTCGGCCACGGAATACCATGGATGGGATTATCTCGAAATCTCAATAGCCAGGGTTCCGGGGGTTGCCATGGGCGGTGCTATCTCGAAGCATCGATCGCCAGGAACCCTTGAGGATTGATGATGGGAACAAGGAATCTGATACAGACCGTGTTGAAAAGCCAACCCTAGGCTAGAACTAAAAAGAAAAAGAGAGAGAAAACTCTCCAAACAGAAAAACTTTCTATCTCTCTCTTACAAAACGCACTGCGAACTGAGCCAGGGCTAAAATCATTTCAAGCACGGGTGCTTTAACCACGAAGTCCAATAAACCTTAGGTTAGTTCTTGTGGGCCTTAAAAACCTTTGCTAAAAGACTGAGGCTAAGGCTAGACAGATTTGGATCTTGACTGGTACTGGAGTACCTTTTAGGCCTATGATCAGCATTCTAACCTAATCTATGAAGGCACTTATCTAAAACTATTGAAAACTTCATGGTCTAGAACAAGGGTTGAAACCTTAAGTTTTTGCTAAGGGACTAGCAAAAGCTAGGCATGGGGGTATGATGAGAACCTCATCATGAGCCATAACTAGCTCATTTTGACCCAATACAAAGGATAAAAGCTCCTACATATCTCAAGGAAAAGCTTAACTCAGAGAATTCTGAGTTTGAGAAGAAAACCAGTCATAAGGGGTAAAAGTGCAATTTTACCAGTATAAACTGCATACAGGGTAATTCAGGGACCAAACACAGGTCAAAACAGCTTAATAAGAATAAAAGTGAGATGAGATGATCTAGCAAGGGCTACAGCACTTCCAAGGAACCAAATGATAATCTGTAACCCTAAAACAACCCACTTCAATTCACAAGGTTCGAGGCAAAGTAAAAATAGAATAAACCCTCTAAAATTCATAGAAAAATAATATCTGGGGTTTAGAACCTTCAATTTGGCCTTTAGAACCCATTTTGACCTACATTGAGAACCATGCCCAATTAATAACTTAATTTGGGTTTTTGCGCAAATTGACCGGTCAAACAAGGTTTAATATGAAAATAAAATTCACCATCAGATTCCTTAGGTCCTAATTAGTCATGTATAAAAACTTGAGCCTAAGAAGAAACCTCCTTGACCGACTTTACACTTTGGTCCCCATATATTTACTCTTTGGCCCTCAACTTTTGAACCCTCGCATTTTGGCCCCTAACTCTCCTTCGTTCTTTGCAATCAGGTCCCTCCTGCAAAACCCTGCCAGCACCATGCTCCGGCGACCTTGCGCGGAGCATGGCGCTGCGCAGGGTGAGGTGGGGGACCTGGCAAGTATACCGGGGGTGCCCTGCGTCGTCAGCCGTCGCAGGAGCACCCCCATGGTCATTGTAGCCCCCCATACCGGCCGTGCGAACGCACGGACGGTATGGGTTCATGTTCCGACCATCCTCCGGCGAGGGAGACACGTCGTCTCCCTCCGCCTTCCCCCCTGCTTCATCCCTATAAATACCCCCCGCCGCTCCACCGACCAGGGCAGCCTGGATCTGACGGAGAAAACCCCCAGCTTTCTTCTCTTCTTTCTCCGGCAGACGCTCACCAGCTCCGGCGACTTCCTCCCCCTCCACCTCTTCGCTCTGCCGCAATACCAGCAGCAGAGACTTCCTCCCCTGTTCTTCCCGCGCCACGCCGCACCCAGCTGGCGCCTCTCCAGCCCTCTGCTCGCCGCCGCCCCTCTCCCTGAGCACGTCTTCTCCGGCGACAGTCGATACGACTGTCGCCCTGTTCCTCCTCCTTCGTCCCTGCAAGTAAGTTAGACCTACTCCCCTTCTTCTCCTCTTTCTTTCCCCGCTTTCAATTTAGTCAATTAAACCCTCGACCGCTCCTGTTCACCCTCATCCTCTCCGCCTCCGACCACCCTCCGGCGAGCCGCTCCCATCACCTCAGCGATCCACACGGCTCGCCGACCACCGCAGAACCTCCGCCTCCTCACCCTGATCCTCTTCCGCCCCTCCACTTCCCACCAAACACCCTCTGCAAATCCACCGAACACACCCACTTCCTCGCTCACAGTTTGACCTAGGACGACCTGTTAGCTCCACCTCGCCCCCTGCAGACCCCCTGACCACCTTCGCCGTGCCACGGCGAAGGTCTCCCGCCTGTCTGATTTGGCCGAGAGGCCGTTCTTCTGTGACCAGGTGACTCGCCCGCCGTCGCCATTACTGCGCAGGCAGAGCTGCTTCACCTGCAGGTGCAGGCACGCCTTCGCCCAGGGTTGACTCCCAGGTTGCGCAGGGACTCTCCGCGAAACGTCCCTGGTTCACAGACGGGGCGAAGGCCGCGTGGGAAGCCACGATCGCCCACAGCTCCATCCGCGACGCGCGCTCAATTGGGGTGGGACATTTAGTCCCACCTCGGAACCTCTCGGAGGCGCGCAGACGCATAAAGGCAAAAAGTGCCTTATGCTGTCTGCCTCCTGACCACGGGGTGAGGTCCCTCTCACCCGACCCGACCCGACCCGGCCTCGTCCGTGACCACGCTCCGCGGACCTGGCCCGACCCGATTAGACTGACCTGCACTCCTCGCCCACCACGCACGCCGGTGGGCCTGGACCCGGGCCTGACCCGAACCCGATTACCCGGTAGCGCTCTGGGAGAGCTTCCGAAGAGTGATTTCAGAGAGAGAGATACGCGGGGGAGGGGGGTAGAGTAGGTTTTTGCCTCTTGACGAAAAAACTCTGAAGTGTGCAGGCCAAAGAAGAAGAAGCAGACCCGCTGAAGAAGAAGGAGCTGCGGCACTGTAGCATAGGCATCGTTAAGTCGTCTCAGCACCGGGGCAGACGACGGAAGGTCAGCAGCCAGAGCAGGAAAGAAGACAGGCTGAAGAAGAAGGAAGAGCAACGGCCAACGCGAAAGAAGAAGAAGAGAGGTCAAGGCAGAAAACCAAAGAAGAAGAAGAAATGAAGAGAAGCAAGAAGCAAGAAAAGAAGAAGAAGATCTGAAGAAAGCAGAAGAAGAAGAAGAAGAAGAAGAACAGGAAGAACAAAAGCCAAAGAGGAGATAAGACAAAGAGGAAGAAAGAAGAGAAGAAGAAGAAGCCAAATTTTCATATCTCTCTCTCTCTCTCTCTTTATTTTTGTAATAGAACTTGTATATCTCTAGAATACAACTTGCTCCCTGAGTTCGACCTCGGGAACTCTTTTATTTTTCCGAGTAAAAAAATTTTTATATGAAACGTTGGTAACAACCGGCTTTACTACAACGTTATAACAGACCCGGTTGCCGCTCTACGCTTTCACGCACCCTCCTTGTGCGCCTCCTCCTTCCTGCAATTCAGAGCGCCCTCATCACCGCATTGTAGGCACCAGCACCACGCCTGCAGGCCGCCTCCTGCCTTCAGCACCATCTGCCTTCATCGTGCGCCCCACTGCCTGCTAGCGTGCCTCTCCCCTGCTGCAGGCGCTCATGCCACCAACTGCCTGCATCGCACAGTAGGCGCTTGCACCGCCTGCAAGCCGCCCCCTGCTCACAGCGCCTGCACGCCCTACCGCTCGCTCCCTTCAGCGCCATCTACAAGCGCCTGCCCGTGCGCACCAAGCCTGCGCCTCTCCACTCTGCAGCAATGCCCGGGTGCCCCACTTCTCGCCAGTGCATCCCACCGCCCTGCTTTTGACGCCGCACTGCATCACCTTCCGCCCGTGCGCCTACCTCTCCACCCTGCATCTGCGCCACCAGCACACCCGCACTACCCTGCAGGCGCGCTTACACGCTCCATCCTCTACCTCATCGCCTGCACGGGCGCGCACCAGCGCGCGCACGCCACCACGCCACAGGCAGGCGCTGTGTTCTCCTCCGCCTTCTTGTTCAACAGGCCAAAGCTCCAGCCACCTCCGTCCACCTCCGTCGCCGCCGCTGCCACCACCAGAGAGCCAACCCCGCGGTGCTCTCTCTCTAGCAAGGAGGAGAGAGGAAAAAAGCCCTGTTTTCCCACCAATTAAAATTTACATTCAATGCCATTGCCACCTAATTTGATTTTATTTATTATTATTATATTATGGCAGAATTGCATTTGAACACTCATAGTTCTTTATAATTGCATGATATTGATATTAACTAGGTTAAAGATTGATTTTTGGGCTTAACTTAAGTACTAATTGTCTTTAGTACACATCACGTGAAAATTGCATAAATTCATCATAAATTTATTCAGGATTTCTGTGAAGGAAAACTGCACATATACCCTTATCTTTTTAAGTTATTGCAAATCTACTTTCCTTCACATTTTAAGTTAGATTTGAATAGGGATTTCACACTATTCGAAATAACATTAAATAATTAAGTATTGATTGCATAATTCCCTCCCTGTGGACACGACCCGCTCTTCTGTGAGTGGATATTTTCATTTTTTTTTATTAGTCGATTTTTCCACCACTTAAATACTATAACGCAAAGTGAAAAGTCGTCTATCAAAATTGGCGCCGTTGCCTAGGTTGCAATAGACGCAATAGATTTACTTTATTATTTTCAAATATTTTGAGTTGCGAAATTATCTAATCATTTTGATTATTGTGCGAGGAATCCGCCGAGGCGATGAGGCGCAACAGAGCAGAGACAACAACCACGAGTTAAGCCACACGAGGAAAAGACGAAGGAGACCAAGATCCTGTTTCGCAGAGGATTCTCCATCGTCACAATTTAATTTTGTCTTTTCGCCCTTGTTGTAATTGGGGCTAAATTTTTGGGGGTTTGTCCCCGCATTCTTTAGCTACTATGGCTTACAATATTTTTGGTGCATGCGTGATTATATTTTTTTCTTGCTTGCTTTTAAAAACCAATAAAGAAAATATCGAGCTGCCTATTTAGAAGTTGCATGCCCTTAGTTGCGCGCATTTAGGGGTGATTGAGCAGCATATTAGATCTTATTATTGCATTGCAAGCATATTAGCACGAAGATTGCTGGAGACAGGTATATCTTTCTAACTTTTGCATCCAGCTTCTCTTCACGCATTTGCATTCCAATTTAAATTCAAGACCACCAAATTGTTTGAATTTACTAATTTAGTGGTCACATAAATAAAAGTGGAACTAATAATCAGATTCAACCCTAAAAGCAATTCACATTTTGATCTAATTCTAAGGGACTTGTCTGCGATTTCAAAAGAAATTACAAAGATTTGCGGTGTGTTGCACACTTTTGACACTGAGCACGCACATTAGGTACCGCACTAAGGCTCGATCCCTTAAGGCTATAGGCACCGATCTCTTTATCAGTGCAGACCCTCCTATTGTGCTTTGTGGTGGTGGTGATACTATCTTTTGATCAAGTGTTTTGATACTCCATGGAGGGGGACACCCCTTAAAGGAACAAAAGGGTAGTTAAGGGGCACCGCATACGCATCGCCTCAAAGGAAGGGTTCGCCCTACTTGCATCCCTTTGTTCATCCTTGGAGTAACTTCTCCCTTGATCACCTGGAAGTATCATCTAAGCAAAGTATATGTCCTAGGGCACTTGAAGATTGAATTAAGGCACGTAATTACAGTGAAAAACTTGTTTGGCCATTTATATTAACTAATTCAACATCCACAATAAAGAAGGCTAAGATTTCTAGTCCACACCCCTCTTATACCACTTACGTGGGAACGGAGGGATAAATCTTGATCTTTTGACTTATCTTTGGAGTGGAGGTTTGACTTACTCAATAAAAAAAAATTATGAATTGTGTTTTGTATGCTTGGTAGACGCTTTCTTAAAGGTAGTCTAGTGTTTGATCCTGAGCCTGAGAGAATTCTTAAGAGGGCTCACCTAGGAGAAGAAAGAGAAGAAATGGCTGAGCAAGGTGCAAATCAACAAAGGACCCTGAGGGACTATTTTATTCCTACCAACCAACCTGCACAAGCACTAAGATGACCGGCAGGGGATAATCCATATGAGATCAAGAGCAGTACCATATCTTTATTGCCCTCTTTTTATGGTACCACTAGGGAGGACCCCAACCGGCATTTGGAGGAATTCACCGAGGTCTGTTCCACGGTGAAGCTCCAGGGCTTTACTGATGAAGCCCTGATGAGGACTCTATTTCCTTTCTCCCTAAAGGATAAGGCCAAGTACTGGTATCATACCCTTGATGCAAGGGTAAATGATTGGGCTACCCTTAAGGGAGAATTTTTAAAAAAGTATTTTCCTATGAGTAAAACCAACCATTACAGAAGAGAGATTATGGGTTTTACACAACAGGAAGGGGAGCAATTTCATGAGACTTGGGAGCGCTTTAATGACCTTCTTAGGTTATGCCCCCACCATCAAGTGCCAAGATGGCAGTTAGTCGAAAGGTTCTATAACGGATTATCTGAAAGACATAGGCAAACCATTGATGCAGCCTGTGCAAGAACCTTCATGACCAGAACAGAGGATGAAGCCTGGGCATTATTTGAAACTTTAAGCGACAACTCCATACATCTGTCCTTTGCCTATCAAGAAAGAAAGCCATCAATCTTGCAGAGGAAGATAGAGGCCCATGAAGCTGGGGCTTCTCAGGATTTGGCTTATCAGATTCAACTATTGAATAAAAACTTTGATAGGCTTTTAGCAAACCCCGGCATGAACGCGCAAGTAGCCTCTATTTTTCAGGCTTCAAGAGAACGCTCCATTTGCCAAAGCACAATGCACGCCATTGCGGAGTGCCATCAGGCAACCCAATTCCCTGAGTTGATTCAGGTCGACTTGAACGCAGCCCAAGGTTTCCGCCACCCTCGCAATAACCCTTACTCCAACACTTATAGTCCAGGGTGGCGAAACCATCCAAACTTCTCTTGGAAGCAAGCTAATGCTTCTAACTCAGGGAATACAAGACCCTTACCTCCCCAGCCCACATACCAACCTTATTATGAAAACCCTCCTATGAATAAGCCCTCTGAGATGGATGAACTGAAGGCCATGATGAAAGTAATGCAAGAGCATCAGAATATGGTTATCCAATCTCAGAATAAGATGATTACTGATATGCAATCCCAAATTGGTCATTTTACTGAGGCAGTTAGGCAACGTGATCCGGGGAAGCTGCCTAGCTCTTCTGAGGAGAACCCTAAGGGCAAGGGGGTTGTATTCAGGGAGCACGCCCAAGCAGTGACCGTGTTGAGGAGTGGAAAAAAGATTGACAAGCCTGATAACACTCCGGTTACATCTCAGAATTCCCCTTCCATACTTGACTCGACTTCCATCTCACCCGAGGAAGAGCCCTACCACTCTCCCTCACAAAAAATCACCCACAATGAGGATGTCGTCAATCCACCACCTCTTTCTCGCCGTGATGACCCCTCTACCCAGAAGCCGAGGGTGCCCTATCCAGAGTGCCTATCTGCTCTTGGGGCTTCTGTTGGCTCGTCTGGTGCCAAGGATAGGATGGAAGAGATTATGGATACTTTTGGGCAAGTCCAGATTAACTTGGTTCTGTTGGAAGCGATTAAACAAATTCCGTCCTATGCCAAGTTTCTGAAGGACCTGTGCACCCAGAAGCGCCGATCTAGGAAACAGGTCCAAACTAAGGTCATCCTGCCTGACCACGTTAGCTCAGTTCTTCAGCATGGAACACCCCCCAAAATGAAAGACCCAGGGGGCTCGTATATTTCAGTGGTTATAGGTAACCAACACATTGACGAGGCTCTGCTCGATCTGGGTGCGGGGGTAAACATTCTACTGAACTCTGTCTACGACCTTTTGGGAGGAGGAAAGCTGAAGCCTAGTCCAGTAATCCTTCAGGTTGCAGACAGATCACTTAAGACACCGCGGGGTTTGTTGGAAGATGTCCTTGTGAGAGTGGAGGATTTCTTCTTCCCCGTTGACTTTCTGGTACTTGATACTAACCCATCTAATAATCCCACAAAGCCATCCATTATTCTGGGATGCCCCTTTTTGGCCACAGCCAATGCCTCTCTAAATTGTAGATCCGGGGCACTTAAAATGGGCTTTGGGAACAAGAAGATCCGGTTGAATGTTTTTGATACTTACAAGCAACCTGGATTTGAAGATTGTTCTCAGATTGAGGTCGTTGATGAAATAATTGAAGAGACTACTCCAGCACTCTTATGTAGAGATCCCCTTCAGAAGGTCATATCTTAGGACCATCCCTCGATTACTAAAGAAACTAAAAGGGAAATGCCCGAACTAGAAGAGTTGCTGGGGATACACACTGAGTCTCTGTCCCCACCCTAGACTGTGAAGGTAGATTCGCTGCCTGAGGCGGGGACATCTCAACTAAAACCCTCAATCCAAAAGGCTCCTGAATTGGAGTTGAAACCCCTCCCGAGCATATTGAAATATGCTTTCCCACGCTCCCCGTTATTATCTCGTCTGCATTATTTGAATTGCAGGAGGGAGCTCTGCTTGAGTGTTTACAAAGGCACAAGGAAGCAATTGCCTGGACAATTGCTGATATTAAGGGTGTTGATCCCTCTCTTTTCATGCGTCATATATACATGGACGAGTCCGTGAAGCCTTTCCGAGACATGTAGAGAAGGCTCAATCCAAATATGCGGGAGGTTGTTAGAAAGGAGATTCTGAAATGGATGGACGTAGGGATTATCTATCCCATTTCAGATAGTAAATGGGTCAGTCCTATTCACGTAGTTCTGAAAAAGGCAGGAATCACTGTGGAAGAGAATGACTAAGGAGAACTGGCGACCACTAGACCCTCAACTGGTTGGAGGGTCTGCATTGATTACCGCTGTTTAAACACGGCTACCCAGAAAGACCATTTCCCCTTACTATTTTTCGATCAAATTTTGGAACGATTGGCGGGGAACAAGTACTTTTGTTTTCTTGATGGGTACTCTGGGTACAATCAGATAGCCGTTTTTCCTGATGATCAGGAGCGTACCACCTTCACGAGTCCTTATGGCACTTTTGCATTCCGTCGAATGCCATTTGGGTTATGTAACGCTCCTGCCACTTTCCAAGGTTGTATGATGGCTATCTTTTCTGATATGATTGACGAGTTTGTTGAAATTTTCATGGTTGACTTCTCCATTTATGGCTCGTCGTTTGACCTATGCCTTGCGCACCTTGATAAAGTCTTAACCCATTGCGAAGAGGCAAAACTGGTGCTTAGCTGGGAGAAAAGCCACTTTATGATCCAGCAGGGCCTTGTGTTATGGCATGTAGTTTCCGAGAGAGGATTAGACGTGGACACCGCAAAAATTGATTCCATCTCTAAGCTTCCATTGCTCACCAATGTTCGTCAGGTTAGATCTTTCCTTGGCCATGCTGGATTTTATAGGCGCTTCATTAGAGACTTTAGTAAAATCTCTAAGCCACTCTGCGACCTGTTAGCGAAGGATGTCTTCTTTGATTTTGATGATAGATGTGGCGAGGCTTTCCAAGCTTTGAAGAAAGCCCTCATTACCACGCCGATTCTCCAAGCACCAGATTGGACCCTCCCATTTGAGCTTATGTGCGATGCTTCTGATTTTGCAGTGGGAGCAGGCTTAGGTCAAAGGGTTGATGGCAAACCTCATGTGCTGCATTATGCCAGCAAGACCCTTACGGATCCTCAACAAAACTACACGGTCACTGAAAAGGAATTACTTCTTGTAGTATTTGCTTTGGAAAAGTTTCGGTCTTATCTTTTGGGATCCAAGGTTGTGTTGTTCACTGATCATCAGCCCTTAAGCATCTTCTGGCTAAAAAGGACACCAAACCACGCCTAATTCGTTGGATTCTACTACTCCAAGAATTTGACCTGGAAATTAAAGACACGAAAGGGGTTGAGAATGTGGTAGTAGACCATTTGTCTAGGATCCCTATTGAGGCATCAAACCCTGCTGGCGGTATTCAAGAGACTTTCCTTGATGAGTCTCTAATGGCCGTGGAAACTAAAACTCCTTGGTTCGCTGACATAGTGAACTATCTGGTTACGGGCATCACCCCTAGTACTTGGGACAAGCAGAAGCGAGACAGGTTTTATCGCCAATGCTAAATTTTATCACTGGGAGGAACCTGAGCTTTTTAGAATAGGCCCTGACCAGCTGTTTCGCCGTTGCGTCCCTGATGAGGAACAAAGAAGTGTTGTGAGTTTCTGCCATGACCTCCACTATGGGGGACATTTTAATGGGAAGAAGACTGCTCATAAGGTTCTTCAGTCTGGTTTTTGGTGGCCCACATTATTTCGAGATGCACATACATATGTGGGCGCATGTCTTCGTTGTCAGCAGACAGGAACCATTGGAAAAAGGGATGAGATGCCCCAATAACCTATCCTCCTTGTTGAAATCTTTGATATTTGGGGCATTAACTTCATGGGTCCCTTTCCTGTGTCCTTCGGATATGAATATATCCTTGTGGCTGTTGACTATGTATCAAAATGGATAGAAGCCATCCCCAGGCGAACCAATGACCATTCCGTGGTCTTGGGCTTTGTTAAGGCTAATATCATTTCTCGGTATGGGTGCCCAAGGATGATCATAAGTGATGGATGACCTCACTTTAAGAATGTACACTTCACTAGACTACTCCAAAATTTGGGAGTCAACCACATGATAGCCACACCTTATCATCCCCAAACGAGTGGGTAAGTTGAAGTGTCTAATAGGGAGATTAAGCGAATTTTAGAAAAAAATGTCAAGCCTGATCGGAAGAACTGGTCTAAAAAACTAAATGACGCTCTTTGGGCCTACAAAACTGCATATAAGACTCCCTTGGGCATTTCTCCTTTCCGTCTTGTCTACGGAAAAGCGTGCCACCTTCCCATTGAAATCCAACATAAAGCTTATTGGGCCATTAAAAACGTTAACTTAAATCTGGATATAGCGGGAAAAGCACGTATGTTAGAATTAAGTGAGCTTGAGGAGCTTCGTAATGAAGCTTATGAAACTTCTCAAGCTTACAAGCAACGTACAAAAGTCTTCCATGACAAGCACATCATTAGAAAGATTTTTGAGCCCAACCAGTGGGTCTGGCTTTTGAATTCTAGACTTAAATTATTTCCTGGAAAGCTCAAGTCCTGTTGGGATGGGCCATATGCTGTTATCAATACCTTCCCTCATGGAGCTATTGAGATCAGGAACCCTATTTCAGGTGCAAACTTTAAAGTAAATGGCCAGCGACTTAAACCATATATTACTCTTTCAGATGGCCAGGTTTTGGACGCACAACGGCTTGAGGAGCCTTAGCTCCTCCCACTCTCCACCTCAGGTGATATTCTTCTATGTCTATATTTTTCCAATGAGGACATTGTCAGTCTTAGGCATGGGGGGATATAACCTGAGAATGTTTATAGTGTTTATAGCATTTAAAAATATTTGCATACATATTTATATATATCAAAAAAAAAAATTTTTTTTTTGAGTACCTTTGTTATTGGAGGTTTTTCATCCGGAATTATTTCTTAAGTTTAGAATCCAGTACATTTATTTCACGTGCACGTAGACATGGTAATGGATCCTTGGGGAAAACCAATAAGCATTTGTACTCTACTAAACCCTTGGACAATTCATAGAGAGTCAGGCATACTATCTTCTAATAAATCTACCTCATATTTGTGAGAAGAAGTAGAGAGATTACTGGTGCGCTAAGTCTAGTGCAAGGACTCTTAAGTTCTGGATAATTAGATGATGATACTTCAGAGTTAGGCGTAGTTTTCACTCTCTGTTCCTGTGTGTATATTTTGTGTGAATTCCTGAGAGTCACCAAATAAGGCAGATACACAAAGATTGAGTCTTAATAAAGCTATAACTATGGTGGATGGTTACGACCGTCCTTCATAGAGTCCTCAGCTGAAGGAGGGTAATAGTGTCAAAGGTCAGAAATACACATGTCCTATCCATTCCTTCCCGGTGCTAAGAATAGGCACTTCCACCAAATAAGTCACACAACTTCCTCTTGACCATCATCATCCCTAATAATGCCTCGTAAATGAAAGTTCGTATTGTGTTGTGATTGATTGAAAAAGAAACAAAAACAAGAAGGAAAAAATAAAAAAAATAAAAAAAAGGGAAAAGAGAAAAGAAGTAGAAAAAGAAGAAATAGAAAGAACAAAAAGAAGAAATAGTTATATTATATAAAAAAAAGTCCAAGTTTATGATGTAACACTGTTTCTGAGGCAGCAGAACACCTATTGTGTTCCACCAAATATGACCCATACTTACCTTCTAGTATTTCTGATCGCCTGAATACTGGTTGAGAACTCTAACTTAGTCGTAGAGTTATTAAGACTTTAATTGAAGTGTGGATGCCATGTGAGGCCACCAAATAGTGAGTACAATTTCTAATTCTGACGAGATTCGTGATCTCAGAAAGAAAGGAAAGAGAGAGTGCCCAAGAACATCAAGAGAGCACAATTGTGTAGCCTCCCTCAGAGTTGACTTATCTAATAGTCTAGAGAGCTAGAATTTGCAGTACTAGACTATATGTAGCACCAGTTGAGTGTGTGCCACCAAATACAAATCCATTCAACTTGATATCTCCTACCTAAGCCAAACACCGGGGCCAAATTACAGATTATCGTCTACTTTATCCCCAAGGGAAGTAGTTGCCTATCTCGGTACCAATTTTTGCCAAGGGTAATGTATGAACTCCCAATGCGAATCGGCTCTTTCACTTGGATCTGTTACCTAGGCTATCAGCACTTCACATTTGTCTGGATTTCTAAAGTTTTGAAATAAGAAAAGAAGAAATCTTCTGATTATTTCTATTATTTTTACTAGGGACTAGAAAATCTTAGGCATGGGGGTATTTGATGAGTCCATTAAAATGGACTAATATTAAGCCTAAGTATCTTTAATCATACAGTTTAGGTGTGTTAATAATGGCAATTAAGTTGTAGAATATTTGTATGCCTCATGATTTAAGTTTATAACATTCTATAACTTAATGATTTTGTTGTTTTTATGTGCAGGTAACTAAATGCAGAAAGAACAAGGGTGGGGGGATAAATTTCCCCAGCAGCCGCAACTCTTTCCCCCCTCCCTTGCCGAACATGGGGTTAATCTTCCGCCGCCCTCCTTCAACTGACGAGGCCAGAAATAGTTAAGGGATTTGAAAATCCCTTAACTCACACACGCGGGGAGAGAGAGGAATTAAAAAGAGAGGAGGTGCACTGGGGATTGATCTTCATCTTCCTCCTTGCGGGGAACTAAGCGGACACTGTGGATCAAGGAAGAGAAGCGTGCACTGTGGCCTTCTTCCCCCTTGTAGGGAAAAACCTCACGCCTCCTACGCATCGCATTACCTCCCTTCAGCGCCATCTGTAGGTGCACCCTCCTTGTGCGCCTCTGATTAGCCCATAGTTGTGGGCTATTTAAGTATTTAAGTGCCTACACATTAGGTTAATTCTAACATTTATTTAGTATAAATTAGGATGTAAATAGATTAATTCATAGTTTTAATTTAATTACATAATCCATGCATTGCATTCATATTTTAAGTGCATTTAGAATTAGCTTAGAATGGCATTCATCTAATTAGATAACCAATTAGGTACAATGTTTTTATTAACATAAAAGTTGAGGGTCTGTATATAAATGGCCCTAATATTTTAACATTATTTTCTTTATTCTTCTTCTTGCAGGAACGGCTGCCTGCCGCTCCAACGCCCAGCTGCCGCAGTGAAGAACCCATTCAAGGTGGAGCGGATGTGGTGGATCTGGTCGGGCAGCTGATTTCAAATTTGTGCAGGCCACTACAAAAGGAGGAGGGAGGCAGCCGAGCTCGGGAGGCCTCCACCACCGACCTACCACTGTGCAGAGAGACCTTCTCTTTTCCATTCCATACTACCGGCCTCTACTATGGTGGCGAGTCTCCACCACCGTGGGCGTGTGGTGTGACAGGCCACACCGCCATCCGGAGCTCGCCTGCATTACCGTGAGCACCTTAGTGTGCATCTCCCTCGCCGTTGTCACCAACCACCACTGCCGTAACAACCGTCAACCACCCTTTCAGTCACTTAAGATGTCCGGGAAATTTTCCGGACGTCTGAAGTCCACCTCCCAATCCAGAGCAATCTCCGTCCTCCCACTTCACTTCCACCGCACACGTCTGAAGTCACTTGCAGGCTTCCGCGCCTGCAGCCCACGCCAACCTCACACGCGCGCTCCTACGCTCGCAGCACCTTCCTCGCACCTGCTGCCTTCGCCCGCACGCCCCCTCCAGCCTTTGCGAGACCAGCGGCCGCGCACGCTCACCGCCTGCAGCGCCCTTCTCCCGCGCCTGCAGACCCGCACAACCGCGCACACTTCTTCCCGAGCCTGCAGAGCCACCCGCTCACCTCCAACCACGCGCTCGCACCAGCTCATCTCCAACCGTGCCCTCCTCAGCCTGCAACGCCCTCCTCCCGCGCCTGTAGACCCGCACAACCGCGCTCACCGCCTGCAGTGCCCTTCTCCCGCGCCTGCAGACCCACACAACAGCAGCCACCCACGCAGCAGCAACGAGCGGCAGTCTTCACGCCAACAGGCCGCGCGCGTTCACCAGCTGCAGTACCTCCGTCGGAGCTCGTCCGGCCTCCTCCGGCCGCCGCACGACACGCCGCCACCACCGCTTCAAAGCCCTCGGTCCAAGGGACTTCCTCCGAGCTTCCCGTGCCCGGCCATCCACTCCTCGTCGCGCAAGACAAAGGGGAAAAATTCCCCTGTTTTGCTACAGTAACCTGCCAATTAGAAATTACATTTTCTGCCATTGTCACTTTTTAATCATATTTTATTGATTTTGCATTGCGGAAAATATCCTCTAGTTTCTCAGAATTGCTATTTCAACATTGTTTCTTGCTTAAACCTTAATCTAAAGTCAATTTTGGCTTGATTCTTGTCCAAACTAACTACGAACAAACATTTTCAACTGGTGCGAATTTTAATACATCATTTCCTCCATGTGGATACGACCCACTCCTTTGCAAGTGGTTATTTCTTTTTTAAATATTGATTAGTCGATTTTTCCACCACATTAATCTGCAAACGACTTTAAAGCGAACGATCGACGAGTCAAATGGCGCCGTTGCCGGGGAGGCAACAGAAGCAATAATTTTGCCTAATTTTATTTTGATTATTTGTCAATTGCACAGAGATTTGACCATTTATTATTTTCTTTTCTGTGCGAGAAAATTTGTGCAAGAATCAGCTAGTGTGAGAGGCGACCCTTGACGTCGCCAGACGAGAATTGGACGAGCAATTTTTAAACGGAGGAGAAGGACGAGGACGCGATAGACACCATTGTATTTAGTCGCTAGTTTAATTAGAATAGAATTAAGGCTGTAGACTTAATTTTTCATTGCAGTTAGTTTGAAACCCTTGTTCTAGGGCATATTTTGAGGGGTTTGTTCCCCGATTTTGTTTTGGGCCCATGTTGGGTAATTTTTGGGAGCCTATTCCCTTTTCTCTAGATTTAGATTTTTTTTTTATTACTTTTATTTGCTTGTGCATAACTAGTTCTAAAAAGAAAATAAAAAAAAATGAGCTGCTTGCTAGAAGCTGCCTGCCCTAGGACGAACCATTTAGGTCTGTATGAGCAGCCTCTAGATTTACTTTTCTGCATTGCGTGCATTCTTGCATCGTAGATCGCTCGAGGCAAGGTACACATTCTCTTACTTTGCATCCTATTTTTGATCACGCATTTCATTTGGGATTTAATTCAAAGACCACAAAGTTTGTCTTGAAGCGATCTAACAAGTGGTCAC
Organism: Thalassia testudinum; assembly: GCA_037157565.1. Taxonomy (NCBI): domain Eukaryota; kingdom Viridiplantae; phylum Streptophyta; class Magnoliopsida; order Alismatales; family Hydrocharitaceae; genus Thalassia; species Thalassia testudinum. Next base: position 13,686,075 of record JAZHRO010000065.1, on the reverse strand, counting down.
ATATATTCGAAAAAAGGACTAATTAAAGGAGGGACATCTAAAAATCAAGGACTTGATTGTAAAACGTGGTGTGCGATTCAAAATTCAAAATCATTTTGCGGTGAATGCACACTTATATCTATTGCACCACAGCACTCATTTAGACACTCCTAAGTCTTGAAACGACTAGGACAAGAGCCCTCCTATCGTTGGATTCTGAAGTGTTCGGAACTTGAGATCAAAGGTTTTGTAAATCCAAAAAGGGGGATACCCTGTCATAGATTTTTGGGGGTAGTTGAGAAGCACTGCGAAAGCACAGCTTCAAAGGAAGGCTTAGGCCTACTTGCCTCCCTCGATCTTCCGTCTTTGGATTTACTTGACCATTTGAGATTTAGGGAAGAATACTTAAGTTCCAACTAGGTCCTTTTAGGCATTTCGAAGGTTGACAATAGGCGCGTAATTGATTGGGCAACTTGTTTTGTCACCTACAATTTGAACTAAAGTCAAAAGCCTAAATTTGTAAGGACCAAACAAGTCCTTTTGAATTATGTTTGTAGTGCATGCTTGGTAGGCGTTCTTTTAGGAGACAACTTGTATTTGATCCTGAACCTGAAAGAATCCTAAGAAAAGACCTTCCAAGGGTAGAAATGGTTGGTCAAAGGAGCCTTAAGGAATATTTCATCCCAACCAATCAAGCTAGCCCAGCACTATGTAGACCTGGAGGGGACAATCCATATGAGATCAAAAGTAGTTCCAATTCCTTGTTACCCTCCTTTTATGGTACTACTAGGGAAGACCCTTACAGGCATATCGAGGAATTCACCGAGGTCTGTTCCATGGTGAAGCTGCAGGGCATTACTGATGATGCTCAAATGCGGACCCTCTTTCCCTTCTCCCTAAAGGACAAAGCCAAGTATTGGTATCACACCCTTGATAATATAAATACTTGGGATGCCCTGAAGAAGGAATTTTTGAAGAAGTTCTTCCCCATGAGCAAAACAAATCACTTTAGGAGGGAAATTATGAGTTTTGCTCAAAAGGATGGGGAAGCTTTTCATGATGCGTGGGAGCATTTTAACGATTTGCTGAGACTTTGCCCACATCACCAGGTGCCTAAATGGAAACTGGTTGAAAGGTTCTACACCGGACTTAATGATTCGCATAGGCAAACTGTGGATGGTGCCTGTGCAGGAACCTTTCTATCTAAGACTGAGGATGAAGCTTGGAACTTATTTGATACTTTGAGTGAGAATTCTATTCACTTGAATTCTGCCTAAATGGATAGAAAGCCCACTCTCATGCAAAGAAAGTTGGAGGCGAATGAAGCAAGGGACACCCAGAATTTAGCCTATCAAATTCAATTACTGAATCAAAACATGGAAAGGCTTATGTTGAACCTGAGTTCATTCGTACCTAACACCTCCACATCCCAAGCTTCCGAATGCGTAATTTGTCAAGGCAATACACACGCCACTGTGGATTGCCACTTGGCCTCCCAATTCCCTGAGCTTGTACAAGCAGATTTGAATGCCGCTCAAGGGTTCCGTCCAAGACCTCGTAATGATCCTTTCTCCAACACTTATAATGAGGGATGGAGGAACCACCCAAACTTTTCATGGAGACAAGGAAATGTCTCAAATTCAGGGAATTACAAACCACAATCCTTTCAAAACCATCAAATGAACCAACCTCAGACCTTTGCCCAACCTAAATCCTCTGAGATGGATGAATTGAAGGCGATGTTGAAAACTATGCAAGAAAGTCAAAGTGCCATCATCCAATCTCATGACAAGGCTATACATGAGATGAAATCACAAATTGGACACCTTGTTGAGGCCATTAGACAGAGGGAGACTGGGAAGTTTCCCAGTGCTGCTGAGGAAAATCCTAAAGGAAAAGGGATTGTCTTTAGGGAGCATGCTCAGGCGGTGACTATTCTGAGGAGTGGGAAAGAAATTTCCAAACCCGATGCTCCTATAGTCTCACCCCCTAAAAAACCATCCACCCCGACTTTCACCCCCACCGAAGAAGATTTGCCCAAATCTTCTCCGCTTGAAATCACCTCACCGGAAGAAGTTGCCCCCGTTCCACCCCTTACTCGACATGACAACCCTTCCACCCAGAGATCGAGAGTGCCTTTTCCAGAGTGCTTATCCACCTCTGGGCAGACTTCTGCTGGCTCATCTGGAGCCAAAGATAAGACGGATGAGATTATGGAAACTTTCAAGCAACTGCAGATTAACCTACCTTTGCTTGAAGCTATCAAGCAGATTCCGTCTTATGCCCGCTTCTTAAAGGACCTTTGCACGAAAAAGCGGCAATCTAGAAAATAGGTCCAATCAAAAGTTGTCCTGCCTGATTCTGTTAGCTCAATTGTTCAACATGGCACACCCCCGAAACTTAAGGAGCCAGGAGCCCCATACATCTCTGTAGTTATTGGTGACTTACAAATTGATGAGGCTCTACTTGATCTGGGTGAGGGGGTGAACATCCTTCCGAGCTACGTGTATGAACAACTTGGGGGAGGCAATCTGAAGCCTAGCCTTGTAATCCTTCAAGTTGCTGATTTATCACTTAAGACACCACGGGGAATTTTGGAAGATGTCCTCATAAGAGTGGAGGATTTCTTCTTTCCCATTGACTTCTTAGTTTTGGACACTGACCCTACCAACAAGCCAACCAAACCCTCCATCATTTTGGGCTGCCCCTTCCTTGCAACTTCTCATGCTTCAATTAATTGCAATACTGGGGCATTGAAAATGGGCTTTGGGAACAGGAAAATCCGGCTTAATGTGTTTGATGCTTACAAACAAGCTGGACTTGAGGATTGTTCTCAAGTTGAGGTGATAGATGACCTGATTGAAGAGGCAACTCCTGCAATGTTATGTGATGACCCCCTTCAGCATGTCATGCTAAATGAGCATTCCCATCTCTTGGAGGAATGTGAAGGGGATATACTAGAACTAGAGGGATTGCTAGGAGTTTCTACTGAGTCTCTTCCCCCATCATTTCCGCCGAAGGTAGATTTGCTACTTGAGATGGGGACATCTATTATGAAACCCTCAACCATACAAGCCCCCAACCTTGAGTTGAAACCCCTCCCTGACACTCTCAAGTATGTTTTCCTAGGTGCCAATGATACGCTCCCCGTTATCATTTCGGCTGTGCTGTCTGAGGCACAGGAGGGAGCCTTGATTGAATGCCTGTCTAGGCACAAGGAAGCTATTGCTTGGAGCATTGCTAACATTAAGGGTATAGACTCTACACTCTGCATGCACCACATTTATACTGATGATTCCATCAAGCCTTTTAGGGACATGCAAAGACGTCTTAACCCTAATATGAGGGAGGTTGTAAAAAAGGAAATCCTGAAGTGGTTGGACGCTGGGATCATATATCCCATTGCTGATAGTAAATGGGTCAGTCCCATTCATGTGGTGCCAAAGAAGGCAGGCTTTACTGTGGAACTCAATGACCAAGGTGAACAAGTTGTCACTAGATCCTCAACTGGATGGAGGGTCTGTATTGATTACCGCAAGCTGAACACCGCTACACAGAAGGTTCACTTTCCTTTGCCTTTTATTGATCAAATTATCGAAAAATTGGCAGGGCATAAGTATTATTGCTTTCTCGATGGATATTCTGGGTACAATCAGGTGGCAGTCTTTCCTGATGACCAGGAAAAGACGACATTCATGAGTCCTTACGGTACTTTTGCATTCAGGCATATGCCGTTTGGATTATGTAATGCCCCTGCAACTTTCCAGCGGTGTATGATGTCTATCTTTTCGGACATGATTGACGAGTGTGTCGAAGTATTTATGGATGACTTCTCTATTTATGGCTCTTCTTTCGACCAGTGTCTCCTGCACCTGGAGAATGTGTTGAAACGATGTAAGGACACTGGTTTAGTCCTCAGCTGGGAGAAAAGTCACTTCATGGTACAGAAAGGAATTGTACTTGGCCATGTTGTATCCGAGCAAGGCTTGGAAGGAGATAAAGCCAAGATTGATTCTATTTCCAAACTTCCATTGCCTACGAATGTCAAACAGATTAGATCCTTTCTGGGCCATGCTGGCTTTTACAGGCGCTTTATTAAAAATTTTAGTAAGATTTCTAGGCCACTTTGTGACTTGTTGGCGAAGGAATCTTCCTTCAGTTTTGATTCAAAGTGTGCCGAGGCCTTTCAAACTCTAAAGGAGGTCTTGATTTTTGCATCTGTTCTCCAAGCTCCTGATTGGACACTCCCATTTGAGCTTATGTGTGATGCTTCGGATTATGCAGTGGGAGCAATCCTTGGACAAAGGGTTGAGGGAAGACCTCATGTGCTGCATTATGCAAACAAGACTTTAATTGAACCTCAGCAAAACTACACCGTCACTGAAAAAGAATTACTTGCTGTAGTTTTTGCTCTGGAGAAGTTTAGGTCTTATTTACTTGGGTCTAAGGTGGTTATTTTTACTGATCATGCAGCAGTGAAACATCTCATTGCTAAGAAAGATTCTAAGCCACGTCTGATTAGGTGGATCTTACTCCTTCAAGAATTGGACTTGGAAATACGTGAAACGAAAGGAGTAGAAAATGTTGTGGCTGACCACCTGTCTTGCCTTCCTCTTAATGACTCTATTTCTGAAGACATTCGCGAGACATTTCCTGATGAAACTCTGATGGCGGTAACACCAACTTTACCTTGGTATGCAGACATTGTAAATTACTTGGTCACTGGACAAACTCCTGGCTCTTGGGATGAGCAGAAAAGAAAGAGATTCATTTCTCAAGCAAGATATTTTCATTGGGAGAGCCAGAATTATTTAGAATTGGACAAGACCAAGTATTGAGACGTTGTGTGCCTGAAGAGGAACTACAAAGTGTGCTGAGTTTTTGCCATAAACTTCATTGTGGAGGACACTTTGGTGCTAAGAAAACTGCTTTTAAGGTTCTCCAGTCTGATTTTTGGTGGCCTTCCTTATTTAAGGATTCTCATAATTTTGTTAAGACTTGTATTAGATGTCAACAGACTGGAACGATTGGGAAGAAGAATGAAATGCCTCAACATCCTATTCAACCTGTTGAAATTTTTGATGTGTGGGGAATTAACTTTATGGGCCCCTTCCCGTCGTCCCATGGTTTTGAATATATCTTGGTGGCAGTTGATTATGTCTCTAAATGGATAGAGGTCATTCCTACGTGCACAAATGACCACTCTGTGGTTTTGAAATTTGTGAAGGCTAATATCATATCCCGTTTCGGCTGCCCCAAGACTATTATAAGTGATGGGGGACCTCATTTCCAAAACCACCACTTCAATCGGTTAATTAAGAGTTTGGGAGTGACTCACAAGGTTGCTACCCCTTACCACCCCCAGACAAGTGGCCAGGTTGAAGTAACAAATAGGGAGATAAAAAATATTTTGGAAAAGACCGTTAGACCTGATAGGAAAGACTGGTCCCAAAAGCTCGATGATGCTTTGTGGGCTTATCGAACGACCTATAAGACCCCTTTGGGTACTTCTCCCTTTCGGATTGTATATGGAAAAGCTTGCCATTTACCTGTTGAGTTGGAACATAAAGCACTTTGGGCTATTCGAAGTGTTAACATGGATTTAGAGAAGGCAGGTAAGGCACGACTTCTAGAATTAAGTGAGCTTGAGGAGCTGAGGAATGATGCTTATGACACCTCTCAAGCATATAAAGAAAGAACTAAGGTCTTGCATGATAAGTTTATTCTTCGAAAGACCTTTGAGCCCAACCAACAAGTCTGGCTTTTCAATTCCAAACTTAAGCTTTTTCCTGGGAAGTTAAAATCTCGTTGGGATGGGCCTTACATAATCACCAAAGTATTTCCACATGGAGCTGTGGAGATAAAAAATCCTTCCTCTTCAGCAACTCCCTTTATCGTCAACGATCAACGGTTAAAATCGTACATAACTTTAGATGGTCATCTGGTTGACGAAGTCACTCTTGAGGAGCCTTAGCTCCTACCATTCTCCGCCTCAGGTAATATCTTCCTTTAGCTATTTTTGTTTTCAATGAGGACATTGTTTGAACCAGGCATGGGGGAGAGGACCTAAGGCATTTTGTTTATAGCATATAAGAAAAAAAAAAAGAGAAAAAGAGAGAAAATGAAAAAAAAAGGGTTTTGAGCTTAACTGGCTAGATCTTGCATTCTTAAGCAAATCAGAACGCTAGGGTAGACTAAATAAATTCTAGGGTCAAACTTTAGAAGCTAAATGAGTTGCTAGCGTTAGACCTTTAGGGTCCTTTGTGGACTTAAAAACTTAAGTTGGAGTTAAGTTGCGGACCATTCCTCAAGAGGTTGAGGAAGGGAAGCTAGGGTTTGAGTTAAAAGGTGGGGTTGTACCCGGAGTCTTATTCTACCTTTTGGTTTACGGGTCCTTGTAACCCAAGCATCCAAATTTCACACACTTGGTCTGGTAATCAACTTAATTTCTGTCTTTCTGAAAAGAGATTTGGTTCTCTTAGTTTTGACTTAAGAGAGGCTTGAAAACACATTTTGATTGGAAGAGTTCCCGCCGTAGGAGAGGTGGAGTATATACTCACCTTGAGGATGCGGTGATAACATATTACCTCCTCGACGCTTGTCTCTTAGGATATCCATCCTATTGGGGGCCTGTAAGCGCATTGCACGGTTCAGGTACCATGGGCGGCCCTATCTCGAAGTGCCGATTACCATAGGCCTGAATTCGCTTAAGAAATCCATGGGCGATACTATCTCGAAGTGTCGATTGCCAGGAGTTCTTGGGGTCGTTATGGGCGGTGCTATCTCGAAGCATTGAAAGCCAGGCACCCTTCGAGGTATGGTAATGGGGACAATGAATCTGACATAGACCGTGTTGATAGCTGATCTGAGGTTAGACTTAGAAGAATCAAACGAAGAAAAAAAAAGTATATATAAAAAAAAAATCCTTTAACTCAAATAACTCAAACCAATGCACAGGCACGGATGCTTTAAGCTCAGGGATCAATAAACTTTAGGGTAGAGTCAGAAATCAGGGAAACTTTTGAATGCAACTCGTCTTTAGCCGACCTAGTTTGTAACTTAGCAACTACTTAGGAACCTTAGATCTAGAGCCTGAACTTAATATGCTTCTGAAGGAAGACTAAGTGAGTTGCTAGTCTACTTGGAGTGCTAGGTTTCGCTTAATTTTGCTAGGGACTAGCAAAAACTAGGCATAGGGGTATTTGATTAGCCCATAGGTGTGGGCTATTTAAGTATTTAACTTCCTACACATTAGGTTAATTCTAACATTTATTTAGTATAAATTAGGATGTAAATAGATTAATTCATAGTTTTAATTTAATTACATAATCCATGCATTGCATTCATATTTTAAGTGCATTTAGAACTAGCTTAGAATGGCATTCATCTAATTAGATAACCAATTAGGTACATTGTTTCTATTAACATAAAAGTTGAGGGTCTGTATATAAATGGCCTTAATATTTTAACATTATTTTCTTTATTCTTCTTCTTGCAGGAATGGCTGGCTGCCGCTCCAACGCCCAGCTGCTGCAGTGAAGAACCCATTCAAGGGGGAGTGGATGTGGTGGATCTGGTCGGGCAGCTGATTTCAAATTTGTGCAGGCCACTACAAAAGGAGGAGCGAGGCAGCCGAGCTCGGGAGGCCTCCACCACCGAGCCACCACTGTGCAGAGAGACCTTCTCTCTTCCATTCCATACTGTCGGCCTCTACTGTGGCGGCGAGTCTCCACCACCGTGGGCGTGTGGTGTGACAGGCCACATCGCCATCCGGAGCTTGCCTGCATTACCGTGAGCACCTTAGCGTGCATCTCCCTCACCGTCGTCACCAACCACCACTGCTGCAACAACCGTCAACCACCCTTTCAGTCACTTAAGACGTCCGGGAAATTTCCCGGACGTCTGGAGTCCACCTCCCAATCCAGAGCAATCTCCGTCCTCCCACTTCACTTCCACCGCACACGTCTGAAGTCACCCGCAACCTTCCACGCCTACAGAACCTTCCCCACGCCTGCAGCCCACGCCAACCTCACACGCACGCTCCTACGCCCGCAGCACCTTCCTCGCACCTGCTGCCTTCGCCCGCACGCCCCCTCCAGCCTTTGCGAGACCAGCGGCCGCGCGCGCTCACCGCCTGCAGCGCCCTTCTCCGGCGCTTGCAGACCCGCACAACCGCGCACACTTCTTCCCGCGCCTGCAGAGCCACCCGCTCACCTCCAACCACGTGCCCGCACTCGCTCATCTCCAACCGCGCCCTCCTCAGACTGCAGCGCCCTCCTCCTGCGCCTGCAGACCCGCACAACTGCACTAACAGCCTGCAGCGCCCTTCTCCCGCGCCTGCAGACCCGCACAACAGCAGCCACCCACGCAGCAACAGCGCGCGACAGTCTTCATGCCAATAGGCCGCGCGCGCTCACTGGCTGCAGCGCCTCCGCCGGAGCTCGTCCGGCCACCTCCGGCCGCCGCACGACACGCCTCAACCACCGCTTCGAAGCCCTCGTTCCAAGGGACTTCCTCCGAGCTTCCCGTGCCCGGCCATCCACTCCTCGTCGCGCAAGACAAAGGGGAAAAATTCCCCTATTTTGCTATAGTAACCTACCAATTAGAAATTACATTTTCTACCATTGTCACTTTTTAATCATATTTTATTGATTCTGCATTGCAAAAAATATCCTCTAGTTTCTCAGAATTGCTATTTCAGCATTGTTTCTTGCTTAAACCTTAATCTGAAGTCAATTTTGGCTTGATTCTTGTCCAAACTAACTACGAACAAACATTTTTAACTAGTGTGAATTTTAATACGTCATTGCCTCGCTGTGGATACGACCTGCTCCTCTGTGAGTGGTTATTTCTTTTTTAAATATTGATTAGTCGATTTTTCCACCACATTAAACTGCAAATGACTTTAAAGCGAACGATCGACGAGTCAGCCTCCTTCTTCCTGCAATTCAGAGCACCCTCATCACTGCATTGCAGGCACTCGCACCATGCCTGCAGGCCGCTTCCTGCCTTCGGTGCCATCTGCCTTCACCGCGCGCCCCACTGCCTGCTACCGCGCCTCTCCCTTGCTGCAGGCGCTCACGCCACCAACTGCCCGCACCGCCTGCAAGCTGCCCCCTGTTCACAGTGCTTGCATGCCCTACCTCTTGCTCCCTTCAGCGCCATCTGCAAGCGCCTGCCTGCGTGCACCAAGCCCGCACCTCTCCACTCTGCAGTAATGCCCGTGTGCCCCACTGCTCGCCAGCGTGCCCCACCGCCCTGCTGCAGACGCCGCACCGCATCACCTTCCACCCACGCGCCTACCTCTCCACCCTGGTTCCACGCCACCAGCACACCCGCGCCACCCTGCAGGCGTGCCCGCACACTCTAGCCTCTGCCTCATTGCCTGCACGGGCGGGCACCAGCGCGCGCATGCCACCACGCCGTAGGCAGGCACTGCGTTCTCCTCCGCCTTCTTGTTCAACAGGCCGAAGCTCCGGCCACCTCCGCCGGCCACCTCCATCGCCGTCGCTGCCACCACCGTAGAGCCCTTGACCTCGCCGTCCTCCTGAGCCTCGCAACAACCCCACGGTGCTCTCTCTCTCTCGCAAGGAGGAGAGAGGAAAAAAGCCCTGTTTTCCTACCAATTAAAATTTACATTCAATGCCATTGCCACCAAATTTGATTTTATTTATTATTATTATATTGTGGCAGAATTGCGTTTGAACACTCATAGTTCTTTATAATTGCATGATATTGATATTAACTAGTTTAAAGATTGATTTTTGGGCTTAACTTAAGTACTAATTGTCTTTAGTACACATCACGTGAAAATTGCATAAATTCATCATAAATTTATTCAGGATTTATGTAAGGGAAAAATGCGCATATACCCTTATCTTTTTAAGTTATTGCAAATCTACTTTCCTTCACATTTTAAGTTAGATTTGAATAGGGATTTCACACTGTCTAAAATAACATTAAACAATTAAGTATTGATTGCATAATTGCCTCCCTGTGGACATGACTCGCTCTTTTGAGAGTGGTTATTTTCATTATTTTTTATTAGTCGGTTTTTCCACCACTTAAATACTATAACGCAAAGCGAAAAGTCGTCTATCACCAGTATTGTGGCTAGGTGAGGAGGGAAATCAAGGAAGGTTGCCGGAGCTTGATGAGAGAACTGGCCAGAGGAGGAGAGATGAATTTGAGGGGCTTTCCCGGTCAATTTCAAGCTTAGGAGATGCAGATGGATCAAGGTTTGCTTAAATAGGCTTCTAAGGATGGATTTATGCTTGGAAGCCAAGCTTCCAAGCAAGGTATGTTCGCCGGAGAAGGAAGCTTCAAAAAGACCCAAATCTCTCATGTGTTCGCATGAGAGATTGGGTACAAATTAGGGCTCATCAGTGGGTTTAGATTGAAGAGGATTACTCAGAGAATCTCCCTTCCAATTTTGGAAGGGATTCTCTGAGCAATCAAGGAGAATCCTCCTTCTAAAGCTTGCTGGAGTAGGATTCCCTCTACTATAATGGAGGAGGGACCTAATTGTAAAGAACGAAGAAGAAGATAGGGGGTCAATTGTGAGGGTTTTTGAAATCTAGGGATAGAAATGTAATTGGGCTGGACTTATTTGCAAAGTAGGTCAAGATGAATTCCTCTTAGGTCCAAATTTTGGTAAAACCTTATTTGAACCTAAGGGATCCAATGGTGAAGTTGGATTCTAGGTTTGACCATGTTTGACTGGGTAATTTATGTAAAAACCTAATTTAGGGCAAATATTTGTTTGCGACCCCATTCTAGGTCAAAATAGGTTCCAATGGCCAAATTGAAGGTTCTAAATCCTAGAGAGTATTTTTCTTTAATTTTTAGAGGGTTTAGGTGAATTTTATCCTGACCAGAACCTTGTTTAATCAAATGGGTCTGTTTTAGGGTTATAAGAAGTCATTTAATTCCCAGAATTCACACGAACCCTTTTCTATCTGATTCAACCCACTTATTATCCTGTTAAGACCATTTAACCTGTGTTTAGCTCATGAGAAAACCCGTTGTTGCACTGCAATGGTAAAATTGTAGTTTTACCCCTTGTTTATTACTTTTATCTCAAAAAGGTTATTCAGTGAATTAGGACCTCCAGTTGGTTATGTAGGAGCTTTTGTTCTCTTTTATGGGTCAAAATGAGTTAGTTATGGCTCATGATGGTCTTCCCATCACCTTCTCTCCTAGCCAGAAAAGGACGCACATTAACCTAAAATTTACACAAACTATTCTAAATGTAGAATGATGCATGCTATGTAATATTTATAATATGAAATTCATCTCTAAGCTTAGGAACATGCATAAATAGGAATTTTATCCTAAATAAATGTGTCTACATCACCTGACCATTCAATACATTGCTTCTTCAATTTCAGCAGTTGTTGTGATTGTTGCAGTTGGTGTTCCAATTGTTGCTGCAGCTGTGCTACATGAAAATCAAACCTAATAGGTCTTGATTGAGCAAAAACCATTTAGATCCAACATCAAACATCTCAATTATTCCTCAAAAGGTCTAACATACAGTATGAACAAAGTCTGAGATCTACAACCATAGAAACCTTAATTAATTCCTTCCCTTATGTTGTAGACAACATAAAGAGAAGGGATTAATTTAGGTGTTCAAATCATCTTGAAAACTCCTTCAGACATTTCATTAAAACATCCTAAAACTCAATGAACTTTTGCAGATCAGATTAGACTGATTTTTTAATGAAATCAGAATGTTTCCCAAGTATGCGATTAATCTGAGATTGCCACAATGATTTTACCACATCAGAACACCTGTAACACCATTGATTGGTGTCCAAGATGTTCTTGCGATCCTCTCGAATCTCTTAGGTCATTGTTGTAGCCTTAAATCAGTGCAACAGATTCTCATAGGCTCAAGCTACCCAAGCAATGAATTCCAATAGTGACTCAGATACAAATTAGGCATAAGCTTCATAAACAAAATAAATCCAATCTCAAAAGCTCAAACCTGTCGTACTTAATCCAATTTAGCAAATATAACTCAATTTACTCGATTAAAACCATTACAACCAAATTGAAACCATAATCTCTCAATCAAGCATGAAAACCAATATTCATTCAATCTATCAAACTTGACCAATTCAAATAAGTGAGAGGGCCCTTGTGGTCAAGTGAAATGTATTAGAGAACCCTTATTTGATCTTAGTGCACCATTAGATCCGATAGCTAATGAACTTTAGATCTAATGGCTGCTATGATGGGAGAAGTGGATTGTGGAATAAAACATCGAGGAAAATATCCAGAAGTGAATGTGAGGTGATGAGGGAGATATATGAACACATGGATGGTAATGAATTCATCTCCTCTAATCTAAATTGATCAGAGGAGGTGAGGAAGTACCCTAATCTACTCCTATCTAATCACTCAATCATCACCAAATTCATCAACTAATATACTCCAACTAAGCTACTGTATGCTAATCACTGATCCAAGCTACTCTAGAAATCTAAAAATCCTACTCTAAAGGGAAGAATGGAACCTGAGGATCTCCACCCGGCGGATGGAGAGGAGGAATAGAGGAGAGGACTCTAGCGGAGGTGAAAATCCACTAGTCAGATTTTGGGTCACCCTCAGGTGCTATGAGGTCCTTAGTGGAGAGGAGTTGAAGAAGGTGACCTCCACTGCCGTAGCAATGGAGCAGGGGTTTAATGAGGAGGAGAGACTGGAGGGAAGAAAGATCAACTCGAGAGATGTAGGTAGGGAGTCGATTCTTTGCACGTGAGCCTAGGGAGTAGCTTAAGTAGGCACGCAAGTGATTATGGTGGTCGGAGAGGTGAGATTAAATGCAAAGACTTTGGACGGTGGATTTGAAGGGGATGGGTGAGTGGGAGTTCCAAACCAAATCTCCATCGTCAGATGGGATCTGGAAGAGGTTACGATTCTCCACGCAAAGGCGTAGGAAGGATGGTAAGGGATCCACCATTAGATCAGAGGGCCAAAGAATGGATGACAACTAAAGCTCATGTTCTTCATAAGCTATAGTGCCTCGTGAAACAGCAGGTGTGTGGGTAATTTGCACAACGAGCCGAGTTAAGTGAAACAGTGAAGAAATTGCACAACGACCCATAAGTGAGGAGAATGATGGCAAGCAATCCTTGCGTGTTTAAATGAGGTCCTTACGACTTTTCACAAAAGTCCCTAAAGGTTTTTAATGTGAATAAAATGTTATGGATAAGGACTAAATATAATCTAATGAATGCAGAGTCCTATTGATGTCCAAATGCCATGAAGTTTTTGTTTAAGCTTTAATTAAACATTTAAGAACATGATTTCACTCTTGATTTGAACTTTTGAAGTTAGACATGTATTCAATTTGCAATTGGATCATCATTTTGCATTTATGGATAGAATATCTCATTAATTGATCTAATTGTGTGTTTTTAACATCAATTTGTTGTTTTAGGTCATTTCTGTTAATTTCCACACTTAACCCATTTCTTTTGTTAATTATGTAGTGTTTAACCTAGTTTCTAGCTGAACTTGGGCATTTTAGCTATAATGAGCCACACCTCATCAACTATCATAAATAAGAACCTATGGGTATAACGCAACTCAATTTACTGAAAATCTCTCAAAGGAGGCACCTATCTAATCTCTCATTTGTGCCCAATAACTAGCCTACTACCTCACCACACACAAAATATTTAGCCTCTCATATAATCAATAAAAATACAAGATGTCTGAAAAATAAAAGATGTATTCATTACTCTCAAAAATGTGTACAATAGTTCCAAGAAAAATAGACATAATCTAAGGATAGATGGAGCCGTATGTAGCTTTGTGATAGGCTCATCTAAGGTGAGTCTTCTTGGTGGAGATGACAGGGATGCAAGTGAAGACGGTGTTGCAACTCTTTATCCAAAGGTCTTCTCCACAAGGTGTAGGATGGCGTGATATATGGTGGTGGGTGGGTGGATGGAGGCTAGGAGAGGGACGATTATGGTGGAAGAGAAGAGTGGTGCAAAGGGGGGGTGGCAGCTAGGGTTCTTGGTGAGAGGAGGGGGGGTGTGGCAGCTAGGGTTGAAGGAGGAGGAGCCTTTTTGTCCTCATTTGGTTCCTCAATTTGGAATGTAATTAGATTTCATTGATGCTTATTGCTTTCCTTATGATGTAGACACATTCATTTAGGTTAAAAAGCCTATTTACGCATGTTCCTAAGCTTAGATTTGCATTTCATATTATTAATACTGCATAGCATGCATCATTCTGCATTTAGAGTAGTCGTGTATAGTTTAGGTTAATTGCATCCTTTTTATGACCAGGATGGAAGGAGATTTATTTCAAGGCCTTGGATGGACGATCTGACTGTACGGATCTGATCAAGACAACGATTGGAGTCTAACGCCTACAAAAATGTCTAGATCGGAATCCCGTAGCATCATTTGAAGTCCGAGGAAGATCAACGACCAGGGGGCAATGTGACATCGATACAGGTTTTAGATGGAAAATCCGACCATACAAATGGATCTGGAGCGATGATCGCAGTTCGGCAACACAGGAATCATCTTGATCTGAGCACCGTGTCACCCTCTACAATAGATAGAAAATGGACAGTCTAGATGGTACCACGTGGCACCATCTAGGCTGCCCAAGGGTCACCGCTACCTCTCTCTCCTTCACGCCTATAAGATTTGGACTGTTGGATCAAGATCCAATAGCCATGAGGAGGCCACGCCACCTTCCCAGCCGGCACAAGAAATTCATTCTTTGGACAAAGTAAAGAGCATAGTGTGGTGGTAAACAAGCTTATCACAAAGGGGAGGTCGCGGGTTCAAGATTGCACCCCCCCTTCTATTTCGCAAACAACCTTGATTTTAATCAAGATCGCACGATCTTGATCGTGCGACCTCGATGAAGGGTGCGGGTAAGCTGGAGGGGTGTGGTGATAACGCTCCATCCAAGATCCAACTACTGTCATCTTCTCCCGCTGAGTGATCCCACGATGTACAATATTTAAGAAAGCTGGCGTGGGCGCGATCTTCATCTAGTGATATGATCAGAATCCAGCGGCGGCCAGCACTCTTCGTGTGATGCCTTCAATGCTGTGGAGGCGGGATCAGCAGGTGCACCTGGGCCATTGATCAAGCATCGGACGGCCACGCCTCCTCCAGAAGACACTAGTGGGAAAATAGCACGAGCACTAGCTGGCCTTTAGTGACATTTGGGGGTGGATATTTAGCGACGCATTTGATGTCGCTATAGCCCTTTAACGAATTTCCTCCTCTTCTCTCCACTATAAAAGGACCCCTACACCTTCCCTTCTTCTTCATCTCTTCCTTCCTCTCACCACCTCTAAGGCTTTAGAGAGAGCTTGTCCCAAGCTCGTGATGCCCCTCTAGAATAGAAAATAAACATTTGTTCCCGCCTCTCATCCCCCTTCGTGGAGTATCTTGTGGCTGTCTTCTCACCTCCCTTCAGGAAGAAGATCCTTGCCATGACGCTGCCCTGCCCCGCCCCCCATCCTCCGGCTCTGTCCTCATTCGTCCCCCTCCTCACCACCTTCCTTTAGGCAACATCAGAGTGAGTCATCCTCCAAGCGACTGTCGAGGGGGATTTCTCTCACCTATCTCTATCTTTATTGCTTTCGTAGTATAGTTTTCCCGCTTTCCTAGTTGTAATAAACATTTCATTATAAAAATACATGATTGTTTCTCTCTCTGTCTCTCTCTTTTTATTTTCCAAGTAGATTAGCTAGATTTCATCGATCTGATCTCTTACCCTATTAAAAATACCAAAAAAATTAGAAAAGATAAAGACGGCAAAAACAAATAAAAAGCGAAACACGTATCTTTCAAAACCAAATGTTTGCCTCCCCGTGTTTGACCTAGGACTCACATTTCGAGTTTCGATTATAAATTTTATTTGATCAACGGATTTTCTCGCGAATCAAACTATGACGATGGGTTTTCCAAATCCAAACCTTTTCACGTGCAAATTCGCCGCAATCATTTTGGTGCCGTTGCCAGGGAGGCAATGCTCTTTGAATTTTTCATGTTTTCCCGCATTACTTACATATTTTTCTAACCTATCTTTCTTCTTCGATTTATTGTCTTGTAGAAACTTGGTTGAGGTGCCGAAGGCGGTAGATTGGAGTAAAGTGCGGGTAGAGACATTTGTAAGTTTTCCCCCACCACCCCTTGGTAAGTCGATTCTCGCTTTTGAATAATGTGATTAAAATGACCTGTCATTTTAGTAACAAAGTGGTGGAAAATTACTTAACAAAATAATTACAATAAAAATTACCACTCACAGAAGAGCAGGTTGTGTCCACAGGGAGGTAATGATGTAATAAAATCTTGATTATTTCATATTCTTTCAATCAAGTGCGAAATCCATAATCAAATCCGACATGAAATGCGATGGAAAGTAGATGCACAATAACTCAAAAATATAAGGGTATACGTGCAATTTTTCCTCACTAAAATATCCAATAAATATGTGATGATTTTCTGTAATTTCCAATTGACATGTATTAGAGAAAATTGGTGTACATTTTAATCCCAAAACTAATGTTAAACATGTGAATATCAATAACCGCGCAATTATCAGAAAGTATAAGTATGCAGTCACAATTTCACCAAAATAAAATAATCATAAATTAAAATTGATTTTGGTGGCAATGGCATTGAATGCAATTATTAATTGAGACAAAAACAGAGGATTTCTCCTCTCTCTTCCTCGCGTGTGCGATCGTGCACAGTTAGCGATGAGAGTCGACGGGGAGGTGTGCCTCGACGAGGGCTACGCAACGGCGGTGACGCCGTGGTTGGAGGTGGCCAATGGTGGCCGGATAGAGGAGGATGGCTGCTGGCCTGTTGGAGGAGAAGGAGAACAGCCACGCGTGGATGCGCGGGCACCCTGCTGCTATAGCTCGCGCGGCTGCGCA